>OU893349.1:8100037-9515078 GCA_918026875.4 Diatraea saccharalis
GTGTAAGTGTTCCATCGGTTATGAATAAAGAAGGCCGTTTTATCAGCTCCAGAGAAGTTTAACCGGCTGGTTTGGTCGGGCGCCAATAATCATAAATAATATGATTGAAAAATTAATAATAGTTTGTATAATATAATAATCATCCTTGATTATCCAGTTGAAAAATGTTCTATAATATACGTGTATTGTATTTTTTTAACAATTTATCATAGATACAGGAGCAGGAACGTCAAGAAAAGTTTTTGCAACGTTAGTATATTTTCGACTTTTTTAATAGATAGATGTATGATTTTCTCTGTTACGTCAAACATGGTAAATCTCCCTTTAAAAGTTCTTATTGAAACATATCAATACCTTATCTAATAAATCATATGTATGAATATGGAACAGAGCAGCTTTATTCTTTTTTGAGAATTATAAGGTGCCTTGCCTTTCCTGATAACAAAGTCCAGTTGCGCGATTATTAGTCGCCAAGAATTTACCGATAAAATGGTAAAAGCTCATGACAATAACAATAAACTTATGTTTTCTTGTTTAATTAAACGGAAAAAGGTTTCCATCACATTATTATAAAAAAAAAAACATAGAATCTTTTTGTCATAGAATTGATTTAAATGAATTTGAAAAAAGTAACAGCTTGAATTAACGAAGAAATTTTGTCACAACCGTAATTTAATAGTAAAATCTGATTTTAGTAGTTTACGGTAATTTTGCTCATATTTGCGTAATTATGAAAAGTCAATAGCGCGTCAACTATAAACCTTTATAAAACAGATCTCGTTACATCAAAAAATAATAAATACATGTGTCACCATTGAATTTGTAAGGAACGCTAATTGTTGTTATAATATTGGACTTCAGGTAGAGAGAACAACGGCAAAATGTAACTAGTTGAGACTCTATCACGCAAAAAATAGCAGAATTGAGCTCCTGGTTAATGATCTGTTTGCGTTGCGCAGGCGGAAGACACGGATGATAACACTCAGGATGTCGATAGCTCTATCATATATATTATATCCGAACAAGTGGCCACCGACCGCATATAAAAAAATACTACCTATTTAAAGACGAGCCTGTATTATTATTTTTATTCCTGTATTATTAAAACGAATACCTAAAATGTAAAATTTTTATATTACTAATGTTATTGAATAATAGCTTTTGGTAGTTAAAACTCTATTTTTTATGTTATAACAGGAATATTATTACTTGAAGCTATATGTATCTATGTTGAAGCACAGAAATATTTTTTATATATTGGTAATTTTTTTTAAAGTAGTATAGTTTACTTTTGGTAATTGAAGTAAGAAAAAAATTAAAATTAGTTACCAACAAAAAAGGTAATGAACAGTATATATAAATGAAAAAAAATATTGTTTCGATTATACTAAAAACCTAATTGTATAAACTCTTAAAAGGTAAGAATACATCGAAACGCATTAAAACGATATAAAAATTGAAATAGAGCTGTTTGGTATAAAATTCAACGGTTTGTTTCTGAATTAAGTTAGAGTAAAAAAAAAGTAAAAATTGTTTTGAAACCATAGTTACCCCTTTGAATCAATCGTAAAATCACTTTCAATGCATAATCACTAAGTTCATTATTTTGTACTTACATATTGATAGGTCCTAATCACTAATGATAAAATCTATATTCAAAAGCCTTTATGAATGAAGATAAAGTAGAAGGAACTTTCAATTTCACTTTCATAACAACCACTGTTTAATTTTATTATTCCCGATGTCTTCGTAAATTATGAAATAACCACACTGATACTAAATGGAAGTGTCGCGGCACTATTAACCCTGAAGGACGTCGAAGGACACGTGATCCAAGAAGATCCATTGTTTATTTACAATGTTATCGGTCGAAAGCCGGCGGGGGCGAATTCCGCCTACGATTCCCGTCGGAGTATATCTGGACATGACAACCGAGGTGAGCTATACCAGGTCCTATGGTTGCGATGCGCACCTGATATAGGAGGAGGTTCCAGCAGACTCGGGAAGAAGGCGGGTAAGTCCGATGTGGTGACGGGAGTGTTGAGGTCAGTCGGTGTGCCACCTGATGTGAGCGCGGGTGCCACCGGCTTGAGAGAGCAGTCAAACCCTAGCGTGCCGACGTCGGCGAGCGAGAGCAGGTGCGGGCCGGTCGGGGGCTCCGCGTCCGTGCCCATCCCGTCCGGCACGACCTGCTCCTCGGCCCAAGGGCCGATCGGTATCACAAACAACGCCAGCGTGAAAACGGCCTCTCGCGCGGCCTGTACGAAGGGGACTGGCGCCGCGCGACCCCGCGCCGCAGTTTTATCAATGGAGCCGCGGTCCCATATTCGGTAGCGGCGCGCGCATCTCCACCAATCGCGCGGCACTCTGCCCCCCTTCGCTGACGTCACCGCCCGGCCCGCCCACCGCCCGCGCCGCCCCCCCGGACGCCCGCCGCCTTGCTCCCGCCACCCGCCGTTAAAGCCTCCGGCACGCTTCCTCGCCCGCCACGATCATTCAACAAACAAGCGCGTGCTGCACGCCGGCCGGCCGGCAAATAACACCCGTGTTTAGAATGTTACAGTTTCTGAAGTAAGATTGATGATAAATGAACATGTACGAGTAGATAAATTATTATGGTCTAGATCGTAAAAATATTTCTTTTATAAAAAAGCGTCGATATCTTTAACATGATGAAATTAAGTATATATGTAAGTATGTACACGAAACAGTAACAGATATTGTGCATTTGAATGATTTGGTGGATCTTTAGATTTATATCTAATGGTGATTAAATTTCCCTACTAAATAAAACAAATGAGTTTTTAAATATAGTTTAATTTAAAACTATACGGAAGGACCTGACTATGTCAAGCTAAAGGTTAATTTAAGTGATAAAAGTGTAAAATATTTTAATCTTTCACGTGACTTTGTTTTGAAGTTCTAAATATAGGACAATTTCGAGAAGCTAGATAAATACATATCGATAAGAAATTGATTCTTTTATAAAACTACTGTTTCGGGTGATATTAATAGAAATAGGAGAAAGTTAGGTAGTACCAAAATATATAAATGCAGAAAAAACCGGCCAAGGCTATGGAGGAATACTACATATAATACATAGCAAGCGTAGTGCTCATGTAGGTTTTTATGTGATCTCTGATTTATTTAGAAATTTCAGGGTCAAGTAGTACCTTTAGTATCATGTCAATTCAACGACTATTATTTTAATATTTGTGCTTTTAGTGATCTGTTTTTTTCCTAAATTACACCTTAAAGTGTCCCTTTATAGCCGGTTTTATTTGAAACTCTGTGACAGCGTCGTGCATATTTTGCGTTTAAAGCTGTTTTTTTTTACAGAATGGCAAAGCTAAGCCTGTATGTAACACCTAAATTAATTATTTATTTTTTGCGCCCTCACGGCTGCAAATGGTACAAAAAGTTAAATAAATATTTATTATTTTTAATATGCGTTTGCGTCTGCTTTTTTCAAGCCATGTGAGCGTGTATAGGTTGAAAGTAGCGAAAAATATGTTACACGGGGTTGTTGCAGAAGTAAAGCAACAACGTGGGAAGGCGTCGAGATTTACTGGAGGACCACGAAGAGAAAAACTCTTTGTGATGAAATTTGCTATGGTAAAAATTACCATAGTAAATTTTGGTATCAGAAACTATTAAAATTCTATGATGTACAGTAATATTCTATTAAAATAGAGCTTTTACAAATTAGTTTTTATGGTAACTTTAATGTTACGTGTAGTCTGAAATTTTCTAATTCGTGCAGTACACATAAGATTAATTCTACATAGTTTACATATGCTAGACAAATTTTCTATATTTTTTATTTTTTTTATATCTTTCTTCTCAAATTTTCTTTATCAATGATTTTTCTAACCGGGGCAGAAACTTTATATGGCGCCATTATTTGTTTTAACTGTAAATTAAAGAATGATTATCTTGGCGCCCCCTGACCGTGGGGCGCCCGGAGTAAGTGCCCTATCCCCCCCCCCCCTAGATCGGGGCCTGTTTTTTTACTAACTGTAACTAAATAAAATTATTCATTCTTTTATGATTATTTCCGAGTCAAATAATGCAACATATTTAAATGCGTTACTTTTTTGATTGGAGTACAATTAACTAGAAGAATCTACGGTTCCTCTGCCTGCATTGCATAAGTTAAAAAGTATTGACAACTTAAATCATTAGTTATTTGTGTTTAACTGGAATCATCATCACATCATCACCAGCACCGTTGGTGTTCAGGCCTTTCCCAATGGATTGAATCTAATCAAATCGAATAGGTAATGGGCTATGAACCTCCACGCGGACCCAGTGCGGATTGGTGGGTGTTAATGATTGCAGATGTAGCCGGGGTCAACAACTTAAAGTGACCTACGTTGAAATCAGAATTAGATTAAATAAGTAGAAATCGGTTAGCTTAGGTCACGAGTAGGCGTAAACATAAGATCAAGGTACAACTTAAACCTTTACAACTGAACAGTTGTAAATACTAAAACTTAGACGATCGAAATATGACACCATATAACTGCTAGCGGTTTATTGCATGTATAACTTTCAATTGCAATAAAGTCATACCCTTCATTAACACCACAATACTTATATCCACTAATTACAAAAACGACAGTCATAAAAGGCGTAAATGGATTGTTTGTAGCTTCCGATTATGGTTTGACTTGTCAAGGCGTTTATTACATTATTATTACAGATAATTAACATCTTTTGTTTATTACCATTGATAATATTAAAAACCAATTGTATTTTAGATATGTCTGTTATATAACTGCAACGAAATACAACGATGAAAACAAAAAAAAATAAGATCTACGTTAAATTGATTATGTATTAAAGTTTTATTGACTCTCATATTGACTCCTTTATTACAAAACAAACCAGACATTTGCTTTAGAAAAATATCCATACCACAGTTATATTCCATCAGTATGGCTGTATAAATGACGGCGACTGGATGAAAAGGTCTCTTTGTTTATAGTTTTGTAATATAATTAGCAGTTGGCGATTTATCCTGTTTCTTAGTGACATTGTCTTCTTCCTTTGTTTTTGTATTGTAATTAGCTGTTATATAATCAAAGAATTCGTTGTGATTTATATAGTGGTCTAACGAATTACTAGTTTTCATTTATCTATAGAACTTATTATAAATCAATGACTTTTTTTATTTCCCAGTTCATACAAGTTTTTACGTAGGTATTGAGGTGATCCCAAAGAGTAATTATTATAGTTATATAATAATTACTCTTTGGGATTAACTTTATTAAAACTTTATTTATTATAGTTATATAAACTTTATTATGGTTATATAATACTTTATAAAACTTTATTATAGTTATATAATAATTACTCTTTGGGATCACCTCAATACGTAAAAACTTGTATGAACTGGGAAATAAAAAAAAAGTCATTGATTTATAATAAGTTCTATAGATAAATGAAAACTAGTAATTCGTTAGACCACTATATAAATCACAACGAATTCTTTGATTATATAACAGCTAATTACAATACAAAAACAAAGGAAGCCCAAGATAACTCTTGGGATGCCTCATTTTATTTTATATTTAAATTAATATGAAGCCTAGAATCAATTACAGATTAATTTAAACTAATATTAATACAGGCAAACCAATTTATCAATGAAGTAAATCAAATATAAAAAAATATATATATAATAAAAGATACAGCAATAAAAGTCGATTCAGACAAGTGAGTAGTTTTACAATAATTTATCTTGCTGAATTACAACTTGAACAGAAAAATACATGTCAAGTTTAGACAGATTGTTAAGGCACTTCTCCCTAGTTATCAGCTGTTTTATGGGGTAGTTTGGTGTACGCAATTCCTACTTCTTGCTAATAAAATACAAAAGAATAGCATACATTCAGTCCACTGGAAGACAGACTTAAACTAAGACTAGAAATCATTAAGTTTCAATAGTTTTTCAAAGCGAAATAAGTTATAATTAAAAACGCTATTTCTTTTTCACTATGAGTCTCGCTGGTGGGCCAGGGATTACGTCTCGATTTCTTTTCACTTTATATACACCATTTATATGAATTCTTACAAGCAGAAATCATATAAAATAAAAACTTGCAGTTTTTTAAATACGAACGACTATATGTATTATTCGAATGATTAGAGTTAAGAGGCAAGAGAGAGCAATTCCTGTTCAAGTTACTAATTTTCTGAATAAGTAAAAGAACAAAAAAAATATGAGTCAGCTTGCCAAATTATTTAGGGCATTCGGACGTCTTGTATCCTAAAAGGTACGGGAGGGATTGGCGGCCCCTGTTTAAAAAATTATAGCTATGTCAACACTTACCTAACAAGCACGTGAACTACAGGACTACCATATTTAGTTTTATTTCTAATGTACATGTACACAATGTGATATTTTTGCAAATGAAGATTACTTACGCAAACCATTGATACTTATAAATAATATAGTTATACCAAAAAAGTGATGCTTCTAAAGATTTTGTGGAAATCATTTAAAATTATATGCAGGTAACACCGAATTTTGAAACGACATGCCGTTTATGTGCATATAGTTATTTATATTGAAATTTGAATAAATTTTCTTTAATACAACAGCCTTTGAATCTGGCACTACTAAAAACCGCTGCCGCAGCTGCAAAAATAAAAACTAAGAACTTCAAAATGGATTGAGATCGAGTAATTACATTAGACTCTACAGATCAAAATAATGTTCGTACATAATTCAATACGTTGCATAATTGACAAGTGGTTAGGTAGTAGTAGAGGTACAGTTTGATGAGATGAGGGGGCGGTTCTACTTGTGGTTTACAAATACGAGCACGTGGTAAGGAGGCACGCAAGGTGCAGGCGGCAGGACAACGTCCGGAGCGGTCGGCCGAGACACGCCGACGCCCGGGCCCACATGCAGCGGCTAACCCAATTATCGCGTAACGGAGACGATAAAGAAAAATAACAAACCCACGATTTCACCGCGATCTAATTATAGCGTGCTATTTGTGAATGCGCGGGCGCAGCCGGCATAGCGTGGCCGCGATGTCAGGGCTATTCCTGGCCGTCAGCTGACGCTCCCGCCGCCGGCACGATCGTAAACACCACGCAACCGATTGACGTAAAATGCGAACAATCGAGTTTTCAGCAGGTGAATCATGGGTTCGAAACGTCCCTGCGGAACGTTTCTATAATTAACTTTGCTGATTTTGGTTCGGAGTTCGGAGGCGGGGTTCTATTTCGACACGTTACCTCAGTAACCGTTGTCTATTTCGATCACGTCTATTCCGTAGCTCTGAAATTATTCCTGATGTAAAAATTTAAGTAGTAAACAAATCTAAATTAGTCGGCATGTGTAATAACGGTAGGTATTTAGTTTTCAAAAAAATTGCATTTTGCGAATAAAATTGGTTTTGAGCTATGCACGAAGTAAGGTAATAACATTGAAAATAAAAATGCTTACTTTGTATTTAACAATAGTAGAAAAGAGCGTATTCTACTTTGTCGAGTGAAAAAGAAGTTGCTAATCAGACTAAGTATCCATTGCCCCCGGTAGTGAATCGTGTTTAGACAAAATATTCTCAGCGCTTCTCGTGTCAGGTGAAGTGTCACGGTATGTCACAGTGAGTGTCATCGTAGTATTTGTTCAAACACGTTTGTTGTGACTATAGTCCGTTCTTGTTACGACTCTACATTACTTCCCACGGTACCGAGTTGTCAGCCGACGTTTTATAGGTACTTAGGATTTCATACATTTAGAAGACGATTCAGCTCTTATATTCTGATTTGGCACTTGCATACTAATGGTCGTCTAATAATAAGTGGTTGTATCACAAATGCAATTTAGGTGACGGTGTCACTGTACTCCGCAAACATCATGTGTTGCGCTATCTATCATTAGCGAAGACCATTATAGTTTCTAATCATCTTACTCATGACTCATCTTATGACATTAAAATTACCGTAGGATTTGGATGATGCTCGAAAACTCTTTTGTGTGTTCAAATGAAAGTTTATTATGAAGGAACTTTAAATTGAGATTACTTTAATCTGCATCTATATATAAAAAAGCAATAATGAGTGACTGTTAGATCTATTAATGCACAGCTGAAATTACTGGAGCTGAAATTTGGCACACTATCTTTGAAAGATTTTTGAAAAGTTCAAGTTGGAAGTAACCAAAGCTAGTTTAAAGTTAAATTATTTACATATCACAATAATTGAAATAGTTTATCCAATTTATTTTAAATTTTTGAATGCTTTACCAATGCTCTTAGTAAAAATAAATAATATGACATCGACCACTGCGATTGCTTTAGAAACACTCCTTGTGGTTTCGTCGACTTTGCAAACGTTGATTAAAAAAAAATAAACCATGTCAGGATTATAATTCACATAGAGTATTTGTCGCGTAGTTTAGATACATTCAGTAGAATATACAACACTAAAAAAGTGAGGGAGAATGAAAGTAGTATTAGAATAATAGAATTATAGATTTAAACATAATCCTAAGTTACTTAGTTCGAAAGTTATTGAAACCATTTGGTATAATAGATAAAAATAATATCATAAATAAACACGAGGCATAAGTTTTTTCATGAGAAAAAGCAGTTTCTGGGACGATCTGAGCATTCTATTATCCGTTAAGATAAAGGTAATACTCCAAACTCATCAGCCAATTCAAGGTCGAATTATTATGTAAAAGGAAAATTAGATGCTTCTAAAATAGGCCCAGGTTAAAAAGCTTTTTTCATAATCCGTTTGTTTTTGAAGTCCGAATTATGGAAAGCACGAAGACAATTTCTAAGAATATTGTCTTATTATTACCAATAAAAGCAAAATAGACAACAACACATAAATTGCTCAGATTCTAACCTGACGCTAATCATCTCATATATAGAGCATCTGAGACAGTAAAGGTACCGCAGCAACCAGATGAGAAACAATATAAAAAAGGGACCTTAGAGATGGCGACACCTTGAAACAGGCGCGCGAATCATTTGAAATAAAGAAAGCTAAGAAAAAAAATAATCGACATAAATCGATGACCGTTACCGAAGTGTCAAAAATTCAAAATTAAACAACGTTCGATGACGCGTGTGCACAGCGCTCGGCACTCGGCAGCGCGAAATAGCTCGCGCTCATCTCGCAGTAATGCGTTGGCACACGCACCACGGGCGCGTCACACCGCTGTCACGTTTATTATTACGCTGACGAGACTACTCGAAAGCTCCATCGAGCGGAATCATCAGTCATCGCTGACGTCGGTAACCAGCGAAAAGCGATAACATTTTTCATTAATAGATTCTGTGTAATCAGAGTACTAACGTAATCGCTTTTACGTATGTAAACGTGGTGGTGCAAACAAGACATTTCATATACCTATCATTAAAAGTTGTCGGTGATGGTTCATTATTGTATAAAACTTACATGTAGTGGTAAAAGCAAAGCTTTAAAAGTTTAAGTAAAACGTAAGAAACGTAGTTTTATTTAAATCGCTTTGAATTTTTAAGATTGTTAGTACTCAAAACTGAATGTTCATAAATTTCCCAGTGCTCTCAGGGAGTTTCCATAGAATAGGGGGAGCGCTGACGTCACCGGCAGCACACCTCCACCCCCTTGAATTATCGGTGTGACGCACGCACTACTACTATCCCGCTTTCATTCTTTAATTCAAGAATCAATGTAGACCATTGCTGTCAGATTCATAATTATAATCTAGTAATAGAGCGTGTAAAACTTCAGCTAGGCAGAATAGATACCAGTTTTAAGTATATTTAATGGTGTATTTGCATTATGTTCGATTATTATTTCGTTTGTAGCGATAAGAAGTTTTTGATGATATTAAATAATTATATTATGACATAAATAAATATATACAAATTCTGTTCTGGAAACTTATGTAGTCAGCGCTAGCAGAAAGAGTCTGTGGGAGAAATCTATTGAGTACACAATAAAAAAATATCACGGCATATAAAAATAAGCAGTGATCAGTATGGTTAATACCATACTGATCACCTGATTAATATATATCAAAAACGAGTTCAATATGTTCGTACAACATTAATTTTGTCTATATCAGCCCTATTATCGACCGGTCTACCCTTCTCCACAGACGAGAGAAATCCTGCATGGGTGGTAGACAAAAATCATTTGAATATTCAAATGAGTTTACATCTAGCAAATTTAGTAGTTATCAAGACCCGCCTTCGGTTGATAACGTTGTGTGTTATGTTTGTTGTTATCTTTATGTTCGATGAATGAAAATATAAATTAATTTGATTATCTTCCAAGTAAGTTTTAAAAGTTATACTAATCTACTCGTAATTTAATTAGGGGGAGATTTGATCAGGCAGGAGACATGGTCGTTATAAATAAATCCGTTTAAATTGCTTTCAGTTTCTTGTGTGTTCTATTTTTTTTCTCACATAATGTCTGAAACACAGTAAAGCTTTGTTTTTACCACTACATGTAAGTTTTATACAATAATAAACCTACACTGACAACTTTTAATTATAGGTATATGAAATGTCTTGTTTGGACCACCACGTTTACATACGTAACTAACGACCTGACAGCAAAAACCCGAAAGAGCGAATTTAAACAGATTTATGAAGTATGTCTCCTGATGAAATCTCCCTGATTTCCCCTATACAATGACCCTTCATTTATTTCACTAGATGCAAAATATTTGTTTCAGTTTAAACTGATACCCATTTTGTGTTATAAATAACGTGTTTATCGAGGTGAAGGCATAACTTAAATGATACGGCACTGCTAATCATTTATGACGTCACACATAAGTGACAGAAATTAGTTTGTGAATAGAAAAGCATACGGTTGTGCGTCAGTCAGGTGGCACCAGCCACCTGTTGATCGACCGCTAACATTGTCCTTGTGTGGTGGCGCGGCTGGATCGATATCAATGACGTACGGCCTCATTCATAAACGGGGGGAGACCCATCCCAACGCGTAACCCCACCCTCATACCACTTTACGAAATTCTATGAACTGGCGCGTCGGTAAGGCATGAATGGAGCCAACATCCACACTGATATTATAAAATGTGAAAGGGTTCGTTTGTCCTCCTTTCGTATCGGAACGAAGAGTTAGTTATATTAATATAGTTTTTCATATGGAGATAGAAAGATAGACTAGAAAGAGATGTAAGATTTCATTCCCCCTGGAAATTGAATTTTAATTTGTAGAGGCGATAAAAATTATTATTTTTTTTTTTTTTTTCTTTCTTTCAACTTACCTAAAGTAAGCCTTATGATAATGAATGTCGCATATTACATACTATATTTCAGTATCATGTTTACTTTTCTGTTTCAATAGAGTGACAGTGACGAATATTTTCAATGTGTTCTTTTTTGTAAGTACTACCAAATATATTTTTCTCTGAGGGCAAGTTGATTGCGTGCGTAATCCGCCGTAAATATGCGAAGCGTGCGCATCGCTGATTATATTACAGCTGAACAAGAACTCCGCAAACTATCGAAACGCATTTGAATTTTTTTGCAGTATTCATAATTATACTTCGTATATTCCTTTATTCTTGTTGTGTTAACTCTATTTAGATAAAGTGATTGCAGTAAAAAAATATTAAAGTTTTTATTTTAATTTTATGAATAATACTACAAAAACTTAAGAATCGTTAACTTTCAACAACTTTTCTACGTTGCACTGGTTTTGTACAACTGAGTAACATTCAAATAAATTGTAATTAAAATGAGATAGTAATCTTTCTCTTCGTCGTATTTCTTAGGGTTATGTCACAGCAAAATCCTGAATCTATTAATAGAAAAGTAAATTACTCCAAATATTCACATTTTTTCCTTTTTTAATTGTAATTGTACTTTTTTGTAGCTTAAAGCTTTATGGGGGGTTTTACAATATTTGGTATGCTTTTTGAGTAATTAATTAAACAGTTTTTGATTGCAATTCGCTAACATCTGTTTCTATTTCATTACCGGGCGTAATGAAATAGTCAGGTATAGAATTTTGACTTTAATGCACTCTCTTTGCATAATTAGTCTGAATATTAGAATGGATTTTAGCTACGGGATTGCTGCCACGTACCTTATATTTGCATCACGGCACTTTCAATAATGCGATTCGATAAATATAAGGTACCTGATATCTATCGCGTAAATAACAATATAATGTTATCATGAAAATATAAAACAACGTATGTCAACGGCTTGAATATGTAAAAAAGAAGTTATAAAACAATAACTCCTTCGAAGTCTATGTTCGTGGAGTTATTGCGAATGTTTCATGGCGCGTGTCAAATCGCGTCGTGCGCCCACGCACGGTGCAGTTCGCAGCCCGCCACTGGGGCTGTGTCGTACACGCCGCACGCCGCATGCCAGTGTGTGCTGTCAAAACAAATACGTTGCGATGTGTAGGCGTCCGTCATCGCAATCAACAATCCACCACCAAGCAATCAAATAGGAACACCAAAAATTTTTGCCTCACTTTTTAGATTTAATCCGCTCTATATATATTTGAAGATAGAATGGACGGTATAGTTTATCAAACAACCCTTAAGATGTACAGTCGTTAGTGCTACTGTATCATTTTATCACTACTTACAACAACAATATTGACATAGGTATCGTGACAGTTCTATTCTGTGACAAAAACCATTTCTTGCCTAATTAGGCAATAATATGTAATTCGTTTATTTCCTCTAAAGTAGATATTCTTTAATTATTTTCTCCAAAAATCACCAGTACGGTATTTTATTAAAAAGTATATTGCAACTTAACATACTGAATAAGCAACTGCCATTAAGCAGCGAGGCTACAGACAGTTCAATTTCAGGGCTACTCTACGCACCGGCATGACGTCCCTGGCATTGGCATCGACATTGATTTCCGTCACGGGCGTCCGCCTGTAGCTCCAGGCGACCACTAACGGTTGATCGATGCGCCGTCCTTGAACCCGTCTTCAACGACCGCGCACGCGCCGCCAAATGTCGAACGTCATCCTATGGCCATGGCCACGATACGTGCGGCGCCACCCCCAGCCACCCACCACCGAAGGGGGCACCTATTTGCCCATTCATTGTGAAAACTCCTGCGGCGAACGCTTCATCTACTTAACTTTGCCATTTCTTATCGATTCTGACCTTTATAAGATGACCTCTTAAACGTTTCTGTTATTTCAGGAGGCAGCTGGATGTTTCTCGATCCCGAACATTTAATGTACTTTATGAATGAACTTTTGACATTCAAAATTTTAAGGTCACCGTAATAATGAATGAAACATACGTGTGACCTTTAATGTGAGCGCTCTATAAGTTTACTTATGAAAACATAATTAGTATGCTGGATATTGTTTAGCTTTTAGAAGTATATTAAATTACGGCCTGCATTTTCATGAATGAAATAACAGTATAGTTAGGTTAGGTGTAACAGTAATTACGGAGGTGGCGTAATTTAGATATTATTCAAGACTTTGTTATGATTTTCTCCACAGAAATCGATGTGTGTAACTTTACATATTACAAGTTAAATATTATGCAATGTCATTGTCAAAGTCGACTTAATTTGAGTAGTCTTGTGGCTGCGACATGTGGGCACATGCACGGCAGGCGGCATTGAGCGGCGACCACGCAGACCCCGTATGAATGAGCGGCCCGTGGGCGGCGGTGAGGCCCGTTCATTCATTGCCTCTAAGGCCATTCCTCATGAACATACCATAACAAAAACTGACAATAATATTACGCAGATGGCTACATTGTTATGCAACGAATTGAATTTATTATTTTACATAATTTACAATTTTGTTTGTAAATGCAAGAGTATCACCAGCGAAATTCATCGTTCTTTTTCGAAAATGTGTAAAATATGAGTATAGAAAGAAGTTTTGCACAGAGCTATTTTGTTTGTTTTGTATTCCGACCTCAGCACTGTGTTTGGAATACTTAGAAGTGACTCTAGATCCATTTATAAACTACGTAAAATCATATCTACAACGCCCATGGCTTGAGATACAAATAATAATAAATAAAAAATAATTTATGACAACTTCCATTCAATAGTATAATTTTATAAATAATTTTCTATTCCTTAAACTTTGTTCAAGTATTTTTAGTAACAATTTACTGTTTCTAATATTTTCGTTTTGTAGCAATTTATAGGATACAAAATTATATTAAATTTGGTACGTATTTTATTTCCTGTAATAATTATAAAAGTATAGAGTGTAATATTTAGTACACAAACGTTGTTTGACGAAGGTTAAGTAAAAGGAACATATTAGCGTAGGAGTCAAGGTAAGGCCTGCAAGTTCGAGCAGATTAGAGGCATTGTCTCCACCAACACGCTAATACTTTGTTACGAAGGCACTTGAATCATCCCGGCACATTGCTTTTTTTAACATAGCGGGTTTTGTGTCAAAAAATATTTTGGCTTTATTCTGTTTTTGTAAAGAAAATATATTGTGCAGCGTTAATACCACCTACGTGCAACCGATGAATTACTGTTATTTTTTCGACTATGGTTTTAAAATTCAACATATTTATATGTTTTAGTTTCCAGCATAAATCTCTTCATATTGGTAAGTATGAAGAAGTAATTCCTGGGTACGGAAATGGTAAGAGTTTGGCTATTGGCAGGTGATATTTTTTTACTAATTTGATAGAATGATTATCTTCTACTTTTGCCGAAGATGGAGAGCATTTCTTTGCTTTAAAGATAGAGCTATCAAATTTTGCTAATATATACATTAATATATAGATATTCATATAAGTAACTTTTGTTGAATAGGGATAGCGCGTTAATTTTTTATGTAATCAAGAACAGTCACAATATTTGAAAATGCTATGTTTACCGATTTATTTTTTATTTGAGTAGTTACTAAAATATTTATTTCTTAACACTATTTATTCAATTAAAATTACTATCATATAGTGACAAAAAATTACCTTACCTATAGCTATCAATACACTAAATATTTATTTATAAAACTAATCAAAATAATCGCAAAATATTAATTTCATCTCAGTATTTTATTTCAGTGTAGCAGTTTCTCAGTATAACGTTTAATCAAATCTATATCAACGCCTGTGATATCAGCAGAACAATCTTCATTAAAATAGCAATGATGCTTCCATTGTAAAAAAATCTTTTAGCAGTGTTAGCATCATTGCTATTTCCCGCTCCCTGAAGTGGTTTGTCGATATTTAATCCCAACACTTCACGAAATCGCTTTTGTACTTGAATCTTATTTTCTTCCTGAGCCTTTTTTTCTTCATTTGTGGCAGACCTTGTTTGGAAAGATAGATTATACGATATATGCAATATCATTTCCATAAAACAAATCCATGCATGAAATTTGGATAATACGTATTGAAAAGCATTATCATTTTTTTTATTTATTTATTTATTTTGGTTCTCTAACAGTGAGCACAATGTTACATGACAATATAAAGAGAAATGCACAAAAGAAAATACATTCCTATTGCCCCACCACTTACAAGAGAACACTGCATGCATTAAATTGATAGTAACATAAAAAAAAAAATATTATCATTAATTATAAATTATCAATAACCGTTTTTTTCAGGTGTGACTATTGCTTTCGTTAAATCTTTCGTCATGTGGAACTGCAAAATTTGTTCTCTGTGTTAATACTTGTGCCACTTTTTCATCTATCATTGTCCTAAAAAGTATATGCTTGACTTGATCTCCCACGCCTTTTTTATTAATTATTGACGGAAACAAAGTTTATATTTGGTTTTTATTCAGTCAACAACTGATATGAGGCGACAAAAACGAACAGAAGACGGCATTGGATTTTGCCAGATGATGTTGCCTGATTTCTCGTTAATTAATCTGATGGGTTAAAAAGTAATAAATAAATTTGTATCAGAAATAAGTTCAGAGTCCTCTAGAAGTTTTTGTTTATACGAGGCTTTATTCAGATGACCCATCACAACCCCATTTGCAATATAATATTAAATGTTTAAGTCTATTCTTGTAAACTGCATCTATAGATAAAATTCTAGCTGCAGTGCGATCTAATAGATTATATTTTTGCATACGTTTTCGTGATTTCAATTGTTGAGGATGGTGGGTAGCATCTCAGTTTTATTTCTTGTATTTTATGGTACGGTGGAAATAAAAGACAGTGTTTCTCATCTGTAATGTTTCTGAGATATATAGTGATTTTGTTAGTTCGAAGTTGATAAAAACACTTAACACTTCTTTATCTGTTAGTTCTTTATTTATTTTTATATTTTGAAACTGATTTATGACGAATACCTTCTTTTCAGCATCAACCAACCTTAATTTTTCAACGTTTTGCTTCAGTATCCTCTCCTATAGAACGCAATCCCTAAAGATAAGCGTTAAGAATATGATTCTGAGAAGTCCTCATATAATATACACGGTCTTCCTCGTTTACCAGAAGAAGTAGATGATTTAAAATCAGTTGATACGTATTCTGACACAAAAATTAAATTAATGAACCATACCACAATGAAGGAGTCGAATATGAAACCGCAATTGATAGTGATATCCGTTCTCAGACTCGTGTTAGATTTTTTCTCACATCTTCGTAAAACGCATAATAATACAGCAACTTTTTTTGTATGTTTTTAATGAATACAGTAACTATTCAATTACATCAAATTCATAACTTCGGTATGTGTTAAATATTACGACGAAGTTTAGCAATACCTTTTTTTCAGTTGTTATTTAATTATTTTATACAATTACATTTAAATTCAAAACAATTGTAAATTTAATTTTCGTAACTCCGAAAGATAAACTTTTCAAAAATATATAATACCGCACATCTTGCACTTGAATTTTTAAAACTATTTCACTTTGAGAATCGTAAATGAAGAACGTAATACTATATTTGCCAACTGCATAAAAGTTAAACTTTACTACGTGAAAACAATTACTCTAGACTAGCTGCCCGGCGAACTTCGTACCGCCTTATAACCGTTTTAAAAAAAAAATCTTATATCAAACCGTGTCATAAAAAATAGAATCATTTAATTTGGTGTAGTCGGAACTGGAATTCGGAAGTTATGCGCGTACATACGTTTCGGCGATTCAGTTTTATTAATCGATATTTAATAGCTCGCCCGGACATTTTTTATTTTTCGATAACTCATTGGTTATTAATTATTTTGATATAGTGTAAAAGGCAATTTTGATCTACATTACAAGCATAACGTATCTATGTAACTTATTTATTTGAATAAGGATTAATTCTGTATTGTTAAAAATAGGTTCATAAATAACCCATCATTTTACTGTTTTAAGTATACGTAAAAAATTGGTTATTGTGGGTTATTTTTGGATTTATACCACCGCGGACTTTTTTGTAGATCTATTAAAGAGGTAGAATTCCACCATACAATGTTTTGTTATAATTCAAAAGTTTTTGCCAGCGTTTTCGGGGAAAGCTTCCGATCGGCTTATTATTTTCCGACATATTGAACTAATATCGTTGTAAAATCGTCAGTTTGTACACAATACCCGTTTAGGTTTTCACTTTGAGAATCGAATAGTAAGTTTTTACGATACGCTAAAACCTTTCTCAAGAATTGCTCTTTATATTGTTAAAAACCGCTTGAAAATCCCTTCAATACTTTTCGAGTTTATCGCGAACAGACAGACAGAAGCGCCGGGGGACTTTGGTTTATAATATGTAGTGATACAATCTAATTTACGCTATACAATATTAAACTTTGATTTTCGAACTATAAAATAGCATTCATAAAGTATCCTATTTTGGTGAGTGGTAAAAACTATTTTTGATATGCACTGGGCCTTCCATCAGTGAAGATGTAGATCCTGATAAGTACATATAATAATAATTTATAATCTGTTCACGAATGCATTGGAGGACGTGTGCAAGCTCTTGGAATGGGACGAATACGGCATCAACATCAATGGCGAATACATCACTCACCTTCGTTTCGCCGATGATATAGTCATCTTGGCAAGATCGATGGAGCACATCAGTACAATGCTCAGCGACCTGAGTATCGTTTCCAAACAGGTGGGTCTTAAAATGAACATGAACAAGACGAAAATCATGTCGAATGTCCATGTTGCACCCGTACCGGTGGTCATTGGAACTGATACTCTCGAAGTTGTCGATCACTACGTGTACCTTGGACAGACAATCCAGTTAGGTAGATCGAATTTCGACAAAGAGGTCGCTCGAAGGATCCAACTGGGCTGGGCAGCGTTCGGGAAGCTACGCGATATCTTCACGTCCAAATTACCACAGTGCCTAAAGACGAAGGTGTATAACCAGTGTGTGTTGCCAGTGATGACCTATGGCACTGAAACGTGGTCCTTAACTGCTGGCCTCTTAGAGAAGCTCAGAGTCGCTCAGCGAGGCATGGAGAGAGTTATGTTAGGGGTTTCTTTGCGCGATAGGATCCGAAACGTGGATATTCGCCAAAGAACTAGAGTGACCGACATAGCTCGCAAAGTTTGTAAGTTGAAGTGGCAGTGGGCAGGCCACATCGCTCGACGAACCGATAACCGATGGGGACGAAAGGTTCTCGAGTGGAGACCACGAACCGGAAGACGCAGCGTGGGTCGACCCCCGACTAGATGGACGGACGACATCGTTCGAGTCGCGGGCGGCCACTGGATGCAGCTGGCGCAATGTCGTCCGTCGTGGCGTTCAAAGGGGGAGGCCTATGTTCAGCAGTGGACGTCTTCCGGCTGATGATGATAATAATTTTTGAACCATTTGTGTTTGCAATTGTAATTCTTTGTGTCGGATACGTTACTTTTTTAAGTGGAGCGTTGCTTTATGTTGTCATGTTATCGTTTTGGTAAAATCAAGTTAACCTAATGTGTTTTGATTAACAGTTCTTATGGAAACCCCAGGTGGGAACAGTCATAAAGAATGACACTGTATATGACTTTCTCAATCACCTTGATATCTTCTCTTTCTTTTGTATATCATTGACTAAGCTGGTGTAGGTATGTTGTCTTCCGACATATACAGATATGTCGGAGGAGCTTTTCAATATACTTAAAAACGACTACCTTATGTTTGCATTGGATTCATTTTCAATCTCCGTAAATATGACCAGGACCAGCCATTGCCCAACAGTTTCTTTATTGTTATTTTTTTTCAACATAGGTAGCATCGAAGAGATTGCTGTTATTCAAAAAGTACGCATATTGATTACTCTAACTCTTCTTAATTTTCCTGTAAGCTGTGTGTTATTTGAAGTGCAATAAATTAAAGTGCAAATATGATCATATACGACAAACATTTATATATTTTATTAAGTAATATATACAGAAAAAAATAAATAGAATGAATATTGGATAGAATCCTATGAATATTATATACTTTATACATTATTAATAAAATAACATATGTGCAGGTTGCCTGTGAAAAGACATACCCGGTGCCTATCATAGCTAACTACTGCATCTCTGTGACTATATCTAGAGTCAACGTTACAAAACTTTCTATGATCTATGGTTAGCGCTGACGTCTGTTGAAAGTAGGGTTGCCTAATAAAAGTTTACGGTTTCCGGATATTTCTTCGGTAACGATAATACTTAATGGTATCCATATTATTATTATTTCTTTTTTTTATATACTTTATAGGGTAATGCTTGACTATGATCCCACCTGATGGTAAGTGGTGATGAAGCCTTGTGTGGTATAGCGCATTAACCTAGTAACAGCCTATTCACTCTTGATTTGAAGACATTCACATTATAATCGGACGGGAATACAGACGCTGGCAATTTATTCCAGTCCTTGGCGGTACGTATTATGAATAACGAATCGAATCGTGCCGTTCTTACCGGAGGGATGTTGACGACGAAAGTATGGATACCGGCCGTGCGTCGAGACGTTCGATGGTAGAACGGGGAATATACCAAACAAATAACGCTATTAAAGTAAATAATTCAATGATTTTCGTGCTAAGCGGCCTAAGCACCAAACTTGTCGACTGTGAATCGAATTTGTATCGACTTCTGTAAAGAAAACTCAGATTCCCAAAACAAAAAGTTATCATGCTATTGAAAATATGAGCTGGTTAAATGTGAATTTTAAATATAACCCTTACTGTATACATTATCTCTGAAAAAAAACGGTATTATTACTTTTTATTGTGAGTTTAAGTAATATTCTTATACATTTCATATATTTGAGAAAGAGAATCGTATTTATTCTACTGTATCTTTCCTTTTTTGCGGTGTAGCTACTACTACTCTTTCGACGGCTGTAGAGTGAGTATTGGAATGAAGAACGAGTCAACTGAGACAATAGTCTTAATTTTAGTAGCTTTTACGGTATGTATTGTGACGCTTTATAGCGCAGTGGTTAACGCGCTCGGTCTGCGATCTGGCTCGGTCTGGTTCTGGCTGAATTTGCAGACGTCAATACCCACCAATCCGCACTGGGCTGTCGTGGTGGGTCATGGACCATTTCCTCTATTCGATTCCATCCATAAGGCTGAGTTACACTAGAGAGGACTTTAATAGGTGACAATGATTAGGAATCTAGGCTTGTATAATATCATCGGTGAAGGTTGATATATAGTGAACATAAAATGTATGGCCATATGCAGACGATCTCGCAGACGTGGTGCGGTGGCGCGGGCGCCTCGTCGCTAATTAGATAAACGAGCGGTGTGCCGGGGTCCCGACCGCAATTACCGATGCACCTAAGGATGTTAACTAATTTATAATATTTTGGGGGAAATATTTTATAGAAAAAGAACAAGTTTGTTTTTTTTGTTTATGTTCTGCGATATCTTCGTTAACAGTATGCCGCCGATTAAGTTTTTTTTTTATTTCAAAAGGTTTAATTTAGTCTTCCATTATTTAAAACGACCATTTTAAAATGCTTCCTCTAAAATCAAATGAGGATTCAATAAGTAGGTTTTTGGCATTCTGAAAAAATTTATTTAAAATCGCTTTATATATAATCACACCTAGTTTTTTAGCGTATCTTCTTTATTATTGTATTAATAACATTTAAGTAATTAAATGTATAATATCTATACTAATATCATTAAGAGGAAAGATTTCATTGTTCGTTTATGTGTTTGTTTGTTTGCATTGAATAGGCTCCGAAACTACTGGACCAATTTTAAAAATTCTTTCGCCTATGAGTAGCTTCATCACATTGGGTTGGCCTATACAATGTATTCGTGTGAAGTCGCGGGAAAACAGCCAGTAATATGACAAAGATGTGAAAATAGGAAATATTTGATTGTTTGTTTGCATTTAATAGTTTTCGAAATTTTTGAACCAATTAATTATGTGACATGCGGGAAGCTCATACACGGATGGCTATAATTTACGCGGGCAAAATGTATGTTTAAAAACCTTAATAAGAGGTAAATAAATACACCTGTGAATACAGCTGATTTAAGATTTTTTTCAACGCTATATTGATATTTACATTTCAACAAAACTTTTTTAATATTTTTTATTTCTCTATTATCTCACTGAACCTTGTAGACAACCCTACCTGCATCGTTGTAAATAATAGACGATATAGGCCGATGACTCAGTTCCCGCTTGCTTCACTATTTAATGCTATTACACTCCTGTTTTTAGTTAACAAACATAAACACCGGTGACAAATTAACCACAGTCGACAGATGTTTCTTGCAAATATATAAATGGAATATTCTGTACAATAAAAACGTTGCAGATTCATTAGAATAACAAATCGAAGAAAATAATTTATATTTATAATAATAGTGATATAAGATTTACTCACTTTATTATGAATAAGCTATACGTAGAAACAATGGAGCAAGATAATCACTAGAATGTTTACCATTTAAAAAGAATTGGCAATTCATTAAGAAGTAGTAATCAAATTGACATAATTTGTATATTCTTCACACACTTATTTATATCATTCACACAACCAGATAAACGGATTATATATTAGTGTTTACAAAAAAGCTTTTCCGTATACTATTTGTACGTAGCTTTCAAGTACTTCATTTACATAATGTTAAAACTGTAGACTGGTGGTCATTAGCGAATATCCGGAAGTCTGCGAGCGTATTCTACGCTTAATGAGTTCCTAAGACTGATGGGGTGTCATCTCCGACAAGTAAACACGAAGACAATGTTACCAACGCCATGCTGACCGCCGAGATGCTCACAATCATCTCAGTGTACGTTCAAGGGTACTTGGATTTTTGATTTTATTTAATGTCGTTCAGACTCATTTGTCGGGTACTGGACGTCTCGGTGCGGCGCGGTCAGGGCCTTGTTCTTGTCCATCAATTAGAGTATCCGCATTTTTTCTATTGCGCTGTTTATTACATTAGTGTTCTTGGGCTTGATGAGTCAAAAGTGGGCACGCGACTAGCGATGTCAATTAAAGTTTAATCCGTTATTTCTTTTTAAGACACTTTATCATTATCGTAAGTCTGTACAAGATGAGAGCTCGTATTAAATAGCGGAATGTACACATACCCATTATAATGAGTTTTTTAAGATTGTAGCAAATGTTTTTTTTCTAGTAACTTACGAAATACTTAAGTAGGTATGTTCTTATAGTGTCTTACACTGATATTCACGAGTTAACCGCGTGCTCTCTGGGTGTAAAACGATATTGTACAGGTTAGCGTACGCACCTAATATTGGAAGTGTTTCTCGTTCCAGAGACCGTGTCGCGCGCAACTGTTTTAGTTTAGAAAAATAGGGCGATTGCATAAAACTTAAAACGAGCCAAAAATTGGCTCGCCTCCAGATTTACAATACTGATACCTACTATGAATTTGTGCTGTCGTAAATTTGAAAAAATGTTTTAAATTGACTCGGTTGTATGTCTATTACATTTTGCCTCGAGTCATGTTTTAGAGGCACATGTACGTTTCGCATGTGCCAAATGTAATTAATAAAATAAGAGTTATGGATCATAAATAATATGAAAGGTCATACGATGAATTTCAACGATGCGTTTAATTAGGGGTAATTTTAATAAATCTATGTTAATTATCATTTTATTTCACAAAAAGTATTTTATTCTGAACATATGAGTTCATACTACATCAATTCTTATTTTCAAGACAAACATGATGATCTACTTTTATTATTTATGCATAACATTCCATTGTTAATGCCCAAAACTTAGACTGTTAGTAAGCTTCTTATAAGTTTACTAGACTAGAAAGGAAGCTCGTTCTGGAATGAAGGTAGTGCCACTTGCTTGATAACTAACTAGTATTTGTTTACTGTCTTGTCTTTAAAAACTAGCATCGTCTATCACAGGCTTAAGTGTAAATACAGTAGAGCAATGCAGTAAAAATAGACAAGCGAGTACTCTATTATTTTAAATGTCGTTTGCTGGTATGGTACGTGGTCGTGGAATACGGGTGGATTTGTCACGTAACAGGCCGCAGGATTTCTCGCACTCGAAGGAATCCGACCGAGATAATCATCTGGACAGTTGAACATACGCTCTGTGTATATTCAAGTCTTATTCTACAAATTTTTCTTATTTAATTGGTTTAATGTATTTTTATCTTGTGACAGAACGCAAAGCGTTATGTTTTTGATTTTAGTATGTGTTGTTATTTAAATAAGGCGTTTTTGTTTAGTTTTTTTATTTATTCGAGCGATTTGTTAATGCAGCAGACCTACATCAGGAGACAATACAGTAGCGTAAGATTATGTAAAATGTTTTTGTTGCTAATTCGAAGACACGATTGGCAGGTAAATATGTATTTTGTATGAGTACTCATTCTTTCATATTGTCTCCTAAACCATGCCACGGATTTTGATGTAACTTTTGGATATAAAGTTTATCATTAGTGCGAAATCGTAGCCGTGTCGTGTTTTGTAATTTGTGTTATAAAATAAATTAATATCTATTAAAGCAAATATTGAGCGTTTAAATCATTATATGAATACGTGAGGCAAATAACTTTATACCTCTTTTTATGAAAATTTATCTTTTTGTTACGAAGTACTTCAGTTTGGTATAAATAAATTTATATCGAGAGGAAGTGTAGAATGCTACGAGTATGAAGTACTAAAAATTTTTTTTTCGTACCTTTAAAAAAACGTTTTTGTTTTATGCCTGTTAATAAAATCCTTATATATATACTTTATTATCCTAATAATATTGAAACTTTAGAAATACTGCACCATGTATATGTTACTATAAAAGCTCCAAGTACGGCAAATCATTAGGAGTTCCTATGAAAACCTAAAAATTACCAATGTTTAATGGTAAAAAGTCGAAGTTTTTATTTACTTATTTGCGACATAATAGCTTTTAAAGTGAAATTCTAAAGTCAACATTATTTTTATTGTAATTATTAACATTATTGTAACTCTTTTGTATAATACATTTTTTATCTTCAGAATTACTTTAAGCTGTGAAGAACAAGGAGCAAGAAATTCTACAATATTGAATAAAGACTAGTAACATGTACATAATATAATTAACCAAAAGTATTTTACGGTTCACACGCTAAGTTAAAAAAAATTAACGATGTTGTTATAATGTCTATATATCTATATCTTTTTCGTATTACGAGTATATACCTATACTTCATTCATTATAACATTAGAAAAAAAGAGGGTAAATTTTAAACATATATATATGTTTAAAATTTACCCTCTTTTTATATATATAATAGTTTTGTTGAAACTTTAAACGTTAGGTAGTCTGAAAGAGTTGGGCAATTTTCCATTTTCTTTTGCGATGAGGCTAGAATTTTGTAAATTCATCTTTTACTCCCAAGCCAATCCTATTAATATTATAAATGTGAAAGTTTCTTTGTTTGGATGTTTGTCCGTCAATCACGCCGAAACTACTGAACGTATTTTGATGAAATTTGGTATACAGATAGGGTATAGCTGGCTTAGATAACAGGATACTTTTTATCCCACTAAACATTTCCCTAGGGTCCACGCGGGCGAAGCCGCTGGCAAAAGCTAGTATGGAATTATAACTATCATTCTGTCGTTTTGATAAATTCTAATTGTTAGTGTATAATTAGAATAGAATTTAGTTATGTCTATGCCCAGGTAAAAAAGGTAAACAAAACATTTAATCAGATATTATTAGATTATTGATTAAGATATTGGAAAAACTTCCTAAAATGTCAGAGGTAATTGTTGTAGGTCATACGGACCTGCACCGGAATCGTCCATATTCAGCAAAACTTAACTTCAAAAAGATAACAACTAAAACAAAACTATACGAAAACAAAAATAATACAAAAACAACTCAATCACGGAAAACGGTACAACAACAAGAAAGGCAATAACATTCACAATTAATGAGAATCCCAGATTACGTATATAATACATCATAATCTGACAAAATTAAAAAGCTGTACTACCAAAACGTTTGAAGGGATTAGGAAATGTTTTAAATTTGGTAGAGTTATAGTGACATGAGAATCGTGCCGAGAGTATCCAACCCTGCTTCTCTAGGTTCTTTAAGATGAACACTTTTTATTATAAAAGTTATTTAATCTTTTAATGTTGTCAAATACTCATAATTTTGTTTAACAGATAGCTTAAACGACAACTGTTAAGTATAACGGCTGGTACTTAAGTGGATATGTAGCAAATAAGCCGTCAGTCTTAAGAGTAACATGATTTTAAATATTATTTCACAAAGTATACCATAAAAAGAACCTTATTTAACTTCTGTCTAATGCTATAATGAATGGAGTATAGGTATATTGTATAAACCGCCTGACAAATAGTTTGAACATAGAGGTTATAGTTAAGTATAGCCAACAGCATATTAGGCTATAGAAAACTATCAAATTTCTATTTCTCCACTTGATTTTAAACTTTGATGCGCTATAGTAAAGTTCATAATTAGGTTTTCTGACATATTGTAGTAAATTGACGTGCAGCCGTGTGTACATATTGTTATGAGCAGTATAATAGTAGTCGTTTGTTTTCAATTTGTTTCTTTGCCAATGAATATGTTATGTTTACAAGAAGATAATTTTATAATATAATCACAGTAGATAGAAGGGAATAGTAAAAATAATAATAAAGTAAAGTAGATGTCGTAAACAAGGTTTCACGTGTTACTAGTAAAGAAACACAATTATACCAAATTATAATTTATTTTATTTTAGCTTAACTTGAATAATACAAATCATACAACTAAAATTGTTAACTGCATAGAAAAATGCTTGATTTGATGCTTTTTTAGGGTTCCGTACCCATGGGTTTTACCCCTAAACCCGTGAACCCTATAACTAAGACATCGCTGTCTGTCAGTCTGTCACCAGACTGAATCTCATGAACCGTGAAAGAAGGACAGTTGAAAATTTTACAGATGATGTATTTCTGTTGCCGCTTCAACAACAAATACTAAAAGTAGAATGAAATAAGTATTTAAGGGGGCTCCCATACAACAAACGTGATTTTTTTTTGCTTGTTTTTGCTCGATATTAATAACGACAACAGGTAGACGTTTTTTATTCACTTATTTATTCATTGAGAAAACCAACAGCGTTACATAAATAATATTTTACATAAAAACTTTACTATAAGTATGGTCAATAATAGGTTTCCCTTATAATTACACTATGATACTTAGTATATAATTTGTAATTCTGCCGAGTATATGATGTTCTGTTCAATATAAGCTATGAATTAAGTTGGCAATTATTCAATTAGTGCAGTACAATTTATCGTTGTTTATTTTTGTTATTTTTCTGAATAATATCTTCCTTTATTAAGTGTCCTGTCCTATGTATCTACTCTTAACTTCGTCTGTTTCCAATTTATATTTCTCGTTGAGTTGCGGAATAACCCACTGTCTGTGTTAGTGCTTCTGACTCGAGAACATAAACATATTACCAGCGCTTCCGGCCTATCATAGTAGATTGCAAAATAAAATTTATTTTAGAAGATACGTAATTTTTATTTAAAAAGATTTTCTTTCAAAATGTATACTTTTTATAACATTATCATTTACAAGTATAAAATATTCTTTCTGGCATCATGAATAGGAATAGGAGGTCGATAGCTCTGTGGTTAGGGCGTTTGGTCGGCGATACGATTATTAAACAACTTTCAGAATGGTCGTTCAGAGGATGGGTGACCAATAATATTATCTCGAACTCCTCCGTGCTTTAGAAGGCACGTTAAGCCGTTTATCCTGGTAACATCAGTTGTTAACACTCAGCAATCCGCATATGGGAATGCGTGGTGGGTCATGGCCGATTCTCCCTATTCGATTCGATTCCCTCCATAGGGAAGGCCTGTGCCCCAGCAGTGGGCACGTTATTAGGCTGGTGATGATGATGATCGTAAAAAGCCTACATATTTCAGATCAGCAAAATGAAAAGTACCTACTAGTATCTTCATAACAATATTTTGGGGATAGAAATAAAAACTGTTGCACTTATCTGTAATAAAATCGGCCTGACTCTACGTTGAGTAGAACCTGTCACAGAATAGAGGTTCAATTACTCTTTGTAGGTTTTATGTCATTGAACCGCTATGCAATGACAGTGTTGCGCTTGCCTTGGAGTTCGTCACTGATTTTTTTACAGACTAGCACTTCATATCACTATGTTTGGGTCTATACGTTGAATATTTTTAATATAAGTGCACACGATGAAAATTATAATAATTGGTTTTAAATATAAAACAAAACACAGGTAAAAAAAATGCAACAATTTTTTTTCACGTTACGTTTTCTTATTAGGTCTATCTAAAGTTAATACAATAGTACCTATGTACATAAAATTCGATATTACGCTTATCCAGATGTAAAAAAAAAATTTGAAAAAAAAAAGAATTTTATATGACAAACACAATAAGTAGTACAGAATGTAACTTTGGAGGCTGTATACCTATGCCGCCGTGTTCGTGTACAGTAGGTAAGGATGTCGCCTAAATATTTTAAAATGGCTTTTATTACTTCCAGAAGCTGTTTCGCGATACGATACGAGAATATATTATGTGGCGACTGTGAGGTAATTTCAAATTAAATCATACGTACATTTATATGAATGAATGAATGAATGAATGAAAAATTCTTTATTGTACACCAATGGACAGAAACAAATATAAAGATACAATAAATGTGAATGCACAATTGGCGGCCTTATTACTAAAAAGTAATTTCTTCCAGGCAACCTTGTGAACTGAACGAAAATTATATCTACTTTAGATTAGATTTAGGGTAGCTTATGGTGTCTCAAACTTTATCATGATATCATATCTCTACCTATATTTAATGAATAAATGAAGTACATAAATACTTTAAATTTTATAATACATATATATTTATATATAACATACATATAAGCCCTTAGTTAGATGACAGATAAGAATCAGACGGGATTCAGAGTGAGTGACAGATAATCTATGTTGTCTCCAGCAGTGATTCTGTGACACGCAGAGTTTTATAAATGTAGAATTATTGTTTTGGTGAATAAAATTCAAAGCAGTTATTGTGTGAAATAAAAATTATATTTTTTCAATTAGTTTTTATGCATTTAAATCAACTTTAAAAAAGAGTATATAGCAAGAGATCCGTATATTAATTCCATGGTTTATTTTAGGAAGATGAATATGAAAATTTTTATTAAAAATTATAACGTGGAAATCATAATAATTCGTAGGAGACATTTTTGATATTATATTAGTAATTAAACTTTAAAAAAAATCTGTATACACTTTAATTAAAATTTTTAATCACTGTAAAAGTATTATAATTTGTTTTATGAAGAACATCCAATGGATTTTATTCAAAATGTATGACTACTTGGTTTAACCTTACGCATATAAAGTAGCATTTTAAAAATTTATTACTCAAGTACTATTAAGGTCTGTTACCAATCGGAGAATAAAACAACTCGAAACTCGATCTTGTACGTCGACTGGAACACTAATTACGGCTAATAAAACAATGTTTTATAGGTGCAGTCAATCCTTTCGATCGGACTGCTGTGAGTCAACTGTAATCGATACAGTGTAATTGCGGCACATGTATCGCATCGTCGGTGAGACAATGACGTTGGAGGACGAAGGCAGATCGTATCGCGAGTGGTTACACGCGTTTAAGTAATTGCGGGAACGGCATTGTTAGTTGGCCGACGCAAATTGGGCATTAGCGATATTTTATTGAGTTCGGTATGAACTCGCATTGTCGTTGCGCCTATTTGAATATGTAGCCAGTGGGCTTGGCCACCGATGGTCTCTAATGATACCAATTGTTCTCCATCATTGGTTGTGCAGGTGTACCTGGGCCACCGGCTTCGTATGCTACTTGCAGCGCTATTACGTTCTTTATGAACCGTTTATTGGCTTTTAACTAAGAATTGCGTCGTTTCGTAATTCTATAGGAAATTTGCCCCACCTTGAGGTACCTGGCACTAGAGGAAGTGTTTGAGCATTTTCTTTAATGTAGGCAGTAATATTGTGTTAGTGCAGTTTTGTTCTCTTCTTTTTTTAACCTGCTAACATCGAAGATGAATAATGAATAACACATATTATTGATAACCTATATTTGTCAATATAACCTACAGTTTTTTCTCTCGTATTAAACTAACAGTAACACTTAGTTTCTGAATTGAGAAACTGAAGTTGAGCACGACTCAAACCGTGTTTAAGCCATTTTAAACGTCATTAAAACAGCTTTTCATTACTGATTTATAATTTTTTAATGATCGGTTGATAACGTTTTGACAAACTAAGATTTTTTCCTATTTTTAGAAGTTATTGAATTTTATCAGTTGAGATTTTGTGCTTTTCTCAATTCAGAAACCGGCCGTAAGTGTTAATATATATTAAAATAAAAAATATGAACTTTAATATTGAAATATGCAGGTAAAAATATTTATCGTCGTAAATGCGTTTTACTGATATACTGAACCATAAGGAAAAATTTATACAACAAAATCTTCATTGAATAATAATAAAAGAGTTTAATAACAATCAATAATATTATTCATTAACTAGCTGTCGCGTCGTTCGTCCGTGTAAAGACCGTATAAATCTGCCAGTGAAAGCCCCGTGAAAATCGGTTCAGTCGTTTAGAGATTAGCCGGAACAAAGAGACAGATAAAAAATGAAAAAAATGTATTTTACCGTGTATTACATACATATGCATTAAGTAAAAAGCGGTTATTTTAACATTTTAAACAGACACTAATTTAATTTATTTTTATAGATGAAAAACTAAAAGTAATGCATATTGTTATATCTCTGCAGAAATAAAATTGCAACCAAGGAATTAAATATATTTGAAAAAATCTCCGCAAACTACGTATTTGAATGCTGTGGAATAGAACTGGTTTCCTACAAATGCATAATAATTTGTATATATCGCACACCAACCTCTAAGCCAGAAACATTTTTTAATAATTTAGAAGATTTGCTGTGTAAGCTCCGATATAAAACTAAATATAAAATAATTATTGCTGGCGACTTAAACATAAATACATTAAAAGATTCAAATCAATCATACGAACTATTTAAGCTTGTATCAAATTTTAACTTAAAACTACATATTAAAGAACCTACAAGAAAAAATGCCTGTTTAGATCAAATAATCAGTAATATACCTGAAGCCACGGGATATATACATAACTTGGGTTTATCTGATCATGACACAGCACAATCAATTACATTCAACGTGGTCCATAGAGAACAACAACCTGAAATCTGGTTTCAACTTAGACGAGATTTAAGCAGCGAAAACATTGACAAGTTTAAAGAATGTATGCAATCATTAAAATGGTCTGAAGTATACGAAGAAAAAAATTTAGATAATGCATTTAATATATTTCATGAAAATTTTAAACTATTATATGATTTATGCTTCCCTAGTATTCGAAAAATAAATAATACAATGCAAAAAAAGCCGTGTTGGATAACAGTAGGTATAAGAAAAGCGACAATTAGGAAAAGAGCACTAAGATTTAAATTCTATAAGCAACCAAACAACAACAATAAGATTAGCTATCTACGTTACAATAAACTTCTAAAAAAAATTATACATCAGGCTCAAAAAATAACAAACGAGAGAAATATTTCAATTTCAAAAAATAAAACTAAAGCTTCATGGAATTTAATAAACAATAAAAATGGAATAAATCGAAAAACAGACATAAAACAAATAAATTATAAAAATGAAATCATTTATGATCAAATTGACATTGCAAATTGTTTCAATAATCACTTTGTAAATCTGACAAATTTAAATGACAATAAAATTACAATCACGAATAATAAAAATATGAAACCAAATAACTTTAGCATATTTCTAGTACCAGTTGACATATACGAAACAAAAAAAATCATAAATTCTCTCAAATTGACAAATTCAACCGGATATGATGACATTTCAACCAAAATAATTAAAAAAGTAAATGATGAAATAGCAGAGATATTATGCTATTTAATAAATTTATCATTCATGTCAGGCAAATCCCCACAAATATTAAAGACAACTGTAGTAAAACCAATTTTTAAAAAAGGCGACCCTACAAATTTAGATAATTACAGACCTATTGCACTTTTAAGTATCTGGTCTAAAATAATAGAAAAAGCCATGTATATACGAATAGCAAATTTTATAAACAAACACAATATAATAAAAAGCGAGCAAAATGGATTTCAAAAGAGGAAATCCACTAGCTTAACAATATTTTCATTACTAAAACATACATTAGAATACACAAATAAGTCCATCCCGATAACCACAATATTCTTTGATATGAGCAAAGCTTTTGACCGAGTTTCACATGAATTATTGTTGAACAAATGTGACATTTACGGTATAAGAGGTGTAGCAAATAAGTGGATTGAATCATACTTAAGAAACAGAACACAATATGTAGAAATATGTAGCCTAGATCAAAATAAAACTGAAGTTTACTATAAGTCTAATAAAAAGAAATTGTGTCTGGAGTGCCACAAGGCAGTATACTTGGGCCATTGCTATTTTTATTGTACATTAACGATCTCCCAAATGTGACAAATTACCCATGCATATTATTTGCCGATGACGTATCTGTTGCTATACCAAATAATAAAAATAATGACTATAATATAGAAGTAAATAAAACACTAGAAGCTTTAGTAACTTGGCTAAAAGAAAATAATCTCAAAGTGAATTTATCTAAAACAGAATATATACAATTTGTTAATAGAAATGGTAAAAAAAAAGATATTAAAATATCATATGACAACCAAATAGTGGAGGAAAAAAATAGTGTAAAATTTTTAGGTTTAATTATAGATAAACATTTGACTTGGAAAGACCATATAGACAAAATATGTAAAAAAATAAATCCTTTCACATATGCCTTGTGGCTAAGAAACTACTCTTATGGCTTACTATGGACACGTAGACTCAATATTGAGATACGGTATTATAATATGGGGAAATTCTTGTAATATAAATAAAGCATTAATTGCACAAAAATCATGTATTCGAGCCATATGTGACGTAAAAAAAATAGTATCTTGTAGACCACTTTTTAAAATCTTAAAAATACTAACGGTCTCTTGCTTATACATTTATGGAATATGTGTTTTCGTTAGGAATAATCCGCACTTTTTTGAACGTTATGATGATATTCCTCGTAAGTTTACCACTAGATATCCAAACAAATTGCAGCTACCTTTGATAAAAACGGAAATGTGGCAAAAAAGTACTTATCCTATGGCAATCAAAATTTTTAATAAGCTGCCAATAAAATCTAAAAACGACAGGCTTAGTATATTCAAGTCTGAGTTAAAATAATGGCTTACGGCGAAATGTTTTTATAGCTTAAAGGAATATTTTGAATATAAATGTTGACATATTATCTCAAAATTATGAATTATTAAACTACTATTATTGCGTTATACATGATATTTTTTATTTTTAATCTTACTTTTACGTTGATGAAATTTAATTGACATTTGTTTAATTTTATGATTATTATTGTAATTCCTTAATTGTTATAATTTCTTCTGCATGCCAGTTTCTGGTAAATATGTCTGTTAACTAGAAAATAAATTGTAACATCTTGTACTTTCCATATTTATGCAGAAATAAATATATTATTATTATTATTATAGCTTACATCTATGTGTCAATCAAATTCTTAGGTATAATGTCAAATTGTAAATCGTAGTTCTCTCATAGCAAGGTGGATGGCGTTCTGTAAATATCAATACTAATATGGAAGTTCAAATTTCCAAAAGGCGTAATGTTGTCAAGTTTGATAGTGAGACAGTTTTAGAGACTTTTAAAATTAATGAAGGTGTCCTCTTTCTGTTACTGACGATAGGAAAATAAGTATTTGGAGTAGAATTCTAAGCTTCGAAAGATTTCTATTGTTATCATCGCGTTAGGAATAGGCGGTAATGGTGTTGCTCGAACGAACAAGAGACAATGTGAATTTGAAATATGTTGTAATATAAAGTTAGACAATTATAATTATGTACACTTCTTTACAAAACGATTTCAATCTTTTTACTTTTTCGGGATTTACGAATGAGTCAGATATTATAAAACTAGAAGGTCCAGAGGCGGTACATAAAGGAGCATTCGTCAATTTCCGTGTGACGACGTGAGACGGCACGGTTTCGGTACAAAAGCACGTGTTTGGCCTCTATGGCCGCGGCTGCTCGCATCTCAAAGACCCGCTATCTTCCATCTGAGACATACTAGGTGTAATGACGGCATGTGGGCACCTCATAAGACCCGCCGAAGTGACGCATCAAGCGTGGGATGTTTCGTTTTGACAGCAAACGTAGTGCTGGCTCAACAGTAGCTGTCATAGGATCCTGATGTAATCGGTGAACCAATTTTTGGGTCCTTTTTTGGTGCCGCGAGAATGTCATGACCATATTTCCGGCTAAATGTTTCTTGATTGTGTAAAATAGAATTTTTAGAATTCACATTATTCAAGTTATTTTTTTTGAGTTAAAAACGCTATTGCAGAAATAAAAATGACTTTAAAAGGTAATAAAGTTTCATTTGCTGATACAGCGATGTGTGCAGAATAGCAAAGTGTTTATTAGTAAAATACATAGCTGATATCCAAGTGAATAGGAGGAATATGTTTTTTAATGCAATAGCTTATTTTCTGAAAATGAGATTATATTTACCTACCTTAAATAGATTTTACCATTTTCTATAGCTTAAAATGAGAAGTCTTATTGTGAGAAAATTAAGCAAAACTGACAGACAGACAACGGACAGTTTAAACCACTAGTCCTAGAGAATTGAAATTTGGAGAGAACATTAATTTTATTTCGTTTAAATGTTTGTGTGCATTTTTTTTTGTTTTTGGACCTGTGACTATTAAGTTATATTTTATTTAGACAACCAGCACTTAAAGCGATGATAATGGAAGTGTTTTTGAATCTGAAAAAAAAAATCATTTCAACCATTATTTAATATTGTAATAAATCAATCTTATATTATTTATAAAGATTTTATTATATAAAAATTAGTATAAAAGCACTTACAACAATAACAAAAATTGCAATTTTCAACTAAAAATTGAAATTGTTCAAGTGAAATTTATTTTATATGCGTAAGAAAAAATCTTTTTATAAAGGTATTTTGAGCTATACTTGATGGTATTAAGTATACTCTACAACACTGTTATTTTCTTTTTGATATATCGGTAAATATTCCGATATAAAAATAAATATATGGTACCTATATTTTTGTGAAATTAAGTTTCTTACCGGCAATGGTTATCAATAGCTGTTTTTAAATAGGAATTTATGTGAAAAAATAACTTTATTCAATTGTCACTAAGTCTTAATCTTCTTCTTAGTCTGTGGGTGAGACCAAAGTGTGTTCGCAATCGCATGCGGCTAAGGCGAGGTTGTACGAAACTACTACTTTTTATACAAATTTTATTCTAAGGCTATGTTAATATTTTCTAAATAAAAATTATTTTATGAAAAATAACATATCATCAATTGTTTGCTAAAAACAAAAACATACATTTTAATAATGGGATAATTAAAAAATCGCAAGCTATATAGTTACGATGAAATATATTAGTCGTAAAATCGATCTAAAAAACGATTTCTATATGTTTCGATATAATCTGAAATGTGTCGCACACAATAACAAAGCACAAAGTATAAGTAGGGCAATTCTACTAATATTAGCGTTATTATGGGAGTCAATAGCACTTCAACTACAGTTCTTTATGACACAGTTCTTGTTACTTAATCACAATATATATTTTTCACCATTGATTTGCGAGAAAGATATTGGACTTTAGAGAGATAGCTTAATGGCAAAAAATTTGCGGAATTGAGGCCCTGATTTGCGATCTGACCTTACTCTTTTAAATAGGAAAACACGTAATAAATAGTTTGAATTATTTGTTTTAGGTTACTACTTAATAAGATCTGACTTTGAGAGGTTTTGCATACTTAGACTACTTTATTTTAGGTAACACCTAAAAAACTTCGTACCTTTACATATTTTCTAATTTAACTTTGAATAGTCTATATCAAAAATTAAATAAGATAAAAACTTATTTAAGATACCTGTTGGACGTTATAACTGTTGGTCGTTATAAGTTTTATCAGCTTGAGAATTTATGTACGAGTAATATCGAGATATGTAATCACATAAAATTAATATTTTATTTGAAACATTTTGAAAGACTTAGACAGAAAAGATCGGGTGTAATATGAGGGTGTGGAATGTTTTTTTATCAATTAATTTATTTATAATATACTAGTTTTTGCCCGCGACTTCGTCCGCGTGGTATAGTTACTTTGGGCAGCATATATTTTCCAATAATGCTGTTGTTTTTCGAGCTAATGATGAAATTACCTTGAGAGATATTTATCCAATCCAATCCAATTTGAAGTACAGATGAAAAACAGTTCTGAAGTTTACACAAAACTTAATCGAAACGTAATCTACGCAAAATTCTTTGATAGAAACGTTAGCGCAGATTACTTTGTCATAAACGTCATGTAGTAAAGCAAATTGTAAACAATGGTTGCTATGGTAACATTATAATTCCTCATAAAATCTTTTACTTCCATTTTTATTTCTTATAGTGCTAATTTTCGGGCTAAAATATAACATATTACCTTCCTAGGGTCATTAACTACCCAAATACCAATTTTGATTGACATAGGTCCATAAACAAAGAAGTTTCATTCAAACTTTTTCACCCTTTCGGGATGGAATTTCCAAAAATCCTTTCTTAGTACACCTTTACGTTTTAAGGGGAATCTTCCCTCCGAATTTCAAGTTTCTACGACCAGCGGTTTAGGCTGTGCGTTGTCTGTCAGTCAGTAAGTCTGGACATTTCCTTTTATATATGTATAGATTTATTAGTATATAAGGTGTTTTCACTTCTTCTCCATTTAAAATTTAACAAAATAGTAAATAAATAAATATTAGATAACATCACATACTTTGTTCAGATCCAAAGATCCAGTTTATTATTTGTATAATTTATTATGGAAATCAAGGTACCACAGCACCCAAACCCGTTATAATAAGGAAAAGGTCATTTTCTAAATTGATCCAATCGTGAACCTGGACGTCAGACATGGCGCCTCAGTGTTGCCTCGGCCACAGAGGTCGTTATCAATACCGTAAAACTGGGTACGATTTTTTTGTTTTACTTTTTATTATGCTGGCACTTGGCTATTTGTAATTGCGATAGTTATAGATATTGCACATTATATATTTCCGAATACACTAATAAGCGTGCATGCATGGATTTGAATAGCAACATAGTCAAATTTTTGATGTAAGCATGGACTTTAGATATTTCAGGCAAAGGGATCTGAACCCATACCATACTGATTTCTGTAATACACATTTTTATTTATTTTCACTACAACGTTGAATTTTGTTCGATGTTTTAATGCTTCATTGGAGTGTTCTAGGTAAACGAAAGACGTAGGAATACAGAGTAGTCCACAGGAAAGACGTGACGGATTCGCGTTCTCTAAATTCACGGAACACGTTTCAGGTACACGAATCGTATTATTTCATTGCAACAATATTGTTTACTTCCATGACACTTTGTCTCGCAATAAAATACCACTTTTACGAATCAAAATTGTTTTCGATTTCCGCCAAAAATCGAAATAAAATAATACGATCACGTAATTGCAGCGGCGTACTTCTTTAAATGCCATTATGTCGAAAGTATGGAAAATGAAAAGCTGGCGATACTGACGGTTCACGAAAAAGTAAATAAGACCGAATTGTGACTGAAATGGCCTAATTATTTCATGTTTTTAGTGATATTGATATTTTTTATATAATTTGTAAATAAAACTATTAAATATCTATATATATAAAAATATGTTAACTTAGTGAGTCTTAGGAAAGGAGATTTTGTTTATTTGATTGGCATATTTTTTTCAATATTCTAAATACTCATTATATAAGAAGGAAAGATTCGATTGCTTGTTTGTTTGAATTGGATAGACTCCGAAACTATTTTTACAATTTAAAATTTTTTTCATCTACGAGAAGCTAGAAAATACGCGGGGGACACAGGCTACAATTTAAGCAGGTGCAATCGCGGGAACAGCCAGTTTCTTGGGAATTGTTTCAAAATTCAAGAAATAATCAGACATACTTAACCGTTGAACAAAGGTTTTTGGATTTTGAATAAATTGCAAAATACGCAATATTTTGTTATTTCGTTGATATAAACATAGCATCTAAATATTTAGGTGATATCTGATGAAAACCAACATTTGTTTTGTTATAAAAGAAAAACTAGTTAATCGATTTAGATAAAATTTAAATTGGACCACCTCGGTCCATTAAGCTGTCGTTTTGAGCAGAATTTTGAGAATTATGGGTATAAACCCTTAGTACTTCAACACTGAAATTTTGGTCACGAGCTCTCTGTCTATAGTTACAGTGGCTGTGTATTTGTCCATTGGGCTCCTTTATATTTAATTTGTATTTGGCAATTATGCAAGTAAAACCAATGTTTTGACAAATGTATCATCTACACATGTCTGTTCTTTTTAAATATAACAATAAAACAAACAATATACTTAACGTGAAGAGACACTATTAATATAATATCACTGATTAAAATATCTGGTGACGTCATGAACAATGATAGCTCCGCCTGTTTTCAGATTCAGGTGTATTAATAAGTTAATTAATTCAAACTAAAGCGTATAATCTTCTTTCAGTGAAGTGTTTTGATTCTTCAAGCTCTCTTATTTTAATGGGTTGTACTAAAGAGATTGCACAGCGACGCCCGGACTGCAGTTGGAAAGTTTCTAGTTGGCGTCACAGGTCTATCATAAATGTATCGTTTTTAAAATTTAGGCTTTATATTGCTAGACGAAAACATCAACTACCACGACATATACATCGACCCAATGTATTACGTAAGAAGATGTTTATTATTTTTTGAACTTATTCCCTTGGGTGTTAGAAAATATTTTTCTTGTCCAATTTTCTTTATGATTTTCAAAAATATTTTATTTATTTATTTAAGGAACAAGCATATTATGTCGAATAATCTTAATTTTGTTTGTTTTTGTGATCCCCTTTGTAAGAAAAAATAAGACATGGTTAAAAAAAACAATCGACAGCGTCATTGAGTTGTAGCAATCAGCCGGTCTCTTCTAAAATAATGGCTCTCTTTAGGAAATACTTTAGGTTGTCTATAATATATATGGTTGGATATCACAAGTTGCTAGACTTCAATTACCAAATCCATAATCATCTGAGTCTTCTTCATAATTTGATTTTTTATTTAATTTAAATATTTTCTATTCTATTCGTGATCTATATTTGCTTTTATATTGAAAAACCGTGATAACCATCTGAAGACTTGACGCTGTTCAAATCAAGTATAACAAATTATTGTTTATGGTAATAGTTTCTTAGAATGAGGCTAAGAAATTATTACCAGGAATCTTTCTGTTTTCGAAAACAATTACACTGAAAAAGGATAACAAGCACAATAAGAAGGATCTTATTGTGCTTGCCGATTGTTATAGCCGATAATTATGGTTATATAGGGAGAACGACTGTTTGAATAATGTACATATATTACGTTTACTTTGTCTTTGTTTATTTTGGCTTTTTGGGGAAACTTGGACAATTATCTTACAACCGCTTATCATTTAACTTAAAATTAATAACAAACTACAGGTTTTTTAGTAGTGATTATGAATTTTATATAAGTATTCATTAATGCATAGGTACTTATTGCATACTTATGATATTATATAAAGTAACTTTGAAAAATGTTAGTGCAAAATTTAAATTTCTTAGATTGTTGCATCTAAGTAAATAGGTGGAGTCTCATAATTAGCTTCGTCTACTAAATATTCAGATAAAAATATAATATCTATGATTGGCGCAGCCCCCAGACTATATAAAAAACTTTCTATTGTATAAGGCGGAGCTGAACCTTTTAGCCGTCTATTCCATTATAACTCCGCCTGTTTTCAGATATTTACGTTGTCTGAGCTGTTTACAGACAATATTTACATAAATATGGAGGTATTATCAGTCATCAATTCACATAATTATTTCACGCTAACTCATCTAGGTATAGTATATCAGTGTTCGATTCTACGAATTCCATTATTTTATGATGGTATATTGAAGATTTTCAGAAATTATTAATTGGAAATTGCTAGGCGTTTTTAAGCCATTACGAAATGGAAAAGAGTTCGGTGTGTTCGTATCTTTAGTAATGTTCAACAGTTATCTCGTCAAATGTAGGTACATTGATTGAGTTTAATCCAATAATTATTAAAAAATAGAACATTGTTTGAAAAATACTGATTTCTTATATTTTCATGCGCACTATTAATTTTTACGCGCTGAAACCGTATAAAATTGTTTCATTTAAACGTTTGAAAAAGTCTGTCAATAGATATTTTTTTTATGTATATTCCTGTATGGATATAAAATGTTTAAGTGAACAACAAAAGGTTCTTACTAATCAATTTTTGTGCAGTCATGTCGAAATCTAAAATATCTATATCAATTCTTAAATATGGTAATTGAATGTAGACAAAATATTAATTGAGTTCGTCTTTATCAAATTTAAAGATATTCATTTAAGTTGAATATATATCTTAAAAAGTGTATATTTTTGATGTATGAAAATAATTTGTATCAGAAAATATATGATTTCTAATCTCTATTTAATAAAGTCGATGTTTATTTTAAGTATCGTAATGCTTGGAATAATAGGTTTAATATATTAATAGCTTTTGTATGTTCTGAGACTATGTCCTAGAGAGATTGAAAATTATCATACATACTATTTTGATTGTCATCATATATGTAAATGTCGTTACTTCTAATAAAGAGCTAGTAAGTTACTTATTCTCGTTCTTCTTGACAACCAAAATACGTCTTGAGTGAGTGGTAGGGAAAATAATGAGCGGTTCAAAAGTGCTTACAATAAGCATATTCTGATTTATTCATTCTGGAGTTTTTCATTTTCATCAGCAGAAAAGACCTGTGCCCCATTAATAAGCTAATGATAAAGTTTACACGTATATTGTACTCGATATTTTCGAAGTCAAAGTATTTGCTGAAAATAGGTTAAGACCTTTTGTTTATTTGTAAATTATTTGTAAAAAAAAAAAAAATTTTTTTTTTACAAATAATCACAAGGTTTTTCTCGGAGTGACTTCTGCTAAGATTATTTGTCATTAAATTGATATCCAGTAGTAGGTATATTTTCTAATTTTTTGATGAAAATTGCTCTTTCGGGCTATCAAATATCTCTTACTTATAAGTATTGTTAAAAAATATGTATATGTTCTTTATTGTATATTATTGTTAATTAAAACTATTATTATTTTTCTGAAAAATTTACCATCTTCATAAAATATATTATATGTACGATGAATAAAATAAGTGAATTCTTTTTTTAGATATAAATGGTGGTGGAACGATTGGTGGAATCAACTCTAAGTGGATGCTAAATACCATTAATGCTATAACTCTGGCAATACTTTCGATCACTTTGAAGACAGAAAAATATAGGTTTACATACATACTACTAATTATGGTTTTTTTAATGAGCTGTGAAATTTATTCTTAGCTCTGATAAAGCATTTTGGTTTCTTTTTAAACCACCTAAGATATATTTTAACAAATTATATTTTTTGTGATATTTAAACGCTGTTGTGTGAAAGTATAGAAATTTTGTTTTTCAAACGCTTTTACTGGACTGTTGATTGCATTGTATAGATTTCGAAACTACTGGACATTTTATACGGGTGTCATATGCTACTCGTATAATTTATGAGGGCAAAGTTTGTTGATAAAGCTATAACTAAGTTTATTTCACATCACACCATGAGAAAGAGTTTTCAATTCAAATATCAATTAAGGTTGGCGTGAAAACTGTACCCATCTATCTCATTGCGCCCGATATTGAGATGATAGGCACCAGAAGATCGTGAAATAAATCTATTTTTAATTAAATAATGTAAAAAGAAATTAAGTCTTAAAACTTAAGTAAACTTAAGTCAGTACAGTACAGTATAGTTAAGTCAGTACAGTACAGTAAGTACAGTAACAGTAAACTTAAGTCTATGATGTAATTAAAATTCTGTCGAGAAAATTTCATGAACTCTTGTTTTATATGACTTTTTAGAAAACCAAGTCCTTATATTTCAAATCAAATTCATCACTTAATCAAGGAGATTAAAGATAAAATAGATGATGAAAGAGATTTATAAAAAAGGAAATTTATTAACATTTATAAATATACATAAAATATTTGTTGTCATCAGTAGAAGCCAGAATGCTTTGTGTGATGGTAAAAGCTATTTTCACGTTGAATCAGATCGCGCGTCTGTCTCTGTCTTTCATTCTTTTGTATAATGCTTCATATAATATGTTGATAAATATCATATAAAAATTATTATAGTCATATTTTTACACAAATAATGATGGACCCAAATTAAAGCAATTAACGAAACTTAATAATTATTTCGATTAACCTGTACAAAGGTAAGTTTTTGAAGGATTTATTGTACAAATATACCAAATTTATCCGCTTGATTTTAAACCTTAAATCTTTGAGGGTAGAGTTTAAAATAAAGTTTAGAAGTTTGGCATATTGTGGTGACCTGAAGTACAGACGTGTGTACGTAAAAATACAGGAAAAAAATGTTATCCGTACTTAAATCTTTCGTATGAGTATCGTTCTTTTTTTAATTTAAACTTTATCATTTAATATTTATTAATATGTTTATTTTAATAGTAAATAGTTAATTGTATCTGTGACAATATTAAATGAATTTTAGACTAAATGAACTTAATTTTTATATTGACAAAAATCGGTCATTAAACTCCAGGTACCTATATCAAAAAGTTATGTATATCACTGGCCACGTGATTATAAATATCTTCGACGTTAGCAAGTGAAAAGAAAAAAAAACACGAATACTGCACTGTAAGTAATTTTGTATATTGTATGTATATAGGCCCTGTAATTCTGTATAATTCCACACCCAAATTACGAATTCACGTCATTTAGTGTAAAAATTCTTTTGATTTTATTTTTTGCATAAAAATGCAAAACAAAATTGATCGAATATACGTGTCTCAGATATTTTATTCCTATGTCATTTCGAAACTCACTTCACTTATGTCACGAAACGTTATTACCAATCCAAGGTTGAGCGGATGCCGCTTTTTGAAATGAATTGGGACACCTGAGTGAATTCGAATTCGGGTTTGGTTTTTTCCAGAATCGCAGGGCAGGTATAGTAAATATTTGGTACTATTTTGCAATGTTATTGATATGAAGAATACTTAAATATGGTGATGTCGAGTGTTTTGTTGCTCGTGCTTTAGTCTAGACTGTTTTTTAGCGACTGAATCATCAAACCTGGTGATTAAAGTGAGTTGAGCACATTGATCTCAAAGGGAGTCAAATTGATAATATCGACGATATTGATCTGGGGTTTGAGGTTTAGTTAATATTCGTCAATCAACATACTTAGTTTGTACATAAATTCCATGGTAGTAAAATATAACCGGTTTCTTGAGACTGTTCGAGTCTGTGCTAAATTTGGTCTATCATTAATGAAAGCTATTTTTTATAATCCATCGTAGGAGTGAATCATCGTTTTCGGATTGTGTAGTGACGTAAGTGCCATAATTGTTGCATAATTTGCAATGGTATGTTCTCAGATATAAAGGTTATTTTTCTATGACTAGTTCACGAAGTAGGACTTGATACAGCAATATAAATAAATAAAGCAAAACTTTTTTTTTTATTTATATATTCCATAATTATTTTTAAAAATAATATAATTTTAATTCAGAGAAATTAATGATTTTCTATACAGACCTAATTGGGAAACGAACATAAGAGATGATGAGCGCTGACCCTGAAATCGGCATGCCACTCAGCCACAGAGGTCTTCAGTGTCTAGACTTTCACGTTCCCTTACGCCTGCGCATCGGACGGTTTTAACAGTTCTATTCGTACGAAATAACGACACCTGAGGGCCTATTCTATTCCTCGGGGCCTATTTTAAAACGTAATTTTGGCTATTTACGAAATGCTATTACGACTCCAAAAAAACGCATTTTTCAATAATTTATAATGCAACGGAGGTACCTGATCTACCTCTGAAGCACAGACAATAATCAAGGAGATGATTTAAAAAAGAAATTAAAAGAAAGATTCATAATTTTCCGAATTTTCAGTCGAGGACAAATAGAAAGGCCCGGTGTAATGTTAATGCGTATGAGTAACCTTGTTCTTTGAATGCGATTTTTTCATCTTTAAATACGTATCTCGACCAAAAACCATAGTAATAAATAATACATATGTTTAGATACAACATTTCGTCATAAAATAACCTCAATGTGTTAAGGTAAACAATATTAAAGTTGTTTCAATAATGCTGTCGCAAAATTTTGATAATACGTATGTCTACGGCTAGCGGGTGAACATGATAGCCATGGTGCTCGCACGCAGGCGATTAGGACCATCCGGTCCAGATAACTGTATGCGGAACGCTGATCCGAATTATTACGAGTTCGAATGACACTTATTGGACAGTACTATAGGTACTTTAAATACAATGCAAGGTCATAATTGTTCTTTTTTTGATTATTTTTTATCGGGTTTGTTAATATTGTCATGAATTGTTCATGAAGGAATAAATTTATTATTATCATGATAAGTTTTCGACGAGAATGCGAAATTAAGTTTGACTAAAATTTGGACTTTATGGTGAGCTGTTTAAGTTAAAGAGTAGGTATTAAAGATTGCTCTTTTCAGACACGAAATTAACTTTATGTAGAATAATTTATAAGTACCAAAGTGAATTTTAAACGGGTTACAAATGCAAATTACGATGACAGATCTATGTTATCGGGTGTTTTACTAACGTATAAGATGAAAGTAGGTTTGAGTCAAGAACTTCTATTTATTAGATTATTATGACTGTAATATGAACAAAACTCATAATGATCAAATTGAATGTTATTTTTCTGCACACAAAATGTCAAAAGGAAGGAAATAATTCACTAAATAAATAAAAGGAGCCCCAGATAACATTCCTAGAGCATTTCAATGTTAACTAGTTTCATAGGACCATGTGGAACAAGAAAACTGCAATTTGTCTTTTGTTATTAATATAAAGTTTAAACGACTTAATGACAACATTATTGTTCTTGAGCTTTCAAAGAGTAAGTTGAAACTTAATCTGGCAGATTTTATTCATAGAAATTTTATAGCACAACAAAGGCTTGAATCTTTTCAGTAGTTTTGATAGTTAACCATTTGAAATTTGAGATTTTTTAATTTTGATTAAACTTCTATTTAATTTGTCATTAATTTGACGAAAATAGCTTGGCATTTACATAGTATTTTTGGGGATTCTGTACCTCGAAAGGAAAAAACGAAACTCTTATAGGATCACTTTGTTGACCGTCTGCGTCGAGGTATCAAGCTGAAAATTATATCAAATACTCAGGTCTACTGCCCCTTGGAGCTGTGAAAAAATCAAACTTCTAAGCCAATCAAAAGAAACAGTCGTTTATGCCGCAAGTTTTCGAAATTCGCAAGTTAATCAAAACCTACAGTTGGTACGAAGCAACGTCTTATAGCACAGATAAAGGAAAAATTGCAAAAACGTAAATTTTTAATTATATCGTATAAAAATGTTTTTAATAAATACCTACTACTAACCACCTACAGGTTTCTACGTGACCCTCTCGGTGCACGAGTCCGACTCGTATTCAACCGGTTAAGTTATAATTATCACTTTTGTTATAAGTAGAATAGACCATGGCAATGCGAAAGATTTTATATAAGTATAACTTAAAATGCTTAATTAATTAGCAATGTCAGAAGTTCGATTTACAGCCGGTGTGATAATCGTTAGATAAAAGTTACCTATTTGTATTAGTGATAAGTGATAACAAAACTATAATGTCTTGATGTACACACGTGAAATATCTAATCACAAGATCGGTTTGCTTGGATAATATTCGTACCTAGTGCATGGTCTCCATGCGGGGTAGGTGTAAAGTAGAGCGCAAACAGGTCGTCGACGGAGGTGGTAGGGGCAGTGTGCGCGGGCGGCTGCGCGTACGGCTGGGGCTGCGCGAGTGGCGGTGGCGGGCCTCCGTAATGCAGCCCGCTCGGCCCCGCCTCCACCAGCAGCTGCATCTGTGATATATCCACGAACTCGTCGCCGTCGCCGCGACCGCCCAGCTCCTCGTCCTCCGGGCGACGCATTGCAATCACCGAGAGCATCGCACGAGCGCATCCCCGCACCGTAAACACCACACCAGCGTGTGCGGCAGCGCACGCACACTCACATCCACTTCACGCTTCCACGTCACGCACGGCTCCACGGTGCACGGTGGCGCGTGCGCCGCTTTCTACTTAAACAGTAGCCTAACTAACTTATGTCCTAACGAAATTGACGCGATCACAGAATATTACATTTAGGAAATTACGTATACACGGCACGGTAATCACTCGAAGGCTCACGAGTATCTACTGATAAATGAACACAGATTTTGCACGCGGTGAGTGTCGTCGCGCGGAGAACGCCACATCCTCGACTGAGGCGCGCTCGAGCGGCGAGGGCGTGCAGCGAGCCGCCCCCGTGCGAGCGCCGCGGCCGGTCGTCGCCCGTCGCGCGCCCTATCAATGGACGCCAGCCACCCGGTCGAGGTCGGCGTTCATTCACGACGGCCGCGTTAATGGCGTTCGAGTCGAGCGCCGTCGTTCGGCCGGTGGCAGCGGCGGCGTCGCCCACATGCGCGAGAAAATGGCGCGGCGTCGCGACGGTAAAGGGAGGCGCGCGAAAAGCGCGGGGCGCACAAGTGTAGTGATGGCGGTGCGGCGGGCGGCGTGAGCGCGCTAAACGCGTGGGCGCGGAGGCTCGTCGCGCTCCGGTGCGTCACGTCGCGCGCCCAGCACTCCTCGCGGCACCACTTTCTCTGCAATCTGAATCACAGTCCGCTTTCGTACTACGCGCTAGTCGAGATGATTGAGACCGTTTTGGGTATGCTACAATTAACTAACCGGCACGCGCGATCCCGTGACGTCGGCTGCCGGGCTGGATAGTTAAATCGTTACGTAGTTTCAATAAATCATTTAGTCAATCTAAAAATATGTGACCGGTCATAAGCTACGTAACGTCTTTTCACCATGTTTATTCTTATGTGTAGTCGATTGACGTACTTTGTTTGTTGGCATTGCTTTATTTGTGTAAAAACTATTTGAGACAAATAGCTCTACAATAGTTTTCGTGGGCGATACCACTATTATCAGATTTCTATTTTATAAAATGATTATATTTCTTAAGAGTATTGTATTGCTTTTTTTATTTAATTGCCTCATTACCCGCGCTTCAATTTTTATGCTTTTTTCATATTAAAATGCTTACCCACTACGGCAACGTGTATTGTGAAGGGCGGCGGATACCGGGATCGGAATAAGGAAAGGTCACGATGCGGCGCGCTTGTGTGTCGCCATGGTAACCACCTGTTGATCTTTCCTGGCGGGAAAATGTCAAAGTGCAAGGTGGGTGCCAGGCCGCCGCCTGGATTTGGAATACATTAACATGTAACATATTATAAAATTGTCTACGGTTATTTTTATTATGTTTAATAATTCAGTAATCAAACCAATACTTGAGTGCACAGAACAAAGCTCAAAATTCAAGAGTTTTTGCTCTCAATTGTATTGATATTCAATTATCAAGTATTATATTATTAATATAAATGTGTTATTGTATTTGATCACTTTTGCATTCAATATACTGAAGAATATTCTTAATGAAAAATGTGTGGAAGGCATGATAAGCATTTGGTCCGGGCTGCACTGACTGTCGTTAATACCCTCCAATCCACATTGGGCCAGCGATGGCCCATTCTCTTTAACCATCCACAAGGAAGGCCTGAACCCCAGCAGTGGGGACGTAAAGGGGCTGATGATGATAATGCGCCTCAAAATAGCTTTTTGACAGAACTTAACTAAATTAGCTCGGACATTACTGCAAATCTGTAAGTTGTACAGTATTACTTTGAGACAAAGTATACTTTTTTACCCGCTGTCCTAGGAATGGACTAAAGTACAACTTGGAAAATTGTTCTTTTGATAATAGCTAATTAGAGAGAGGTTGTACCATTTCAAATCAACCAGAAAACGTTTTTCTGGTTGATTGAAATTACATTATCAAAACTCCCAATATAGCCCAGCAGATTTCGTAGAAAAGCTTATTATTCTTTTCGGTAGAAGGTAAATAAGAAAGATATCAAAAATGTCATAACATGACATTCAATAAATTTATTATAAATACTGAAAATGGGCACCTGTGGGTCTTCCAATTTCTGTTGGTGTAAAACATTTTTACTCCATGAAAAATTCCTAAGGGCAAAACCTACACATATCCGGCGCCTACGTTAAACGCATTATTATGTGTAGGCAATGAAACAGCGAAAGTTACAACACTGATCATGATCGCCATTACGTGATCATTTAAACTCACAAAATGTTATAACTTCGTTGACGCTAATGTATATTTTATCTTAATCTCAATGATTAATGAAACATTTATTGGTTTCACAAATAATTGCAGAGCATACCTGTCATTTTACAAATTCAATAATGTAAAGGTGTATGTTATAAAAGCTTTATGGAATTTATGTTATAAATTAATACAAAAAAATAATAATTCGCAACAAAGGTGGAGCCAACAAACATCTTAAAGAAATAAAAACATGCAGATAATAATTCTATAAAGAACCTTATTTCTTTCCAAGAACCAATCTGAAACTAAATAGAATTGTATTCGAAACAGAAGTAGAGCCAATATGAACTTTGTTTTAGCAGAGCCCTCTATATCACTGGATTGGCAAATGCATGCTCTTACATTTAAATACGTATTTATAATTGGAACAGATTACTTAATTAATTTTAATACGGAGCTGATTCATTGTTTAATTGAGATTAAAACACTATTATATTGATGTTACTTCCATGAGAGTTAGAATACCAGGGTTTTTAAGAAAGTACCCAGCACGAAAATAGACCCAAAAATGCGCATTTTTTTATTATTAATTGTTGGACTTATATAGAATTTTCATGGATATACTAACCATCTTAGAAATAATATTAGTTTTTAAGATTTTTTGAAATCTGACTTAATTTTATTTTATATTTTTAGTTTATGCGCAGGGTTTACTTTCATGGCGGGTGCTCTATTTTCCTACAAAAGAAATCTCCTATCGAAATATAATTTTCAGGTTTAAGAGGTAAAAGTTTAAGGTAATCTTCGCTGAAAAATTAATCCAAGATATTTATTTTATCCATAAACTCGAATTACATAACGTCACACTAAAATACCTTTAAGCAAGAGTTACATAAGCTACTGTTACCAACATAAAAATATTTTTTATTTTGTGGTTACCAACAAAAACTCTGTTATGTAACAGATGTTTAATGTAAATCCGGTAATGTCAAGCTGCGGCTGATTAAAGTCTCGGGTACTTTTGGAGGCGTGGTGACGTATTTGCCGGTGTTTCATCACCGTTCCTATGGTGACGTCCGTTGTTCCATAACATCCTATTTAGATAAAAATATACCCGCAACAGAGTAAAAATAGCCTCACGGCATTATCACTGTTGTTCGTTAACGTCAATCGACTGTTTGCGATGAAAGTGTGACGTCACTGTATCAGCATAATATTACTGCATAAAACTTTTTTCAGTCCACTGTTAATTACGTTATTTCAATAACATCGAACTCATTTTCGTGTGTATACTTAGTCTGTACGTAAATACTGTTAGAATTAAAAATAAACAGAAACTTATGTTTGAATTTCGAATCTATCATTTTTTATGATTATTCACTGTCTTTTCTTATTTTCGCGCCAATGAATTATAAAATATTTTTGTTGATATTAAAATGGAGTGGAATGATAAAGAGAATCGCATCGCTGTGATTGCATTATATAAAGTAGGTATAGAGCCAAACACAATTTTCAAAACCTTGGTATTAGCTAAATGTTTGTGTACTGGGCTATTGATAAGAACAATGAAACCTCCTCTGTTTTTGATAGAAAAATATTAGCGGTAGTGCTTTTACGAAAAAAGCGATCAAAGCAATAAGGGAAAGAATTCGAAGAAATCCTGTCTGAATGCAAAAAAAATATCTCGGGAGATGAAAATAGTACTCGGAACTATGTAGCGTATTTCAAAAGATGAATTGGGACTAAAATGAATGAAATGATGAAAGACTCTTTATTGTACACACAATAAGTAAATAAACAATACATAATAATGTAATAGAACAGTACAAAGCATTTTTTTCCAGGAAACCTTAACATAACATACAGGATACAGTTGAAAAATTGGGTAGTCTATGGTGCATAACGAAGTCTATACTGTTACATAACAAAAACATTTTATGTTGAGCAGGAAAATTGTTTATAATAAATAAACAATTTTCTATGTATGTATATGTGACTACATAGGCATACAAATACATATATAAATGCATATATATATATTTATTATTCTTGGAAAACCAACAGCTAAACAAACATGATAGATTTCAGCATAAAAAACATTAAGCCAATTATAGGTTTCCACATATAGAAATAGCTTAGATCTAATCAATGAATTCGCACACAAGCTACACAATCAAATAAGTAATCGTACCTGTGCCATAAGTTAACGAGACAGTAAGTATTCTATTAGTTTCCGCTTAAATGAATTAATGTTGAATTCCGCTTAAATGAATATATATATGCAAAGTTAGGATTATGATTGCTGTAATGAATTCACTGATAAATAGTGCTCTTTAACTAATATTTTGAACGCTTTGCGCACCTACAAGAGAAGCACTGGTCACCTCTTAACCGATAATTTAAAAAGAATGAAGTGGCAAAATCAAAACAACTACTTAAGCAGTACACAAAGGGAGACCACAGAAAAATGTTGTTTATGGAAAATATTTTTTTTATAATTGAGCAGTATTTTAACTCTAAAGAAGCTTTATTTACGATTAGGCAACAGAGTACAACACGTTGTATATATCGGATAATGCTCACGGGCATTATCCAACTTCAGTGCTGGTTTGGTGGGGTGTTAGTTATGATGGAGTGACCGAGTCATATTTTTGTGAATAGGGCATCAAAACATCGGCACAAGTGTATCAAGATACCATTCTCAAGAAGGTAGTTAAGCCCCTTAACAACACCTTATTCGCCAGGTTATAAAGCTCGATCCACCCAATCTTTGTTAGAAACGAACCTTTCATCAGAGCTCAAGACTGGCCCTCATCTGGTCAAGATCTAAATCCGCTTTATGATTTATGGTCATGTTTAAAACAATGCATATGATTGGCATTTGAGAATTTTCTCATGGAAAGAGTGCGTGTGTCTATTGATAAGGTTTAAATGACTGTATTGCAGCTAATGGACACCACTTCGAATATATAGCTTATATATATTGTAATTTATAGATATCGAAATTAAATTACATTTTTGTACAGATACTAGCGCCACCAGTTCTCAAATAATAACATTTGTTTGTTTGAGTCTATGGCTACTTTTTCATAGACTATTTTTGTATTAGTAATTCGTCTGTGTTTTCATCTCAAGAAACAGCCACGTGTTTAAATTATATTGTTTTGTTCCTGTTATTAACAATATATATATATCAATGGCTTTATATAAAAGTATTAAACTTACACACCGTAATAGTGATAAATGTTGCTTTAAATAATAAAATATGTTGATTTAATATGTAACAATATTTATGGTAAGACTTTGTATTTTTTTTAAGTTTATCTGCTTAGACATTGAAATTATATTTTTTTATATTTGAATGTTATACAAATAGTGATCGCGTTCTCATGAAACCATTGTTTCTACAGGAATGGGGGTAGTAAAACGATATGAAAACTTATTTTTTTAACTTTTGCTTCCCACTTTATCGTAGGTCTTTGTTTTCTTTTTATTTTCTTAAGCAGTGACATGTTATTTTGTTATTTTGATTGGTCTTTTCTCCTTTTGTGTTTTTGAGCATTTACTTATTCTACAGTTGGGTCATTGTAATAGGCATTTGACATCTATCAGTCTTAACTTGATTAAATAGGCTTAATTTCATATTTGTTTCATTTTTAAAGTATTTGTGTTAGATAAATCAGAATCGAAAGACGGATGAAAAGATAGGGGAAAAACGATAATGAATAAAGTTTTGAAATTGTTCTATGAGAGCCAAGAGTAGAGATATTCAATCGAGAATACAAACTATGAGTACGTACTACTGGTAGTTATTGTTTGGAAATATAGAATATTACATAAAAATAAAAAAAATTGTGGTTTCACCAGGTTATCCTATAAATAGAATAAATTTAATAAAAAATAAATTTCTTTTATTTATATGGAATATCCTATTTTTTTTTTATTTATTAGTTGAAATTAATAAGTCTAAATTTATATTAATAAATAATAAATAAATATTTTCAAGATAAAAATTTACGACTAAAAAGTCATAAGAAAAAGTAAATTATTTAGATTAGGTAAAGATCTATTACGTCGAACCTGATGGCGCTAAAGATGTCGATGACGACGAGCTTAAGTGAACTTTTGCGAGGATCGGTCATAGGATGGGTGACCAAAAGTGTATTATCTCGAATTTCCCCATGACACCTTTCGGAAGATGCCTTAAGTCGTTGTTCCCTGCTGCACCCGTTTATTTTATTTATTTATTTAATTATTTATGCACAATCGTACAAAGGCGCACTTAATGCCTTAGGCATTCACTGCCAGTCAACCTTTAGGTGATGTGGAGATTAAAATAAAGGATAAAAGTAGGTGCATATGTAATCTTTGAGAGAAAAAAAAAATAATATAAAATAAGCATAACACAAACATACATACTATATATAACATAATACATATATAATATAATAAAAATAAATACAATACATACTTATAAATACTATGCCTTTTAGAAATGAGATAGCAATTTTTATGATTCTGCCCGATCTAATATTAAATTGCGCAACTTGGTTTTAAAAGCAAACCGACTGGCGGACATTCTGATGTCTGTGGGGAGTGCATTCCATAAGATAATGGCTTTAACGAAAAAGGAAGAGTGGATGATGTCAGAGTGATGAGCAGGACACATAAGTAGTCTATTAGAAGAAGATCGAAGGTCTTTTGTATGACTCGTACATAAGTACTGAAAGTGTGGAGTGAGGTAGCTTGGAGCGTTAGGTGATTGCAACAAAGAAAACAGGGTTGTTAGAGCACGGACATCTCTACGCTTTCGAATAGGCATCCATTTCAAAAGGGAGCGATGGGCAGACACGTGGTCGTATTTACGGAGATTGAAAACGAATCGAATGCAGTTGTTTAAAACACGGTCAAGTTTATTGAGTAGATCTGCATTCAGGTCGAGGTAACACACATCACCATAGTCGATTATGGGGAAAATTAAAGTCTGCACAAGCATTGCCTTGGTTTTGCTAGGTAGAAAGTTTTTCAAGCGATACAGCGCACGCAACGTTTCAGTAACTTTTTGACAAATTGTAGTCGTTTGAGTCTGCCAGTTCAAATTAACATCAATGTAAAGTCCCAGGCCTTTAACACTATCGCTAAACGGTATTGAGGAGCCGTCATACAGGATAGAATGGAGATTAGTGCTGTCGATCCTACTCATCATCACGCGACTGCCCACAAGTATAGCCTGACATTTCGCCGGGTTTACATGAATGCCAAAATTTTTAGACCATACGAGTATTGTGTTAAGATCCCTATTTAGTGCATCAATAGAATTGTTCAACATATCGACGTTTTCCTGAGCATATAACTGTAAATCGTCAGCATACAGATGATACGAGCACTGAAGTTTAGACGTAATGAAGTTAATGAAAATTGAAAAGAGAAGAGGAGAAAGAATGCCGCCTTGGGGAACGCCATCAGCGAGCCCACTCCAGGATGAGGAGGATTCACCCAACCGGACAGACTGCTGACGGTCCCGAAGAAATGAGGAGAACCACTTTAACTCATCGTCAGAAACCATGAGATATTCCAGCATAGCAAGAAGGATGTCATGATTTACCGTGTTGAAGGCATTGGAAAAATCGATAAGTACAAGACATGTTATTCTTCCACTCTCCATTCCCACTCTAATGTCACCGGTAACCTTAAGGAGTGCTGTCACTGTACTGTGTCCTGATCGAAAACCAGATTGTAATGGGTTTAATAAAGAATTCTGGAAAACATATTGAGAAAACTCCTTATGTACGCAGGCCTCCAGGACTTTGGACAAGAAGGGAAGGATAGAGATGGGTCGAAATTGATTGGCATGTGTTGGATTGGGAACTTTCGGGAGAGGTCGGACATAGGCCTTACACCACAATTTAGGGAAAGTGCAGGAGTCCACAGAGAAGTTAATAATGTGACATATAGCAGGAAGAAGTTGATCTAGAATGGTGACAATCATACGGCGACTTATTCCATCGCAGCCCACTGCATTTGACTTAATAGAAAGTATAATCTTTCTGACTTCTGACGTTGAGACTGGTGAAAAACAAAATGGAGCAATATTGCGACGCGTTAGACCATTTATAGAAGCAACTGTACTTGCAGCAGTAAAGTCATCTAATTTTGAAGAAGTGGAAAAGTGACGATTGAGCTCGCTTAATTCTACAGAAACTGGAAGGTCCATATTTCGCGATTTACCGATACCCAGAGTTCCTAGAAACTTCCAAATATCAGCAGAAGATGAAGAAGAAATATTATTGAGAATATGGCGACGTTTTGCATTACGTATCATCTGGTTACAGCGATTTCTAGCGAATTTAAAAGCAGTCCATTTCTCTTCAGCTCGATCCTTTTTATAATTACGAAAAGCCCGATCCCTGCGTCGCATCGCCATCCAAATACCATTTGTCATCCAAGGTGCCGGCAATCGTTTTAACCTGATTTTCCTTATTGGCGCATGGACATCGTAGAGCCCTATAACTGTTTTGTTAAAAAACTGAATCATTGAGTCAACATTAGGAGCCTGGATCAATGGGTCGCAACAAATATCTGAGGCATCATTTTGTAGTCTATTTATATCCATGCGCGCGAAGGATCGCCTGTGCAGAAACTTAGGAGGGGGTTTTGGGGGCTTAATGAGGTAGGAAAGGAAAATGAGATCATGGCGAGAAAAACCAGGCGCAACGTGTTGGCCATGTGAAAGGACTAGGGAAGGGTTAGAGGTGAAAATCAAGTTCAGCCATGAGTCCTCGCCACCAACATTATGGTGAGTTATGGAAAATATGGAAAAGGTTACGTTTACTCTCACCAATCCGCACTGGGTTTTAGCCGTTATCTTTATTTTTGACCCCATAGAGAATTCCTAAGACCCAGCAAGAGTAGATGATAATGATGAAATGGATTGAAATGTTTGGGTCAGTGTTTAATAAATAATTGAGCTAATAAAAACTATATTGAAAAGAAAAAAGATATAATTATTTAATACTTAAATACGATTGACTTAACAAGTTGTACTCATCCAAATATCAATAAAATAATTAACAAACTCTCAGAGCGGTATCTATTCCGACAAGGCAGCTGTTTTTCATATTAAGTGACATAAAACATTTAAATATGACGTACAACTATAAAAATTAACATATCGTTAAGGTCGGCATCGGGAAATCGAACTGGCTATTAACCGTTCAGTCAGCCAGGACAGCGTGCGGGGGCGAATAGGAAGATCGACGTATATGGCAGCGGCGCAAGCGTTCGCGTCACCGCCGTTTTAGCAGCCGCCGAATCAATCTGTTGTTTAGTGTTTGGACAAAAAACGAGCTCGATTGCGTGTACTTATAAGGTCATATTGCTGGATGTGAACCTACGCATTTCGTTACCATAGGAAGACATTTAGATGGTTTTAATGAAGTTAATAAACAATATTGTTATTATTGCTTATGGTCTATGGTACCAAAAGAAATCACTGTTTATTGGCACATGCATGGTATAGGTATACTTTTTATTGTTTTGACGTAGTCAGGTATTGTTGGTTTCAGTAATTATAGAGTTCAATAGAGGATATTGAACATTTGAATTTTGAAAAGCGAGTCACCCATTTTTTGTTGTGATACTGTTAACAAATGTAAGATTTATTGATGAGTTTTTTTAGTTCAATATCTTGTTTTTTTATTTGAATTAACTAACTAATAATTAATTAACCTCACTGAAATTGGACGATTGAAGAAGTATCTTGTATTATTTCGGGGACTGCTGATGCTATTCTGTGTCATCGCCCGCCTCGGATATACTTTAAAAGAGGTTGTACATCCAAGACTTCACCTCATTGAAACTATAACACTATGCGATAGAGAAGAGAAGATCTATACTTGTTATCTTTCTCGAGACTTATCAATCTATATCAATATAACATTGATCCGCTTGTAATTGCCTAATTTTCGTAATTATTTTAGTAAAATTGTCTCAACAACATGCTCGCTAAAGACTATCCGAGTTTGAGGTATCGATTGACGTAAGTTTAAGATCCGGACCGGACCATCCGGTGGTAGTAATAGCTCGATAAGCAGATACTATTTACTGCATAAGTTATATCATGTATACTGTTGGGACGATATATATTCGTCTCTTTTCTTATCTAATATTAGTCTATAATTAACCATATGAATTATTCGCCGTCTCACTAATATGAAAAATATTACCTTTATTACATATTTAGTTATAAATAAAGAAGTTTGTTCATTTGTTATACTGGATCCTGAATACATGTGTATCAATATAGATTAATATTTTGTTGAGTGGTCTTAGTGCTTTTTGTAGTGTAAGATAATTGCAGATCACAATACATACTGTAGGTACGCTACTGCGACAACATATTAGCTGAGCTTTTAACTAAGATAAAGATATGAAGAGTAATAAACATTCTGTTATGAGAGGCAAATTAAATATAATATTTATATTAGGAACATAAAGATAGGATAATGTCATGAAATTTAATTAGAATTGGGCTTATAGTTTACAGTTAGTTAATCTGATATTTTATTGATTTGGAATAGGTTAAATTCTTCATTTTAATACAGGCTTTTGTTGGAACAGAGATCTTGTAAATATAAATCAATCGAGTCAAAATTCGACAGACTTGCGTTATTGAATGACTATCTCTCGGCTGCATCATCAGATCAGTTTCATACCACAGTTTTATATAGAAATAAAACGAGCTAACGAATTTCCCATTTCCGCCTTCAAGGTCAATCATGAGACCTTAGATATTGTCTCGGACCAAAATCTTTATCAATCAAACGAGTCAATCGATGGGATTGCTTCGTTTAGTTACAGAGGTCCCATAGCTACCGTCCGGTACCTTTATCAGATCAGTTCTATTCCCTGTTAATATTGCATTCTCATTCAAGTTACATGTGTATGCAAAATTTTATCTCAATCGGACATCGGGGAGTGGGACTATAGCTTGCAAAATTTGACTCACACTAACAGAGTAATACAGCAAGATAAATAAGTTTCTAATGAAAGAAATAATGATTGGTACGAGTACATTTCTTTGATAACTTTATGACATTTAATACATTTCTAGCTCTAAATCAGATATCGACAAAATTCCAAAGGAAATTCTATACTCATCAAGTGTCTAGTGTCGTTCGGTTAATAACTGCGAGAATAACGCATTTCTATTCTGAGTATATTAAACTTATCATCAGCATTAATTGTGTTTTCTTAAGGATTTTATTACTTTAAAAGAAAATCTTTGATATCTTCTATTTGTTTGGTTCCCTGGTATTTGTATATATTTTATGTGTTGCAAAGTAATATCATGTATTCTGTCAAATTATAAGATTTTAATTCTAGTTAATGGCACTCCCATGGACTTTTTTAATCCAATGAAAACAAAGAACTCTTTGGATACTTTAAGTGCGACCTCTTGTGAGCTAGTTTGTTTTGATCATGATGTAGTGAACGGTATTGGTGTACAATTATATCTCATATGTATAATTTTGTAACATCAATGTAAATTGTAACACTGTTTGTTTACCCCTAAAAAATTACAGCTATGCAGATGACGATGGAATACCATTGCATATCAATAATTTCCGAGTGAGACTTGGGTTTTATCACTAATTCAACTGTTGATTAGAGATAAGACATTTACGCTTCTCTCTGCACCGTTATTTCTGGTTTGGGTAAGGAGCCTCGATGTGTGATACTTATATCACTACAGCATATAAAGAACAGCTTGCAAGGCAGAGTTCTATATGACTACAGGAAAGACGTAAATAAAAAATAAAAAAACACTTCTGAGACAACCACACAAAAATATTGCTACACCAACCAATGAAAGTTGTATACTATAAACATAGTGGACTTGGGTAAAATATTGTGGTAGTTCAATTCCTTACGAGAGGTCGGGTAATTAACTACGCGAACGGTTATGATCATTCACGCTGGTACCGTGAATCCTACAATCAGTTAGTGAGACAGCTACATGCGCTGTACCAGTACCGACCGCATTCTGTCCTTTCTGATGCTAATGAATCACTTACCGCATACATCATTGTAACTGTGCCTCAAGCGAATTAATATGTGTAATGTCATATCTGTGCGATCACCGTGTCACTTCTATAGGGATTGTTAAATCTTGACCCACATTTCCGATGTACGGATAACACTAACATAAATATTGTGAATAAAAATAGCTTTAATGGTGCTCGTCTACTGTCTCAGTACGAGAGACCTTTTAAGGTTGATCAGTCTACGATCTCAACTAAAGCTGATCAGTCTACGATTAATCATAGTGTAATACTCGAGTAAATAGAGAGACCTTTTAAGGTGAACGTTCATATGTCAATTCGCACGCACCGGCCGCATGATACGCAACGCATTGCTAGAATTTATCGATGTAATACATCCACTGCAGTCGCATTTTTGAATGTCAGTTTAGACGTCGGCATTATGCTGATGATGTCCCATGGAATTTTTAATATGCCCGTTGCGTGTCGTGCACCCGGCGCATGCGAATTGACATATGTACGTTCACCTTAAAATGTCTCTATTTACTAGAGCCGGATTAGCCGACGTAGCTGGGTCAGCCGATGTAGTAAGGAAAAATGTAGTATGGAAACCAGCGGCATAGATACTGCGATTTTAACGGCACATAGCACCCGACACGCTGGTCGTTGCTAAGCCACGAGCTCAATTACAAGGCGTCGGAATTCGAAAAACAACAGACTGAGGCGTCAACTCCAGCGCCTTTGCTAAATTCTATAATAGAACCACACTTAGCTAGGACGAAACAGCGATGGCTAAATCAATACCTAGCTAAATCACTAATTTTTAATTAATTATTTCTATGCTAATTAATGATTATTGTTATTTCATAATCATTAATCTTTCGATTTCCTAGTAAAATATATCATTAATATAACAATATTTTATTGATATTCCCCAAAACCTTACTCTCAACATATACACGTGTCAATAGTCTTTTTTACACGTTACTAATGTTGAGTACAAATGACGAAGTATGTATAATTGATGATTAAATGAACTTACTCTGTATATGAAGTTCTATCACAATTATACGAGTGGTTCGTACGAAGAGATTAGTAACACCCACTCAGCGAGGGTTTTTAGTGATATTTTAGTGACAGGAACTACTCGTACTCTAAACTCATCAGCTCCTGAGCATGGCGAAACGCATAGACAAACTTAATCTACCCACTAAAAATATATATTTACTAACTCTCGAATACTCTCAACTAAGTGCAGCAAGTGATATCACGTAAGCATTACTAAATGAGCCAATAAAGTCTTTTTTACAGGTTACTAATCTCTTCGTTCAAATTGTAAAAGAACTTTACTTACAGGGTAAATTCGTTTTAGTATCAATTATATCTTTCCATTCTATTAAGACTTTAGTCGAATATAAGTTAGATAATAATTAAATACAGTACATCGGTGTTTAAAAAAGTATTTACTTTCATGTATCTAAGACAAACGGTAAGTAATACTGAGCTACCGTCGCAATGCTGTAGTTTGATTCTTGTTCGCGATAAATCACCTGTGTTCATTACACTGTTATATTAGAGCTCTCCTATTGAATACAAATGGCAAAATGACACGAGTAACGACACCATGGCAACGACATTCAGGCTTTCCTTATCTTGAACATTGAGCAAAAAAATGTTACAATAAACATTCTTTTTAGCTGTATTAGGTGCTCACTAAGATTGGGTTTTTGCGAATTTCGAAAATTAAGGGGTTCTTTTGTGGTTGATAGTTTGTATGGAACTTCGATTAAAAGTTCTAGTTTATAAATTTGGATAGGACTTTTTTTCGTAATTCGAATTAACATATAAGCTACTTTTTTTCCATGAACCGTCTAAAAATATAATAATTTTTCAAAAATACATTTGATAAAACTTTTATTAATAGAAATAATCAAATTGTTAAGTATTTCTAAATTTAAGTATTGGATTATTTTATATTTTCGCAATCGAAATGAAATGTAGAGTGCAATACACGACGTTAAATCTCAGGAGTAAAATTATCTCCTACCTATAAATAGATCATTTTAGCTTCTTGGGTTGGAATATACTTTTAAGAATTGTGGTCGCTCAATTTCAATGTTTATAAGTTTAGAATAGAGGATCTTATAATAAAATTATAACAACTGAAAATAAGTGTCATGCTTTAGTTATTTTTCAATCGCTTTTAGTGTGTAATTACGTACACAAAATTACAAATGATCTAGTTAGTTGAATCTCTGTTATTAAATTGGATCTTTAAAATTACAAGTAATAAAATAAAATATTAGGCAAGCCGCTACCGATGTTGCTAGTGTGAGCATTGATTTATAACCTCAAATTGTGTATTTTTCACGCTGAGTGATCTCTCTGCATTGCGGCGTCGATAAGAGCCGTTTAACACTTGATGTAGTGTCCATAATTTGTGAGTTGCTTCCTTCTTTCTTTTTCAATTAATCCTTAATTGGAATTTATGATATATTAGCTTGGTTATTGACTAGTTATTGTAGTGCAGGTTTTGTTAATAAAAATAAAATAACTTCAACACTTAACAAATGATGTTTTTCTAACTTAAAATATATATTACAAATTGTGTCATGTAATCCATAAAGCGATTTTCTGTATAGAAAATTATCTAAAAATAACATCAAGCCGATTACATTTACAAAATAAATATATTTATTTATAAAAAGGCTGTGTAAATATCAACTGGTAACAAGGTCCTTTAGAAAAAAATAATGATGAAGCTTAACTTTATAAATAAACGGTTTATAAAAAATTATTTGGCTGCAATTAAATAAATAATTTAAAACCCATCCAATATTTTGTTTTACAAAATTACATATTATCATTACTACTGAATATAGATATTAATTGAAAGTGGCGATCTGAATTTATTTTATTTAGTATAAGTAACAATTTACAAGTAGATGATTTTCGGCCCTTGATCCGATTCGGCGGTTGATCTGATTTTTATGTTATCTACGGTTAACAGAATATGCCTATAAATGAAAATTTCATTATTATATGTGATCAATCTTGTATTCACAATACTATAGTGGAAAATATTTTAATGAAAAATGCTTAAAAAATTCACTTTGTCTCAGGAACTCTGAGATGGGATTCGAACTTTCGCAATCAGGACGACTGCTAACCACTGAAGATAACCTAGCCTATCTGGATTTTTTTTGAGCATTTGTTACTTTTTCGGTACTACAGAGCATATGCTCTGAACATTATACCTATATATATCACCGCTTATTCCAAGAGTTCTGAATTAAACTATTGCTAAAAAGTGTAATCGATTATTATACATTTACTTATGTATGTATTTATAAATTTTGTAACCATATTTAGGCCTCAAGGAAGAGAGTTCCTTAAGAGAATAGACCTAATAAAGAAAAAATGACAGAACAATGGTGGAGGAGAATATATGAGCAAACGATTCGAAGCAGAACTTAGATTTAGAGTGACTTGTTGACAAGTATTAAAAGGGAGTATGACAGAAAAGAGCCATAGGTGAGTTTAGAAATGAGAGAAGAATGGTTAGAGTTCGCATATATGTATCTGCACTGCTGAATGGGCATCCATTAAGGTAAAGATCGGAATTCAGATACATGATCAACATTCGTAGATTGTAAACGAATCGAATGAAGACGACAGAAGACAATCAAGTTTATTAAGTAGTTCTACATTCAGTTTGAGATTGTACAAAACGTCTGATATTTTAATTTTTAAGGTGCATTTCATTGAGTTTTCGCCGTCGTGTCACAAAATTATAACAAGGCGTAGTTGTTAAAAAATTTACGGAAAGTTGTATCGATAGTTGTTGTACTCCCATTTGAAATACTATCCATTATTTATTTTTATGCTATTATTTTAGTTACTCGGTATTTGTCTGTGTCCTTATTTATAGTAGTTTGTTGTGGTGAGCTCAGATTAGGAGTCACAGGTCAGGTGTAGTGTCGGCGCCGAATGGTCGCGCGTAACGAACGCCCGCCTCAGGGTACAATGTAATTGTGCCGGGCATCGCCAACGCGAATATATTGCGTGCGAAACTTGTTTAAAAATATTCATAAACTTATATCATATGGATAAATGTCAACTAAAATTTGTTTCATAGATATAATGATGTTAATAAATTGATATTATAAAAGTGTAACAGTAAATTAGTCGAAGAGTAAAAAGAATGGGAATCATTTAGATTCATTTTTAAACAAAGAGCAAGAGATTCTAAATTAGAAAATTATAAAGAAAACAGATTTGATTATTTTTTTGTTATTGTTTCGGAGCCTGTTCTTTATAGGTTCCGAAATTACTGGACCTATTTCAGAAATTCTTCACCTACGGATAGCTTCATGCGCTTTAATTGATAAGGCTAAAACTGACTTTCCAATGATTAATAATATATCGTAACTAGCTTTCCGCCAGCGGCTTCGTCCGCGTGGTTTTGTATTATACATCAAAACCTTCCTTTTGAAATACCCTATCTATGAAAAACAAAACCGCATCAAAATCCGTTGCGTAGTTTTAAAGATTTAAGCATACAAAGGGATATAGGGACAGAGAAAGCGACTTTGTTTTGTACTATGTAGTGATTAGTACGAGTATAATTCCACTATTAAATATTTGTTAAATGTACTTTGAAAGCTTTAATTTTCTAAATAATATTTTTGAGAGTTAATAAAAGAAAGTAGAAAACGAATAAAAGCATTAAAAAATCCTTAAGTAGGTATGTCGAGTATCTTCTACAATTATTCATAATCACAACCTTCAATGTATTAGAGTTTATAAACTTTTTTCTATGATTTGGCGGTACGGCACTGAAATTAAACATTCAATAAAATAACTCTTATAGGAAACATAGTGTTAAATTAAAACTCAGGGCAAACCGAAACCACAGGGCTCTAGTAATCGTGTACACATTGAATAAAACGTTTTAATAGTAGAAGAGTAAATCACTCGCTCCGTTGGAGTCCGAATGGTCTCTTATACATGAGATATACCGCCCCGTTGGTCGCACCTAGCTAAAGTGAATGCAAATGACATTTAAAGGTGTCTTTTAATGTGTCGCCTCTCTGTAGGCAAAGTCAATTTACACACATGATATTACACCACAGCAGGGCTAGGCGAAAGATCCCACATTTGTTTTTATATCGTTTTCTTCATGCTAGATAGGTTTATAAAATATAATTTATTCATTTTTATTATGAGAATTTAATATAAAGTGTAAACAGAATGTTATAAAATCATTTTGGTGTAAAATATACCATACTATCGACGCCCATAACTAAACGACGATAAATATTGTATAGTTAAACTTTCTCACAGCTTGTTGTGGTCTATTCAAATAAATTATCGTGATATAAAGTCAAGTTTGGTTCATAAAGTAATAATTAATAAATTTAATTTGGTGATGAATATTAAAGTTATTTTAATTTGTGTTACACTCAATATTTTATTTATTTTTAGATACTTCATCGATACTCTTTTCTCAGGAAATGCGTGAAGTTATCAGGTTGAATTTAAGGAAAATAATATTACGTAATTATTTTAATTAATTCTGTATTCATAATACTCTATCTATATTATTTATCTTATAGAATTATGCCTAAAAATTACCATATAGCATTCCATCTCAGCCATTTGTGATGTGAGGGACTGGTGATTTTTTTTAAGATAAAATAATTTGTAAACCAGAAATATACAAATATACCATGTGCCACAGTTTATGATTATTATTTTATGGTAAGTAAGTCAGTGTTCTTTTTAATATATTACAAAATTAATATCAAATACTCTAGTTAATACCTCAGCTAGAGAAATATGAAGCTTAATGAAATATTCAATGCAATCAAACGATACAACTGTTTATGTCGCGAATATTGACATTTGTTAGTGAAACAAAACCTATAATATAATCGCGCATACTCGTAGAATCTTGAACTTTAGCAAGAAGGAAATCACTAGATTTTTTTAACATATTTGCAGTTGGTAAGCCTATACCAATCAATGGATAGAACAATTTTCAAATGGCGAACTTTATTTTTAATAACACTATTTATTTGTCAACGATGTCATACACTGCAAATTTAGTCTAGATGAAATACCGAAGCTTATATATACGATAACAGTTTGTTTCTCGCAGCTTGAATTTATTTTACAACACTTTAACACTTACCATTTATGGTTATACTTAGTATGAGCAGGCTTTCTATTTTCTTCAGAAGGGACGCTTGTAAACACTAGCCGGCGCGTGTTGTGCTCATTGTACCGAGATGCGCGCGCGCGCCACGTCGCGTGGGATGTACCTACTGGTTATCGAACACGGTATCAATAAATTGCACTTGCGTTCGTCTTACTCTGTAAATAAAAGAAACCGAGCACCATCTTATCGAGGAAAGGTCTAAATAAATTCGTATATGTACTTATTTGTTGCGGACCTTCGTTGATATCATCATCTGCCTCGTTGACGCAGCAAGCAGCGTCCATTGTATATTTATTGTGGCGTCCTGATGGCGAATTGGTTTCTACAAAAAAATCATCGCTGCTTATGAATATTCATTCAAGCCACGTTGTGATATGCGGTTATTTGTTGTGAAAATAATAACCGGTAAGATATCCTTTAAAACAATCTTATATCGACAATGGCCATGGCCATTCATTATTTTATTTTTATAATCAAGAAACAATCGGCGAACGAAACTTAACGAGCAATTAGGTTTTGACCATACAACGGCTGTATGCGGCGCAGGTCGAGTATCAATTAAATCGCAAGTGGTATTGAAACGAAGCGTTATGAATATTCACATGAGTCGAAACGGCTACAGGACGCGAGTCACGCCCGCTTGCTTGCATGCAAAATAAAAGAGAGTCAGGTGGCAGATTCAATAGCCTCCCATTAGAAGCCATTATTCGCCGATAAATAATGCAAGGGAGACAGCGGGCTATCCGTCCATAGTTCGAGACGGTGCCGTAATTCACATCAATGTAATAACCCCTTAACTCTACAAAATATGTAGAAAGTTTCATGGTTTACACATAACATTAACTATGTGATCGTGAGAAACCCATTTGATCATGGAAAATGTCAATATAAAATTGGTTGTCTTTATTTAATATCAGCATGAGATGATAAATGAAATTATGTAATTTTTGTAACTGATATTACTGAAAGCGTAAGCGATTGAAAGTTGCCTGTCGGGACGACAAATTAATGAAGCTCGCTTAGCATACTGATCGACGCAAAGACAGGTCGTTTCAACGTGTGAGGACGAGATTATTATATCATGATTGGTGCTTAATATTATATTTCCTTAAGCGGCGACACGACGACGACGGTGAGGTCTCTCCCACGGGCGAGCCAAGCGGCCGGGATCGGTGTCAATTTCCATTAATATGGCCATTATCGTGGCCGGTGCATAAATCGCTCGCAGCGACGACCACCGGCTGAATATACTGTGACAACGGACGGACTTGCGAACATCTTTGCACGTTACAAAGAACGGTTTTTATAAAAAGTTTAGCTGCGAGGAAATTCCATAAAGTATAAAATCAAGATTCTCAACCCACTGATCATTGAATGTATTTGGATATTTATTATATATGTTATTTACGTTAGAGATAGGTTCCTTTACATTATTGTCCAACATTAGTGTATTAATTTCAACGTCCATTATGTTGACTTGACTTTCTTGAAATAATAAAGAATAATAAAAAAGCTAATTCTGATCTGATAATAGCTAGTAAATGTAAACGTTCATATTAATAATTAATTAAGAGTAATCTCTTTCATTAAGTTACTTTTTAATTAATCAAAACTGATTTATCTAAGGAATGTTATTATTTGTTAATTTCCTATGGAGCTTCCAAAGGAAATTAAGTTTTTATTTTTAAGTAACAAGTCTTCTCGTTCTTCGTTTACAGACGTTTAAATAACTCATTAGCACCACGAGACAAAGAAACTATTCTAATTTAATGGCAATAAAAGTTCGTTATTATTTCGATCGTAAATTATGTTTGTACAGTTCACGTCAACGTTTGAGTTATCAACCCACGAAAATTCGAAAACATGTCGTGTTTTTCTTTTTTAAAAGAACTAAAACGTGCTAGCGATTACAATTGTATCACACCACAGTTTGGCGTGCCGCCAATTTTGTTCGCGTATTTTTAGACAATAATCACCACATAATGCAACATTTGAAAATGTTGAAAAAAAAATGTTTGTTTTCAAGTACGACGACGACGTTTTTAAGAGTTTTAAGATTACAGGAAGATAACTAAACTAATAGAAGAAAAAGCCATTACTGCGAAGATTTTAAATTTTTGTTTTAAACAATACGTTAAACAAATTACATTTTTTGTTTTATATTATTAAGGGAAATCAAAATATATATACGATGACATAAGCTACAGTGTAATAAAACACTGTGGTTGTTCGTTTGTCCTTTGGCGAAAGTGTGTAAACATTTAACAACGGCATATGACATGTCATCGGCCTTATTATCAGATTCTACTTGAATTATCTTACAGGAGGAAGAAAACAAATGATGATTTTTAATAACACTGCCTAAAACTTATTATTTCTTTTTTATTTAACTGGTCAAGCCAGTTTTAAGTTATTATGTACTTATTGAAAATATATGTTTTCTTACTTCTGTAAAATTTGTGGAAATTGATGATTTAGATACGGTTTCTGACAAATGGACCGATTATATGTGGGAGTTGAGTTTCCTGGCTACTCCACTATGCTTCCCAGGCCATCTCCTACAGGAGAGGGTACATCGTAGTGTTTTAGTATGCCTCCCGAGGTTTAAAGCGGGATTGTAAGAAATAACCATTTTTTAAACCAATTTTATTCTAATGGCTATGCTAATATTTGCTAAATAAAAATTATTTTATGAAAATTAAACATACGATAGATTGCTTGCTAAACTCTGTAAAAACAGAAACAAAATCTTCGAAAATTAGGTCGATAGAAAAATCGCAAATATGACTTTAAATGGGTTTTTGGATCGGTTATACGATTAGTATATTAACCGTCAGTTTTTCATTTAATGAATAGTGCGCGTGAATATATATGAAATCTGTGATCGACGAAGGACACGAGGTCTTCTGAGAACCTGTATTTGTTGTAAATAGAAGATTAAAGAGATACCATTAGTTTAATTTTCGCATTAATAGAGTCCACACCACCTTCGTCACCTTCATCGATAACAAAATCTATAATATAAATAAAAACAATAAGATGTATTTAATCTTTAATAAATAAATAAAATATACAAGAATTATTTCTGGTGTAATCTAAAGCATACAAAAAAATATAAGTACATTTGTTTTTTCTGTGATTAAACGTATGAAATCAAGCGAAGCATCGCATCTTTACTCTCGACGCGTTTTTACAAAAGGACCTTAATTTTTGGATACGTTCGCTAAAAGGGTTTCTGAAAGACAGTCCCAAATAACCTCGCTTCTCGCCTGATCGTTGTTACTTGAACTTTTAAAAAAGACAACTAAACAATTTAGTTGCTTGTATACAAGGTGCTAAACGGAGTCGCACACGTTTGTTGTAACGTTCATGTCACCGTTTCGAGATGCGTAGGTATCGGTGTTTGATTGCGTTATTCGAGGGCGCCGGACCAGCCGTCAGCCCGTCGTAGTCCGATCCCAATTAAAACGTAGTAACACATGAAACCTGTTTCGGCGCTGCTGCTCAGGGCTGTCACACACACCTAATAAGTTAATATATATTCAAAATGTATTTTTATTATAGTTTTCCACAACTTTTTTTTTGTATGTGGAATGTGTATTTTCGATTTTCTTATGAGCCTGTTTATAAAAGTTAAAAGGATTGTTTTCAGAATCGAAGTAAAGATATATATTTGCTCAAATTAGAATATGAGGCTGAAGGTTTCGGTGGTCTAGCGGTTTTGACGTCTGCGTTGACGTAATAGAGACAGAAATTTAGAATCCTCCGTAAGGAATTTTCCACTAGCTTTTGTAATTTTTTTTTAATAATTTTTTAATTAATACTTTGTCATTCGAAAGCGATGTGATTTATGAAATCTGGCGCATGTAGACATTGACACCTCTTAAATCACCTATACGTTAATAAGAAAGTCTTATTTAAAAGGATTTTGAGAATTAACACATGCTTTCTTAACTTATGAATGGTACAAAAATATTGTATTTTTTTGTGGGTTTGAGTATTTGTCAGCCCTATGGCGTACGCAGATGCGCCAGCACTGAGTTGGTCGCCGCGCTAATCGCACGCATTCATTTGAATCTATTTAGGTAAACGCTTGCTCTTCGCAGGAATGTGACGCCTGTAATTATGCTATTGCTATCGTATTTTCGGTTTAGAACGACATCTTTCTGGCCATTCGTTTTTGACACTTTATTATTATAACGAGAGTAAATTATTTTCATTTACTATGCAAATTAATAAAATGCTGAATAAAAAAAAAATAAGGAATATTAAAGATCGTTACAGATACTTTCAGTATGGAATAGCTAAAGACAAGTTTGATTTTCATTGCTTTTCATATGTTGTAATAAAAAGTAAGTAAAGACCATACTCGCTGCGCAGACTTTCAACATAATTTACCGACCTGGCTCAATTTTTGTTTTATTATTTTGTTGGTTTCTATTTTCTAGAGGTTTGAACAGAAAGTCTTTTAGAATGATATACTTAAAAATTATTATTTAATACATTTTCTTTTCATGTAACGTTTTATAAAGGAATCCTAAATATCAGTTCTAGTACTCATACAAAAATATTATCCTTTAACTTTAGATTACGTTCCGACTAATAATCTAGAGGGCGATGGAGCTGGGTGCGTATAAATTATGAGCGTACTCGGCGATATTGTGTTTCATGTCCGGCGGTTTAGACACGGGGCCGAGGATATCTGCGTGAAAAGGGCGAAATATTGCAGAAATTTCAAACGCGACAGGACAGCGTTCGATTCGTCGCGGTGTTGGATTTCATTGCGCTATATCGCGTACACTTCGAGAATAAAAGCGTGTCGCGAGCGCAAGACTCATGTGCCCGCGACACGCTTTTATTCGCGCGACGTTTATTGATAGCAATGTTTTCGTGCAAATCGCTCCTATTAAAATTAGATCCTATTTCATACTGTCAGTGAAATACGACGGAATCGATAAGGAGCAATAATATTCTAATAGTGCACCATTAAGTTCACTTAATGATTAAAACAGTAGTTAAAATAGGATACCTAGAGGATATCGTATTGAACAATCTCGAGCGGTAAAGTTTTAATTAATGGAGTTACGGTACTCAGAAACATTTCGTTTTAATAGAATAATCATAACGTTTATAAGTTAAGAAGGTATGAAAACGTAGCTTATGTTGCTAGCATAATATCGTTCGGCAAATATCGCTACTAGAGATGCTATCCGTACTATTGTTAATCCGGTAATTTGAATTTATTGCACCATGAATAAATGGTGCGGTCGTGGAGCAGGGCTATCGGGGAACATATCGATACGGTAGTCTGGCCGGCGTCGTCCCTGAACGCCACATTCAATCGCTGACACTGCAATGCACTAGCCTAATAGACTGTTCGATATACACTTATTGGATGATACTATTTAGTTCGGTTATCTAAATACTACTAAGCCATTGCTACTTGGCCAACTACCCGACAGATATAGCAGATATGTTCCTTTTGTATAACAGACTACCAACATCTAATCTAGTTCATTGCTTGTTGACGATGTGATTGTTTTGCCTTAAAGGGAGAATGATTCTAATCGGTACATCGTCGATGCGGGCCGTGTCCGAATGCTTGCGTTAATTAGACTCCGATTGCATTCTGAAGCAAGACATGAGGAGACTACGAGGTCAGAGCTTGGTTGAACATACAGGAAAACATTCTATTATTTAAACGATGCTAATTTATTGAAATAAAGCTGTGACGAATAAAATCGCGTACGTTATGAACGGTCGGTTTAAGACCGACGCGATGAGGTGTGTACCGGCAATCAGGAATCATTATTTACGGACAGCTATTATCACCTCATGGCTTTTCTGGTTTATTATCGGTATAGCTCGTTATGTTGTCCTGGGACGGATAAATTATGCTATTAAGTTAGCAGATTGACAAAGTTATTTATGATATAAAGTGAGAGCGAGCTGAGTGGTGACCGCTAGAGACCTCGGATTACCATTGACATTCACTCGCATAATTTTCGCTCGTTGTTTGGTTTATTGAAGGGAAATATTAAGAGGCTGAGGACACCGAATGATTTTTAGAAATCGACACGCCCCCTTACATAATTACAGGTGTCTACGCTAGTGTGGGTTAGCTCATTGCACGTTCCTCAGAAGAATAACAAATGCCTATCGGTTCAGCGCCAGCAGATAAACTTTGTACTAATAACAATGACGTTTTATAACCATCAAGTGCTTTGAGTTAGCTCTCTAAAGTGCTAACACAATAGGTGGCGCTGAATTTTTTTACAAGCAAGGAATAATTTCTTTTTACTCCAGATTTTTATGGGGCTTAGAAAAGACAAGTATGTTTTTTCTTTTTGGGTCGACAAAATAAGATGCTATTATTTTGTCTGTTTCATGTTTCAGAATTTTATTCTAATTCATTGATTTTTGAAAAAAGGTCAAATGCTTTGCATTGAACAATGAAAAGATTTAAAATTAAAAGAAATATGAAATAACTTTATAAAATCACTTATGATACCACACATCACATCACATTTCTTCACTCGATTTTAAACCTTAATGTATTGTAGGTAGAGCTAAAAATAATTAAAAAAAGAATTAAAAAATAATAAAAAATAATTTAAAAATAATTTGATAGACTGCAGTAACCTGACTTGCTGCTGATTGTACCTGATAATGTCGGCCAATCAGAATAAACCAAATATCACGTCATGGCACCTAATCCCCGCCGAGTATGACTGAGACGGACTTTCATACCATTTATATTTTCATACATTTTAATTGTACGTATTTTTGGTAGGTCGGCTTTACGGAAACGAATATTCACCATATGCAATATTGATTGGAAGTCATTGTAGTTAGTACACATATCCATATCGAACTTGCCGGAGGAGGTGAATGACAGCAATTTTAGAATCGTTTTTATGAGAATATAGGGTACATGCGCCTATTTCTACCATCGTCTTGCTGTCGAACATTTCATGGTCATTTAAAAATAATTAATGCGTTAAGAATTGGACTCTACCTGATCTTTGGACTGGGGTTAATAAAACATATCCTGTTTTCATAACTTGAAGAAGAGTTATTTTTTCCTCTAGCCATGATCCTTTTATGGAGGTGGAGAGATATTTTGTAATACTCACTCATCATCAGAGTACAGGACTGGTGACCGGTTAGGATAAAACCATTAAAACACAATCATTTTATTAATCCCATTCATATAGATGATCAAAGTTGCCGTCAGACATTTTTTATTTGATACTTCAAAGGGAACTGATTCAAAAACAATATCTTAAAAGTCTATGCATATTTTAAATAGTACATTAAAGATATAGAGCTTGTAGGGAAGGCAAAGTCATCCAAAAACACTCTTTTTATGAATTCCAATACAATTATAATACTACAATTATTAAACGAAAATTCACTAAAGTTTTTATAGAATAAGTTATCATTGGCTTAGATTGTTTTTGTCATGGAAAATGTATTTTTTTATAAAAGAAAATTGTCTTCGATTTATAAAAAAATATATCACTTGCACTAAAAATATGACTTATAGGTGTATCACAAGAACTGTAGCTATATTTAAAAATATAGAAAAAAAACTGTTGCATCGAATCCTTATTAAGTCCTTTATTATCTAAGCAGAGATAATTTTACTTTCGAGTTTATGAGTAAACATATAAGTATGTAGTAAAATTTCTATAGCAGACAGGGAACTAAACGCGATTAAATACTTTACATCCGCTGTATATCTATATACAACATGTAACATAATTAACGCACATTCTGAAAGTAGTTTGTTTATTCTTCGTTATATCGTACTAACACAGTTAATACGTCGAAGTGCTTAAGGATTGCCGTCAGACATTTTTTATAGCTCGGTGGCGTAATGGATAAGCGCCGCGGCCCGCAATCGTAGTCGTTAAGCAACTTTCGCAAGGGTCGGTCACGGGATGAGTGTGACCAAAAAAATTATTATCTCAAACTACTCCGTGCTTCGGAAGGCACGTTAAGCCGTTGGTCCCGGCGTCATGGCCCATCCTCCTTAACCATCCATAAGGAAGGCCTGAGCCCCTGCAGTGGGGACGTAAAGGGGCTGGTGATATGATGTGGTACTTAAGGATTATGGGATATGTGATAGTAAGACTATGCTAGTTGATATTTATAATTAGTAAGAATCATAATTATTGCCTTAACTTAAAAAATACTGAATCTCGAAACAGAGTAATATTTCATGTCAAGAATTTGTTTTGGTAGATAAGTGGTATCAATGTTGTATTGCGCTGTAAGTACATACATTTGAAGTTACAGGCTTAGCCGTAATTTTCACGTCATTGAGTTGCTTTGTAAGATGTCCACACCGTTACCCAGCAATAAGTATAACTGTGTCATAAACTATGTTTTAATACATAAAAGTGACATTCCTATTTTCGTTCTATGATTATAAATCCATTTTCTAATTGGGGTGTATAAGGATATGTGTTATTTCTGTTACACGTTTTATACTTATAACAAATCTGCAAAAAAGTAATGTCTGTACATTGAATATATTTACAAAAAATAAAGAAATTGAGGGTGGTTAATAAACAGTAATAGAATACGAATTACAAAAAATACGAAATTTAAAAAATATTGTCTGTTTATCTGTATGTACACGTTTATTTTCGGGACTACTGAGTATATTTGTATGAAACTTATTTTGTTAATACCTGGGCAATATATGGGGTATAATTAATTTTGGAAACTTAAACATTTGATGCACCACCACAACAGACCAGCGACACCATAAAAACTATATTGCGCCTGATCAATATATTCTGCTAATGTTCAAAAGTCAAAGATCCGGAACATATAATGTGGTCCTCAAAGATACTAGTTATACTATAACTTCGGATAAAAATGACTTCTTAATAATACATAGTTTTTTATTTATTAACTTTTTTTACACAAATACACATTGGCTTACTTAATGCCATGGCCATTTTCTACCAGTAAACCTGAGGATGATGTGGACACAATTAGACGGGACGGGGTGCACAATAGAGGTGGAAGAGGTTTTGTAGGAATAGGCTATTATGTAACTATACTTACATATACAGACATAAAACGAGATTAACGAAACGATAAAACGATATGTTTGGAGATTTCAGCAAAGAAGATAACGTAGTTAAAGCACGCATACTTCTTCGCTTCCGGACGGACGTCCATTTTGAATTTTAACGATATAGGGACACATGATTGAATTTTCTAAGAATAAAAACCGATATAGTCTTCGGTCTCCAGAATCCAGTGAAGCCAGTGAAAAGCTGACCATCATCATATATTGCCCAAAATCTTTAGATGTACCAGAAAATGAGATAGAAACAATTTCTGAAGTACGCAAAGTTAGAAAAACAGCGCAATAAACCATTGAATTCTGATAGACTTTGATATGCTGTTGAGAGAATAAAAGCTGCTGGTGTTGAACTGAAAATTACCTGTTTTTCTAATGACCATCTTTGCCTTGTTGTCTCAAGGGTTAACAACCCTCTGGGCTTTATATTTTGGCACCCGAATAAAAAAAACAACTATAAAGTTTATTAATTCCATCTTAAATATTATTAATCATATATACCGTTGGCACCCTCAACAGGCTGTAGAATTTCGGTACAAAAATAATTCTACCTTTATATGTTAATTAAGTTATAATCTACTCAGTCCAGAACATACAATTTATGCTTACAAAAACTTCATGAGTCCACACGAACGAAGATGTGGGCATCAGCTCTTGGCAAATAATATAAAGGTGTAATGAATCTTTACAAATATTTTGGCCAAACATAACCTCAGTAAAAAGTTATACGACCAAATGAAACAATAACAAAAACTTACTATAACCCAACCTTTCATCGTATTCGAGGTTGTTCAAGATGTTTATTGAGCAACACATTATTTGGATAGTTGCCTCTATAGAATAAAATTTATGAATTTCGTTGGGATCACCAGTTTAAAGCTGCTTTCTTTATGGAAATGATACCTACCATGGTGCTTATATAGAATCAATTCAATCTGCAGATGTAGCGATAGTGATGAAGCAAGATTATGAGTGATGAAAGGCTTAAAATTCAATGTGAAGAACACATAAGATATTAAACCAATGTACTACTTTGACAATAGAACTGTTCACACTGACATTAAGTGGTCGTCCTCTTATAATTTTAAATAAGAGTGAAGTTATACTTCACAGAATTGTCACTGTGATCAAATCTATTTTGTGATTATTCTTTACCAAAGGAGGCAATTTGTCTATATAAATTAAAAAAGAAGCGACCAAGCATTGAGCACTGTGGAACACCCATGATAGGTGTCGATCTATCGATTCAGGGAATTTCTTGTCACCGATATGAACCTCCTGCTAAGCCACTCGACTAAGAGAAACCAAAATCTAACTAGTTATCTCTAAATTCATAATATTCATAAGATTCGTTATATATTTCAGGAACAACAAAATTGACAGCTTTAAATACATCACAGAAAACACCTATATGACATATCCTGTTGTGTGAATTCTCCCAGGCATCAACAATTTGATCTTAGATTCCAATATTCATGCCGATACTGGACTAATGCATCCGTGTGAGGTGAACCGTAGCTGGTTTTATCATATAGGCCAGTTACACTAACCTGCCCTTTTCAGAATAGGATTGCCCAGACCCAGAGACCTGATTAGATATTCTAGAGAATCACCCGTTTCTCTAAATGTCGAGCTTGTCCTCAACTCCGTGCTTAGAGTTGAACTGAATTTTAAAATTTACGGTAAATCGTTTACCATACTCACGTCACAATAATCAATGCTGATTACCGAATTATTCACATCTTATTCTTTAATGCCAACCTCAGTCAGGAATAAAATTTAGTAACATTTTGGAGCGATTTTCAATTATTACGATAACCATATGCCAAAGGTTTGCGTCCGTGATGCCGTAAGTAGATTTTAAAAAAATTAAGTTCTATAATTAAAAAGCCTTCTGTTGATAACAATTAATGACTAAAATGACTTGACAAATTTTATTTCAATCAATTTACCAGTATCTTAAGAAAGTCAAAGAACGACATCTTACGAAATAGCAGTGCGATCGTATCAGTCACGTTCGAAAACTTGTCATGGTTTTTATAATAGGGTGTTATACTCTGATTGCAAAAGTACTTGCTTGGTACTTGTAAGTGTTTATAAACGACAGCAAAAATATTCCAAAAAATCTAAAACGTTTTCTTACCTTAAAATTAAATCACAATTCGATTTTTTTACACCCATAAAAACACCGTCTGCCATATTCATGACGTCATTCGGTTATGTAAAGATTGAAATATCAATAATAATAATAAAATAACAGTAATGTATAAACAGATTAAAATGTTTTTAACAATCGACCAATTTAACAAATGTAATGTAGGGAACTATGTGTTTAATATGTTTCAATTTTATGTTCATATAAATTTGCATAACTGTTTGATCCTGTATAAAAAAATAAATAAGATGTTATTCAAACGAGAACGGTGTTATCTAACGATCTCGACAAAATAATAATAATAAATAAGTTAAGAACAGTGTTATATCTGTTATTTTTTACAACTACTGACAGATGTCAGATTCAGAAAATATTCAAACGAAGTGTCGTCGCGTAATGGTGGGTTATGTTTTTAAGTCACTCGATGAACAGATAATAAAACTGGACCTTTAATTTTGATATGTTAAGATAAGTATGCAATTTTATTACTCAAAATCAGCCTAGGTATGATTATTTCAAAGCAAATTTCAATGATTCTGCATATTCGTGCTTTACGTTTCACTATTGAAACTACCAAATACACTATCGAAATTACCAAGTATGCTTAAAATTGTATTATTTTGGTTGCAAATACAACTATAGTCTATTGAGTATCGTTTAAAATTGTGCACTAATCCGGAACACTGTACCTTTACCTTACAGAAAAATCTTCGGTTTTCATTATCAATAATTGTATGGCTACGCCTGTTGCGTACTGCAATAGTTTGCAAACCAGTAAAGGATATCTAGATGTATTTTTGTATCAAATTACCGCGAAATTTATCCAGTCGTTTTTCCATGAAAATGTCAAAAATAATATCTATACAATTATTAAATTATTAATTTATATTTTAGTATAAATACATTAATAATGTTTTATATTATATTTATCATAATAAAAAATATTGGGTAAAATAATTAAGATAAAAAAAAAACATGTAGCTTGGTTTTGATCTGCGGCACAATGAGTACCTAGCGACCAGCGAATAGGATATTGCGCCACACCAAACACTAATAAAGATTGTGAAAAACCTGTTCATTATTATTTACTACATAATTTTCAAATTCATTCAATAGTAACTAATTCCCTTTTTTATATCTGTTTTATAAAGTAATACCTATAATTGAACTATTTTCTTTACACGATATTATTGATTAGGAATTATTTTTTACTAGAGTTACGGTCTATGGGATGGTGTTTGCATGAAAATGTCAAACTTTTGCAAACACATACTTTTATGGAAATATTTACCTATTGTCAAATTTTATATTATATATTTTTAAAGCAATTAAATTTATTAAATATACTAGATAAATTAAATAATACTGAACAAAATATAATAATAATAACAAAATAATACTTAGTTACTGAATAAAATAATATTCAAAATGGTTTTAACGAATTATCAATGAATAACTTATACCTATGAAAAAATAAGAGAGGAAAATATATTAGGAAAAAGAAGAAAAACTAAAAAAAGAAATGTTTCTCTGATGGGATTGGAACACGAAAATGTGTTTTATTTGAACTATTTCATAAATATCGGAATTTTTGTATGAAAATGTCAGTCTGGCTTTCGTCTACGTCATACTAAAGAAAAATTTATTTTCGCATTTTATACTGTTTAATAATAAAATAAAATAAATAAAAGTTGCTTTTTAAAATTATTGCAGAAAAAAATTAAAAATAAGAATAAAATAATAAAAAACAACTTAAAAAAATGCGAGGTCTAGTGGGATTAGAACTTATAACTTCGAGACACTCGGGTCCCTTCCCTAGTACATTACACCAAAGATATTGTTAAAACAAGCGCGAAATTAAAATACTTATTTAAAATGTTTTTTTTTTTACAATTTTAGCGATCTCGGTACGTCAGAATGCTGCACAAAGCAACATAGGTCCATCTAGCAACACGCCTCAGCGTGAACTAAGTTAGTGTGCGTTATTCTATAGCCTTCCCTGTCAATTGCAGTAGGAGTGACAGAAATGTCAATACTTTAAAGTTGCTTGAAAAAAATGACCATATGTGCCATATCACAAAATAAATTATATTAATTATTATAATAACATTATCAAAAATTGGGAATAACCAACTTTTATATCAACCTTTGATACATATTTGTACTCAATATCATTACTCTAATGTATCACATAATTGAGAAACGTGCCTTTCGCAATATTTTTAGATGCTACTTTGGAATTATTTTCTATCGAGTGAAGTTAATACAATCATGTTTCGGTTTCAACCACAAGATCAGAAATACGATCAAGTATAACCACAAATTTTTGGATTACCATAGGTTTCCCGTGAATTAGTACAATCCTAGATCAATTTTATCGATTTGGCACTATTCAGCCTCTTAAGTGCGATATAGTTACAAGAGCTATGGCGGTAAGAAAAAGATAAGTTTTCTTATTATTGAATTGTTTTTCTAATCTTTACAATATATAAGTAGTAAAAAGCTGAGATCTTTTGGACTACATAACGGATTTTAATGCGGTTTTTACCAATATACAGATTTAAGAGGAATGAACAGCGAGTGAAGCCGCTGGTGTAAATCTAATAAATAGTAAAATACTCGATGCTTTATAGCACTCGTAAGAAAGTACAATCTATATAGGTTAGTAGTTAATTTTAAATTATAAAATAAAGTTTACGAGCGCAGCTTAGAGGTTTAATCAAATGAAACCTACTTCAAAAGGTTATATTTCGTTGAAGTTCTATGCTGTGATTGGGCTGCGCTCGTCATTGAGTTTGAGGCTGTTTTTTAATAGCATTCTTTGCTTACTACACGTAGTTATGCAAAAAGCAACAATAATATTGTAGCCTTTGTACTTAGAAGTGAATAATTGTGACAACTATTGGTGACTTTATTTAGAGAAAAAGAAATTGTATGTCTAATCGATTTTAAAGCCTAGCCTATATAAACGGACTGAAAGAGATACCTTCTCATTCGTTAGTTCGTTAGACATTTCACGCAATAAACTAGTTGAATGATTGATACTGATAGGTGTATATTATAGGGATGTCGATCTTCATCATGAAAGCTACATTTTAAAATCGATTCAAATCAGAATTTCATATAGATTCAAGAAAATGTCATTGTATAAAATGAGATCTGATAAAATTCAATGTTTCATAGACATAAAAATATCAGGCTAAAGTATAGATTTTAGGGTTGGCACTATGGCATCTTTAAACTGTCATTCTCTTAATATATTCACCTTATTATGAATAATCTTGGAGTTATTATTATTTAAAAGATGTCTTATGAAATTTTATTGTATTGTTTACAAAATTACAAAATTTAGTGATTTACACACCCAGTTAGTACCCTTAAGATACTTGTGCATCGTTTGCCAATAAATGCACGTGGAAAAACTGCAATTTTATATTATATCGATCCTCCACGAAACGACCACTGAAGTTGTTAGATACACACCAATTTTTGAATGACCATCTTTAAGGACAGTACCAATTACTGAGAGTAATAAATACGAGTAATAGAACTAGTGATAGAGATATTAAAAATTAATGATAGTTGCGAGATTTGTTGCTAAATGTGCACATGTATTTATTTGCGGCGGGTATCTAAATCGTACTATAAAAGTAAATTTTGTGGTTGTTATTAAAAAATGAATAAACAAAAACATTATATCGATTTTGTATTTAATCAATATCTTATTGCCATCCCTAGTATGTTAAGACGCCCTGTTGGACGGCTTTATTAAAGCTATAACAATTTTAATTGCATTAAATAATCTAGATATCACAGCTTTTTCCTCTAGTGCCTCATACAGTATCCACTGAGTATGAGGCACTAGAGGAAAAACCTCCCTTTGTAATATTGTTTCTTTATGTTTTCAGCCATACTGTGTTCTGTGGTTTTATAAAATGCAAGAAAATATTTCATTTTCAATAAGTCAACTCTAATACCTAATTTTGCTTTCTAAGGAATACATACAATAAATAAATGAGAGTTATTTTTGAAAAAAGTGAGCTTTCTCATTAGTGTAGTTAATTAGTGAAGAAATTTAATCTATCAACGTTTTGATACTTTTTTCTTATTTGCTTTCGTAACGACTCAAAAATAAATAATTCTGAATCGTAAAAATCCGACAAGATGTTAACAGTCGACGCACGCTCCACCATCTGATAAATATACGTATGTAAATAATTATTAAATATTATCGAAAATTAGATAGGGCCGTTTAGGTGCCCGTCGCGTTATCTTAGTTATTTGTCGTTTACAGTTCTACGGAGGAACGCGTTATCGTGTTGAGTTATGGCACCTGTACACCGCTAAAGGTATTTCGGTTCATCTCCAGTTTCCAAGGTTTTCGTCCATCATCACACAGATAAGCCCCAGTGACCGCTGATCATCCTATAACCGATAACGTTATACCTATAGAAAATTATTAATTTCAACTTTTCAATCATGCATATTATGTCGAGGGCTCTTAAGTTATCTTTAAATTGAACTAATATTTCTTAATCTTTTTAAATTGATTTATAGTCTCGATAATGGTCCCTTAGTTATAGATATACATTTGAGTAGATTTGTGACTTACATTATTGCAAGAAGCTTTCAGTGACCGGAAATTGTGGGTATTGTAGCATAAATTTCTTTATCTTGACCGTAGCTATTCGCTGCTATAAATGTCGGGGACATTATTAACTTTATCGATCTTTTAATAGTATATTATTTTATGGGTAACTTTAGACTGGAGTCTTTACTAAAATAAAGATATAATAAAAACTAAAACAAATGAGATCTGTAACATAAACAGAAAATTCGCAGATCATCTCTCTCTTTCTACATCATCAATAATGTATTATTGTCCCTATTGGTGTGGTTTAGGCCTTCCCTAAAGGTAGAATCAAATGAAATGGAATAGGAAATACGGGCCATGACTCAGCACGGGCCCAGTGCGGATTGGTGAGTGTTAACGACAGCAGATGCAGCCAGGACTAACGGCTTAACGGACGGAGGAGTGAACGAACCTTGCGATAATACATCATTGGTCACCTATTCTATGACCATTGCGAAATATGCTTAACAACCCCCTCTCTCTCCTTCTTATGTCTTTCTATTTTATTATAAGCTGTTGATTTATATTAACGTTTTAGCAAGTATTAATATACGAATTGTTACGCAATAATATTGCGATAGAAATGTCAGATGTCGATAAATCCATTCGATTTGATTCTAATTCTTCAGTGACGGAATAATTAAGTCACCTACTTTACTCAGTGGCGGTGTTTTGTTTATTGCCTTGGCTAATGTAGTGGTGTGGTGCAATAACATAAATCATTTTAGCTGAGATAAGCATTCGTTCATTGTGTTGTACCACTTTGAAACAGATTGGGCTCGTTATTATTGAAAACGATATATCACAGCCGAGTTGAGGTAAGTTAATTTTTTTCCTAAGTAATTTGTATTATACCTACTTGTATTTTGCAAATGTACTTAAGGTGCCACTGTCTGAAAATTTTCCTATGTAAATATTTCTATTTATAGTATTTTAGAAAATATTTTGGAAATGACAAAAAAAAATGTTGTTAAAATATTATGTTTATATCATCCGGGGTAGGATTTTAAAAAATGTTTAAAAATTTACGTTTGTAGTTGAAAGGCGTTCAAGAGATCTAAAAAATTGTTTTTGGATTCAGGTGGGGATTACTGATAATGTAAAATTTTCGTTTATTTTTATTTTGGTATTTGCCGAACTACTCCAAGTAACGATATTTTGTTAAACGACTATTTAGTTGTTATTATTTCTGTACTGTTCAAAGTCAGTTTAGTTTTACAAATATTTTTTTTTAATAACCAAGGTTCATAATCAGCAATAAGTTCACATTGCTGATTATTAATTTTTAAAGTTTTCCAAAGAAATACATCTCACCCAAACCTCATGAATATTTATAAGACCACCTCAGGCGTATACCCTTTGAAACATAAATGATTCATCAAATTCGATGTATAATTGAAGAAGACTCCGTTAAAAAATATGGCCGAGAGCGAGTCGAACTATCGCACCGATGGGTCCGTAGAAAAAAAGCAAATAGTGTGCTTTTTATATAGTGTATTTATTTTAGCTCTTTCGATTATGCGTACTCGAAGTATGGATTACAAAATATAGAATAGCGTAGAACATTCTTTAATGGTCATTTGAATATTTTTTTAATTGTCGGCTAAAAAGTGATCTCTTCTAGGGAACCTCGGGATAGAGTTAACGATAAAATATATTTTCCTATATAAAATATATGTTTTAAGCACATATGGACGCAATTTTTTTGAACGTAATCAGTTTTTTATTAGCATCTTCTTTTTGGCATCCTCTTAAAACCTCTCAAGCAGTAGTTTGATCTGATTAGGTTTGCACGTCCTCTTGTAATATATTAATGTTTAATTGAATGCGGAAACGCATTCTTCTGTTTAAAAGCACGCTATTATATCATGATGTATCCCGACAAGAACTTTAATTAATTTATTATACTTCGACAATAAGTCTAACCTAAACTTTATCGATGTTTATCTATTGTTTAATGTACAGAGGATATAGTTACAATGGTATATATATATTTGATAAAAAAATGGGTTAGATTTTCTAAATTATGTTTTATTTGTTCTTTCTCTATTTAAAAAAATATTTACATGAAGTCTTCTGAAGAAAAAACTTATGTATAAAATGATAATTCAATTGTTGATTTAATTTACAAATTAGGTTTTTAATAAAAAGTGTTTATTGCAGATGTAAAATAAGTTAGTACTTTAGTATCTTTATGGCATAATTGGCATGCGAAGCAGCCGCGGGTTGTCGATGCGAAACAATTTTTAGCGAACAGGTTTGATGGTTAGTGTGAGTTATGATGACAGGCATAACGGTCGGCTGCTATGTCCTCATCATTCTGTCTCTTGCTGTGTAATAATAACGTTAATTTATGATGGACACTGAATATCCTATCGCTGACAATTTTTAATGATTACATGACGTTCGAAGAATATTTTAAATTACACATTTGAACAGTGAATTTAAAGTAATATATCTTATTTGATTTGTTATTTTTAATTTTTTGGAATAAAATATCATCATTATTAGCCTTATTTTACGTCCATACTGTAGAAGCTCAGGCCTTCCTTATGTCATGGTTAAAGAAGATGGGGAGCCTTCACGCTGGTCCAATGCGGATTGAAGGGTATATGGTACTGCAAATGGAGCCGGGATCAACGGCTTAACATGCCTCACGAAGCACGGAGTAGCTCGAAATAATACATTTTTGGACCGACCTTTATGAAATTTGGTTAACAGCAGCCATCGCGGACCGCGGCGCTTGTCCACTACTCTACAAAGCTACTCCTAAAATATACATACAAACTATATAGCTGTTTTCGTACAACTTAGCCCGCATAAATAATAGTCTATATCACGCGCGTATAATGTAGTTATACCCGTAAGTGGAAAATTTTTTAAATAGGTCCAGCAGTTTCGGATCGAAGCCTATTTCATGCAAAAAAACAAAAATACTTTCCCCTTTATTTAATATATTTATTTATTATATAATATATGGGTTGCAAGGAGCCGATTTAATATGGCACACAAATAATAAAGCTCTATAAGAAATGCCGTTACCCGTTTAATTTGTAACGGCACTCGATATTGTCGGTAGGGTGTTATTAGCCAGTTGCTGGCATTGCCCGGGGTTTATCTTGGTTTGATTACTATTTCTTTTATGAATAGGAACTGTAATTGCATCAGTGCGTTCTACTGCGGCGTACCGCTGCGTCGCTGCTTGCAATGCCTAAACATGATTAAATGGTGCAATTATTAGAAACGTCTAGGGAATAATATTTTATATGAATAATCATTTTTTATTAAACATTAACGAATAAATAAATATTAGATACGTTAAATACACTGCCCAGATTCCATATGAAATAGTTTTTAAGCATTTGTAACGAAGGTGTAGAACATTCAACTGAACGTTAGATTGTTGTTTACAAAACTGTCAGATTTTCCGACTCGATTTTAAATCTTAATATATTAGTGGTAAAGGTCAAAATACATTGCAGAAATTTGACATATTGTAGTAAGCAGACGTGCAGCTTCTTGTAATACAGAAAAGTTCATTGTCTACATTGAGCCAACCGGAAATCGACCCTATGCCTCAGAGATGGCGACGCTTTCAAATCGTGCGAACCACTCGGCTACGGAGGTCGTGGTTATAGCTTGATCTATAATAATAATGTAAGTTTTTCTATACCTATCCTCGTTGCACGGCTGTGAACCCCACAAAGTTATCATACGTATTACGTCTCAGATATGGCACTCTTAGTGCTGCTACAAATGAAGCGGTCGCATTAAAACTTGTCCGAAGCATATCTGAGCGTAATTAATAGCGGGAGATAAGTCGCGGAGAGCCTCGCGATACCTCCGTAAGGTCGGACGTAATCGTGGTTGTCGGGAACGCCGCCACCGGCGACCGGCTTGCTCCTATATTAATAACAGTCAGTCCGATATCGAAGGTGGCCGCACAAAATGGGAAATTAAAAGGCTTTCATTGGATCCGCTCATTAGACTGATTTGTAGGCTGAGGCTAGCGGTGCGGCGCCGCACAAGAAGATATTAATGAGGATTGTAACCACTTGTCCTCGACACGTGAAACATTTGTGAGCTCATTCGTTCATTCGAATATAAATTATTATTATTTTGATATATCAACCGTACTCAATTGACATCTCAGAGATGGTCTCGGAACACATTCTTGTCCTGTGATTACATCGTCGATTGTATGATATGCAAGTGTATCAGTGCAGGCTAATTTGTCAATTATGATGTCAAGAGTCGCGCAGGGTCGCGGGGCGGTGCTAAAACTCGTAATCGTGCAATTTGTTCCATCATTGTTCTAAAGTAGCGTCGGCCGTATATCAGCGGGGCAGACGGCACCAATTGATACAAACGAGCGCGTGTCACGTCTAAATATAATATTAGGAATCACGGCGCACGCCAGGATATACTAATCTGGAGTGGTTGAGGTTGATGGCGCGTAATGCTACGGCACGCGCCACACCGGCTACGGATGGCTCACAACAATTTGATGTTATTGGCGAAAGAGGTTAAATACCATCATTTTGCATTATGATGAGATCATTCTTGTTTAGATATTTTTCTATATCTATTCACTTCTATTTTTTGACAATTGAATTTTTTTTTTTTTTTTGAAGATAGACATATAGCTTGTGACGGTAGAGTATCGTCTGAAACCGTAGGTATTGCTCGCATTCAGGGAATGTACTCTTAAAATCAATGTTACTTAAAATCATCATCGTTATCTGTTCTTTATGTATTTAATATACTTAAGTCGGTATAGGACAAATTAACAGACCACGCTAACGTCTCAAATGTCGATTTAAAGGTGCAGATTCTAGACCAACTGTTCTTTTTTGGTTTGGTTTGCATATTCAAACTTACTTTTTCAAACATGGATGCCCTCCTTTATCGGTATAAATAAATTCATAACTTTATTCATGTTAAATTATACAAGTTTAAAACGTTTGTATTAAACTTTAATCACGTTTCGGTCCCCTTTACAAGTTCCCTGTTCACATAAGACTAAGGTGTTTCAAAGCTTAAAAGATGTATCGTTTATGGATAGTGCAACAAGAAATCAATCTGTTCATGTTATTACACCATATATCTAAAACGATAATAACAGCGTGATTTCAACATAATTTGTAATGGGCTGAAATTTATAGCGGTTGCAGACCCTTTGCTCTTTGAAAATAAGTTAAATGACGATTTATGAATGAGGTCAGTGCGGTGAGTGGGGTCGACTCGTATCAATCGGAGAGGCCACGCGCGTGGCACACGCCGCGCCGGCTGCTGAGCGTGACACTTGGCCGTCGCTAAGTCAGCCACGCCGTTAAAGACCTTATTTTCAGGGGTTCTTAACCTTTTAACCAAATAGAAATTGATCACTTTTATTAGAGAAGCTACCATGACCAAATGTTGCGGAAAGAGATAGCTGACAAGTAATTTTTCTCAAGTATATCCTCAAACTTCAAATTGCCACAATATGAAAAATTATTGAAACGGAATTTAATGAAATGAAGTTTAAATCGAGTGGAGAAATTACACAGTTTTGCATTTAACATGATGTGCTGAATAAAATTACTACAATATGACAAATTTCCGCAACGGAATTTGACACCTACTCTCTAATAATAAAGTTTAAAATCGAGTGGGGAATTTAGACAAGTTTGACCTGATTCGAACCTGAACCTGACATTGACGTTTGAATGAATAAATTAACACTTTATTATACATGAAAAAAATTGACATAACAATTATCTTTTAACATTTTAACTGTACAATCGGCGGTCTTATCGTTAAAGAGCAATATCTTACAAAAAGTGATGGACCCACTTGGTTTACTATACTGTGCTTAAGCCTAGATAAATAAAGTATTATTATTATACAGTTTATGTATCTATAAAAAATCCTATTTGACAGCGGAGGCAACTGCGGTTGCTTTGCACACTTTACTCTATCCAATCCTCAGACACCAGAGTATTTAAAGTGTAAATTTCAATATCTCTCTGACACTCATGGTCGTCGCCTGCGTTCTTAAAACTCTCTTTCACTATCCACTCCTATTTTTCACGCTGGCTTTATGTCCAACTCACTTACTCTTCAATCAATTCGACTGCGGAACAGCCTCCCCGATTCCATAAGGAGATCGCCAAACAAATTTCCTTTAAAAAAAAGTCTACTCCTTTTTATTATGTGTATATGTATGTATATATTTGTGTATATATTTATGTATATATTCGGGGTATATATGTTATTATATGTGAGTTTATTTATGTTTTTGGTATGTTATATGTTGTAATATGTTTATGATTAGTTTAGTATTTGTTGTTGTAGTTTTATTTACATTTTTATTGCTCTGTACCGCCATCGCGTTTGTCTATTTTCCCAAAGGTTGACTGGGAGAGAATGCTATTAGCATTAAGTCCGCCTTTTGTACCATCTTTATATTGATCAATCAAGTTCAATAAACAGATGCACCTTAAATTATTATATATTATTGATTTATTTTTATAAAGTAACAATTTTATGAGACTCCGCGGGCCACCTGGAATGCTTCCAGTTACCATCAGTGTAGTTAATTCCTCCACTGCATTCTGAATGATAGTAGGTCTAAAGGATTGATGTATCTTGCTCAATAAGTAGTTATGACACACTCAAGATACGTATTGGGACTAGTTCTGAATTCATATTATGTCAGCTTTTATCAATAACAGTCTGAAATAAAGAGACAGCTCGGTGGTACTCATTGATCATTGCAAATGTCTAGCAACGATAAATCAGAAAACCAGGTTCAACACCTTGTATTAACAACTTGTTGCTATTGTGCAGTTGGTTTGGCATATTTTGTCGATTATTTAGAATAGGACGTTTGAAATGATACTGTTCCTTCTAGATCGAGGCCAAACTTATCATATTGTGGTATAATAATTTATCTACAAATTATTATACTACATTATGTTTCATTTGGATTAAGAAGAGATCAAATATTCTCAAGAATGTTTTTTATATGATTCATTTAACTCAAATGAATGAAAAGGTATCTATAACGTGATATCACATATTTTGCTAACTGATCGGTTGTAAAACAGTCGGTCAGACACCGCTTAGCTCATCCACGCATAGCTCACATAACTTCATTACGAGCTCAATTGAATAAACTGTGATAGGAACGCTGAGGCGCTCTGCAAGTTGATTGCTCAAATTTCCTCTTCAACTATCACAAAGATATGGTGAATTTCTAATTGGATAAACGTGTCGCTTCCTATTTAAAGGCAACGGCGTACGTGACGCTACCACATTTTCGTGACCCTTGATGGTATTGTGATGATTCTTCGGTTGTAGTTTATTAGGGTTGCTAATAAATGTGCGTAACATATCTTTTTTCTCAATAAATGGCTAATTTATAATTTAAAGGAATATTTTTATAATTTCATAGAAAATTGTAAAATAATTAGTTATATTTATGATGATGATTCAATAAAAGATATCGCATCTTGCTTATATTGTGTTTGCGTAAAAGTGAGGTATACAATGTCATAAGAGAATGTTGGTCAAAGACAGCCCTAAGGTACCGTAGTGCGGGAGGTGAGGCGGATCATGTGACGCCGGTAGTTGAGGAGTATCCGCGGGCACGCGCGCCGTCATTCCGAGTAATGGTTGTCAGGCCCTGCCGCCGCCGCGCATGCGCTCAATAACCCACTAATGAATTATGATTTCGCCTTAAACGCTTCCTGGGTGATTCTCATTTTTAAAATGCCCCGCTATCATCTCGTCACTGAGATTTATGACACCGACCCCAAAGCGGATATTATGTAGATGAAATAAACAGATTCAAACACTTCGTATCCCTTAGTATAATGACCTGTACGAGTCATGCCAAATAGTACAAGAATATAAGAGGATCAGTAGAATATACGCAAATACATTTTTATTTAGTTAATAAGCAAGTTTGGTTCACATCAAAGACAGTTACGTCCCAAAAGATCGTGACTGATACTAAGATTTGTTAAATAAAGATTTTTAAAAGTTTACGGCGAAGTAGAAATGTGTTGCGAGATGGAGTGTCGTAAATCAAGTTCCGATGGGCGGCCGATAGCACTACCGTGCGCGCGCGCCGAGCACACACGCGCCGCTCGTCACGCACACCTTTTCCTAATTCCTAATATAACACGTGGCTACCGCGATTAATCACAGAAGCTTATACCGACCAACACTATCATTAAAATAAAAATTGTCCAAATCTGACATTTGACAAAGAGAACAGTTGGCGTTATTGGCTTTTGTAATTTGTGTTACTATAATAAATATCTAAGCACAAATTACACATCTCCTATTCGATTTTTCGAGATTGGATTCTACTACGACCACCCGAGAAAAATAAACGAGATTTAAGATAACGGTGAATATGCGTAACCGTTGGTATTTATACGAACGTAATAAAGAGTTTACTTAATTCGATACGCCTCTAAAATTAGAGCCACGAGATGTGAAGGCCAGTAATGAGTGCGTTTAAATTAATTTAGAGTTTGGTTTTGGAATAAGTCGCGGCCGTTCATACACTAATTCGTTTCGATGCAGCGGTACATATGCGCATACATAAGTGTCTATTGAAAGCAATTTGTTCTCGCCATGATAACTATTCAAAGCGGTTTCGTAGCCGGTGTTAAACGTCGAAATTGACTTTTAGATAAACGATACGTAAGGCATTAATATTCACGCCATATTGTCCTATCAGTCTGTGTAGTCAAGGAAATATTGATACATACTTATGATTGCAATCTATGAAATATTGCGTATTTATAAACTATGAATTAATTAGTTGTTCAAAATTGACTTTAAAAATATTGTTAAAGCTACTGTATAAAGTTTAAGAGAATGATAAGAAACCATAAAAAGAAATGTTTGTATACTTTTATTTAACATAAATAAATATGGTTTTATAACATTAAAAATAAAATTTGCCTACCTACCTGCATTCGTGTGCTTATTATTTTCATAAACTACAGTAAACATATAATTTACCTATGGTACACAGATAACACTGTGTTCTGTGGATTTACCACTTATTATAAAAACATGTATGTATACTAGAACACTGAAGAATTTATCGATGTTGATCTATTTCAATATACAATAATCATATAAAATAAATTAAACTCCGACATTTAAGAATTTAATAAAATAAACTAAGTAAATGGTATTCACTTTTTTAGTCTGTGGTCAAGATTGCCGGGAAGCGTTGTATGAGGACCGCGCGCGACCAATCGTCATGTAGAGTTTTGGGGAGACCTTTGTCCAGTAGACGTTTTCCGGTTGATATGGTGATGATGATGATGAAACTCATTTTATTATAACCTTGTAACGGTGTGCCGTAACATCATTTATTTCATCCTAGGTTTAAGCATGCAAACTATTTGTCTTTGGAATTCAACATCATTTCCTTTTATTACTCACCTCTCGTAATTTGAAATTTTGGATTATCCAATATGTTCTTTATGAATATCAGTTCATAAAAAATGATCTGATGTGAACATGTTATTGTAATCGTATAAATTTATATATAAAATTTTATAATGATGAAGTTATTATAATTAAAATAGAAATTATATATTATTTAAAATAAAATTATATCTTGAAATATTGTCCAAGTTTGTAGATTAAAGGAAACCCAAAAAGTGGTATGTATTTGTTCTATTTAGCGATTGTAATTTTATATTTAGGTAAACATACGAACTGGTTTTATATTAATTTTTTGTTAGTTACAGTTTTTTGTTTACCCTTCACTTATTTACCATAAAATAAATAAATTAATTCTCAAGCTTATTCAGCCTTTCATTCACCCGTCACAACCTGAATGTCTTTAGAATAAGAAGTTTCACGGGTTTTAATGATTGGAACTGAATACAACAAAATTTATATCTAGGTATTATTTATTTTAAAAATAAAAAAGTATTTGAGTCAAAATACAAGATAATAATAATGTTACTCATAAACTTTAATAACAATAAAAGAGTCGTATCGAGGACAGAACACAGAAATAAATTCTAAAGACTAAAAAATGTGAAGTTAGAGGAATGTTGTCGAGAGAGAATTGTTTTTCCTTGACGAATTTTGGGTGTTGATAGAACGGGGACGATGTTTGTCGACATACTTTTTTTTAATAACTTATTATGATTGTTTATGATTGTTTTTACACCGGTATCAACTATACTTAAATTATGTAGGTATACTTTTTTCAGGGCCCGATGTTGAGAATTCACAATAGTATTTATTATAACATTGTTTCAATTCTTCACAAATAACTCGACCATACTACGGTGCCTATGTTTGTATAACAACGGTATTTCTTAAAAAGTAATGCTGATTACTAAATCAGAAATAGTTCGTTCGTTTACGTATTAGTTCGCATAAAATAAATGTGAGAGAGATTTGCACCTAAATTAGGAATAAAACAATAAATAAAATAGAGATAGTTTTTTTTGTCTTTTCTTTTCTTTTCTTTTCTTTTCTATAGTTTGTAAAATATATATAAACACTTTTAATTAATTTATGAGACAACTATTATTACCATGTTGTGTACGTATAGTTCTAGATTGTAGTCCAGACCTACTTGTCAAATATGTATTTACTTTTTATGACTGTAATCTGTTTTGTGTGCCTGTATGAATGATTATATCGCATATATTTAACTCTGTAAAATACTGATAATTTTCGATGGATTGTTTCTACTAATTAAAAGGCAAATTGGAGGGACAAGAGTATCAATTTTTTACGATCGCTAACGTGACGCGTTGCCGTCACGCGTTACACAGCGTTATTTATCTTTATGTATCTAACCAATAGATCGTATCGATGTTTCGATAGTAAATAAATTATTGAAAAGTTCTCTAATCGTCGGTGAAAAATAGAGAAGCTCTCGTTTGCGCTCGTAAAATAGTAATACGAAGTGGAAGGACGCTGATAGATAATTATCTCTCACTCGAAGCGTACGCCGTTTACTGTACAGAAGTGTATGCAATATTTGTAATTGAATAAATATATTTCTCGTTTGATTTCAGATTAATCGAGTGTTGTGCTATTAAAGTGAGTTTGGACGTCAAGAGCGAGCGTGCGCGGACCACCAACGCGCGCGGTACTTTACTTGCAACGATTTATTGTTATAAAAATAATGTATCATCGTCGGTGGGTACAATGCTGGTAACAAGCATCCGCGCCGACCGACACGCCGGTTGGCTGGCTGAGTTAACGGACAAACGAGGAAAGTCGCCCGCCGCGCTTATGCTTTTTTCCTCTATAAGATAAGCTTAGTAGAGACATTTATCATATTAAAAAATATAAATAGTTATATATCACTTGTTATTGATAATTGTTTTTTTAATCCTGTATCTCTAATATTATGTATGGGGTATCATCTGTAAAAAATATATAATAATAATACACACGACAAAATAACAATTACATTGTTATCAAAAGTAAAGTAAGAGTATACAAAAAGCGGCCTATTGCTAGATAGAAATCTCTACCAGGCAGCCTATGAAGGAAAAAATAAATATTGGGAAATAATATGCGGGTATGCGTGCAACATATAATAGAAATTAAAAATATCCTAAATAAATATAAAGGAAATAAAGTCGTCAATGAAATAAAGTGTAAATATAAACTTTTTTAGGACTGAATAGGTAAAGCTTTGCACCATGTTGTAATTGAAATTTTCTTTGACTTTAAGACTAATCGATTTTGTAATATGCTAGCGTTATTGTCTTAGATTATTTAGTTTTAATATATGCACTAATGCGTTTATTAGGTATAAGCGTGAATATTATGTAATAATAGACTTTATATTCATTTAAAACTGACGTGGTCATGTGATTTAAAATATTTTAACAACTTTATCGAGGAGAATTGTTAATGATCGTAAATATCGACAATTTATTCCTGAAAATTGCAAAAATTATATCTTTCGATGTAGCGGTAGTTTTATATAAAAGTTATAATTCGAATTTATTCATATTGATTGATGATCTAGCTCAGCAGTATTTGATCTAAATTTAAGTGCAGTAGCAGTGATGAGCCGATATAGGCAGTTTGAATGTGGCGCTATCATAAGATCTGTCTACACAGGTAACTTGATGGCTATTCTTCAAGTATAGTTTATCTAAGGTGATATGGGTAGGTGATATAGGTACGATGTATTTAAATATATCTGCTTGCAAAAAGTTATGTTTAAGACTATGTTTCAATAATTTAATTAATATCTGAAATAGATAAAAGCTTATGATATGAATACAAATTATGACAAATCGCATTTTAGCTAAGACATCCGCAGCTATATCAACTAAGAACCTGTTTTAAAAGCAATATGCCGATGCCGGTTGGAACTACAATTAAAATCTATTAACGCGACAACGGCACCTCGCAATTAGCCGAGTTGCAAACGCCTGAAATATCTCTCATTCTTATTTGACGGGGCCCGGCAGACAGATGTTATGAAAGTTTTGCGATAATTATAAGGCACCAAGAACTGTGTCTGAGGCCTTACGATCATAAGGGTTGCAAATTATTTGCATATTTCATTCATACTAATGTAAATTATATTAATTAATAAAATATGATTACTTACTATTTTAAGAGAATTTTGCATTTACGATGGCATCTTCATATCTATCTTAAGAATACTAGATATCTTTTGAATCGAATTCATACAAATCACCGTAAGACTTTCCTTAAATACGTATTTAGGTAGATTGATGGAAATATTATTGTTAGGTCTCCTATAGCTCAAATTGAAGAGTATCTATTAACGAGGGATCATTTGATTCTAGTTCAGCCTGAGTTAGTTTTTTTTAAATAAGTACTATATATATTTAAATGATATATACTTTATTGTTTCATTAAATAAAAATATCAACATTGTTTATTAGTTTCTGAGAATCTGTTCTAATGAGATTATTTGGCTGGAATATTAAAAATATATATGTGTACTGTTCAAAGTGTTGGCAACCCTTAATTCGCGATTCGTATCAGATAACGTCGCGCGACACCGCGAGTATTAATGCGGCCGCGACAAGCGTCTGATTGCAACTTAGGCGACGTCGTTATTACGTGTCCCCAACGAACAAACTGAGAGACGATAATTATACCACATGCCAAGCCCTGATTGATCAGTGATAATACATTATACGATGCAACCGGTAATGTAAATTAAACTGTTATAAAAGTTAAAGATGATGGGAGCTTTTTCATAAAGGTCTTTGAAACAAGACGAATGAAGTCGAGTGTAAAACGTTGGCAACGATGTTAGCGGTCTGGCTTGATAGCAGGAACGCTTAATCAATGCTACTGCGACAAGGTTTGATTGCGAATAATAAATATGCGGAGATACGATGCTGACATCGTACTATGCGTACATTAAGGACCATATAACCTGGAATAAAATTGTACGAGTGCCGAAGAAAATTAATGTAGTTATTTCTTTAGTGAATGTTGTGTAAACAAAAATCGGAAGTAGGTAAATATACATACGAAAGATTGGATTGTTTGTTTGCATAGACTCCGAAATTATAGGATAGATTTTACAAATTCTTTCATACTGGAAGCTACATCATACGCGGATGACTTACGATAGAGTTTACGCGGCAGAAGACGCTAATAAGATTTGTTATAATTTGTAACTATGTATTGGTTAGAAGTTGAAATTCATAATCGCATCTGCTATGTTGATTAAACGTATCGTTTTATATGAAAATTTACCCTTTGATATAGCTAAAGAAATTTTTAAGTCTCTATTTTTATTAATTTGCGTGTATAAATAGTGCCAAGCCACGCTACTCCACTGCACATAAATAAAATTTGACACATGGCCCCTCTAAGTCATGCTACGCTACTGTTTATAACGGATATGGTTTTTTTTTTGTATACGAGGGTCAAACTGAAAGTTCTTAGAAAATCAAAAACTGATTACATTAGCCAGTTATTAGTTTTATTATATCTTTTCAAAATATTGTCCATTCACGTCAATAGACCGCTGCATGCGATGGAACCACTGGGAAAAGCACTTTGCCCACTCGTCCTTAGGGGTCTCTTCAATGGCATCGCGATACGCAGCCACCGCTTCTTCAGCATTCATAAACCGCTTTCCTTTAAGTTTTTCTTTAATTTTTGGAAATAAATAAAAATCACAAGGCGCGAGGTCGGGGCTATACGGCGGGTGACCCAGTAATTCAACGTTTGATGTCGCCAAATAGTCGATCGTTCGCTTGGCGGTGTGCGACGAGGCGTTGTCGTGGTGAAGGAGGATCCTACTGCGAGGTCGTTTCTCTCGAACTTTTTCCAAGACAAGTGGCAAACAATTGGTAGTGTACCATTCTGCAGAAACTGTTTTTTGATCCTCTAACACAATTGTTGCAAAATGACCTATCCTTCCAAAGAACGAGGCCACCATTTTTTTTCCCGCACTTCGATCTCTCTTCACTTTAGTTGGCAACTCCTCGAAAGGAAACACCCACTGAGCAGATTGTCTTTTGGTTTTAGGATCATAACAGTAAATCCAGCTTTCGTCACCTGTTAGTATGTCGAACACAGCATTTGAGTCACCTCCGTTAAATCTTTCAATCATTTTACGACACCAATCCACACGATGGAGTTTTTGAGCCTCAGTCAAATTATGAGGTATCCACCGGGCGCAAAGCTTCCTGACCGCTAAATGTTCGTGGAGGATTTTGTGCACTTGACTCATACCGATGCCTAAGCTTGTCCGAACCTGTTGATAGGTCACTCTTTTGTCAGTCTCTATCATACGCCGCACAACACAGATGTTATCTTCAGTCGTCGCCGTAGAAGGCCGTCCCTCACGTAAATCATCAGTGAGATTAGTGCGACCACGTTTAAACTCATTAAACCAGTTGTAAACAGTCGCACGAGATGGGGCTTCATCGTGAAAGGCCAATCGTAGTCTATCATAACTTTCTTGTTGACTTAAATGACATCGAAAGTCATAAAAAATCATTGCACGAAAATTTTCTCGTGTTAAATTCATGATGACGTGACACAGACAATTTTCAATTTGCCGCCAAATCGTAAAACAAATGACAAATGAATGAAATATATACTCAGTAATATTGGCAAAGAGTTATATTTTCAAATTTTAGAATTATTTTTTTATTATATTGTTTATAAGTGGCCAGTTCTAAGAACTTTCAGTTTGACCCTCGTATAACGTATCTAAGACCATTAGGTAATTCAATACGGAGAACAATGCATCAAAGTGTATCAACATATTTCTATATATTTTAATGTTGATAATAGAATAGATCCCAGTTTATGATAGCGATAAAACATTAATTTCTGTTAAAAACCGTAACGCTTGGACACAGTCGAGACTAATGTAAACCAGAATTCAAACGTTATTAGTGACGCTTAATAAAATTTATTAATCAATTAACTTCCTTTAGTTCCACGGTGATGCTTTTATAGCACTCGTGATTAATTTAGCTGAGAAATGACATTGACTGTTTTTATATTAATACATATTTGTAATTATTATTATACATCAAGCTTACATAAAAGTTTTACGATTATTTATAATCTAAAAATAATACACAGTATAATTTGTTTGTTGATTTCCATTTTTCTCTCTCTTTATTTTGGTACAGTCATTACATTATAGTGACATCTTTATTAAAGCCGATTTTCCTTATTTACCCTAGCAAAGACGACGTTGAGAAGCTAACTATGATGATTAGCCTATATATTAGGCCAGTGTGCATACAGCACTCGCGGATCACGTGGACGAAGCCGCGGGTTACAGCTAGTTAAGGTATTAAAAAGACAAAATGTATCTGGAAATTACTATACAAAATGTTTGTGGTTTATTCCAGTGTCAAAATGAATGGCATTTTCTTGTTTGTAATCAATGTAATAGTAAGAAAATGCCATCATTAGCTAATAAAGGAGAACTTTATCGGATAGTTATTAAATTGAGGGCGCGTGCACCAAAAATGAAAGAAATAACGTCTAACGGTCAGTTGCACAAACGTCCATAAGGGTGTAATGACGCCTTTAAGCTCTAATGAATGTCATATTTGTATGGGTAATGCCACTTTAAACTAATGACAAATTTATTGGACATTTGTGCAACTGGACGTAAATAAATTATATTCCTAAGGGATGTTTTACAGTGAAACCGTTAATTTATAAAATTTAACTGATACATTTGTAGCTGACAGTAATAAGCAACACTAACAACCATAGTAAAGTAAATAATAAGTTGATTTAAAATAGATTTATTCCTGAAACTCACCATTAATCCGCCAATAACATGGATTTAATTTTTATCATTACGAACTCCGTAGCCGAGTGGTTCGCACACCGGTTTCTAGATGTCGCTCTTTCTGAGGCCCTGAGATCGATTTCCAGTCGGGGCAATGTATACAATAAACTTTTATAGTCTTGAATCCGGATCTTGTGATTATTTGTTTGTAAGATAGTCCATACCCCAATTTCTTTAACTACTCCGATTGAGAATATCAAATAGTAACCTGTCTGTTTTATCCGTAAGGAATTCTTTACCTTGGAATTGTGTCGGCTGCCTTAAAGACCTCTAATTGATCGAGTACATAGGTTGGTGCGGCGGCAAATACTTCTGATTGATGCTCGTTTAAATATTACTAGATCTAAGCAAGTATCTATATTAATATTATTTATTCTTAACTGGACGCTATGTGACTGATGGATTCTTCCGCATTTATTTATTATTTTATTAAATGGATATCAAATAAACGGATTTATTTTGGAATTGAAAGAAATCATTACCTGTAGGTTAGTTGTTTGTCATGTAGGTAATATAAGTTGTAAAGGTTTTTTTATATAATATATAAACATAATATAATTTTATAATATTAGTGCCACTTTTATCTCGGATATACATTAGTATATTAGTTTATCATTATTTGAGGCAATTAAACTAGACTCAAACATTTGCCAATGTGACGAATTATAATATGGTCGGATATGACTATTATTATGTATGTTATATAGATTCAGCAGATTGTTTAAGACACTTATTTATTTTTCTACAATGGATACTTAGTTTATCGAAACGATAAAAGGGGTTACATGTAAAGGCCGTCACAAGTGTCATGTTTATGATAGACTTTTATTATAATAAAAGAAATAAAATTTTAAAAGGTAACCTACATTGCATTATGCCGTTACACAACCAGCTGCGCTTTATTGGGAGTTTCAAGGGAAATGTTTTCTTTTTATCAACGCAGCATTGTTGTGAGACAGTAACGGTGACCACACACGCGACCACATTTCGTAGCGTACGCACGGCCACTTTACATCATACGATTTCCAATATTTTTAAAATTCATACTAAATTATATGATATATAAAATATGTAAACATTAACTTATTAGAAGTTTTATTCGATCAGCATCAACATTACAAAGTCGGAAACGAATGAGCAAATGAAAGTTTTCTAATAGAGGTTTTAAAGATGGAACTTTACCATATTATAGGTATCAGATAGGGTAATCAAAACGCAAGAAATATTAGACATCATCACATACATTGCTGAAATGCGATTTTAAGATCAGCGATTAAATTGTCATTTAAATTTAACCATTAAATCGTATGTCATTTATTTCATAACATCATCAATATAACAAAGCCAATGGCGGGCTATCAACTTCAAGTCGCTAGTCCAGCTTCAATAAAGAGGAGTTGATTTTTCAGGCCAACCGGGTCAATAACACCGGGACATCAGGTATGACAAAGACCATATTTTTCTTTGTTCTGTGTGGACACGTTTAAACGATAGTATGAACCTACTAAGCTATAGTCATTAAATTATTTTTAAGTAGGTAATATTCAACTAGAGATGATCATAGATTTACTTTTACGCGGGTATTGTTTTGAGCTATGATCAACAACTTTCATAAGTAATAGAGAAGAAATCGTACGGTATAAAATTCTTAAAAAATCATAGAGTGCGAGCGATACCTCCGTCATGTTATTGTTCTTTCCTTTGAATATGTTTTATTTGATAAGAGCTACTTCAACTAGCAAACACAGCTATGAATTGGAACATATCATTTGTTAGTTTTTGTACATTCGACGCCTCCACTTAGTTAAAAGATTCAATTGTTTTCTTTGGCATCGTCTTATTTATTACATTGGGCAACAGTGTTATGGTTCAAAACCATTTCGTGACGGCCTAGCCCATAGGAGAAACAGGCCAATAGTGAACTAATATGGAAGGGCTATTATTGCAAGTTTTGCACAGAAAATGACGTAAGAATAGTTAAATACCGTCCGCTATTACTTCATCGAACAGTGGGAAGCCGCATAAGGACATTTTAAACTAAATAACGATCAGTATATGAGTGATGGTGTGTCGGGCAAAGCAAGAAGTTAGTACCATTAAAGGTAATTGTTATTTTGATCGCATTGAATGGTGTCAAGATTGTTGGCCTCTTAAAGTCGTCATTGTCAAAATTATTGTTAGATTTTGTAATCGGTATACTACAATGAGCATATTATACATTAGTGAAGTGTTTTATATTATAATAATTATATTAATTCCACTACTCGCTAATAGCTATGCAACTAAACGTTTCCCTATATTGTCTGGATTTGGACAACCATCTCAAACTGACCATTGCGATGTCAACTACATTTTAATATTGGTACCGCTCCCAATCTGTAGCGTCGTAGGGCTCTATTAACTATTAATGTAATATTGAACAATAATTGGTGTAATATTGCAGCGTCGGGTACAGGCGGTCACGCGCGTGAGTCGGTCTGCTACTAATACGGCTCGTTTGCGCGCGCGCCGTCACGACCATCGTCATTACACAATAAAATTAATTTCACTTAATGCTCATCGATTATCGAATATAATAATCGTATAGTTCGGCGGCGTTTTGGCCTCTGATGGATCGGAGGCTTGGACCCCCCGCGCGTTGCCGCTCGCGAGCACGATCTACCGACGGAGGCATATCGCGCACTTATACAGTGTATTTTACGTCAGCCATTAATTTACGACTTTTAAAGAGCAACTTATGTATAGTTTGGACCTAGGATGATGGGGATTTATGAAACCATTTTATATAGTTTGTAGATATTTATGAAGAAATAAAATAATTTACCACAGGTTTTTTCAGTTTATTATCTATCAGTGTCCATTTTGTTTCAGGACGTCTTTTAGCTGACAAGAAGAACAAGGGAAAGAAACTTACCAGCTCTTTATCATAAGTAATGACATTTACATAAATCATGTCATTACCAAAATAATATGTATTATCACAATAATAAATACAACTTTCAAAGTCTATAGGGCATAGGTTGTACATATAATTAGTCGTTATAGAACAAAGCGAAGACTATTAATTCCATGCTCCTTAAAATAATCATCAATTTTATAATACCCTTTATTCATAAGTATGTTCTTTACCTGAATTTTAAATTTATTTATGGGTAGGTCAATTCCATTTTGTGGAACTTTATTGAACATAGCAATGCATTTACCCTGAAATGATCCTCTGATTTTCTGAAGTCTATAGCTTGGAACGGCAAGTTTATTTTTATTATGAACACTTCTTTTTTGTGAAGGAATCGTAATGTTTTCTTGCGTACATAATATTTTCATAGATGATTTCTCTGAGAGATTCCCTAGACCGTCTATTATATATAGCGCGGACAATTCTCTTTTGTAGAATAAAAATATCTTGAATGCTAGCCGCAGGACCCCACAACAATAGATCATACGTCATTACACTATGAAAATAACTAAAATATACCAATCTTGTCGTTTCAAAATTTGTCAAGAGTCTAATTTTCTTAACAGCAAATGCTGCAGAACTCAATTTACTTGACAAGTTATCAATATGAGGATCTAATTGCAGTCGGGAATCTAGTGTAATACCAAAGAACATTGTTGATTCTATCAACTCAACTTTTTCACTATTTACATTAAGTTAATGCAAACTTTATGCATTTCGTTTTATTTGAATTAAGTTTTAAATTATTATTATCAAACCACTGTAGAACGTTATCGAGAGCATCATTTACATCGTCAAAACAATTATTACCCCTCTTAACTTTAAACACTAAAGAGGTGTCATCAGCAAATAATACTGTCTCACACAAATTCTTCGTAAAGTGAGGAAGAATATTAATATAAATGAGAAAAAGCAATGGTCCTTGTACCGATCCCTGAGGTACGGCCCATAGTAATGGGTGCCTTTGCAGATTTCGCTTTATTAATTACTACTTTTTGAATTATAGCAGAAAGATATGATTTTATTAGATTAAATGAATTTTTCGTCACATCATAATGCTCTAATTTTCCCAACAGTGTTTCATGACTAACGCTAATACTAATATTAGTTTGTTTGTTTACATGGAACAGGCTTCGATATTATTGGACCGCTTTTAGAAATTCGTTCACCTACAGGAAGCTACACCATATTCAGGTGACTTTATCTATAATTAAAAGGGCAAGGAGTCACGGAAAACAGCTAGTTATTGATATATTTGGAAAGTTCAAAGGCGTTGAATATATTTAAAATACACACAGACCTAGATCAACAAGTTTTTCCGAACTGGACAGAAACTTGATATTGCACTTTTGGGGGGGTTCCCTTGCACATATTTTTTGATTTCCACATTTTTGTAATGTATAATTTAATTTAGGTACTTTGAAAAATGTCCGTAACATCGTAGCCTTGTCTATGTATTCATTTTAAAAGAAATTATGTGAATTTAGTTTTTTTATTTTCATAAAAAGCAAATTGAATATAATACTAAGAAGTTATATTTGTTTTGAAAACTGCAAATGTTGGCAAATATGTAATGCTTATTAAAAAGAAAATACTTTGAATACCTTAGCACACGCACATTACCTGTGCTGTTGGTTTGATAATAAATCGTCACGTAGTAGCTAGTGCCTAATGAGTAATGAGCATACACGCGCTACATAAACACGTACAGATAAAAACGAGAGTCGTGAATAGTAGCCGTACAGGCCGCTGTAACTGCCGGCCTTGTAGCCATCCATAACGAATTTCTTATTCATCGATATTAATACGAGAACATGACAACCGTCCGTCGGTACAAATGAGCGGCGCTCTGAACGGATTATATATGTGAACATATTCCGATCCGCAATTAGTATCGTCAGCATAACGAAGCTTTCAATACGTGTACGCTTTACATTACTTGGTTTACGTACCTATTATACGTATAGTAATGAGCGTAGCTATTAGAAGGAAATAAGGTTTTTATGGACTATATCATTATAATTCTTTAAGATGTCAAAAAAGAATTTATGTAAACATCTATCATAAAAGTATTACGTAGGTGTTGCCGACATGCGTATAATTGAATAGAACTTTTGCAAAAGACATCACAATGGAACTGAGACGGAGACAGACAAGAAGAGTATGTGAAAATGGGTTGAATTAAAAAATGAAAAGCAAATGTGGGTATATTTTCACAATAGTAAATACCAGAGATGTATAGGGTTGCCGTTCGTCTCAATATATCGGGACCGTCAACATTGACGTAACCGTAACGTTGACGGTCCTGACAAAACGAAGAAACAGTGTAACTGCTTCCATACTGTGGGGTCTGTTTTAGAGATTCAAGTTAACTAGGTATAATATGACTTGCACAAAATTCTACCACAAAATTTAACGGGCATCCAGATTTGCTAAACAACAAAGTCCTGTGAAAAGTATGCATTCTGTCTGTCTGAAAAGCATGCCCAGTTTTTCTGCAACTAATTAAAAAATAACCTAGATTATTTTTTTTTCAAAATTGAGTGTTTATTTCTCCCCCTCTCTAGAACGTTCCTAAAAGAAGCCTAACGAATATGTCAACCCTAGGCATGTTTTACACTATACATATACTTTACAATACCTATATTAACAACACCTTTAGAAGGCATTAGTTAAACGTAGTTTCTTTTATAAACATATCTTTTTGGGATACAAAATAAATTGCGGTGTTTATAAAATCGGACATATCAACATTTTCAGAATGTCACAAAAGTGTCTATTGGTCTGATATCGCAAGGCTTAATTGACTATACTTGTATATTAATAATTTAATAGGCGAGCTTGACCCTGCTCTTGAACCCATAATACACGAGGAAGACATCGGTCTCATTAGCCGCCGCGACATGGTTTCTTAATTGACATTTGACAGTTTTCTTTATTCGGTAACCATCGATGCTCATGGAGCAATGTAAGCCTGCTTTATTTATGCTTCCATTTATAAATACACGGCTCATATGCACCTACAAATGATATTGATGATCAATGATCATTTTATTCTTAAATTGGTATGAAGTTTAATTAAATATTCGTATAACTTCCGACATTAAAATTTTATTTACGACTTTAGAATATTCTAGGTTTTATTCAATTGTACTCGTATGTTTAAGAGAGATGACAATCGCTATTTTTTATTGTGTTTCGATTGTATTTTGACATTATTTTTTTTTTAATTTATTTAAAATAGTAAGCTTTAAATTCATTTTATGTTTGTAAGTGAGGATTAAATCTTTCGAGCTAAAGATCCTATTTCGGTTTTCAATTGAACTTAAGTTTTTTTATGCAAATATATATTTATCTATCTATATATTCACGCCGCGCCGTATCCCTGGCAGGTGACGGGGTAGGTAGAGAGGGCCGAACGCCATAATGTATGGTCCTTACATACATTTTTCATCTCATCCACTTTCATTACTCTTTTCATTCATTCTCACCAGTTTTTATTACTTCTGACATTACCATCTAATAGCATCTTATTATAACTTTACAAATATTAGAATTACACTTTGTGAATCCTTGATTTTATTAAGTTAAATTATGGTGACACTGTATACGGTTCATGTCCGATGGCGAAGACAGCTAAGCTTGTTCAAAGGGTACAAAATGCTTGTGCACGTTTCTGTTTTCATATCCCACCCAGAACTCATGTGACGCCATTCTTGAATGATGCTAAAATGCTCAGAATGGAGGCGCGGCGGCAATATCATCTTGCTTCACTATTATTTGGCATCATTAAAACTGGAAAACCATCTTATTTATATGAAAAATTTACTTGGGCTGCGGATCACAGAAGATATCCGAGAAGAATGTGTACTAATATTTTTTCTACGCCTAAACATCGCACAGCGGCTTTTCGTGGTTCTTTTAGATTCGCAGCATCACGATGTTGGAACGATCTCCCGCCCCCACTACATAACCTAAAAACATTAAGGAATTTTAAGACGCATCTTAAACAACACAAGAGCTACTCACATTCAACGCTTTTCAATAAACATTTTAGAGTGGTTTTGAGATCGGTTCCTCGTAGCATCTTTCGCTGTCACAGTCAAATTTTCAATAAACTCATAATTCTGTGACTCCTTTGGATCCGGTTACTTTACGCTTGTGCATAAATTATGTTTCGCATTTACAAATTTTACTTCTAAAAAATTCAAAACAAGCAAAAGCGACGCCACCATAGACAAATAGAGTATTCAACCAGAGAGTAAATTTTTATTTTTTTTATGTCCTGTCACAGGAATTGGCTAATACAGCCAATGCATGGTAAAGTAAATATGTTCGCACCATTACAATTTCTTTTACACATCAGTTATTACTATTTATTTTAGTTTATTAGTCGGTATAAGTAAATATATATATTTATATAAAGATTGTCATTTAGTATTTACCTATAATTTATGTATATATATCTATAACGCCATCCTTTTGTACAGGCTCTGCCAGAATAACCAGCGCCGTATCAGGGTAAGCTACTCTGGTATGGCTTATGCTGAGGCAGAGTCCTGATTGGCCACCACCTCTGTAATAAGTTAAACCTTTGTTACGTAACTATGTGGTAAATAAATATATTTTCTTTCTTTCTTTCTTTCTATATAACTTTGACTAAAATATTAATATAGAATACTATTGCTAGACCACTCACTGAATCGCTGAAGAAAACGATTGTCTGCGATGGGGAATTCCCAAAAAGAATCCTTCGAGAAAATCAAAGGGTTATTTACGTCGGCTCCTACATTCAGGCAGCCTGATGAGACTAAACCGTTTATACTTCGGATAGACAGCAGCGGTTACGCTCTCGGCGTCGTTTTACTACAAGGCAAAGGCCCCGAAGAGCGACCTATAGAGTACGCGAGCCGCTAATTAAATAATGCCGAAAGCAACTACAATACTACCGAGCGCGAACGGAAGTGACGTTATAGTAAGATCAGATCATCAACCCTTGCGATAGCTAATGAGTTTGAAGTCGCCAAGCGGTAATCTGGCTTGGTGGGTTCTTGTCCTACAAGAATACAATTTACAAATAGAATATACACCAGGTAAGGCTAATGTAATTGCAGACATATTATCTCGTCCGAATTGCATTGAAGGTTCTGAGGCTAGTTTGGCTACTATTGATTTACCGACGCGTTCCTCAAAGGACATTAGAGAAAATCAATTCAAAGACCCTGACATCTTCAAAATTATCAAGAGCGTGAAATTCGACGAACCCTTTAAGGGGAGACCTTGGGCTGACCGTGGTTATGTTTTATCTGACGGGATTTAATATAGATAAAAAAGTTTGTTGTTTGTAAAGAATTTCAGTAAATTAACATACTTTCCTAATACATGAGTATGTATTTTATACGTGTTTAATATTTTTCAACAATCTACCTAACGGACAATCAAACAAAAATTAGTCGCCATCCCTATTGTGTAATATTACTCAATATTGTAATTGTAATCGGCTCTCAGTTTACACACGAGAATAAATAAATATTCAAGCATATGACAATGTAGTAGGCCAGGTGTTACAAAATACAAGTACATGCACGTAATATAATTATGCCCTTGTGAAGCAACTCAAACTTGGAACGACAAATAGGTTCAATAATTAATACTTTTAATCTGAATAAATCAATTTATTTTTAAATAAAAATTTAAATGAATTTAAAATATTAGAAAATTTTATGAATTTATTTATTGAGTAGTTAGGTAAGTTCAACACATAGGTGGGTAGAAAATCAAGTTAAAAATATATCAGGTGTGGTTGAATAACAATTGTTAAAAAGGAATATTTTGTATCAATCATGATCGATGGTAAATATTAAAATTTTAATATTATTATTTATTTATTATTATTTTTATTATTTAAAATTTGATTTATGTATCAGATTTAAAAAAAATATGGTTCGTGCCTATATATAATTTATTTATATTATAGTTTATTTGCCATTATATATTTGCATAAAAATAAATGGCCACAGTCTTACACATTTATACCGATTGAATAGAAGGCCTCAGTTACAAGAAACTCAAAATTTAGAACAACTTCAGTTCCTAATATACTAATAGAGCTAATGTATCATTTTATAACAATAAATAATCTAACATAATCCCAATGTTTTCTTCTACATGTCACATATTTTTATTCAAATTTATTCATAAAAAACTAGAGTGAATTTTACGACAGTTTTTTACATAGCGTTATTAGTTGTTATACAATTTTGGCAATAATATCTTTTATATTATATGGTTACTATAAGTCATTAAAATCAAAAGATTCAAGTAATTTAATTTGGATCACACAAGAAGTATTCTTGTGACATATCAACTCGAGTCTTTTTTGTTATTAATAGATGTTTTATTCTGCAAGGGCATATAGAAATATATTGCAAAATAATAAAACTGATTTTATAGTTCTTTTATCTATATCCTTTAAAATACTGTTATTAGAACAGATTATTACATGTCACATTATGAATATATTACGTAAGGTTTTCATCTACGTGAGCGCACTCGCGGAAAAACAGCTTGTAGTAAAAGAATACTTTTCATCTGTAATATTTTTGCGGAGTACTGCTTATTGTACGCGTTGTGGTCAGCGATCCTACGACACGATAGGTACAAAGTTCTACGGGTATCGATACCTATCGCTTATTTTTAATTCTCGCAAAATACTTTGGGTACTGTATCAGACCTAAGACCTAAGAATCAGACTTTAATATTAGTGGGTAGTTTTTTGCAACATGGAACTGTGCTATACGGCACTATAGCATAATCTGTGCTATAGTGGTGTAGAGCACAGCTCATCAGTCAACAAAGCGTATCTTTTTATGATGAAATTACTAATCCTGTATTACTCCATCGAACAACGAGAGAAATAAATAATTTAAAGTTTTTAGGGTTAACTAATATTATTTCGAAGTTACAAGTAGAAGAAGCCGTGGCCATTAGCTTGTCATTTATAATGAATGTTGTCAACGCTAGAGCATCTATAAGTTGACGACCAGCTACGGATTCTATTTCACGATTCCAGTAATGACCCAAAAAGATAACTTTCACCAGATGAATATCTAAATATTTAAAACACGATAAAATATACTTTTAATGAGTGCCCTAACCGTATTTTATTGGAGTCGAGTGACACTAGTTTCGGCTATCCATTTGAAATAGATTACAAAAATTAAACATACGTTTTCTTTTATTGCCTTTAAGTTCGTTGTTTTTTAATTTTAGATTTAAATTAATTGAACGCAAACAAGACTCAATTTATGAGTCAAAAATATAATAATAGGGCGTTTAGCGTAAAGTATATTAGCCATCAGGAGTTTTAAAATTACCTTTAATAAAAACTTCAAAATAAAAAAGTAATGTGTACTTCTAACAAAGCGGTATGGTACTTTTACCAAAATACATAGATGCCTATTAGCTTTAAGCATTGTTGAGCTTCAATAATAACGATGATATTGCATCCAAATAAGCAGTGATTAAAAATAAGTTAATACATAATGAATTTGAAGGTTTTATTGCAACCAAATTTACCCCTATAATCTATATTTTTTCAAAATTTAAGTATTAATCTTATTTATTACGTAGCCGAGGCAATTATATAGCGATTATAAAATAATCGTAATACTGTGCGAGTAATTAATTAATAACAGTTTTTAACGATAGATAACGGCATTTTTAACGGCATGTTTATTTTAACTTCAATATGACATTGACATAGCCATTTATAGTTTTAAGAACAGAGCAATTCCTAACATAAATAACGTCCTCGACTACATACACATTCTCGAACTACATACAAATTCCTCGCCCGCTGAGACTGAATCCCATTGAAGTTTCCTGACATCATTAAAAGCATCCCCAATGCGCGTATTAGACCTCCCGTCTCATTTTATTCACCAAAAACTAAAATAATTACACTTGTAATGTTCAAACGTAATGTTCTCCGTGATATATTTATTGCTTCCAAGCACGATCTCGCGGCCCTCGGCGACATTATATATCGTAATATATATTTTTTCGATAAATATTCATGAGTGATAGAGGCATTGCGATACATTACAACAGCTATAAGTCAACGAAACGCCGCTCTGGCGCCGTTTGGTGAGACGCGTGCGCACGTGGCCGCTCAGTATATCATACGACTATGTTACCTCGTCTAGAAACATGTCGTCGCAGCCGGACATCATACTTTTATTACTATACATACGAAGATATCTTGGGAAGTGATTTAATTGTATTTAATGTTCAGTGTTTACCTTGTCTTCGAGATCGTTTACGGTTATGTAGTTATTCAAATTAGATTGAATTAAGGATTTGCCTCGGGGATAATAATTTCGTTTTAATTTGTGGTTACGAAGGCATCAGGTGGCTACCGAGTTGCGCGCGAGCCTACGCCCGGCACGCGCCGCCCGCCCACATCCTTTTACATTACACTTTTTTTTTCATATTAACTCAAAAAAGAATCTTAATGATGTAAAGGCATGACTTTATGTAGGTAATTTAAGTCAGAACAGGAAAATGGTAATTGATTGTCGTTAGTATTTTCAGAAAATAATAAATCATAGAAGAAAATGTTGGTATTATTGTATTCTTTGTTACTCGTAACTGCAAAACAGACTTGAATTAAACTTTTTAAACTCACACGATTTGTATACATTATAATAACATGTAACTATATGTAATAGTTTTAAAATAATGCACGAACAAGACCCGGTTACATATAATTATAATTGAATTAAACTATTAGGTGCTGATAAAAAAATGTTATCATTAAAGCACTGGCGAAATACCAATATTATTTTTTAAATGTTTTACAGTTATGATACAAATGTTAATAACGTATAATAAAACATATGTTTTATACATATGTATCGAAACATAACTCTTTGTTTATATGCATACAACTCCATTGTGTATGCACGGTAACAATTTATATGTTTTTTAAGCTTGACTTATAAAAATACCAAATACATCCGGTGTCAAATTTCATTACATTTTAATGATAGTTTAATTTTAAGTGACCTAGATGAAGTCGTATGTAATTTCATACATATTAGGCTTTAATGGGCTGTTATAATTCGAAACTATTATTCTTTAAATACACATTTACCTTTCAACGTAGAGAAACTCAAATTAAAGCATAAAATTCTTTGTTTCTTTTGTTACATCTATTTTTTTACCTTTAAAATATTTTTTTTTATAACCCGAGATGCTGCTGTATTATTCTTTTGTTTTCTTTTTCATATTTTGCTTCTATACTTTTAGCCTTCTATAAGTTTACCTTGCTAAACATTGACCGACTAATATCAACCACATCCTGGCAGATCAACCTAAATTTAGCACGTGTTACGTAAGGTTTATATACATAGCTGTTTTTACTCTTTACTCAAAAAAGCTTTTGGTGCATTTAAGAAAAGCAAAGTAGATATAAATACTCTCTTCCTATACGCATATTTCACAGCATATTTCGTAAAATATAATTTCTTTCATTAAAAATTAATTCACTTAAGTAATATGAAAGAACCTTTTCCCTGTTCAATCTTTTAAAACCTCAAAGAATTAAAACGGTCGAAGGTTTTGTTTTATTTGATACCTTGGATATTTAATTTGCAAAAATTCAATTACATTTATTATTTAAATTATTACGAAATGTCATCATTGTAATTTGAAAGCGTGGAGTGGTAAACAAAACATAATGGTAAAATTTTCGTGCCGTTGTATAATATTTTTATTCTTAATAACAATATTATTTTTGGATTTTATTAATGGAACAGTGTAGGTTTATACAGTGGGCGATAAAACGCGTGGAATAAACCTTTCCAGATTATTCACAGAAACATGTTGATCCCTTATTCAGTAGTAATTTTTCAAAACACTTTTATAGATCTTAAATTGAAGCAAAAATTACTATTTAAGAATTTGAACATCTATCTTGTTGGATAACATAAATATAAAAATATATTTTACGACTGAATCTAATAACAAATATTGAATCTAATTACTTAAATCTATTTAATAATTAATATTTTTATATTAACTGGGTCAGATATACTCTTACATTGGCCGCTTTTTCGAAGAAATGAAACGGAAGTCAGTATTGGAGGTAGTTAGTTTCAGTTTTGTAATTGAATTTTGACTAATACTTAGTGCATCTTAGCATTACTCCGACGTTGAACCTTGTTTATTGATAATACTCTTGATGTTTTATTTGTTTTTAATTATTAAACATTATTAATTTTCATAATTATTATAAATTGTATAAAAAAATGCTAACGCTATCATCTTTTTCATTATTTAAAACAAATTAAATTTATTGGCAATAATATAATCTGTTTTAATGAGATCCGTTACTGAATGTAAACACGCTCCTATTTAGTTGATGACATTTTCACTAATAACAATAAATTGGGTCTCCACGAGTGTTCTGTCCTACGTCCATTAGCCGGAGTTGTTCCGTTAAGTCGGTTATGATAATCACATGTACCTCCTTAATAAATATCGTCCGGCCTCAGTTCTCCGGCTCTTATAAAAATGAATCTTTGACCCGTGCTCAGCCTCATGAATATTTAATATTTACAAATTATTAATCCAACACTTATCCCGTAGCAGGGACGCATTCCTATACGATAGCAATTGAGCCGCCTGCATTATACTGATACCGTCATATAAAGGCTTTATGAAGATTAGAAAATAGAGTGGCCTGCTCCAGTACCAGTTGTTACGTAATATTGGGCAATATAAACGTTTATTCATATAAATTTTTATTACGTCTCCAGGGATGGGTCGATTTTTAGTTCGAAGTAGCTGTTCGATTTCTTTTATAGATAGTGCATATTAAACTTATTAATATTTTAGTATTTCTAACATCTACAGTATAATTATAATTTTTTTATGGCTATAGTGATATGTTATATTAAAAATGGCTATTACTCTTTTTTTTTATTTACTCATAATTACGAATCGATTCAATGTAGATATATTCTACGATGTTCCTCACGGCTGCGTCTGTAGTTATTAATAGCCAGCAATCCGCGCTGGGCCCGCATGGTGGGTCGATTCCATCCATAGAGAAGGTTTGTACTCCTGCAATGGGGATATAAATAGGCAGGTGCTGACTATGGTAACAGTTATTATGATACAATTAATAACTTAACAGATAACGTTTAAGTCCGCCGTATTGCTTTCCTTTAAAAGTGCTGTTCACACTTCTAAAGCTCATAAGCTTATCGCAACTTTAAACCTATAGTATGTTCATTAACATACCGAACATTTCACTATAACGAGCGTAGTCACGCGTACATAAAATTTAAATATATAAGTAGCTACTGTATTAAAAATATTGATAACGCCATATTTCGAGTCGTCTTTAAATGCTACTAATAATTCAATACTATGGCGTTTTGATAAGGCGGCTCGCCTTATAAAGAGAATGACTTAATTGCTTTGTAATAATAAGTCTTAAGTAAAATATATTGGAGTTTAATGCTCTACTTAACAGTTCTTGTTTTAAAACAGCTCGTTAATTGAGCCTGGATTTAAATAGAAGTTCAATTGATTGGCTTTGACTAAACTGGACTAGAAAGGTGTGTGATAGACAGCAGTGGTATTGAACATGAAATAAATAAATGTATATTGTTTGGAAAGGTCACAATATAAGAAAGTGTATTTATAGATAACAAAAAAATGTAATCATCACATAGCACAAATTAGCTTATTTTAAAAATTATTAGAAATTTATAAAGGTTAGGCACCATTCCGACTGCCAAGTGGAAAGAAACCTTTTCAATTTGAGCTTGATAAAAATCTTTTTTAATCTTTTCACTTCATCACACTTTTCACGTTTTAAATTTTCGTAACTTAGTTGTAAATATGTATCGAACTTACAAAACCAATATTTTATCAAAAAGCCTATATTCTAATGTAATAAAGTAAAATAATTCTATTATGACTAAGTAATTTATACAATAGATTATTTTGAATATTTGACTTCGTAATACGAAAGACTATTATTTGATATATTGTATAAATCTAAATCATATAAAAGTACCTAATGTTTTATTTATCGTTTACTCTTGGAACTTTCTATTGTTTTAATTTATAACTAAGACGCACGTGTTCATGTTAGACAAGCGATTAACAGACGCATCTTATTACTGTACACCACTGTAAGGACATCAACGAGCTTACAAGATCGGTTTTCGTTTTTAATGGATGGTCAAAGAATAGGCTTAGGGTGTATTATGTTAAAATATTTCATTGTGTCGGCAGAAACACAAGATAGTTCGAAACGGGCGGCATTGATTTGAAACGCGACGGTCAGCTCTGTCGTATCTCCAGTGACGGCACGATTGTTCCATCGACTTAACGTATCAATTATGTCGAACACAAAGCGAGATAAGAAGTTGAGCGACGTGAATAAAATAATTAACTGATTGGTGTTTGTATAATTCATCAAGTGGACGGACACGAGTGCCCAGCCACTTAGGAGCGCATTATCAGATAGCTCTCCGCTATCTGCCCGGCTACCGTCACAATGGACCTGTAAATGCACTTGCCTATTGTACCTGCCTTTGAAACCATTTATCTGGTCACGCCGATACACTGCGCGCATTGTAATGTTTGTCCGAAAGAGATATGTCGCTGAATGATCATACGCTACCATACCTCAAAATATTTCCTTTTTTTCTAACGATAAAATATAATAACTCTTTAGATATGTCTCAATATAAAGTCACTTCTCAATGTAACTAAGTTTAATAGAGATACTGTTACGTCATTGTGGTGGACTATGATTTGAGATATAAAGTTATGTCTATAAATTATGCGTATAGTTACATGGTTATTGAGAGGCTATTATTATTCATGTTTTATGGGAAACGAAAGTAAGCCTTTGCGGTTGAATTACAATAATTATTAAATGCGTCCCTTGGGTATTTAGGAGCGGTATGCCGATGGTGTCACAGTCAACATCGTTATTAATAAAACACACAGTGTGACCCGTGACCAGGAAAATGTACCATAACACAGATTACTTATTAGAACCAGTCTTACCGTTTTAAAATATACGAGTATCTTTTGCGTTTGTTAATATTACATGGCTCTTTTATCGTTACGATTGCACATAGATAGATAAAGCAGGATAGGAATAGATAATGCTGTAAAAAGGAGTATATATCCAAAACAAATTGAATTGTGTTTTTTTTTAATAATGTAAGAAATTTATACTTTTCCTCAATTACGAGTAGGTATAATCTAGCCTTAGATGTGATGTACTTGTCTCATTATGGATTACAGTTTCATCATCATCGTCAGCCCTTTTTTACGTCCCCACTGCTGAGGCTCAGGCTTTTCCTATGGATGGTTAAGGAGGATGGGCCGTAACTCTCCACGTTGACCTAATGCGAATTGGAGGGTATTAACGACTACAAATACAGCTGGGATTACGGGTTAACGTGCCTTCCGAAGCATGGAGTAGCTCGAGATAATATTTTTTTTGGTCGCCCATCCCGTGACTGACCCTTATGAAAGCTTCTTAGCAACAACGTTCGCGGGCAGCGGCGCTTATCCACTACACGATCGAGCTACTTTAATAATAGTTTATATGGTATTTATTGTTTCCTAATCATTAATTTTGAATTTAGTAGTTTTTATATTTGATCAATTTTGCATTCACAATGCTACAATGTAAAATATACTTAAAGAAAAAGGATTAAAAATCCACTTTATCCCCTTCCGCAAAGTGGTTTTTTTAAGCATTTTTCATTATGAATATTTAGCAGTTTTGTTTTAAGGACTTTCTTAAAAATCTACAAGAGATTAGTAATAATAAATTACAAAACCTTTTTAATGATGCACCTTATCTATTTATTTACCTAACAATAGACTACCAATTGTTTATTTAATGCTTTAAATTTCCATTACATCCATTGGTATTGAATTCTAATAAAATATTGCAACTATTTCGCGTCAAATGTTACGATCATACTTTGATATTTCATAACGTCGACGTTTTAATTGGATCTTGCTGATCTATCTGTTCGATGTGTCTAGTCTATGGTCAGCGTCCCCGCGGCGCTTGCGCAGCGTAGCGCTATCATTTATGTCCAATGACGGAAATTAAAGAGAAAGGAATAAAAATGTCCCGCTTAATGATGGCTGGACCTCTCGCGGCGAATGTGTAATAATTCGCCCGAGGACCATGTGTACGGTTAAATAATTTTAATTACATGTTATTGATAAATTCTACAGGAGAGCGGTACGATCTAACGATACGCCCGAGCAATTAGGCGTTGAACTCTGACTTTATAATTTGTTGTGAGAACTAAGAAAGTGGAACTTTGGCGTTATAATCTTATGTGTTTTATACAAACTGTATATATTGTGTATAATGTTGTTTAACACAAACGTGTTAATAATACTAAATTAAAAATCTATTCATGAAATTTACAAAGAGATTAGTAGTTAAAACATCTAAAGCCTTGCGATTCTGTTAAAATCCAGACCCGAATTCGAATTCACGTTATTTAGTTAAGAAATTCTATTGATACAATTTTTTGTATAAAAATACAAAACAAAATTGACTGAATATACGTGTCCCAGATATTCTATTTCTATATCATTTTGAAACCCACTTCACTCATGTCACGAAACGTTTTTTTTTTATTTAAAGGTTGAAAACAGTGGGCCTTATTAGGCGACTGTACGTTATTACTTTAGGATAAGAAGATTTAAGCTATAATTCAGTTTTAGAATTGCGCACCCAAAAGGGCAAAACAGATCTACGGTAGTCTGCCTGTCCGTCAATCTGTCTCTATTGAATCTATTTTTTAAAACACTGGATTAATTAAATTTAATTTGGTAGAAACATGTACATCAGCGACCTAGCAAGCCTCTTTATATTAAATATATAATTCTCACGAATTAAATAAAAACAAATTGGAAATATTGCGCGTTCCTAAAATTTGTGAAATGCTTTGGCATATTATTACAAACTCAAACTCTTTACAACTGCTCATTGTTTATAAACATTGAGCAGTTTTATATCAGAAGGTTATGTAGACACTGGATGAGCAGAGCTGATGTGTACCTTTATCACTTTAACATACAAAAATATCAAGCTTTTGGAAATTCATGATGCACAAACTTGTCCGTCTAGCAGGTGTAACGTCGAAGACCACAAAAAAGGCGCATCGCAAGGGTAGCAACATAATCATAAACAAAATCAATGGATCATGAAACCTATCTGTCATTAGTGAACGCACAAATTAAGAGAGGTTGTTTCATCTAAAGTGTCACTTTTATAATCATAACTTGCCTACATTTGTAGTTATCAAGATTTTTAAATAATAATATTTATGCGGAACCCTCGTTGCGCGAATCCTACTGGCTTTTGGTTGGTATTTTCACTACACTTGCATAATATCACTTGCAGTTTATAAATGATGTAATCCAACTACTTGTTTATTTACAGTCTGAGTTTTTAATTGATGTAAAAGTGATAGTAAATAATAACTAGCAGGATGGGACTAATAGTTGCCTGTCAGTTCAGGACAAGTAAACTATAAGTTGCGCTTCAGGTGGCGTGGCCCCGTTGAAAGCGTTTTGTCGTTGTTGTGCCATGAATATTAACGAGGCATGCGCGCTATGCTGCTGCGGCTGTTGCTGTAGTGGTGCCTCGGTGGGTGAGGTTGTACGAAACTGCCACTTCTTAAACGAATTTTATTTGTAACACTGTGGTAATATTTGCTAAATAAAAATCATTTGATGAAAATGAAACAAATGATCGATTGTGCGTTAAAAACACAAACATAAATCCTCGATAGAAAAAAATCGCAAAGATTAGACTATGTTAGATTTTTTGGATCGATTTTAAGAGTATATATCATCGTAACTATATAAAAATTGTTATGTATAAATTTTTTGTTATACAGTTATATTTTTTTTTGTCTGTGATTAAAAATGTATGAAATCAAATGTATTTACTCTCGATGCGTATTTGTACGGGAACGTAAGCTGAGGTACAAGAAAACCTTAAAAGATACTTTTATATTTTATTTTATATTTTCATTTTAAAATTGTTTTATATTAACATTGTAATTTTTACTTTAATATGTCCAGTATCAGAACAAGCATTGATAGGTGAGGGGCTTTCTTGTTCTGTTATATTAATATTTATTTTGTCTTATTTATGCTACTTTGTTTCTTCTATAGGTAAATTTAAGCCACCGTATATCCATTCAAAAGTTGTCTGGAAGAAGTTTATTTTAGAAATAAAGCCGCCTTTGTACTACCTTATATAAGTACTTATTCCGACTTATTTTTGTGAACAACGGCGTGTATAATAAAGAATATTTGTATTATATTTCAGAAAAATAAATACCCTATTACTGTTATTTTCTAATAATATTTTAACCTCTTAGTTTAGTATCCGTTCATATTTAGATATGATGACAATTTCATAAACAAGTAACCATAGTCAATTATAATCGACTTCGCACAGTCGATTCGGGGCATTAGTGTTGTTATAATCGATGAGCCAGACTTGGAGTGAGTTAAAATGTCACGGCCCACCTTCATGATACGAAAGTTCATCACAACGTGTTCATTATAGCGCGTAATAACGATCAAGATGACTATATCATTCTTATAAGTATGTTTTCGTTATAACACGATTATTGCACGCAATCGAATTTTGATATTGTTCACTGTTTCTGAAGTTATCAGCTATTATTAGTAACTTTTTCGTGTATTTTTCACAGGTGCTATTGAATGCGTAGAATACTGAAAGATATTTTTTTTACGCTGGTTTTACTGCATATCTCCATTCCCCAGCGCGAGCCAGCGAGGTTATGTTGGACTTTCCCTTGAGAATCCGCCTCCACATGGGAGGCTAGTCAAAATGGAAAGCGATGCTCGGAAACAGCCTGAAGATCTCTTCATCATTCTACTGAATGATGATTAAATGACCTATAATCATCGTGAATACATCTGACGTTGAGTATCACGTATTTTTATATTCCTCTGTAGGTGAAGTTCAAAATAAATTCAAAACATAATCTCGAGATCTTGGAAACGCGCTCGCTACATCAATGCTCGCATAGTGTCCAATCAAAACGTTATTTGTCATGCATCCGAGTCATTGTAAAGTGTTTGGCGGTGGCATGCACAGAATTAAAGCCACATCGGCTTCTGAATGTCGATTTAATTGCTAGATAAGTCGAGCGCTCGCGCAACACTATTGAAAGATAATGGCTTAAGACGTTATGTAGCTTATTTGAGATTCGAGATTACACACCCGGTATTCATTACTGAAGTAATCTTCGAATCATGCTTAGTACATATTTGATGTTACGACATTACATACAAAACCATTAAAAATATTGCTTGAAAGAGCATCTTCGCTTATTATTATTATACCTTTTGTGTCTTACACTTGAATATTATCGTTATAAACCTATCTTATTTTTAAGATTTTGACGCTTATTGAAACGCTTGTCAAGATTTGAAACATTATTATGAAATAATAATTTATTTTTAACGAATACAGCGATAGCAAAATATCAATACGCAATTGGATAAAAATATGCATATGTACAATAAATAAACATGGTTGGTACTATAAAACAAAAGGTGCTATCATAATCTGCCTTTAAGGTGCTACGTCATACGACTCTCCCAGTTTTATCTTATATATCTAGGCAGCTGTTGATCCAATAAGCAATAATCCACACGAGTGATAAATTTAAATAGTTTGCGAGGTGAGTGGGCGCCTAAACAGTGCAAGGGCTCATAAACCGACGGGTATGCTAATATCGAGTGCGTACAGCTACACACTTTATTATCTAGTGTTTGTGAATGAGTGCATCAACTGTACGAGTAACATCACTATAAAATATTGAAATGCGAACTCGTACCAAAATTTCTTAGTAAAATAGTGCTGTAACTTTTCAGTGATATTTTGAATAAGGATTAATTATGACCGCAGTTTCGGCAACCAGACTAGCGGTCGGTTTCTAAACAGAGAAAAGTACAAAATTACAACGTACTATTCTCATAAACTTAAGTTTTTTACGTTTTACATAGCAAAAAGTCCTAGTTGTATGAAACTGCCCTTAAGAAATTAAAATCAGAAACGAAAACCTGTTTAAGTGACGTTTGAAATGGTTTAAGCACGATTTGAGATGTGCTCAACTTTAAATTCTCTATTGAGAAACTCAGTGCCACTATTATTTAAGTAGAAATATTAACTGCATTCTTGGCTTAGTACCATTTTCGTTTTAAAAAGAATAATACATTTGTTCTACAGTAATTTGTGTTTTATTAGGCAGTGTAAAATTATTTACAATTTATAGTCGAAGTCGTTTCTGGATTATATTTGACAGTTGTAAATACGTTTTCTGTGATTTATCAGCGGCGTACATTTGCGTCAGAATTACCATGCCACTATAGATATCAGACAAATCATTGGGTTTCAGTTGCGATATTTGCAGGATTACCAGCGAAACGGTCGCATATTTCGTCACAGCTACTAGTATATCCGCTGATATTTCAACAGGCCAGTAAATCACGTTAGTGGGTGGCGGCTCCCGCGTTTTCCCGTTAAACAACTGCTACCGTTTACCTGCTGATCATGTGATACTTGATTTAATATTGCCCCGAGTTGACACTAAACCTCCGATACCGGCTGAATTGATTCCATCTCATATTTGTTCCTGTGCGGGCAGCGCGGTTTCGATAACTTGCATTATTTACGACCTATTTAAATAGTATCTTGCGGAGATTATAGAAAATATAAGGCGACGCAGTTACGTTTTTCCGATATCGTTATCTAATATTGCCATTAGATGTCGCTATAAAAATGATAATTTAAAGAGTCATATTCCAGAGTATTTTATGATATACGGAAGCTTTTATTAATACTGATTAAATATTCAATATAGGTAAGGAGCTAACTAATTACTCTAATGTTATGTTTCAGTACTACAATACGTATTACGTAGTATTATTTCAATATACAAAAAAGAGGGATGATATGACAATGATTAATCAATATATGTCTTTAGCGACAAAACGAAAGCCTTTTTTTACGCCAATGAAACAAAACCCAAACTCTTTGTGGTTGCGTCGTTTTAATACAGAGGTCCCTTGACTACCTTCCGGCTCTATCAGAGCAGCTTCAGTTTTTATTAATATTGCATTATCATCTCATTTATATGTGTATGCAAAATTTCAGATCCATCGAAATGTAGCAAGCGGGTCAAACTTAGTAGGGTTGCTTTGACCCACACAAATTCATTCAAAAAAATATTATCTTGAACTCCTCCAAGCTTCGGAAAGCACGTTAAGCCCTTGGTCCCAGCTGCATGTGCAGTCGTTAATATCCACCAATCCACACGGGGCCCGCATGATAGATCATATGGAAGGCCTGGAAGGTGGTGATACGAACTAACACGGCTAGAAAAATAGATCATGTATAATAGAACTAGTTCAAATTAATTCTGAGTGAATTGAATATTAAAATCATATTCGTTTATTATATAACATTGGAATTATTAGTAATAACCTAACGGTCTCCGAAACTATCTATGAAGAAGTTTTATAGTAAAATTTACATAAAAGAATTATATAAAACGTTTCCTTTTGCTTGTCGACTGGTTTAAATTATAATTACTATTACAAGCAAAAAACTGGTTATGAACCGAGACAAATTAGCTGTCGTGAAAATTACGAGCATTTGAAACATAATTAGGGTTATTTATTAAATATGTCTTTATAAATACATATTTTATGTTTCTGTTATGGACGAGTGAAAAATGGTTTTATTATGGTCACGTAGTAGTTAACTATTCATGTTGAATAGTTTTAAAGTATATATGCAGTATTCGTGCAATCTATTATTTTGATGACTTGAGCCGAATTATCATAAATAAAATTAAAAGAAGGCCTTAAAGAAATTATGAGTAACCTGATTTTTCGATTAGTAGTGTATATAAGAGCTCGATGTCGAAGTGTCTAGCGCGTTTGGTCTATTATTCTGATGACTTAAGATGAACCTCTTAAATTTTATTGATGATAAGTCATCAATTAGGTTCATTTACAGAAATCATGACCGATCTGATTTTTAGGTAGCAATCTATATAAGAGATCGATGTCGCAGTGGTTATTGTGTTTGATCTACGACGCAGAGGTTAAATCCAGTCATAGGATGGGTCTTCAAATTTTTTTTTATTTTGCGTACCTCCGGGCTTCTGAAGACACTTTATGCTGTTAGTCCTGGCTGCATCTGCAGTGGTTAACACACACCAATAAACATAAGCCGTCATGTGTTAAAATTTATGCTCCCTATTTGATTTGTTTTGTTTTTCTATAAAATCCATAAATGGCTGATGATGATTATCAATCAATGTATGTTGTGATTTTTATTTAATAAAATCTGGAGGCATGGAAGTGACTACACTAAGTCGAGCAAAAGAGCATAAAGGAACGGCAGTACCATTATATTCTCGACATTCAAGCCATTCCGGCTTTTTTCGACTCCCTGTAACTTCGTTTTAAAAAAATTAGAAACCTAAATATTCAGAGTGAAAGAAGACTATAAAAATGAATATTTCAAAATTATATTAAATCAGTCATTACAATTGTACGTTGTTGTTTAATAAGTACTGAATAAATCGACTGGGTTTACATTTAATGCTTTACTGCTGAAGAACTGCGTTGCGAGACTAGTACATTTTTGTACACGTTATGGCTTATGATAGATATGATACCATTTGTAATATCACTGTTATTTTTCATTTATGCTACAGTTTTTAAATTTAATGATTGTTTCCTTTTTATGATGAGGTAAACTTTATTTTAAGAGAAAAAAGATAGGCGCGTATTGTGTGTCCGGCTTTGTATATAAGTAAGTAGAAGTGTAATTACCTCTACTTACGCGTAGTAATTACTATTTACGATAAATTAATGTTAGTTTATATTACTATTATATAATCTATCTAAAGTAGTATTATAAACAGGAACTGTTAGATTGTTTGTTTGCAACCAATAATATGTGAAACGATATTATCGATTTTAAAAATTCTTTCACCTATGGGAAGCAACATCACATGCGGAAAATTAGTGAATCATATATATTTCTTCTTGTCTTCGTGTTATATATTATTACGGTATTAACACGAAGACAAGTAAAAATTATGGTATATTATGGTACAAGAAGAAATTATGGTTATTATGGGATATTATTATTTTAAATAGTCATAAAATTTCTATCCTTTGTTATTACAGAGGCGAATTCTCCGATAGTTCACAGTTGTAAATCTGGTGTATGTCTATAGTGTAACTAGAGAGTTGTGATTCATTAGAGCACAATTATTCTTGGTGTTGTGGCTTCATGTCGGACGCTGGGATAGCGTGCGCGGCGCGTGCGGGGCCAAGAATAAATCAAGGGCTGCGCTCACCGCTCGCGCTCGCCGATTAATAGCAGTGCGCCTCCACACAAATCAAATTGTAAATGGATATGGTATGTTAAGCGCGGCTTACCTAGTAATAATGATGTTAGCATTAGGCATATTAATTGGCTTGATATGCGCTATCGTGGCCGCTGCCGTGTTCCTAGGTCTTTGGTCTGTGGTTATTCTTAACAAATTGCTACTTTTACGTATAGATTTAATATAACATTTATTAGAAAATGGAATTTAGATTATATGGTACCTATATTAATTATAGTAATTACAATTGCTGCTAGTTATCTCAGGAATAATTCATTTAAATATTCTTAATGAAAAATGCTTAAAAAATCTACTTGGTCCCTAGCACCCTGAGATGGCATACGAACCCATGAACTTTCACTATCCGGGCGACTGCTCTAACCACTGAGCTACCCAGTACCTAACAGGATTGACGAATCTTTCAAGCATTTGCTACTACAGAGCGTATTACCTAAACAGCCGACAAAAATATTTTTACAAATATTTGAACTTTCGATAAAGATGAAAATTTTGTTCTAATTTTATATTTAATCAATTTCGCATAAACAATGCTATACTGAAAAATATTGTTACTAAAAATGTTTTAAAAATCCACTTGGCATCCTGAGATGGGATAGTCCTGGTAGTCCTGGTAGTTTGGATTGCGTAAGGTCATGGGTTCGAGTCCCAGAGTGCCAGAGACAAAGTTGATTTTTAAGCATTTTCCACTAAGAATATTTTTCACTATAGCATTGAACAAATTTAATAATTAGTTTCAATTTATTTACATTTTTTTTTAAATATTTTATTCGAATTCAATAAGCATTGAAATCTAATAAAAGAAAATATTAAACTTGACCGTTTATTATGTAAATTAAATTGATTTAGATTTTATCGCAGAGTAAACCAATTTAATTATCAGACAGATACAATGTCGTAAATACTCCAAGTTTAAATAAACAGCCTATAAAATTTAATTATGCATTAAATGACATTTAACAAAAGGTAAAACAAAACTCATACAACGTAAACGACTAACATCGAAGCGAGTTCAAAAGGCCCGCTGCCTAAATACGGTATTAAACAGTATAAAGCGTTGTTACCACAGAATCATTAAGGCGCCGGCTTATTGAAATGAAGAACCGGCCCCCTAATGAAGGCAGCGAAATCAAATCGGCATTGATTTCAGCGGATACAGCGTTTATGTGCATTCAGTGTCTCGCACACAGGAACGTGGCTACGCTGACTCTGCTCTAGTCTTCACAAACAATCGAGTTATGTGCCAGTCAAACATAATTATCAGACAATTTTGAATTTGTCGACAGAGTCTAGATAAATTTATTTGTCGCTCACATACATTTATAAGTCTCTTTTAAAGTTTTTTTTTGCCTTCGGGAAGCTACGCGTTTGACATAGGCTACAATTTACGCGGGATAAGTCGCGAAAACACAGTTAGTAAACGAAATTACGTAGAGTTAAAAAAAAAACACTAAACATATTAATATTTCACTATGTACCCTTATATTTATATTTGACAGCAAATCTTCCTAAAATAATTAATAAATAGTTTAAATGCACAATTAAATTCTTAATTAGACAAACATAAAAATATATCTAATAGAAAAGATTTATTATAAACTAATGCACCGATTATAAAAATTCATTCACCTACGAGAAGTTACATAACACGCGTGTCACATAGGCTTTAATTTAAACTAGTGAAGTTGTGGAAAAAAAGCTAGTAAATATATAATTATAATAACAAAGGAGAATTTTAGAGCTTTTAAGAAAATATATCTTAGTAATAATAATAGATCTTCTTCTAAGAATTGACTGCAACAGAATTACAAATCTAGATGTATTTAAATTGAATAGTGACACAACCGTCGTTGAACTTTTAACATCATTTGTGTTTATTAAGATGTGAGTAAGCAAAGGATATTTATAATATGAGTAATCATAGGTATAGGCAATTACTTGGTGAGTATTCATTGGATACTTTACCACGTTTAAGGTAAGTTACTATAATAAAAGCTTGCTCTTGAAGCACGAACTTAATTTTCTTATGCAATGCAATAATTTTGGACACGACTAATAATTTCAAACCTACCTGGCATAAGTGGCTTGAGAAAATACCACGACGCAATTATAGGTTACCTTTGTAATGAAAGGGAACCGTAAACAACTCTATTATTGTCGTAATTAGTTCGCTGGCTAATATATATATTTTTTTCAGTCGTTAAGTGTCGAGAATTATATTGCTCATGTCTATACCGGTAAAGGTATTTTAACGTGGTTAGCTGAAGTCGGTTAATACTATGACCGCTCGTGATTTAAACATTTTCATGTGATTAAATTATATGATTTGTGATTACAATGAGATCGGCTGAGAGGTACTTATACATACATTCGTGGGAATGACTGAGCATTCGACATAATCATTCTACATGGATGAGAAATTTCACCGTTGAACTTTAAATGTTAATAGGAAATAAGGATATATATTTCAAAACATTCTGTAACTGACTCCTTAATGAAGCGGTTGACCTCAGGCTGTAGCATGGACAATCATTAATGACAACGAAAAAAGCGATAACCGTAATAGGTATGTACAAGCATTGGTGCATCAGACGACATGCGCCCGCGTCGCGCGTCGCCACCAAACACCGCGGCTCCGAATGCCTAACGATTATACTAATCGACGCGATAATTCACCGTCCATGTGTACACACCGTATAATTTCAGCAATTTTTATTGTAACCATGGGTGGCACGAGGGCCGCGTTGAGTCGTGATATCTCTATCTACATACCGATATAGTGATGTAATCGTAGACTCGATTATGTATTCATAGGATTATAAAATATACATATCATAAGAGTTTTAATTAATATGTCTTTATTAGGAGATTGTATCTGATGTTTTTAATTATATTAAGTGTTAATTGAAGCCACGGGGCGCGGACAAGGTATCGGTAATATATCGTACATCATCAGGCAAAACATTCGGCGCACACGCAATCCACAAGACACGAATGAATTTTAGTGCCGCTTGGTCAAAGATAAACAAAACGGAGGTCTATTAGGATTTAATGAGAAAATACATTGTTGAATAAAAATCATTTAGTATAAAAACTACGTTAACGACAAAAAAAGAAGAAAATTAGAGATTTGAGCGAATTCATCAGAAGTCAATAAACATCAGAAAAATTCTAATATTTAATATTATAGGCAATTTAGTTAGCTCTATATGAATTTTTAACAACGTGTTACGAAGTTTTGGGTATACATTTCGTCTCCATGACCATTTAGTTACTTAATCTTTGTTTGAACAATGTTGTAGATGCAAGTTGATAAGACAGCCGCTGGATACACATCGTCGTGTACTGTTAATTGATCACTTAATTATTTTGCGTGTCCATTTAAAATTTACAATTAAATCGTACTATTATTTTAATAGATAGTTAAGCAATGCCCGTTTAATTGATTGCAGGTAAGTTTTTAGAATTTAAAAGTAATTTACTTTATTCAAATGAGGGGCGGCAGTAAAGTGGCTTTAGTTGTGTGCTATTATTATTTTCCTGTGCTTTATTGGATATTCGTGTTCATTAAGCTGGTGTGGTGTCGATGGCTTATTTAAATGAACTTTAAAGGGTTTCGGTGTGGTTGTTTACAGTTGATTTATATCGGAACGTTGCAAAGGACACGGCGTTTGATGGTATCGGGAGATTTTGTCGGCAGGAAATGATCGCGAGTGCCGCCCGCCGGCCCGTGTGCACTCGTCTTATTGTGCGCAGGCGCTGCGGCACCATGTTCTAGCGCCGATACGATGCGCCCGCCACCGCCGGGTTCACTTTAGAAAGGCGATATTTTAGCGACAGCGGACATGATTAATTTATAGCATCAGAACTATATTCCATGCACACGGGACTGACTTAAATCCGATTTTATGTGGAGATAAGTTGATTTATAGAATAGTGATCTGGATAGATATGGTCGCTTAGAGGACATGAGCTTTTCGCAAAATCTAAATATAGCAACATATTTTAATGTTTTTGAATATAAAAATGAAACGGTAAGATGAAAGCAATATTACTATAAAATTGTTTCTTCTGAAGCTTGACGAGGATTAACTTCGCTTTTTATTTTGTAGTATAAGACCTCATAAGAACTTCTTGAATTTGTAAACTTCTGGTTATTCAATGTTAATTTTAGATTTTTTAGTATATTTTGGTGTTTTTATGGAAATAAAAAATAATTTATTCAATGACAAAAAAAAAATTTCAAGCTTACGAAACAATTAGGTAAGTATCGATTCAGACTTATCCAAGTTTAAATAAGGCTAACTTTGGAATTTTATTTTAGTGGTAAAATTATTATTTAAGTATTAGTATTACTTAAACAATAAATTTGGCCTCGAGGATTGAAAACTGTTATCAGATCTTCATCTGATTTTAGTAGAAACAAAATATGAACAAATTAAATAAATATCTCTAATGAAAAAAAATTTAGAAGGTTTTTATAAGTGACGTAGTTTCTTTGTATTTCCTTAAATATAAATATGTAGGTTAGTTTGTTATAGGTTATCTTGTACTCGGTTTATAAATTATATAACTTATAATTAAGAAAATATATATATCAGTGTCGTGTGTTATTTGCTTCCTATAAACGGGTTTCATGAGGCACCCGCTGTGAAAGAAGTTGTTGTTATTAATAAAAGCAATGTGAATTAGCAACTTACAAATGTGGTCACATATATATGCATTTGTCACTAGTGTTTCAGTAAGATTTAGCAAATTTTTAAAAAATCATAACTTTCTCAGCGAAACTTTCAATTGCTGCCTAAATTATGAGATTTATAGCTAGTCAGCCTTCTTGCGTGGCAGGGCCATATTGGATTTGAAAAGTAGTAATTCTATGAGAAACATCATCCTCGTCATCATCATCAGCCTTATTACGTCCCCACTGCAGGGACTTAGGTCTTCCTCATGGATGCTTAAGGAGGACGGGTCATAAGCTCCCCACGTTGGCATAATGCGAATTGTATGTATTATATTAATGTATGTATTAATGTATGTTGTATGTATTGTATGATATTAATGACGGCTAGTGCAGCTGGGACCAACGGCTTAACATGCCTTACGAAGCACGGAGTAGCTCAAGATAATAATTATTGGTCACCCATCCCGTGACCGACCCTTGCGAAACTTGCTTAACAACAACAATCGCGGGCCGCGGCGCTTATCCACTACGCCACTGAACTACTTTAGCTATGAGAAACATACAAAACATAATCTTACCAATAGTTTGAACCAACAATTGCCTATAAAGTTTTTACAATTATTATTTACAATAATGTAACTTACCTAACTATGAATTGTCTTCTAAACTAAAGTAGTACGAGTAATTTCAGCTTTATCGGTCGAGGAAATCTGTCTAAAAATTCAGTTCCAAGTTTTCAAAATATTCTAATATACATCAAGTTAAATAAAAGCTTATAAAAAGATATACTACTATACCATACTTATGCCCATCATCATCATCATCATCAGCCCTTTAACGTTCCCACTGCAGGGGCTCAGGCCTTCCTTATGGATGGTTAAGGTACTTATGTCCGTTTTCACTAAACTTAGGAGTCGTTCAAATCTGTCACCTAAATATTTTGGAATCGCTTATGGTGTAAATGGATTTCACCAATGACTAGAAACTACCTAACGACATTAAGCAATCTCTAAAGTCATTACATGAGTTATGAGGCGCCTTGCGCTAGGTGTCTCCGTAATATGACAGTTCACAATTGTACCAAGATATAAAAGAAAAAATGTTCATATGGAATTAAACTCATTTGTTTTGACGATTCATAAGATTAGGCGTTTTCTAGTTAGGCTATGCCTTGTTCTATGTTAGTGAAAATGGGTGTCACTGCTAAATGCAGTAACTGTTACTAGTATTGCTACTATTAACTTCTGTTAATAGTAGCAATTAACTACTACTACTATTAACTACTGTTAATAGTAGCAATTCAGTTGCTTTAACTAGGCTTTCAGCCAGTTAAGGTTATATGACGAATTTAAGTTTTAATGAACGATCTTGTATCGGTAATGTGGCTTTAAACTAATGGCAATTTAATGGTTCTTTGTGCCAATGAGCTTTAAGTAAGGTTTAATTCTGTCAAACTACGTTTTCAGATTTGAAAATTTTATCAAATGTGAACAATTTTATTAAATTATAATTGACACTATAATTACCGGCACTATAGATACGGCATTAATATCGAAGAATTTAGTTATTGCTTGTAGTTTGCTAATATACAAAGATTTTTGCTACTAAAGAATAATAAAACAAATACGAATGAATGTCTTAGTTATTTCATTTTTTAATTATAATAATCTGATAACAATAATATTCAATATTTAAGAAAGTTGGTTTAACCTGTTAGGTATCCAAAAACGGCACTTCAAGATTTTATCGTTATATGGTCGATAGTTTCGTGATTATTAAGATGGGTTATCTTATAATCATTAACAATAGAATATGCATGTTTATTTTATAGCACCAATATAGGTATCTAACGTTTTATTAAAAAAAAAATATATATATATATATATATATATATATATATATATATATATATATATATATATACATATATATACAAAATTAGACATTAATCCGATTATAATTATTGTTGTTTATGATCGAATTTTCAATTGCTACTATTAACTACTGTTATTAGTAGCAATTCAGTTGCTTTAACTAGGCTTTCAGCCAGTTAAGGTTATATGACGAATTTAAGTTTTAATGAACGATCTTGTATCGGTAATGTGGCTTTAAACTAATGGCAATTTAATGGTTCTTTGTGCCAATGAGCTTTAAGTAAGGTTTAATTCTGTCAAACTACGTTTTCAGATTTGAAAATTTTATCAAATGAGAAATTTTTTTTAAAATTATAATTAACACTATAATTACCGGCACTATAGACTCGGCATTAATATCTAAGAATTTAGTTATTGCTTGTAGTTTGCTAATATACAAAGATTTTTGCTAATAAAGAATAATAAAACAAATGCGAATGAATGTCTTAGTTATTTCATTTTTTAATTATAATAATCTGATAACAATAATATATTTAGGAAAGTTCGTTTAACTTGTTTGGTATCCAAAAACGACACTTCAAGATTTTATCGTTATATGGTCGTTAGTATCGTGATTAATAAGATGGGTTATCTTAGAATCATTAACAATAGAATATGCATGTTTATTTTATAGCACCAATATACGTATCACACGTTTATTTAAAAAAAAAAACAATAAATATACAAAATTAGACATTAATCCGGTTATAATTGTTGTTATTTATGATTGAATTTTCAGTTGCTACTATTAACTACTGTTAATAGTAGCAATTCAGTTGCTTTAACTAGGCTTTCAGCCAGTTAAGGTTATATGACGAATTTAAGTTTTAATGAACGATATTGTATCGGTAATGTGGCTTTAAACTAATGGCAATTTAATGGTTCTTTGTGCCAATGAGCTTTAAGTAAGGTTTAATTCTGTCAAACTACGTTTTCAGATTTGAAAATTTTATCAAATGTGAACAATTTTATTAAATTATAATTAACACTATAATTACCGGCACTATAGACACGGCATTAATATCGAAGAATTTAGTTATTGCTTGTAGTTTGCTAATATACAAAGATTTTTGCTAATGAAGAATAATAAAACAAATGCGAATGAATGTCTTAGTTATTTAATTTTTTAATTATAATAATCTGATAACAATAATATATTAAGGAAAGTTGGTTTAACTTGTTTGGTATCCAAAAACGACACTTCAAGATTTTATCGTTATATGGTCGTTAGTATCGTGATTAATAAGATGGGTTATCTTATAATCATTAACAATAGAATATGCATGTTTATTTTATAGCACCAATATAGGTATCGAACGTTTTATTAAAAAAAAAACAATAAATATACAAAATTAGACATTAATCCGGTTGTATTGTATTGTTTCGAGTTGCGGATTATCTTGGGTTTATGCAGCCCAGTATCACTGCGACCATTGCTGATCTATTGTGATCTCCACATACTACAGTTCACGGTCAAGATTACATTCTACAAGGAACTGTAGTATTTTCTTGGCCGTAAGTTCTTTAATATCGTCTGGGTGCATCACGTGCTTTCCCAGATAGATACATCGTTTTCGCATTAGTAACGGGCAATCGGTCAAAATGTGCAAAGGTGTTTCTTCTTCCTCCTTGCATCCTCTGCACATTCTACTGTCGCTGATCCCCATATTGTGCATGTGTCTGTTCAGTCCACAATGCCCTGTGAGTGCTCGTACTAGTGTGCGAAGGTGAGTTTTGGTTAAGTTTAAGGCCTCTGATGCCGCCTTTTTGTTGAAGGTTTTAATCAGGGTCTTAGAGTGTTTCATACCGGGAGTGTTTCTCCATAGTTGAATAGCTGCGTAGTGGCAGTAAGTTTTCAAGGTGAGCTGGGTTAGGCTTTGAGGGATGCCACAGAAAGGTTCTGGTCCGATAAGGGCGTCTTTAGCACCCTTTTTCGCCAGTTTGTCCGCCTGTTCATTGCCCTCGTGTCCAGCGTGCCCTGGAACCCATCGTAGAACTACTTTGTTGTTGTTGCCCAAAGAGTTCAGTGTCTGTTTGCAGTTCTCGACCAGCTTCGATCTAGTTATGTCGGAAGCTAGTGCTAAGAGTGCAGCTTGACTATCAGAGTGGATGTAGATAGTATGATTGAGGTAGTTATTTTGCAGATTGGCTGCCGCACATTCCAAAATGGCGTACACCTCTGCCTGGAATATTGAGGAGTACTTTCCCATGTTCAGACTTATAGCCTTCCTTGGGGCTTCTCCATGAATTCCACATCCTACCTCAGGACCGGATTTGGAGCCGTCAGTGTACCACTTTAGGCTTCCATTTTTCCATACTATACGATTGTTTGACCAGTCGTCCCTGGTGGGTATCTCCACAAGATATGACCTGTGTGAATCGATTCTCGGGGGCATGGTGTCAGTAGGCATCCCCAGGATTGGTATATTGCATATTGAGTCCTTCAAGTACCTCAAATTACCTGACAGCCATGTCTTCGCCTCCATGCTAGTAATCCTGTACATGCTAGCCCTCGCCACCATTTCAATGTGTAGATGTAGGGGCGGCAGGTTTAGCAGAGCCTCAAGGGCTGCAGTCGGGGTGGAAGACATAGCTCCTGTTACTATAAGACAAGCAGTCCTTTGCAGACTGTTAAGTCTTGATATGATAGTACTCTGTGTCGTTTTTCTACTCCAAACCACCGAGGCGTAAGACACCATCGGCCTTATGATGGCTGTGTAGAGCCAGAGGGCTATATTGGGTTTCAAGCCCCATCTATTTCCCGCTAGCCGACAACATATCATCAGAGCTGTTTTAGACTTCTGTATAATTCCGTCTACGTGTGCGTTCCAGGTAAGTTTCTGGTCCAGTGTTACCCCCAGATACTTGACCTCTGTCGAGAACGGAATGAGCCTCCCATTCATGGTCGGAGGCGAAAGCTTGTCCAGCTTTCGTTTCCTTGTGAATGGGACGACCACGGTTTTGCCTGCATTAATCGACAGATTATTGTTTTTACACCATGAGTTAATTGTGTTCAGCGCCCTCTGCATAAGGTGCGATAGCATACTTTGGCAGTTTCCTCTCACTATCACCACCAGGTCATCGGCATAGCCCAGGGTGTCAAAGCGGAGTTCAGCCATCTTATGGAGAAGCTGATCCACCGCAAGAGTCCACAGTAGCGGAGAGAGTACTCCACCTTGTGGGCATCCTCTTGTTGTTGCTAACTCTAGTGAATCATTGAGTAGTTCCATCCTCACTGTCCTACTCTCTAGCATGGTTCTTATCCATCTTACAGTAGTGGAGTCAATCTCTTTATGGACTAATCCTCTTACTAATGTCTCGGTGGGCGTGTTATCGAACGCTCCTTCCACATCAAGAAAAGCAACGAGTGCTATTTCTTTATCGTCCAGTGCCTTTTCAACCTTGTCTATAAGGTTTAGTAGGGCAGTCTCCGTAGATCTGCCGCTTCGGTAGGCGTGCTGGGTATCATGTATGGGTTTGTTGATAAGACTCCCTTGTCTGATATAATTGTCTAATACCTTCTCCATGGTCTTCAGAAGAAATGACGTGAGGCTGATTGGCCTGAAGGACTTTGGTGATGTATAGTCCTTCTTTCCAGCTTTAGGTATGAACACGACTTTCACCTTAGTCCACAGATCTGGAATATATCCCCAGGCGAAACTGGCTCTGAAGATTTTTACCAGATAAGGGATGAGATTGGCGGCACCCCGTTGTAAAAGCACAGGGACTACGCCGTCAATTCCACCAGATTTAAAAGGTTTAAACGAGTTAATGGCCCATTTCACTATTCCAGGCCTAATAACGAGAGCGGCTCTTCTCCAGTCCTCTGGTAGAGGCCTTCGAAGAGTGATCGCTACTGCATTATCAGTAGATCCCGGAAAATGGGTGATAGCCATTAGCTGCAAGGTTTCCTTCTCGTTAGTCGTGAAGGACCCGTTCGGTCTTTTAAGGAGACCTAAGGGATTACAGTGTGCCTTTGCCATGATCTTATGAAGTCTTGCTCCTTGAGGCGTGTTAGTTATCTCCTCGCAGAACTTCCTCCATGATGCACGCTTGGCTTTTCTAATTTGTTTACTGTATTCGTTTAGGGCCATCCTGTAGGCATCCCATTCATGGGTGATTTTAGCCCTATTGAATAACTTTCGTGTTTCCTCCCTAAGTTTTTTCAGCTTTGAGTTCCACCACGGTACTTTCCTTTTGGATGATTTGATTTTGGGTGTACAGCTAGCCTCGAAGGCATCTTTAATGCCATTAGAGACCGCCTCTACCGCGAATTCAATGTTCTCAACCGTTCTAATGCATTTAGGAATTACTTCTAAGTTCCGAACAAGGTGTTTGTTGTATTCATCCCAGTCGGTGCGCTTAGGGTCCCTAAATGCACTAGTATGTGTACTTAGTTCTGATGTTAGTTCTAAGCATATATGCCTATGGTCTGACACTGAGTTTTCGTTACTAACCCTCCAGTTTTCTACATGCCTGGCCAGGTTGTAAGTGGCGAAAGAAATATCTAGCACTTCTTGTCTCGTCCTAGTTACAAAAGTTGGTTCACAGCCATTGTTTAAAGTTTGAAGACAATTGGTTACTAGGTAATTGTTTAATAACTCACCTCTGTTATTAATGTTTGTACTTCCCCAGTCGGTGTGGTGGGCGTTCGCATCGCACCCCACAAGCAGCTCAGCATGGTGTCTCCGGGCGTAGTCGACCACGGGTGTGAGCTCAGCAGTCGGGTCAGCTTTATCTCCGGGCAGGTAGGCCGAGCACACGAGCACTCTGGGCCCGTGCCATCCCTTGAGATTGACAAATGCTGCTACAAGGTCATCTGTGCACAACTCTGTAACAGGCAAATAGTTAGTGTTTTTGCTGAAAACAATACACGCCCTGGGTTTCAAGCCATCAATGTTATAAAGTACCTTACCAGCGGCTTTGAGTCCCAGTATGGTTGAGTTATGCACCCAGGGTTCTTGAATCAGGGCAAGGTCGACCTTTCGTTCTGCAAAGCACTGTTCCACTACTGCGGATGCAGCAGCGGCGTGTTGGAGGTTTGCTTGCAGAACCCTTGCCCGAGCCCCCTGGTTGGCCATTTTATTTCCCCCGTTTGGCAGCTTTCGCGGCACCCCGTGATCCCCCCGCTAGAGGCGTTGGTCGCGCTTTAGCGTTCGGGTTTTGGGGTTTTGCCACTCCAGCTGCATGCTTACCCTTCCCTCGCCGGCCCCCGCCCACGACCACCGGCGCTCTTCCACCCCGAGGTTGTGAGCCCTGGGGTTTCTGTGTTCCGCTGGTCGACGGCGTTGGTTCGGCGGCAGGAGGGGGTTCGGAGGAAGACTGTAGATGCTGAGGGGCCTGATGGTCGCCCTTGATCTTGAAGTAAACCCTCTTAAATCCGAGGGTCACCCAGTAATCCTTCTCTTTGAGGGCTTCAACGGAAGGTTCGTCGATGGAGAAGGTGACAAGCCTTCCTCCTTCTTCCTCCTTCTCGTTTAGGACCCTCCAGAGTCCAGGATTTATGCCTTTATTCTGTACCCTCAACAGGGCTAATGCCTCAGTAACTGAGGCAGCCTCCGTCTTGGGTACAAACGTTGTTGCCGTAGATGGCCTTGGAAGCTCGCTCTCCGACATGGTGGTCAGCTGAGCTTCAGGCCATGGCTTCATTTTTGGTGTTACAGCCACAAGCCAGTCATGGCTATACTGGTTCGCGCAGGTTACCAGTATCCATCCTGTCCTGTGGCTGAAACCGACAAATTCAGGTCCATCGCCCTCCGCGTCCATTTTTGTTAGGGCCACGATGAGGTGACGATGTACGAGCGCCATCTGGGCTTCCGTCATGGGTTCCGAATTCCGGATCCCCACTCTGGAGGTCTCCGCCATCTCCCTATAGCTAAGGGGCTTTGGGCCGCCTGTGGCTGTAGGGCTTAACTTGGCGACTTTATTGATGTGCGCCTTAGGAGAGTCTTCCTCTGATCTGTCCCTCTTGAGGGTCTTCACAGAGGTCGGCTTCGGTATCGGAATGTCTTTCCATGGCTTGCGGCATAACACAAGGGCTTGCTCTGTAGCTACCCCTGCTTCTGCCACTAACTTCCGGAGACGCTTCCGTGCTGCTCCAGACAGTCGCTTGCGCTGACTGCCTTGGCTCGTATCCTCTACTTCGGATGGGGCGTCGGGCGATCCAGAGTTGCCTCCTTCGACCACGACTTCCACCTCCGTTGTAGGGGATAGACTGATGGGCGTTCCAGAGTCCTTTGCAGTCCTCTTCGCCTCATCACGGTTCATTCCGTCCTGGATGGATTCCAGAACGGAAGACATAGGGTTTAGGCTAATTTGATTATTTTTATCCTTTTCCATGTTGTACCCACGAGTAGCTAGGGAAATAAAAGGTCACGAACGACAGAGCCCCGCATGTCGCCCGAAGGGTTATTTACTACTCCGATTCACCCTGGTTTCGGAGAGACACCGTTTGAGACTGATACCCTCAGCCATTCATCCCTCGGCACGGTACGATTGACACCTTGGATTGGGGTTTTTGGAGTCGAGGTTGTCTCCTCCCGGAAAGATTAGAGATAGGATGGAAGGAAAGGTTAGGAGGGGAATGGGAGGGATGGGATTGTTGGAATTATGACGGGATTGAGGGTTCAGGACTGCCTGCAAGGTGGGACTGCCATTGCAGACATCGTCCCCATACTTGGCTGCTTTGGGGTCCGGGGTAGATGGTAAGTATGCGGCGCCCGTTGCGATCCCAAAACATTTCCAGGGTGTACGACGCGGACGTGTATGGTGGACTTGAGGGAAGAGTCTATAGCTCAGCGCCGCATACCAAAGCGTACTCAACCCTCCAACACCCCAAATCCGGTTATAATTGTTGTTATTTATGATTGAATTTTGAATTTACTAATTTTTAGTTAATATTTTTTAATAAGCGTGCGACTGGCTGACGAGTTCAAATAATTCTATAAAAAATGTTTTCTAAATTTATGAACATTTAAAAGCGCAATTAGGAAAGGATAGAAGACAGTTGACATCAAGGACCAGTTAACCGTAACCATTATTTGTACTCGTAAAACTAATTGTGATAATCGGCACAAGATATATATTGATTGAAAATCGATTAAATAACTGATTTTCTGATTATCAAGATTATTCATAGCAGATCCCGATTAGAATCTCACTACATTATTTCAGTAGCTAATAATAACTTAATTTCTAACTTAATTAAATAAAGTTTGTCTTTTTAGATACAATGTTCTAACATTCTATTTATATACAAAATATTTAGCTACAAAATCCGCCTAAAGCACTGCACAAAGTATACGCAAAAAACATGATAACTTTTTTAACAGGACAGTTCGTCGTTTATATATAAAATAAGATTAAATTTCTATGAATATCTTAGATTAAAATTATTAAAAAGTATTAATAACAACAAAAGTTTAAACTTTTAATTTGGTATCCCTGACTTAAAAAGTACGTTCGAAACTTTAACCCGGCTACTAAAACAAACACAAAAAAATGCCTTCTGAAATAGATAAGATGGCCGTGGTTGTGTGCTCTTGTATAACACACAAACATATTACTACCCGTTAACGATTTACAACAAAACGTTTTTTGAAAATTTTATGATAAAGTATACAATATACTCGTATATATTTTTTAAAAGCTTTCATATGACACCAAACACGCTACCATTGATAAAAAAAAATTGCTGTGGCTTTGTAATGTTAATAGACACTATATATAACTAATTTAACGTGATCTTACATACTCTATGTCATATTCAAAACATATCTATCGATAACTGAACTGTATAATTAGTTCAAAAGTTAAGATCAACTTGACATCGTTCAAGACACACAAGCCGGTAAAAATCATAACCCTCCTTTTCTTTACTTTAGGCGGGTAAAGACAAGCCTATATATGTTATACAAACATTTCGTAACACACGAGCAGGTTCAAAACGATGATCGGGTGTCCCATCAATATTTCTTTAATTTGTAATTTTCCCAGTAATTAAGACCAACGCCGTTTGTTTAATGCAAATGAACCTATTCCCGATCATTAGTCCGTACACGTTCTACTAACTTTTCGTTAATTATCCCCGAGATCTAACACTATGGCGCGGGCACTTCATTATCATTCACACGCAACCGACCTCTTCCAATAAAATGCACTAAATTAGTAAACGGCCCGTCGTCAATATAGTAAACTCTTAGTTAACTGCAGTTTAACCGGCCGGTGAATTATCCGTCCCAGATTGTAATGTCCCGATGATAGATTTTAATCTCATTAAAATAAAATTACAGATTTTCATTTACAATCTAATGACAATTTTAGTGACGATTTGGAACATTAATATTCTATTTTTGAAAGTCTTGGCATCGACAAATAAAATAGTATAGGTTAAAAATATTATAGTTTTATAAGAAAACTAGCTTTCCGTCAGCGGCTTCGCCCACGTGGTTCCTAGAGAACTGTTTATTTGGATATTAATTCATGTCATGTCACGGATATAATTACAATGACAAATTGAGTAGTAAACAATGGTTAATATGACATTTTTTTAATTCCCTATAGAAGCTTCCACTCCCATTTTCATCCTTTTATTTGCTGTTAAACGGGATAAAGCCTATATTCACCGCATATTATGTAGCTTCCTGTAGGTGAAAGAATTTGTAAAATCGGTCCAGTAGCTTAGAAGCCTATTCGTAGCTTTGGAAGTCGTGTACATCTATAACATTTAAAAGTGCTACTCTTGTCCGCGGAGTAATATCCATTGTTCCTCAGCTACTGGCTTTTGTTTACGTTCACCATTATTTAAACCACCCCAATTGTTTTCCTTTCCACCCAGCTTATTCCCTCCAACACCATATTTAAAAGCTTCCAATCTTTCTCTACCTCATTTTTGTCAATGTCCACGTTTCACACCGTTTAATGCAATGTTTTAAATACAAACTTTCACTAGAGGTTTCCTGACCTTTTTGCTAATATTAGCTTCAATGATTTTTTGCTATTGAAAGTCCTTTTAGCCATTGTTATCCTTGATATTATATCTGAAGTGAATAAATTCATACAATCCAATGAAATATTTTTTTATATGCCGATGACGATGTGGACGGAAAGCTACTATCTAATAGTTTCTAGTTGTATCATACCTTTTGTTTTTTTAGTTATGAGTTGAATTCTATGAATGATTAGTGACGGGCAAAGGTGACCTACCAGTTTTAATAGAGGTGAACTCTTAAAAATAAAACACATATCTATTAAGTACATGTACATTTATCTTACAATTTTATTTAGCATCGTAAAAACTTTTATTAGAAAAAAAAAATGATTGTTTACGAATATGTTAGTCATTGAATATTTAATTGCTTATGCAACTTAAGTTATTACAGATGAGTTTACCAATTATTTAAATCCGGCAAGTGTGTTCAATGAAATATGATACTTTCTACAACAAAATATGCTTATTGTTTTCGTGCATTAGTTGTTAGTTGGCAGAAGTCACCCTGCGGTTTTCTAACGAGGCTGTCCTCATTTTTGTGTCGGCTAGGTGAGCGCGCGCACGCCACCCGCCGCCTCGACATTATCAATAAAAAGTTTCAACTCAATTTATCTTATCGTACGGTAGTATCGTGACTAGTTTCCACAATGAACGACGTGCTGATATCTACCAATTTCTAATCTGAATGATCCGCCTTGTTAATTAGGTCCTGCGACGTGAAACGCGCCCAATGATTATATGTATTAAGGTTGAATATTGTTTAATCGAACTATAAAATTTCTTTTTAATTTAATAACTTAATACGCTGATAGGTATAGGAAGCCAATGGTGCGCGAGCTATCGTCCGTCAGATAACACTGTCCGGCTGTCCATGCGCGCCCAATCAAAGTACTTCATTAAAATCTTATCGACGCTAGATAAATCACGTAACGACTGCGATCGATTATTTGGATAATTAATGGTAGTTTCTTAAATATGTCGGATTCTTGTCGAGGTACTGGTGTGGACGTACGATCCCCCAAGGAAACGTGATTGTGTCGCGAAGCAAAGATAAGAAGGCCGCTCGAGTATTGAACTATACAGAGATCATTTTAATTAGCTGTGTTTCATTGAGATTCTTACACTTAATTTCTCATTAAGAATATTGTAATCTGTTTATAAAGACAGTGTCAAAAACAAGTCGACATATGTTGTTAAGATATGTTTTTTTTTTTAAAGATAAAATCTTATTCTTTTAAAACAACACTTAAAAAAAGTCCTTAAAAATACAAAAAGATAGTACCTACAGTTTCACAGAAAATACGCTTCTTTTCTATTTTTTTTAAGTTTTTATTTCTGTTAACTATCTGTCGCGTCCAAAATAAATTTTGTAGTAGGCGATAGGTGATGTTATATAACTTAACAAACTTGTTACGATATGGATACAGGACTAATAAAAAATATAATAACAAACTGCTTATTCGCGACTGGTCGTATGGACGAGACGACTATATTGAGTCACTAGTGGACGCCCGCGACTTCGTCCGCGTGGAAGTCGGTATCCCGTGGGAGTGAGAAGTTTTCCCAGTAAAAAGTACCCTATGTGTTATTCTGATGTATAACCTATATTGCTGTAAAGTTTTATCCAAATCCGTCCAGTAGTTTTTTCGTGAAAGAGTAACAAACATCCATACATCCATACTTACAAACTTTCGCCTTTATAATATTAAATAGGATATGGACCATTAATTAAGTAATGGTCCATATGACTCAATACAGGAAGCTGATGTTCACACCCGTAATTAAAGTGGGTTAAGCTTAAATTTTCATTTTTTTTCGGCTCTTAATCTTAGGGGATCGGAACTACCTTCCCAATGGGGGAGGAAGGCGGTGAATCCTTCATTGTATACTGGCTCACAGCCGGTTGTGAGGTTACGTCAGACTCTTACTGATTAAACACCGCCTTGGAAAGTTGGTTGCGTGTCCTGAACCTTCAACCGCTGCGACCGCCCCTCTGTAAGGGGAGGGGGGCGGCGAAGACGTCACCTTCATGAAATGTGACATCTAGATGTTAGACTTTAATCCTGTGGGGGTCGGCTCATCGGATTGAGAACCCAGATCGAATGGGGGTTGACCTGAAGGGTCTGGGTATGGAGGGCAGGGAGGGAAGCTTTCACTTACACCAGAAGGGTGCGGTGTGATGCCTTTTAAAATTGTGTGGCCGTTACCCTGAGTATCTGGGTACCGGTCAGAGTGGATGGACATGAGGGTTGACCTGAAGGGTTGGAGGGGCAGGAGCGTGATCTGGCTGTTGGGCCTCCAGCACCTACCTTAGTAGGCAAAAGGGAGGAGAAGCGAGCTAAAAAGATCTGCCCCCCATCGATGCGAGGGGGCGAAGGGGGATGCGAAATAAACTGCGGCTATCCCTATTGGTTGTAGCGGCAATCTTCACCCTTGGAACTAAGCCCAATTGCAGTGGGATCGGGTCTTCGGGACTTAGTAATAACTAAAGCCTGACGGGCCTTAGTGAGTATCCAAGTATTTGAAAATGAGTCAGGATCTACAAGTTATTATAAATAATTAATCAGCAGGGCCTACGTTTGGGGGTGCAGAAGGTACTAGGGGTACTTACAGTCGGTAGTGAAATTCAAATACGCGCACAAAGGCGCGCACCAAGAGCAGAATGCAGAATGTAATTCATGAAATTTAAGACGACTTAAATTTCGAGTTTTTTTAACAGATAACAAATCTCAATGAATGTTTTAGTGGCTTTTAAATCAGCCGTCTTATTGAACAGCCATAATGATTCAACTAGAAACTAGGCGACGGCGTGCAATTGAATGAAGGGATGTAAGTCAGGCAAGGGGCCCACTTGAAGGGATGTAAAGCAGTTGACTGCGACATATCTACTAGACACTTAAACGGACATATATTTTTTAAAGACACCATTTATTTATAAACAAACAGTAATATTTTTTTACATCCTAGTATTTACGTCCTAGTAGTTGATGAGCTTGCGCAAGAGTTGCGTGCGCCAGGAGTCGCTACCGAGATCCGCATCAATTCCAGAGGTGGATTCTATCGGATCCTACCACCCCATTAATCTACATCAGCACGCACACCCGATTAATGAACCAGATAAAACCTCATACAGATCTTCGTTCAAAAATAACGCAAAGAAATATGCAAGACAATAATTGATGAATTAATTCATAATATATTTTTCTGAATATTAATGATGGTTTTTTTTTTTACAAAACATTACCTGTGATTAAGTTTAGAATAGTTAATATTATGCTTGTTACTTTAATCGTAGTTAAATCATTTATTTTTTGCCATCTTATTTTTTATTGGGGTAAACTTGTTAATGGCGTTTTTGCCTACTATTATTTATTGCTATTTATAGAAAGTAGCTGTTGTTCTTCTTAAAAAAACAATAAAAAAGAAGTATAGATTTAAATAGGAATATCTCAAATAACCTACATTTTATTTGTTTTTGTCACATATTATTTCATAGTCACTTATCAGATTAAGATGTACAACTTTAGTTGTTAAATAAATCTTAAAAAAATATTGATCTTTTCTGTCGCTTAAACTTAACAAATATGTGCAAATTAAAAAGTAAAAAAAAGACAATTTATGAAATGAATAACGATTATTTGTGACCCAAAATTTCACTTTGTTTCGTTTAAAGTTTGCATTGTGTATTATGAATTAACGCAATCTTCTGTTTTATTTCGCAAATCACGGAAATAATGAATGTCGCGTCTTATTGATTTGCGAGTTTACTAATGTTTGTATTATCAGAGATGATTTCATATTATGATTTTTTTAAATGTAATTGCAGAAATATAATATATAAATTCTTCTGATACAACCTCTTCAAATTTTAAACGTACTTAAAAAATCACGGTGTTATTATTTTATACTGATAAGTTATCATTTCGTTTATGTCGTTAAAGGAATTATTAAGAAGGAATGTTTTTGATTAAAAGTAGGTTACTTAATATAAACAGAACTCTATTTATTATATTGGAACGATTTTCATTAAGCATATTTTCCAGAAATTTATTGTTCAAGTACTATGGTGGAGTTGACTATGCTACTAGATCTTGACGTCATAAGTGATTTATGCAAATATGGTTTTTGCAGATTTTTTTTTTATTTAAAATCGGCAGCATATAACATTGACATGTTAAAAGATCTTTCAATAAATCGAGGTTTAGAATCAAGTAGAAAAAGTTGTCACTTTTTTATAATTTCAAGGCCTACTCTGTTTCACCAAAAACGACAATTAGTCTATTTTAGAAACCCTAATACGACTCTAAAGGAACACATTTTTCGATAATCAACAATGAAACGGAGGTAGGACCCTGACACTTCTTCTGATACACAGATAATATTGACGCATATGATTAAAAAAAAAAAAATGTAAGAACTATTCGAATTTTTTGTAATTTTCGTTCGTAGACAAACAGAGTAGCCCCTCTGATTATAAGTATTGTGCATAAGGAAAAGATTTAAAAGAGGTATTTTACATCTACACAAAGGTACTTAAGATAGGACTCCTAATCGTTACGTAACATGGAATTGAACTGATGCCTCTATTGGCGATTGTTCGAATAACCTTAATTGTTTCAATTGGAAAACAACTGACGGTCTTTCACATATACGATAATCGTTAATTGATATCACTGACGCTCAATTAATTTATACCGAAACGATAGAATTTTATTGGACAACTAGCAGTTTTTCCGCGACTTCACTTGTATAATTAGGTTTTGTCATCTTAGTTTGATATAGTGTTACGTTGGTGAAAGATTTATTTAAATCGGTTCAGTAGTTTTGTAGCTTGTTCAATAAAATGGATAAAACAAATTTTACTTTTTTATGATATTAGTATAGGATAGAAAATATTTTGTCAATATTACTACTAGCTAGGTGTGTAAAACTAATAGTTTTCCCGCTTATGTTTTATTATGTTTGTTTGTATTCATTTCTATATTTTTCTGTGAGGATATCGTCCATGTATTGGCAGAATGTGTCAAGAATCAATCTAAGTTGCGAATTTGAATGTTTAATTAATTATCTATTGGTTAATCCATACCATACTTGCTAATCCAGCATTAAAAGAAGCCTTACTGATCTATAAATTTGCAGCCTTAGGTAAAGGAGATGATACGTAATCTAACTATTGTGATGACTATGGGACTAAAATGAAAACTAGGTTTACAAAAGTCCCTTAAAAATAAAGAAAAAACAAATCTTTAAAGAAACACAAATTAATAGTTTCATAGCTATAAAAAAAGTGAGTTTATTCAGTAATCATCTTATGAAATCTTATCCTGACTGCGTAAATCAGCAAAACAGATTTTTATGCTACAGTTTTTCTTTTTACTGATAAATCACTATCAATAAGAATCACACCTGATTTTGATAAAAATCTCATTTGATTATAAACGGCAAGGATACAGATCGATAAGGGTTATACACCGAATTTTCATGTCCGGCGGTCCGATTTTTTCAGATCCGATATGTCAGGCCATATGTAGGTAATGCGCGCTTGTGCACTGTCAGGAATTTTACCGTCCGGAATTTTACTTTTCTCTATTCCGGACCGGTTTTTTCAGGTCCGTGATGGCGGCAATGAAAAACGTGTTTACGCTTGTGCACTGCTGTGTCCGAGATCCGGAAAATTCATAAGGAATAGGCTTGGGAAAAAATAATCGATTTGAATCGATATTTATTTCGGCAATATTGTTAATTTCCAATAAACTTATAATCGATATTTATTTTTGATTATAAAATGCTATATTTTATATGATTATTTGATATAGTTGGTATATATCACTGCATAAGCTTTGGCAAACTCGGTATAGTTCTAATTTGATCAGCGTATGGTTCTAGTATCGATACTTAGCTAGATTTTAGAATCGTATTAAAAGTATCGATAGCTTAAATAAGTGTTGTTACGCTTAGACGCCTAAACAACGGAACCCATCTAAATGGAAATTAATATAGTAAATAGACTTATCTTTAAGAAAGGACATAAGCTACATTTTATCGCGAAAAATAGGGAATGAAAGTTTGCCTGGAAATTTGTCGTTATCAAATTTTTTTTAGACAATTGATAAGTATAGATAAATATTTGACAACAGAATTAATAATAAAGAATAAACAGAAGATTAACAAAAGTAATTAAGTGATACTCAATGTCTTTTTCGCATTTAATAAAATTTTAAATGTATGATGGTGTCATTAATAAATTTAGAAAAAAGAAGTACTCTAAGGGAATAATATTTCAGCTCAAAGAAACTACACCACGCGTATAAAATTATGCCTATATATAATACAGTCAACTGATCTCGTAAAGTTCATTTAGCATAATAATTCTCCGCTAACACGGCACTAATTTCTGTGTGAGTAATTAAGGCGGTGTCACACCGGGGGCCGTTAATCTTGCAGATCGCTATCAAAGATGATCGCGTGTTGCCTCACTCGAGTCCGTAATCACACCATACTGCACCTGTGGGGAAGTGAACACAAACACTTAATATTGACTCTATTTCTATAACTAGATATTAGTCTAATACGGGTATAAGTAAACGAAAATAAATACACGTTATTTTTATTCTGGTAGTGTTGTGTAGTAATTTTGCTTAGATTAATTATGAAAAATACTCGTTGTCACGTGACCGCAAACAGCGCGTGACACCACGCGTTTCTAGTAGAGAGTTTAGAGTAGAGGGGCCCAGAACTTAGAGAATTAAACTTACTATTAGAGGGGCATGGCGTTATAAAGATGACAGAAGATAGTGTTTTCGCGAGAAATTTTGAAAATTAAATTTGTATTCAGATTTTATCTTATTATATGAACTATATTATTTTTAGATATATTTCATATATTAAAAAAACTAAAAAACTTAAAAAAATTTAAAAATATAAAAGCTTCATGAGTTGGTGCAAAGCTAGCGAAATCTTCGCTGAGCGTATCTATGGAATGTTGCGTTAGTTTTTTTAACTATCTTTATAAAAATTATAACTAAGTAATATTATAAATTAACTATATAAATTAAGGCCAATTACAAGTTTTCACGCTCCATTATTACAATATTAAAAAAATAAACAAGACAATAAAATTTTAATTGTAGATGTATTAAAAAAATATGTATGATGGACTGAAGATTTATTTATTGAGTGTGCAAGGTTGAATAACTTATATTTGTCAATCCGACTCTACTCCGTCGAAATATACTCGACGAATCTTCCGTGAGATATGCAGCTATGAGGTACCAACATAATTCGGTTGGACTATAGAGCAAACAGTGACCGTGCATTCAACCGCAGCCACCGAAGAATAATGGACCGCATGTATTGTTATAAAAACTTATTATTTAGTATTTCCATAATGCCACATGGCACGTGAAAAGTTAATGCATTTCTCTTGTAAAGTTTCGGCACATCCTCGAATATGATTAATGTTTAATATGATTAAGAATATGTGTGCGGAATCTTTTTTATATTTGGCCTTATTAATACTCAGAAAACAGGCGTGATGTACGATATCGATGATATGATATAAATGATACTTTTAAATGAGGACGCTCAAATTATATATGACCTTTTTTAGTATATGCCAATTTCAATAAGCAAGGATTATAACAAATATAACAAAATTTAATATTATGATTTATATTATTAGTATGCGTACTTATGTCTGCGTAAATCAATAACATGTAATAATCGCCACAATGGTGAAGTAATCCGATGTTAATATTATGTGACGTGCACGATAATTTGACCACTCTAATCCGTAATCAAAAGGTCGTAAATAACTAGATGGGTAGATATTACTGAGGTCGTCGTATTCGCGAACCGCGTCTCCGCTGTGACTCTTTAAACCGTCCGTATTTACTTTTCAACCTTACTAACAGATAAAAATGTCATAATATTTATACCATAATTTAGCTTTCTCATGACCCACTGTCATAAAGTTAAGCGCTTTCTAGATCGGCGTCTCTACCTGAAATATGAACCCTTATCACTTTGCCATAAGATCCGGAATCGGAAGTTTCGATTGAGGGAGACGGACACTGCCATCCAGAGCAGATTGTGAGCGTCATTCGATAATGTTTCTAGTTAGTTCGCAATAAATATGAGAGTCGGGGCATCGGCCACGGTCACTGATGTTCGCTCCGAGATGACGGTATGGACTATCTAATTTTATTACCAATATATTGTCATTAAGTCGATACTGATCTTGTTATACGCACAATGAGAGAGGTACACGAGCCCTCGACGCCGGGCCCACTGTCTGACACAATTTATATTCAAATGTCACTCGCTTATGGCCTGAGGAAATTTCTCACTCGTCGGATTTTCAGGTAATCTTGAGTTAATGGTGTCACGCTTCGACAAATATCAAGGTATCCGGAGCTGTATGTGAAGATTATTCTGGATTTAGAATCACCTTACACGAATATAATATCTACGTTTACCTGTTGTTTTTAAATTTGTATATTGTCAATATCAGAATATTGTTCGAACAACAGGTTATTATGGAGAAAAATAATAGTCAACATATTTTACGTTCGTTTGGGTGTCACATAATTTATGAGCGTAAGCCTAAAAATGGAAATGTCTTATAATGTGTAATCTTTATAACATCGAAAGATCAATATGTCACATGTGTCTAAAAGTAGTCACAACAAGTCATGTGCATTAATTAGTTAATCTTTGAACGAGTGCTGATAGGTGTATTTGTTGTTGGCAGTGTCATTCAAGATTATGGCGTCGTGCGTGCTCGGGTCGAACAGCTCGACTTCTCACGGGTATTTGGACGAACTAGCTCTACACAAATAAAGAAATCACCTTGTGTACAGTTCACGTCGCGTTGTTTGCCGGTAACATAAACTGGCCGTGTTTACTGTGTAAGTGTGTAACCGTTCATCCACCATTTAACGACGAGCTACTTTGGTAACGTCTAAATTAGTGGAGTGAGAAAAGCTAATGCTCATAACCGTCCTCGATCGACGGTAAATCGACACGATAACATCTCCCTTGACTCTTGAACTCCCAATATGCCATCGGTTATTGTATTCATTCAGTTCTGCCGCCGTAACGGGAAACTTGACTCGTAACGCCGTCAAATCTCCTAAGAATACATTTATTCCCAAATAAGCTGGTATTATACACTTTTGGGTAAACCATTATTGTTATTCTAATCCTTTGAATATGTTTTGGGTACATTGTAAAGTTACGATTTTGTTTTAACGATTTGTTTAAGAATAATAAATTAATGTTTCTAGTAGAAACAGAGTTTATTTCTCTCAATAATTATATATAACTTTCCTACGAAAGGCTATCAGAAAACGATCAGTGAGCGTCGATTCCCACAGCCAAATTTCCGGACGGATTAACCAAACAAGCAAACGTTAATCCCTTCTCACGTGAAATCTCGTCAAAAGGCTGCGAGCAATTAATGTTATTATTAATGTAGCCGTGTACTATCCACCGATCTGTAGTACTCGTCCGGTGGTCCCAGCCAGCAGCGCTTGTCGATGGATGACTTTACTCCATCATATTAATCACCTTATGCGGACTCACTCGGCTTACGCGCTCCTAGATTGAGGGTCTCATTACAACCTTTCTTTAGGCTAAATATAAGTTGAGACATTTCGAACTACTATCTAACAGAAATTGGGTATTACACAAACAAATGACAACGTATAAATTAAAATTGTGTTACATCATAACATTGACGTTTAAGGTAACCCAACCGATACTTTATTACAAACAGAGAATTTTTGGTGAAGCTCATAAGGATCGCAATCAGACAGATCGCCATTCTTTCTGTTAATCGCATTATAAATTGACGAAGCGGGTACTGCAGTCCCTTTGTCGGCATCGCAACTGAATACTTTAGAATTTATACTTCGAAATAATGATTACAAATTTTATTTAATAGTTTATAATTAGTCTACTGCTCAAGGGATATCTTAATAGGTGCCTTTGATCGATGAGCCGATATGATCAATTGTTATCCAGCTTCATTATTGCCGCTGGTATCCTAATATTAATAATTTACGTGGCTCGTGAATATTTATACGAAATATATTGATGACAAGTTAATGAACATTAGAGAGTTTCTTTGTCGGTTTGCTTTTAGGTGGACACAATTGAGGCTACCACATTTATTAAAATGTCATAATGAAACGTCGTTGATATGCATAGAAAAAAATTGGATGGGATTCGAGAGACCAGTTATTATATTTACACAAGTTTTAAAGATTATTCGATATTGCTTAGCAATAAAGTATATCCCACCAAAAACATTATCATGTAAAATGTTGCCAAGACGAGACAATATGTCTCACACTATCAAAAAGTTTTAGATCTCATGTGGAACCTAGCTTTTAACTCTACACGCCATTAGTTTATATGTCCTAACTTTACACCTTAGGCAAAATATGTAGCGTAAATATAAGATTCTATGTAACTACCCATACAAACTTCCATACTCTTATTTAAAGAATGGAGGTGAAAAATCTTGCAATACGTCTTTTATAATTTATAACAAGGAATTCTTATATCAATTTGTAGACTTCTAGAATCATAATTTGTGACAGTCTCATACAAAGTTCTATCTCCTAGATTAAGCAGATGGGTGATAAAAGTTCCAAATTTTGGTGATAATTAGTATAAGTAACGAAATCGGGATTTTCTCGTTATCAATAAAATAAAAAAAAAAAAAAGCTATGCAATTGATGCTTTATTTGTTTAATAAGTTTGTTACTGGGATTGATCCCGTGTATAGTATAATTCAAACATAAGTTATGAGAGTAACATAAGTAATAAAAATCCGACGATCGTGTTGCGAAAAAAAAGGGAGTGCCCTTACGCTTCTGTTTTGTTTTGTTCGCCTTGGCGGATCACTATTGTGTCCCTAGATACATCTTTATATTATATTGATTTCGTTAAGAAAATTAATGTTTTTTATAAACTATTTGTAATTCCAAGAGTTTGTTGAGAAAAAATCCAACTAACCCTTTGAATACTTCAGGAACTAATGTTATTGTGATTGAAAAACATTTTATTATTTTTACAATTGGGGGAAACATCGGTGAACATACATAAAAAAACATACATCACCATCGAAAATATAACCTCCTCCTTTTGGATTTTGATTAGAAAAGAGACCCTTGATTATCATTCATCATTTCAATATGTATCTAGATCGTTAACACTAACGAATCACTTTCAGAAAGTGATAGCAGTCAAATCGTTTGATGCTCGACCCGTAGTATAATGCTATCAAACACGCAAGCCTTTCGTGTACACTACGCATTACTCAAACCTCATTTAGAGCTAGCTATTGAAAAGAGCAACTTTATTGTACTGTATTGATTCTAGAAAGAGTTCTAGAGATATACTACTAGACAGGCTTATCTATTTTGTCACAGGCCATATTACAGTATCTTTTTAACAATTTGTGTCAAGTACAACAACAAAATAATCTGTAAAATGACCTCAGTATAAGTTTAATATTTTTCTACTTCTAAGTATACCTATAAATTAAGTATTAGAAGAAAATTCCTGGAGGATTCCTCTTTCTTTTTTTAAGAAAATGTATTATCATAGTTAAAATGAATTTGCAAAGTTTAATCTTATAATTGCACAATGATACATATCTCTTTACGTTATATATTACTCACTTCCTAAGCAACATCATTAAATCAGTTTCTGTCAAGTCAGTCAAGATGCTTACTTCAGCAATAATAGTGCCATCTTATGCTTATTTCAACTGGACATTGTAACGGTGACAAGTATGCTTAGTCCTGGTGTTAATTTTTAGCTTGATAATCACCCTTAAAAGTATATGGATAAAGGTTACCTTAGTGTAGCTACAACAACTTTCGTTGGTAAACAAGTCTGCTGGAGTCAGTGCAGACGACAGCGTTATAGTATTTTATATGCAGATGTACTTGCTTAATAGCAGCAATACATCTGCTCATGCAATTTTATTCACTCGTATTCCAGGTTAATTAAGTCTAATATTCAATGATGGGCTGTATGTAAATATGTATGCCTTTATTCGTTAATGATGACGTAACTTTGCAATAGGGTCACCACACGAATAATATTGTAATAAGGTAAACTCCTGGTCAATATATTAATAAATGTCGGTAGTAAGGTTCTATGGACTCCATTTGTAAGCATTAGAAAATGACAGTGATATAAAAAAACCTTGTATTTCACCTAATTAATTAGAGTTTATGATCGCAATGTTAATGGTATAGAAGCAAAAGAAAAACTGTTAGACATGTATTTAAAACAAATCTGCAGAATTTGCTAATGCTCGGAATCTAATAAAATGAAACAGATAAGGAAGACATTTGACTATTAGTTAAACTTAATATCAACGTTTATATCGATCCTTTTTAAATTTCTCATTATAAAACAAAATTCTTTTTGTTTTCTTTCACTGATCACATTAAAACAATAAAATGTCATATTGACATGTCAGCGAGGTGTTTTTGTAAGTCATTCGGCGATGGCATGTAATGCGCAAGAGTGCACGCGCCGCGCCCCTAATGACGTGGCAGTTTTCACATGTGGACCACTCTTTAAACAGGAAGAGCATTGTTCATCTCGGGATGACTAGCTTTTTGATCTGGATAAGATCGTTTTTTACATAAACATTCCAGCATAGTGTTTCTTTTAGACATTCTCAAAAAATATGTAAACATTTATTTTTTGAATTCTAATACCGCTCTTTTTCTTTTATATCCCATATACGAGCTTAATGTCTAAAATTCATTATTGGAAAAAGCTATTAGATATGAATATTCATAAGACACTTGAGAAAATAAATCATGTCTATGGATAATAAGAAAAAACTCGACTATTCATTGTTATTGATTTTGGTACTTAAATAGAGTAGAGGAATGAAAGCATTCTCTAGAAAAAATATGTTTCAAAATGTTAATTTACATAAAGTATTAACTATGCATAACACTTCATAAAGCTAAATAGCATTTCAATGATCACTTAGCATCGGTTGTTCGTTGAATGGTTTTTTGTCACGGCACTGCTCTGTATCGCTAAAAAACATCACTCGGAAAGCGTTGAAAGTGGTAACTATTTAAGTGCTTAGAACAAGTTAAAATAAATATCCGACAGTAGAGGACTAGAGGCTCGTCTACGAAGCCACTAGAACAGGCTCTAGATAATAAGCTTCTTCAACTACTCTTAGCGACTTAGCAGTACTTTAAGGGCTGCCAGCCTTATGAATTGTAAATAAGATTTTGGATAGAACATTTCAAAAGCTCTTTAAACCTTGTTGCGTTAAAAAGTTACTTTTAAAGAAGTTTATTCGAAAGATCTACATATTTATGCAAGTAAGATTGTATGTGGTAACAGACAAAAATAAATTACACTTTATATATAGTTGTAAGCTTCTTTTAGCAAGCCAATATTGTAAGTAGTGGAATAAGATAATATTGTATAATTCAAAAAGTTGTTAGCAAAAGTTCTATATGTCATAGAAAATCAATTATTATTATCGAATATGTAAGTATCCATACATATTTCTTTACTATCATCTGTGGCAAGGAATAAATGATACTTTCTTATTTTATTTAATATCATACAATAATCCCTTGTAAGTTGTATGATATTTGATTTAAGTTTTGCTGAACTCTCTCATTTTCATTCTTAATATAATCCTGACAGGGTTCACATTGTTCGAACTTCAAAATACATTTCCATTCAAAAGGGAATGAGTTACGATTTGAGTTATTTATAACATCCCGTTTTGTGCAGTACATAGTCCTCAGCCTCTTTGGGCTCACGGATGATCTTAATTAGAAGTATTGTGGTGCGGGGTAAATTATACTCATTGCCGCTTTTGTCAGAGAACTGTGTGTCGACTGCGATTGCCGCCTCTTTATAATATATTTTTTCCTTTTCGCTTTCTGTTTATTTCGTCTCACTGTAAATCAAAGCCTATCAGATTCCCGATACGTATGCCCCAAAGCGTTGATTAGGAAATTAATGAGACCCTAACGGTAATATTTTTAATAGCATTTAATATTTATTCTTGATAGTACATGAATAATTTAATGCGCGAAAGCTATAAAATGTCAGTTAAAAGTATTTTATTTGGTGAAGTCATTATGGCCGAGTTAAGACACCTCGCATTTACACATTGGTCATTTAAAGTGTTAATTGCTTGGTCCAATTATAAGTATATTAAAAACGTTTAATTATTATCGTGTTAATAGTATGTTCCATAGTGAAACTTAACTTACTATTGAATTTTACAGCTCATGTCTAAAATGGTTTTGCTATATTAAGTGGGATACAATTAATTAGAGATGAAATTAAGATGTAACAAGCACACCAATATATAATCCATGCTTTCACATTTGAGTTCAGGCTCAATTATATTTGCTTAGGAATAGAAGGAAAAGGAAATTTGTGTTTAGATACGTCGTGGAGTCATTACACAGCTCAATTACCGAATGGCGTGAGCAACCATCGGCGAGATCTCATTCTGGGTACTATAAAGCTTAGCTTTAGCCTCTAAATAAAGTGAACAATAGCAATTAATTGTACTTATTCTGTAATCTGATATGGAATTGCTGTTAATTGTTATATCTATAATAGTTGTAAATAAAATTAACATGTGACAATAATAGAATGTAATTAGTGAGATGGTAAGCAAAAAATGCATAGAAATCAGTTCACGATTAAAGAAAAAAATACAACGAAAAATCTTGGTGAGAAGTTGGCCAAAATTATATATATTTTTAAGCTTACAGAAAAATGTTCAACTCCTGGTTCCAAAGCAATTCACATATTAATGTCTATATGTGATATAACTATGTAAGCAAAAAAAAAATGTTCAGGGCAAAGGGCAGGGTAAGTCGGTATTGAAAATTTTCTCTTAACGATAACTGTGATGAACATCAAATGTTACAGACGGAGTAAAACAATTTATAAATGAATTACAGATCAACTATTTGGTACACACACACATATATATACTATACTATCGGAAGGTGACAATTATAAGAGACAATGAAAAATCATATAACAACAGTACATCGTAATTAGGTTCTCTAATTAATAATAAACCTATTTGGTTATATATGTTTGGTATCAAACAAAACAAACATTTTCAAATCACATAAAGTGTAGTAGATTAGAAGTTTCTATTCTGTACTTTATGTAGGTACTTGTTCATTAATCAGGGAGCATTAACAGGTGAAAATAACGACCAATTAGCATAACAAACATTGGTATGCGAAATGAAGCAAGGAGTACCAGTTTAAGCTCCTATCAGCTTGTAACTGCAACACGCAGCCTTACTTTGAGATAACACTTACTGTTAACGATTTCGAAACGTTTGTCTTGTAATTGTACTTAACTGTACGACCGTCAGTTTTAATGTCTCGCCTGCCCTCGAACAGTTCGTGTAATACGAAGTAAAGATGTCGATGATTAATTAAAGGTCGACAAATAAGGTAAGTTTACTATGTAACTTAATCGTATTACTTATGAAGACTTTGTTTTGTTTTATAGGTATATATATTTAAAGTTATCACTATATAAGTAGTAAAATAACATGATTTTACTTTTGAACTATTATTTTCATTGATCTTTCCATTTACATCTTTCTTCCTTGTGGGGTAGACAGAGAGAGCTCATCGACACAGGACACGGTTACACGGTTGATTTACATAAATAAATAGAATTACATTAATGGAGTGCAGGTAAGGATAAATATCGGTGGTCAGAGTCACGGCATCGAACTTCTGTGACGTGATGAAGACATGTGTGCGAAGAAGTGACAGTAAATAACAGAGACCGGTGCGAACACGTCGCAGTGATAAAAAGTAACTGTGACAAGAAGATTAACTGACTTATTTAATGTCGTCACGCGATTTGACGGACGACTCCTTAATGATTGTCGCCAGCTCGTAAGGAATAGTGCAAATTTATGATTATTTATGATTTAAAAATTTTTTTTACTTATTTACAAGCTGTTTTCCCGCTACTTTAGTCCGTTAATTAAAGCCTGTGTTACTCGTGTATTTTCATGATCGGATCAGTATCAAACAAACAAAGTAACTTTATCTCTTGATAAAATTGATATAGATTTTAAACCGTGTTAAATCCTATTTCCTATAAATATTATAAATGTGAAAGTTTCTTTGTTTGGATGTTTGTCGGTCAATCACGCCGAAATCACTGAACGGATTTTAAAGAAATTTGGTATACAGATAGGGTATTAGCTGACTTAGATAATAGGATACTTTTTATCCCACTTAACATTTCCCTAGGGTCTACGCGGGCGAAGCCGCTGGCGAAAGCTAGTGTATAATAAGATTAAAATAATTTTTCGTTTCTGTGATAGTTATTTTTTTATTCAATTAAGCTTATTACAAACACTTTTGTATAATCTAAATTTTATTATATGAATATTACTCGAAAATAAAATAAGAAATAATTGAGACGAGGAAAGCAAAAAAGGTTTTACATCTCCTTGGCGTTGGTGTTACCACTAAGCATATGAAACACTTTTGGTTTGCGATGTAGACAACTAAATATTATGTTATATTATTAAGTTGTATTTATAACTGTTCCCGCATTCCCTTGTTACCGTGAATGCCGTTGGAAAATAGTAACTCTTAATACCTCCGGCCGTGTTTATCTCGTTTTCGGTAATAGAATACCGGGAATATTTTATCAACGCACGACCGAGTAATTTAATATAAAGCGTATCACTAAATGATCTCTCGGTCGCGATGACTATCGCGGGGTTAATAACGGTGTTGGAGGTTCTTCTACGAGACACGCGCCCGCGATATTATCGCCTCCGAAGCATTATTGATGAGAGCCCACCATAACCAAATAGCCCGGGGATCACGTTTATTTACTTATCTGACGTTTGTTAAAATCCTCCACTCTATGCCTAATTGAAAGAGAGTTCGTTGAACCCGTTTACAGCAGGTGCGCTACAATTGCGTTTTCGTGAGATTGTGGTGCGATTGTCAACTACCGAGTGATTCTCTGATAAGGATACGCACGTCGTGCTCTATGCTGGTTAATTGCCGAACAGAAGCCGTGCGGCTCCGTAATGACCGCTTTTGGCCAGCGTTTATGGAAAAGAAACGCCATAAATAACATTAACCGCTGCTCCGACTGTTTCATTCATTCTTACCTAGCCCATTGAGTAACTTACGTCATCGGCTCGCGCAAATCTCGGACAATGCTACATGCTTGTGAATAAACAGTACGCTATTGACATTTGATTTTCAAATACCTACAGTGATTTTAGAGATCAATTGTATTCGAAGATTCTGATAAATATGTGTTTCATTCTTAAATAATCATGTAGTTGATTTTTTATTGTTTCATATCTATTGCTTATAATACACTTATACAATTTAGTAATGTAACGTTTCGTTTTGTGTTTGTTTAGCTGTCATGTAGCTGTTAATATATCGAAATAATTTTCTTCTACACATTAATATAAAAGATATGAGTTATTTCTTACTCGTATTGCGGATTCATTCATAAAAAAGGCGAAGCACATATATGAAACGCCACGAATTATCTTTAGTTGACACTATTAGTGTCGAACAACAAGTCTACTGTCCAACCTTGATATTTGTGCGTGTGCGCAACCAGTGACCTGGTGCATTTACCTCATCTCACATATGGGACACGTTGTTTTGCTACTAAATAATGATTCAACAATGGTAGGCGATCACAAGATATTTACATCACTATTTCAGGGACATAAGAGTGTCTTTCACTTATTTCAATATAAAAAAAAACTAATATATTGTCAAATACGAGCGCATTTGATTTTTGTTAGTTTTTTCAAATAATTGACAATTATATTTGTGTATTTCCAAAGAGTATAATGACATTTTCCTGAAGTTACAACTTTGATATGATGAAAATATTATGATGTTTTATAACAGTCAATTAATAGCTAAAAGAATAATACTTAAAATGTTGACTTCTTAACGAACATGTCGATCAAATTTCATTAAAACAACTATTAACATATTATCTATAATTAACAGCTTTTAAAATAAATTAGCCCGAGCCATTTTATATCAGCGTTATTCAAACTGTCAATCAAAAACTATGTTTACTATTGTTGATTAATTTGGTATATACCTTTATTAATTGCACGATTTTAAAATATTGAGAGTAACCGCTTTGACTAATAAATGTTGAAAGGACAATTGATTAAAAAAAAAAACAAATTAAGAGTTAGTTAATTTGTGTCATAAGCTATTTATATATGTATATTATTATTAATTTAAAACCAAAACTAAATGGAGCGTAATTTTGTAAGTTATTGTTATTGTATTAAGATTTTTATTTTATTTTCCAGTCTACCATCTAAGAATGAGAATGAACTGCCTTTTCCGGAAATGCCAGCATAAAGCGAATTCCGTATCAAATAATGTAACTATATATTTTCAATTATGGTCAGAACACAGAATATTATATGTTTACACTAGACCTAAGAGTCTCCTATGATGATAGTGTGTTTCATTAGCTATTTAATGTCACTTAACAATACCTTAAGTCACGATATTAGTAAGTGGTTGGCATTAGTATAATGTGCCATGATATATCGCAGACGTGTTAAGTGCGATAAAAGCAATTTGTTTATATATGTATATTCAATATATCTGCTAAGGCAAATCCTAAGTTAGGCGTTTCCTAGTAACGCTTATCCCTGTTCTAGGTAAGTGGAAATAGGTGCGAGTATGGTTCCATCTTGATTACGCTTCTTAAATATTTATGTTGTGTTATTAAATATGTTACTGTGGTATTCGATATTAAAGCTTTAACATAGTACCTAAATTGAAACTGTACATTTTTACCTCACATGATTAAATTACAGAAAATAATAATGTAAAAATATTTCAAACGTCCACGTCAATAGACAATACAAAGTTTATTGTTTGCGACCGACCCTACCAGATTTTGCATTTGAATTGTATTAAACAGTATTAACAAAGTGTTCAGTTGTCATTGGAAACCGAACCTTATGTTAGGTATTAGTGTCCGTCCACACAATACACCATTATTTACACGTATTTACGGCTGAATCACGACATTGAAACTTTGCCGCGGCTTGACATCAAGTGATCGGTCGTAATGTGATTAGATCCAACAATGGACCCACAGATAAGTCGGTAAACATAATTTATTTTGATATAATTCAATATTCGTGTCGATGTTAAGTTGCGCTGCTCACTATGACCTTTGAATAACTGTTGTGATCATTTTGAAAAGGGCATTAAAATATTGCCTGACACGTTGTGTTATTTCGGTATTACACGTGGTTTGTGCGATAATCATATTTTTAATTACGTGTTCAAAAGTATGCATTTAAGAATATTTGCCAATGTATTTACTTAAAACTATATTTATATCAAAGAATTTCACTTCAAGCTTTATATTTTTAGTATTAAGCAGATTTTATTTTTTTTGTTAAAGAATCGACTCATGCGCATATAAATCGTACCTAAAAAGACTTCAAAGGTGTTCCTTTTAAAATAATTAAAGGACTTAGCTCTATAATGAAAGGGTAACTGTATTTTTTATTGCAATTTACAATATAATTATAGATAATGATATAATATCTATGATGTTAATGTGATTCATATTTTACCAAAAATTTACTACAAAAATATTTAAATTAAAAAGTTTACAAATTGCTGTCTTAATAATAGAGCTGATTTTTATTTATAACGATTCCATACTAAAAATATATTGAACAGTAGCAGAATTGAATAAAGGCCTTTGACCTGCCGTTGAGTGTTAATGATTTGTCAAGATCAACACAGCCGATTTAAAACGGTTCGTTAAAGTTACGTCTAGCATAAATTAACGTGAACAGTAAATTTTCTCGTTCTTTTATAAAATTTTATTTGTATAGTAAGTAGCGTTGGAATGCTAATAATATGGTAAGAAAATGTATTGACTCCCATACAGATGCAAATACAGACAGTTGATTCTATAAAAGCGGAGACGTTATTGCTTCGCGGCATTTCAACTATTGTACGTCTGGAGATACAAACCTTATTAGAGATCTGTTGTCGACAATAAAAATGTTCGATCTGGTTATTGCAATATATTATAATAAATAAAACCTCATTAGATAAGAAGCCGATTATATTATGGCTCATTATCCTGATACGGAGAAGGCAAAAGGAAGGTAATATACGTTTAAATGGGGTTGGGGTTGTAAAACTACATGTCATACCTTTACATTAAATATATCTATAGACGCGCCTTGATGTCTGCTGATATTAGAAGGTATGAGACGTCACATTAATTAAAAATGGCGCCATCTAGGACATAGTGATTTATATATAAATTAATGTCGTCGTGTGGGGTGTAAAAAGGACCTAAAAAGCTGATTTCATTTTTTTTTAAATATCCTATGATTTATAAAAAACACATTAAAGCTTCGGGGCAAAGAAGAATAAGACCACGTCTAACTCTTCTATTTCGGATTAGAAAATTTTCTCTTTTCGTATTTTTAGTACTGAATCGGGTTTTAGTTTCCAAACTTACTTTTTATTAGCAATATAAAAGGTAACTTTCTATTTCGTGATACACCTTTCCGATTTCATAAGAGGAATGGAATTTTTTTATTCTTCTTCTAAGTAATAATATAAACTTAACCTTCGTATAGAAGGAAAGACATCAATGCGTTCTTGTTATCCATATATATAAAATTCTTGCGTTAGTAAGTGAGTGAGTGACTGACTGACAGGCAACGTACAGCCGAAACTACTGAGTATAGAAAGTTGAAATTTGGAATGAATATTCCTTAGGGAATGTAAAAGAGCACTAAGAGAGGATTTTTGAAAATTCCGTTACTACAAGTGCTAGGAGCTTCAAATATTGCATGCGGGTTCTTTTTAGGACGTAGTGTTCAGTAAGACTTTACGAAATTCGACCCCTAAGGGGCTTAATTAAGAGATGAAAGCTTTTATAGAACTTTCTTATTTCTGGACTTAAAACTAGACCACGTGGGCGAAGTCGCGAGAAAAAGCTAGTTAAGCACTAAAAATTTCGGGAATTTTTGATGTGATAGATTAAAATTATGTTACAATTTATGTGTATCTAATATTGAAAAGAAAATTGAGTTATACTTAACATAATTGCAATATTATATTTAACATAATTGGAAAAATATACTATATTTAACATGATCGGAAAGAGATAAGTATTTGACGATTAATTTTATTTTATTATGTTGATGATTATTAAAAAAATATACTTATTAGAAGATTTTTAATAAAAAAATGCTATTTATAAATATGTTTTAACGTATAGGTACTTTGACAACTTAGTATATTTTTCGAAATATCAATTATTTAGATATTCTGCAATGATATGTCTGCTTAATAAGATCAATTTAATATTATTAGATATTTATACGATTAAGATATAAATGTATGAATATAAATGTTATAATAACGTACAGTTATTATATAATATAATTTTATTATTACATTATTTCAAAAACAGATTAAAATACATAATAAAGAATGGATATTGTCTACGGAACCTTGCGTTGGCGTTAATGCAGTGGCATGTTACTCTTTGTTTCTTTTCCTTGTATCGGCCACATCGATTGTAAAGATAAGTTTATCGTAAGACAAGTAGCGGCCACCCGGCGGCGCGTACCTCCTCTAGCTGGATTTTATTACATCTAGATATGGTTTAATTCGCATATAAGTCAAATTCTTGAAACTCAAAGAAACATCAACGGTTTGAATCTTTATTACTTAAGTTGTAAAGTTCAAATTGCATTCGTCTTCAACGTGATAATAGTTAGGTTGTTAAGTTCGACTAAAAATAAACTTTCGAATAACATTGATACGTTTTCTTTCGTAAACGTATTTGAACACATTTTTTCGTTAGTACCATTAAAGGCGTGAATAAGGCTGGTCCTGTTAAAGCTTTTTATATATTCTGGTTTCGATTTTTAAGTGTATCTGTTACTGATTACAGATATACAAAAGCTATAATATACTCGTAGTCGAACTACAGCGACAACATGAAATAAATATATAATTGATATTGCTCTTTACAGAGAATTGACTGCCGAAAAAAAATTAAATTAGGTACTTCAAGTTACCTTTTGGTAATATTAATATATAGTATCTATCAACTTCTGCCCACAAAGTATGATAAACTCGAGAGACTCGACAAACGGGCGAAAGGGAGATATAAATTTGTATAAGCATATCTTACGCTTGAGTTACATGTTTCTCGATTCTTCCGAGTTCTTCATGCTACGATGTGCTGGCTATGGTGGTGTTGTATGTTATTAAGAATGAAAAAAAATACCCAAATTAATAACAAAATACTTTTAAGTTAGAAAAACGATATTACCAAATTCCAAATCTTTTAGTGGTTAAACTTAAAACATGAAAAAATAATAGTAATGAACTAAGGATACGGTTCGTTGAAATTTGAGAATCGAAATTGCACTCGAAGCAAACTTATTTAAATAAATTATTCCGGTATAGGTATATTACACAACTTTTGTTTAGTTAATGATCATTAAATCTGTAAATATATCTTTATGAGCAGTATATACGTATTCCACACCATACAATATCTGTGCTAATGAAGAGGAAAGATTTCATTGTTTGTTTGCATTAAATAGGCACCGAAACTATGGACCGATTTTAAGAATTTTTTCACCTTGGATGAAATAGGAAGAGCTCGATGACGCAATGGTTAGCGTGATCGAGTTCGGTGTGCGATGCGGTTGTTAAGCTTGTTAAGCAATTTTCGCAAAGGCCGGTCAAAGGCTGGTTGACTAAAAATTTATGATATTAAAACTTCCTCCGTACTTCGGAAGGCACGTTAGGCCAGCCATTGGTCTCAGGTGTATCAGCAGTCTTTAATACCCACCAATCCGCAATTTATGTGGCTGTTCTATCTATTCGACGTAATTTCATATTTACTTACATACATAAATACAATGTTCTTTTAAGATACTAATTATATATATAATATATATCACTTTTCTGATAAGTCATTGGCCACATTTACATATAAAAAATCCTTTTTCTCCTAGAGCAGTACGCCTTAATAATTTACTTATTGTGTATTTACTCTAAGGAAACTTATCATACTAGCTTTTTTCCTGATACTTTTCTCACGAAAATTATAGCCTACGTTACGTGCGTATGATGTACATCATACGACATACGTATAGCTTCCGGTAGGTAAAAGAATTTAAAATTTATTCAATAGTTTCGGAGTCTATTCAATAGAAACAAACAATCTTTATTATATTTATTTAGATGAATGATTCCATGTTTTGTGGAAAACGATAGAGATTGCAAGGTAAATAATTATTTCTGTCTATAGACAACTGTTTATTCATAAAATGAAATGAATAAACAGTTGTCTATAGACTGAAATTAAGAATAAAACATAATCGTATTACTTGATTAATAAATTTCATAAACAGACACTTTTATTATAAATAAATACATATACAATATATTAAAAGACGAAAGATCGGGCGAGGCGGGTCGCCTTAAGTTTGTATTAAGTCACCAATAATAAATCACATCTCACCTATAAAATATAAATCAGCTGCAACATAAAACACGTTTATATTGTTTTCACTCCGAAATGACGGTGAAATGCTTTAAATTCATGAATGATTTAATGTGTATAGCATCATAAGAAATGCGAGCTGTTTTAAATTATAAAACTTTTAAAATTATATCACTGAATGTTATTCGGATAATGACATTATAATTTTTTCATAATTTATTTTATATAGTCATGTATGGTGTGTATGGTGTGTCATGTAAAATAAAACATTATAGTCAATCTCTATAATTTATCGCTTTTAAGCTAGAATTATAAAGAGATAAGATTAAATTGTTTGTTTGTTTCATGAACGGGCTCCCAAACTACTGAACTGATTTAAAAAAATATATTTAAGAGAAGCTACATCATACGCGGATGACATAGGCTATGATTTATGCGGGTGAAGTCGCGGGAAAACAGCTAATGTAAAATAAAGATACCTCATCTGATTCCGATTGATAATTAGCTGTAATGTTATACCTACCGTAGTTGACGATATATGAATGAGTTTTGTTGTAAATATAAACTTATTTACAATATTAAATATATATAAAATTAAATATACTTATTTACAATTTGTTCTCTACTATTTAGTTTTATATTTAGTTTTAGATATAAATAAAGATGTTTTAGAGGAATCGCAACTCCCAAAATTCAGGTTGATCCTAGTTTGGGAGATGTGGCTCATATTACTATATTATGTAACTTCCTTGTAATCTCTTAATAGTCACCATTGTCTGTAATTTAAAAAGTGAAATAAGGATTATTTTTATTATTATATTATAGATAAACGTAAGAATGTCACGAATAATTAAATATTATTCGAATTAAGATATGATTTTTATTGTAAATATATTTCTACTAGTAGTAGTGGTCAGTGATTAATGCTTACGTCGGATTGTTTGAAATTGATTGCAGGAGCAAGCATTTTTAGTAATGTGATGTATACTATTTTTTTCGTTAATCAGCAAATAAAAGTAGTGTAAAAGTTTATGATTAATAAGATTGCAAAATTAATTTATCCAATATATGGCTATCGATCACAATGTACTCATTATTTCAGTCTCATATTCTATTTATAACAATAACTTCAAGAGATAATAACATTCATTATGCTAATGATAGGTGCATTAAAAATAATTATACTACATGATGATATCATTAAAGATTTCAAGAACTTTTTAATTGGGAGTCGTGATCATTCAAGAAATACGCACAAGAATATCTCTAGTTCATCGAACAATAACCTTTTTTGTCTCAAAGTTGATTGACCTGTTCTTTTAATGGAGTTCTAATAGCGATAAAAATGTTTTCAAATTTTAATAAGAGCTTTCTTAATAGCACTATGGATGTTATTATGGAAATTATACTGTTGTAATTACGTTCAAAGAACGTAACAGAAATGTCATTTTAATTTTAGAATTCCCAATATAATGGATCGGAATAGTTATATCTGATGAATTTAGAAATACTAAAGGTTTTAAAATTGTCAATGATATATGCAAAATAGATGGGGATTGGTCACGTCCAAATTTTTAGCATAACGGTAACTACGTAACAAAATAAAGGTAAAGTTTAGTTATTTAAGAACTTTGGTAATAATGATGATGATAAAATAAATAAGATTCCAATTTCTATTTATATTCAGATAAATAGATAAATAGTTACTACTTAATTTAAAAAGAGGCTTATGCCGGCTAAACTTTGACTTTTTAAAATCAGTCTAGAAGTCTCAGAGCCTATTCAGTGCAAACAAACAATCAACTCTTTCTTCTGTATAGTATTAATACAGATACAGCTCATTTACTGATAGTTATATGAACAAAGTAAATAAATTCTCGTAACAAATAAAGCAGTAAGAGTGCAAAAGAAACAGCTCTTTAGATAATCACTTACATATGTTTATTTCCAAATATATTATGCAACGTGCGTTGAATCATCTTCTGAAGCTGTTTATACTTTGTAATTGTACACAGAGTATTGTTTTTATTCATGTCGAAATATAATGGGGGTGTTGCGGGAACATATTGGAACTGTTATTCAAATACAAACATCAATCAGTTGGGCATGAGCAATGTACACACTTACGCGACATACTCTCACTAATATCTCGTCTGCAGTTGTCCGCCCTTTCCATTCATTTGATAGTGAGTTGTAGACAGTTACAAAATTATTCAGACTGCACAAACATTAAAGGACAATTACAATAACCCTTGCAGCAAATTGATGTTGTTGTCTTAAATGCATATTACTGCTATGAGACTTATATATATGCATTGAAAAGCCGATGAGCAAATACTAAGCAAGAATAAGTACTTATAAAAACATAAAAACAAGAAAACCAGTTATGAAATTTAAATTTAAGACCTTTTCTGTGTTGGTTTAAAGCGATAGAAACAAAAATATATTCACGGAATAGTTGTATTGAACCTTAACTATATTATAATTCAAATTATAATAGAAATCATGACCATTGCAATCTATTTAAGATCGATAAAGATCGCCGTGTACCGAAAACAACACTTATTTTGACCACAAACATCGACTGAAAAAGAAAGAATTGAGTTCATAGACTTAGTATGTTATTGTTGGCATCTTATTATGGGCAGTTAAGTTGAACATGTTTGTAATATTGGATAATATTAGATAGTAAATCCCGCATCGAATTGCATTAGATGCGCTAGCGATGCTGCGACTAGCCGGGCGCCATGTTCCGTCAATTTATAACGATACGAATGTCTGTTTGTATAAAAATTAGTGATATTATTTTTAATAAATTATGGAACTATTGAATAAATATTTTTTTCATTAGTAAAAGATAACGATAACGGTTTCTTATATATGCTTATATTATATTTATACCCAGATAGATCATTTTAAAGCCGCAAGCGATTGAGATATAATATTATTTGAGTATATTTCTCTATTTATTCTGAGATTAACACTTTTTTAGACATTCAATGGAATGAGTTTATTTAATAAACACACTAATGTTTATTTATATACTTTTATAATATGGATCACGTATATTACGAGGTAAATTGTGTCTTGGGTTGTGAATAAAATAATGGTTTATCACCCGGTTAAGTTAAATTTAAAGTTAAGCACGTCTCTGCACTCTAAATCATCCATTCTCCATCACCATCTAACCGTCTTAAACGTCACTTAAACAAACAGGTTTTTGTTTCAGATTTTTTTTTTAATGATCAGTTGATAGCAGTTTAATAAAACTAGGACTTTTTGTCATGTGAAACGCAAAAAAGTATAAGTTACTGAAAATAATCAGTTGAGATTTGTACTTTTCGTATAACTTGTAATTTTTGTCACAAAGTTGTTTAAATTCGGGTTTAAACGAACAAAGTCGGGTGTATAAGTAAAGTTGCTATAATGCGTTAGCTATAGGCCGTTGAGCGTCTATTCGAATAGTTCGTGTGTGGCATTCTTTGCGCAGATTCAATAGCATTAGATGTTATTTCAAACTCTATTCGAATTAAGGAGTGATGTGTTTACGGCAGTACCGCGTTTCCATCGCTGTTGTATGATGAAGTAGTATTATTGTTGTAAGCCACTTTGTATGCGACAAATATTCAATGTAAATGTTTCTACTTGTTTGGTTTGTGAATTTATTACGACGTGCTTATATTGCTTAGTTTACATAATAAGTGTTACTTATTAACATAAGATATATATTTAACGTAATTCAGTTTAACTTGGGTAGGGGTAGATTAATATTTTTTATTGTTAGCTTTGCGAAGACTTCTAAAATATCTATATATGACCAATTATTTTATCGAATTTATAGGAGAAAAACATTTCTTAGGTTTTTGTATTAATCTTTTGAGATCTTATATCAAAATCCTAAGAAGGAGTATGAATGAAAGAAACTACTATAATAAAAGAAAGAAAGGTACGCAGTAACACTACCATTTCAACTTCAACAAAATTACACATAATTGTTGTGTTTAATAAAAAAAATATTGTACCAAAATAATTATACAGACTTTTTATTTCCTACGTGCATTGTTATAAAGTCTTTTTTGGTATGGCAGGGTGTAGAAAACCGTAGGGACAAAAGCCGCGAAGAGTTATGTCCGATCCATACGTGAGGTAATTTCTTCACTTCGGTGAGACTATTTCGTTGTATCGAACTCTCTTAACTATTGACGTTATCTTGATTTACGCACTTTATTAACATTTTATTACACGATTGAGCGCGTTTCGTAAGTAGTTGGTGGAATGGAATGAAATTGTAAAGTCGAAATTTATGGAAAGTCCTTATTGCTTAGGATCTTTATTTGTGCGAAGCCTTCACAGTGTTGTTTATTTAATTTATAATGCGTTTCTTAAAACATTATTTAGAGTTTACTCAGATTCCAAGATGTGCATCTAAAGCCCCTGTATTATGGAGTACCTCACATAAAAAAATCTCTGGTTTGGATCAGATAATACATCCATCTTCAACGTTGACCCAACCAGAAATAGCACCCGGGACCTCGGAGGTGGCGACACCTTGAAACCGGTGTGCGACTAGATATCATTAGCCCTTTTACGTCCCCTCTGCAGAGGCTTAGACCTTCCTTAGGGACGGTTAGAGACGATACGTATTTAATGAAATCGAATCAACAGGCATGTTTAGTATTTTACGTGTATGCCTCCATGCTTGTAAAGTTTACATGCAGAAAGTTTAGGATTTGCCATTAATTTTAAGTTCTTACCTTTTATTACATAATTAACTACGAGTATTACTTGAGATTCTTTTGTCTTGTCAATAATATACTTATACTACTTTTAGTTTACTTGTTGTATGGCTACATAGTGGTCGTTTTAAATTAAATAGAGATTTGCAATCGCGTTTGTTTTAGAAATATACACTTTACTCTTTTCTTTATGGTCGAAGTCATCTTGAATAATGTTTGTTCGTAATCTATACTAATACAAGGAAAATATTTGATTGTTTATTTGTTTGCATTGTATAGGCTCCGAAACTACTGGTCCCATTACTCTTTATACTTTTCAGTTAATTGGAAGCATTGAAAACTAAATTTAATCAAATATTTAAGTTAGTCGTTTAATGTGTTTTCATCTTCCATGTCCCTTTCTTTTTGAATGTTTCTGTTATAATGTAAAGCTTTAAATTTCTGGGTTTATCAATGTGGCTAGAATACTCAGGCAGCTGTGTCTCAGTATAAGATCAGTACAGTTGCCCAGTAACCTTTAATTTTGATGTGCACATACTGTTGTAACTATTGTAACTAGGTTAATTATTTGTATACTGAATTGCTCAATAAATTATTATTACTATTATTTATACCTGATGGACTTAAACTCCTTTAATAAAGCAAAAAATTAAGCCATTTTTGTTTTTGTAAAATTTTTTTAGTGGTTTAACACCCGGTTTCTGAATTGAGAATTTAATAGACTCATAAAATTTCTTTGCATGGAAGACAATTTGATTCCTCAAATGTTGCTGTTTCATACTGAATGTAACAAGACTAAAATGTTCTTGTGTCGTGCTATAAATTTTGTTTATATTTATAATATTTACTATGCCGCTATAAGGTAGTCTTAATGTAAATATTAAACAGTATCATCTCCCATTATTCAGTATTAATAGTATGTCAAATACATTAACCAGTTCATAATCTCCAAAATGTAATATTTCAAAAGTTATGCATTATGTTCATCGAAAAATATCTAATATTTTGAATTTAGAAAATTATTTCTTAATACTTTCTAAAGGTAATCAAGATTAATTTCTAAATATTACCCCGTAACACAAAGAGTAAATAAGTTATTAAAATCAAATTGAAATTTACGATAATCATAAAGTAAAGATTAAGTCGCCATCAATGTGTACCTTGGTGATTTAAGTTTCATTCTTCGTCATTACAAATACCCATAGATCGAAATGGACATTCTTGCGTTAGATATTTTATGTTCCAAGTTCTCTCTAGTGAGGTCCACAAAAATTGTGACATACAAGTTCCAATAAAAAGTCAACAATGAAAAGAGCTTCATGAGACGGGACCCCCCACCATCGCCCCACGAATAATAAATGCGTTTATGATCTATGATCTGAAACTGATACTTATAATGGCTTCTGTATAAAGAAGCTGAACCAAAATCGAGGCCGGTGTGCGCCCGCGTCGTGTCCGCATGATAAATAACCACAAACACTTTGAAAAGGTGAAACTTTTATCTCTTTTCCATTGTACATGTGTAAATGTTTGTAAATGACATAAAACATTCGACCTTTTACCGTAGCGAGTAGATACGGTTTTAAATTACAACAGTGATCCAAACAATAAACTATGCTCAGAAGTTATATACCTCTACTGAGAAATGTCAGAAAGCTATAAAAGTCCTAATATTCGCGTTGGTGTTTCGATATCACGTTACTAATAAGCCCTGGGTTCGATTTAATGATAAATCAATTAAATTCACTCGCGTAATAGCACGGATTAAGTAGATAATTTTACTAGCGATTCATCAGCAATTACGAGTTAATTTGAGCTAGTAGATATGCGGTAGTAAAAGGTCGGATTTATAGTGGTGGTTGTGTTACGGCAGACTCGATATTTATTGCGGTAGTGTTGTTTGTTTATTTGTCGAGGTAGTGCGGTAGTCGGAGCACTAGTGACGTGTCGCCGATCGCATGTCGAGGTAGAATATATCAATCGCGAGGCAGAGTAATGGTCGGCGCGCCGCCACAACCGGCCCTGCTCGCTAAATGAGCTACAGGCTCGCTACCGATCTGAGTACTTTCTGTTTGAATGTTAAGTAGTTTTAATTATTTTGCATGCGCCCCCGGGTTGACTGTTCGGTACCCGGCACATTCATCAAAGAGGTACCACGTACATGATTATTACTACATAGTAACACGAGCGCGACGAAACATTAACGTGTTCATTGCTAAACAGTTTAATTGAAATATTACTTGTTACTATTGTTTGCATATATTGAGCTAGATGTAATATTTGTTATACGATATAATATTTAGGTGATTGGGTTTTTTCATAAGTAACAAAAAAGTAAGTAACTAAACAGTTGATTCGGTCTTGCCGTTCTTGAAATTCTTGCTAAAAAGTAGCTTAATGTATTAAAAATAATAATTAATTTGAACTAGTTATGTACTTAGCAAATTACAAAAACTCCCTTCTTAGATGTCAAACGTATGACACCTAAGAATATTTTTAATACGATTGGAATCTTCTTATTATAAATAACCTCTTTCGATATTAATTTTTCATAGCTACAAACAAATGCTATCAGTAAAAAAACGTGATAACTTTGACTATACGATTTGAATATTAAATTTATAGCGAGTTGCTTAGTTTCAAAAAGTATGTTTATATTATCTATTATTATTATTAGATTTTTTGACGTAAGTTAAAAACTCTTTTTTCAACTAACATCAAAAAATCTATTATATTATTTATATATCTATGAAATTTATTTATGATTATTAATTTAATAAAGTTAACAATAGACTTCATTGAAAATATTACGGGAGCAATTTGGGAGTATACATTTTGAAATCAAAAAAGCACACTATACCTAATATAAACAGTAGAATTGAGATATCTCTAATTTTTGATGATTTATTGAAGATATTAGTTCAAATTTAAGGAAACCTTATTTGGCTGGAAATATACATTAACTAAAAGCAGTCTAATCTCTTTGGATTGATCAATCAACTATATAAGTAATTTTACAGCCATTAAGTCTTTATACAATCATATAGAATACAGCAATTAAATAATCACTTTGATTCACGAGGCATAATGATGAGCAGTACTTAATATTACAAGACGGCACATTTTAATCATCATCAACGCTCGAAGTGCAGTAGCGGAAAAAAGATATAGCATTATCACATCCTTAGCATAAATAAAATAATGCCTATAAGCGAAAAATAGAAAACGACGTAGGTACTCAGTGCTTATTCAACGTTTTATATGTAGTTGAGGCGCATCTCGTTATAAGTTGGAAGATTAAAACATGTTCTGCATTTCAGCGTCTTAATTATGGTGGAGCGATTGATGGTAGGTGCCGCTCGCTAATGATCGCCCGTGAGCTTGTAGAACGAACCTAACCGTGCCTGTTGAACGATGGACGCGTGAGTCTGTCTTGTCTTTGTGCATATTGTTGGTGTAAAGCCGGTGTACACGGTAGGATATAATAGTCACAAGCAACAGATCATGACTTCAATTTTATGATAACGGCGCCTAAGAAATCTCACTGGATTTGAAAGCTCCAGTGGTAAAAGCAACTCAAACACAAAGGTTTATAAAACAATTCTATATTAATATTTGCTTTTATCGATAAGAGGAATGCGATTTATAGTTAATTTTTAAATATACTATAGTTAGTTTTTAAAAAAATGTTAAGAAAGCGAAAATAAATTAAGTTCATAACGTACACAAAGCACCCACCCAAATTAAATAGATGTTTCTTGTCTTTCACTTTTCTTTTCTTGAATTACTTCTATTTAGCTTTTTTTAAAGTCAGTTCTGCATGCGGCCTGGATTTCAGTTTATTTTTCCCTATATCAAAAAATGAAGATATAAATGAACCTCAGTAGGAATAATAATAATAAAACCTTAATTTGCCAAAATATGGTTACACCGCTTATTAATAATTTTTAAAGCCCACCATATTTTGTCGTCAAGATGACGTGCAAATATTAAAATTCATACACATCCTTATGTCCTTAATATATGTTGGTAAAAATTTATTTTCGGTACCATTTATAGAAATAAAATTATATATTTTGATTATTTTTAGGGTCATTGTTGTCGGTTGTTGGTTATAGAAGGAAAAATCGCAAATATTTAAATATTTAAGATATGTAAGAAGAACTTATCATTTAGCATTAAAGACACACCTATCTATAAAGGTATTAAATAGAAACAGATTATATGTCAGATTGTACAGTAAATAGATTGCTAGAAATAGTTTGCATAGCAAATCTTTATAACATTAAATATCTTAGAATATGTGTATGCGTCCTTATTTCAAGACATAGCAAGAACGAAAGCCTGAGGCACTGAGTGTGCAATGAAAAGCATTAGTCAAGTTTATGCCAGTTAGAGTCCAGTGTATGCTATCCAGATATTGTTCCTGCTCACATTTACAAATAGGTAATTAGATATTCATTAATTTTGAAAATTTTATAGCCAGTTTATGTTGCGTAAACAAATTTTTTTATCATAAAATCGTTTGACTTTTAAACGCTGTTGTCATTGTAAGTTGTTGTAGAATTTTATTGCATTTGTTCAATATATGGAAAATTAACATGGGTTATACTAATTTTCCATTCATATATATAAACCCGAGTAGGAAATTGATTTTTGGTCTATTAAAAAACATCCATAGATTTCCAGATTGGGGTGATTTTAACATGCATAGTATTTGATAAATTTTGCATTTACAATGCTATCTATACTAATAACTGTATTTTCTAGAATTGTTGGTGCAGACTCTAATAATCTAGAAATTATATGAAGGTATATTGTTTTACGGCAGATTTGTAATTTAATATCAGTAAATACAATTAATATCGAACAGATTACACGCAATTCTTGTATCTTACTTTCTCAGGTTATTTAGAACAACTTGCTAAAAAAGTTAGAAGAAGATTATTATAGTTTGTATACTGTTTTAAAAGACAAATTTTCTGAAACAGTGTACAGTTTGTGAGAAAGTAATCACTGAATGAAGCTCACAGACACGAACCTCAGGGACTAAGTGGGAGTTACTAAAAAGTAATTGTACACTTAGCTTAAAAGTAAAAGGTATTCACCTTTATTAATATTAATATTACCTTTATTAATATTTATTAATATCAGCTATGAAGAAAATGGAATAGAATCTTGACAAACTGCGAGATATCTAAAATGTAATAAACGTTCATTCCATTATTAGTAAAAGCAACAATCAAAATGTAATTGCTAGTGATATCGAGTTAGTTATTACAGGTTCACTAGTGGTTGTGCTCGAGTGGAGCAAGCAAAAGTAGGCACCTCGGTCCCCCGGGCGGCTGTCCGTCTTGAAAAATTACTACTCTCGTAAATATTTCGTTGAAATGCAATTTAATTTAATAATACATACATATTTTGCGCGCGTATATTGTGAACGTCACTTTTTTTCAATGTTTGCGCATTTTGCAAGTAAAATATTCACTCCGCGCGCCATCTTCAAATAAGAATAACAGCTTGTTAAATAAAAAAAGGTGTGATTTTAAATTTATGATATTTACGAATTACTTATCTAAAAGTTGCCGTTTTTGCGTGACATGAAATATAAAATGCTCCGTATTTATATAACCTTTTCTCATACAATATTAAAGAAAGACTCACACCAGCCCTTTTACGTCCCCACTGCAGGGGCTCAGGCCTTCCTTATGGTTGGTTAAGGAGGATGGGCCATGACCCTCCACGCTGGTCCAATGCGGATTGGAGAGTAAAGAAAGACTATAGGGAAAATATTTATTAATACAACCTTTATATTGTTGATTGTAATATTTATGTTAGTGACTTCTAACCTTTGTATGATTGTTACCTCTATTACCTACTAGGAAAATTAATTTTACTCACCATCCATCCCCCCACCAACTGATTTTTTTCTTGAAAGACAGTTCGAAATGCTATAACGCAATTTGTCGAATTCTATCGCAAAAGCATGCTTAATATATTTGTTACATATTAAAAAAGACAGTTTAAATTTTCAGTACAAATCGGCAATTTTATGAGTATTCACTTCTAATTTCGGTTTTTTTGTTACCACCACACAATGACTGATTTGAGCATGCGAGGGTAATTACCCTCTGTTAGAAACCACGTCTTTATGTAAACAGAATAATTATCTAAGAATTAACTAAAGCATCCCTTATAGAACAAAAATATTTTATCAGAAATACGCTACAGTTCCTTAAAATTACCGCAAACATTCCATAATAAGGTGAGCCTCGTAAAAAATGGCATTGCCAGGGTTAAAGTATATTACCATATCAAACGTTAATTTTATGAGCACTTCGGGGTAATTTACTTTCTCGGAATGGTGCAAGAAGTATGAAAAGCTACAGCTATAAAGTGTTAACAGTGCACTGATACTAGATCAAGGTATTGTAAAGCAACAAGGGCATTGACTTATTTGTCGTTTTGATATTGAATGATTATAGAACAAATAATAAAAGCTTTTTGTAAAAAGGTTTTACATCTACAGAGAGTATAAAATTTGAGTTTTTCACGAGAGTGATCTTCATATATGCACATATTAAAGTCAAAATTTATTTCTGTGAGATATTGTTTAATGAACTACAAATTATGGATCATGAACATTATTATGTAATAAACCATACTTATTCATGTAACTATATCATGTAATTGCAGTATTTCTATAAATATTAAGAAATTAATTAACCAATATGAAATGTATTTATTTAATAACAGTATTTTTTAACTGACTTCAAAATAAAAAAGGAGGAGGTTCTACGTTCGTCGGCGATGTATTTTTTATGTATGTTCACCGATATTTCCACAAATTGTTAACCGATTTTCAAAATTTTTTTTTTATTCGACAGCTTAATGGATCACGGTAGACCCACTTAAATTATATCGAAATCGAAATAGTAGATAGATATCACCTAAATATTTAGAAGAAATATTATGATATGGCCCATTTCAGCTAAAAAATAAAAGATTGCGCATTTGGAATTCATTAAAAATCCAAAAGGAGGATTGTCTGTGTTCAAGGAGTATGTTTATGGATTTCTTCTTGAATTGTGAACCAATTTCTATCTCCTTTTCTAAGACTTTCACCATGTTGAATATTTTTAGATATATAGTTATCTAATTTTTTTAGTGTTACTTATTATAATAGAAATGTGAATATCACTAAAATGCATGAAATAAAAACTTATTCAAAAAATAGAACCGACTTTAAACTTTAAAAAAGTGATAATATTTATCTCAAAAGTGACATACAGCCGGTTTCTGAATCGAGAAAATTACAAAATCTCAACTGAATATTTTCAATACCTTAATTTTTTTACGATTCACAAGTCAAAAAGACCTAGTTTTAACAAACTGCTATTAACAGATCATTTAAAAAACGAAAATCTGTTTAAGTGTTAGTTACATTTAAGTAGAGTTTGAGATGTTCTTAATTTTAAATTCAGAAACTTGGTGTTATTCAAGAAAATGCTCTTGAAGTCGGGTACCAATCATTTTATTAATTAATAATTAATAAAGACTTCCGCCTGACTTGAATAGCATTTTCTTAAAAATTCGCCTTTGAGATAAGTATTATTTGTCACTTTTTTTTTAAGTTTGAAATCGGTTCTATTTTTTTTTAATTTTAATTTATTATTATGTTTCTTAAAAGAGGAGATGTTATTTATGGTTCATATATGTTGTAACGATGTCAAAAGCATAAATATGTAATTAGTTTAAATACATGCTGGATTGTTTACAAATAAACATTTTTTAAACTGGCTTTTGTATATTTTGCCTTAAAAAAGCTTTAATGACTCGTTTATTAACAGTTTTTATGTGTAAAGTTGTTATACGTCGTTTAATGAAGTTAGTTATGCTATGAATTTTACATTTATTGGCTTCGCGAGGCTGCAGGCTGCTTTAAGGCTGATGCCTATAAGTCAATTAAGAATGTTAAGTTCTTTTTATATGCTCTTATTTATAATGTCTCGGATAGAACGGCTATATCGACATAAAAATAGGTAGCCAGTTTTGATGTGAATTTATTGCCTCTTTAAACATAATTCATGGCCATTTTTATGTTTTTCTTTACTTTGTTTCGATAGAAGAACTGGTAGTTGCCCGCGACTTGGTCTGCGTGAAATTTTGCAGAAATATCCGATAGAAATATAGTATACTTTACTTTACGACTATATAAGTGTTCAGGCATAGTATTTCTCAATATGTGGGTAAACTACAAATCCACGACCCAACGGCGACGGATGCCGCGGCCAGTAAAAAAAAAAAAGACTCTCGAACGTTCGGTGGCGCGAAACATACATGAGAGTGTGATAAAATTATTGTTGTTGAAATTAACGGTTTTCGGTGTGATATATCGGATTATTTTTATTATATTGTGTTTAATTGTGAATAAACATTGCAAAGAACAGTTTTCGCCATACATAAGACGATTGCAGTTTATTTGGAAACCAGTGCACTACTGTGAACTTTGGCCAGTCGATCGGTGATCGACCCATTATCTCCTGAAGCTGTCGGTGTTAAGGTGAGTGGTTTACTTCTTAGTGGGGAATCCTATGTCTGGACAAAATAAATTACCAATAGAAACGATAGGATCGGCGACCGAATAAAATAACTTGTGCTCATGGGCTATTGAAGGTGTTCCCGCGAACATAATTATTTTGGTCCTTCGAGCCGGATTATTGTTTCATATTTTTTGGTATACGGTACGGTAAACTCGAAATTTATTTAATAATTTGTATAATCGGTTATAATTCATAAATTTACTTATTTTCACGCGAGTTCCACGATTACAAAATGGCGTCTAAAACTGTAGAAAATAAATTTAAAATACAGTGTGACTGGTTCATAAATACTAATGAAATTGTTATTAATAAAAGTCAAACAACTGGTGTTATTTCGGCTCGGTTACGTAAAATTGAAGAAAGGTATAAGTTGTTAAGCGAGGCATACGAAGCATTGTTGAATACTGTAACGGATGAAAAACAGGTTATTTTATATGACAATCAGTTTAAAAATACGGAAGAAATTTATTATCAATTAGAGGCGATTTCATCTGCTTACCCAAACTTGGATGGCTCTCATCAGCCTACCGAAAGCGCACAAAACGTTCGCTTGCCTGCAATAAGCTTGTCTATGTATGATGGAGATATATTTGGTTGGACTAGTTTTATTAGTTTGTTTAATTCCTTGGTTATGACTAGGAAAGATATTTCGAAAACAGAAAAGTTTCATTATTTATTTTCGAACGTTCAAAAAGAACCTAGGGATTTAATAAAACATTTACCAATGGTCGATGAATCATTAGACGTGGCTATGGATATTTTAAAAAGTAGGTACGAAAATAAAAGATTATTATCGGATTCTCATATTTCACGCATATTGAATTTGCCGTGTTTAAATAATATTTTAAATCTCCGGACAAAAATACTTAACCCTTTATTAGAATCTACGCGCGCTTTAACTAATCTCGGCTTTCCCGTAAATGATTGGAGTTATTTATTATTTTATATCAGTCTTATGAAACTTCCTTTAGATGTTAAGTCTCGGTTTGAGCATAAGTATGGCGGAAATACGTTGTCTTTGCCCACTTTCAATCAATTAATCGAGTTCTTGCAAAATGAATGTCGATTGATAGACACAGCGACTTCGGATTCATTGAATAACAATAACTACTCGGATCGCGGGCGGCGTGCACCACGTGCAGGTCTCGTCACTCACAATAATCTTGTTCCAGCGAAACGTTGTTTATATTGTCAATTTACGGGGCACAATATATTCGAATGTTATAAATTTCAAAAGATGTCTAATAATGATCGTAAGAATTATATTAAGGATTCACACTTATGTTTTAAATGTTTCGGAGAACATAATGCTGGGTCATGTAATAGTAAAATACCATGTAATACATGTGGTAATATCGGTCATAATAAATTAATATGTACAATGCATATTCCGCGTCCAGAATCTCCTACTCGGCACGCGTTTGTTACTACATCATCGGAGCGTGGCTCCCAACCACCAAACCGGTTTGCTATCACAGCGGCGGCAGCGGCGGACCGGCGCGACAGAAATGTCAGTCAGTATGAGACGCGTCAAACATCAATGCGTGGCGAACAATCGAGCCGTGCTTATAGTACTAACGGTTTATGCTCTTCACGTTATCGACAACGTATTAATAATAATATTGGCGCGGCGGAGGCTGGTAGGTCGTATGGCGGGCCACAGGAGGTACGGAATACGAGCGCCGGGGTCTCACAGCTTCAGCGTACTAATTCAGAATAGCAATTACAGTTTTGTAATGTCGCTTTGGAACCAAAACTAATTGATAATGTTATATTACCTACGGTTATAATTGAAGTTAAATCATCTCAAAATTCATTTATGCTTGTTCGAGCATTACTCGATCTCGGTTCCCAAATATCTATTATTAAAGCTGATTTGGTGACACGTTTGGGCTTAAAGCGACATTACTCAAATGTGCCTATTGTAGGCGTAGGCGGTGTTGAAAGTAAAGAGAATAATAGTGTAGTTAAAATTTATTTTCGGCCAATTATTACAAAATTTCCTATGTTAACGGTTACGGCGGTTGTTTTAAAGAAACCGACTTCTTACTTAGTTAATAAATTAAATATTTCAAATAAAAAATTAATAATTTCAGATAACGGTTCTTTTCATATGAAACATATAGATATAATTTTCGGTTGCGACATTTTAGGTCAGATTTTGAACGGTGAGAAGATAGACTTAGGGGCCGGTGGGCCTTATGCGTTAAGTACTATTTTTGACTATGCAGTTTTTGGGCCAAGTCAAAATACTAACTCGGATGATACTGTGAGCTATGCTTCTAACGTTTCAGCTATTCAATTGTTACAAGCAGTAGAAAAATTTTGGCGTTATGAACAACCACCCGAATGTAAATTTATTAGTCCGGCGGATATAGAATGTGAACGTTTATTTTGTTCTAGCACTACACGTGGTTTAGACGGTAAATATATTGTACGTTTGCCACTTATACCTGATCATCAGCGTTTGGGTGACTCGAGGCAGACCGCTTTAAAGAGATTTTTGTCAATAGAAAAAAGAATGCAACGTGACTCGGAGTTTAAATTAAAATATATAGAATTTATGGAGGAGTATATTAATTTGGGACATATGACGGTTTCAAAATTTAATTCGGAAGATGAACATTACTTTTTGGCACATCATGGGGTATTTAAAAAATCGGGTGATGTTAGTAAAATTCGTGTAGTTTTTGATGGTAGCGTTCCTAGTAGTACGGGTGTGTGTTTAAACGATTGTTTATATTCTGGAGAGAAGCTGCAAAAGGATATTTCGGATATCTTATTAAATTTTCGATGGCCCCTTATAGTTTTTATTGCTGACGTTCGGATGATGTTTCGTCAAACTTGGATACACCCGGATGATCGTAGATATCAACTCATTTTCTGGCGATCTTCGCCTACTGAACCTCTACAAATTTATGAATTGACTACTAACACGTACGGTTTAAAGTCTAGTCCATTTGTAGCTATTCGGTGTTTACATCAACTCGCTCAAGACGGAAAAAATGAATATCCATCGGCGGCTAATTTATTATTAAAAAACAGTTACGTGGATGATCTTAACGGCGGTGCGGATACATTCTTCGATGCGTTGAGGATACGCGATGAATTGATAGCACTTATGAATACAGCTGGTTATGAATTACGGAAATGGTCTTCCAATGTTCCGGAACTATTGGACGGTTTACCTACTACTCACTTAGAAGTTCCTAAAAGTTTCGATAACTCCGACGACTCGGAATTTATAAAGGTTTTAGGCGTTTTATGGGACCCGGTTTCAGATAGCTTTACATACCACGTTAATGCTATCATTAAGTCTACTGTTACACGTCGCGGTATACTTTCACTATCAGCGCGTTTGTACGATCCACAAGGATGGATTTGTCCTATTATTTTTAAAATAAAAATTCTTTTACAACAATTACTCGGGATTTGTGATAATTCTAAAAAAATCGATTGGGACACTCCAGTTTCTGACGATATTAAGCGGCAATGGGATATGATTATTTCGGATTTACCAAATTTATGCAAATTACGAATACCTCGGTGTTTAAAATCTTATGGTAATGGATTAGGACGTTATTCTCTACACGGTTTTTGCGATGGCAGCTCTTTAGGCTACGCCGCTGCGGTTTATATTCGGACGGAGTTACCGGACGGAAAGGTTCTCGTTCGGCTACTTATATCTAAGTCGAAGGTAGCCTCATTGAGAAGAAAATTGACGATTCCGAAACTAGAACTAGAGGGAGCCCTGCTTTTAACCAAACTCTTTAATCATGTTGTCTCTTCTATGAGAGACCACGTTATATTTCATGAAGTTGTAGGTTGGTGCGACAGTACCATAGTTTTGGCATGGCTTAAGCGACCGGTACATACTTTACAAGTATATGAAGCTAACAGGGTATCTCAAATAACTTCTCAAACTATAGAGATTCGGTGGAGACATGTCCCAACTGAATTGAATTGTGCGGATATAGCATCCCGCGGTGCCTTAGCATCAGATTTAATAGAGCATCCTCTTTGGTGGCAACCTCAGTGGTTGCATCAACCCGCTTCTACTTGGCCACAGGATTATTTAGAATTTCCCGAAAATATGTTGCCAGGACTAAAGGCAAAAGTGATTAATGTAGCGATTTATAACACAGAACTTAATTTAATTGAAAAATATAGTTCTTTTCAAAAATTAGTAAATGTTATGATTTATATTAAAAGGTTCATTAATAATTGTAAAAACAAATCTTCACGATTAATCGGTAATATTTCTATATGTGAGCGTAGAAATGCCATTTCTCACTTAATTCGGATTGTTCAGCATCAGTATTTTCATGATGAAATTGAAGCGCTTATAAATAAAAATCCAATTAAATCATCATTAGTAAGATTAAATTTATTTATTGACAAAGATGAAATTTTACGGGTCGGTGGGCGGATCGGAGCCGCAAATTTACCTTTTGACGCCAGACATCAAGTTCTATTGCCTGGTCGTGGTCATTTTACGGATTTATTAGTAACTCATTATCATAATATTTACTGTCATGTCGGAGCTAATACTTTAGCGGCCATTTTATATCAAAACTATTGGATAGTTTCAGCACGACGAGTTACGAGAAGCGTCACATTTCGATGCATTAAATGTTATCGGTCTAAAGTTCGGTTTACACAGCCCTTTATGGCAGATTTACCTCGGGATAGAGTCGACGGTGTTAGGCCATTTTTTGGCGTCGGTACGGATTTTGCGGGCCCATTTTATATAAAATCTAATTCACTACGGAATGCCAAAATTCAAAAATGTTATTTGTGTATATTTGTATGCCTAGCTTCAAAAGCGGTTCATTTGGAAATAGTCTCGGATTTATCGGTAGATGCTTTTATGGCGGCTTTGACTAGACTTGTTTCTCGGCGGGGACTTCCTTCTTTAATTCGATCGGACTGCGGTACTAATTATACGGGTGCGAATAAATATCTAAAGGAATTATATACATTTTTACGAGGTAATAATTCGGTGTTGGAACAGAAATTGGTTCAGCAAAATATTAAATGGCTTTTCAACCCTCCATCTAGTCCAAATCATGGCGGTTTATTTGAGGCAGCGGTAAAATCGGCGAAAAATCATGCTCGGAGAGTGTTGGGTGAGACTAAGTTGACGTTCGAAGAATTAACGACCTTCTTTCATAAAGTAGAAGCGGTCATGAATTCGCGCCCTCTGTGCCCTCTCAGTACGGATCCGGCGGACCTTCAAGTATTGACACCTGGTCATTTTTTAATTGGTCAGCCTTTAGTAGCTGTACCAGAATATCCTCATGAGGAAATAAAGATGCATCGGTTGTCTCGCTTTCAACAAATTCAAAAAATGTCTCAACATTTCTGGTCTCGATGGAAAACCGAATACTTACACACCTTACAACAGCGGTATAAATGGAACTCGATTACGGAATCTCCTAAATTAGACGAATTAGTGTTGATTAAAGAAGATAACACCAGTCCTCTTCAGCGGTCGATTAGTTAAACTTTTGCCCGGTAAAGATGGAATTATTAGGGTTGCAGAGGTTCGAACACAAAACGGTACTTTACTTCGCCCTATTTCTAAATTATGTCGGTTGCCAATTTATGAAGAACCAAGGAGGACCTTGGTTAGGCGGGGGGATGTTCAGGCATAGTATTTCTCAATATGTGGGTAAACTACAAATCCACGACCCAACGGCGACGGATGCCGCGGCCAATAAAAAAAAAAAAGACTCGAACGTTCGGTGGCGCGAAACATACATGAGAGTGTAATAAAATTATTGTTGTTGAAGTTAACGGCTTTCGGTGTGATATATCGGATTATTTTTATTATATTGTGTTTAATTGTGAATAAACATTGCAAAGAACAGTTTTCGCCATACATAAGACGATTGCAGTTTATTTGGAAACCAGTGCACTACTGTGAACTTTGGCCAGTCGATCGGTGATCGACCCATTATCTCCTGAAGCTGTCGGTGTTAAGGTGAGTGGTTTACTTCTTAGTGGGGAATCCTATGTCTGGACAAAATAAATTACCAATAGAAACGATAGGATCGGCGACCGAATAAAATAACTTGTGCTCATGGGCTGTATACTTTGATAAAATGAAGATCTGAACAAAGTTTCACATTCTGAATCAAATTCATTTGGCCCGTGCATTGAGATGTGTTTGATAAGCTCATCGACATCGGATTGCGAGTCTCATATTCTGTGCGTAATGCATTACCCGGGGAGAAATAAAGGGGTTAATAGCCTTTGAGTAGATCCATACAGAAGGAGAGGATCAATCGGGTGCAGTAATGTATTTCTTCCGGGTAAAAATAAGTTTAGGTGTTATTTATTATGTAGCATCTATTCGATATTAAAAAGATTACCATTTAATTTCTTGTTTCGACGGAATCGTTTCTTAAAACTTTGGTCTTGTGACTGTATCAATAATAGCTTTGGTAACCTCTTGGTAATTCTATAAAGCTCCGATCATCATATATGTACTTATTATAGTTATTAAAATTGTGTAAGATTTTATTTTACTGCTACTGCTGGGCACAGGTCTTTTCTGTAGCTGGAATCATATCGAAACAAATAGGGAGAATGGGCCATGACCCAACACACGGGCTCAGTGCGGGTTGCTGGGTTTAAATTGGATGGGTGAGTTTCAAATGTCAAATTTAAGTAGTATATTTGTCAAGACATTTATTTCATCAATGACTCTTAACAAATAAGAGTCATTGATGAGAAATATATGTGTTGAAATAACTCTTGAGGGCTTTGAAAAGGAGACGGCAAACTTACTCTATCGATGATTAATAATGATTTAGTATTTATGTGTTCGTGAAGATTTCAACCGACGAGCCATACTGGTAGATAAAATCATAAACGAATGTTAATTTCAATATTTAAACTGAGTACGGTCAACAAATCATAGCGATGTTATCTCGTGCGACCGTAAGGAACCGGTCATTATGGATCCCAGTGACCTCTAACACTGAGATTATATTTTACTGACCGTATTGTTCTTTACGCATATATAGGGATGATCGGTGCAAATCAGTTGTAATAGTTTACTATCGATAAAATATAGAAGAAGATTTGATAAAAAATGTTCTATATTTATAGTAATTACTATTTAATACATAACTTTTTATATAATAAGATAATCTTTCATTATATACTTGTTATAAGAATATTTTGAATATTCAAATATTAAACATAATTTATGTTTACCTGCGCATAACTAGCAAATTAGTTACCTACTATTTAAATAGTATTAGTACTAGTTTAAATATTATTTACAAATTAAATAATTAAATGGTAACATTTTTAGGGTTGCGTAGTAAACAAGGAACCCTTATAATTTCGCTATGACTGTTTATCTGTCTGTCCCTCCATCCGTCCGCGGTTTAACTTAAAAACTATTGGTTAAAGTTGTAATTTGGCATGAGCATACACGTTAATTACGCTGACAAAGTGGTAAAGTAAAATTCCGAACAACTCCGTAGAAAACAACAAACGAATTTTTTTCTTTTTTTAATGGATAATGATACGGAACTCTTCGTGCGCGAGTACGACTCGTACTTGGTCAGTTTTTTAAACTAGAGAATACGGTAGAGAATACGTTACAAAGAATAAATGAAAGACATTTCTTTTGCTTTTTTTACAAAAAAATGTATATAATTCTCAAGGGAATCGGATATCCAATAATAAAATTTATGTATTTTTTTACATTTTGATGTAATATCTATATGATGCAAGATATAAAACCATGCCCATTCGGAAAGATGTTGCTAGCTAGATGGGTGCTGTATTGCTAACATACAAATCTTTTATTTTTTAGTTTTTAAATCTAAAATTGTATTCGGGGTGCTAGTGCATTAGAAATGGACTACATAGCAACGAATATATAAATATCATCGGATGTAACGTCTCATATATTTATTAGCCAACATCACTTGAAGGTAAATTCGTATAACCAATAAATATACGTTTTCTAATTAGAAATTTCATATTGTAACAAGTCTTTTGTCGATAGATCAATTGATTTGCACTACACAATGACCAGCATTGCATATTTTTGTCGTTTAAAAGATAGAGATCACAACTTAATCAATCATGGCTGCCAGTTAAGACTACGCTCATAATTATAGAGTTGGTTGCTAGAGTTCGTACGAAATTGATTTCGGCTGTGATCTTTGAGTAGATAGCGTCACCAAGTCACTTTATTACAGGTTGCGTTCTCGCTTGAGGCGTAAGCGCGAGCAGGTTTCTATAAGATTATAACTGTGGATTTCAGATAGTTTTGCCTTTTAGTAGCAATACTTTCACGAATATTTTAAGGTGGATATTTAAGAAGTTTTTCCAAACAAAAATCTGCTCTAGGTGTTATGTGAATCCACAAACCTAACTTATCAGTATTATATTTAAATTTTAAAAAATGTAATAAAAGCAGTCTAATCAGCCGAACTTGTAAATAATGCAATATCTATGTGATCCTCGGTCGTCATCTTTGAGGTAGAACCGGGTTCGATTCTCGATCGCGTTAATATGGAAAAAATATTTTTTCTGTATTATATAATGTCAGGGTTTTGTGGCACCTTTCTTATTTTAGATTTACACAATCAAAGTGCTTTAGCTATTTAATTTGGGATCTGAGCATTGTGATTTTGTTAATATATTTATTTATATTAAAGAATTCAAAAACGAGTAGAAGAAACATATTCAATTTGATTTATGATTTTAAATTCATATTAACAACAAATGAATCAAACAATAAAATATAACGTTTGTTATTTTCACTGAACTGGTGTCTATCAGAAGTGTTGATGTAGGTACCAACCAAAAATGGCCAGATAATATCTGGGTGAACTCACAAGCCATTACCATACTTTTCATAAACCCTGAATTCTTTAGACCACCATCGGTATTTTGAGCATACAAATTTTGATTATTATATTTGATACATTTTGCATCCATGATGCTATTTTGACATCTTTCTATAAGATAAATTCATATTTTCGTTATTGAATATAGTTTACTTAGTTTTCCTGATTTGGTTCGGCAAATAATAATTGACAAGATAATACTTTTATGCGGGTGAAATCATTATACCTAAGTATATTAGCATATTTTTGTCGTACCGTAATGTAGAATTCGCAAAAATAGACTATGAAAAAAATAACAATTCTTATATAAATATAAAGGTTTAAAGTAATAACATGCGAACGAAGCTGCGGGCAGGAAGCTAGTATAAAATAAAAAAGTAATATCTCTTTTAAATCATAATCAGTAAAAATAATTCAAACCGATATGGGTATTTAAAGGTAGGTTCTTATACAGATAAAAATACTATAGTTACTTGTAAGACATTCAACAATGAAGCAAAGTGATGGTAAGACAATAAAGTTTAAACGCTCATTGTTCCTGTGAGAAATACTGTGAGTGGTGAGCGGCCGGGGGATGTCGCGAGGCGCGGACGGCTCCCGCGATGGCGGATAAAGGCCGTCATAAGTCCACCGCATGCGCGAATAACGACAAATCGCAGCTCGATCACCGCACGCTGGTGGATGGCCCCATTTACACTGTAATGTAACATTTTTTTATATCGTTAGATAGAATTACCCATATTATATTATTATTAAAAAACACAGCGATACGGTGCTGGCCGTCCGTCTGCATGGTCGTCTGTCGCCAAGCTGTATCTCAAGAACCGTGATAGACGATTGAAACTTCTATTGCCGCTATACTAAAAATAAAAATATTTAAAGCTACCATACAATAAACGTGATTTTTTATGTTTTTTATAGATAATGGTATGGAACCCTTCGTATGCGAGATTCGATTCGCACTTGTCCAATGTTTTTTCTACAATAGTTTTGGCATTGTTATAACCGTACAGTGTTGAAAGGATGATAACATAGATTATCATTCTTTCAACACTGTACGGTTCAGTTCAGAGATTCAAACCTTGTCTGAGACAAAACTACCACCAGAATCGATTAACAGATGTTTAATCTAAAATTTATTTTGTATTTTATTATAACATGGAGTAGCTCGCTGGCGTAGTGGATAAGTGCCGCGGCCCGCGATCGTAGTCGTTAAGCAACTTTTGCAAGGGTCGGTCATGGGATGGGTGACCAAAAAATTATTATCTTGAGCTACTCCGTACTATGAAACTTTTTCGGAAGGCACGTTAAGCCGTTGGTCCCGGCTGCATTTGTAGTCGTTAATACCCTCCAATCCGTATTGGGCCAGCGTGGAGTGTCATGGCCCATCCTCTTTTACCATCCAAAAGGAAGGCTTGAGCCCCTGCAGTGGGGACGTAAAAAGGCTGGTGATGATGATGATTATAACATTGCTACCACGGGGTGGTGACGACGTCTTTGCCAGCCTCTTTAATAAGTATAATATTTTTGATTTGAATTTAATATGTCTTTGTAATTTAGTGTATATTGTGTATGCTGTTTGTCTATGGTATCTTGTATTTTACGTATTCTTAAAAATATAACTTTTTTTTTGCTATTTGTTTTAACTGCTGATTGGTCGCATGATTTGTGTATTCAGAATTGTTTCAAACAGTTTCGCTATCACCGAGAGCACTGCAATTGGTCTAAAAGTAGAAACATCCCTTATCGGATCTGATTTTGGAATTTCCAAAAAGTACCAACAATAGTATTTCAAGAGCAGATATACAGTATTTAATTAAAAGGCTGTGATACCATCCAGACCACTTGCGGTTCTTGGTTAAGACTCATAATTGCTGACTTTAAGTATGCTTCATCAACAGCCGTTATGGAAATAAGGGAAGCTTTTACACACTTACTGATTCAGCAGTTAATTCAGGCTCATTTTTATGAAATACTGAACTGAAATATTCAGCAAATGAATTAATTGCTTCTTGACCAGACACGTTACTATCGAAATAAGTATATACATCCATCTCCTTTACCTTTTTTATCTATGTACATATTTCCAAAATTTTAATCGGATCGTCAATAATATTTTTTGGGTTAGTTTGGTGTAGTGTCCATAAGCACTCTATAATAATATTTTCACCATCTATCTGTAATACCGAAACATTTCCTCATTGAACTGCTTATATTCTAATTTGAATTTCTTTAAATGGAAGTACTTATTTTTGTATATTATCAGCTGTGTACCATTTTGGATAAATATATCGCTTTTTATGTATATTCCGCTGTTTACTTGGCACAAATAAAATTATGAGATTATTTAGCTTATCAAAAATAATATCTACAACTGAACTAACATTTGAAGTGTTTATTAAATCGGACAAGTCCAATTCTGTCAACGATGCATCTGGCTGGTCTCTACACGCTGAGTCGGAAGTGACGGCGATGCAGTTGGAGTAACCGCCTAGGTGGCAGATACGCAACACAATATAAAAATTTTACATTTTTCCAACTCACAATCCCAAACAATATTTCTTGATTAGGTGTCAAGCTATCGAAATCTGTAATAAACTACAATCGGCACTGTGATCTTTACGAATGACTACATAATATGAAGGAAAAAGTTGACTGTCATATACTTCGGATGCAGAATATAGCTCGAGACAATAAATTGTTTAGTTAACCACCCTGTGACATTTGCCAAAGTTACCTTCCATAATGCAGACCAAAGTCAAACTAACCACTACATAATCGCGCTGTCATATAAGTTATAAAATAAAAAATATATATGTAATTATTCTAAATGTTCTTTCAATTTAATATAAAGTGAATGATTTCGGTGTAAATGTTTCTGGTGGGGGGCTTGATCGACGCTACCCGATGCGCGTTGCACGTGCTCTGTGTTTTATGCTCACTTTTCTACAATCCTTTACGGCATTGTCCACTGGACACTGACAAGGGAAATATATGGAGAAGCGATGCGATTTTTGTCTAGTGGCGCTGCGTGGGGTACGGCTCGGTGAAATATTGTACACTTGTAACTTGGCTCATCGATGAATATTGATTCAACAGAGTGTTAATACCTTTTGAAATACTTTTATTGTTACTGTTTATTATTATTTTGGTTCTGTTCGTGTTTTATTTCTAATTTGAATTTAATTTTTATTATTATTATTTTAGAATAACATTTAGTTCGCTCTGTCATCATATAAAGATTATCATTACAAAAATCTGCGCGTACACAAATCAAAAGGAAGACTCCATATAAGAACGTAAAACCCATAAATTCAATTTAACAATAAAATGTACAATTACAAGTTCCTAGTTACAAGGTGACGATGATAAATAGGTTTCCTTAGACGACACACGTGCATTGTGCTCTCGCAAGTATTTCCGCGCATCCTATTGACCAATATAAAGAGAACCCCACAGACTCAAATCATTTTCAAATACGAATTATATGTAAAAGCTCACTTCCAGGTCTTCCTTAGTTGGTCGCTGCGACGAACTCACAATTGTCTCAACTTCATCCACTTTATCATAGGCAATTATCTCCTAAAGCGGTCCTATGACAAATGATACGTAATTGCATTAGAGTTATACAGCCTCATGTAAATCGTTCCAGCTAACGTCCACTATGTTATGGGGGCGATTCCATACGACGAATGGTAAATGAGTAAATGTTTGGGCACATTGTTCTAGGACCGGTTGAGACGGAAACGCGGCGGTGGGTTGCAGCATTACTTATACATGCGTCGACGCACTTTAGCAATCAGCATTAATCAACACGATATGCCCTCGTGTCTCCCTGTCCGAGACGCATTGATTTGTTTATTTTCTCACTGAAAATACGATTTGACACTCTGTTATATTGTGACTCTGTGAAATTGCGACTGGGTCATGAATCAGAGACGAGTGCGGGCGAAAATAGCTTACATGAGCTAAAGGCTACGCTAATTGACGGGTAAATAGAATTACAATGGAGAAAGCTCAATTCGATGGGAATTCAACGCATTACTTTATTATTAAATATAGATAAAATATGTCAATATGTTTATATTTAATGTTGTTAAACGTGATATTAAAAGCGGTGGAATTTATCTATCATCCCAAATGTTTAGATTAAAACGTTCATTATAATTAAGATAAATGGTAAGAGATATCGGTATTGAATAGATCGAACTATTTTTATATTTAATGTTGATTGTAAACAACTGTCGAGGATAGTGTTGGGACAGTCACCGTGGTGCTTATGGAGAAAGTGTCATCCGTTGGCACATTGTTGGCGTGTCGACATGAACATGGCACGACAGCTTATCTCCGAAAACTCGAGGGCCATGTAAAGTACCTCCGTTTATCTGCGGCCGAGCGCTTGGTAACATCATGTCCGTAGCGTAAACTCACCATGTTTTATTCTCTCGCATTCAGCGCCGATACCTTAATAAAACCCAACAAGATTGAGCAATAAAAAGTAATTTATTTGATTGTAATTTCAAAACACAAAGTGGGTCTCATTTTGTAATATATTTTTATCTTCGTGGTTTTGTGTTTCTCTCGTTCGTGTGCAGGCACGTCCTGGCGCATGATTCGTTGGGTGCATTCAATAAATTCCCTTATATCTCCGATTCGATTTCGGCTTGCCTCTAACGGTTACTTTTGTGAATTAAGACATAAGCATTACCGAACCACAAAGTAATCATGTGAAATAAGTGATTATTCAATGTTCGTGGATGTTATTCCAGTTATATTATGTCTGAAACGTGTCTGATCATCAGTGTATTAGCAAGCATTACCTATTAAAACTCTATGATACAAAAATAACTCTGTTAACACGTTCAGTGAGAAACCAGGTCGAAAACCCCTGGTTCATGTCTCGCTTGTAGTGCGGGTACGAAAAGCATAGACTTCTCTGTCGTGCGCAGGGCATAACTACAGATTGGTTTAGTGTAGGAAAGAGATAAATATATATCTGAGATGGGTTATCAAAATAGAGCCCAATAGTGTGCCTGCCTTATTACCAGATTTTTTTTTATATCATGTACAGCACTGAAGAAATAAAATTTCATCTCAGTGTGGATCCAGGTTGAATACACTTGGTACCCCCGTTCACCCTGTATCGCGCTAGTATTGCGCGGTCAGTGTTGTAATCGTAATCAAGTAAACGCACGCGTCGACAATGACCTCAAGACCAGCGAAACAATATCGTAAAGGCATTAAATTAGACCTTAGTAAAGACAGAGACAATAATAATGAATCAAATTATAGATTGATTTATCAAAAACGGGTAAGTCATCAATACTACATTGCTACTGCCGCACGCCCCTTGCCTCACCCTACACACTGCTTACCGTACGCCGTAAACCGCAATTTATATATAATATATATTTTTATTTGCAGAACCCATAATAAAAGCACATAAGCTCCATTTAGTATATGGCGCGAAGAGCTGAAAGTGAGTTAGATGCTATGAAAACCTTCGATTATTTTTAACAAGTCGCCAAGCTGACAAAAGAGTTAAAACAATATTAACTGAATGTAAAAGAAACTTTGGATTTCTTCCATGAAAAACATAAACAAATATTAAAAGGGTTAAAGCTTTTTAACGTTACAGGTTTTATAAGTCTTGTACCGCCACAATGATGGTCCAGGTGTAAAACACCCGGTACTGCGGGAATAGAAAAAAATGAAAAAAATGTGCCTCTTCGAACGTGTTAAAGAGCATAACATAAGGTTTAATATACTTACAGGCAATAACTATAGAGGTTTACCGAGAGAGTGTTTAGATGACCGATAAAGCTTTCTCCACCACATTAAAATGTGCATATCTATTACTGAGTTATATCTCCGAAATCATTAAATTACATCTCTTTGAAGGTGTGAGAAGTAGTGATGCATAATCGATTGCCGGGCGCAGCTAAGACCCGGCTCCCGGTCTACACGGGCGTCGGACAATGCGCAACTCCGATAATATCACTAAACCAATCAATTTGATCCCTCATAAAAAGTTCTCGGTAGGTAGCTAACGTAATACAACATATCGGGGCTTCGATCCACGCCCGTTTGGTAGTCGGAGTTTTCATATATTTTATGTGAAAAGGATATGGGCATTGTTGTTGGACGTCCCGCTGGGTGCACGCCGGGTAAACACTTGAAATTACAAGTCAGCTTGGACAGCCACTCTTCTCTTGACCCGTGCTTCGAAAAATGCGCTTCCAATCTTACGCTGCACAATAAATAAAAATATTGTTCTAGGCCGAGAGTAGAGGGGACGGTCTGGTCAGACGCGTTCGTTAGTTGATACCGTTGAATAGAATAATAAAAACAGATTTATAGAACGCGGTAAACTCACGCGGCGAATTAAATCACTCACGATAACTTTTGGGCACCATTAACAGAATATGAGAGAAGTAAATAAAGTGCCACTGTGCATTTCTATTACATATCTTTATGTTTCGGTTAGTTGTTAATTTTTATGTTATGTCATTTATTTCAAATGAACTATGTAGATGTACATTTGTTCTGTACAATATATTGTATTGCATTAGTATATTCACATGTTAGTTATTTATAAAAGAAACACTCATTTAAAGTCTTTTAAAGTCTTATGGCCGTTAAAAAAAATAGTCCTTTCTAAATTCTCTTCTAACTATAGAGAAAAAAATAATATTAAGGGGCCACTAGGTTATCACCTACTTGATTAAAAATAATAATAAATATAAATGTTACATATTTAACATTTTTATGATAGCGACTTTCAAAATTCAGCTGTCTAATATATAATCAATTTAAAGACCAAATTATACGTGCACAAATAAACAATGGTGTATGTAGATACATTGGTTAGGTACAAATAAAGTTCATTCGAGTTTTATATTTAAAGAATGAACATAAAACGAAGATAATGTGCAGTAAACATTTCTGAATTTTATTCGATATTGTTCGTTGCCTTAAAGTGTTTTTTTTTTATCATTCTTATACGCTGAATTTGGAATATAAATGTAAATTTAGATATCTTAATTTGTCATGATATAATAACCTATTTGCATTTGGAGAAGCGTTGCTTATGTATATCAAAAAATAATAATTTAATTTATACACTAAAGTCAGAGGGTAAGAAAAATAACGTTACTTAAAATAAGAATAATGTAACAATTTAAAAATCCACTAGGATTTTTAAAGCATTTTTACCTAAGATAAATATAATAATAATTAGAATAATGTTTATATAATTCCTTGTATTCGTGTATAGTCTTCCGCAAGCCTAGTGTGGGGGCCAACGAGCTCTTACAAATCTAAAAGATTATATTATTATTTGTATGTTAGGACGCTATCATTAATGAGCGTTATAATAATAAAAGAGACATTTTAATGCCATAATAGTTTTACTTTAAAAATAAACATTGAGATATTAACAGAAAAGTATCTAATCTTATTGATTTAGATAAAAACATCATAATGTATTGATGCACCAATGGAATATGTTTCGGGAAGTAATAAAAACGGTACATTAATATATTGTCATAGCGCTTAAGAAAAAAGTAACTATGCAATAAAATAACATCACGCCTTTGTTCCTAATAAGTTATTACTTCTTTTTTATATTCAATGCAGTTGAGTAATCACAAAAATGAAAGAAATTCGTGTTCGCGATATATGTATTTTTAGTGAAGTTGGCAAACCGTTGACGATTTAATTTTTTCGCATTTGTTTTTCTTATTACAGATTTCTATTTGTTCATTGTACAATTCGCCAAATGAGTGTAGAGCCTTACAGCATCTTATAATCAGCTTGTGAGAAGCGCGAGGTGTCACTCGGCCGGTATAAATAAAAGAATATTGTCCCCGAGTACCGAGGCCCATAACGTCTGCTTGGTTCCACTTAAGACTTTACTTTTGAACAACTGTTATAATTAATCGATGGTCCTGTACTGATGTCAATTTTCACTTCTTAAGCTTCACAAAAACAACCGAAGTTCGACCCCTTATTATATTTGCCCCACCGCTTATTTAAGCTTTCGGCTGAATTTATTAATTTGGAAGGCATCCAATGGTTTCGACGAGCTGTCAAAGCGAGTAAACGTTGACTTTTTTAACATTAGCAAGCGTCAATTAAGAGTGTTGTGGGTAACTTATTATTTTTTAAGTTTTATGATACTATTTAAAATGTCAGTACTCTTATAAATATGTCTTTATTATCAATATGTTTTAGTGTAAGCAGCATAGTCTATATGTACCAATTTTGTTGTAATTGTAAACGGTATTTTTTACATTTATAAAAAATCTTTGAGCGAGGACCGATGAATGTGATTTATATTATTTTATTAGGTTGTTATATTACTAATGAAAATACTTACAGTACCACCGAAGTTAGGTTTTAATAAAAAAATATTTGAAGAATTTCAAACACACAAACGTCATTTTGAATAACTTTTTTAAATATGAGAAAGTTTATACGTTTTAAATTAATTACTATATTTAAAAAATTATAAAAATATAAGGCAAACCAAAGCTAACGTATGAAATGTGAACAAATCATTATTCATGGATCACTTCCTATCACTTATACCACAACATTATGTTTTATTTGCGATAAAATGCTAAAGTGCACTAAATATCAGGTAACTCCTTCTAATTAAAAATCAAACAATAAGTGAAATTATAGTAAAATTATTAAATATAAAAAATTTAAAACTATTGAGTTAATATGCACTGTTTCATCAAAATTAGTAAAGTTCTTTAATTTTCAATGAAAATAAAACTTTATAAGGTTCGAATCTAAGGTCACATAAGGAGCACAATAAAGCTCGCACGATTAGGCGTCCTCAGCGTCCCGCGCCCCGCGCCGCCCGCCACACGCGCGTCCTCCAAATAAAAGTGCTGCGTTGTCGCGCGCCAGAATTACGACGCGATCCTCTTTTATTATCTCTCTTTTTTAATTCAATTTTACGATAACGTCAAGTCTACGGTGCCCGAACAATTTTGATTTAACTTGAATCAAGATTTTTGAAACAAAATGATGTATTTATTTGTATTTAAAAATTACACTATTTAATTACTACGAGGGTCAAACTGAAAGTTCTTAGAAAATCAAAAACTGATTACATTAGCCAGTTATTAGTTTTATTATATCTTTTCAAAATATTGTCCATTCACGTCAATACACCGCTGCATGCGATGGAACCACTGGGAAAAGCACTTTGCCCAGTCGTCCTTAGGGGTCTCTTCAATGGCATCGCGATACGCAGCCACCGCTTCTTCAGCATTCATAAACCGCTTTCCTTTAAGTTTTTCTTTAATTTTTGGAAATAAATAAAAATCACAAGGCACGAGGTCGGGGCTATACGGCGGGTGACCCAGTAATTCAACGTTTGATGTCGCCAAATAGTCGATCGTTCGCTTGGCGGTGTGCGACGAGGCGTTGTCGTGGTGAAGGAGGATCCTACTGCGAGGTCGTTTCTCTCGAACTTTTTCCAAGACAAGTGGCAAACAATTGGTAGTGTACCATTCTGCAGAAACTGTTTTTTGATCCTCTAACACAATTGTTGCAAAATGACCTATCCTTCCAAAGAACGAGGCCACCATTTTTTTTCCCGCACTTCGATCTCTCTTCACTTTAGTTGGCAACTCCTCGAAAGGAAACACCCACTGAGCAGATTGTCTTTTGGTTTTAGGATCATAACAGTAAATCCAGCTTTCGTCACCTGTTAGTATGTCGAACACAGCATTTGAGTCACCTCCGTTAAATCTTTCAATCATTTTACGACACCAATCCACACGATGGAGTTTTTGAGCCTCAGTCAAATTATGAGGTATCCACCGGGCGCAAAGCTTCCTGACCGCTAAATGTTCGTGGAGGATTTTGTGCACTTGACTCATACCGATGCCTAAGCTTGTCCGAATCTGTCGATAGGTCACTCTTTTGTCAGTCTCTATCATACGCCGCACAACACAGATGTTATCTTCAGTCGTCGCCGTAGAAGGCCGTCCCTCACGTAAATCATCAGTGAGATTAGTGCGACCACGTTTAAACTCATTAAACCAGTTGTAAACAGTCGCACGAGATGGGGCTTCATCGTGAAAGGCCAATCGTAGTCTATCATAACTTTCTTGTTGACTTAAATGACATCGAAAGTCATAAAAAATCATTGCACGAAAATTTTCTCGTGTTAAATTCATGATGACGTGACACAGACAATTTTCAATTTGCCGCCAAATCGTAAAACAAATGACAAATGAATGAAATATATACTCAGTAATATTGGCAAAGAGTTATATTTTCAAATTTTAGAATTATTTTTTTATTATATTGTTTATAAGTGGCCAGTTCTAAGAACTTTCAGTTTGACCCTCGTATAAATATAATCAGTCTTTCAATTTATAATGGGGAATGTTTGTGGTGATTATGATTCAAATTTAATTATCATTAATTTGCAGTCTTTTAAATTTATTAGTCTCGAACTGTATTACCGCGATTTGGCACTCGTAAGTTGAATTTATATATAATGTTAATAAATATATTTAATTCTATACAATGCAAACAAACTATTCTCTTTAAATATTATTTTATGTAATTGCATTATATATATATATATATATATATATATATATATATATATATTTGCAGTTAATTTTTAGCTAATTTCGATAATATTAATTTAAAATCTTTAACGAAAAGTTTTAGTTTAGGGATATAAAGATAATTCTTAATGAAAAATGCTTAAAAATCCATCGCTGGCACTCTAAGACGGGACTCAAACCCATACCTTTCACAATCCGGACGACTGCCTTGAAACGTCATAGATTCAAATATAATATATAAAGATAAGTCAAAATATTGAAATTAGTAAAAATTATAAATTTGTCTATAAAATTAAAATTCGAAGTATCAAGATCATAGGAGCATCATATAAAAAGCGCACGACCCATATGACAGACGAAATTGACCCCTCTCAATAAAAATCGGCTTTCCTTATCGTGGAATTCAGTGTGCGCCGGCCTGAGGCCAGCGGCTTACCTTATTTGCATACAAGCTACGATTTGTGTATTGTTAATTAGAGCAAAGAAAACAGGTTAGAGCCTCCCAAGCTCGGGGACGACTCTCGCTCCATTATTGTTTCATCTGTTATTTAAATGGCAATAGATTACGCTACATAATTGAACATAATTAACGGGTATGTTAATTTCGTATTGGTTTGCGTTTATTCAATAAGCATAATGTTGAAAGTATACATTAAAATGTCCGCCTAGAAAAAGACTTCAACGCGTTACTGGGGTTCATATCTTATGTAACTAACTCTTTTTTATCAGATAAACATATTTAGAAAGATTTTATGGAATTTGAATTTTGTAAAAACCTTATTTAATGCTTTATAATTGGAAACGAAAACTTTTATTAGCAGAAATTAATATACAGTTTATTTATTTTTATTAGATAATATAATGTTAATAAAACAAAGTTTCATTATTTCCAATTCACCACACCGCTACGTGTCAATGAACGGTGAATATGAATAAGCAAAGTAATATAGTATATTGCCGGAAAACCCTCATTTGCGCCGACTGGTGTGAAGTGTACGCTGTGAAACTACATCACCTGATAATAAAGGGGTAGGACAAACTGACCTGCAATGCAAAACTCCAGTCAGTTCAATCTCATTTCAAAGAAATTTACCCCATACGACATGACTTGAATAGGATTAAGCTGACTAGTTTCTTTTCAATAAGATCATATTTATTCATTATGTATGTCAAAGTACTATATCAGCTCCATGTATTAGCGACTCAGTTTAACGATGACAATTTACTTTATTTTCTCAATTAATTTTCTGCAACAACTGACATTAGCATATAACAAAAGCATTGTCGTTTATAAAGATATCGAATCACGTGATAATATATATTTCGCTTAGTAAGACAACATTACTTTGCGACAAATAGTATCGGACGCCAGCTTTTACACAATTTATGCGTCGCCTTCAATAGGCTGTTGGACGGTCCGGTCATCGCAGAGATAGAACCATCTAATGATAATGGTTGACGCAAGAATGTGTTTCTCATAAATTTATTCCAGCTCATAGGGTCGCGCACTCTTACGTTTTTATTGTGAAAACCCATATAACCTCCCTGATAACTTTATTGTTATTTACATCACTGAATTATCATTCCGATAGCATTTGTTTTACATTGGTGTAACGTTGTCGGAGACGGTCTTCGTATCTAAATTGCTTAATTGGAAAGTCCGAGAGGGCGCTCGGATAACCGATACCAATACGTGACCTTTCAATTGAGACCGTACAAATTAGGCTTACGCCACACTGCTAGTCATTAATTGGATATGTCAAAGAGTAAGCAGTGTGAGGTTTCCTCGTAAGACAAATAATTTGGGAATTGTTGTATTAAGGTAAATTTTTTATTATTTTGTTTCTCTTATATAGTTAATAACGTAACAATGTAATGTATATTATTTGTTAATGGAACATACAATATATACAAGTATATCTCTACATATTGAGACTACAATTAACACTTGTACAGTGTGATGAAAGCCTTAGGCTAGCGGCTGCCATTACATGATTTTATCAACATGTTGAGAAGCCGAATAAACTAACGCTGTTTATGTATTCCGCTTTGCATTGCGCAGCGATTCGACCCGTTGTAATTGACACCACCCGATGTAAAAGCTCATCCAATTTTAGGCTAATGCATTCGTGTTGACAAGAATTATGTCTCTGTCGTTTCCATATACGATATATTGTTGACGTTTTACAATAACGTAACATAACAAATTATCTTCTCAAACGGAATTCTTTGATGATTCGTTTCTTATGGTCGATTTAAAATTCAATAAGAAGGATCGTATTTACTTTATTGCAAAAGATTTTCCTAAAAACCTCAATGAGAAATAAACTCACGATTAATTTAAAAACGTGGGCAGCGATTACACTTGGAGTGATTAAATAAAATGATCATAACTCGAAACGCGTGCGTCGGACTGCGGACCAATACTCGATATACGGTTGCTATCAAACTGCAGTAAAGAATAAATCGATTACCAGGTGGCTGACAACTCGGTTGTTATTCATAAATGCAGTCTCGATAGTTCAGAGTTCTGTCGTTTTGTCGCAGCTTTTGAGTTATGAAGAGATAATACTGATATAAGAAGAGGGTTATACGCCGATATTAGCTTAGTGTTAAAACCTGAGGATTCACTGCGACGGTGGGCGACTGACATTCCAAGTAGGGAATACCCCTTAATACTACACTTTATGCAACAATTATTGGATTCTGTCGCTACAAAGATATGTTCCACATCTTTACTTCTCGCAAGCATACCCATTTATGTCTCATTTCCGATCGTGAATGACTACAGTAACTTTATCATTTTAAAACTTCCAATATCGAACGTGGGCCACGGCTCGCTGAATAAGACTTTACGAATTTTTAAATGCAAATAAAGTCTTAATAAACTGTTTTTATGGTAGCATTTATTCGCATGCAAAATAGGGTCCGTGGCGCGTGTTAGGCTAATAAGGTACGGGTGACCAGTCTTAACGAGTGCTACACCGATAACATTCGTACTTAAATGAAATCACGCTTTATTGAATTTCATATGTTCTGACCAAAAAAGTGATACGGCGGGTGTGATTATTGGTTGCCCACCTTGCGACGTCACCTACTTCAGACCGACGTTACAGTTTCAAATAAAAAGTTGTTTGGTTGGTATTTTATCCTTTCCTTGAGTGAGGTTTTATTATTGGACGCCGAGTTTGTGATTGTCATTCCACATTAGTTTACAAAGCTCTCGCTGGATATTCTTGAAGAAACGTTTGTAATGTGCCTCTTGAACGTTTGCATATTTAATACTCAGCGCTCACTTAAATTCATATTTATAAGAATGTGTATTTATTTATATATTTTAATACTTACAAGAAGTATTTAACGAAATATAACGATAAAAGTAGATATTTTGTTTTGATTAGGCCCTTTGTATAATAAATTAAATGTATTTTAGCTGTAGATTTAACCTTGTATTATACAAAACATTTACGGCTCATGAATTCATTATTAAATTCTACTTCAGGTTTTCTAAACAAAATTTGAAACCAAAAACTAGATTTTTCTTTCACGTTGAAGAAATACGCTTTGGTTAGTTTCTGATATTTTTCATATTCACCACTTTCATATGGAACCGTTTTCACAGTCGACCTTATTTTTACTTTAGCATTTTCATAAAATATCAAGACAAGCAAGCCTGTTAGCTATAATACCACATACACGAGCTGCATCGCTAATAAAATCAGTGCAGCAGCCTTGCAAATGCGCGCTATTTATACACGGATATAGCCCGAGAATAATGTCATCCCGGCGCGCCTCGTCACTAAGGGCGTGTCAGGGATAAGTTTACATATTCCATATGAATTATGCTGATTGAGATTTTATGTTAAGTCCTTAGGGTGGAGTGTGTTTAAGACAGCCACTGACATGCATCAAATTGACGTAGACGTAGTTTATTTTTAATAAAATTAACTATTAACTTATAAAAAATAATTTCACTATACTTATGTTTTAATTGCAGAAATACAGTACTGACAGAGTGAGATCCCATAACCACCAGTCATTTTCAGATATCACGCAATCAAATTAAGTAAATCACTTCTCACATTTCTTAAATTCTGGTTGCTGATTTTTAAGTATATGTAACATATTATTAAAAAAATCTATATCATTATATTGTATACTTGTATGGTAAACGATGGCCTTGTATGGGAATAACTAACATGATATTAATAGCTACATTTTGCTTAAATATAAACTTACTCGAAGATTACTCGCATCTAATTAGGTGTCGTTAAATGTTGCTTGGTCGAGTTATGCAATAAATTCTATAACTTCCAACATGTAATTTCATGTATTTAATTAGCATCTAATTTATGAATGAGAATTTATTAGCGATAGCGACTTTCCTCACACCTGAACGTGTACTCTGATCGCCGTTCTATTTACAACTAAAGTGGCCATAAATGATAAACACCCTGATTCCTGGTTCCCAGGTTACTTCAGTTACTTCGGTTAAACTTAACGTCATGGCGTGTCAATGGCGTTCCAATTTCATCTATTTTGATAATTTTTAACAGAATTTTAAACAAAATTAAAGATTTTAAATTTATCGTATATATTTTTTTATCTTTGCCCGACCGTAACCTCGTGGATTAGGATCATATTTTGGCTGACTGTTTTTAATCCATAGAGTATTTAATCGAAATAGTTTGTAACAGCTTTAAGTTTGATGTTTGGATAATGAGGTTTGATAGCTTTTTTTAATTCTAAAACTGTGATTAGAAGAACTGTGTAATTATTTACACTATCAGACGAGTATACACAAAAATAAAGTATACCAGTATGACTGGATAGTTCCGATGTTTGTTCTGATACTGTTGGATACTGGTGTGAGATCTATGGCAGGAAGTCATTCCGAATGCGTGCATATGGTCAATATTGACAGGTTGGTGTGAAGAGCTTATTGTTGAGTTTCATGTGTACTAAATCATATCTGGGAAGTAATCTTTGCTAATATACTATAAAATATATTACATAAGGTCAAGTGAATGCGACCGTTAGTTATTGGAAGATGAAAATAACCGGATATGGAATATTTAAATGTATTCTTAATTATTCCAAATTATTCCAAATATATCTCTTTCTTTCACTATTCCATTTTTGGTATATCATTCAATATTTGGTTTTCTTTACCGTTGTTCAACTCGGAATCGTAAATAAAAATCTAATTAGCCATTTTCATTTTTATCGAAATTTTAAATATTTGGAAAATATTTCTTTTGGCTGTTTGGGTGGATTACCTGAATATTGATGAAAATAAACTTTGTGGTAGCGAAAAAGATAACAAGTGCTTGAAAAATTTGACAGTCCTGTTACATCCTAGATAGCTCGGTGGTTAGAGCCGTCGCCCGGATTGCAACTGCTCATAACTTCGTTTTCAAAGGATTTCAGGACCCGGATTATCGAATGTATCTATTAATACAGGTTACGACCTATTTCGATACTAACTTTAATCAAAATCCATAGAATGATTATATTACATATTTTAAGCGACTTTTTTAACTACAGCGAGTTATTAACTATTTACAGCGACTTCGCCTGCGTATGGTGTAGCTGACCGTAGGCGAAATAATTTGTAAAATCAGTCCAATAGTTTCGGGCTCTATTCAATGCAAATAAACAAACAATAAAACCTTTCCTCTTTGTTATATTAGTACAGATTATAAACTAAGAAACAGGATTAAGAAATGTATTTACTGCTGTAATAGTATGATCGATTTAATAAACAGTATTGAAATTATAGTTTAATAACTTGAAAACATTATTAACAGCACTTCTTATTTATAAGTGCACCATAATCTTATCGTTTAGCGCGACAAGTTTGACACAACAGGTATATTTTCCAATATTGACAGCGTAAAACAACCTTTACTGACATATACAAGAATAGTGCGTTAAGAAAATAACTTGTATTGTAAACATTGTAGAAACATTACTAGCTTAGTCGGTATTAATAATGTATTAAATTTTCATATTTTATTAATTTTGCATCCACAATGCAAAATGATAAATTTTCTTAATTATTTTTTTAAAGAACCCGCCAGACCTATGTATTCTGAGATGAGACTCGAACCTACGATCTTTCGCAATTGGAGCGATTGCTCTAACCACTGAGCTACTCAGGACCCAACAGAACGGACGATTTTTTAAGTACATGTTTTTTTTTTGCTAAAAGTGAGCTGTTTACTCCTGGGTGATTAGAGCAGTCGCCCGAATGCGAAAGGTCGTGGGTTGGAGTCCCATCTCAGAGTGACTGGACTGATGGGTTTTATAGCATTTTTCATGAAGAATGTATTAAATTTTAAAATAAACAGACTTTTTTTATAAAAATCGACAGGGTAAAAATGAATCTTATATCAATACCGTCATTTATCATTCAAATGAGTATTTAAAACATATATATTATGGAAGTTGGAACAATCTTTAAGACAGGAAAATGTGGATTATTTTTTTCTACATTAATCATATCGGAATCAAACCCAAGACTACGGAAGAGGTGACGTAATATTCAAACTATTTGACCATGAAACTCTCATTAAATAAAACATAGTTTAAGAACATTGCAAAAATGTGACACAGTTTATCACTCTCTTATATTATAAATGTGGGTAAAAATGGAATATATTTTCTCTTATATTACATAATTAATTTAAAAATAAAAAAACACGACTGACTTAGATAACAAACGTTACACAAAACTGACCCCCGTCTGGTATTAGAATTTTGTTTTTCTTTTCTTAAACCTTTCTCTTGAACCACTATACATACATATATTGACGAAAATCGCATTAAAATATGTTGTATAGTTTAAAAAATCACAGCATATACACAGTGCGAAGCGAATTTGTTTTATACTATGTACAGATACACTGTAACAGAAGATTTTCTTGATGCAATCATTTTAATCTCCGTTTTGTTATAACAAAGAAGGTGTAACTGTGCGTCGTGCCACCGTTTATTTCGTCCTAGGTTTCCGCATGCAAACTTTTTGCCTTTGATCTTCAACATTTTTTATTTTTATTATTCACATTTCGTAATTTGAAATTTTTAGTAATCCAATATGCTCTTTACGAATGTCAGTTCGTGTAAATTCGTTGAGTTAGAAACATTATACATACTTTATTTAAATCAAAAGCAATTTGTCGTAAAAAGTGTTAAAACATATTTATTATTACCTGTTTCCGGTATACTCACGAGTTTGAACTCATCAAAACTGTATACTATATCAAATCAAATATAATAAAGTTAAATTACTCACCAAACCAGAAGTTTTTTCATGTTTACCTTTTATTAAATCAAGTTCTCCAGCTTAGTCAGCCTTTTATTCATTTGCCTAAGCATCGCACCCGTTACATTGTTAAGTGCTTTTACATGAAATATACATAGCAGAACATTAGTTTACTATGTAAGACCAAATTTTTGCAATCAATTTTCAATTTAACTATCAACAGTTTATGACTTAAAATCGATAGCAATCTGAAGCTTGGTCAAATGTACTTTGTCAATAAACAAATTATATCATTATCGTTGTCATCGGCGTCAGTATATTAATGTCCCCACTGCTAGGGCACAGGCCTTCCTTATGGATGGAATCAAATTCAATTTAACTATCAACAGTTTATGACTTAAAATCGATAGCAATCTGAAGCTTTGTCAAATGTATTTTGTCAATAAACAAATTATATCATTATTGTTGTCATCGGCGTCAGTATATTATTGTCCCCACTGCTAGGGCACAGGTCTTCCCTATGAATGGAATCGAATTCAATTTAACTATCAACAGATTATGACTTAAAATTGATAGCAATCTGAAGCTTGGTCAAATGTATTTTGTCAATAAACAAATTATATCATTATCGTTGTCATCGGCGTCAGTATATTAATGTCCCCACTGCTAGGGCACAGGCCTTCCCTATGGATGGAATCAAATTCAATTTAACTATCAACAGTTTATGACTTAAAATCGATAGCAATCTGAAGTTTTGTCAAATGTATTTTGTCAATAAACAAATTATATCATTATTGTTGTCATCGGCGTCAGGATATTATTGTCCCCACTGCTAGGGTACGGGCCTTCCCTATGAATGGAATCGAATTCAATTTAACTATCAACAGATTATGACTTAAAATTGATAGCAATCTGAAGCTTGGTCAAATGTACTTTGTCAATAAACAAATTATATCATTATCGTTGTCATCGGCGTCAGTATATTAATGTCCCCACTGCTAGGGCACAGGCCTTCCCTATGGATGGAATCGAATTCAATTTAACTATCAACAGTTTATGACTTAAAATCGATAGCAATCTGAAGCTTTGTCAAATGTATTTTGTCAATAAACAAATTATATCATTATTGTTGTCATCGGCGTCAGTATATTATTGTCCCCACTGCTAGGGTACAGGCCTTCCCTATGAATGGAATCGAATTCAATTTAACTATCAACAGATTATGACTTAAAATTGATAGCAATCTGAAGCTTGGTCAAATGTACTTTGTCAATAAACAAATTATATTGTTATCGTTGTCATCGGCGCCAGTATATTATTGTCCCCACTGCTAGGGCACAGGCCTTTACTACGGATGGAATCGAATTTAATAGCGTGAGGAGTCGTCATGGGCAGTCACATGATCCACTATACCGACCCGGGGACTAATTATGTAATTTTAAAATCTTTCGCAATCCTTTTCAATTTGACATTTGAAAGATATTCACGAACTACACGCTACTACTACATGTGATAGCGATTCGAGCGACGTTTTATTAATAACATTTAATGAATAATTGAAATTTCTAAGGCAAGTAGACGCAAATATTACTTTTAAGTTTAAGTTACTAGATTTTAATAATGTTTTTGATCATTCTAATCATTAGTCTTTGGTAAAGGTAAGGTAAGGTGCGGATTAATGGGTGTTAACAACTGCAGTTACAGCCGGAGTTAATGTGCTGTCTGAAAGCATCCCACGATCGGCCATTGCGAAAGTCGCTTCACTTCCGCATCACGTACCGAACGCACTAACCACTGCGCTATCGAGCTAATTATACGCAATTATACACACAATATTACACAATCAATCAAACAGGGCCAGAAGACTGCATTCACACAATGTCAATGTTTCTTAACAGTTCAACTTAGAAAGTGTCATTTTTAAAACATGCACCAATTGCGTCCAGTACCGGTTTCAAGTTGACAAGTTTGTAACAGAAAGCAATTACATCGGTATCTTATACATTTACCTGTTTCGTACTTCCGCGTTACGTAGGTGCACGAACTTGATAGCCAGTTGGGCAGTTGAGGGGAGCGGGGCAGAGGGAGGGGGTTCATTCATCAAGCCCCATAAGGCTCTAAACCTAATTCGACGCGAGCTGCCTCGCAACATCCGTTCTTGCAAAACATTATTTCATTCATAATTCGACTTTGGGTTGTGTTCACACTGAGCTCTAAATCGAAAAAAAAAATTAATGTAAAATGTCAATGACAAACAGTGAATGTTATTGTTTAGACTAAATGACATAAAGTTTTTAAAGGGCAAAAATAATACGCCGTAGCATATTCAGACATTGACCAACAATCTCAATATTTGGTAAATATAAAAATTTTGAAAACGTAAAACTATTTTCCAAATAAAAAAAATGATAAAGTAACTGGTAATTTGGATTTTTTTTCTCTTAAATTGTTACTTTAGTGTTTTTTGTGATATATACAATTTTGATATCTTATTAATGATACTAAGCCGTAGAAGCAAAAAGTCTGTATTATTAGAATAAAAACATACTGTGTATACTCACAGTATGTAGCTCGGTGGTGTAGTGGATAAACGCCGCGGCCCGCGATCGTTGTCGTTAAGCAACTTTCGCAAGGGTCGGTCACGGGATGGATGACCAAAAAAAAATTATCTCGAGCTACTCCGTGCTTCGGAAGGCACTTTAAGCCGTTGGTCCCGGCTGCATTTGCAGTCGTTAAAACCCTCCAATCTGCATTGGGTCAGCGAGGAGGGTCATGGCCCATCCTCCTTAACCATCCATAAGGAAGGCCTGAGCCCCTGCAGTGAGGACGTAAAAGGGCTGATGATGATGATACTTACAGTGGTTTATAATTGAAAATTCACGATTTATAACACGTATATCTATTACCTGTACCTGTTACAGGCAGTAAAATCAGTTATAATGGTATATCTAATTCTTTCTAAATTTAATGGACTTTTTCTGTATGCTATTATAGTAGTTCCGCAACAAAACTGTTACATATCCGTGTGAGTATAATTGGAACGTTATCTTAATGTAATAGTTTCTATTTAATCTTATCTCAGATATTAGTATCAGTTTAAGATAGGAAACTTATATATTATATCGATTTGTATATTTATCTTGATTAACTTAAACAAATTGATGTCTCATTAAGTTTATAACCATTTATAGGAAGCAGAAGCAAATGATAAACCATTATTGAAACGATATGATCGTGTAGATTATTCCTAATTAATTTAAAGTGTTTTTTATCTTGATTTTTTAGATAAGCATTCCATTATTTAAGCCAGATGTATATTTAATTCTAATGCTGATGTAGACACTTTTCAGTTTTATCATGTAATAAAGTTAGTTGTGTAACAAAAATCCACGAAGTTACTATAATAGATTTTTCCCCTTTTTCAGTATTGACTAAGCAACTAAAATAGATTTTTTTTGCTGAGATTTCGAGCAGTAAGTTGAATAAGTATCTATATTTAACTGTCTATCTAATCGTCACGCCAGAGCTCTTGCGTGATAGGTATAGATAGGCAGAAAGAATCGAATGTCACAAGGCACTATTTTCTTATATATTTTTCGCTTAACACCATAACTCTTATCCACATCTTCGCTTAGATATAAGTTCTGAGATCACATTTCGACAAAACCCTACAAATCTCATTGTGATTTATTAGGTCAGGCGTCCATTCACAGCCTCTTAAAAAAATCCAGAAAAAAAGAAAGAAAAAAGTATTATTCTTAACAATATCGAAATCACCGAATTGATACCCAATGGACGGTTTTTAAACCATATCACAATAAAATATTCGGGATTATACGATACGTCCAAAGAATTCATTTCTATGGGCTGTACTTTTATGATTATACCTATAGAAAAAATCTGGATTATTAAAGTTAAAAAAAGAAAACTAGTACTTAACTTAGCTCCCAATTTTTTTTTGATTTTAAGATTAATATGTTTTATTAAAATAAATAGTTTTGAACGAAAAATTTCCGCCCTGTCTTGAATAGCTCAATGGTTAGAGCAATCTCCCAGATTGCGAAAGGTTGTGGGGTCGAGCTCCTTTTGGGTGCTTGAGACGGTATTTTTTATTCAAAACTTTGTAATAATAAATAGTTTTTTTTTATGCCGGCACTTTTGGTACGTTTTTCAACAAATGAAATATATAAAAATAAGTTTGAGTGTCAGTATGATCGCCGCCGAGAGCTGCGGCGCACCCACGCAACTGCGACGGAAAATAACGTTTAAGCTGAGCCGATGACATCAGCGGCGCGCCCGCTACCGCGGAACAGCTGCACTTGCCCGCACGCGCTCGCATAAACCTGACGATCAGCCGACATCTCTTACACTATTATTCTGATCTACTATCCTATTCTGAACTAAAATAATATAATGGTCGACTGAATGTTTGTGATCTTATATAGAACTAGTTTTCCGAGTTAGTCTTTGCACTCGTTTATTACATGATTTTTAAACCCTTTTAACCTGCTTAGGGATAGATTTTTCTAAAAATCTTTTGTTAGCAACCTAATTATTTTCTAATTATATAAAGAAAATAAATTAAGCATTTATACGGTTCTTTGTACACTCAATGTATGGCTATTATATGGCTCTATGGAACAAATAGCAGTGGATGAAGTCAAATTGACCTTGAGTAAAACAAAGAATGGCAAAGCAGCCGGGCCTAACGTGGTACCATCCGAACTACTCAAGATGTCCGGAACCTCTGGAATCACATGTTTACCGTCACTGTTTAACCTCATTCTATATCAGTGGAAAATGCCAGATGAATGGAGAAAAAGTAACCTCATACCATCTCCTAAACTCGTAACCTGATTTACAATTACAAGGGTGACGTTGCTGATTGTGAAAACTATACCTTAACTAATTAACTCATACCTTCAAAATCTGGGAAAGCGTTATTTCAAACAGGTTGGCAGAAATTACTGAAATATTATCCAATTAATATGGATTTACGTTGGGAGTCGGGCACATGACATTCACGCAAACAGAATCCGTCCGAGTTGGGGTGGTTCGGCGGATTAACGTAATAGTCAGAAATGAGCAATTGAGCATATTCGGGGTACATTGAAAGTTGCAAGCATATTTGACAAACTGGTTGAGGCTCATCTGCGGTGGTATGGTCATGTTATCAGGCGAAAAAGAGAGCATATGACAAAATACGTCATGGACATTGAACTATATGAAACGACCTGAAGAAGACGGGACTGCAACCGGAGATGAAAGAAGTTTAAGAGGGCTGACCGCAAAAGCATTGGAAATAACAATCGGACAAAGAAGAAGATACACTCAATGTAGAAAGCTCTAAGAGACCAGGCTTACTCGCTGCTTCTAATTTTGATATTCTAAAATAACATTCTTGTTAATCTGATGAATCTATTAACTTTGTATATATTAAACTAAATTAAGCGTCGCGGCACACGATCGTTGTTGTTAAGCAACTTAAGTTTTTAAGCGATCGTTGTTGTTTTTGTTAAGCTCGGTCACGGGATGGGTTACCAAAAAACTATTATTTCGAGCTCCGGAAAGTACGTTTAGCCGTTGGTCCCGACTGCATTTGCAATCATTAATACACTCCGCAATGCACCACCATGGAATGTCATAGCCTATTGTTCTCAACCATCCATAAGGAAGGTTTGATATCTTCAGTGGGGACGTAAAAGGGCTGATGATAATATTAAATTAAAAAGAAAACTTTACTATACCCGATAGGGTATATGCTCGGAATCCCGGGCACCACTCCCATCTGAGGGCATGCCCAGGGTTTTTAGTGGGTAGGCCCCCGCCTTCAGCGGGGGAGAGTCCCACACACACCCTGCCGTCCCGTTAAGGCGGCAGGGATAGTACGTAACGCATTTGACCCTTGTGAAAGTTGCTTTACGACTACGATCACGGGCCGCGGCGCTAATCCACTACGCCACCGAGCTACAACCTCGGTTCCTCGGTTCCTCGGTAGTATAGTGGTAAGTATCCCCGCCTGTCAATAGCTCAGTTCACTAAGAATATAGATAAGTGGAAAATATATAAAAAAGAAAACTATTTTGAACTCAATATACTATACTGATAATTTTTTCTATAAAAAATGCTTAATAATCTACATTAATATCATGGTTGGACCAATCGCCGTATTGCGAAAGGTTGTGGGTTCAAGTTCCAGGGTATCTGAGGTTGGTGGATTTTCTTAGAACTTTTCATTAAAAATATTTAAATATATATTACGTATGTATATGTATTTATCTTTCAAGGTAATAACGAACAATAATACCTATACAAATAGGTTAATTACTAGTTTTTCACTTCACGTTTACAGTACAACAAAATGAAAAATGGATGACAGCTATATATATATATATATATGTCGGCGGGTAGTCAGAAGGGGCTTTTACGAAGCCCAAATAGATGGTCCATATCGGAGGACTATCTTTACAATAACACTGCAGGCGTGTATACCAACGTGGATTTGTTCCATTTTATCACTTTTCTTACGAAAATATAACGAGATAAGCGTGATGTCATTTTTTTTTTTTTTTTTTTTCATTTATTTTGGCATCAAACAGTCATGTAAAATAACAATAATTTCACAAACAGTAATGACTAAAAAGACCTACAGTGCCCAAGTTTAGTACAAACAAAATGTTTTCATGTTTAAACGTGATCAGACAAATATTCATGCAGTAATAAAAAACAAAATGCAAGTGATTACAACAAAAATCAAATCAGAGATGACGATAATAATTTTTTTATTTTTTACTTTAGGTTAAATTTCTTTGAAGTTCTTTTTTAATATTCTTCAGAGATGTGTTAAATAAATCTATGTTTGACAGTTTCTTATTATACATAGTGGTGGAACGATAAAAGAATGCGTTTTGGGTATAATTTTTCCTGCGACGCGGAGGAACAAACAGAGGTAGTGTACGTGAGGAGCGTATAGGGAGACGAGTTCGACCGGAAAATTGAACATGGCCAAGAAGCTCTGACGAGTCGATAAATGAGTGTAAAATCTTATAAAGAAAAACTGTATCAAACATAACGCGGCGATTGCGAAGAGTAAGCAAGTTACATTTATTCAGTGCTTCATTGTATGTCATGTTACTGCTGTTATTTCTATGATTAAGGGATTTCAAGAATTTCTTTTGAACTCTTTCGATTCTGTTAACGTGAATATTATAACAGGGGTTCCAAACAGTACTACAGAAATCAAGGATAGAGCGAACAAAAGAAAAATAAAGTATCTTTAGCGTGTCTGTATTTTTAAAAGGTTTGCTAATCCTAAGAACGAAACCCAACCTGCGAAAAGCGGCACCAACAATATGGTCTACGTGATAGTTAAATGCAAGATTCGAGTCCATTATGATCCCCAAGTCTCTGATATGGGTCACTCGTTCGACAATGTTGTTATTCATACAATAATCAAAGTTAACTTTATTCTGATTTCGATGTCATCTGATGTCTTTACGCCTCGGCGTTTGGAAACAGAATACGTGCCAAAATGGCGGCAACTTGCTTTTTATTAACGAACTGTCAAAGTCAGTGTCACCATTCTAATAAAATTAAGGGTATCGATGATCACGCTCTCTTTACAATCGAGTAATTAAGTAATCGAGTAACTAGCAATTAAAATAAAAGAAACTAAATCAAACGATCTTCGTAATGACGATGCGACATATATGTATATATATATATGTCGGCGGGTAGTCAAAAGGGGCTTTTACGAAGCCCAAATAGATGGTCCATATTGGAGGACTATCTTTACAATAACACTGCAGGCGTGTATTCCAACGTGGATTTGTTCCATTTTATCACTTTTCATACGAAAATATAACGGAAGAGCGTGATGTCGTCGGATGTCTTTACTCCTCGGCGATCGGAAACAGATTGTGTGCCAAAATGGCGGCAACTTGATTTTTATTAACGAACTGTCAAAGTCAGTGTCACCATTCTAATAAAATTAAAAGTATCGATGATCACGCTCTCTCTACAATCGAGTAACTAGCAATTACAATAAAAGAAACTAAATCAAACGATCTTCGTAAAGATGATGCGACATATATATATATATATATATAATCACGCTGATCATATAAAAAAAAACAATAACATTACATTTGAAAAACATTAAATCCAATATATTTTAATATCAAGTACCTAACTTGAAGATGAGAGAATTGATTATCTTCTAAGAGTTAATTACTACAACAGCCACTACAAAGTATCAAATACCTTGCAGTAAGTTCATAAGCTGTTATTACTCCACTTTAACACCAAATAACCAGTTGAGATTGAAATACAGACGCCTTACACAAAGATTGCTTCATAAATCTAGCGTTCGAGAAATTTTACACGTCTTTGTTAGTTAATATATTATGTGCCGTCGGCAATATTCTATATTATTTTTCTATTTTACTTCGTGAATGGGCTGCGATGTCGTTAATGACCCATTCTTTTCTAAAGTTTCGGTTTCGAATTTATAGGAGTTTGTTAAGATTATTGTTACTGCATTGTAAAGTGTTTTCGGTCGTTTCATATTACTTTTTATGTTCTTTTAGACAATAATGATGCAATGTTATGTAATTCTATTTCAACGTTATATTATATGACATTATGTTTTTTTAATATACCGTTATATTACCCAGTCATAGTTTAGTTCCTTAGTCATTAGTGAAATACATATTGATAGCAATTATGTTACAAAAATAAACTAAAATCTTTAGTACTCACAAACTGCGTTTTGAATCGTGAAAATAACCAAGATAAATAGCGGTAAACCTATCATATTTTAGTAAATAAGAATATGATTGTATTCATTTTGAAATTAAAGGAAATCGTTATTGGAAACCTAAAGAGAGTATTAGTACAATAGAATTTACACCACTGTTATACTATATATGGTGAATGGTATTATGCAAGAACGAGAGTATTGAAGGGATCATTGACACTAAAGGGGTTTATTGACGATAAAGCAAGCGAGTGTAATGGGATCTCGCGAGCACTCGGCCTAAGCGGGTCGGAGGTCGACCCGTTAGGACATATTGTGAAACAGACATTGCGGTGATGAGAACTAGCAAAATAAATTTAATTTAAAAAAAAATAAAACCCATGTAAGATATGTTTTTTTTTATATAATTATAAGGCAAAGAAACTGGTATTAATTCATCACGATTTCATGTAAGTTCCCAAGTGTCCAATTAATTTCATTCACTACATCTTACAGAAACTGTGAAGTGCAACCAAAGCAAATAAATAGGAAATGTCTGCTTACCTACTAATGCCTTTGGCTAGTCTCCAGTTCTGTGAAATCTTGTGTTAGAAAGCCTTTGTTGGGCTCATTCGGCTCCCACAACCTTTTAGGAACACTAAAACTATCTGCACACTTATATTTTATATTATTAATAAGATTTATTCTAAGATTCTTGGAGTCAAAATAGAATGTGTCATATGTATAGAATATTCCTTAAAATAAAATATTGACATTTGGGAATAATAAACAATTAAACTCAATTACATAAAAAAGAAAACATTACTTAATATTAAAATAAAACATTCGAAAATGTCTTGAATAAATATAATGTTATTAATAAACTACGGAAACTAAAGTACAGTAAAGCTCAATCCCCACACGCCAAAGAAGATGTGTCCTAGAAATACGCTATTTATGATCATCAATTTTTAGTTGTTTTTAATTATTATTTGTAATTTTTTTATAGACGATTACAGTAGACGACTAAAAAACTCAATTATTTTAATGAACTACGAAGCAGTCTATATTATGATTAGACAGTATCAACGTAAATTGATGGCTTAAGGGAAAATGAACTGAATCCTTTTTAGGTAAGACAGACACGTTTCTAAGCGCGCACTCTACAAAAAGAACGTAAATCAAGCACTATGGTCGTACTGAAGCTGACAGGCTTTTGCCTCTACATGTGTACACATTCCTTATTTGAGTGGCACTGCGGATCTTTATCAAAGCGGCGGCTTTGTTCTGTTGTTTATGTATGCTTTTATATACTTTAAGGACGTAGATATTTAGGTCAACATTGTAGATCGGTAACACCAATAACTTATATTGATAAATGAAATCAAACGCGTCACAAATCAGCACCTACTTATCACGCTTACTGATGTAGTTGTTTTTTAGTGATTATAAATTGAATATTTTCTGCCTTTATGTAACAAATCGAGTAACTAGTTTCCATGCAATCGGATTGTATCAAAATAGACTTAATTGGTTAAGCAACTTTTACAAGGATCGGTCATAGGATGGATGACCAAAAATTTGTTATATTGACATTCTCAGTGCTTCGGAAGGCACCATAAGTGGTTGTTCCCGGCTGTAGACGTTAATACCCACCAATGCTCACTGGCCCTACTTTGTGGGTCAACATGGCCTATTATACCTATTCAATTCGATTCCATCCACAGGGAAGGCCTGAGGCCAATAGACGTATTAATGTCCCCTGAGAAGTGGGGACATTAATAGGTGATGATGATAATTTTGTTTAATTTTGGATTGAATATTAACACCCAATTGCACAAGAGTTCATTAAAGTTTAATAAAGACGTTAATTTCTAATGAATGTTCTAAAATTAAAATTTTGTATCGGTAATGTCGCTTTAAATAAATGGTCAATTTTAATGGAACGTTTTAGGATGGGTGTGAGTGCATTTGATTCGACTTAGTGTCAAGGAAAATAATGTAAGTGTATTTACGCGGTAGACTCGTTGGTAGAATTCGGACTTCTTCTGTCAAACTGAGGCATTTTCAATTATTTTGAATACTATGTATCTATATTTCCTGTACTCGTGATTGTTAGTCGGGTTATAGATAATAAAATCGGGTAAGGGTTAAATGAATTTATGTCTATGCGTTTGGATGAATATTTATTCCTACATAAAGATGGGTGAGATACGAAATTGACTAGATCTCTATGATGACAAGATATAATAATCATCAATATTTTATTACATAAAATTATATATAAGCTATGTTTGTATAATCTAATTTGTGATGTTGTAATTTAATTGTTATTTAATTGACTGTGATATAATTGATTATTAAGGATCGGAAAAATAACCATTTTGACATTGTTAAGATACTTAATTTATTTGACATTCCTACTTACAATGATTTGACCTGCATGATTTAAACCTTTATTTTTAATTTAATATGCTTATTGTAAAAGACTTGCCGAGTGTAACCTTCTGAGTTATATGGCCAATAAATTATTTGATTTGATTTGATTGATTAGACTTATTATCCACTAACTACCAATATTTTGGTTATTGCCAAATCAGTTAACATTTTTAATTGTTAGTTCTAGATAATCGTTTTTAAAAACAATATATGCAGATTGTTACAGAAGACAATAATTGTCTGGAGTTAATGCAAGCTAAACAAAACACGTACGCATGTGGTAAGATGACGGCGAACGACGCCCGGGGGCGAATGGGAACGAGGAACGTATGAGAAATCTCAAGACGTGTGCTTGATCGCCTTTGCTGCGTTATTCCGATTTTAATTTATTTCGCTGCAATCTATTATGTCTATTCCTTGCATACCTATTTACAAATAGTCAGAGATATATGTCCTAAAAATTATAAATTATTTTAATTTTTATTTATTTGACGCTCAAAAAACTTATAATTAGGTTTCGGATTCATCGTTTTTCTTAGGATAAGTCAGATAGAATTGCACAATAAACAGTTTTCTAATCTGTACTTAAGTTATAAAAAGACGAAAAGTGTTGTTTGTTTGCATTGAATAGGTTCCGAAAATGCTGAACCTATATTTTAAAAAAATGCACCTACGAAAAGCTACACAGCATACACGGGCGAATTCGAGGGTTAACGGCTATTAGATAATAAAAAATATTCTTATAGTCAAACCTATTTCTTTTTGTAAGTCAATATCGGTCAACGTTTAATTTACTTTTATTACAATGAATTAGATGTGACTTCCCAGTGGACAAGAAACTTAGAATGCGAATCGTATCAACGATTACTATAAAATACTCGATTGTACCTGGTTGACAGTCACAGGCGCGTGAATCATGTTTTACTTGCGTGATAAATTGTTATACTTCTCTATCCTAAAAATAAATGATAGTGCACTGGCTTAGACGATATCTGGCTACACAATGGACGCACACACGTGGATCCATTAGACAGGATAACTGCGGCTAATTCCCGTTCTCAAGACTGCGTATACACGCATTAGAATATAAGATGACAGACTCACTTGTAGGCATTAAACCGAGCGATTGCTAAGCCTAATATGTATGTCTATTATAAACAAAGTAACAACATTACAAAAATAATTTATTATTTATTTTATGTTACCTATTGAATTTTATAGATAATCAAATACCAGTGAAGCATATTACCTTAAGCATTTCTCTAGCAGACTTTGTTATTGGATGACTGGTTCTTGTAACGACCCGTCTCCTTTTGTGGAAAGATTTGTGTAAAGAACGTGACATCATTTAGTTTCGATAAACATCCGGGCTATGTAATTAATGGATGAAAATAATATAGTTATTTGCTTTAAAATAATATAAAGTAATTTAAAAAATGACAAGGTTTAGGTAAGACCTGGTTAAGAGTCGTTTAGTCTATGCGTGAGGTGGTTATTCATTTGTGCGTCGCAGTCGGCTCGTTAGCAATTGGACATGCCCGTTGCACGAAATATTTCAGCGATTGAACCGGCGGTAAATTGCACGCAACAATGGTGCGCGTTCGCGCTCGCCACAAGCAGACCCTATTTACTACATGAGTTTTACGATTCACTCGTTATCATTAAATTATGTTAACTGGTTCTCTTGTCACAAAAAAGCAGTCGCATCCTTCAACGCTCCGGACGTTTCCTGTTATAAATTAGACTACGCACTAAATTGTTTCTCAGATTTAAGCCGTTGTCGGACAAATTACCAGCCTTTGACAGTACACTATTCCGTATTATTTTACCGAGTGGAAAACGACATCGAGTGACAGCGATTCCCATGGCTAACCCGCTCTCGTATTAATTACGAGACGATGATCCGGCCGCAGCGCGCATCCATCACGGCCGCGAGATAGCGCGTTATGAACGACGCACAGATTTGTATTCGTAATTTGTACCACTGTCATCACATTTCAAAGACAAATATAAAGGATTGAGGAACGGAATGACAAGTGTCAGCGGGCCCATTCGGTTGGTATTTTAAGAGACGTTTTTATTTAACACGAGCAACAAGAGGGGGATTGATCGAGACAGGTTTCGAGTGCCGTTCGATGGCCAGGTAACGTGGAGTCCTTGCGTCGCTCAACGTTCCAAGAAATGTCCTCGGCCTCTCTTCACGTCCTAACAGCACAACAACCACGTGACTTCGCTTAAACGTTTCTGTTGTTGACATCTTTTTATCTCTTTTATTTCAACATTCTCAGAAACCTTTACCTATAAAATACACAATCACTGGGGTTGTTTTTTTATTAACACAAAACACCTACACGTGATGTGTCGAGCTCAAGGTAGACAAGTTCATATTTTATTTTCCAAAAAAGGTTACCATTACAATCTATAATCTCGTTAATGAGGTGTGTAAAAATAAGCTGCTTTACCTGTCAAAGGCATGTGACTACTATAACAAAAATATAATTTAATATTAAATTGCTTTAAATCTAATACAGTTTTTAATTTTAAATTCGTTAATTACCGGTTTTTTCAAAGTTGAATTGTGTATTATACTAAATTTATATATAAACTATATATATTTCGTAATAAAGTTTTTTCAATTGACAATTTGGGACGACGACAAATTTTTGTTTGTTTGTCCGTCAGGTAGATTTCTTTCTCGTAAAATTACGGCGATATATTGAGTAAAAAGGTCACATGACGTCACGCTTTGGTACATTTTTTACAAAACTGTTAGGTAGCGAATCCCCACTCCTCAACTTTAATGCCTATTATCTAAGCTATTTCTTGTTAAATTGAAGTAAAAAAAAATACGTTTCTAATATTTTTCTATTATCTGACTGACGGACTAAATAGATTTTTTTTTCCCCAGTCGTCATCCCTATTATTAGTAAATATTATTTTCAATATTATACCTACAAACTTTTAATTTTGATATCCCTTACTAAAATTTTATCGTATTCCTTTAAATTTGTTTTGTTCTAATCAGTATTGTGATAGAAGGGTATGTTTCAACAATTGTACCAAATTAGCGGTTTGTTCGTTAGTTACCGTGAACAATCGTGAACGATTTGCCTAGTCACCGAATATTAATTAAGAGGAATGAACATGCCCGCGCGCAGCGATCGGACTCAGGTTGTCGCTCTGTTTATCATAAACATTGTTTAGTGTTATGTGAGCTGCGCCTGCGTTATGTGCTTTGTGAATGTCCATAGTCATGCTTGTTTTGCAAAGGTTCACGGTGAGATATCAAGATTAAATCTCCGAGAGTGAGTCGTCAGGGGTGTGGCTCTGATTCACGGTGATCGTAATTTCTAAGAATGAAAACAATATTGTGATTTTTAATAACAATAATCCATCTATACGTAATAATAGCTTAATTGACACGCACCGTGATTCATTGTGGCGTTCGGCCGAATGATTTGTTGGTTGTCGATGTTTGAGTTTTTAATTATACGTAACTAAAGATATGTTATTAGAGGGCGGGGTGTTATGTTCTCCATGGTCACGGCTATCTCCGAAATGATGCGTGATGCTTTGGGTTTTTTTGCTATGCTTACGTGGCAGTTGAGCCTCTTAATCTCTGACAATTTGACGTGAAACCACATATTATTGTCGAAAATGGATCGTAATTGACTGTTTTTTATCAACCGAACACGAAAGGGAGGAGCAAAACGTGGACAAGAAATACATATTAAATTAAGCGTTGATATTACGGAGTTCCATCAATCATTGGATACCTTCCGATACGTATATCGCATTCGTAACCCATTTGTCTGGCACGCCGTTAAGTTCCAACAAATTGAAGTGTCACTTTTACCCGGTGTAGCCACTTCTCTGGTGTAATCACGAGGAAATTAATCTGAGACGGGCTTATTTCGTCATCGCATTTACGGTGCATACTGATTATGATTTATCCACTTTTGTGACTTATGATACTTTTCAGAAATTAAATGTACCATATCATTCACCTCGCTTAATAAGAATTTTGTTGATAAATGTGCTGAATATAATTTCTATTTATATCTAATAAGCGTAACTTTTTAAATGAACGTGTTTTAATTTATTGTTATAATTTTAGATTAATTTCGTATTTTTTTTTAATCAGTTATCTTTTTTATATAAAATTATATGATTAAACAACTCGTAATTTAGAGAAATGCCTTTGTATAAAATATTAGTGTATATGGTACGTTAGATGCACGTCATTGTGCATTGGCTGGAGCCTGTGCGCACCCCGCTGCGCAGAGACATGTCAGCGCTCCCCGGCCCAGCTAAGACAAAAGACAAATTAATTTTGTACACAAGCCATTTAATTTGAATCTGAATAGCATGAAGTGCGACGAATGGATGGAGAACAATGGCCGGCGCCGACGGTGCCGCCTTTTTGTTTTAAATAAAAAGTATAAAATCTAAACGCTCGGCAGACAATTCCTTATTATGATATGGACGTAATGGAGGCCCGCCGAGGCGCCTAATAGCTTATAATATTAAATGTACGTGATAGAGCCGCGGTACGCGCTCGCCCATTCTCCACGGACAATGTCCGCTCCGGAAATAATCGTCAAAGTGTAAAACCTTTAATCAACAATAAGGGTTTCATTCTAACGCTATGAGTTCGTCTCAAGACATTATTATATATTGTTGTTGTTCAGATTTGTCTGTTTAAATTGCTTGATTGGTATAACACCGCCACGAATGATTTATTTACTCGTAAAATTAATCAAATTCGTTCATAGTTTTATTTAATTTATTAATGTTAATATGTATTTTTTTTAGAATGCACTTATTTTTATAAAATAAAGTTATGTAAATGTACAGTCTTATTCATTATTAAATAAGAAACATTGATCTAATACGTAATAATCAAATAAATTAGCGAGCTCACATAGTTATTTACAGTTGTACATGATGGACCAATCATAATAATAGTTTAATCTGACGCTATCAAAATAGAAACTATGAATTAACAACTTAATAAGCTTTATGGGCTAACGGAGAACAATTTAACACTAAAATTATTTACATAGATATTTTATGGCCATGAGTTATGTTGCATTTACAATTTTGAAATATTAGATACCACGATCCGTTTGAACTCCGTCATGGACGCAATGAATCTTGGTGATGGAAAATGTTGGCTTGCGGCGACGCTAGGTGCACACCTACCGACAGGAAAGAGTGTTTACTTTATATCATTAGTCCATCAATCAAGATCAAATTTTGTTTTGAATTTAACTGTTAGTTAAACACTAACAATCGTTCGATCCGTGTTGCCCGCCCATCAATCAGGGTTTTGACGCGAGCCATCGTCGGCACGGCCTAAGGCTCGCGTCTCGGCCTGCGCAACACCAACGTGTCGTAATGACAGCCTTCGTCCCGACACGTCCAATTCACATGTTAAATGGAATCCCCTCGAAATTACGAACGTCCGCACTATTAAAGTGTTTGTTTCTCTCCTTTTTTCACCAAATGTTTTATCCAATTAGTGCTACCGTGTCGAAAGGATAATGTTGTGATGAACATATAAAACGATTAGCGCGTTAAAAGCGGAGCCTTGTCGGCGATAAAGGGTCGGAGACATCAAGCCTGCCGATTTATAGATATAAGCTGTTTATTGCTGACTGTCAATGCTTGCGTCCACTAAGCTGATCCGGGAGCTTCTTCGGGCAACACTTTCGAAATTAATAATATCATTGAGAGTTTCTAGGTGGATATTACTTTAAAACAAATTAAAGATTCTTGTATTCAAATTTAAAAGACCTGAAGTCAAAGTAAAAAAAAAAAACATGTATCTGAATGTACGAGTGTAAGAAACATGTACATGTTTATTTTCTTGCAATACAAATCACATTTAATTCTTAAATTTTAAATTTGTTTTTTTTTTGGTGTATTTTTAATATACAGCGTTTGCGGTTTCGTTTGCGACCATGTTATTTTAATGAAGCATTTGACTGTGTACACTTTTTTATTTATTATTATTTAGTATATACGATCAATGGGGTAACTTCAAAATTAGTTTTTCTTGTTGACCAAAAATTTATATTGTGGTGTTTTGGATTACAAGTATTACAAGTATTTTGGTTATTTACCTAATTTCCTAAAAAAGGGGGAAAAGTTTGCAATTATAGTAAACTTTCAAAAATATATTGTAATGTCAAAAGTCATGTGATAAATTTAAGAAGTTTTATCTAAAAACAAATTATATCTGTTTTTTACGTTATTAAAGGATCCTTTTCGAGAATATCATACAAAGAATAAAATAAAGTCATTTTCCGCTGTCTGTATGCTGAAATCTTTTGAACTACACAACGACTTTTAATCAGTTTTCGTTGATATACAGAATAATTCAAATGGATATTTTATATTTGACGCTGGAAAGCAAAAATATAATAACCCGCAAAGCAACAATTGTTCTTCAACGCAGAATAACACTTTATATTTGAGAAACAAGCGTATGTATATGTATTTATTTATGTTTGTTCCTATTGAGAATCATGATATTTTCTCAAAAAGCTCGCACCCAGGTTTATAATATGTCAGTTCAGTTCAGAATATGTTTGCTATTTTGTCTCTTTCTACTGTCTTGTCTTTTATACTGGCCTAACAAACCTTTGTCGTTTCAAATACCTACTCCATAATATGATGGCTTTAGCTACTCATCATAGTATTAGAACTAGCTTCCTTAAATCACTGCTTATGTTAAATAAGAGAGCTCTAGCTCTTAAAAATGTCCTCGGTGGTGTCGTTACATTTCCTAAAATATGGTTAAGCGAAACGATGGCAGGCTCATGAGTCATATTTACTAATGAAAGGGTGCTGCCAGTGGAGAAGAGTCTGCTGTAGACTATTTCATTTCTTCAATTTTCTTTTATTATGAATACTGTATATTGATTTGTCAATGAGTATATATGACTTGGAAACCGACGTATTATTATTTGTCAATGAGTATATATGACTTGGAAACCGACGTATTATTTAGTAATCCAAAAAAATCTGTTCTGTTATTTCTGATATTGTAATGGAAAGTGACTTCACAGTCTAATGAAGCCACTTTCCAAAAAGTCTCTATGGGAAATAATACAGCGAGAAAAAGCAGCCCTTGCTGAGCTTCTTGCCGGTTCTTCTCAGTATAAGATCTCTCACAGTAGATTTACGAACCGATGGCATAGTTTTCGACTTAGACAAGTATGCACTTGTGAATATTTTATTCAGTCTAGGCTATTGCAAGCGTGACATTAATTAAATTTACATCCTGGAATCTGAGCAATGTATGTAATAATGTATAATATAATATCTACAATTTAAATGTTTTCTATTGTTTTATAATTGATCTAAGTACCTATTACAAATACATTATTGAGATGCGACATATGTCGTTTAATAAGTAGAAACAATCACAAAGAGGAAGGGGGCGCAGTGACAGATGATCGATGTTAACAATCGGAATTGAATAAACATATGAACCGTTCGAATTCATCAATTTTAATTGAATTCTATTCACTTAATATATGCGCGTATGCACTGACATTGAAATTAATTAGAGCTTGTGCTTTTGAATCGTCTTATTCTTTAATTGGGTAAGGCTTTAGTTGTTATATTTAATGGTTGACTAATAGATTTTAATCTAATAAGATTAAATAAAGAATTTTAATCTTTATCGAAAGTTTAAACATTTGTGAAAATATTTCTTTCGGCTGTTTGGGTGAATTGCCTGAAAATTGATGAAAAATACGCTATGTAAGAAAAGTTCGTCAGTCCTGTTAGGTCCTGGGTAGCTCTGTGGTTAGAGCAGTCGCCCGGATTGCGAAATTTCATGGGTTCGTGTCTCATGTCAAAGTGGACAGAGTGACAGAGAGGGACAAAGTGATTTTTTTAAGCATTATTCATTAAGAATATTTTCCAATACATTTTTTGTATTTTTAACAAGGGTAAACTAACTACAGAATATAAAGAGGATAACTCCAATAAAGAGAGGTGTGTGAGGGTAGTGAGTGTGAAGAGTATGCCAGTGGTGAAGATGATCCGGTGAAGTGGGCGTGGCTCAGCGGCAAAGTTCGTTGATTTCGCTGAAGTGCTTCACAGAAGTTGCCGACGTAAGCTCAAGGGCACAGCTATGTCCTCCAGCAGTCGTGAGGAGCATCGGGATTTGGAGCGAAGATTCGACGAGGTGTAGTCTTCCGTAGCGTCAAGCAGGAGGTCCTTCGGCAGCCTAGAACTGAGTAGCAGCTCGGGCTTCCAGGTGCACGAAGATAGCCTCCGGTGTAGAAGGTTTTGGGATAAAATTGCAGGTGGTGTAGTGCTGAAGGAGGTAACAGTAGAGTAATTGAATTGTCATTGTCGTTTAGTTAAAGCCAGAAAGGTGTCTTACTATTTTGAGACTGTAACTTTGAAGAGTTCTCGTTCCCGAGTTAATTAGGCCTTTTATGATTTTAGGTAGCTCAGGGCGAGCTCAAAAATCTAGCTAAGGTAGCTGTTGCCGTTGAAGTCATTGAAGAACTACACGAGCAAGGCTTTATATACCCGAAGACGAGCTTTAAATTTGAATGCGAACGATTTCAATTTAGAACCCTAAAAATCAAAAGCTAATAGAGGTTGAATCCCTAAAAATGACAAACTGTGAGTTAATTTTCATAAAGAGTATTAGATTTAACCGTGACAACGAAGAAAACTTCCATGTCAAATCTGTCAAAGCAATTAAAATTCGTGATAAATTGTATTATATTATATAAATAAGTGTTTATTACGCTTGTCAATAATAATAAATACTCCAAAAGGCACAAAAAGACAAGCGTTATAAGCTTGTGGGTACAAAAAAAGAAATAAATTCCTCTTTGGTCTCACTAGTTTGATTCATTAGTTCCATCATATTGATCAGCACTGCCTTATTCACCCATAAAATTATGATTATAATAGATTTTAATTAATATTATATTAGAGAGAAAAATGCATTTAGCAATTAATATTAATAAAAAAATAAGACTTCCCAACTGACCTATATTTTTATTTACATTGCAAAATCATTAAACAAACAAGCATACTAATCAAATAGGTATTAAGAAAATAATTTTCTCAAGGAAGAATTGACAAAAATACAGATTTCTACATCTTTTACATCGTGAGACAAAAATATAAATTACAAGGTGATAAATAATAATACGCCTATAAAAAAGCTGGTATCTAGTGCGGACTGTGAAACTATCAGCAGCGGTCCGTTTTAGTTTAATTGACTGAGCTGGGTGATGATAAATGTAAGCAGGGTTAAGTATATGCGGAGCTCAGCATATGCGGGGCTCATGAATAAATCGGCCCACGGTGAGACGAGCTGATTTGCGATAAGCTAGTATTTATTGCGTTATTTGTGCGCGCCACCTGACGGGGAGTGGAGCAAGTAGCCGCTGCGGGAGGCTCTCTGGATGTTGCGGCATATTCCTGAGACGTGGACACTGATTGGGTTAATTAATAATTAGATGTTTTAGAAAAGGATTTTGTTTGGCCAAAGTTTCAATCCAGGACAAGAATTGGTCAAGGTATATTTTCATTTGGTAGAATATTTTGAATTAAACATTGATTTCATAATGTTTAGCATTACTTATTTTAATTATGCCAAGTTCTTATGCCAATCTTCTCCGTTATAATTTTAATCCTAAAATAATAAGTAAAATCCCACTATTGATTATCGATTACTCTTACACTTTTTTTGTATTAGGAAAGCAGTGAGCGTACTGAAGCGATCATTGATATATAAACAATATCATGCTTTATATAAAAAAGCGTAAATTGGAGCAGGATAAAAGAAAAAAAAAATCACGTTGATTTTAAGAAAATAGTTACTAGAATGTTCCGAGATCGGATAAAGACTTCTTAACATTTTTAGCCTTATTATTAATTCCCCGATCTCCATTGTTTATAAATTTGCCGATATTAACAAATAAGATTTACTGACGGCCGATGGGACTACACCTTTCATCGAGCTGGCATCCCTCTGTGCTTATACAAGGTTGCGGTGCACTGCTTGTGCTGATAAATCACAGCAGCACCAAGACCTGTTGATGGATGTCCAATGTTCCAGGCTTACGATGAAAGCTTGGGCTATACCAATATTATAAAGAGATTTTCTTTTATTGACAACCTCTTTTGTCGGATTATTAAGATTTGATAATTGCATACGTTCGTTATTGATAGAACATTTCATATAAAGACAATAACGGCGACTGGCTGGAATGATACTGTGTTCTTTATAAATTTTTATGTCGTAATTTTACATTTTTTTTTTACTTTTGTTTATCATTGTCGGTTCCCTGTATATGTATTTATTAATTATTTTAAAGCGAATCATCATGATAATACTGTAAAAAAACAAATTTCACAAAATGTCTTTGAAAATCAATTCATAGACATATGCTACAATGAAACGGACTACTTTAAAGTCCCTAAATTAAATTATATATTGCAAAAAAATCGTTTTTAATCAAAATGAAGTTTCTGCCTTGGTTGGAAAATTTGAAGATGCGGGCCTGCTATTTACATTCCTTGTTCCCACTAGCTATTAGGCAGGGGGTTAAAAATGGAAATCAAATTATTCGCTCATATAAGATTTCCGTTTAGCGCCTTAAAACTGTGGAACCCCTAAAAAGTATTCATTCAGTCTAGCTGACTTTTAATAATTATGTGGAACTTGTGTAGAACAAGTTCATTCGGATAAATTGTTTTGGGTACTTTTGTAGTCCTAATTTAACACACCATATAAATAATAATTATAATTCATAAATAATAATTCTCGTGCACGAGATATTTATCGGAGCATATCAATAACAGAGAGCTCCTCGAGTAAGTATATGACTCTGTGACATTTAGAGCAGCTAATTAAACATATCATGTTTTGGTATTACGCAACAGTGTTCCGCTTAGAAGCGTGTAGGTAGATTTTAAAGGACGTTAATATTTGAAAACATAAAATTAGAGCGAAAATGTTGCTCTTCATTATAATGTAATTGTGGTTATTGTCAAGCAAATGTCGACCTACCCACATATAGTTGGGTTTCTTAGTTTTGTAGAGAGTAAAGCAACCGCATTTATGGCGTAAAATAACCTTTGACCTTAAAGAACTCCGTAAAGTCTTTATCTTTCTATAGTGAAAGCGATTCCAGAAAAGGATCAATCGGTTTGGGTAATATTCTCTTTAAATAACCTCTTTGTAATATTAGAGTTAGGTGGTTATATTTACATTTATCACTAGCCGAGGTACTCTAGATTACTGCGATATATGAGAGAAACTCAGATAAAAAATATTGATTTAGAGCTTATCAGAATCAAGTTTATTTTTGGCGAGATCATAGCATAGCATATTATTATCTAAATATATATAACTTAAAGGTGACTGACATAGTGATCTATCAACGTACAGTCCAAACCACTGGACGGATCGGGCTGAAATTTGGCATGTAGGTAGATTTTATGACGTAGGCATCTGCTAAGAAAAGATTTTGATCAGTTCTACCCCCAAGGGGATAAAATAGGGGATGAAAGTTTGCACGAAACTTTGTCAATTTTAAACCGATCGGGCTGAGACTTTGCATGCATAAAGCTACTATGACGTAGGCATCCCCTAAGAAAGGATTTTAATGAATTCCATCCCCAAGGGGATAATATAGGGGGTGAAACTTTATTTCAGGTATTTCACACGATATAATGAATAACTATTCGTTACAAATGCTGCTCAAAGTAACTTTACCACGCTGACGAAGTCGCGGGCCAAAGCTAGTTATTAATAAAAGGCATACGTATTGACCGTCGATTCAAAGTATCACTTTTCAATTATATTTAATATCCAACCTTAGACAGTCTGCAATCAATTAATAAACGATCTACACTTAACGCACATAATAATTTCATCGGTGCTATTTAGCATAATTACTTCAATTAGTTTGTATAAGTACCGCATTGCTAATTGTGTATCTGTAGTATACATATTAAATACACAAGTATTCAGTTATGGAGATAAATATAAACTTTAAAGCTTTCATGGTTCAGCAGTATTACTTATTTTGAACTGATTTTATATAAATAAATGATGTCCAAATAAAATAATATAAAAAAATGGAAGACTACATCATATTTGTAAGGGGTTTGCCAAGCCAAAATGTGAATTTATAAAAGAAATAGTTTGTGAGTTGATATAATTAAAACCCGTTTTTGATGCGCAATTCGACATTTTTAGTTTTTTGACTCTTTTTTGTTCCATAATAAGTAATTTTATGAAACAGTCGGCTGGTTGATAGGTATTATGAATGATATGAGACTGTCTCGTTTGTAACAAAAAAAAAAAAGATTTTCTTATATCCAAAACAAGTGCAGAATAAGGTACAGATGGATGTTTAAATTTTGCCGGGTTCTTCAAAGCGTTCAAGGTAAATTTGAGCAAATTTCCGCTTTTCTGGATGAATTATCTGATGATTTAGCTAGAAGATATCCATGAGATACCTTTGTAATGAAACGAAGGATATTATTTTCATTATAAATTATTTGTTCCTAGACAATACTCGGTATCCGATGATAGATTTAAAAGTGGCCAAGGGAACTTTGTATTAAAATAAAAACTAAAAAAAAAAAAACATTATTTTTATCATTGTTGTCAACTTTTGTAAGCTTTTGTTTGAATGCGCTTCTTCGGGTTATACGCCATAACAGATTTTGAATTATGTAATAAATTTGTTTCTTAATTTATTGTCATCAAAACTATCTCTACGTGAAAAATTTCAGCTTAATTGATTGAGAATAACTGCTTAAAATTCAGATAAAAGATTTGAGAAATATATATACATACTTGTACATTGCAAGTTAATACAGTTTGTAGTTAACACATCATATTTATTTAACTTATTTGTTTAACCAAAATGATATAAATATAGCTTTTAATAAGTTCCATGAAGTTTATTTTTTTGAATAATTATTATTTCTCAGGAATAACACTACAAATAAATTTTCTACAAAACTTCAGTGGATGTTGAAAGTTCTTAAATGCTACATTAATAAAATTCATAGAAAATTATCAATATAACAGTATCATCGAAGATCTTATAATAGAATAATAAAAATAACTGGCCAATAAAATATTAAAATTAAGAATAACAATATATATAAATAATCCTCTGAAATACTCACTCAAATAATTATAGTACTGATGATGATGATGTTATAGACTTTGCAGAACAATATTTTTGTTTATATTAGGGTGGATTTCTACCAATTCGCGAGGTCTATTTGTCACAATTTAAGAAATGAATAAGTACAACAATAGGATGGTAACTATTTTTTTTTCTTTCCGTTAAGTAGGTTAATGAAGACTATTAAACACTTCTTTTATTTCTTTCAGAATCAATAAATTACGTCGATACATTGAGAGGAAATGTCGCATGAAGTCTCACCTTCGTACATTTTCTACATAGTTGTGACGTAACAAGCCCCCACTCCCCTTTCTTGTTAAATTAAAGCAAAAAATATGAATCCAATATTTTTCTACTATCTGGTTAACGGACTAAATAGACATTCGTATTTTATACCCAGGCATCATACGGCTAGGAGTTTCAATCATATTAATTACTAGGTATCATAATGTGTTTCGATTGCTAAAATTAAATGTTTTTATTTAAAAATATATTCACTATGGACAACATATTCAGTTCCCTGAGCAACCTCGGGCGCCGATACACGTCGCAAACTAAAAATGTGTATAAATTATGAAGATTACAGGAAAAAGAGAAATGTGTTACATTTAATTTTATTACACGCGATAACTTATGGGCTAGGCACGGCACTTGAAAAACACGTTGACCAGTCGCCGTCGAAAGAAAAAGACCAATGAAGCTTCTTCTAACAAATCAATTTCAGACTTTATCACGACTACAGAGAAACTTATATACATTAAAGCTTTCGTCTTCTTAAGCTTTTCAATTGGTATCTTTAAAGTTACATACAGATCATTTGTGACATTAAAATATCAATTATTTATGGTATCGAGATAAGAAAATCCATTCGAGAAAAGTGGTTTATCGTATGTTATCTATGCGAAACGCTTGTCGACAGCTCTACAAGTAGTATTAAATTTCATTTTAATTAAATGTACCGCAATATAATATTTGGATAAGAACAAACTATAAATGGGAAATATTTATGTATTTCAAAATAAGTATAATATTTTAAACGGAATTTTTATTAAATATGTTGAGAATTTGCATTAAAATTGACGTGATATAAAACTATACGTACTACTCGTTAGTTAACATGACATTTGAGGCCGTCGACGATAATTCGGAAAATTTCAAATAGTTTTTATAATTTTGGTAAATTCTTAACCATGAAGATTGTCGGTGCATCAAGGCCATTGTCAGGCCCTTCCCTTATAAATTATCGTTTAGTTGGACTCGTATTAGCATTTCGAAAATTGAAGAAATTTCATTTTCGGGTAAATAGAACCATACACTGACGTAGCAGGCCACATATCAAATCATTATATTGCATTATATTTAAAATTATAAAAAAAAGAAAGAATAAATGAGTTCCCAACAAAGCTTCTGTCAGTCAGGTATTTGCACGAGTAGTAATAATGTATTTGATAACAAATATAATTATTTATAGTAGCAATAATATATAAAATTATAGAATTCCACTTACTAATGATAATAAAAATGATTTTGATAAGATTATTTGCAAATGATCGCCAAATAGATTTTTATTTTTAAAAGCATAATAAGCCTCTTTTTTGTACGTAAATAGGTTTCGATTATTTTGTTAAAAAAATAAAACACATTTATATAGCAATTAATGTTAATAGGAAAATATAATTTACAATGAGTATTTATTTAATAATTGTTATCTTGTATTACATTTTCAAAATACATTATTATAACAGAATTTAAATTTATATTCAACAGAATCCAATCTCCGTTGTTCGACGCAAATGTTTCATGTCTTTGAATATTACGCCTTAGATATCATTTTATCAAGAAAGCATAAAATAACTATAAACTATGACCTTTTAACTTAATATTAGCAAGACTATAAAGCGTATTTTCCAATGCTGGTTTCTAAATGGTTTTATGTATTTTTCTTATCGGTTTCTATCTGCGATCATGTTGAAAAATACACCATGATATTATAAATAGGTGTAAAACTTTGTCATTTGAAAGTTGCCGACGTCAAATGAGATATTATCGTGGGTAATTTGTAGCGGAGGGGCGAATCAAAATATTTGTTTATCGTTGCGCGAGCCCGATCGCGATGTTATCGATACCCATAATGTCACTACGAGTCGGTTGATAGCTTATCTCTGAAGCTGCGACTCGTAACTTTAGTGTTAGCTTCGACATCCCTATCCATAGCCACATGAGGAGAATTCGATAAAGGCTCACCTGGCGTCGTAAAATGCGAGAAATTAGACAACCGCACTCGATGCTCGGAATCGTATGCTCGGTTTACATCAGAATTATCAGATTGGTGTCGGCGAACGTGACGTAAACAGTTCGAATGTATATCATAACAGCGAGACACAAAATATGTCAAAACCTACCGGCTAATGATGATCATGGGAGGATAAAAAATATTTGTCTATCAGTTCAGCGCTAATGTGTAACCAAGCAAGCGCGTGAGTGACACGGAAACTCTCTTCACACACGTTTGACCTCCAACAAAGGAGTTCTGTTTGTCTTTGCGTCGCTACTAAAATATTGAATGAGAACTAAGTGCGTGCTTGTGTCTGCGACGATGCTCACTGTTGGCTTATTGGTTTTCCACTGTACGATATTTTATGATAAAATTTTATTGCAGAAATTACGTTCCATTTTGGATTTTTAATTTGCATACCCTGAAGAGGCTGGTACATATATATTTGTTAAAATATTAATATAGTATACTTTAATGCTAAATTTTATCAAGTTATCTTCATAAAATATAAGATATTTTTTCCCTAAGCCTGTATACGTATATCATCCAACAAATATACCATTAAATAAAATATCATTAGGCTAATTGCTTACTGAATATATATATATCAACAATTTTTCCCATTACTAGTGTTTCACGTGTTTACTTTGCGATATCTTAAGGTTTTAACGGTAAGCATTTAACCGAAAATACGACTGTTAAAATAAAACAAATATTATATGACTGTATTTCACTGTACCCCTTCCTCAACAGTAATTGTATCGTTGACAATGACTAGTTTCTACCGCGAAATAGCTGCTAACCGGTTTTGAATAAAACGTAAATAAATAATAAATATATTTTTGTTGTACATTGCGTTACTCTCTACGTCTGATATAAGTGTGCATTGTGTTAACCCAGTGATAGAATAAAAGTTAAGATTTACAAGTGAGTAAATCTTCACAGTCAATATAGATTAAAGTTCCGTCATCGCTGATGCAATGTCCGGAAAGACGCTTCGACAAGCTATCATCTATCAACACTTTTTGTACCGTATCTATCAATACATTGTTTTTTTCATTACTGACATGTGCCTTGTTTTTTCTATGCATGTAATAATGGCCATTGACCTAATATATACGGTGGCATAGAACGAGCGTCTATAATATACCTATCACAAAAAAAAATACTTGAATATAAATTTAACAAAAGTTTTATTACACAATTTGTTTAAGAGGTATTAATAAAAATAATACTTTTGTATAAAGAACAAAAATGGATTATTAATTATATAAATTATGCTCTAAAACTTTTTACAAAATAATTTTGAATTAATTTAAAGCTCCAGTTTTACAAAATAAAATATGTAATGAACACATGACAGACATTCGCCTTCGGAAGTGATTAACTTGACAACCTTGGCTACACTCGGAGCTGACATTAGACATAACCCTCAAACGCTCGACTATAATTTATTAAATAGAAACCACTTTTGTCGATCCGATAATGGTAACGAAGTCATGCCGTTGCAGTGTACCAATATTGGACGATTTTGTCTCAATAATAGCAGAAAAGAGCCGGTGTCACGCGAGCCGTGGCCGACCAATTAGCTGGCGCCTTGCTCTGACCACCGCGCACAATAAATCAATAATTAAAACGTCCATCTACCGGCAAATGCTGATTTATTTGTGCCTTCTGGCCACGCTCAGGCTGAATGTCGCGCGCTCAGACTTATTATTGCTTTATGTACCTATTTGCTTTTACAAAATTCGATGCAAGAAATATTATTTAGTGTTTATCGCAAAACAAAAAATTAAGAGTAATTTAAGTTTTGATTTTGTGAAGGGTTGTGTTGTGAACAAAGGTAATTCTATTAGTATTAAGATATATTTGATATTTAAATGCACTTCCAAAAGCTAATTTTACAATTGTGCTAAATTACCTGCATCTTTGAAGGGCATTTAAAGAATTTAATGATCACATTCAAATTAGATAAGTGATAGAATGTAGAGTAGCGTGAGAAGTCGTTGACATTTCGTATTGAATTCACTTCAATACCGCATTAGTAAGTCAATTTAGCCTAATCGTGCACCTCTCGTACTGTCAAGTGATTCTTAGCATCGAAACGATCGCTCTTTAGCTAAAGACGTGGCGTCTTCCAGAGAATTGATTTTACCAATAAGATAATTCGATATCGCGGAAGTTGATATATTACTCGTTTGTAATGTCAACGGAGTTGGCAAAAGCTACGTTCTCATGACATATATAAAATATTAATGAAACAACATAATAAAACCATGGATCTTCCCGCAATCAGAGATGAAACCTGCTAATACTTCGAGTATAGCCAATGTTTGTGTAACATTTCTTTGTTAATTCCTCTCTAAGCGGCACAAAGTGAAAGATTAAGTATAGTTTACACTTCTTGTTAACGGGAATGTTCGATCTGAACTGGACTGAGTTTCACACACATACTAGGTCCCTTGTTTGCGTAGGGTATTAGTGGCGAAATGTAACTGTCGCGAGGTAACTTCTTCGTAACGTTATTTCCTGTTAACGTTGCATTGAGCCATTGAATCCGTTGAAGAGTTCAAGTGTTGTTAAAAATGTTAAATGGGATTTCATCGACGCCTAAGTTCTTAAGGCATATAAACAACGGAACAACGGAAGGCATGCATCTCGAACTAGCAATCAGAAGATGAGGGTCCTCAAACAAATACTTCTAGTATGCTCAGTGTTTCAAATTAAAATATAAATTAAAGACACCCAACGAGTAACGTTACGCAGGGCGTCCATCACAACGACGACGGCGCGAGGCGCCGCGACAGCTCTCCGTCAGCATGAGGGCCCTCCGCAGCCACCGAGTGTTTTCATACACACACAACGCTCGGACGTGTTAATTCGTAGACGCTTGGTTTTTTTACCGCAGTGATCGACGACTGTGGGAACGCGTTTTTGGGTGCCTTCGTTAGGAGTACATGCTCGATGCGGTAACGAGCAAACAACCCAAATGACTGCCAGTATCGCTGCAGCGTTAAGTGGCTGTTCGGAATTTACGACAGTTCACGTATAGGTAACAGGCTTCGCGATCGAGCTGGTCGGGTTGATTGTTATGCATTACTAGTAAAGGTAAGTTATAAAAACCATTTTGGGTCCCAATTTGAGTGTCATTGTCTGCGAGACGAGAAAGTTGTCGGGCGGCGCCGACACCAATAAAACGGTCGGCAACTGTAGGCACGTGTTGGCGAGTGGCGAGCCGTCGACGATAACTCAACGCGATATTCAGTCATACGCGCGGTTATCGTTTTGCGCCCGCTGATATCCTGTGAGGCCGACAACAGGCCGAGATGCTATCGGCTCGCGCTGACCATATATTACCCTGACAGGATAACAATAAAGTAGGATATCTGTTAGCGCCCGCCACCTGAAATGGTAAATGAAGTACTGCACAAATGGAAATCATGACAAACCACGATGCGCAGCGCTTCCCGCACTTCTAGACGTAATTTTATCATTCACATTCACCAATCATTCGAATCATCACAATATTTCACCTTCGGACAGGTCGACTGAGTAGTCCAGGCCGTGGAGATTAATTCGAAGCGATAATCGAATAGCAGGCAATTCATTTCATTGTGCTTAACTTCTGGTTGTTTTAATGATACAGATCTGGAGATAGGTGAAGTTTAAAATTATTCTAATCGTTACCATAAAGCTGGTAGCACATGAATTTACGACATTTTTTCCTTACCCATCATTTATAACGTCAGACGGTGAGATCGTTACGTTGACAAGTTGTATACGGGTATCGCTTATGTATACATAGGTTACTAATATCTGTCTATGAATACATTACAGGCGACAAATTGAATTCTCAAATATATTTACATAAATACTGTGCAATAGCAGTGCTATTATAATGCTATAACGCGTTATAAGACAATAGGTGAGCAGGGTCCACCCACCTCCCACATGCATCGTTTGGTAAGTATAGGGTTGCTATTTTACAAATCTCTATCACTAAGTTATATCCTTCTTCTTAGTTACTATTGTATGTTCGTATTCGAGGTAAGTGTGATTTAATCATGTTCATCACAATCCTTGTCATACATAACATTTCGTTGTTTTATTTTTATCAAATTAGAATATTATGTAAGGAACTAGCCCACAGCCCTATAGACGTCGGTGCGCGGGCGCATGCTAATCGCCTCTAATCACGACTCGATCGAGACTGATTCATCTCGGTCTTAAGATCCTATACTGTATTTATTTACCAATCAGTATACTTAATACCAGTCGAGACCATAAAAGGAGATATATTTGTCTAGTGTCGCTCTCAATTAGTAGGTGGCGGCGAATCGACACCATATGTGGTCGTCATGTTAGCGTCGATTTCGAACAATATTTTTTGTTAATGTACAATGTAAATGTAACAAAAATCATTAATGTGTACCTTTTCATTAAGCCATTGCCTTTTATAGTCGTTCCTTTATCAGAGTTTACTCTATCGAAGTGAATGGTGAGAGCTATGGAGGTTTCATCTTAGGTTGAAGAGAGAGTCCATTGAAAATTCATGTTCTTCTTAAGGTTACCTCTTTAAAGATAAATTTTATAAATGTTAATAACTAATACACAAACAAATAACGTGAAATGGACTACCTAGTACATGATAATTATTATAGCGTTACATAAACTGAGATCACAAGGTAAAAGCACTAGTGTTACGGCAATCACAAGCAATAGTCGACACATATATAAATAGCCCACAAAGAAAAGTGTAATCTAGACATAAACGATAGTATTTAGATATTAATGTAATGGGAAGCAAATCTATGATCAACGTCAGCAGTTGGCATTGTCAAACTCAACGCTATTGATCGTGTGATAGGTGAGTCCAAATCTTTTGAAAATATTTGATCAACAGTATCTAACCTAATACATTTGTCATAATATTTTGATAGTAATTATTAATATTATTTCCTTTTATGTTTACTATATTTCATTCCTTCCCATTTTTAATCAGATACCAATTTCAGAACTATGAAACACAAATCGAAAACTATTAGGTACTTAATTATTTTTCATATGACAGTTCCTATAGATATTAAAACCGCAAAACTCGTTAATATTTATTTATGTAACGGAATATATTTAACTTGATTTTAGCTTGGGTCACTTGGAATATCCATTCATTAAAACGTTTCTTATCGATTAGGTAACATCTCGTGGCGCCAGGCGCGCCGCGTATCAAATTTCGTGTTGATTGCGAAAACGTGCGCAAGCACAGGTGCCAGTGTGACAGTAGAGGGGAGGGATAAGATTGAGGGGGGTGGGGGCAGGCAGTACCCGGTGGCAGCTCCGCCCAGGCCTTTGTTTACGTAACGCCCCCGCTCATTACAAACAGCTGTTTCGCAATTAATTTATTACGTTTATACCTATCTCAGCTTATGTCTATTTATTTTTAATTGTTGTATTAGCAATTTAAAATATTTGTTTGAAATAAAAGGACAATGCTTGTTTAATAGCTGCATGAAACAAGCATTGTCCTTTTATCATGAAGTTCTTCAATTGTAATACTCTTTTGGAGGCAGAAAATATATTTTAGTGTTGTATAATATTTGCATTCAGTATTTATGCTTTAATAAGATTTTGCTAAGAATTTGATGTTCGTGGACTTGAGTAATCCTTGTGGGATGTTGAGGAGGATAAAATACTCTGACTACTTATGCAAGACAATGAGTTCATCGAAATGAGTTAAGCTTTTCTAGCGATTCAATAATAAATATCTACTAGGAATATACTTGACTGTTACTGTAGCATTGTTCAATATCAAAAACCTTTCCCTTGAAGTTCTACTTTCTCTTTTCAAAGTAATTTATAATTAAACATTTCGAGTAACTTATAATAACTAAGTGCCAGTACCGGGAACGCACATTAAATAAAAATGCGATGCGATCCTATGAATAGTAAGTACTGTAGATATATCATGTGATATTATTATGCCATTGATAATCACTCGAAATATCCATATTTTTATTGAAACCATTACTCTTGACGTATACTCTCTTTTGCCAAAAAAAATAAATAATGTAATGAGGGCACAATACAACTTCTAAAGATTAACGATTGATTTTCATATCTACTTTCAATTTACGGAAGTTTAAATCAAGAAATAGATAGATTTCACCTGTTTGTAACCTGACACACGATAGCTTAAGATAGTATTAGTTTCTTAATAGTTATTCTTCATCGATAGTTTTATTAAATAGTCGATAGCATTAATAGTTCTCATCTACGATACCATCAATAGTTTCTATCTTTGATAGCATTGATAGTTTTCATGTTCGTTAGTATCGGTAGGTCGCGTCTTCGATAGGATCAATAGCTTCTATGTTTGATAGCACCGATGGTACCCATCCTCGACAGCATTGATAGTTTCAATCTTTGATAGCATCGATAGTTTTCATCTTCGATAGTTTCTTACTTTGGTAGCATCGAGCATTTCCAACTTTAACTAAGAGTAATGAAGAAAGCCACTGGTTTCCTGATTTCCAGGTCACTTTATTTATTGCAATGACACTAATGATGAATTCCGATGCCTATTTGACAAAAAGTATTTTTTCTACGGTCAGAACATATTACACGTTCAGGAACATATTTTGAACACCCAGAAAATAGTATACTTGTCATAATTGTTTTTTATTGCAAGTCAGTATTTAACTACTGTACAACTGATGAAGAATCAGTTTGGGCGCCAGCAATATTTCAGCTATGTTCTTATAAAGTACTGATAACACGAGCCTTTTGTATATGTAAGATATAAAGTAACTATAGAAGTAATTTAAAAAATGTAGCTATTCAGATTACAGATAAAATTATATAGAAAATATAGCAAGTAAAAAAATATTTACGATTTTTCGTTCTGAATAAATGAATATGAATAGATTCGTTGTTAAAGGATTATAATCATTAGGTAATCCATAATCGTACTATGTTTAGTTGTTGTTTTAAATTAAATCATAAAAATAGTCTGTAAATTTAAAATTGTATAAAATAGAATTTGTTTATATCTAGAAACTCAGCTATAAAATCTTACCGCAAAAGCTTTGAGTGCCGTTACACGCCCACGGTCCAGGCAACGTCTGCACAGATTAGATTCACTTTCTTTTGGTCGTTACATAGTCTGCTCTATACTTTTAGGATTCAGATACGAATATGTTTGTAAAGCAGTAGGTATATAGATATACCTACTGTCATAGGACAGTAGGTATATCTATATTGTCATAGGACAAAAATCTCGTAGTCTACTGATTGAAATACTTTTATGAAATGAAATGAAATGTTTATTTGCAAGAAATTGGTCACCGATATAATATTATTTTTCAAAGAAAGCATACACATTCTGCTGACTTGGTCAGCATACAAATATTTTAAGATCTATATCAATCTTATTCAATTTTCTTAATCTCAGATTAAATAAATAACAATATCATTCCTCGTACATCCAATGTCAAATTATTCGAAATAATGTCACAATTTATCATTTATGAAGTCATCAATATTATAATACATTTTATCCAATTATATATTAAATACTCAGTAAGTACTTCAATTTATTGAAAATACGTATTGCCATGCAGTAACAGTTGCTTGAATATACATGGAGCCTCTGTGACGGTATATACAATTTGTCACCTCTCTCCCTACGGTCAAAGTCGTTATTTGTTTTAAATAAGTTACAATGTTTATATACAAAAATACTTACTTGGAAGGAGCAATATACGTAGTACTTTAAGTAATGGTCTACAACTGTCAAGATATCCTGCACCAGAAAAGGCTCTGATGCATTTTTTTGCAATTTAAAGGCTCTCACCAAGTTAACCGAATTTCCCCACAAAATTATGCAATAACGCAACTTAGAACTGTCATATCCATGGTAAGTCGTAAGTGCAGCTTTTGACACCACTTGTCTGATTCGGTTTAGAGCATACACGAACCTATCCATCTTTGATATTATTTCGTCTATATGTGATTTCCAGTTCATAAATTCATCCATTTTTATACCCCAAAGAGGACGTTGTTTTTACATCTTCAGTTTCAATATAATTTAATTTTATATTTAGCTTAATATTTTTACTATTTTTTGTTTTTAAATGTAGATATTAATTTTCAAATTAATGAATTTCAACCATTTATCAATTTTTGTTAAACTAGTCATGGTTTTGTATTCTAGTGCCTCAATATGAAATATAATATATATTATATGAAATATAATATCTAGTGCAATATTTTGTATGTGGTCATCAATATAATTTCTAGTTATTACATTTGATCAATTTTGCATTGACAATGTTATACTGAGAAATATTTTTTAATAAAAATGCTTGAAATGCCCTGTGGCTTGTTTTTACATTTTTCATTAAAAGTATCATTTCTGTTTTAAAAACTATCGAAGTTCCTAATAAAAAATCTTCAATAAAAACAATACAATTTACAATGAACGGGAATATGATAATAAATTTAAACTGATACAACTAAGAATCATTTTGTGATGTAGAGAGTAAGCCATAAAAATCTATTTGCCGTCATTAAAAAATCTTAATTGGTTATCAAATCTCTATTAACGAACTCATTGGATACTGGTTTAAAAAATGATAGAGTATACACATATAGATTTCACTGCAGTTGTTCTTTTGCTTCGCATAAAGCCGTGAACAAACCGGTATGCTTATATAGAAATTTTACGTCGCATTTAAACCGCTAATGAGATGGAAACGGAAAAATTGGGATAGTTTTTATCGAATGTTGGCGCCGGCGCGGCGTGACGATGTCAAGTGGCCGACCACAATGCACACATTATGCTCATCCAAGTATTCTGACAGTTATGAATAGCCAATGAGCGTATTCGTGTACATTATGTGTTGACACAATACTGTGCTGGCTAAAACAACACTGGCTAAGCGGTTAGTTGGTTACCAACTTGTATTTGGAGACATTCTTTCACAGTTAAAATGTTTGACGTCTAAAGTAATTACGTAAGTTTTAGAAAGAATAATAATAGTTTAGATGAGCTGGATGAGCGTGGTTAGCGCGTTCACTCTGCGATGTGGAAGTTAAGCAACTTGCGCGGAGCCGGTCATAAGATGGGTGTCCAAAACTATTATCTCTAAATCCTCTGTGCTTTAGAAGTAAGTTAAGCCTTTCGTCCCGGTTGCATCTACAGTCGTTAAGACCCACCAATCTACTCTACGAAAGCATGGTGGACCATGGTCTTTTCTCCCTATTCGAATCGATTGAGATCCATCTACAAGAAAGGATTATGGATATTAATAGACTAATATTATATGGTGAAACATGAAGTACATACCAAAAGATAATGCACATAACTAAACAAAGAATCCAAGATGTGTGCTTATGGTTTTATTCATCTTTTTTATTTACACTTACACAACATTGCCAAAATGTTGGCGCCAACAATTATCACTCATCATTAATCGGAGATGAGGTTGAAAATTGTGAAATGTTACATCAAAATCCGCCAACACTGCGCCGACGCATTCGTTTGTTTACGTGTGAATCAGTGCTGAAGTGACGATTATAAATTAGCATCGATTCTTCTATGTTTCGACATGGGACTACAGTGTACCGGAAATTACTATCGAGCTGTTCATCAGAGGGCCCTTGTGGTGATCATGCCTGTCGGGTATTGTTGTTTCGTAGGCACAATTGGCTGCAGTAATACTTAAGTACGTGATCGGCGTCTTATTGTCGCAGAAGATTGTGAAGCATCTATTGATAGCATTACTGTTTTGTTTAAAATATTTTTGTCATAGATTTTATATCTATGTGGTTTTAACAGATGAGTTTAATAGAAAAATATGAAACAATAATTAAATGATAAAAATTGCATATATCGAATGTCATCTTAATTCGAAGATTGCTTAATAATAATTTTGGAGTGAAATTAAAAAATGCTCGCTTCGTTTTTTTTGGTATGAATTCTTGGGCGTATTGACGATAAAGAGGTTTTAGTTTTCTATTTTATTTTTAATTTTTAATCATCTTCAGTTTTCTATATCTTACTACTATTTAATTGATAAGCGCTATCTCGGGATAACGGGTTCAATTTCCGGTCGGATTTATGTAGATTATGAACTTTTCTATATAGTCTCAGGGAGGTTGATGTAGATAACATTGTTTTTGATTTCCATAATGCAAGCTACTTGCTAATTTGGGCTCTGAGCAATATATGTACGTGCTGTCTAATATAACAATAAATGATAAAATATATCACGTCGAGCCGCTAACGATAGAGTTAAATCTGTTGATAATTTTTTAAATAGAGTCATGTCGGTATCTAGTAACGTTATCTTTTAAACAGTATTACAACACAGGACACTAAACATCCTTCAATAGTTTTTCGAGCACAAGACGCGAGGCTCGGTTGTCCTTGGCTATGGACGCGCCATCTTGTCTCCTTCAACATTTATTTTGTTCATTTTCATTTTTCAGTGTCTTAAATAAAAACTATACATTTTTACCCCCCATCGTATGTGCTCTCAACATACTAGTAGAAATATTAAGCTTCTTTTTGGATTTTCTGCAGCATTTCCTATAATAAATAGTATTTAAAAAGGTACATGTAATGAGTAAAATTTATTAGTACATTAATTCAATTTCAATAACCGTAAGCAATCATGTACATTTCTCGTCTCAAGCAATGACAAAACAAAATAATATATTCATTCCGCAACAAACAGTAGGCTGTTGATTTACACAATAAAATGTCTTTGCCGTAGCTTCCAGTGTCACATTTCACGAATACAATCAAGATTCATACATTGATACTATTGACTATTGAAAATGTTATACTGTAAACCTTCTATAAATCATACTAACAAGGTGTGCTTGTGCTTGCGAATGCAAACGTTTATCCTTTTGTGTCGTATGAGCACAATAATGCACACCCCGCAGTATACCTGTCTAATGACTACTATGCCTAACGAACTAAGCTTAATGCAAGCCGTAGTTTTATAGGATTTTAAGATCTAGGTGTATCGATATTAAACATTTTGACTTTCAAATATAATTTACATTTCAAATTAACTTCTCGAATATTGAAGAGGTAACTGTGCTCGAAACGAAGGCGACACGTGAGCTGCTAGGCCGGTATGCAAATATCCTGTTCGTGTGTGCATAATAGGGCGAGCCACTCACACCGCTGCAACTGGCTTCCATTCATAAAACCATGACACTATCTAGCTATGAATTAATCGCAACATTTGAATATGTTTACGCTCACAAAGGAAGCGGCCATTCAGAAAAACTCGCCCGAAAACTGGTTTGGCACGTGTCAATGAACGACGGGAATACTTTGGACGCTATCGGCGAGCCGAAGTTGCCGGGTTAGATGATATAAACGGTTTAATAGGCGATATTTTGAATAGTAAGTTTTTTAAAATTTTATCAATTATAATTTAACGATATCCGGTGACTTACGCTGTTTTTGTTTAGCATCAAGCTGAACCTGTTCTCAATATGCGTTAACCAAAATATTGAATGGTGCTCAACATATTTGTTTGAAGAAGGTTGTAAAAAAGACATAAAAATGATTTAAGCTATTGTACTTCTTAATAGAAATACAACATACCGCATATGTGTTTGTAAGTGATTAATTGATATATTTTATGAATAAAACTTTATTAAGCTATATCTTTGATTGGAAACAAACATTTATATCATATAATAAAATTAAATGAGTAGAGCATCAAAATTTACTATAAAAAAGTATGAGCAATAATTATAATATTAAAATCAGCTATTTTTATTAAAATATCACTGATTCAATGATCAATCAACTCAGTATGTGAAATTAGAATTAAGAAAATTGCCTTAAATTATTTATATATGTATTTTGCAAAAGTATTATAACTACTTGATTGTCTTTTATATTGGATTCAATTCTATCCAAAAGGAAGGCCTATACTTTAACTTTATAAAGGGAAATCAAAAACAATTCTGCTATAAATCATATTTATAGAGTATAGGTAATTATCTAGTTTTGTAATTGCAATTTTGAAAGATCGGTATACAAATACAGTAAAACCATTAACTGAATTTGGAATAATTTTTGAAAGACTTTTACAATTACATATTGTTTATGTCATTGATATACAATGATTGTATATATTCTCTGTGAGTCGGTTAGCAAAGCAAGAAAAGAACTTCTCTCCGAAACCGAATCATCCAAGTTGACGTTGACATCATCCAATATTCCGTTGAAGAACACACACTACGCAACCCCCAAAGACTTTATCTATAATCTCCAGTGGGTACACAAAGTTCACTTGTTTGTCAAATTGTGCGTCAAGTCGTGATACTAACATCAAATTCTCGGAGACAAGATAACCAAGTCTGTGAATGAAAGTAGGCGACCTTCAGAGCTGAACGTAGGCGCAGTCTGTTGCAAGCAGAGCAGCTCGGATCGGTGGCTTGATCCATTCACAAAACTTAACGGTGGGCGTACGCAAACGCACCTAGTTTTATAACCAATGTAATGTAATATTCCTAGTGACATACTTACCGTAAATAGACTTTCAAAATGGTAATACGATGATACCATACCACTTATTCGATGATACCACTGCAATTTTAATATTTATTAGTGACTTCTTATTTCGATGAAGAGAGATGCGTAACGCTTACCTCGCCTGCCTGCCGCATCTGGCGAGTATGTGAGAGAGTGTGACGGTCTTCCTTGTGGACCTACTCAGGTGTCTAAGTGAAAGAGCAGAGGCATACTCACTAAATCCCTCTCCTCTCTATGAAAGGCGACGTGTGGAAATATGACTCTACTAATTTGTTAAAAAGAAAGCGACGCGACGTTAATGTTGTCGTAGCATTAGAATAAAATGAAATCAAACTATCTGCCAGTGAAAATCTCGTCAAAATTGGTCCAATCTATTCCAGATTAGCCGGAACAAACAGAAAAATAAAAAAAAATTATATATATAAGTACATATTTAGTGAAAAGCGATTATTTTCATATTACAATTTATTAGTATAACTATTCATATATACAGATATAGAAAATAGGAATAGAACAAGTGTTAGGAATACTTGATGAATTCAATTTTTTTTTTAAATCCTCGGCTTCCGTGCTATTAATGATACCCGAACAAGTTTTCTGACGCGTTTTTGTATATTGGCATTCGTTAGTAAAAACAATAAAATATCTTACAATAATTTATTTAAAATCAAAGTGTCTTGGGGATACTCAGAATAAGTACAATAACTTAAATGTAAATTTTAACGGACTTAGCTAAGATCTTAGAGCATTAAGCCTTTTAAGGTTTAGGTGGGTTGTTCATAACCATATGAACTTTATCCAATGACCATGCACAATGCAATGCCATTACTCCGTAAGTTCTAGGCCGCAGATTCTAGTTTTTTCTTGTTTAAAATAAAACAACAAGAACCTTAAGCAACTACGTACAAATAAAACAAGGGCCCAATATTTAAAATAAAAATATGTATATTTTTTACAAAGAAATGCTCTATTAAAACTGAAGCAATATATACTGTAAGATATTTTTTTTTTGTTTTTTTTTTCGCGAAAAAAACCTAATAATATATAAATATAATTTAGACGCACATGCGTATTCTAATATATGATTATCAGAGCAACATCACGTACATGGCTCAGATCTCAAATAGCTATAAAGTACTAACAAAAACAAAGCACTTCTATTATGAAAATATGCAAAACGAAGGTGCCACACTACGTAGAGCCAAATCTATACCCGATCCAGAATCTAATCCGGAACCTCAGTAATGCACTATTAAAACTGTAATGACGACACTTTGAAATCGATGAGCGAGCCACTCGGCTGCAAAGTTCTTGGCGTGTTACAAATCTTGTAAGTTTGGCTCTCTTCCCACTTTCGATTGATATTTATACACGACTATTCTATGTCCGCCATTTTGTATTCTACTTTAAAATTGTTAGAGAATATCTTACTAAATAAGATGAGCTCGTAAAATAACTATTATATTTCTACAAGGCAATCTACGGACGTGTTTATTCAGTGGCATAGTTTAAGTAACAAGCCGCAAACATACGACATCTAGTTAGATGATAGCCATCTAGTTGGCGACGCCATCTTTATGGTCTCACTTTCTTAACTCTTCCAGGAGATGTGCGATTATATGTTAAGCCTATTTAATTGGAATAGCTATTCTACACAGAAAGTGTGGAGTCGCAAAATTTTGTTCTTACAAATGTTTGTAACTGTTCTAAGAGGGATATATTATAATAGCGATGAGCAAAGGTCAGCGTAGTCGTATGCCACAACAGTTTGTTTTGTTATGATCATGAATGGCATACTACTACGTTGTCCTTTGGTCATTGCTATTATATATTTATCACTATAAAATATATTACTTGTTTCAAACTTTTTAGAGTGTGTATTGAATAATCATATGTGTACTCTAGTGAGAATTAGTAAACAAATGCAGAGTATAATAACAAAAGCGTCGAACGCATTACAGTGTAGCAACATAATAATAATCTTTTACCGTTGGTGCTATTTAAAAAAAAATACGACAGTGTTTACCTCGATGCTTGAAGTTATTTTATTTTACGCATTGCAGTTGCCGATTGTGGACACGACGTTAGCCACAGTACAGTTGTTTTTCATCTGCATTTACTTACACCTTAGAAATAGATTGTGCTAGAAGCAATTTAATTTAGTCTATAACAAAGATATTCAACAAACATATAGTAACAAATAGTTTATGTGTCTTAATTACTTTTACAGCAACTACTTTTGAGGGATTTTTCATTTTCTTTTTCTTGGAAAATATCCCAAGATATGCGTTTTACGAATATAAAATTGACAATAGTTTTCAATAAAAAGTCTCTTAATTTCGTATTTTCTTGAAATTATATGATACTTGTTATAAATAATTCGATTGTCCTCGTTCAAGTTTAATTAGTTCCTAATATCGCACCCTCGGTGCGACACTGTCACTTTTGCAAAAAATTCAAAAATTAGTTAAATATGTAATAATTGTCCTAAATCCCCCTTTACTTGGTGCGATAATGTTACTTTATCGTCTGTATCTTCTAAAGTCATTGTTTTGTGAGGTGGCAGAGTTTAAAACTCTTCTCTTGAAAAACTAAATTTTTGCATAAGTGACAGTGTCGCACCGGGAGTGCGATATGTAAAAATACTTGTGCAAATATATTCTATACTAGCTTTTGCCCGCGACTTCGTCCGCCTGATATAGTTACTTTGAGCAACATATATTTTCCAAAAACGTTGTAGTTTTTTGAGCTGATGATGAAATTACCTTGATGATTAAGTTCGAAGATAGTACAACAAAAACACCCACAAATGTCCAATATGTTTCAGCACTTTATCTTTGAAACTTTAGATATATTAATCCAATTACAGATGGATACGAAATACAGATGTAAACAAACACAGTTCTGAAGTTTACAAAAAACTTAATCGAAAACGTAATCTATGCAAAATTCTTTGAAAGAAACGTTACAGATTACTTTAGAATAAACGTCATCTAGAACACAGCGCCATCTATCGGGTGTATTTGCAACCTAGATGTCAAACGATATTGAAGAATTTTATCTATGAATCAACGTACACCGCGATCTATGAGAACTTCATAAAACTAAACAGTAAATAAACACTTGCTTAAGAAACAATTAATTAGTACATTTTATTCGTTTACATTCACGACATAAGCGAATAATTGAGATGATAACCATCCTATCCAGTAAGTTAGACCAAAATACGGGTACATGTGAAATTTGATTGAAATCGGTTCAGTAGTTTTGGAGTTTATTGGCAACATACATCGTGACACAAATTTTATACATATATAAAGATATAAAATATATTTGCACAAGTATTTTTTTTCAATTATTCAAGTATTTCTTGAATAAAGGGAAAGGTAATATACAAGTACCTTCGTAACTGTTAAAAAACAAAGCCCCACTCTTTCTTTGTATTCTTTCTTTCCACGAATTGAGTAATCTAGGAAGACGGTTTTGTTATGTATATTATAAAAGTTGTTAATTATAATACGATATGAATGTTAGTTCAAGAGAGTAGCCTTCGTTTATAATTTTGCCCTTTTTCAATAATATAATTAAACGGGGAAATATTAATCGGCGGAAAAATAAAATGTTACATTAGGTACCTGTTTTCGCTAGATGGCGCTACTGGTTTATTAAAACGGTATTTTGATTTTTAAATGTTCGTTGTTGTTATGTATTTCTTTTTCCGATAATAATCAAACAAAGTCGCTGTCGTTTTCAATTTGAGGTTTCTAGGGTTCAGTAGTCAATAAGAAACCCTTATAGTTTCTTTGTCCATCCATCCGGGGTTTAGCTCAAAAACGATTGGTATTAGAAAGGTGTAATTTAACATAATAAAATACTATAACGCTACTAGTAGAACTCAACATATAGAGAAAGGACAGCAAAATGAGCACGGGGTGTATCGTTAGTATGTGAATTAAATGGTATGTTATAAATACACCTGAACTTCATTTGTATTTTAAAAGCGGTTTAATACAAAGATCTCGGAAATTCTAATTTTAAAAGCAAATGTAGCTCCATTATTTTCGCAATTTTACAAGGAAATTTCTTAACACCGCTTTTATATAAGTCCTTATGATGATTTTGTCTACTTTTGTCTTAATTATACTTAAGAATTTTTTTAACGATATGATATAATAAACATTACGAGGAATATGATGCTATTCCTATGAAATATTCTTGTTCCAAATGGTTATTATTAGATTACACATTAAGTCTTCAAGTTCCGTCTTGATAATAGAATATCACTTATAAGTTACAAAAATATATCACTTAAGTATTGTTAATTAGTTTAAGATATATCTTGTGTAAACTTGTCTGACTGTATTGATTTTGTAACGAAAGAATAAAATAGAATGAAGTCTTGATTCAATTAACATATATTGCCCTTGTACGTGATAGGGGCTGGCTCTATTAAAGATATAATGAAAGTTTATCACTACTCCACTTATTATTATTCTTTCAAGCTAATGTACTAATTTATTAAGTTAGTAAAAGTTACAATGACAATATCCAAATAGAGGAAACCAAAGTGATTTAAGTTAGTAGGTTTTATGTAATATAATAAACTACACCTTGCTTTAAATCTTATGTATAGTTATTTTAAAACCTCTTATGTAATCTAGGTTTAGCCTAAATGCCTAATAAATCTTAAATCATATCTGCATTAAAGGTCTCATTTAACATCATTACTCCATCATGAATTTATGTAATTTCCTCACTCCCTTGCTACTTTTGTTACTTCAAAGCTTATACAATAATAGCACTTTTATGCTAGAATCGAGTCATAATTTAATTATAGCATAATTCAAGTATTCCTTATAGGATATGGGGCCTTGTTGGTCGGTTTTAGTTTATATTACTTAAAATTGTTAGAAAGTAGATTAATTCGTATTTTTCAAAATTAATAAAAGGAAGTAATTGTAAAATCCTTATAAGGATGTCTGGAGAGGGCTCCTCGATAATCTTGGGTTAGTGGTTGGATAAGATGTAGGGTAGCTTTACTTAGTTATTGGAAACTAGTCTAGTGCCGGAGAGGAGTCCGTGGATCATAAACTATCTCGGATGGGGTAATTCTCAACCATCCATAGTAAAACAAAAGACACGGGTGTAGTACCTCCAGCCCAGTTCTGGTCGGTCTATCGGTCGAGTTTAAACTGAAATTTGGAAGAAACAAAATAGATAAAAACAAAAAAATAAACAAGGTTATGAATAACGAATTAGGGAAGGCCAAGGACAGGTAACTACTACATTATCATAGTGCCAATTATATCCAAAATATATGAATAAAAGATTGAAGTTCCCTTTAATTCTATTCCTATTCCAAGAAATTAGTCATTATATAGCTTAGGCAATATGCCTCATTGTTATATTTAATCAATTTTACATTAACAATGCTATACTGAAAAATATCCCTAATGCAAAATTCATGAAAAAAAATCACTTTGTCCCTGGCACTCTGAGATCAACTTTTCATTTGGGTGGATTACCTGAACATTAATGAAAATACGCTCTGTAGTAGAGAAAAAGTAACAAGTGTTTGAAAGATTCTTCAGTCCTGTTAGATCCTGGGTAGCCCAGTGTTTAAGAGCAGTCGCCCGGATTGCGAATCATGGGTTCGAGTTCCATCTAAGAGTACCAGGGACAAAGTGTTGACAAACAGTTTTTTTTAAGCATTTTTCTTTAAGAATATTCGTCAATTATATTTGAACTTCAATGAACGTTTGAGATAATGCTAATGCAAATGGGGCACATTTGCAGAAGCAGTGTTTCAAACACGATTCTTATACGATCTCACAAGTCACAACAGCCCGTACAATATTCCCCAACATTCCTAAAGAGTCCAAATCTTAGCAACTGACGTGATGACAGGACACTCACTTACGATATATAAATTTCTCTACTGGGAATATCGAGTTCGAAGAGAAATAAAATTTTAATTTATATAAAATTTTTGAATCTACTATTTGACTTTAAATTTCTGTTTGACATTGCCATAGACAGTAAACGGTCGCGATCCCGTGTCTGATAAAAGAGCAATGCAATAGCCAACGAGTCACAGAGAATTGGCACTTTCACACTAAACGAGTTTACCATAAATTACAAACATACATCATCATTCCAAATGGTAACCGAAATCGAAAATCATCACTTCAAGTCTAAATTGACCGTCGAACAAGACACAACTCACTGTTCTCAGTGTCACTTTGGAATTTATTCATGTGACCCGATGCTTGCTGACCAAACCTAAGCGACTCAAGGTTCTATACTATAATTAATTATATCCCTTTGCTTTTAAAATTTAAGATACGTTAGTCTTATCTCCTAGTAGTGACAACATAATTTCGCAATACCAACCACATAACTAAAAGATCTGTCTACACAACAAGAAGCGTCATTTCAAAGCGAAAGCGTAATAATTGATAAATACCAGTGTACAATCAATTATTTGTATGAATTTAATCTTCTATAGGTTATATAGAGGAAAGTCACCGCGCTCGGTCTGTGATACGGTTGCTAAGCAACTGTCGCGATGGCCGGTTATAGGATGGGTGACCAAAAATTTATTATCTCCAGCTCCTCCGTGCTTCGGAAGATAAGACGGAAAACAAATTCACGGCTGCATCTGCAGTTGTAAATATCAGCCAATCCACACTAAGCCCGTGGGATGGGTCATGGTCTATTCTCCCTATTAGATTTTATTCGTTTCCATCCACAGGGAAGGCCTGAGCCTTAATAGGCTGGTGATGATTTTGTCGATATAGAGGAAAGTAACTGATTATAGAATATAATTCTTAATAATGAATGTAAACTGTCAATAAGTCTAGAAAATTCGCGATAGGTTTCCTAATGTTGGGTTTCAACTATTTAATGTCCCGAGACTAAGTTGTACTCATTAACCGCTTTTCAAATTTTTCATCTTTAACTTAGTTATATTTTACATTAAATCAACAATATATAAACGTAATTCAATAAAAATATTTTATTATTTTTTTATTTGATTTCACTGAGAGTACATTGTTGTTATCTGAAAAAGACCGACAAAACAATTTTGACAAGCTTTGTACTATCTTAAGTTAAAAAATAATTATTGCAATCAGACCTCTTGTTTTAGAGCAATGTTACGTCAAACACGCATAAAAAAGACGCAACATCTTTTATTAGTTTATACTAGCAAAGTAAAAATATCCATCAACAGGCATTAATATAATCCTTTTTTGAAATCAGTTAATAAATACACAACAACATCGAGTGGCTATGTATTTTCTAGTGACAGAACACTAGATTATATCTCGCAAGTGGTGTTAATAAATAAGTGTAGATTATCCCAGGACAGAATCTAATCTGATCTTGTTCACATTGCGAAAGACTCCCGAGCTGTCGCCGAGAAGACGCCTATCTGCGCTATTTAATTGTAAACAGATTGACAGCACCTTATGACCAGTGATAGGACTTCCTTAGTACTTATTTTTTTGCTGAGAAAAATGACATTTGCCCCTAAATTCGGAGCCAAACTTAAATATATAAAAAAAAAATATTTTGAATAAGTAATTCATCTATATTTACCTAGAGTTTGCGATTAGATATAACATAACACAGTCGTTATAATTACCAAATAATATGAAAAAATATGTTAAAATGTGCTAATATTAATCACGCCTTTCTCACGGAGGAGACAGAGACCACAAATTAGAACAGTTTATGTTATTCCAGTACCTATCCAATTTTATAAATAATCTGGCTTTCCGTCAGTGGCTTCGCCCCTGTGTTCATATTTTATACATAAAACCTTATAAAATCCTACTCCACCATTAGGTACGTTACCAACATTAACCAACAGTAACCCAACATTAGGTGCGATAGAGTTAATTATAAAATTCAGTTAACTTTTTGAACTCGGAGTGAGGAGTCATGCATTTGAATAGTTTCGATCTTACCTCCAGAACAGATCACAATGCGTAGAAATACAAAATATAAATATACGGGTGATATCGAAAATTCTAGGTCTGAAATGTACCCAAAATCGGTTCTATATGCCAAGGAAGTATACAGGAATGAATTTTGTTATTTGTATATATAAATGACCTTCCTCGATCAATCTCATCAGACTGTTCTCTTTGCTGATTGTGTCTCCGTCATCTATCTTGTAAAAATAAAGACTCTTCGAGGAAAGACTTAGATATAGTATATTAGAGTCTATTACAGAATGGCTTCACTATAATAACTTACAATTTAATTAAAAACCTTCTATAGAGATTATCTACATCTTATTTAAAGAAGTTAGAAACTGTCGATTCAGACGCTATGCTGGGAATAGAGATCGATAGAAATATCGTTGGAAACCTCATATCCAAATATTCTCTAATAAGCTGTCATCATTTATTTATACTTATGAGGCAGTTGAAATGTGCCTCTAATCAAGAAATCGCCCTGTCAACTTTATTATTCTTTCTACCATTCTTTTTTAAATTATGGAATTAGTTTTTTTGGGAAATAGGTCACATACACAAGAAGTCATTATTTTGCAAAAAAATGCATTAGATTAATAAGCAATATCAATCGAAAGAGGCATGTAAACCTTATTTTAAAAGTCTGAAAAATCTTTCTGTGTTTAACTTATATATTCGTATTTAGAAGCCTGTAAATTCCTTAAAGCATATGGGTAAACAAAAGAAATCCTATTAAGTCCATCACTCAGACAATAAAAAATATTTGATGTACCTATACATATTTTTTATTAGAAATGGTTTAGATAATAGTTATGAAATTCTCGCTATGTCACAACTATAAAATATACATAGGTGTAGTGTCATGCGACATATCAACATAATGTATTACCGTAATTTATTGATTACGCAAAAATTTAAAATATACCTAATTTAATATTCTTCAATACGCTAACGGTCAGACAAAAAATGGGCACTATCCCAATTATATAAATTCTGTGCTATATCATAAAAAAAATCACGTTTATATCTATGAAGGAGAGATTTTATTTATTTAAATTATGTATTATCAATAGCTATACTTGATATGTCCAATAGAAGATGTATCATGCACGTGACAAATGTTAAACGTCAAGGCTCAGTAACTAGGGTCCTTTTAACAATCATTGAACTTCTTTTTTTTCTACAGAAGTATTATAGTTACTTTTTAAACATATCTCATCAGTTGCTTAGTCTCAATAATCAGTAACAAATATCACAGGAAGTGATAATGTATATTTTGACGCCGCTAATGAAACAATAGATACAGGCAAACACTACATTCGGAGCGCGTGTGCCTTGCGGGGGCGTCTGCGCATGAATGGACCGAGTGATTCACTGCGGCCCATTCATGATCGGCGAACGAGTATTAATACAGCCAACTATTATCTGTGTTAAATTTCTAAGCAATTATAGTGCTTTGTTTTCATTGAGACGTTATTACGATAAGGTTTTAAGATTTTTTGTCAAAACATAACCGTTTCCTGAAGTTACAATTATTTAGGTCAACTTTAAAATTTAAAATTGACTTAAAAAAATTACATTAGAGTTAGATGGAAATGTATTATAATAAACAAATAAAGAATAAAATAGCATTTAATTCAACTTCTATATTATGATTTTTAAAGTGCCTACATAATACAATATTTTTTAAACAATATAAATACAGGCAAACGGTCGACAGTTTGTTTCAGCTTGTCTTCCGAAAAAGGCCTCCTCTAAAGATTTTCACTCATTAAATTTTAAAGACGAATCTTCAAAAGGATTACTATGCAATTTGGAATTAAGTAAAGAAGAACAAATGCCTCCAATAGAAGTGAATTAAACATAAATTTCACCAACTAACAAACAAGATGAAAGATAATAATATATGCGATAGTATAAAAAAATGAGTTCTTGATATAAACATAGCGGTCAACTTAACCTCAATACTACAGTTGATTTGACTCGAAGGCAAAAGGTTATAAGATTTCAACCCATAGATTTGCTGATAGCATTTAACCGGACTGGTAATTGTTTGGAGAACGGGCTATTAATTCTATATAATGGCTTTAAGTCCACATTTAAATTACCAAACGAAAATTATGGTTACAGCCCGTCTCAGACGGTATTCAGAAATTTTATGCTGCTCGTAAATAGTGATTTTTTGTATTCTAATTTTATAATTGCGTACTTTGGACACTTTTTATATTATAAAGTGCGAAACTAACTATAGTTCCATTTTCTTTTTAGTGTTTAAGTATAACAGTAGATTTTAAAATAACGTTTTATAATTTTTACTTTAATCACGTCACATTTATAGTTCTAGATAACATTTATGAGTGACTAATTTTATTGATAGATTTGGATAAATTCGTAAAGTTTAAGACGTATGTAAATACTTCGTTTCTCCCGTCTGAACATAATTAACTAAAACAAATATACATTTCCATATAAGTAATTTGTTTCTATTTCAAGAACTATTACATATTCCCACGAACACCTGTATAAAGGAAATATTTCTATGAATGAACGAACGAACGACGCTCCCTGATCTAAAAGCGTAAAGCAATTCATAAATATTGTTTTAGCTGCTAGACACCCTCGCAAATTGTAATAAAGTCGACTGGAGGATATATATAGCTATTCTTTACGGAGGGTTCAAGTAGCTCTATTATTATTTGAAGCTATGAGTGACCTGTGGATCAAAGCGCGATTTTATAGAATAAATAAACCTAAGTCTTCTTGTTTGTAATGACTATTTATAATTAAATTGTTCACAATTGTATAGGACTATCTCCAAAATCATTATCTTTGATCTATTTTGCATTCTTATAAGGAAAATTCTGGGCATCTGGGACTGGTATATATTTATGGCATTTTTCTAAGATAAATATCTCAAACATGAAAAATAGCATCCCAATGTTTATTATTAGTTTTTAAGTACACTTTTAAACTTAACCCTAACTACTGTACACATTAGCTATCACAGAGACGTTTGAAATAAGTTTTCTTTTATATAATTATTTACTTATACATGTATTGTATGTCACAAGTATAAAGTTGTTACATTTAAATATTTATAGTTCATGTTCACCCTGTAAGGGTGTAGCAATTACATATATCTTTTATATATATAACATAAAATTGTCATTTTTTAAATTACATCATCATCATCAGCCCTTTTACGTCCCCCATTGCAGGGGCTCATTAAATTACATTACATTAAATTATTAATGTAATGTAATTTAACGAGCCCCTGCAATGTAATGTTAAATTATATTAATTGTACAATTAATTTCGTACTTAATGGTATAGATCTAAATAACAATTTATATTTTATTAATTATCATTGATATCTAAGATAAATAGTTTAATTTATAATTCGGCTGTTTGGGTGGATTGCCTGATCATTGATGAGAATACGCGCTGTAGTAGCTAAAAGTAACAAGTGCTTGAAAGATTCGTCACTCCTTTAGGTTCTGGGTAGCTCAGTGGTTAGAGCATCGCCTGGATGGCGAAAGGGTTATCGATCTCAGGGTTATAGGGACCAAGTGGTTTTTTTAAAGAATTTTAATTAAGAATATTTTTCAGTATAGTATTGTAAATGCGAACTTGATCAAATTTAATAATTATCATTACTTCTTACATTAATATATTTAAATAACATATTATTAATTGTATAGTATACATAATGAGTCCTTATTTATGTTAGAGAATCTATATTATTATATTTTACTTAGGTAAGACTTATCTTCAAAGACTTCCGAGATACTAACAGCTTTTATTTATAAGATGTTGATTTTCAAAATTTTTCGTTTTTGCGAGCTCTTTAGTGTAATTTGGTATTTGTTTGTAAATTTTAATTAACATCGAATGTAGGGCTGCTGAGTATAATTTCGTTTTTGGTAAAAGGGACCTTTAGTTTATTATGGTATCTATTGTGTGTAATAATTTTACTGGGGAATATACGAGTGTACACTTCAGTTTGGTAGTTTATTAATGGTTATCAATTTTTTTTGTTGATTCATGACATAGCTAATCGTAGTAAATATTATAGATTTAAAAATTTGCTCATCACGTCTTGAAATATTTTTTTTTGCCATTTAACAAATGGCAAAAAAAAAATATTACCCTACCAATCTAGTTTAATATTTGTTATCGTATTCTAAGATTCTTTAAAGTCGATAAGAGTTATAGGGACATTTGTAGTAATAATTAATCTTAGTTTAATTTGAATTAGAATAGTTTGCCAAATTCGGTTAGAAATAAAAAAAAAAATCAGTGGGCAAAAACTATAACTTATATTTTCCTATAGCTTATAAATTCTATAGTTTATAAATAAAAATCAACTGAACACATATTCTGATAACCTGACATGTAGCTGTATGTACGTAAAGTTGATACTTGATTACAAGTTTTTGATGTTTTGTTTAGAAATGATTCATCTAAAATTCTATAATTTTTGTAACAATAAATTGCTTAAATCGGTCCACAGTTAACGAGAATATGGAAGTAGAACCCTTTTCTTATATGAGATTGGTATCTTCTATATTCAACAAATATTATAAAATTCTTCCTACTCTGAGTTATTAGTTTAAATATTGGCTATTACTTACATTTCCATATATTTATTGAATTATATATTTTCATGCTTTTACTTCCTTTTTACCATGTGATTCCATGTTCTTGCTTCTGATTAGCCCTAATGAAGCCTTATGGTCAAATCATGAAATTGAAAATAATACGCTTTGGTTATTTTAAATACAGTTCCACGTTTCAACAGTGGACTGACAGATCGACAGCTGAGAGACCATGTTGTGACATGTTACTATAACCCTGACATCATGACAATCACTTTATATTGAATCAGAATATGAACAAAAACGGTTGCCTTGACCTCGTCTTCTACGGTCAGCATACGATAGCTGTGCCTTTTGAACAATTTTGTACTTTATTTTGAAAAGGATAAGGTCATAAGAATACAATTTAGAGGCCAGCTTTATGAGAGCATGTAAGTGAAGCCCTGACACTTGAATGCGACGCCATTTTAAACTCTAATAAATCATTTGTCAGATGTTAATCTGTCAGAGTCTTTCAGAATAGACGGCCTACAGGATCATTACTAAAGGATGAACATTACACAAAATTAATTAAGAACATTTTTTGTCTTGATAAAATATTTTAAAGTTTTACATAACAGCTCTTACATGATTATCGTATCGGAAAACTTAAATTTTTTACTTGAATTTACCCAAAGGGTAATAAAAATAGGACCTTATTACTAAGACTGACTGTCCGTCCGTCTGACTGCTCTTCTGTAACCAGGATCTCAGGAACCATGAGTGATAGCTAGATTGTTCAAACTTATACTGATGATGTATTATTATTATCTCTATAACAGTAAATACTAAAAACAAGAAACGTGTTTTTTTTGCGTCTTTTATAGATGATAGTACGGAAACCATCGTGCGCGAGTCCGACTCACAGTTGGCAGGTTCAATTACACATTAATTCTATTAATAGTGTCAAGTCAATTCAAAGAAAGTTTACTTATAAATGAATACAAATGTATTCTTAATTATAAACTGGTTCAGGTGCAACAAGCGGTCCAACGTTTAATATCTTAGGTAAACTAAACTAATTTAAATAAACTCCAAGATCGGGAAATAGCTTTTACTGATATAATTACAGAACGTAATGAATGATAAAACATTAAGATAACAGTAAGTATAAGCTCATCGTTTAAACCATAGGTTACGTACCCAACAACCTAGAAATATAAAGTATCTTCTTGCTTAATGTGTTTGAAGCTAGTTATTTGCTGCAAATCCTAATGACCTGCATTTTATGAGATAAATACATATAAGCCACAGGTGTTATGTGCATACCAGTTTTATTTAAAATCAACATAATATAATTAACTTACTTAAATTTACTAGCAGCAAATAATTTAGTAGGTAATTGGAAAAGCTCTGGTTGTTTAGTTGATAGCAGTCGCATATTTAGATTAAAGTTAAGGGTTCGAATCCCGTCTGTTATATAAGACAATTGATATATTCTAGAATTATTTATATTATAACTATTAACAAATGTAATAAATTATATACCAAAAATAAAGTAGTTTTTTTTTTAAATATTGTATTAGAAAGCGACTTCATGGTCTAATAGTTAGCATACTTCTCCGTATGAAATAAAACAGCGAGAAATAAGCAACCCTTGCTAAGTTTTTTGTCGGTTTTTCCGAAACTGATGGCATAGATTTTCGACATTCACAAATGCTTGTAGCATGACTGAAAATATGAATTCTAATTTGTGTTTGATGAGACTTATGACAAAATAGTGTTCATATTTTCTATTTAACCTTAAGCACACAGTATCCATAACGACTAGGAGTTTCCTTTAAAAAAAATATATGAAACCAGAGAATAATATTGTCAATAGGAAATATTAAAAAAAAAAATCATATGTTTTTATTTTATTAAAATATCAATAAATATGATTCGGGTACAACTAACTCACAGATATCAACTTGAGACGGAATTTAGTTTTACTAAAACATTAGCAATATTTTAAAATGCCATGTAAAGCGAAAATCTCAATTCCTTTTGCTTTTTATGAGGTACTTAATGTTTGCGATGTAAAAGCGTCGTTAAAATTGCCTCTAAAACTTACAGATCTGTTTTAATCCTGTGACAAGCTGTTATTGTTAGCCTGAGAAGATTAGACGAACCATTGTATAGAGTGAACCGATCCCTCGGTATCTCCTCGGGGAATTGTTTGTTATGTCCAAATGACACGAGTAATTGGTACCCTTTGAAAGGCGGAATGCCGAACAAAATATGTTAGGTACCCTTTATGGCATATTTCTTGAATTATTTCTAACTGTAGTTGTAAAACCCTTTTGATTCGCTGCGAAGTCCGCAGTAGTTATATAAGTCTTATTAGACATTATTTGTTTCGAAAGTTGTCTTACAATTAGAAAATATTTCCTAGTTTTAGTGAATGTTAATTGTTTTTGTGTCTGATTCACACCTTTTTTCTTTTTTTGTACCGAGGGGAACTGACCTTAACATGCCATCGACCTTGATGAGAGGCTGACTGAACCCGGGCTCTCCTGCTGCGGAGGTTAAAGAACCCCTATCTACAGCAGGCCTACCGTGCAAAACCCCCCGTATTACCCTCACTAGGGTCTGGGACCTGGTATCTGGCAAGGAAAGCCCAGGTTACCCAGACCATGTCTGATTCACACCTAGGAATATATGCTAAACGTAGATTAATCGCTTTAGATTATTTGTATATGCTGACTTAAGATGAAGATACTACAGTTTTGATTTCGCACAAGTGGAACAATGAAAACTACTAATCTATTGCTTCATACACTTTGTTCTAATGTTTTTGATGGAAAATACTTTTCATAGTGTAAAATATAATCATATAACAATATGGAGTGTAAGACTTTCTATAATAGGTAGTTTGGGCTGTCGGTTGCTATGCACCTCAAAATCTTTTTACATGCAACGGATTGTCTTTTGCAAGTTTCGTTGACTACTACAATAAATTTGGAGAAAACCTGGAAAGAAGATTTTGACGGAGATAGTGTTAATTTGAATGATATATTGAGCAAAATATGTTTTTATATTACCTATTCAAATGACAAAGAAGTTTCGTTTCATAGGTTTCAGGTTTCATAGAATTTGTGTTGCCTATTGAAATATTACAAGCATTGTGCAGATTCACGGGACAGGACAACATATAAATTTTGTATAATTTCTGCAGACCTATTACGAGGGTCAAACTGAAAGTTCTTAGAAAATCAAAAACTGATTACATTAGCAAGTTATTAGTTTCATTATATCTTTTCAAAATATTGTCCATTCACGTCAATACACCGCTGCATGCGATGGAACCACTGGGAAAAGCACTTTGCCCACTCGTCCTTAGGGGTCTCTTCAATGGCATCGCGATACGCAGCCACCGCTTCTTCAGCATTCATAAACCGCTTTCCTTTAAGTTTTTCTTTAATTTTTGGAAATAAATAAAAATCACAAGGCGCGAGGTCGGGGCTATACGGCGGGTGACCCAGTAATTCAACGTTTGATGTCGCCAAATAGTCGATCGTTCGCTTGGCGGTGTGCGACGAGGCGTTGTCGCGGTGAAGGAGGATCCTACTGCGAGGTCGTTTCTCTCGAACTTTTTCCAAGACAAGTGGCAAACAATTGGTAGTGTACCATTCTGCAGAAACTGTTTTTTGATCCTCTAACACAATTGTTGCAAAATGACCTATCCTTCCAAAGAACGAGGCCACCATTTTTTTTCCCGCACTTCGATCTCTCTTCACTTTAGTTGGCAACTCCTCGAAAGGAAACACCCACTGAGCAGATTGTCTTTTGGTTTTAGGATCATAACAGTAAATCCAGCTTTCGTCACCTGTTAGTATGTCGAACACAGCATTTGAGTCACCTCCGTTAAATCTTTCAATCATTTTACGACACCAATCCACACGATGGAGTTTTTGAGCCTCAGTCAAATTATGAGGTATCCACCGGGCGCAAAGCTTCCTGACCGCTAAATGTTCGTGGAGGATTTTGTGCACTTGACTCATACCGATGCCTAAGCTTGTCCGAATCTGTTGATAGGTCACTCTTTTGTCAGTCTCTATCATACGCCGCACAACACAGATGTTATCTTCAGTCGTCGCCGTAGAAGGCCGTCCCTCACGTAAATCATCAGTGAGATTAGTGCGACCACGTTTAAACTCATTAAACCAGTTGTAAACAGTCGCACGAGATGGGGCTTCATCGTGAAAGGCCAATCGTAGTCTATCATAACTTTCTTGTTGACTTAAATGACATCGAAAGTCATAAAAAATCATTGCACGAAAATTTTCTCGTGTTAAATTCATGATGACGTGACACAGACAATTTTCAATTTGCCGCCAAATCGTAAAACAAATGACAAATGAATGAAATATATACTCAGTAATATTGGCAAAGAGTTATATTTTCAAATTTTAGAATTATTTTTTTATTATATTGTTTATAAGTGGCCAGTTCTAAGAACTTTCAGTTTGACCCTCGTACAGTATTTTTTAGCGCTTGTAAAATAACTAAAGGGATTTTATAATTAAAACGATGGCTATTGATATAAAAATATTTCATTTGGTTTTGCATTATACAATTGACAGAAAATCTATTAAGAAACACCGAAACAAGTGAACGTCATTCGACAAATATTAAAATTACAGAATGTTGGACTTCACATAATAGTTGCTAAACATGTTTCATAGAATTTGGGCTGCCTGGCGCAATGATGACGACGACAACCGTTGCGGAAGGCAATTGGTGCGTAGAATGGAGGTTTCGGCGCGTTAGCGGGCTGGGGGGTGCCACGTGCGCGACTTGCGCAACCATCGGCGCCGGTGAATGGAACCTCTGCGCCGTGTGGGCGAAGCTTTTTATCAATGAACAGCGAATTTGTGTCGTACGCACGGCGGCGAGCGTCTCGTGTCACGGCCGACCGACCAACGCTACCTACCGGTGCTTCCAACCTTCCTAATGGAAAATGTCAATAACGACATACCGTCACTTCACGGTTACACAAACGTATTGCTAAACTAACCTTTATTTTGGTTATGCAGTCTTATAGAACCAAATGGAATACTAATATTATACGAAGATAATGATAAATTATTTATACGAAAAATACGTAAATATAAATTGATAAATTAAAAAAAAAACAACGACTTAGCTTAGGAAATTTAATTAATTCTTACCTCCCGCTTCGTTGCTCTACAGTCCACATGTGTTCCTTATAAGCTTAAGTGCTTATGGTTAAACATAAGCACTATTTGCTTAATTACAATGCTTTAATTGCTAATGTTTATTTAAATAGAATTAGACTAGACTCAGATCTGGGTGGATCTGGTAAATGTGGCTATGTAGATATGTTCCGCTTTAAACTATATTATTTTATTTTTCATTATGTTATAATTTTTTTATCAGAGCTGTTAATAAAAGTAGTTGTTTGAAGAAGAAAAAAGGGCAATTGCGATAAGATTTGATAAAATTGAAGCCCCTATACTGGTTCAAAGACACGCTGAATTAAAAAATATGTATCAAGTAATCAATTACAATTTAAAATAGAATTTAATTTAAAGTTGCAACGTTCGGTAAATTTGCTCGAATTGCATAGATAAAACATTAATCGTTTCTCGACTGCGATAAGACACAAATCAGACCGTTTGAAACGATCTGTATAAGTATCAATGTTTAATTTATTCAGGCGAATTTGAAAGGAAATAATTAATTTATTTAATTGCTTTGGCACTGTTAACGCCTCCAGTTAGCCTTCATTCGAATTTAACTATGACGTAGTCGTTATCTTGAACATTGAGAAACGAGCCACACTGTATTTGGCGATGACTGCATTAGAAACTCTCATAATGTAACTTTATCTATGTCACTTGACCTTATTCTCTAAACAATAAGGCATAAATTGTTTATAAAAGCGTGATTTATACGCTACTGAGTATAGTAATGTAAAGTTTGAATATTTTAAGTACAACGGTTTTCTTTTTTTTTTATCAATTCAAGAAAGAGTAAACAGTCAAAACTCCTTTCTAGATTATTATCTAGTGAAACATAATTTTTTCCAAAATAAGTATCATATATCGTAACAAATATCATTCTTTGTTGATAAAAATGAATGAATAAAAAGAGAAATAAAATACGGCGCAAACTCGTTTAGCTCATTGTGTGCAAGAAGGTATCGTGCATTCAATTCACTGGTGACCACCAAAGTAGTAGGTCAGCCGTTTGTGCCAACTTGCATTGCTTAAGATGCTTACGCCGAGCCTTCTTCACCTCTGCATACTTAATTACATCATTCATACATATAAATTGCGCACTTAAGGAAACGTGAATGTCATTGTTTTAAAATGATTTTAAATTCTATTCTAGGTGCTGAGACTTAAGTATTGCAATAGCGGTAAGTCTTTAATTATGCTTTAAACTATTAAGACACATATAACATACTAAATACTTACTTTTGTTATAGGTTGACATTATGTAGTTTCAAGCTTTCATGATTATTTACATTAGAATTATAGTTTTCTACAGGATTGTTACCATGTACCTTGTTTTTATTAATGTATTTTATTGTTTGTATTTTACATGGTAGTAATCCCGTAGAAAACTGTTATTTTGATAGAGATAGGCATGTTGTAAGGCTCGACTTACATGTTTTTACCCAAAGCGCAATGCAAAGAAGGGTAATGTGTTTATCAGTCTATGTACGTACATATGTATGTATGTTTGTTTCTAATTTGGTCTCTAGAAGAAATATAATAAGGTAACGACTACCTTTGTTTCTACAATTGTAATATCCAAGTTTCATTGTACAAATAAAAGATCTTTTACAATATAAATACAGTTCACGGGTCACATAGAGGCAATATCATAACGTATGCATTATCATAGAAATCGGCCTGTTGAATCAAATGATTGATATCATGGGAGTGCGCAGGCGACGATGCGGAGGCGGAGAGCGTAGGCGGCCGGAAGGAAGCTTTGCTTTCCGCAGCTGCGCAGATCTTACATGAAAATCAATAAACACGTGTTTTCCAAATTTAATATACTATCCACAGTTAAAGTGACTACAAAGCTATATAACAATGAAAAGGAAAGGCCAACCGATGAGATATATCTACAATAGCAGCAATCCCTTTTTGAAGTCGGTTAAAAATTTTTCTTATACTCGAAAATGAATAGTACTCCTTACTGTAGAATTGCTCTATAACAAGTGACTCAATAAGTTTTCACTTTATAAAAAAGATTTTTAAGAAGCCAAATTGTAAAAGGGTATATCTATACAGTTATGTAATTTTTTACACAGATTTGGTATCTGGACCTTATTAGACTAGCTGTTTTCCTAGCCTATGTCAGTCACGTATGATATAGCCTCTAGTAGGTGAAAGAATTTTTAAAATCGGTCCAGCAATTTCGTAGTCTATTCAATTCAACAAAAAAGCAATCAAATTGCTTAAAATTTCTCTATACTAATATTATAAAGAGTACAACATTAGTAGCTTCGTCATTTTATGCGAGTACCCTAGTTTTTGTCGTAGCAATTAAGTATCAATAGTACCCAAGTAAATTTCACAACGCTGCTACACGAGCATTAGCATAATGCATCGGCATTATCAATCTAATTAACATGTCTGTTGAAAGGTCTTGGGCAACATCCAACTTGTCATATCGTCGTTTTTCTGACAGGAAGCCTGTCTGTCGTAAATTAATCGACATGGATCTCCAGAAACTCCAAATTAACGGACCGGTTTGGCGTGTGCCGCGCTGATGCCTTTCCCCTCTGCCCCTCACGGTTAAAGCCGGAAATGCCAGTGCCGCTTGGTGAAACTAAATTTTACACTCTCCAAGTTTTAGTCTAACCAAGTTAAATATAGATTCAGCTTCAAAGAACTTATTAATTGAGAATGCTTTAAATTTCATGAATTTATATTAGTGAATTTGCAGATGAAGTTATTATCATAGTAAACTCCCTTTGAACTAAGGTATTCTAAGATCTCCGTGTGTATTGCTTCTAAATATAAATACTAAGTAAAGGTATGACGGATTGTTAATATAAATAAATATCAAATGTGTTGTGTATATTGATATGGACAAAAATCTGAGGCCCTATCACGTAACTGTAAATCAAAGCGAAGCGATAGTCTGAGATCGTTTTAATTGTTTTTTTTTATTCCAAGCTGTTATCAAATCTTTAAAGCTTGAAATATAGGTAGGTGATCTATAGTTCCAGTGACAATGAAATTATATATAATCGGTATTATGTATTATTAATCCAAAATGACTGCTGTAACAAAATGGCGACATATATACTTAAATGAAAAATCTTAACTTGTAGAACATGATACGTTGGAATAAGTTTGTTTTTTTTTAATATTCTTATACTTGTCATTTTATAATTATGCAAAGGTACGTTTTAAAAACAATTGAGTCACTTAAAAAATATGCCAAGGAAGACTGTTCGCTTGCTAGTAAACTATAAAAGGTAAAAAAAATAACAAATAACCTTCTAGGAATCGATAAAGTTAGCGGTACATTATGATGGATCGCTCACGGCTAATTATTATTTTAGATAATTTGCGGTCAAATTTGTTATTCAGCTCTAAGCAGTATTATAATTCTACGAATATTATAGTGTTTCAATACAATTATTGTTTTGTTCTATTTAAATATAGTTGTTGAAAAATGTTTACCTTGACATTTTAGTTGATTTTTGACACTGATTATATAGATAGGAAAATATTTGAATAAGTCGTTATTTTTATAATAATTAATCGTACGTGCAAGTTCCTTCTCTTAATCTGTTTTATTTTATTTTCGTGATATTTTGATGTGTATTGTATAATAAAGTAAGAAAATGAAACCAAAAGGATGGTTGAGTTGTTGAATGTCATTGGAACCTTGGAAGATAGATCGGCAGGTCCCTATTATTGCAATACCTCGAACGTGTGATAAAAAGTAGCCTATATAAGCTATAAGCTACTTTTATCACACTATACATTAGCACATTTAAAAGCTAGTTAATTCTGCTCGCTTCCAATACGTTGCGTTCATATTAGTATTGGGAGCATGCGCTGACAAATTTTTATATTTTATAGAATGACGAAGGTCTAGGATTCATGGGGCCTTATATGCTAGTCTGTGAGATATTCGCGGCGCGGTGTCCACAGACAGGGGTTGTTGTCCACAGGCAGCCATTTTATCTGGTTGAAGATGACCAGTGGGACCTTATCATACAAGCTAATCTATAGATAGTATAAAACACATTACGCTGAGATATTTTAAAGTAGAAAACGGACTCGAACTTTAATTCGGTTTTCATTAATATACTGTGTAATACAAGAGAAAGATTTATATGTATAATACAGGACCTACATAGAACAGAAAGCAAGTTAAAAATAAATTCCCCAATTAATTAAAAAAAAAAAACTCATCATTGTGTAATTTATTGTACATTTCTATTTATATTAAAACCCTATATATTGTCTGAGTCATGGCATCCTGTCGAGTATTAATATTCTCTGAAGTCGTTTGAAAAAAATAACGTAAGTAGGTATTTGTTTCGACTTGACCAATCATCAACCAACACAAATCGAAAAGGTAGCTACCAACTACTACTAGCATAAGCTTAAACTTCTATGGTGATAGGAGTGTTTTATAAGTAAATAACTTAAATATATTATCGGCACCGAGCATAATAATTCTAACATAACCTGAAATTTCTTCAGAATCCTAGCTCTGTTTTGTTTGTACTGTTAAACCAACTTCCTCAAATCCTAAAGGTATCTTATCTATCCGTCATGCATGAATCACTTGATATAAAACCAGTAGTTAGGGCGAGATGAGAAAATAATTTGTTTATATAAATTAGGCGCGGCGTGGGCAGGTGAGAGTCTGTCGCGTGCTCGGCCTACGCAGCGCTCGCGCAGCTATTTTTCTTTATCTGTTGAAATGAAACAAAAGGTTTTGCTTTTATTGAACGCTAGCTGTAAATGCTGCAGCCAGACCTACTCTTAGCTATAAAAGCTTATTTTCTTCTATAATATTCTTGTTTTAATAATTTACATATTTAATAAATGGTTTTGATTATTGAGTTTGGCTTAATTAAAAAATATGATTTAAAGAAATCCAATTTAAACAAAAAATCTGTTTCGATATCAAATAAACAAATAAGTTTTATAAATAACAAAACGTTGTTTTAGCTTAAGTCAAATACTTCTATGACTCTTTGGCAGCTTACTAATAGGGATGATGATGGATGATGATGAAAAAAAGTGCGTCCGTATTTTTTGCTGTAATTTAAAAAGAAATGGCAATGATAATAGGTATTACATTTGAGGAGTGTGACTTGCTACGTCACAACTATGTAGAAAATGATCAAAGGTGTGAGTCACGTAATTTCAATATATTTTGGTAGCTAATTGATGACGCAAAATAAATGCATATTGAATATTCTTCAAGAATGTGCCTGACCGACAAAACAAAGAAAAATTTGTCATCATCCCTCCTTTAGTAATGCAAATAGTTCTATGTTTTACGGCTGCTCTTTTAAACTGATAAAACAGGAGGTGTCAATTTAGATTATTATTTTAAGGGAATGCTGGTTTTCCCTTAATTATATAGTACTTCATGATGTTCATCTATTTCAATGACTTCATATTACTATTTAAATATGTTAGGGTAGATGACTCGGTTTTAATCAATTCAAGATTATGACCTGGTTTTGGCAAATTCAAGGGTTCAGCTTTCAAATGGTGGTATTAGTTTTGCCATAATGCAGCATTTTGAAATACATTTACGGTAAAGTGATATATTTGCTTAATTAGAATGTCATAAACTATCAAATAGCCAAGGTCTTCGACTCTACTCTTAGATTTTAGTTGACGAATAAGATCGCGAAAAACCCTGGTGCCCAACAGTAAGTAGAGAAGTTGTTTATTTTGGCAATGCAAATAATTTATGTTTCCCTTTTTTGACGACTTATATTTGACAATTGAATATTCAATTTATTTTTAGATTCTTTTTGACCTTTTGGACAGTAATCATTAAATAGCGAAAACAATTTAGTAGTGGGTCCCACGGCTTCTTGGCTTCTTGTCTATTATTAGTACTCTAATACCTACTATGTATAAAACGAATCTTTCTAAAAATTAGATAATTTGCATCTGAATAAGTGCAAAGATCCAAATCGATTAATGCTTCATTTGGATCATTTGGCTTATTTGAATTATCGATACTCGGATAGATGCAAGAAGAATTTACTTAGTCGTGTTACGAATATACCTATTAAAAATTACCTAATGCTTTCCATACATTGGAACCTACCTTTCATGTGGAATGTTTGTTTTAAAAATTTATTAAAATGTTTCTCGAACCGAGAGGAAAATAATAACACTTTTCAAAATGCACTTAAAATCTAATCGATTCTTTTTCATACTCTGCTCATGCTTAGGACTAACAATTTGCACAACAAAAACAATTTTTCGGATAAAATGATCATAGGAGCATATTTTTCGGATCAGACAGTGAGTCGATTCAGTAAAGATTTACGCACGTCTAGTAGTTATTGTATCGACCCAGGTATAAACCATAGGTATTAGCCTATTCCGAACACATAGCTACATCTACAATTTATTTGATATAAAACATGCAGTAATCGGTGGCGTAGAGGATAAGCGCCGAAGCCCGCGATCGTTGTTGTTAAGCAACTTTCACAAGGGTCGGTCACGGGATGGGTGACCAAAAAATTATTAACTCGAGCTACTTCGTGCTTCGGAAGGCACGGTAAGCCGTTGGTCCCGGCTGCATTTGCAGTCGTTAATATTCTCCAATCCGCATTGGGCCAGCGTGGAGGGTCATGGCCCATCCTCCTTAACCATCCATAAGAGAGGCCTGAGCCCCTGCAGTGGGGACGTAAAAGGGCTGGTGATGATGATGATAATGTAGTAGTCATTTTAATATAAGGAAAAAAAACCTCTCAATATTATTAGTATAACGTAGTTTATATTTATATTATAGATATTAATTATTATCTTCTAATATGATTAATATATATATTCGACGCCTATTATATTAAAAATTAAAAATAGTTCTCTGATTACAAATTACTTAATTTGAGTTGCTAAAAGTAGCGCCATCTAGGATTGAGATCGGAATAAAGTGCCTGCGACCGGACCACAAAGATTTTTTCCTCTCAACCAGCTGGATAATGAGAAGCGAGAACGCGTTGGTGGCACGGGTGGCAAAAAATTGTTGCCGTCGCCTTGCTCGTAAAGCAAGCTTATGTAGCGGTGTGGACCAGTACCGCGAGGTGGAGTTGGTGGCTTGTAACCTGCAAAAAATACTTACAAATATGCTGGAAACTGTTTTTATATGCATATTTTTAGTGTTTTATAGAAATGGAAATATTTTTAGATATTTTGATATGACACAAATTAACAATTATTTTGGCCTCAATAGAATCTAAACTGCGTGCATTTTGTACTGAAGTTCAATATTATTAAGACAGTCTTTTTCACAAATCAATGTGTGGGTTGTGTTGAGGAAGTAATTAAAAGAAAAACATTAGTTCCCGAAATCAAACTAGATGTCACTACGGTACTTTCTTGATTTATCCATGACAAACCTTCCTGTTTTCTTTCATGTATAAAAGGATATTAGTTTTCAAAACTTAATAAACTACTCATGTTCTAATTGTACTTTTTGTATTTGCATTGATATCTAGGTTTCGAACTTTGTAAATTTCAGTTTTTTAATATGTTACTTAAAAGGAACGGAAATGACTATCTTTGGTCCATTAATTTCCTGCAAAATTTAACTTTTGCTAGAATTGCTATCTGTTGGAGGTACTTTTTTAAGGCTTTCTTTTTTAATACTTTCTCATTGGAGCTCTGTTGACTTCCCATTAGTAGATTGCCCTACAGGTTGTTTTTAAAAAGAAATCTAATTTTCTTATAATATTACGAAACTTACCTCTGTAGTCAATGCCTACAGTTTTGCTGTTCTCCTTCGATTTCAGTGCTAAACCCTGAATAAAAGTATTTAGTTAATGGCATTTTTTAACTAAAATAATAATGCAGACTTATATATTTGGTAAATATTATAAGTTAGAGATTTTGTACTTACTGGCACGTTTGATTTTAACATGTGAAGATAAAATCCGTCTTCAATTTTCGGGGGTGCGTCAGGATCAATCATTATGATTGTATAAAACTTTTTCTAAAAATTAAAATTAAAACCAGTTAATTATCTTCAATGTGGACTTTAAACCGATGACATTAAAAAAGATTTTTCTTTGACAAATTTTAAAATTACAAACCGAGTCCGCCAAAGCATATTGAAATAGTGGTTCTTCGACGAAAACTTGTCTAGGCAGCAGGACATCACAGTTATGATCATTAACCATTGTACCTCCTACACTGGTTAAATTAAGTCCAGTAAGTCGATCACACCCCTCTAAGAGAATCTTTACATCAGTAACGTAACATTGCAATGATACACCACAAACAAATTTAACAAAAATTATAGAAAGAAACGCGATTAAACTGACCATTTTAAAAAACCTTTTCAAAAGCACATAGCCAATCAACACTGTATAAAACTAGCAAGATTTTGTGTTTCAGTAACGAATCTTATTCACAATACTGTTACCATTTTTGTTATGTAAACTTAGTAGTAGATTGACTGTATAACCAGTAACAATGGTATGTAATCATAAATTCAGCAACAGTTGCTTTGCATTTAAAATTATAATACGATTATAATACATTTCTGATGTATAATACGAGGTATATTTTAAAATATTTTGCTAATTGTGGAAGCCTTTTTTTGGCCATCTGTAATTTAATCGAAAGTCGACATATATGTTCAAGTGCTGTTGGTATTTCCGATTGTTTCCGTAATTATGGCGCCTGCAACGGCGCTATAATATCAGGGACTTAATGATAAAATACCAACATAGAAGTAAAACCAATAATTATAATTCTAATTTTAATGATAATGAAACTATTCAAAAAAGCCACCTATACTTTTACTAAATTAATTAATAGTAAACACTAAAATACATTACTAAGTAATAAGTTCAATTAGGGATTTGATTACTTTTAAAATATAGTTTTGATCTATAATATGTTAAAAAATTCGACGCTACTACCACAATTTTTTCTCTGCCATGGTAACAGTATACTTAAATAAAAGTATGTGAATATGACGTGCCTTGCACATTCGACAGATGAAACTTCGCGTATGTAGGTAACGCATACTTCCGTGAGACTCTTGATGGATCTTCCGTATGATATGCACCAATCGTAATGTCATAAATTTATAAATCCATGAGATCTATCTAGAAGCAATTAATTTACCTATTTCATCCAATAATTTTCTTGATTCATGTATCGACTAATAATATCCAAGGTTTCTACGGAGTCAGTTGTTGATAAGTGCAATACTGAATTTTATTTTAGACATGTTAACGACAACTCAATTATTAAAACATATAATTCCATTAATGTCAAAAAAACCGCAGAACTTTGGAGCGTATCAACTTATGTTATCAAATCTATCATACGCCTCAATTAACTTTTATTTTTAATAGGTGCAATGATGAAGGAAATTTTCCTGTTTTAATGAAATATGGTTTCAAGGCAGGCAAGTTATTTCAGACCAATATCTATGTTACCAACGCTAAGTAAAGTATTTGAAATATTTTTTACAGTCGACTGCTGGCAGACTTTTCGTTAAAAAAATCATTTCACAAAAATCAGTTTGGTTTTAGTAGATGTAAATGTACCACAGACGCTGGAATTGCACTTCTAAGACATTCGAGTATCTATGATGCTTGGGAGAGTAAACAAGATGCCATCGGCATTTTTTGCGATTTGTCATAAGTATTCGACTCTGTTAGTCATGAAACACTGTTAAGAGAATTTAGAGCATTCGAAAGAATCACTTAATCTAATAAAATTATATTTTTGTCCTAGAATTCAAAAATTAGTAATTAATGAAGCGAAATCTGCAGGGGCACCTATTACTATGGGTGTACTTCAGGGATCGGTATTAGGACCATTTCTTTTTCTAATTTACATTAATGATCTTCCTCACTTTACGAATTTTTGCCAGACAGTATTATTTGCATAAGACACCAATTTAGTGTTTAAAGTTAAGATTAAGTAATGATTGTTTTAACGATGTAAATGATGCTCTCGATAATGTTCTACAGTGGTTTGATAATAATAATTTAAAGCTCAATTCAAATAAAACGAAATGTATAAAGCTTGCATTACCTAATGTGAGGCATGTTAGTACACTTATTAATTTAAATAGTGAAAAATTCAAGTTGGGAGAATCGACGAAAATCCTTGGTATTACACTAGAATCCCGACTGCAATGGGATCCTCATATTGATAACTTGTCAAGTAGACTGAGTTCTGCAGCTTTTGCTGTTAAGAAAATTAGACTTTTGACAAATATTGAAACGGCAGGATTGGTATATTTTAGTTATTTTCATGGAGTAATGACGTATAGCCTATTGTTATGGGGTTCTGCGGCTACCATTCAACATTTTTCTATTCTACAAAAGAGAGCTACCCGCGCTATATATAATTAACGGTCGAGGGAATTTCTCAGAGAAATATTTAAAGAAATAAATATATTGACTGTTGTCTCTTAATTATCATCACATCATCACCAGCCCTTTTACGTCCCCACTGCAGGGGCTCAGGCCTTCCTTATGGATGGTTAAGGAGGCTGGGCCACGACCCTCCACGCCGGCCCAATGCGGATTGGAGGGTATTAACGACTGCAAATGCAGCCGGGACCACCGGCTTAACGTGCCTTCCGAAGCACGGAGTAGCTCAAGATAATAATTTTTTATACTCAAGATGATTATTTTAAGGACCGCAATGCATGGAATTCACAGAACATATTTATTATCTGATGTTATTCATATGGAATTAATATAATGGAATTGATAGCCTTCCTATCGTTCTATAATGACTAATTATATGTATCAAACTATGTCCTACAGACTCGGAAAATTGTATTTATTATTGTTATAATACGTACAATTATGGCAGTGACATGATTTATGGAAATGTCATTACTCATGATAAAGAGCTGGTAAGTTTATTTCGCTTGTTCTTCTTGTCAGCTAAAAGACGTCCTGAACGAGTGATAGGGGAAAAAAATTTGGACGAGTCAAAAGTGCTTGTAACAAGCTTACTTGAATAAAGACATTTTTGTTTCATTTCGTATCTAATACAAAGTTCGTATCTACGAGTATAATACAGAAATTTCATGATGCTTACCTACAGTTTGTTTTAATAACAGATTGTCCAAAAAACAGTGTTTAGGGTATGTAATTGGGTTTCTTTAATCAACCATAACTTTCGAATGAATTTGCCGAGAAAATTATATATCCTTCATAATGTTAGTTATGAAAGGTTAACTCGGCTTGAACTGCTAATAGCTTACCTGTTTAAAATATTGCAGTTGGAGGTTCGTTATCTAGAACACATAATCGAAGAGTTTCCCGACTAAAATGAGAATATTAATACCAATAAGCCATAATCAACTGATTACATTTTAGTTAGTTTTTGCAGCCGTGTGTTTTATGTCCCAAAGCGTTTAGAAAACTGAAGTAAATATTCTCTCTATACTAAAACATAGAGCATAGGGCTATCTGTGATAAAATATAAAGAGTAAAATATATTTGACAGTAAATTTTAATGTTTATGTTAATCTAAATTACAATAATTTATCAAAAGCCAAAACAATTGACATTGGCAGAATTGTGCGAAATGCGCAAGTAAGCCATTAATAAAAGAAGAAGAACAATACAACAGAACAACGTAAACTTGGATTAATATAAATATGGATGGATATCAAATGGAACACCAATGTAGTTTAGAAAATAGACCGAGAATATTACAATTTAGAAGCCAAAGAATGGGTATTGAAATAACTGAAAGAATCAGATGTGCCCGTTTATGGTGTCAGAGATATTGGAAGTTGCTATGTAATCCAGATTTGCGATGTCAAACAAAATTTTGTATATACAAGTTATTTGTTAGACCTATTCTATCATACGGATGCGAAGTATGGATTTTGAACAATCGTTTAGCAAATAAGTTAATACGGTTCGAATGTGGTATTCTTATAGAGATATACAAATCAAAGTATCCACATAGACATCCTAAACGCCTCAGACCTAACATCAGATCAGTTTACAAACAGTACCATGACTCTGATATTGTGGATTATATACGTAACGAGAGACTGAACTGGAGGACCTTGCTGAAAATTGAAGAAAAGGCTATAAGTTATAGTTATAAAAAAACGGGTAAACGTGTTCATTGGTGGGATCAATCAGCAGATAACTCGGACGCGTGCAATTCCTCGGCTCTACAAAGAAAAATTATACGGCCTATTCTTAAAATATTTACGGGAGATTGGAATTCGACAGAAACAGTGCATTTGAAAGAAGCACCCAATTGAAGAGAACACTGGTCTATATGAGAATAAAAAATGTGTTACAACACATGAACAAGCGAGTATGAGAGTTACCGAACAAAACGCTCTTGCAATGTTCTCGAGCATTGGAAGAAACATGACAGGTAAGCAATAAAATATGAAGAAATCATCAGAAACAACTCTAATTGAAACATAATAAGTCTATGAGTTGGAAAATGCACGAAAGAATACAACAAAAACTCGGATAAAGGATTCCATGTTCAATAACTTCGACTGACATATCTTTTAAAAGATCTTGATGTATAGAATATTTTTTACTATGTAGCCATTTTCTTAGGTATTGTCTGTTTCAAGAATTTGTTCATGAAAACATCGAATTTTCCGAATTAAATATCAGTTTGCAGATACAGCTAACTTGAATAAAAACATTAAAAAAAAACATGATTCGAGACGAGATAATTCATTTTGTCAGAGTTAGTTAACGAAAAAACTTCTTATAACTAAGGAAAATCCACGTTATTCGCAATTATAATATACGATGCAATACAAATGTCATTTGAAGATAGCTTTGTCATATTGTTGAGAAAATCTCGACATTGGACCCTATCTCATCAAAAAATATTGAGATTACGTAGTCTACGTTAGACAACTTGCGACTACGGCATTTAATCAAAATCCTCAACCGTTACGTTGGCGTATTCAGTCACGATACCAAAGCACAAAACATGATTTTTGTTATACATTTTGGTATAGTCCCCGAAACTACTAATGCGTGCGCCTGGCCGCCATTTCGACGACGTAATTGTGTTAAAAATCAGTTCCGATAACAAATATATACCGGTTGACGAGTACACTTATTAAAAGTTGAGTTGTCTTGAGACCACACATCATTTTTGTTATATGTTTGTTGGGTTGAATTTTTAATGTTTGTTGGTTTGATTGGATAAAAAATGTCCTTTCCGTTTGTTATTTCGTTATTACAAAGTAAATGTAACTTTTTTCATATATTTTATTTTCTTTCTTTAAATTAATTCTTTTCCGAAAATACATACAATAAATTAAAAGTTATTCAAATATTTAAGGGACTATTCATAAATATTTCAACAATTAATAAACCATTTATCTCTTGCCTTTTGAGCTATACTTTTTAATCACGTCACGTCATATGACGTCACGGGAGTTCTTTAGACAAGGTTCCAGCGCATTAGTAATTTACGAGATTTATATCAGCGAACCTGATACTACAGCATTACTGCACTCTATAATAATCATCATCATCAGCCCTTTTACGTCCCCACTGCAGGGGCTCAGGCCTTCCTTATGGATGGTTAAGGAGGATAGGCCATGACCCTCCACGCTGGCCCAATGCGGATTGGAGGGTATTAACGACTGCAAATGCAGCCGGGACCAACAGCTTTTTTTTTAATTCTTTTAATTTTTAAGGGGTTTTTATTCTTTAGAACATGCCAACCCCATCTTACCATACTTAAATCTAAATTCACTTGATAACAATATTTCACTAGGTAATTTTTTACAGCTTAACGTGCCTTCCGAAGCACGGAGTAGCTCGAGATAATAATTTTTTAGTCACCCATCCCGTGACCGACCCTTGCGAATGTTGCTTAACGACAACAATCGCGGGCTGCGGCGCTTATCCACTACGCTACCGAGCTACCTACTATATAATAGCACTTGCAAAACAAGGCGACATGCTTTTACTTCTGAATCCTACGCTAGACGTTAAGGGTTCACACTGGAACTGCATTGATTTTAAATGTTTTATTAGATTAATATAATGAAAATCATTATGAATCAACAAAGTTACAGTACCCATGTGAAAGGATGGGTATTTGGATGAACCATAGTAATTATCCAATTCAATTCCGATAGCGAAGACACAGTAGAGACGGTGAAAAAGATGACAAATGAAGATCTTTATTTTATGAAGTTTATGAACCAGTTTTTATTACTTATACAGGTCATGGGTAAAAAGCAAAATCTAAAGATTGGCTTGACGGCTTCATACCTAAACTCCTAGCTTCTGTACCCTTAACACCGTGTAAGAATAGACTAGTTTGGTATATATTTCACATTGATTAATTTATTTGAAAGAACCAAGTGATTATTTTAATTACAGTAAATAGTAATTTAGTAATAAAACAGTTTTTTGTGTTATTCATTACCTTTTAATAACAGTTGAACATGATCAAAATTTCCGAGTTTATAACTGGTAACTACGTGTAATCTCTGTTAGCATATAAACAGATAAAGAAGGGACAAATGGGCCGGACTTGCCCACCTCAGAATGTACTTTGTCCACCCCAGATTAAGATGTTATGTTATTATTAGTACACGAGTTGCGATTGGTAACTCCAACTATAGTAAGACCTAGTTAGATAAACTAAAATATATTTCAGAGGCAAACGAAAAAGGGACAATGATATGAGCGTCGACACGTATCGGTATACATTGGTTCCACGAAGTACTGGATAAAGATAGACAGAGTCGATTTTTTAGCCCCATTATTAAGGCACTGTATATGATTTTACATTCTTGACAACGTTTATTGAAACTGCATCTAACACATTAAACATCTGAGTAATCCTAATTCTTGTTATTCCATAAAAAAACTTTTTAAAATATATGAAAATCAGTTATTTTATTCCCATTTTTATTTAAGCTGAGTATGCTTATATTATTTTAAGAGTTTGTCTCCGATAAAAAATGAAGTGGGAAAAATAGACCAGTACCCAGTATTTCATATCACAGCTTTTGACACAATATTTAATGCTATTGTACGGCGGCTCTAATAACAGGCTACTCGTAGTCCGAACCTACTGTGACTTAGAGTATGTTTATCAATGTATATCTTTTTCGTATATCACTCATACGCTGTATCATCCGCTTTTTGCTGCTCTACTAATATAGTATATTCTATTTGTTATCTTTCACAGCTAAACGCAAACTTCTTCTTAGCTGTCTTCTATCTTTTGTTATTTCGTTACAATGCTTTTCGTTACCTGGTAGATCAGTTTCTTCATCGGACTGACTACAAAACAGTCTTGTATTTGTAAAATAATATGTGGGGTCATCAGACAATTTCGAAACTGCATAAAGCATCCTTCTAACGTTTCTTATAGGAGATCCAGTAACTTTTTGCCATTTAATTCCTTGCAGTTTCATGTAACTCACTACATCAATGTCAGTATACTTTTCATACAAACGGTGCTCACACAAATTACCAAATATTTGACGAAGAGCTTTAATTTCTAAAACTTTAAGCTGTGATGGTTGCACTGTGAACCATTGGTAAACTAACATTGGTCTTAAAAATATTTTATAAGCTAGAACTTTTTTAGCGCGTGACATATGAGGCAAACTAAATATCTCTTTGGTTTTTCGGTACCATTGCCTTTTCAATACTGATCCTGGCATAGCGAAGAATACTTTCCTACTTAAGGAGCCAATTCCCTTTATTCATCTAAGATGGAAATATTGAAGTTGGAGGAGTATCACTAAAATTTTAGCCTACATAGGTAGGTAGCCATAGGGATAAATTTTGGCCACAGTTTGTGCTATGGGTACTAATTTAACCAAACTGGCAAAATAACTGTTAAAGAACAAAATATTATGCAAAAATTACGATTTCTCTGACCCAAAGATTATATATGAAACAAGATTATTTCAAAGAATAAAGTTTGATTTATGTGCAAACTTTTTGTAATCTAATTTCGAAGAGTAAATGATATATACTTACTGTGTACCAGAAAAAGAGTTAAAACGTCTTGATACTTGTAATATTTTTAGTAAAATAAAAACTTCAATAACCGCCTTAAAGCATTGAACATACTACTGTGTCCTGACGGAATTCCGATCACGGCAGTGAGATAAAATATAGTGCACAAACATAACCTGTGACTTAATTAGACAAAGAAATAACTTTCCATTGTAATATCAGAAATCCTACATACTCATTAACAAACTAATATACTATATTCATAATAAAAGAAAATGGACGAAATTAAGTAGTCCAGTGCAGACTCAGCCCCGCTGGTATATGGTACGCTGATAAGCCGTTACACCCATTAAAAAAGCTTATTACATGGTATCCGATTATATAACAGATAAGAATGCTTGGAATTAATATGGTCCAACAATTGGATAGGTGATTTTTTCTAAACACATTACCTATATTTCAAAAATTATCTTGTTGCCATTAATATTCAATTATTATGTTATCATTATAAGACCATAGTCTTTTCGCTCTATTCATTATTAATCTGGTAATGAAATGATTGTGTTTTTAATTCTTAATTCCGAAAGGACAACTTAGTTTCACGTTATACTTTGAACAAATGTCATTCTAGCCAGAAGTAATGTTATTTTGTACGAATGCCTAATATGCTTGATACATATCGGGTTTTTACGGATTTTTTATGATATTTTCGTTTTTATTACCTTTGTTGCTAATAAATAAACCACAAATAAAATAAAAATATGATTGAGACTTGATGTAGTTTTGTTGCTGTAAGTTCAACAAACAACTAATAGCAACAAAACTAACTAACCTAGTTGTAATTGTTTTCAGAACTTTTATTCAATATTATAATTAAAAATTCCTAGACCTACTATGACATAAGTATTTTATTTGTAAAAACTATTTCACGGTAATATTATTATATAGCTAAATGCCACTTTCAATTATTTCACAGTATCAATTCGATTGATTACATTACTTTTAAAAAACCTTCCCTGTTCTCACTTCCAAAGTTAGTTTTCTTTTTCCTTTAAACAAATAAAAAATATTTTTTTAAAGATCTAACAACACTGATAATTCTATTCTCTTTTTATTATTTGGGGTTGCTTCTCTGGTCATGGAATCGGACTTATTAGGCTTATAGAAATATGGATCAAGTTCAATACAAAAATATATTTCAAGAAACAATGTTACCCTATGCTGAAAACGTTCTTTCAATTATTTGAAATTTCAGCATAACAATGTTTTTTAAGTAAATGTACTATTTTCAAGGGAGAATTCTTAATTATATAGCCACCACTGTATATCAATATATCGTCATTCAAAAATATCAAATTCAAAGAAACAGTGATATCGATATCAAAAAACGAATATATAGAAACCTAATATCAGATGAAATCCTAAAAGTAAATAATAGGGGTTAAAGTAAAAAATTGCCGAAAATCATAAAAACCATGTGAAAAACTTTCTTTCGAAAACCTCAAACCATGAAGATTCTTTTATTCTATGTCAATTCAAGGGGTCCTTGTATTACGATAAAACGGCAATTTCATACTTTACCCCTGATGATGATGTATATCAGTTGTCCAAATTTTAAGTACCAAAGGCACATATGTAGTATAATATTATAAACACGTGTGATTGATTCATTATTTTGTGACCCTAATTTTTTGCTTCGATATTTGTAATAGTTTTTATTTATTATAATTTGTAAAATAAAAGTTATTCTTAATCTAATAATCCATTTAAAGTGGCAATAACATATTTTCCCTTTGTCCTTCTGAACGCATTTCTCTAAAAACAGCACATAAGAATGACAAGATCGGGAATTGCCTTTGTCTACACCAAATGTTAAGTTTCTCGGGTCAAGAGTGAGATATCGCATGGCTGCACCGGAGAATTTGTAGAGGCTTTGTAGCCGCCACCAATTATTGAATGATGTTTTTTAAATGAATTTATGACTAAACGTATTTTATTTACATAACATTTTTACAAAAAAAAGATTTTTTAATTTATTTTAGACCCAAAAAAATATATCGGTCTATCGCTCTCGACTGTAACCGATATAAATAGCCGTCGATATATCGATATTTATACGAAACGGTCACTACAGTTGCCACTGTCAAGCAGTTCTGCCAATTTAACAACTTTGTCGCTAGAAATTACGACTTTTGCTTAAGTCTTAGCGACAAAAGAAAACTTTTGACGACAAAAATAATTTAGCGACTTATCTGGCGACTTTTGGGAGTCCAAATCAATACAGTTTTAGGTAATGGATACTTTTTTTCTCAACTTGAATAAAAATAATTAAACTTAAAATTTTCAAATAAATATTTAACTATAGAGTAAGTACTTCACCAACTCTAGAGTAACAATATACTGACTATAGATAAAACAACGCATTACGTTGACAACTTATCGATCTATACTTGAAATTTCCAATTTATTTTTATCTTAAAAATGTTTTCATAAATAATTAATTGTTTGGAAAATTTTAAAGAAAAATAAAGAGATTTAAGAAAATGAAAAGTGGATTACATATACAACATAATCGGCTAATCATACAAAATTGGTTTGGGATTGAATAAGTTATTTAAGAAATCCGCCTTTTTTCTTATCGATTATCGATGGTCGATAAGCTATCGGTAACATCTGGGTTATATTCTCTACTATACTAGGGTAGAATCAGTTTTAGCGACTTTATAGCGACTTTTGATATTGAATCTAGTGACCAGGGGGGGGACAGTTCTATGAAACTGTCAAACTGCATACATTGCTCTGCCATCTACTATACGTCCCCGAAGTTACTTACTAAATTTAATTTCTAAAGTAGTCAGAAGAGGGCGACACTAGAAAACTTTATTTAAAAGTTGCCAGTTGGTTGTAATTTTATATAACAAATTATAATTTGTTTCAAAATGCAGAAATTAAGTAATAAATAAAAATGATTTATTTAAGAAAAATTAACGATAGTCATTTATGAAAAAAAAACATAATAACCTGGCAATGATTACTATAGTTTGTCATATTTACAGTTCTCTATGGTCATTTATTTCCAACCGTTTGATTCAAGTTTGATTTTTTCAAAGATTGCTTTTGCTGTGATATCTTGGCAATTTCTTCTTTTCTATTTGTTTTATGTTGTGTGTTGCGTTGAGCCTGTGTACTCCGCATCTTAATCGCGATATTGGACGCTACTTTATTGTTTGTGTTAAGTGTATAGAACAGTATAGAACTCCGCAGTACTATTGCGATGTTCGACGCTATTTTTGTGTTTGTGCTGTTTTGCGTTGAGCAAGGAGTAGTATAATATATAGGGAAAGCGTTGAGTGTCCTTAACTCCGCAATTTTGCGATATTGGACGCTATTTTTGTGTTGTTGATCCTGGTACTCCGGTTCATCTGTGCGATATTGGACGCTTTGAAAGTTTTATGATATAATGAAGTACAATATTATCAACATGCCTCGCCTTTGTGCCTTTGGATGTAGACAACTTTCTGGTAAGTAAATTTTAACAACAGTTCGTATCATACTTCACACTTTGTTGAATGTATGGACCACAAAATAAAAAACTAAGAAAAATACTCTTGTGTTTTCACAGAACTTTCAACTTTATATAGTGATTACTCTTTATCTCTCTATTTAGTCCGTCAGTCAGATAATAGAAAAATATTAGATAAATTTCTTTTTGTTTCAATTTAACAAGAAATCACATATACAAATCCATTTAAGTTTATTATTTTTAATCTACATGACGACAAAACAAACAAAAATTAGTCATCATCCCCATTGTGATTTATAATAATTAGAAATTATTGATTGCTGTACTGTCCTATTAAATAATTTAAGTTAAAAAAATTTTCAGGTGTTACTGTACATCACTTTCCAAATCCAGAAAAATATCCTGACCGTTTTAAAAAATGGGTCAACCTTTGTGGTGGGAAACTGGAATCTGAATCTGATTATGAATTGTATAAAAAGAAAATTGTTTGTGATAAGCATTTCATAGACAAGGATCGTAATCGTTTTAAACGACTTAATGCTTTAGCTGTGCCTTCTTTATTTTTAACAGGTAAGACCTAATTTATTACCATAATAAATTTAATCATATATAATATATATAACAAACATTATTGTTCCTGAGATATAAACACTTGCAGGTGGAATTTAGGCTAAAACAATTACTACTGCTATTAACTAAAAGTTTTATAGTATAATAGAGATATTGTTCTACATAATGTTGTTATTTTATAGGTATGCTTGAAAGCTCTAACAATGATACCGAAGCTGGCCATAATCCTGAACAAGCTTCACTACTGCAACTGCCTCAGACAGGTCTGTAAGAATTATTCCATATTATATCAAAATTAACTTAAGTGATCTATATTGATTAATAATATTAAAAAGCTAAACAGTTTTTTGAAACTCTAGATCTACCACTTATATCTTGCATAATATATATAACAAACATTATTGTTCCTGAGATATAAACACTTGCAGGTGGAATTTAGGCTAAAACAATTACTACTGCTACTAACGAAAAGTTTTATAGTATAATAGAGATATTGTTTATATAATGTTGTTATTTTATAGGTATGCTTGAAAGCTCTAACAATGATACCGAAGCTGGCCATAATCCTGAACAAGCTTCACTACTGCAACTGCCTCAGACAGGTCTGTAAGAATTATTCCATATTATATCAAAATTAACTTTAGTGATCTATATTGATTATTAATATAAAAAGCTAAACAGTTTTTTGAAACTCTAGATCTACCACTTATATTTTACATATATTGATTAACATACATTCATAAGGAAGGATATAGTCTGCCAGTATCTTATTTCAAAAATTCCTATAAGATGATAATTAACACAACATGTATTTTTATGTCAAACTCTTATCAAACCAAATTTATTAATTTATTATTCATTGCTCAAATTACATAGACAAGGGTTGCAATCTATTTAAATGATTGTATGCTTTAGCTGTGCCTTTACTTTTTCTTACATGTGAGATCCAATTCAGACTTATCACCAGATAATGAATTAAATGGAATGTAATAACTTATCATATGTTAGTAGCAGACGGACGTTCTATTAAAACAAATAATACAGCCAACAAACAACTTTTATGTAATGGTATTATTTTACAGGTATAACTGCAAGCTCTAGTAATGTTATTGCCGAAGCTTCGCTACTTCAACTGCCTCGGACAGGTCTGTATAATTATGATACAACTATAAGTATACTTAAATATGATCATTAAATTGCTTTTTATTAATCTGGGGGTACATTTATTTTGTTTATGTATATGTATTCAAGTCTGTTAAAACCTTCACTTGATTTTAAGCCTAATACATCGAGAGATGAATTAAAAACTCATTAAAGAAATTTGACATATTGTGGTAACCTGGCGTGCATGTCATGTCAGTCATGTGTATATCAATCCACTTTAACACAATTTGTGGAATCGAATTGATATACGGGACAGATTCGATCCCGGCGGGAGATTTGATATATTTATGATCCAATCAAAAGCAACTAACAAAAGTAAATTGCTTAATACATATTGATAATGTATTCTTTATTATTTTTAGTAAAAGGACCTACACTGCAGCAAGTATGGTGTGAACACAATTATAGTGCTGCTAGCAATTATAGACGTCATTCTATAAATCGTAAGTTATCCAGTTCTTTGTAGTAGTTACTATATTTTATAAAATTCACTACATAGTATTTACAAATGTTTTCACACACGTTTTCAATTAGATTCCCAAACGCTAAGATAATATGTGATACCTATGTCTTTCTTTAAATAATGACTATTTAATAATATTATATAGAGATAAATAATGTTTGTGAATGATCAATTGAATTGGTAGGAATGAAGTAATCTTCGAAATTACTCAACTGATATTAAAAATGCTATGTTGTCACTTAGTGTTAATACATACAGTTACTGCCAGTTTCTGAATTGAAAAAAGTACAAAAACTCAATAACTTAAGTTTTTTATGGTTCATGTGGAAAAAGGATATAAGGATATGGAAAAAGGATATAAGGCACAAACGTCCATTAGGTTTAATTATGCCTTTAAGCTCTAATGAATGTCAAATTTGTATTGGTAATGTCGCTTGAAACTAATGACAATTTCAATGGACGTTTGTGCAGCTGGATGTTAGTTTTATCAAGCTGCTATGAAATGATCATTAAAAAAAAATAGAAATGAAACCTGTTTCAGTAACGTTTAAAATGGTTTAAGTATGGTTTGAGATTTGCTTAACTTTAAATTCTCAATTCTGAAACCGGATGTTAGCTAACTATATTTGACTCCCGAAATTCTCAAGGGAAGTGGAAACTCATATGGATGAAGTTGGGTTGGAACGTCGGATCTGGAAAATTATTTTTGTATGATTATAGTTAAGGCTGTAATCTTATTCCTGGAATGAAATGCAAGCAGGCTGTTAGTCTCTTATAAAATGGTTTCATTAGGCAGTTGTTAAATATAGCCGTGTAATGCAATTTCTTATCACAACTGCACAAATTAATGTTTGCTCTTTTTCTTTTTTAAGGTGCTGCTAAAAAAAGCAGCTTCAACTGCATGCAAATCAGTTACATGCGTGGGGAGGTCAAACAGCTTCGCAGTGAAATTTGTCGATTGAAGAGGAATGGAAAGTTCCAAATAAGACTCAACAATGGCAACAAATTACTGGAAAGTGTTGCATTTCGCCGAGTGGTAGAAAAGATGTCCAAACCGTCCCAGTTGTTACTCAATATGCAATTGCAGGGTAACAAAAAAGCTAAAGGTAGACGATTTACTCTCCAAGAGAAAGTTTTATCTTTATCTTTATATAAAAAAAGCCCCAAGTGCTACACACTTTTACAAAAATATTTTACCTTACCATCAGTCAAATGTATGAAACGGCTTTTAAGTAAAATAATAATAGGCCCAGGGATAAACCCTATTGTATTTGATAAAATAAAAAAAAATGTATCAGAAAAAACTACTTCACAGAAACTGTGTAGCTTAATATTCGACGAAATGTCAATAACACCAAATTTAAATTACAATTATAATAAAGACATAATTGAAGGATTTGCCACAAATAATTATAAAAAGTTTGCTGATCATGCCTTAGTATTCATGGTTAAAGGAATAACTCAAAACTTTAAGCAACCCATAGCATATTATTTCACGAATTCATTAAATAAATATGAATTAAAAAAATTGATACTAACAGTCATCCGCCACGCCCAAGACGCTGGTTTAATTATTATTAACACAGTGTGTGACCAAAGCAACGTAAATGTTAGTTGCATAAATGATTTAATACAAAAATCGAAAGCGGTACATTTGCGAAAAGGAATAGAGTGGCGGCATGACTGTTTTTTTGTCAATGGTCATAAAATCATTCCCTTATATGATACTCCACATTTAATGAAAGGATTAAGAAATAATCTTATTACAAAAGATTTAATTTATGTCACAAATAATGATAAAAAGACAGTAAAATGGGAATATTACCAAAAAGTGTATAGCGCAGACAAGTCATATGGAGAACTTAGGTTGCTTCATAAAATCACTGAAGAACACGTTATCCCAGAGAAAATAAATAAAATGAGGGTGAAAACTGCAACACAAATTTTCAGTCATAGTGTTGCAGTTGTCACTGAACACCTTACTGCTAGGGGAGATCTTCCAGAAGAATGTAGGCAACTTATAGATATCACATTATTATTAAATAATTTATTTGACTCCCTAAATGTAAGCAGTTTATATATAACAGATGGGAAAGTCTACAAGGGTCCAATAAAAAATAATTCACCGCATCATCAACTTTGGGCAGAAAGTAAAAAAATTTTAGGTACTGCTAAATTCATTGTTAAAAAGTTTAATGATAATAATAAAATTCTGCAACTTGAAAAAATAGTACCTTCAATAAAGAATTTAATTAAAACAATTGAAGGCGTGGAAGCAATTTGGCAAATAATCTCAAAAAAATACGGCTTAGATGCATTGCTGACAAGAAACTTAAATCAAGATCCAGTCGAAAATTTTTTCGGAAGCATAAGGAGTTGTGGTGTCAGAAACATTGCCCCCAATACCATTTCATTTGAAGGGGCATTTAAAGCTTTATTACTTAATAATTATAATACAAGTCATTCAATAAGGGCTAATTGTGAAAAGGATGAAAACGATTACCTACAAAATTTAGATTTCTTTATAAAAGAGCCATATGCAGAAACACATTTTCAGTCAGATCTGGCACCTAATTCACAATCCGAAATTATTTTTAATGAAGAGTTACTACAAGAGTATAATCCCATTGAAGATGCTGGACAAAGTAATTATGTATGCGGTTGGGTAATTACCAAATGTTTAAAAAAAATTTGTAAGTCGTGTCAGCAATGCAGACAGACATTGCTTCTTTCAGAGCCACCAAAAACATCTTATACAAGATCCAAAGAATATAAGGGAAAAAATTGGCTTATATATCCTTCAAAAGATGCTGAAAATTGTTTTAAAGAAATTCAGGGTATAACATTATCGTTTTTAAAAAAAAATGTCGTTATAAATAAAATAAGAAAAACGATAAGTGATTTCTGTAATTTATTAATTGCATGCCCTTTTAATTGTTCAGTACATAAAGAGGAATTAAAAAATTATTTTATCAATATTACAATAAAATTGTTGTTATATAGCTGGTGCAGAAATGTAAATAGGATTTTGTCTGGCAAAATTTCATACTGTGGTGAGGAAGAAATAAAAAAAAACGCATCTATATATTATAACAAACATAAAAAATACAGAAATAGAAAATAGCTGCAATGCAACTAGTCTTTTATAGAAATCAAAGATTAGGTAGCTACCAATTTCAAATCACTATCTGCTTGCAATTTGGCAAGACTTGTAGTTATAGTTTTTGTTGGCAAATTGTAGCACTTGTAGTTTTATATTATTTAAAATTAATTAAATTGTGGTACTTGTTTCACTATTTTCTCTATAATTTGTCCTACCAAATAATGCCATCAAAATTCTAAGACGCTATTCAACAGAGGCTTATCTACAAAGAGAAGAGCTAAAAATCATTAGATCCATCAAGATATTTTGTTTCCTGTGATTTAAAAAATATGTAAAGTAAAAATAAACTAATTTTTGAAAATAATGTCTTTGATTTCGCTTTTTTACAAATAAATAGTATGTACAGAAAACGATTGAGTTTTCATCTCAATTTTTGTTTGATTTGGACTGCACTTTATTGTTCTAATAAATAATTCAGATGTAAACTCTTTCGTTTTCTATACATACTATTTATTCTAAAGAAACCTTTAAAGTGACAGGTATATCTATGTATTATATCTATCTAGGTATACCTATATATTATAGCAAAGTTTTCGGGGACGAAATTCAGATGGCGCTTCAAAATGATTGGCACGGAAACCTGCGAGTGGGTTCTCTTTTTCCCTATATATATTATACTACTCTTTGCTAGTGACTCGGATTTATTGGAGTTGGTAACACTGCTCTCAAGTCAATTGTCAAATCAACACTAAATATTAAATACAGCTGAGTTCATAGATCGTAAATAATGAGTTTGTGGATGGTGTCTAACAGCTGACTTGCTAAATAAACGCGAAATTGCTTAAGATTTTCATAAAACATGGAATCCCACCCTCTTAACTTGGTAAGCATCCGGACAATTAGTCGTATATGACAAATATCACCATAAAATAGCTTACCCGAATTTATAACTTACAGGCTCATCAACAGCATCGACGTGCTGATGCTCACCTTATAAACAATAGATACGATGAAGCTATGCAATGTCATCATAACGCTGCTGAGCTACTTTTAGACGCTATGAAATCGACTACATCATCTGTCGCACTGGAATCTATAACATTACAACATAGTTACCATTTAAAACAAAAAGATCTAATTAGAAGCAAAAAAGAACAATATCTACGTGTTAAGAAAGCAATGGACAATTTAAAATGCTTAGGTAAAGACCCTCTACAAAACATTCAAGTCTATGATAATTCCAAAGTCCAGGTGGCAATATACAGAACTTTAAATGAGAGTGATTCTCTATTACAAATATTATTTTCTAAAAATAATAATTTAAAAGAAACAACTACAAGAGATGTTGTAGATGGCAAGAAAAAAGAAAAAACGCAGGAAAATGTTGTAGAGGAGCTTCAAACGTTGAGTCAGAATCTACATTCGTTAGTTGAACAATTAGTATTTCAAGTGGAAATATTAAAAGATGAAAATATGACATTGAAGGAGAGAGTAAATTATTTAGAAAAAGAGAGAACTAAGTATCTTAACTTACCTTCATCATATGATTTGAATAATAGAAATATTTCAACTAACACAGGATACGAAGGACATTCTAAAGACTTAGCGCAAAAATTGCCTGTTGTACCTGAAAAGATACCAAATCGACCTACACATTTTGATTTAAATGCTCTAAGAAATGATTGACATGTTTTCTATAAATAACCTGATATAAATAGTTAATATTTACTTAGAATAAATATTACATAAGTAGTTATGTAATTATTATGTTGCTGCATATTTATTTATGTTAAAAATAATTTAAAACCCAAATCAGGGGTTTTGTATTGTTATTATTATTTTTTATACTTTTGTTAATATTATACTCACTGCACATTAATGTCACCTTCATCTAATTAAATATCCAATCACTACCATTTGTTATATCTTATTCATCACAATTCACACATTACAATACAGTCCTAAGATCTTAAGGCTTGCCTGTTTATTTGTTATTTTAATAGATGTTATTGACATACAGAATTAAATTGTAAAATTATACTTCTATTTTCTTTTGTGAAATATCAAAAAAAAAAAAATGACTTTTTTGATAGAGAAAGGCTTCAAAGATACCCCCTTGATAATACCATAGTCAGCTCACAGATAAAGGCACACAAAAAAATAAGGTTTTTTTAGTAATAAAAATTCAACTATTTTTTTATGACTTATCTATTAGATATACTGTTAGTAGTATCCATAATATGTAGTTTGGTTGGCAATCATTGCAACAAGACATTGTTTTAGAACATATGAAACTGGAAAGAGCTTTTAATATATGTCGTTTTTTATTAAAGGCTCCTTGTTTTTAGTTGATGTTGGAAGTGTCTAATTTAAAAACTGCACATAAATGCTTTATATAGCTATAAGTTTATTATTAAAATTACTTTTTTAATATGAAGTGCCTTAATTTATAATTCTTACAATCTGTTGTAATAGCTGGACAAGTCTTTTATTATCGTGCACTCACACCTTTTTTCATAGTTTAAACTTATAAACATTGTTCTAACTTAAGTGGGGTTATTATTCCACTTTATTAAGTATACCCCTACTTATACCCTATTTTATTAAGTAGCCCATATGTTAATTCAGGCTTAGAATTATGTGTATATAATACACATTCAGGACGACAACGGGCGGATAGGTGCCGTGCCGGGGTTACCCTAGAAAAATTGACATATGCCATCGGCATCACAAAAATTTTTGAGGCTCTATAATAGGAATAATCCCATATCACTATAGGTACATTGTTTTGTAATATAACTCATGAATATTTCGTAGCATTTTCGTTGAAAGTCAAATATCTAATATAACTATGGAATTTGAATTAATATTAAACCCTGTGTAAATGAAAAAAACAACAATTTGTTATAGATATGTATTGCATGTTATTGGTCTTACATAAAAATAAAATCTTATTCTCGTTTTACATGTAAAAATAAACTTCCTAGTAGACAACTAGGAATAACTATTCTTACATCCTAGAAGTTTATACATTAACGAACAACTAATATTATTTTAACATTTTTGGTAACATGGGTTATTATTAGAATATCAGAACTACCATTAGATCGGATTATGCGTAGAGTTTAACAAATAAGGGTTTGTGACATATAAAATTGACAAGCAATAAAAAAAAAAATTTAATCACTGTATCGAAGGAAATAATTCAATAAAATATAATCATATGACCACTCTCATACACAAATTGATTTTGTCGCGATGAGTTTAGTGAATTCTAATATATTATCTGAAGTACCCATAAGTTACTGTCGTCTTGCTAAAACGACATTCACATCATTTTATATCTTGTTACTTGAATGATGTATAAAAGCTCGTAAGTTAAATTTTATTTTAGGTATAAACATATTCCGATAATATAAAAAATACCAATACACACGTTATTATGCAAAGCAATGTAGGTAGGCAAAATAACTTGAATGTACACTTTTTGAGTGTAAATTAATCTACTAGAAACTTCTAAAACGAATGAAACGTCTCGCTAGTTTGGCCGACATAACCTTATCAACAATATGTCTAAATTAAACCCTGTGCACACCGCATTTTGAAGCGCATAACGCGTTTAATTAATTCGGTGTATACAGGCCTTCAAGATCTATTTCAATTTACATTTTTTGATGATTGCTATATAAATGTGAGGGTCGCGTCTATTCATCGTAGGTAGCCGAAATCATGTTTCTTTTATAGCATTTCTACTTTTGTATTATTTTAAATTATTCATGGTAATAATTTCCATCATTTTATAGTTCTGTTACAAAAAAAAAAAAAATTACAGGTTTGCACTGGCGGAGTAGTGAGCCAGTCACTTAATAGAAGTTTAAAACTAATTAAAATACATTCTAATTTTAGACTGGATTATAATTTACAGATCATTTCCACGTGTTTAGTGCAACACAATACTAAATTAATATGTGTGCAACAATATATAGAATTTGTTAAGAAAATTCAACATTCATCTAAATTATTTAGAACGAAATCAAAGGTAATGTGAAATTTTAATAACAGCATCTTGTGATTTTTAAGTAATAATTAGTTACAATATTATACATAGAAACAATGACATCCAATATTTCACTAAACAAATAAAATCTTAATCTAGAGTGCAATAAATAGGCGACACATGCCATTTAGCATGATCATATTTACCTTTTTTTAATAGAATTTTAAAGCATGAGAATACGACACGATTAGGCACTAAAATGGCAAAATCACATACTGAAGTAAACAGTATACAAATGATGGAATCATCTCACAACCACAATATAATCAATTACATTCCATCACTGCTTAACGTTTTTTCTAATATAACATTATTGAGGATAAATATATTTGGCTATTAATATTTAACTCGGTATCTAGTAATTTAATTTTCATCAGATCATTATTTAAGATTCCAAACAGCCCAACTAAATAAATGTAACATTTCATTAATTAGGGATGATTCACATCAGTTCCGTCATATTTATAGAATTCTTACACTAACAATTCTGTAAAACTATAGAATTGTAATAAAAATGGGGCTGATCATGACCAATAATATACTTCATACTTTTTTTAACTTCACAAGCCTTATGATAATAACAATAAATTTTAAATAAATGTGAGAAATAAAAAGAGATCTTATAAATAGAAAAATAAGATTCAATTTTGTATTAAAACAGTGGAAGATACATTTTCAAGGTGTGTAAGGCGGTGGGGGAGGGAGAACCGACAAATCATCAAATGGGAAGTATTGTTGTGTGCCAAGAACGGGTGGAGCATATGAATTATGTATAGCAGGCACATAGTCGGCATTGGGGGTGTAAGGTGGAAGTGTTGGTACGGCTGGCGTTGGTCCTACGCTGTGAGCTTCGTAACCATCCCAGTCCTCCATAAGGTTTCGCCTTTGAACATCTTCATCACTGGTTAATGGTGCACCCCATAAGTTAGCGGCAGAAGCCAAGAGAGCTAAAGTTCCTGTAATGTACAAATAACAATTGATTTGTGGCAAAAATAATAAAGAATTTTTTTATTGTTGATATTTCATTTTTTTACTGTGGAACTATTGTGTATTGAGTACTATGAATACCCATCACTCAGTCACAGTACGGAGGTCAGGTGCTAGAACATTTGGTGGCGGCATACATGGAAATACTTAGAAATACACCATGAATTACAAGTTTTATAGAAATATAAAATCAGCAAGAAGTTTATATTACATATATCATATTATAGTTTATATGATAATACTTATGATATTAGATAGTGCGTATTTTAGTAATTAATAATAATATTTGATTCTATTTATAAATTGTTTATAGATACACCATCTACTACCACATCATTAGGTCTTTTATATTTAACTTCCCAAGGTTGCTAAAAGAACATTACTTTTATTTAAAAAATAATCATTATCTGTACCCGGGCGCCAATGTCAAGGGGGCGTCAAAATCATCAAAATATAATATGGTTAAAAAAAAACACGCTTCATAAAAATGTTTTCAAAATTCATACACATTAAGCTACTATAGGACGGACATGTTTACAAAGTTGCTAAATGAAATCAAAGAAAATGATCTCACAGAACGTGAGAGGAGGTGGAGGGGCATTGTCAGGTTTCTGCCCCGGTTAAAAAAGTTGTAGGCATACAATGTGAAGTAAGTGAATATATCCATAGAGCAGATAATGTAATATATTGAATGAAATAGGATACTTTTAAATAAGTTTATTCATATCATAAAACTACAGATATATATATTCTTAATTAAAAACTAAAAACCCGACATTTGCAAAAAAAAAACCTGGACTTTTTCCCAAATGGTAAAAAAAACTGTTTTTATTTTCCCCACCGCCCGTCTCTAGTTAGAGCTGACTTTCAAAACATTTCTGAGATGCGCCGAGTTCCACACCTATGTGATTTCTAAAGCTGTTGTATATCTATGATTTATAATTTAGTAATCTTTAAAGCACAAATAATTTTTTTACTAACCTGCTCCTGTAATTGTATAAAATCCATATTCATAATCAACTTGTATATTGTTGTGTTCACCATTGTTTTCATTTCCCAATACAACAGTAGTATAGTAGCATACTCCTACAATAGCGATCACCCAAAACACACACATTATGCTTGGAATGGCATTTCTACGCAGTGTTTTTATTGCTTTCACATCTAAATTGGTGACATTGATCACAATTCCAATGAAGGAACAAAGTAGTACCATAAAACATAATAGAATAAGAATCCTCATAAGGGTGATTATCTCTGGTGTACTGCATGGCGGCAAACCTGTAATTTGTAATAAAATATAATTAAACAACTGCTGCAAAATATAATTATGTATTGATATAAACATAATGTGATAATCTTGTATAAAAAACCTTAAAACTTCACCAGTCCAGGTGCATCAGACTGCTGTGATTCTGTAGTATATTCTAAGACATATGTTATTAAAATATTAGTATATTGAATTAAACAAAGTTATTTGGCACTGTTTGTATGCTGAGAGCTTTTATACTACTCAAATAATTTTAATGCTGTTTTTATCAATTTATAGTGTGATCCAAGAGGAAGGTTCAATATATAATTCAAGAGCATGTGGGCAAAGCCACTTGCAGAAAGCTAGTATCAATATATATCATTATGAAGAAAAATAATCATATTTTTTTTTTGCCAAGACATCTCTAGCTAGGAAAGTTTTAAATAAAAGGATCATGAATTTAAGTTTTGAGAAGATACTGGTATTTATCAGGCACCTTATTTAGTTATGCTGTCTAAAGTTCTACAAGATGAATATAGCAGCATTTTGTTTGTGAAATTAATAAAGAAAAATTTGATACATTTTCATGTTAAACAAAAGTTTCGATATTTATTAAAAAAAAATTGTTTATAAATATTGAATCTTTTGTCGTTTATGTAACTTTAGAATTCAAATGACAAAATGATATATACTGTAGTTAACAGACCGTTTTATAAAGTCAATTATCCAGTTCACGAAAGTACAAGTTTGAGGAAACAGTTGAATCTTTTTGGGTATGTATTTCTTTGTTGCCATATCGTGATGAAACACTTACCATTGAAATCGGATTTGTTAATAGGATCAAACATATTATTCTGACGTATTGTCAATTGGACATTATCATCATCTTCATCATCATCATCAAATGTGAAAAACTGTGCCAGTGATAGACTTTGAGTACAGTGAAGTCCTTTGATGCGAAACCAACTTGGTTGCACTAATGCTGCACAGGTTAACATGAAAGTGGACATATTAAAGAAAGCGGCTATTTTATTGAGTTCCTTATCTTTAAAAGGAAATGTCATCTTTAACCCTGAAACCAAAATAATAATTCATTATCTTAGAAAAATATATTCATGATTTTATTATTTAAATGTATCGTGGAGTGTTTTACTAGATACCTTGTTAAAAGTAGCATTTCACTTAAAGATAATATTTTAAATTAGATAACCGTGAAGAGTTTCTATATTCAAATTTTATATTCTTTTTAAAAGACACTAAAGTTTAGCAGCAAATCACAATACTTGTCTATTTTAGATTACATTTCTTGATGAAAGAACATTGTGAGTGGTCTATAGAAAAGTACGTGAATATATAGGTATTTGTGGACGTAGATTCAAATACTTGATAGCAGTAAGACAACTGAAAATGCATGAAAAAGCGTTAATAGTGGAAATCATTACCTCTTAACCAACTTAGGCAACCCATTATGTTGCAGTGAACATTGGATAGTAGTACTTGTGGATAAAGTTAGAAATAGATAGTTGTTAGCACTAAAAGATGATTAAAAATTGATGGCTTAAAACCAAAAACTCTTCAAAGTCCTATAAAATGCTTTCAAGAGGTACATACGTCTTATAAATTTTTGACAGTCAATTTTTGTTTGTTGCGTGACTGACAATTATTATGACATAAGTTAAGACACAGAATAAAAATAGATATGACTTACGTCATAATCACATGACGAATAGTCTTTGCTGAAGGTTTGGTTTGGCGAGAACCGATATTAGTCGTATGGTTTCCGTTTGTTTCCGTATTATATTATTGAGACTTGATGTTGTTTTGTTGTTGTAAGTTCAACAGACAACTAATAGCAATAAAACTGACTTACTTAGTTGTTATTGTTTTCAGAACTTTTGTTAAATATTATAATGAAAAATTGCTAGACCTACTATGGCATAAGTATTTTATTTATAAAAACTATTTGGCGGTAATATTATTGTATACCTTAGCTATATGCCACTTTTAATTATATCACAGCATTCATTCAATTGATTTCCATAAATTAAAAAAAACCTCTGTGCTCACTTCTAAATTCCTCTAAACAAATAAAAAAGAAATTTAGTCAAAGATTACTTTGTATTAATCGAGTTGCGTTTGCATAACTCGAACTAGTTAAATTTCAACTCGATATTAATCCGAGTTATCAGATCCATAACAACACTGACAATTCTATTCTCTTTGGTTTAACAATGGTACTCTTTGGGTTTAACATCATGAATTGACGTTTAGATCCAACAATTTGTGCTGCCATCTAGTGACATAATTTTTTGTAGTTTTATTATTATTTTATAAATATAGCCTCATTTAGCGAGGAACACAAACGGGTCAACTCCATTATGATTGCCTTAAAATCTACAAAGGTTCGTCGTGTTTGTATATAGTTTAATTTGAGGTTTTTCACCATTTACAGATCCTGTGTTCACTTAAACCCGACCCTGTGTTTTTGTTTTGGCGGATCTTGTTGATCGAAATTCAATGGCGTTCGCCACGAAAGTTTGTCAAGATTTTGACTGTTGGGGTACTGAAATTAGACATAAAATGTACCAACAAGAAAAATAATAATTTAAGCATTACTTTTCATTACTAAGGGAGTAATTTGCTAGCGTATGTTTCCAAATCATATAAAATCAAAAACTGTTAAAACGACTAAAGAGCAAAGTATTCCATGACTATTGCCATGAGTGTAAAATTTCTATTTTTTTATAATGTTGTTGCTTTATGTATTTTTAAATAAATTGTTTTAATACTCCAAATGGTATTATTATATAGTTTAGTTTATTATCTTAGACCTTAAAAAAATTACATTAGTATTTTTTTTCTTAGTAAAGAATAAAAATAGGTGGTTACGTTATCTTTGATAAGCAAAGAAATGTCCCGAAATTAGCGTCTTTGTTTGATCTGTCTGGCAAAAAAAAATATTGATTTTATTTGTCACTAAATATAAAACAATATACTTATAGGAAGGTGCTAGATAACTTTTCTATCAAAAAAATGATGTTTTGGTTTATTGGGCGCTTTCCACTGTGCTTTATTGATAAAAATCGAAAGTTTTTATATTCATTTACAACCGGATTAATAGATTCTGGCAAGCGAAACGTGTCACAAGAAAAGGGCGGCAATTTCAAAAATTCTTAAGCAGTAAACACTGAATGTAGTACTGCAAAATAATTTTGATACTTTTATTAATTATATTTAATCTTAACATTTAGATATCAATTAAAATTATTTGTTTTGGAACATTTGACTAAAGCGTGACTGTTCTTAATTGTACAGTTAACAGCATATCAGTAGGCCTATTCACTAACTCAACTGACAACCAAGAATCGTCATCACCGTAAAAAATAGACACTTTGATTGTGTCAAAATCACTATTTCGTATTCTCTATCAATGATGAGCAATTTCGAAATGTCAATATCGGCATTCTCCACTGGACTCCATTTTGACACTTGATTTCGTATCGATAAACTGTATTAAAGTAACATTGTTGCAAAGCATATTTGAAGTCGTCGCATAGTACCTCTTAAGCCATTTGTTGTTAAATTAAAGCGAAAAAAATACGTATCCAATATTTTTCTATTATCTGACTGACGGACTAAATCGAATCTTTTTTTTAACCCATTCGTTAAACCTATTGGCTAACAGCACTTATAATATTAAAAATTCATATTTGTCATTAATTAAAAGGGTGTTTTTTGCAACGACTTCTATGTTTTTTTGTAATGAATATGGGCGACTCTGGCCACATTTTTTTAATAAATGTGATGTTAGCCAATTTTGATTTCTGGCCCTTATATTTATAATGTGTTCATAACACATACATGTCTCCTAAGGGATTTTCATCACAACCTTTTGCTCTGATCCAGAACCACTATCTATCAAATTAAATTAGTCAATATAAACACCAGATTACAATAAAAAAAACATTTATTTTTGTTACAATTAAGTGCCATGGATAAATTACATAATACAGGTGTCACAAAATCATCATGTTAATCACAATAGAAAATTTAAGATAAGATTTTGACTATGAATCAGACTAAAAATACTTTAGTCTGATTCATAGTCAAAATCTGTTTCTAAATATTCTACACCTGATAACAATGACAAGGAATCATCAGAGTCACTCTCTTCACTACTGTCTGCACCAACAGATATAATAAATTTTTCAAGTTCGTTTTCAACAATGCCATCTTTTAATTTGTAATCATTTTCGACATTTAAAACATGATCAGTGTATTTCTTCCAGTCACTAGGGGTAATTAAGTTAAAACACTCTATTATTAAGTTTTCCATTTCCTTTCCTGGTATTCCAATGTTTCTGCTTGCAATTTTTCTTTTTGCTTGACTCCAAACCATCTCTATTGGGTTTAAGTCACAATGATACGGTGGCAGCAATAAAAGTTCATGATTATGTTCTTTTAAAATCTCTTCAGCTTCATATACAGGCAATGTTTTCTTATCATTAACCAAACACATTAACTCTGCCTTTGTCTGATATTCCTCAAAATGTATTCCATTATTTACAAGCCATTTACGGATATCTGCTTTGGTATTAGACATTATAGGCGGTTTATTGATTTGTTTTATATGGTAGCTGGCATTATCCATAACAATTACACTGGGCTTACTTAAATTTGGTATTAATTTTTCTCTGACCCATTTCATAAAGTTCGATGAGTTCATATCATCATGATAATCAGCAGATTTGGATTTACTACTGAACACTAATAAAGCACCAGGCACAAAACCTTCCTCAGATCCAGCATGCACAACAATATGCCGTTTTCCAGAGGATATCTTTGTAGTGACACCAGTTGTTGAAGGTCCTTGCCAAGACTTTTTAACTTTATAATTCTGATGTACATAAGTTTCATCAAGGTACACAATTTGCTTTCCTTCGTTTCGTTTTATATTTATTTCTCTCAAATACTTGTGCCTCCATGCAGAAATCTGGTATTTTTCTATAAGCATAGAACGTTCATTTTCATTGCTTTTAAAAGAAAATCCATTCTTAAGCATAATTTTTCGTAAAGTCTCACGGCTACCACTGAATCCTATTGCATCTTTTAATTCATTGTGAAGGCTTCTTAATGTTGGAACAATTTTTTTCACACAGTAAAATTCATTTACTTTATTCCGAATTGCACTTAAATCAAAATTATCTAAAGCAGACACTGTTGGTTGATGAGGTCGTTTTTTCCCAGGAGTGTCCCATTTTCCTTTATTAATTAATGCTTCATTTTTTATCCTTCTTAGTGTCCTTATACTTACATCTATAAAAGATTAAACACTTTGAAACAAAGATATGTTAAATGTATTTAAAAGCAAATAATGATAGACACATACATCAAAATAATTTAAATACCTATTCAACTATGAATGCAATTTATGTTTAATTTAGTTAAGTTTATGTGCATATTTAGCATGTATAACAATTACATGGTTTGATTAGTTTCATGAATTCTGTGAATTTCCTTGTTAAACAAAACATTCTTATGACATCATTGGATGTCAACAATAAAAACCAATACATCATAAAAAACCTATGTAAATATTATAGGAATACTATCAATCTATCTTAAATCAAAACAAGAAAAGAGACCTGTCATTGAAGAAATTTTTTGTAAGTACTGCGTTTCCGAATTCAGCATTTCTTGTTTTTCTAAAGTTTTTATTGCATTTATCTCCTCCATTATTGGTTGAATATCACCATCACAGTTATCTGAAATAGAGCAATATTTTATAAAAAATATCTGTTTAGTTAATTACAGAAAATTAAAACGAAAGTATCAAAATTATAATACAAAACTAACCTAAAAAAGATACAACTTTATCTAATCGTTGTAATTTCTCCATGAAATTTTTATTTAATTCAGTTTTCACTTCAGTAAACTTGTCAATCATGATGGAAAGAAGTTTCCTCGATGAACTTTTTATCGGCTTCGACATAATTTTTAACCAAAAACACAAGTTCAAATTCGCAAAAACAACAAAATTCAATATTCTTGAATTGTCTAACGTAGTGTCAAACTGACAGTTCTATGTTGTTGCCATATGAAAACGGAAAAATAGGTGGTGTCACGTTTCGCTTGCCAAACTCTAACCTATATTTGCAGTCCTTGGACTGAAATAAAAAATCTGTCTTTATATACTGGTGGTACTAATATTACATCCGACAGTGAGATAGATAGGGACAGAGGATGTTATATTGTGCGGCAAAATAGGTTTTTAATTCCTATAATTATTCGCAAAGTATTATGATAATTCTAAAAGTGCTCTGCACAATTCCCTCGATTATAAAGTGATTTGCATACATAAATTTTTATCACAATTCTGTTTATTAGTTTAAGTTATTTTCTCTGACGTTGCGACGGTGTTAATGGGTAAATAAACAAACGAAATTCTCTCTAAGCGTCTCTAGAATGTCATTTACTGTTTCCTATAAATGAACAGAAAAATTTGGGACATTGTAAAATTGATCACAATAATATGTTAACATATGATATTAGAAACTAAACCAATACAAATTTCCCACATGTTGGGGTAATCGTTTTACATTATTATGAACATGCCATGAAGTCACTCTCATTAATGAAAATTTTGTAATGAATATACACTCTTTGCTCTTTGCTCACACAAATACGAATCTCAAATAGCTTCACTCACTATGAGGAAGTGTTAAAAAAAGAAAGCACTAAAAAGCACCTCCACCAGATGGCGACTCTAGTAAAAGTTGATTTTTGCAGGAAACCAAACCAAAGATAGCCATTTAAAAGACTGAAATTAGCAAAGTTCGATACTTAGATATCAATACAAATATGAAAAAGTACAAATGGAATATCAGTTGTTTATTGAGTTTTGAAAATTAATTTACTTTTATACATGAAAGTAACCCGGAAGGGTTGCATGGAGAAATCAAGAACGTACCGTAGCGACATCTAGTTTGATTTCGGGAACTATTTTGATTAAATACTTAAAATCAATAAGTTTTTATAAATTAAATATACTTGAAGCATTTTTGTCCGTTTTTTGGTACAGTTATATAAGATACTAGAATTTTTAAACTTTAATTTGCTCAGTTAATAACTAAGTGATTCGCAGGATATATCTGACAGACAGACAGACGTACCCGTTTTGAGTGGTCTAACGGTGCCAGTAATTTCTTTGAAATTTGACAAGTAAACTCTTGGCGGCTACGCGAATGTGACTTCCAATAACATTGTCAATTCACTGCGCCTTATAAATATTTTGAGAAAAGATTAATTCATTGTTTATATTTGCTGGAAATTTTGTTTTTTTTTTGTGTGTGACCATTGTATTCACAATCAAACCACTTTGTAACTTATTTATAAAATCATTTAATTTCCAGATCCACAAAATACACGTCTCACAGTTTTTAACCCTCAATAACAAGCCACTCAATAATGTACGTTCACTTTGACGTTCCACGACATAGTGACGCTCCGCGCCATTTCAACCGTTTTTATACTACCTCCCCTCTCTGCTTCTGTTATACCAGTACTCAAAAATGGATACGTGTTGCAATGGCGCGAACGAAAAATGGTCGAATCGAATACTAATAACAAAGCAACATATTTTACATAATCGATTATATTTATATACGTAACTAAATTGTTATATTTATTATACACATATTTAACAGCTCGGCCATCCTCAAGGAACACGTCCTCGTGGTTAATAGTGATATAAAAAAAAATGGGTCTAGTTAATTTATACATCACAATCAATGCTTTTATTAAAATTACACATACATTAATACTTACAATATTGTAAATAGACAAATAGTATTAGTTATTTAAGCTATATTAAATTATAACATTTTTGTTTGTATAATTCAAAGGATTACATAAAATTAATTTAACGAACGCAATTAAATCAACTTTCCTTCTTCGATATTATTCATCATTTTTATTACAGTTACTTATGCTATCATTATCACTACACGATTCATCACTACTAGAATCAAAACTAGTGCTAAAGTTCAACCAAGGCTGTATTTTGTCTATAGCGACAATGGCTTCATAGCGCCGGTTATTTTTTCGAGTTAAGGGTGTATCTTCGATAAGATACCTATCATTAGGCAGTATCTTAACAATGCGATATGGGCCCTGATATTTTTCTATTAGTTTCTTTGATTTACCATCATTATAAGCAACTACTCTTTCTATCCTTACTAGTTCCCCTTCCTTATATGCTTTACCTATTTTTCTAGTTTTATTAAATCTCACCCTGTCCTTTTCTTGTTGTTCCCTAATATTTTTACCGGTTTCTAGATGCATTTGGGATAATTCATCGGATGAGCATACATGACGGGTATCATTAATTACGTCGTTTAAGATTGCTTCAGTGGTGTTTATTAATTTATAACCAAATAAGAGTTCTGATGGACTTTTTTTTGTAGTACTATGAATCGTTGTATTAAGTCCAATTTGTATATCAGCTACGAAATCATCCCATATTTTATCATTTTGACCGTGACTTTTCGTAGAGAGCGCGTCCAATATGGTTCTATTGAATCTTTCTACTTGGCCGTTTGCCCTAGGAGTGGCTACTGCATTTAGGATATGTTTTATGCCAGTGTTATTTATAAATTTTTTAAACAAATGAGACGTGAAACAAGACCCTTGATCGGTTATGAGGCGGGTAGGAGTACCAAAGTAACTTATGTGGTCTCTAAATACCCGAATGGTTGTGGTTGCTTTAGTATTCCTTACAGGCATTATGTTAACATACTTTGTAAATCCATCAATAATTACTAGAATATACGAGTTACCTCTTTTGCTACGCACAAACGGACCTAAGTGATCTGCATGTATTGTATGAAAAGGTATCTCTATTTTTGGTATTGGATGTAATTCTCCAGGACGAGGGCCACCTTGGGTTTTATGATGAGCACATTCAAGGCAAGCAGATACGTATTTTTTTACAAATCGTCGTAACTTTGGAAACCAATAGGATTGTCTTATGCGAGATAAGGTTTTTTCAAAACCAAAGTGACCCACGTCGTCATGATTCATCTTGAGGATTTGCCACCTAACCGCTTTAGGCACAACCCAGCGAAGTTCATTATTTACTTTGCGAAATAAATGATTATTTTTTAAACAATAATTATTACAAACCTCAACTATCTTCTCAGAATCGGGATTAGAAAGAATGTCTTTGATTGAATTAATCGCATCATCAGCTAATTGAACAGTTTTAATCCAGTCATCCTTTTCTAGCATAAGTACGTCTAAAACATGGGTTTCTGAAACGGGAGGTGCAACTGGATGTCTGCTTAGTGCATCCACGTGTGCCATTCGGGGCCCAGGTCTATATTCAAAAGAACAGTCAAATTCTTGTAGTTGTACCCACCATCTCGCGATTCTTGGTACCATATCACGCTTAGTCATTGCTGTTCGCAATGCATTACAATCAGTGTAAATTTTAAAAGGTACTTCAAGTAAATAAACGCGAAAACGTGCAAGAGAGGCTATAACCGCTAGAGTTTCTAGCTCGAATGAGTGCATTGATATCTTTTTGTAAAATTACACCAGCTACCCCAATTTTACTAGCATCCGTGTGTAGTTCAATTGGTAAAGAAGGATCATACAAGGCTAATACGGGTCTTTCAATGAGTCAGTTTTTAAGAGTCATAAAAGCATAATTATGTTTATCAGACCATTCAAAAGGAGAATTTTTCTTTAGTAGATCCGTCAACGGACTCGCTATTATTGCAAAGTTCTTTACAAATCGTCTAAAAAAACTAGCTAAGCCAATAAATTGACGGACTTCATGCTGGTTTTTGGGTGCAGGAAATTTACTTACAGCCTCAGTTTTACGAGAACCTGGACGTATTCCATGAGAACCTACTTCAAATCCTAAGTAGTCTATATTGTTATGAAAGAAAAAACATTTTGATAATTTTAGAGTTAGCCCTCCAGATCTTAATAAATTTAATACTTCCCTAAGGCGAGTTATCCCCTCGGCAAAGTTGTGAGCCGGTATTAGGATATCATCCATATAGACCATAGCATATTTAATTTTGGCTTCGGCTAAGATTTTATTTATAGTACTTTGAAAAACAGATGGCGCATTAACTAGACCAAATGGTATTCTCATGAATTCGAACTGTCCATCGGGAGTAACGAAAGCAGTTTTATGCCTAGAATCCTCTTTAATCGGTATCTGGTAGTAGCCAGACGCAAGATCAAGTGTTGTAAAGTAACTGTGTCCATAAAGAAGATCCAACTGATCCTCAATCCGTGGTAACGGAAAACGATCTTTAATAGTTTTTCGATTAAGGGCCCTATAATCCACACACAGACGTTTTTCCCCGGTTTTCTTTTTAACTTATAAAATTGGGCTAGCATAAGGCGATGAAGATTCTCGTACTATGTTCGCGTCTATCATTTCCTGGACCATTTCACGGACATGTGTCTTTTCATTTAATGACATTCTGTATGGCCTATACACTATTGGATCTGAATCAGTTAGACGTATTTCCATCTCAGTCATTGTTGTGAAACCGAGATCTTGAAGGTTTTCAGAAAAACAATCATTATAATTATTTAATAAATTTTTAAGTTCTTGCCTTTGTGGTTCATTGAGTAAATCGCTACAATTTATTTCCTTGTCAATGACATCGATAGATAGTTTTGAGACTTCTCTAATAGAGGAAACCGGTATAGCACGGGTCATTAAAGAATTTGCAGTGAATTTAATTGGATTTATCGTGATATTTTGAACTAATAAACTACATTTACCGTGTTTAAGATGATATTCCCCTGGAAGAAGGTAATATTGGTGTCCTATTTTACCTCTTATAGAGCCATCTATATATATAATGCCTGAATATAATTTGTTCGCTACAATAGGTACTAGCTTTATATCATACTGAGGAATAATTGTGGTATCAGAAACTATAAGGTATAGTTTGCTTACATCTATTGTATTTTCGAATAACAATTCTGAAGAAGTTTTAGTTAAGATAATGTTGGGATGTTCGGTAAAATTTTGCCCTAACAACACTGGTTGCTTAATGACGTCGTCATCTACAACATACATTTCAATTGGTAATATTATATCTTGTACGTTAACTTCAACTTCAATCCGCGCTTTAGCATGCAAGTGATTATTGCCTATTCCCTTTAAAACAGGTAAACTATCAGTTTTAAGTTCGACGTTTAAGTTTAAAGCATCAGAATAACGCATGAGAGAACATTCACTACCTAGGTCTATAAAACAATCCATTAAATTTTGATTTACTCCGATAGTCATAAAATACTTACGGGACATGTCTACCAGTTTCAAATCATTATCAAAATTCAATTCATTAATCGGGTTATTTTGTTCTTGTGCCGGGTTTGTACAACAGATATCATTTATGCTAACCTTAAGAACCTGTTTCTCACTACTAATGGGGTGTTCATTATTTTTGTTGATATAAGGGCAAGACGTGACTTTATGACCTATTCTATGGCAATTACTACACTTTTCAATTGGTTTAGAACATAAAAAGCTAGGATGACCTTCTAATCCGCAATTAAAGCATTTAATAGGTGGCTTACTTCCTCCCAATAGAGTTTTATTATTCCCCGATGAGTTATTACGTACATGTTTCCTATCTTGCCTAAATCTGTTAGAACTAGAAACAAAGTCTCTATTATTTCCGATTCTAACAGTCTTTAGATACGTAAGAACTTGTTCCGGAGAGTCAAATTGAGCTGCTTGTGCACCTATTTTCACACTTCTATCATCAATCCCTTGTAAAATACAATCTACGGCCTGATTACCGGTGATCTTACAACGATTTAGTAAATTTAATTTCGAATAAAAATATTGTTCTAGTGACTCTCCGAAACGAACCCTTAAAGAAAGCATTTCAATTAAAAGATCAGCATAGTTTTCGCGACATGGAAATGATTCATTAAGCTTAACCTTCCATTGAGCCCATGTATAACGAACAGTTGGCAAGTTTTGATACCATGATTTTGCAAGACCAACCAGTTTAGGTAAGGCGTAATGAATCATCTCACTTTCATTCCATTTATAAATTTCCGCACATTCTTCAACCTTGGTTATCCAATTAGCAACAGTTTGATTTTTGGACAGTGGATCAAATTCTGGAATCACGTTATTCCCGGCCATAATCTTATTGTTTCCTAACAAAGCAAAATCTTTAAGTGCCTTCACGAATTGATTCAAGATATTATCACTAGGTGGAATATCGTAGTTCTCGTACCTGACACGTCGTCGAGGCGGCGAAACATCATCTCGTTGATGGTCAGGTTCACGTAATATTGTTGTAGGTGTTCGCAATCTCGGAGTGTGGGTTAGCGTTTCAGTATCGGATCTTCTAATTCTGCTTTGTCTATGGTGTTCTAATCCTCTATTAGATTCTGCGGAAAAAGGGTTGGACGTAACAATTCGATGTTGTCTTACCTCATTCGTAAGAGATCGCAAAATCTCATCGTCCCTAGGACTTCGTGATCGGGATCGTTGCTCTAGCTCTCTATTCCCAGTTCTATGGATGGATCGAGAATGTCGCTCTAGCTCACCATCCTCGACCCTATTTCTTGTGAAAGAACGTCGCTCAAGCTCATCGTTCTCATTTCGTCTTGATCGCGGACGGCGCTCAAGCTCATCGTCCGCGTTGACACGGTTTGTTGAACGTCGCTCTAGCTCATCGTAATAACCGGTATCTAAGCATCAGTTCATCATCACTGTTTCCTTCTATTTCAGCAAGAATTGATGGGGATACTCTCGTATCGTGTGTCTCAAGTCTTTCTCGATTTCTATTCGTAGCTTCATTATTATCGTCCATCGTGATCTCGAAAACACAAAATAAATAAAATCATTTAAATATAATATTAATTCAATTCGAAGTCATAAGTAGATAAAGCAAATTGTATCTTCAATGCAGAATACCAACTAATGCATCCAGAGAGTTGCCCTGGCAAAGCGCTAGTGGCATCACCGATCGCTACCTTGCATATCCAAAGAGTAGCCTTGGCAAATATGGAAGGTAGAAATCGAGAAGGTTGATAGTCAAGTAAAATAGTCAGTTTTTCAATTGAGATAACCTAATGTATCCAGAGAGTTGCCCTGGCAAAGCGTTAGGAAAGTCACTGCGATCGCTATCTTGCATACCCAGAGAGTAGCCCTGGCATATATGAAAGACAGAAATCGAAAATTCATGGTCGAGTCAGGCATTAAATTGAGTGTAAGACTCAGCTGACGCATCCAGAGAGTTGCCCTGGCAAAGCGCAAGAAGAGTCTGCGATCATATGAATTGCATGCCCAGAGAGTAGCCCTGGCAAACATGCAATACAATATCGCCACTTCATTAATCACTGTTTGTAAGAAAAAGAAAAATAAAGCTTTCCAACAAAAGAAAGAAAAAAAAATACCCTCATAAACTTTAAATTTTAAAAGGTTTTTCTCTTTTAAAAAGAATCATAATAATAATGGTAATAAAAGTACTTACATTAGCGTGGAGTGAGAGCTTTTTTTTTTGTTTCGTTTTTCCAAGCTCCCTTTATCCCACTTCTGAGTTATTCACAATCAAACCACTTTGTAACTTATTTATAAAATCATTTAATTTCCAGATCCACAAAATACACGTCTCACAGTTTTTAACCCTCAATAACAAGCCACTTAATAATGTACGTTCACTTTGACGTTCCACGACATAGTGACGCTCCGCGCCATTTCAACCGTTTTTATACTACCTCCCCTCTCTGCTTCTGTTATACCAGTACTCAAAAATGGATACGTGTTGCAATGGCGCGAACGAAAAATGGTCGAATCGAATACTAATAACAAAGCAACATATTTTACATAATCGATTATATTTATATACGTAACTAAATTGTTATATTTATTATACACATATTTAACAATTGATATAGTTATTATGCTAAATACTTGTTGTCACTTTTAACGGAGATTGTCACTTTACCATAAAACGGTTAAACTTTGTGTGTCCTAAATAACAAATTTTGCTGTGATACTAACTTTAATAATCTGTCTGGGAATGGATAGTAATGTGATGTAATATGGGTTATCAATTACAAATACATCATAATGGTAGGTTTAAAATGGGTTCGTATGAATGTTATAGGTAATGCAAGTTATAATAATAAATCATGGCGTTAAAAACTGATTGTTTATAATAGGGTATTTGACACTATCGAAAATAACTATCGCTATCGAAGATAGTAATCTAAAAAAGCTTATTTCTTAACATCTGCAGAAAAAACATGTTTAGATTTAGTAAAATAACGTAAAGAAAATGCAATATTTTTAGGAATTTATTCAACCACGAAAACGTCCTATAATTGGTCATCGTCACAACCAATCACGATTCTGTTTACTGGCCTGTGACGTCATCAGCTGTCATGGCAAAGTAGCGTTAGAAAGATACATAAAATATCGATGCGTCTAGGTATCGATTACTTTATAGTAATTTACTGATAACAGAATACTTTGCCGCTTCTATTGATAAGAACTGCCAAAAAGAAATACAAAAAAAAAAGAATCATTTACTAAGCTTTTTAAAAAATCCAAGAAATAGAGAAAACGTCAGCAATTTAAAAAAAGAGCAACTTACATGTTTTTCTCATTTCTTAAACTTTACTATAATAATTCAAAATTACAAAGTCGATTTTGATGATATATAGTGTTCTCCAAGTTAAAAACTAATTTAAAAAAATCATCGGTATCTGATATCTAATTATCAAATGCCATGCATTTAGTGGACAGACATGCATGTATAAAAAAATAGAATGACAGGTAGGTCGACAGGCTGTAAAGTGCGAGCCCTGTCAACAAATATAAATGAGCCGTAAAATGTTAATGACAAAGAAAAAAACCAAAAAGAAAACCTTCAAATGTATCGATATGAATTAAAAAAGTTTCAATACTTTTAGCGAATCCTTACCTAATTTTATCAACCATCTCTACTCTATATAGCTACTATGCTATTGTGATTGTTAATCTACTTTCTTCTAGACTCGAAGTTTGTTTGTTATTTATAGAAGTATTAGTACATTGTGGCACTACGCACCACTTGTAGGTCACTTTTTAAAGAAAACCAGAGCAAAGGAAAATAAAAAATGTAAAAAATACGCACAATGACTTCAATTTCTCTTTTAAATTATTATTTCAATTTACTCTAGGGATGATCGATATTCATCGATGTTTTAAATTCAATCATCGATGTTTATGAATAAAATGTCAAGATACCCTTTAGGCCATCTAACGTGCTCCAGATGTACTAGCTAGATGATCTCGTATATCCAGTTCAACTATTTTATACTAGGTGTCACCGGTTGCACTCGTAACTGGAGTACGCAAACAAATAGTTTTTTCTTTGCTTGCATTTTCCTAGGTAATTAGAAATAAATCTGTCAACTTCAGCGCTCGTTGGTATCTTATAAGTTACTTTAATCACCGGTTTTAGTTTCAAAGATCCGTACATTAGATAGTTCCACGTGCGAGTGCGGAATCGAAAAGGTACCACTGATCCCATCCTCTTCAACTATCTGAAACAACCTACTTCATATGAGCAACTTCCATCTAAAACCCCCCGTCCCATTAACCTTAATACTACCTTGTCTATTTCTAACATACCTATCTTTTAACGTCTTGTAAGCATATTAAAAAATATAACAATACACTATTATCTACATGGCACTATATATTTATTGCGGTATATTTTATTAAATTCATTAGTACAAATTGTGACGTTTGCTTTGTGTTGTACTTTTAGAACAAGGGAGGAAGAAAACTATTTAAAACCGTTTCTCAATATCTCGCAAAGTTTCTGTGTAAAACGGAAAAAGGTCATTTATGTATATATATAAAAAAAAAGTTACTTTATGCTCGTTGGGCTCGTTCTCTCTTCGTGAAACTCCCGCGTGATTTTTTATGACACTTGTCTTATTCCATTACTTTTATGTTAAGGGGTAGAATCCACCTATCCCACATTAAAAAACATCACATCACCAGCCCTTTTACGTCCCCACTGCAGGGGCTCAGGCCTTCCTTATGGATGGTTAAGGAGGATGGGCCATGACCCTCCACGCTGACCCAATGCGGATTTGAGGTATTAACGACTGCAAATGTAGCCGGGACCAACGGCTTAACGTGCCTTCCGAAGCACGGAGTAGCTCGAGATAATAATTTTTTGGTCACCCATCCCGTGACTGACCTTTGCGAAAGTTGCTTAACGACTACGATCGCGGGCCGCGGTGCTTATCCACTTCGCCACCGAGCTACTACATTAAAAAAGATTGCATTAAAATATTTACTTCCACGGCTTCAGAGAGGCTTTCTTCTAAAGCTGGTCAATTCCTTTAACAGCAACGCAATCGATGTTTGGGGAACATCGATGGTTTTCATCGAATGTTGACTTCGATGTCAATATCAATGTTTTTCCAATATCGATCATCCTTAATTTACTCTAAAGACAGTTGTTACTTATGGATTTGACATATTTACTGGCCTGTGACGTCATGATCAGCGCCATTACATAGAGCAGCGTTTTTCGCGCGCTTTTGGTTATTTAAATTTTAACAATTATTTTCACCAAAAATAGAAAAGATTCCAATGAAATATTATGACAGTGTGTTTATAATGTAGCAAACAACGATTTAAAATAGTTCTCAGAAAAGTGTCAAACACCCTATACATGCATCTGATTCACAGCAATAACTCATGTAGAAAACCGACCTCAAAAAACCTTATAAAATGGAATAATAATATTTAGCTTAAAGGCAGTTAGTTCAAAAACAAGAAAATCTCATTAAAACGTTATATCAATATTAATAACAAAGAACAAAATTTCTACCTAAACTTTCTTGAATATGTAAAGTTATTTAAGGATTATTTTTCACTTTTTAAGATAATGGAAAATTTTCATTAGATAGTAATGGTTTTACCTTTTCTGAGACATTTTGTATTCAATTAGAGTAATAAGCAAAGAGGCCGAGCGCTCTTTTAAGTGAGGAAGAATCTTCTGGAGTCAGTTAGTCGAGCAGGGGCTTCAGACGATTTTTATCGGGTTTAATGATGTTATCCTGAATTGTATACACGAGGATATTAGTACCTCTAACTACTCTTATATCAGATATTCCGACGGGAGAGAAAGTAGGTACTGTGTCCAATAGGCACCTAGCTTCACTACCATCAACTACAGATGACTTTTCTTCGGACGAAGAAGAGGAAAGAGAAGAAGAAGGAACCGCAACCATAGGGGTCCAACTACGGCGTTCATAGCGCGCCCGACATCCACCAGCCCGGCTTGTTAATTTTATGATGTAGTGCTCTTTCGTCATCTCTAATTGTCTATGATATTTGTCATTATTGTCATAGCTTTTCTCTTGTCTTTGCTATTTTCCTATATGTATTATGTAAAATGAATAAATTGGTATGGAAATGAAGACAAAAGCTTTATTCAACTAAACAGACTTAGCGGACTAAACAGAATTTCTTTTTTTTTACCTAGTCGTCATCCCTATTATACCCAAAAATAATCAAAATTGGAATGAGGAAGTATTTAAAAAAATATTTATAAAAAGAACATTATTTCCCGAAATCAAACTAGATGTCGCTACGGTACGTTCTTGATTTCTCCATGACAACCCTTCCGGTTTTCTTTCATGTTTAAAAGTAAATTAGTTTTCAAAACTCAATAAACAACTCATATTCTGTTTGCACTCTTTCGTATTTATATTGATATCTAAGTTTCGAACTTTTCAAATTTCAGTTTTTTAATATGTTAGTTAAAAGGAACGGAAATGACTATCTTTGATCTATTCGTTTCCTGCAAAAATCAACTTTTGTTAGAGTCGCCATCTAGAGGAGGTGCCTTTTTTAGTGCTTTCGATTTTTTTATAATACTTCCTCATTATAAAAAATTATGCGTGACAGACACAAAAAATAAATATACGTCGACTAAAGAATATTTTCTATGTTTCGTAGGATAAAAAATATCTGTAAAATGAAAAAATACTTTCGGTTATATTTTTCGATGTCTCGTCATTCTATCAATAGCTCCCTGAATATCCTTACTTTTTGAGTCGGGCAGAAAAAATAGGCCGGTAGTTCCGAAACAATCATTTGTTACTTCCGAATATAGTTATCTAAAGGTAGTGTAGATACTGTATCAAAGGCATGATAACATGTTTAGAATGTGACGTAAAATTGTATTTTATTAAAAAATAAAAGATTTTTTCATAATTTTATTCAACTTTTATTATTATCAATTAACAAAAACCAAATTACTATAATAATCCAACTTTCTTTATTACCTAGTATTGACCATTTTATAGGACAAGTCATTGCTATACTCAATTAAAACGTAACATCTGTTTTAAGCACTTTAAAAAAAACCTATTGTTCAAAGTTTTTGTTTAGTTGTTTTATTTGATTGACACAAACATTAATTTTTGAACTAAAAAAAAAATGTACCTTTCGCTACTTTAAAGTGTGATGTTATTAAGTGAACTATTCAACGCAAAATATTTATTATATTTGCTTCATCAATTCGAACCAAGAGATTAGCGCGTTCAACCAAACAAACACACAAACTCTTCAGTTTTATAATATTTTTTGATATATGTAAAACTAAAATTCTGTAACACACAACATGGACTTGGAGGTGTTGCTTTATGTATGTTATCTATATACAAGGAGGAGCCCGATATCGCAGTGTTAAGCACTTTTAGTATGCAGAAGTTAAGTAACGTTAGCAACCGCCGGTTATAGAATGGGTGACAACAACCTAGATTCGAATTCCTTTCAGACCATTTTTTATAAATTTTTCCACTGTTCCTTTATTTACTATTCAAATAAAAGTCTAATTCAAATATACTTTTCATTTGAGGGGACTTAATAGCTAGGAAAAGGCAATACATAATAAAATCGACTTAATTTTATATAACTATTCCAATAGTTTATTTACGCTTGTATTCGAAATAACAAAAGCTTGTGACTTTGATAAGTCTTAGAAGTATTGGGTATTGACAAAATGGTTAATATTATCCATATTATTGTGGGTTATACATACAATAGAGATGTATTTTACTGAAGTTTTGAGCAAAATATGAATAGCAATGCTTTTAAATCTAACAAGAATGTTATTCTTAAAGGTAATAGCTGTATGTGTTCTATAATACGTCTACATCTGCTCGGTTAGAAGTGGTATAAAAATAAAGCTTTTCTTGCTCGTAGTCTGCTGCGAACTTCCCCGCGAACGAGCCCTTTTATAGTGGCTTAGTTAATCAACATGGTATTTTCAAAATATACTGTGTAACAAATGATATCGTTTTTTTCGTAAGACTAATGAAAATTTCAATTTGACTGTGATAAGCGATCAAATTATATTTGGTGATCACCAGTGACATTTTTTAAATCAACGTTCTGCCATTGGATGTTAAATAAATTAGTGACAATGAAAAATAGCTCGAATAATTCCAACTATACTGATGATTTATCTTATTTATTAGTGGTGAATAATACTATATCAAATTTAAGTTTAGAAGATTATTACACATGCAATTATTCCAACGATTTAATGTTTAATACCAGTATTGGGTTTATAATAGCAGTACCAGAATGGGAAGCTATAACAACAATAGCTGTACTATCCACTGTTATTCTCAGTACAATATTTGGGAACGTTCTCGTTATACTTGGAGTTTTTACGTATAAACCTTTGAGAATAGTACAAAACTTTTTTATAGTTTCTTTAGCTGCAGCCGATTTAGCTGTTGCAGTATTAGTGATGCCATTAAATGTAGCATATTCGACTTTAGGCCGGTGGTTATGGGGAAAGAATTTGTGTAAAATGTGGTTGACCTGTGACATTATGTCTTGCACATCATCTATTCTGAACCTATGTGCTATTGCCTTAGATAGATATTGGGCAATAACGGATCCCATAAACTATGCACACAAGAGAACATTAAAGCGAGTGATTGTTCAGATAGCGGGAGTTTGGATCCTGTCATTAATCATAAGTTCTCCACCTCTTTTAGGGTGGAATGATTGGCCTGATAAGTTTTCGCCTGAAACTCCTTGTCAACTAACTTCCGAACCAGGTTATGTCATTTACTCATCATTAGGATCATTTTTTATACCGTTAATCATAATGGCGATTGTGTACGTAAAAATATTTCTTGCTGCCAGACAAAGACTTAGAAAGAGGACGCTGGGAACTAGAATGCAAAAAAGTTCTGCAAAAATTAATGAACACCAAGACAATAGTTTGGAAAATAAGGAAGATATCGACAATGATTCAGATAGTGGAGAGGCAATGAAACGCCATAAAAAAACATTAATGGATATGAAAAGAAACTTTTTTGTCCCTTTATTATTGTTCCACGATCCTTTAGCACGGCACAGAATGGAAATTATGGCATTGCAAACAAATGACTCGTCAGGACCTTGTGAAAATTATACCACGAAAGTAATTGGATCTTTTAAGAAGCTTAGTCAAAAGAGAAGAAAGCAGGAGAAAACTCTATTGACTGGTTTAAGCAACAGCGGTGATATAGTACATCAGTTTATAGAACAGAAACAAAAGATTTCGCTATCGAAAGAACGGCGTGCAGCCCGAACTCTTGGAATAATAATGGGTGTATTTGTTATTTGCTGGTTACCTTTTTTTCTTATGTACTTATTACTACCGTTTTGTCCGATATGTTGCCCTAGTAACAAATTGATCAACTTTATCACCTGGTTGGGCTACGTTAATTCAACTGTAAATCCGTTAATATACACTATTTTCAATTTAGAGTTTAGAAAAGCTTTCAAGAAATTGTTGTGCATGAGTATATAAATTATTTTCCGTTTAAACAAAGAATAAAATTAAGTTAATATAGACAATGAGGAAGTATGAAAAAAAATGATGACTCCATGACAACCCTTCTGGTTTTCTTTCGTGTATAAAAATTAATTTTTAAAACTCAATAAACAACTCATATTCTATTTGTAATTTTTCGTATTTGTATTGATATCTAAGTTTCGAACTTTTCAAATTTCAGTTTTTTAATATGTTAGTTAAAAGGAACGGAAATGACTATCTTTGATCCATTCGTGTCCTGCAAAAATCATTTTGTTAGAGTCGCCATCTAGTGAGGTGCTTTTCAGTGCTTTCTTTGGTTTTTTTAAAATACTTCCTCGTTACATAATCCTATATAGACAAACTCAGAGAGTATCCGATATTGTACTCAAAATGTGCCAATTACACATGTGCTGTAGATAACTGCCGCGATTGTCAGTTAGCGGCTAAATAAACATCCTGTTGTACCAACGTTCGTTAAAATTGTCATCAGTTTAAAGTGACGTTACCGTTACAAATACAGAACATTTATTAGAGCTACTCGTCATTAAATCTTAATGAACGATTTTGAAACCGGGTGTTTATGGTATAGTGTAAAAACTTATTTGTAAGTCAGTATTTTATACTTAAAATTTCAGTTAAAATCATATGTAAGCAAAAACGTCACATTTAACCTATAAAGCTTAGTTAGGCCACTCATCTCAGCGAACGTCTAATTGTGCTTCAAAAACTTGAAGAGCTACAGGGCACCGTAGAGAACACCCACATCTTGTTAGCGGCCACGTAGGGCCGTCATCAGCATTATACAATATGGTCTTGTTTCATTATATTTTGTCTTTATAAAAATATTTCTATGCTGAAATTGTAACTGTGGTGGTGTTAATTAAATATTACTGAATATTTTTATGTTATTTATATGTCTGTATTCTACCTTTTTACACCTAAAGCATTAAAAAGAAAACGTATGATTTTGTTTAATTGCGTTTAAATTAAGAAATAAACTTTAAAGAGATTCGAACTTTTTCATATAACTGTAAGATATAAAAGCTTGACGTTAATATATGTCTAAAAATAAACTTAACATATTCTGATTTGCTTTGTTTGAATTATTCTAGGGAAAGGTAAGTACTGTTACAGTGCTCATCCACTTTGCATATAAAATCATTGGAACTGAAAATGATTCGAATCCATAAAAAAATACCGAGTGCGATTCAAATTCATATATAGCACAATTGTTATATTTTTGTATTGGTAATTTAAAAATTCTATTTATGGATACCTAAATGGTATCAAGAAAAATGAAAAATGATGGTGGTTCAGCACCAAGTCCTTCGATTGTGGAGTCAACACCACGTCAGGTTATACAAAACTGTCAATTTTCTTCACTTGAATTTAAAATTAAAAATGGAGTTTCTGTAAAATAACCGCTTTCCATAAAAACATTATGTATGTATACAAAAATAACATTTTTTTACACGTTTTGTCTGTCTGTTCGTTCCGGCTGATCTCTGAAACGGCAGGTTCGTGTAATAAGGTGTTACTTAGGCCACTTTTCACGCGAACGAAGTTGCGGGCGTAACAAGTAAGTCCAAAATTGTTTGGATTTTGAAAAAGATATGGTTATTTGGAGATATTAATGAATATTTGCTTGGAAATTAATATTTTGGAAGGAACATTTTTATATATTATATATTAAATCGGGAATTTGGAGCTGCCAAATAAATTTTCGTACGCAGATGAATGGTTTAATTATAAAGTTTTCATGCAACGAGATTCATTTTATTAACTTCTTTCCTATTTATTATATTTATTAAATCCCATTTTATTTTACTAAGGTCCTGCAAATTATTATTAAATTATTAATTTTGATTACAAATAATCTGACTGACATAATATTTTTTTTTATTATGACCCGAGTTTATATGATTGGCAATTGGATTATTATTTTTTTTTACACTTATAGATTTTTTTATTAAAATATTATGTTCTTGTACTTGTTTAAAACCTCTTACGCATAAACTTAAAAAAATAAAAGTAGCCATTGAAAAGTTTTACAGCTACTAAAAGTTTAGAAGTAACTACTTAAATACCTCATATTGGATCATCAACTAATTAATTTCATACGATTGATTTCTTATGAGCAAATTCATTGAGCTGGTAAATTTAAGCACACAATATACCTACAACTTATTATTATTAAGAACTGTGTGCTAATGACCGATATCAATCATGGATCCGTTGCTTCTGTATGTCAACGTATCACTTGTGTGCCGGTCACGATGTGATGAATTGCCGTGAATTAGTCCGACAGTAAATCATTTCAAGTGTTATGTTAATTAAACTGATATTTTCAGGGTTGAGTCATGGAATATCTGTGAGTGGTTGAGTTTATTTGCTGTCAATTTGACGTTAAAATTGCGTGTAAAGCTAAGAAATCTGATTCCGTGAATTCCGTGATTATTACAGAGAATGAATAATTAATAATAATTAAGCCTTTTATTCCGAAATATAATTCCATAATTAAGTTATCGGTTTCACAAAATATCCCTCGTCTCCGTGTGCCTCTTGGCATAGGCACCCACCAGCGATTGCCACTACAATCTGTACCTTGTTATTCTAGTCCACATGGGGGCTCGCCCGCTGTCGGCCTCCGCTTCTGTTGCCATCCCTCGCTTACCATTCAGTCACTGCCTTGCTCCATTTTTCCTGTGTATCGCGCATTGTGTGATCTTACCACCTCTATTTTTGTTTGTAACAGTTTGTATACATTTGACATCAGGCTTGGTCTGTTATTGTCTATGTCCTGTTTGTCTCTTTGAGTACCAGAATTATATAGGGTTGTGCCCACTGTTCTGGAATACGGTTGCTTGTCAAAATATTATTAAATAATTTTGTAGGTATGGGGGTTATTTTTGTTAAAGTTTGTTTCAATAGTTCATTTGTGATTTTATCTGCGCCTGGCGATTTCTCTAACTTTTGACTCATTATTGCATTTTTTACCTCACTCTGTATTATCTCTGGTGCAGGCTTTCGTAGTGTTGCTGGTGCTTATGAAGTGTTAGCTATAAGAAGAGGGTCTTCGGAAGGTTCCTGATTTTTGTAAAGGTTTCCGAAAAGAGCTGAGTTATTTTTTTTTTGCATTGTGTCACAGTTACCTCTTTTCTTTTTAGCTTTGGTGTCCATTGTTTGCCAGTTACTCTCAATTCCTTCAGGGCCTTATTAACCTCACCAGTTCTTTGTATATAGTGTTCCAAAGTTTTAAGTCTTTTAATGTTACGATCTATTTTGATAGTTTCTTTGTTTTTTTTTTCATATTTCGATTGATATGAGCTTTTTCTGTTTTCAATGAGTTGTATGGTTGGATTACTTAATTAATATTGATGGGTGTTCTGTTTTTTGTTTAAAGTTGATTTGCTTATTAGTTGTTTCTCTAGATTCTGGTATTGTTGGATAACATCAGTGGATTTATTTAATAACTGTTTGTATAATTGTAAAGCGATAATTTCAACCAATGTATGAATTTTTGTGTTGTTATGAAGTTTTTATCTTCAATTAGTGGTTTGATTTTTGGTCTGCCTTTTGAAGTATAATTGAGGTTATATTCTCTGTAATTGTTATAGTTCGAATATTTCAGAGGAATATTTATTTTTTCTGACATTTTGTCCAGAAGTAGTGATATCTCAGGTGACAGTTGAGTAACTTGGCGCTGAACGGAATGTATCAAAGTAGGCGTAACCGAACGTACTTTTTTGTCTGTTGGTAGCTGGTTATGTGAATGTCAATTTATCTATTTGTTATCTGCCGGATAACAACTACGATGATATTTTATACACAGTTTGTACACTTCTTATTCGATTTCAATAGGCCTTCTCGTGAATTTAAATGCACAACTGTGAGGAGAACTTATATCGCGGCATTTTTAGTCAAAATTGGAACAATTTTTCATTATTTCAAAACGAAATACGGGAGTGATTATTAAAGCGTCCAACGTTTTGCAGCACCGGAAACGGAATTACCCGAAACTTATTAAGATTATTGTAATATTGCTTAAGATTATCTTTAATATTAGTATAAATTATCATAAAGTAATTTTAGTTAAGGTCTAGGCCACAAAATTATAAATATTATTATTCTAGTTTAATATCGTTGTATAAAAAGACAAAGCCAGCAGCTACGGAAACTTTTTTGTCCGAATGATTTAGGTAAACTTTTTACTGAATTTCAAATGTAAAGCTCCCATTATAAGACTGAGGTTTTTCTTAGTTTCTACGAGTTGGTCTGATACTTATTGATATTTACAAGTTACATTCCCCGCTTACATCAAAAAACTCTGATATCAAAGGTCTGTGATAATTTTAAGATCACTCTACGAATATATCACCACAACTGCAAAATTATTTACTAAAATTTGCTTCGTTTCATTATTGATTTTCTACACATTTTTAAATGTTTTGTATATAAATTAAGTTTTTTTTTCTAATGGTAATTTAAGGTATTCAGTGAATATAGATTGAATTCGATAACAATCAACTTGTAGTCAATGGTGTTACGTGGTAGGCCTGGTGGAATTTATTATGATAAAGGAAAATATTTGCCAACTCCGTAGCCTAGTAGTCCAGTAGGTTGCACGCCGGTTTCAAAGTGACCCATCTCCGAGGTATCGAGTTCTATATCCGGTCGGTTCAAAGTATATTTTTTTTATTTTCTTATGCCTGGTTTTTTGATACCTTTAGATAGTCCATGCCACGAGATGTTAAAAAACCTTGAAACAAAATCGTCTTAGGTCTAACAAAATTAGGTATCCGGCCTGTGATGTTTTTTTCGCATTGTGAATGCAAAATTCTACCATTCTCTCTATTTGATTCGGTTTCATCCATAGCGAAGATCTGTTTCCTATCCTAGGGTTGTTTAAGATGATGAATTAAAAAATAATCTTATATGATGGGATTAATCAGACTAATCAGTTTAATGAGAAAACCGATTTCTTTTTGTCTGATCGACCGGATCACAAAAATATATTTTACACCTGACGGTCGGATTGAGTCTGCGAAGCAAGTTGTTCGCAAATTTTATCCGTTCATTCACCGTGATTCACCGTTAGTCGTTTATGACAGATAAAGTTGCAGAAAGAAAGTCTTTCAGGTTTGATTTGTAAATTATTCCTCAATTCAGTGAAAGGAATGAATAGAAAATAAATGTTTATTGTTCATTGACAAAGCCTTCTTACTTTATCATGGTACCTACGTAACAATGAAAAATTTACCAATAACGAGACTCCTTTATGTTTGCCTTTTTATATTGATGAAATGAAAAGCAGTACCCTTTTTCCAGAGGTATAGGGTCATTATTTATCTCAGAATAAAAATTGAACATTATATAAACTCATTTTAAAGGTACCACAGTTAAAGAATAATCTTAACTTCCTCGCTAGAGTATTTACTTAGTTGCATTCAACTGGACAAGTTTCATTAGTCCACCAACATGCTCAGGATGCGTTTCAATACACGTAATTAGAGTCATGTGCAGCGAGTAAGTATCGCGAAGCTTGAATTTTTTTTTACTCTTACTACTATTTTCACTTACCTAGAACAAGGCATAGCTTAACTAGGAAACACCTAATATGACGAGTCGCCTAAGCAGATTATATAAAAGTTTATTTTGTAATAATTTTTTTTTTCTTTATCCCTTGACATATTTATGAGCTGTCATATACACTAATGCCTAGCGCAAGGTGTCGCATTCTGAATATCATAAATTTAGACATTGCTTAATATGGTTAGGTGGTTCCTAGTCAATGGTGAAATGCATTTTTACCTTAGGCGATTCCTAAATATTTAGGCGACAGATTTATGCGATTCTTGAGTTTAGTGAAAAGGGGCATTAGTAAATCTTCTCAATCGCTTTCCATTTTTCGGAAAATAAAACATAACGTGCGTAATTTTATACTTCCAAATGTATTATCCAAGAAAGAAGCATAGCTCTATCCAAATCCATAAATACACAATACTCTACTCATTACGGCAGTCTAATAAATTCTGAATACAATATTTTTGTTGGGCTTTTACTCTCTTAAGTAATCTACTTATGATAATGTACAAACTGTAGCTAATAGATGGGAGATTAAATGTTTGAAATTAATGTAGATAAGAAATTGAAGCGATTCATTTTATTTTGGAAACTTTTGTACTGGCTTGATACAGATTGAATCATTTACTTTTTATTTTCCTTGCATAATATCTAAGTCCATGGATATAAGTGAGTTGTGTTTTGTTTACAGTTAACAAGTTTACTCGTGACATTGACTGATGGTGTCAGAAGTTCCATGTCATTCACGAAGTTTGTGACACGGTACTGCCAGACTTATACTTATTATTTTCTTACATAAATTCCATGTACTTGACACCCAATTTGGGAACAACATGTCATTGTTGTACGAGTAAGTAATAACAATACGCTACATTAAAATTATTATGGTTACAAAATCGAAATTAACATGATCATATAGGTAATTTAATTTAGTTTATGAATAATTATTTAAATTTCTTTTAAAGTAAACTTTAATACGCGATATTACAAATAAATATTATAAAGGAACAGTTGGCCCTAAACCCGGTAGATTGGTACTAATAACGGTATTCTGTCCTAGAATCCGGTATTTTCTAACGTGAATTTGAATTTTATTACTTGAGGTTAAGATTCATATAGATATTATTTTTTACATATTGTGTTTGAAATAAATTGGTCTATAAAAAGAGCATATAAACAAAAAAAAAAACTGGGGGCCGTTGGGATGGAATAGTTTGCGAATGGCGACTACGTACCGGACGACAGTCAGTAAGTAGTCCTCCCACTAGGTGGACCAACGATCTTATAAAGGTTGCGGGAAGCCGCTGAATGCGGGCAGCGCAGGACAGATCGTCGTGGAGATTTATGCGTGAGGCCTATGCTCAGCAGTGGGCGTCCTACGACTGATAATGAAAATTAATTAGATACCTAAAACAAATAAATAGAAAAACAAATAATTATAATAAACGAAACAAGCTGAAATTAAATATCAACCTACAGATTTATGTTTTTAAGACTTTAACGATGAAATAAAATAAGTATAAAACCGTATTTTTCCTTAAAGAAAACTAAATAGTAAAATTTATATTTACTGAAAGGCGTTAAAACACTCAAGTATAACTAACTTTCGAATCCAACATGTTATGATACTCGTAGTAATATGTCTTAGTATCCGTCAAAAATGTATGTTATGCTTTCATAGGATAATGACACTTATTTTAAGGCAATAAGATACGTTAACGGATTTTGGTGCAGTTACCATTATTAAGTTTATGCGTGTACCAAAATCCGGTAAAAAATGCAAAGTAGGGATTTCTGAGTACAAATAGATGTAACGTTAAAAAATATGTTTTCCCCCAATTCATAGGTTATATCGTTCGATAATTTATTTAAATATCCAGATTTATTAACGTATTTACCATATGTATTCGCTGCAGCACAACGAGATTATCCATACCACGAGGTAGTTTCGTAGTTCACTGACAAAACCTAGAACTTCCTCAATATTTTTGAAGTCCGCACTTTTGATGTTAAACTGTTTGGACGCCATTACACCTTTTCATGAGTTTTGCTATTATAAATGCATTTATAACAACCAAACTAATGTCATTTATAAATTTTGACTGATTGTTAGTAAAAATATGAAAATACTGACTACTTTCATTACTGGGACCGGGTACTGGGACGTTACTGGCAATACGTACGTATACGTACCTTACGCACGCCAGTTTTAAATTGTCGCCTTGTCATAAAATGAATCGAAACCGGAACCTAATTCCGGTTTCGATTCATGGTCGGGTTAACGTAGAAAATTAATAACTTTTTATATTGTCTCAGGATTGTGTGTTGTGGTACCTTCGTTTTCACAGATACTCCATAATACGCCCCCGTATTTAGTTACTCATCATGAAATTTGAACAATGTATGTGATTTTTTAACATTGTTAATGGCTTCGTAAATATGTAAAATTTTAATACTTAATAGAACTGATGCGGAAAGATGATAATCCCATCAAAAACATAATCTGTATATAAATATACAAAATATATTTAGAAGTCTCACAACGAAATTTTTCTGCCCTCAAAAGGTATGAAATCAACGTAAATCAAGTCAATTAATTCAGTACCAATCTTTCTGTGAGAGCAGCTATCCAACTTTGTCACATAATTATGTCAAAATGTAAAAAGATTTTCCAAAGCTTTTCTATGGAAATATTTTCTTTATCATAGATTTTATTATACAATATGCATCATATTTTATTTACTCTTCAGAAAATGGTTGTATAATTCTTTTTGATTTGTGTTACTTAAGCAACACATTGATATATTTTTCAAAATTCTCTACAGTTATAAATAATACAAAAATCTGAAAAAACGGAACAAATATTTCATAATGTTAGATTTATTTCTTACTTCGTGTGCAAAATTATAACAGTGTTCAAAATTTGGTGTCCATAGGTCTGCTACAAGTACCTTAGAATTTTGACGATCTATGAGGGAGTCAGTGAAAAAATTAAGGTATTTGAATTGCAATAATTCTTAAAGTTCTCGTTCAAGTTTAATGTGATTTGGAAATTATCCTCTTTCCCTTGTTTGCCTCGTTATGTGATAATTTCCGGGTTATGCCCTCTTGGTCACTGAAAATGTAGGGTTCTAGTTTACTCCACAACTAAGTTACAGGAGGTCAAAAATGGCCCGAAGGGCTTCGAGAAAAAGATAGTACGGCCTAAGGAATGTAAGGATGGAAACCATGGTGCCTTTTTAATTTTTTGCCCGACTTGGCGGTAGCACTACCGTGCCCCCAAATTAATATATTAACTGGACGTGATAATATCAATATTGAACGTTTGAAGTATGAACATACATATAGAACGTTTGTTTGCCCTTTTATGGATCATCTTTTTTCCTGACGTTAAAAAACTGACAGATTTCGATAACAACAGTCTTGATATTTTTATTTTTGATGGATTCTGATTAATTGCTAGAATAAATATGTGAATGGCTAAATTCATTAAATAATTTTAACTTGACCTATTAACTTCCAACTATCATTTGTTCCCGTATAAACAAATCAATTTAAATTAAGGGAATTTCGAATTGAGTTTGGACTTTAGTTTTAATTAACTTGCTTTTGCGCGGCAAATCCTCTTATTGTATTTTGTTTCTATGGAGTACCTATTTGTACTTGAAATGTAGTTCAGAGTATACTCTAAAGTTAAAGTGTCTTTTACTAAAATTAGACAATGGTACCAACGCTGTTGCTTCACTCTCCAAACTCAACATCACTAAAATAAATCTAATTTCCATTTGGTTTTCCTTCAATATTCGTAACGAAAGCACCATCACGAGGGCGACGCCGCTGGCGGAAGAAAATTCATAATATTAATAGGGTGTCGTTTTGAAAGAAAACAAAAATTTCTATGTCTCTATCATTTTTTTCACTGTAAGTAAACAGTTAGTAGGCAATTTATCACTATTATCTACTACTACTAAGCATAATTATTTGTAGTGCAAGAAATATTGATATTCGTAGATGCTGATGGCCGATTTCCACTAGTTGTAGAATATGTATCACATCTGTGAACCACGATACTAGTTTCTATCTCAAAATGTGACTTACGGCAGTGTGTTGTCAAGGTAAGTTATTCACATGTCTCGTTCGCGTTGCTGACGAGGTAAGCTCGCAGTACACACGCTGGTCGCGAGATGCCAGTATGCTCAAAGATATACATAAATAGCTTTCACGACTGAAAACGCCTAGGATAGAGTCTGGCAAGCGAAACGTGTCACAAGAAAAGGGCGGCAATTTCAAAAATTCTTAAGCAGTAAACACTGAATGTAGTACTGCAAAATAATTTTGATACTTTTATTAATTATATTTAATCTTAACATTTAGATATCAATTAAAATTATTTGTTTTGGAACATTTGACTAAAGCGTGACTGTTCTTAATTGTACAGTTAACAGCATATCAGTAGGCCTATTCACTAACTCAACTGACAACCAAGAATCGTCATCACCGTAAAAAATAGACACTTTGATTGTGTCAAAATCACTATTTCGTATTCTCTATCAATGATGAGCAATTTCGAAATGTCAATATCGGCATTCTCCACTGGACTCCATTTTGACACTTGATTTCGTATCGATAAACTGTATTAAAGTAACATTGTTGCAAAGTATATTTGAAGTCGTCGCATAGTACCTCTTAAGCCATTTGTTGTTAAATTAAAGCGAAAAAAAATACGTATCCAATATTTTTCTATTATCTGACTGACGGACTAAATCGAATCTTTTTTTTAACCCATTCGTTATACCTATTGGCTAACAGCACTTATAATATTAAAAATTCATATTTGTCATTAATTAAAAGGGTGTTTTTTGCAACGACTTCTTTGTTTTTTTGTAATGAATATGGGTGACTCTGGCCACATTTTTTTAATAAATGTGATGTTAGCCAATTTTGATTTCTGGCCCTTATATTTATAATGTGTTCATAACACATACATGTCTCCTAAGGGATTTTCATCACAACCTTTTGCTCTGATCCAGAACCACTATCTATCAAATTAAATTAGTCAATATAAACACCAGATTACAATTAAAAAAACATTTATTTTTGTTACAATTAAGTGCCATGGATAAATTACATAATACAGGTGTCACAAAATCATCATGTTAATCACAATAGAAAATTTAAGATAAGATTTTGACTATGAATCAGACTAAAAATACTTTAGTCTGATTCATAGTCAAAATCTGTTTCTAAATATTCTACACCTGATAACAATGACAAGGAATCATCAGAGTCACTCTCTTCACTACTGTCTGCACCAACAGATATAATAAATTTTTCAAGTTCGTTTTCAACAATGCCATCTTTTAATTTGTAATCATTTTCGACATTTAAAACATGATCAGTGTATTTCTTCCAGTCACTAGGGGTAATTAAGTTAAAACACTCTATTATTAAGTTTTCCATTTCCTTTCCTGGTATTCCAATGTTTCTGCTTGCAATTTTTCTTTTTGCTTGACTCCAAACCATCTCTATTGGGTTTAAGTCACAATGATACGGTGGCAGCAATAAAAGTTCATGATTATGTTCTTTTAAAATCTCTTCAGCTTCATATACAGGCAATGTTTTCTTATCATTAACCAAACACATTAACTCTGCCTTTGTCTGATATTCCTCAAAATGTATTCCATTATTTACAAGCCATTTACGGATATCTGCTTTGGTATTAGACATTATAGGCGGTTTATTGATTTGTTTTATATGGTAGCTGGCATTATCCATAACAATTACACTGGGCTTACTTAAATTTGGTATTAATTTTTCTCTGACCCATTTCATAAAGTTCGATGAGTTCATATCATCATGATAATCAGCAGATTTGGATTTACTACTGAACACTAATAATGCACCAGGCACAAAACCTTCCTCAGATCCAGCATGCACAACAATATGCCGTTTTCCAGAGGATATCTTTGTAGTGACACCAGTTGTTGAAGGTCCTTGCCAAGACTTTTTAACTTTATAATTCTGATGTACATAAGTTTCATCAAGGTACACAATTTGCTTTCCTTCGTTTCGTTTTATATTTATTTCTCTCAAATACTTGTGCCTCCATGCAGAAATCTGGTATTTTTCTATAAGCATAGAACGTTCATTTTCATTGCTTTTAAAAGAAAATCCATTCTTAAGCATAATTTTTCGTAAAGTCTCACGGCTACCACTGAATCCTATTGCATCTTTTAATTCATTGTGAAGGCTTCTTAATGTTGGAACAATTTTTTTCACACAGTAAAATTCATTTACTTTATTCCGAATTGCACTTAAATCAAAATTATCTAAAGCAGACACTGTTGGTTGATGAGGTCGTTTTTTCCCAGGAGTGTCCCATTTTCCTTTATTAATTAATGCTTCATTTTTTATCCTTCTTAGTGTCCTTATACTTACATCTATAAAAGATTAAACACTTTGAAACAAAGATATGTTAAATGTATTTAAAAGCAAATAATGATAGACACATACATCAAAATAATTTAAATACCTATTCAACTATGAATGCAATTTATGTTTAATTTAGTTAAGTTTATGTGCATATTTAGCATGTATAACAATTACATGGTTTGATTAGTTTCATGAATTCTGTGAATTTCCTTGTTAAACAAAACATTCTTATGACATCATTGGATGTCAACAATAAAAACCAATACATCATAAAAAACCTATGTAAATATTATAGGAATACTATCAATCTATCTTAAATCAAAACAAGAAAAGAGACCTGTCATTGAAGAAATTTTTTGTAAGTACTGCGTTTCCGAATTCAGCATTTCTTGTTTTTCTAAAGTTTTTATTGCATTTATCTCCTCCATTATTGGTTGAATATCACCATCACAGTTATCTGAAATAGAGCAATATTTTATAAAAAATATCTGTTTAGTTAATTACAGAAAATTAAAACGAAAGTATCAAAATTATAATACAAAACTAACCTAAAAAAGATACAACTTTATCTAATCGTTGTAATTTCTCCATGAAATTTTTATTTAATTCAGTTTTCACTTCAGTAAACTTGTCAATCATGATGGAAAGAAGTTTCCTCGATGAACTTTTTATCGGCTTCGACATAATTTTTAACCAAAAACACAAGTTCAAATTCGCAAAAACAACAAAATTCAATATTCTTGAATTGTCTAACGTAGTGTCAAACTGACAGTTCTATGTTGTTGCCATATGAAAACGGAAAAATAGGTGGTGTCACGTTTCGCTTGCCAAACTCTAACTTCCACGTCTTCATAATAATATAGTTAACTCGCACTTAGTGTCTTACAATATATGTTACCTGAATGATACAGATATTATAAATCAATTGGTGAACGATTGTTTAAAATAGAATCAATACTTTTGTATCTTCAATAAAAAAAAAACAGGCCAAGTTCTTGTCGTACTCACGCACGAATGGTTCCGTACTATTTCAAAAAACACGTTTATTATTTTCTATGGTGTTATAAAGACGAATAGAGTGTAAAGCCAGCTTGAGTGTAACCATTTTCTTTTTAACTTTGTTATATTCAGGTACTGTTACTATAACGTTTGAATTTTTAGCAACGACCGTTTATTTGGTAGAGTGGGGGGCTGACGAAAATTAGATTTTTAAAGCTTAATAATCACAAATGGTTTACTAAATTGAAAAATGGTTTTCCTACACTGGAATACGAAAAAAAATATCATCCTCACTTTACATGTAAGGAAGGTTCTCTTTAATTGTTTAATTTTTCGATCTTTTACTTTACCAGTTTGTCGGCGCTATTAACCGAAAATCTGTAATTTGAAATGAGTATACTATAACTGTATACTCTCTCCAAATTACAACTTTCTAGTAACAATAGTTTTTGAGCTAAACCGCAGACGGACGGACGGAAAGACAGACATGGCGTAACTACAATAGCAACCTATACGGGATGTACTGTATCATCTAGATTTATCTAATTTTAGAATGTAAACTCAATTCTGGTCCATTTGTACCTGGAAATATACCTTCGATAATCCAGTGATTAATGCTTGTTGTTTACGGCATGGAATTTAGCTGATCGCAATTAGTGATACTTAGGTTTGTGTTTCTAGTTTTAATTGAATCGAATTAGCCTTTCGACTTACTACCATACAGATATGATAATTATGTCATTGATAGATTTGAAGTTTCATTATCATCACAACTCAATATTATGGCGATTTTTCAGATGTAAATATCACAATATTGTATGTATCTAAGATGAAATACACGCTATTGGATATAAATGGTATATTGATAGTGATTTCTATAACCTGGTTTCTAAACTTATTGTAAGATGCACTTACATTCTATATTTTGTTAGTAGTTATAGTTTTAGATTTTATTCCAGTTATGTAGTTTAGATTTTTATATTAAATATTTTGAACACTGACTTTTTCTTATTGACAACATTTTTACCTGTAACTTGTTCTAGATGGAAAAACTCAAGAATAATTGACGCAAAAACTCTGTACGCACAATGATAGCACTCAATAATAGCCTGATACAAATACAAACTTTCAGTATGGAGATCAAACATTAAAACATAACAGCTGCTTTTTTTTTATTATGAGGGTATCATATATTTCCTTTTTAATATATGAATAATCTAACGACATTTTCTTTCAGATTATTAGTAAAAAAAAAACAAAATTCCTTTAATTTCTCAATGGCATGATAAGCATAATACATATAAAGTGACTTCTACGTATTTTCACGCTGTTACTTATGTTACTTCCACGAAAAACATAAATCTTCCTAATATTATATTGAGAAACTCATATTTTTATATAACGCGGACTCATATTTTTTCATATTTTACTCATATGTTTATATAGGTATTGAAAAAAACAATGAAATACGACTTCAATGGATATTATTATATTGCGTTAAGTATATTTGGTTTTGAATCCATTGAAAATTTCCACAGGAATATTGCATATTAATAGCCTTATAATTATTTATGAAGCAAAAATATAACACGCAATATATGCAGCAGACTTTGGAGTTAAACACTACTAAAAATTATTAAAATCCACTCAGAAATACTTTAGACAAAGTTTTATCATATTCAACTACTAAAAAAAAGGAAAAAAATAAAGTTTGACAAAAATCACTATTTCCAGTAAATTGTTTAGTTCGATTTCAGTAATTTTCATTGTCACTATGATAAATAAAACCAAAATTTGTGAAAAAAGTCGTGTTAGTAATTTTGCGTGAAGGAAATGAAAGTTTTTTGACTTGATGTTTTTTTTATACCTTCCATAGCTAAAATGCGATGGATTCTTAAATATAGTGTCTTGTAATTGGCTCACAAACTCGATTAAAATATTCCAGGCTTATATCGAATTATTTCCATCTTTCGTATCAGGATACAAATACGAGAAAAAATGCTGTCTAAAAATTATCTCATTTTAGCCTGCTAAAATGAGATAATTTACCAAAGTAGACAGCAAATGATACTATCAAGAGTGACAATGAAATCACCGAACTGAGAACCTTAATAAATTTGTATATATAAAATATATAAGTATAATTGAGTTATGAATACCATATAATATTACTTGTATTGTTTACAACATGATATAATATTCTATATCCCAATTATTTTCTAGTTGTGAGGCAAAAGCAAGCGCTTAGGAATTACTTACATGAAATTATCCTGTATCTCGTGACTGTTCGATGTCAGTTCAGTTCAGAAGCTTCAGTCTTGTGTCTTTAAACGTCTTGTGTTGTTCTTGCCTATATAATTTAAGTTTTTCCTGTATTCGATTCCCAGATCAATGTAAAATGCGAATCTCTTGTTTTTGGGTGGAAGACAGTGTGATGTTAACTATTTCTTAAAAAATCAATTAAAACATATAGTTGACCTAATATGACCCTTCGCATTTTCGACTTAATTGACATTTAGAGGACCAAATATTACTGTTGGCATCTCAATTATTTTCTATTGTGAGATAAAAGCAAGCGCTGAGGAGTTAGGAAATTATCCGTAATCATTTGTTCTCATGTTAGTGATATTATAAGTGTCTGGATTTTGTTAGATATGTAATTATCTTAATCTAGTTTATTAAACGGAGTAACCTGGCTACCATTTTTATTTATTTTAACGTCCATTCAACGAAAAAGCAAAGATGCATTATATATAATACCCCACAAAGTATTTTATGCCATATCTTTTTAATCCCAACTTTTAAAGGAAAAAGACGATTAGGATTTTGTTAGTTTAGCTTATACCTTCAAGTACACGTTTATTTCATTCATGAACGGGACTTTAAAAATTCAGGTAGTAGTAAAATCCAAAGCTATATGGGAGTTCGCCATTGTTCTTCTTGCCTTTGGACTCTTTTCTTGTCTTTAAAACTCTCCGAAGAGCCAGCACTCGTACTTGTTGAATATCATATTGTAACATAGTCAGCAATAGATTTTCGGGGTGTATGAAGAAAGTATTTTTTTGAATAATATTTAAGACAATACTTTTTAAATCATCTCGTAAATACATACTTCTTTTGACCATATTAAACATGTGAACCAAATTTACACAAGGATTTTGACTTGATAAGGAACCAGCTTGGTTACGCACCAAGCTGGTTCCTTATCAAGTCAAAATAATGATGAAAGTGGGCTGCTTTCAAATTATTTGTTGGTTTAGCTGTACCAATATACAAGCGAGAATCCTGTTAGCGCATGTTAACCATCGAGAATGAGCTAGTTTTCCTGGGTCTTTATTACTTTGTTTGGTTAAACTGTACCAGAAAAAATAACAGAACACATCTGTTAGAGGTATTTTCGATCGGTGCCTAACAATTCAATATTAAGATCCAGCAATTTGGTGGAGATGGGTTCGAATGTTACTATTTTTAATTCAAGATACTTATCAAGCTGTCTTCCTTACCTGCCAGAAAAAGTATTGGGGCCTGTAGTAGTGCCGTCAAGACTAGAGAACAAATGGCGAAGTGATAATTCATTTGCATGTAACAAGCAGACCAACCATCGCAAAGCGCGCTTCATATGTTATTCTAATAAAACAATGACTCCATTTTTTCGACCAGTATTAAGAGCAGTGCCATCGCATCCAATTGCCATCAAAGAATAACGAAATTCATATTTATTTTCAAGAAATTCGACAATATTTTTCTCAATATCAGCTTCTTTACCCGAATCAATAGAAAGATGACCGATGTATTTAGAACTGGGTTCTAATATGATTGAGATATGTTCTACAACTGTAATCTTCCTTTGAGATATATTATCAGCCTTAGTTATAGTCAAAGTTTTGTCCTTACGACCATCAAAATAAATAGCCGTTAAAGGTTCATGTTTTTCTATAGTTTGCAATTCTTTACGAGTCTTTTGTCTTTCTCTGCGTATTGCGTTGTCACCTTATCCACAGAACCAATATACATTTTGTGCTCATTTCGTCGATCTTTTAACAAGTTTTCTTCAGCAGCGGGTACTTTAGTCACACATTTACATAGTTCTCGGGATTTACAAATGTTGCGATATCAAATAACTTCTTTATTGAATCTTCGTAGAATATTTGATGTTTGGAGTCGTTACGTAATTTTTTCACATTCTTGTACTTTTGATAATACGAAATCAGCCTAGACACGACTTGTTATGTGTAATTGTAGGGATAGATGCTTTACTCCAGATTGCTTCAATAGCGGCAAAGCTATCATTTCACATAAATCTTTGACTGAAGGGCCCTTTTCATTATTCAACTCTAACATTTCGTTTCTTATCCATAAGTAGTGTTTAATCACATCACAATATGTAGGTAAAATATTATTATTGAATTTTATTGGATCACATAATAAAGGACACCGCAAATTTTACGCGTTTAAGGCATTTTTTCATTAAAATTTAGTAACAAAACTATATTTGCGTACAAGATAATACTTAGACGAAGATAAAAGCAGTATATTTGTAAGCAAAGCATGTAAGAATAATTCTTTTTGAGGGTAGGCTCATAAGTAAAATTTAAATATTAAAATACTCGTTTTTTAGAAACTATTTTCTCTATGCGCCACCTGAAAACAAAGTCTTAGACCTTTGATTTTTTGCACGAATAAAGCTTTTACATATGGTCACCGATTAATAATACAGGAGATTTGAAAAGAGCAAAAACCAGACCCACAGTGCCCTGGACCACGTGTGCGAAGCCGCGGGTTACAGCTATATTAAATATATCTTACTTTACTCCTAACGTTTAGACGTATTATGATGAGTAATTAAGCGGCAAATTATGAGGCGAAGGTTTGTAACCACTGACTCGTAAAAGAAACATTATTACATACTGAGTTCTTAATACGAGTAGATATCCAACTCTCTATATCAAACAGACATGTTTAATTACAAGTCTACACGATTTATACGTAATTTGTGATTAATGTATCAGTCAGTTAATATATTTTATACAGGTTATATTTTATATAGGTTTATTATTAACAACGATTAGTATGGGAAAGTCATATAAAGATATGTTGTTATGGATCATGTACCTAATCGATTTTCGTGAAAAGGAAAACTGTATTCATACATTTATAAAATAATTGTTCTTAGTTCGGAAATTGAACCCGGATATTTTGAAAATTTAAACTTTCATTATTTCTACTAGATATCGATTGTCAGTCAGTTAATTAAATTAAATTAATTTAATATTAAAAGATGCATGGCTTTTCATATTCTTTAATTTATTATGGTAGGTGTTCGAAAGATATTTTTTTTAATGTAACATTGAACTCGTTTAGATTCGTATAATAGTCTTTTTCGTTGTTTGTTTTATTTTAGATATCATGTTTCACAGTAACATTAACTGTTTAAGACCTACAGAGTCCATATTCAAGTAGCAATGTATTTGAAATTATCATAGCAGATTTTTTAAAAAACTATCCGCTAACTATTATATAACATAACAAATCCTTTATGTAGTTTTCTGAACATGGAATCTGATTAACATACCTATCTTATATTTATATATGAATGTGTAACATCTACAGGCAATACGATAAGGACTGAATCGATCATTAAACACTTTAGTGTCACGTTTCTGCAATTTATTAGAGTGCTCTACCGCACAACACTCGTAAAATAACTTCCTTACTTTTATTTCTTTTAAACAAGTTTAAAGAGACGATTCACGACTTACCTAAACCAGTGACTATTTTGGTTTGAAGTTGTTTCTCTTTAGTGGTGAGGGAAAGAATATTTCAGTAAAAATGAGATAGTTAATTGTGTATTCCTTGAGAGAGACATGTTTTTTTTTTCAGTTTTAACTTATACTTTATAGATCTGAGGCTTACTTATCATCCTTACGCAGTAGATGTGCATACTGTTCTTCCAGATTTGTTGTGAAGTCATTGTAAATATGAAAATAATTTAATGATTTTTTAAAAAGGTAATCATCATCATCAGCCCTTTTACGTCCCCACTGCAGGGGCTCAGGCCTTCCTTATGGATAGTTAAGGAGGATAGGCCATGGCCCTCTCCACGCTAGGCCAATGCGGATTAAAGGATATTAACGACTACAAATGCAGCCGGGACCAACGGCTTAACGTGCCTTCCGAAGCACGAAGTAGCTGGAGATAATAATTTTTTGGTCTCCCATCCCGTGACCGACCCTTGCGAAAGTTGCTTAACAACAATGATCGCGGGCCGCGGCGCTTAACCTCTACGCTACCAAGCTACTTATATAGGAAATAGTACCTCTAAATATTTTTAATATTTTATCGTGGAGCCATTACATTAAGAGATATTTCTATCAATGGAAATGTTCATATTGGTTTCTAATTATATGTTTTGTATTTATAAGATAAAGCTGACTACTTTTCTTTGGCAGATTCGAACCTTAATCGATGTTAAAATGTACTAGTTAGATAAATTTCTAGTTGATTGCATTCTAGATAGTATTTCAATGAAGAAATCCAAAATAGATATAGTGACAAAACTTATGAAATATATTTTGTTATTCCTATTCATGTTTTGATGAAATCCTTGTCAGAAACTGCAGGCATTTTTTGTCAGAGTAAGGAACAAGAAGAACTATATATCATAAGTTTGGACGCAAAGTAAAGAAGGCAGGTTTTACGTAGGTGGTGATGTCTCTAACATTCATGTGACTAACGATGCGTAAATTTGAAGACAGCAAAATTGAGAGATACACTTTTAGATATCCTTTAATAAATAAGTAACTTTTGATAGCTGTTTTATTGACTGAAACTACTGCTTCTAGGTATAGGCAGTTTTAAAATTTGTAGGCCATATTATTTATAACGAGCAATGAAATTGTGCACAGCAATCGTATAGTTTCCATTGTAAAAACTCCTAATTAAAATTAGAGTTGAAATTTTAATGGCATTTCCTTAAAACTTTTCGTTTTTAAGTTAAACTCATGAAAATTAATGTATTTAGATTTAATATTGAAATTAAATGGTAGTAGTTAATGAAAATTTAAACAAAAAAAATTGTATCAAAGTCAATCAAATTAGAAGTTAGAAATCTTCTGAATCAGTTTGATTGAAAATAAAATGTTATTTTTTTAAATGAAAGAATGCTTAAAGAATCCACCTGCTCCGAGTACTCTGAGATGGGACTCGAACTTACGGCCTTTCGGATGTGTTAAGCATTTGTTTTTGCATTATGAATATTTTTCACGATACCAGTATGAATGCAAAATCTCCTTTTTATAGATCGAAACCCTTGAATTCACCAAGATTAAAAAGGTTATGCTACCGTTACACTTGAACTCCGTAGCAAGTGTTAAGGATTTTTAAAATTTTACATACTTCATTACTGAAATGATGCACTAATAAGTAGATAAATAAATAAATATCGGACAACATCACACACATTGTTCCGTTTGTTACGGATATCAGAAATAACGAGGGGAATACAAATATACACATAATATAAATAGAAAACACTCAGACACAGAACAGACATAATTGTTACAAAAATGTTTGTCTTTGGTGGGGATCGAACCCACGACTCTCGACGTAATAGTAGGCTACCACCGCGCCTAGCCCGTCACAACTCATCAAGTAAATATCTATAAAATAAATAAGAAAACATTGAACCCCAAAAAGTCTTCATTTGTTTCGCCCAATAAAGATTTAAACTAATGCATACAAATCACCTGGTCGAATGAATTCAATTAAGTTTCACATCTTGATTATAATACTGAAAAATAGTAGGTATAGGTACAGACAAATTGACTACGGAAAGTTTACACTTAAACTTATCCGCTACGGCAAATATACGAAACGTCTATTTACGATACTCAATTTTAGTCTATATTAATATAAAGCTGAAGAGTTTGTTTGTTTGAACGCGTTAATCTCAGGAACTACTGGTTCGAATTGAAAAATTCTTTTTGTGTTGAATAGACCATTTATCTAGAAAGGCTTTAGGCTATATAACATCAAGCTGCAACTATTAGGAGCGAAGAAATAATGGAAAATGCGGACGAAGTCGCTGGCGGCCACTAGTAAGTCATAAAGTTGTGGCAACCAAAACTAAAAGTTTAGTAGTGTTATGAAAGAAACACTTTAACTAATTCATATTTTCTTTTTCTTAGAAACAATAAAAACTTATAATTTGGAACTAGTTACTAAAATCTGTTATAATAACTTCTAAGGAAACCATAGAAGTTCATTTGAAATGTTAAATTGTATAGAATATGCCGATCAAATCTTTTGTTGTATTAGTGAAGGTCAACTGTAGGGGAGCCAATAATTACCTTATAAAGCCAATCAAAATTCGTAACACGTTATGTAAAGGCATAGTGGAGGGTATTTGAACAATCTGTAATATTACTCGTATTATATTACCTACCTTTACCGTATGTATGGGTATAGTTTGGGCGGGTTGTATTACTCATAGGATATTGATAACATTAGTTAATTACAATGGAATGGAATTAAATCATTCTGTTCAAATAAGCTTATTGAAAACCATTTTCAATCGTATAGTATTTATCAATTATCGGTTATTCGAGGTCTCTTGCGACTGAGAAGAAGAATGGGCACGAAAGCTTTAAAAATCTTTACATTAGCGATAACATAATTATATAAATGTATGTCATTTTATTGTCGAATGAATGTCGACTTTAATAAATTAGTTACTTATTAGGTACAACTAGTAACATAAAAGCACTCATTCAAAAAATTATTACATAATAAATAAGCGTACATACAGTACAGTGTAAAAAAGAAATAAATTAATGAAACTAAGTTATCGTAGAACAAAACAAAGCCTATCAAGGCCATGTATTGTGGTCCTAAAAATAATTATCATAAATTTTACAATAGCCATTATTTATTTCTAAGTATTTTCTTTATACAGAATAAACATTTATTTACTAACAGCTAATTTCAATTATTATAAATTTAAACATAGTAACACTTCAGTCTTAGAACGTGCCCAGAAATTGCCTTTATTTAATTCGTCTGTTCATTTGTTAGTGTGGGTCACATGCAACAAGCTAAATTAGACCTGTTTTCTGAAATAACTTGAATGACAATGTGGAATGGAACCAATCTGTTGATGGAGCCGGAAGGTAGCCATGTGACCTTTGTAATTAATTGAAACAACTATGGAGTTTGGTCCTAGACAATAAAGAATTTACGATGAAGCTTTTTAAATAATTAAAGAATTTTTCACAGTATTTTCTAAACTAAATTAATTACTTGCAGCAATCGTATAAAAATAAGAACAAGTGTAGTTTAATTTTACCCGCGTAACATAACTGATATAAAAACTATCCTCTTAAGAAATTTCCTGTAAACTTTCATTTGTGTGTGAGCAATAAAGAGTTCATCTATCTTTCTATCTATCCTATCTATTATATTTAAACAAATTTGGCATTCACAATGCTATATTGAAAAATATTCTTAATGAAAAATGCTTAGAAATCCACTTTGTCCCTGGTACTCTGAGATGGGGTTAACCCATGACCTTTCGCAATTCAGGCGACTGCTCTAACCCCTGAGCTACTCAGTACCTAACAGGATTGAATAATTTTTCAAGCACTTGTTACCTTTTCGCTACTACAGAGCGTATTCTCATCAATGTTCAGGCAATCCATCCAAACAGACGAAAGCAATATTTTACGTAATATTTAAACTTTCGATAAAGGTGTTTTTTTTTTCTAATCATTATATTTGATCAAATGTGTATAATTTTTGCACAGAATATAATAAATTATATGTTTGTCACTCTTATTGGTAAAATTAATTGTAAAATCCATAGAAATTGGACATTAGGTGAAAAAAAAAAACTGTTATACGGTAGTTACTTCTTGTAGAATCTTTAGATTGAATATGACTTAGATTTAACTACTTGCACAGCTTTTAAAGTACGTTTGAATCAGTATTCGTGCGATTAAATAAGTCATAACCAGATCTTGGAAGCCAAACAGACATTCATCATCATTGTCAGCCCTTAATTTCGTCCCCACTGCAGGGGCTCAGGCTTTTCTTATGGATGGTTAAGGAGCATGAGCCATGACCCTCCATGCTGGCCCAATGCGGGTTGGCTGGTATTAACAACTACAAATGCAGGCGGGACCAACGGCTTAACGTGCCTTCCGAAGCACGGAGTAGCTCGAGATAATAATATTTTAGTCACTCATCCCGTGACAGGTCCTTGCGAAAGTTGCTTAACGACAACGATCGCGTGCCGCAGCGCATATCCACTACGCCACCGAGCTACTCTAAACTAACAACGAGCTACTCTAAACAGACATTAATTTAAAATAAAATTGAATAACACTAATATTTGGAACTATGTAAACAATAACGTGTAACACCAAAACGGCTGCAGTGTGAATGTGGACCATCGATTTGAAACGAAGATTACAAATACAATACAATACTAAATCTTCCTTTTACACACCACTGTTGACAAAGTAAGAATAACAGTTTAAAAAGTAGCTCAAGAGCGGCCTTATCAATTAAAGCGACTTCTTCCAGACAACCTTAAATCAACAACTTGCGAAATTGCCTAGAACAGATAAAATCTTTGAAAGACATTAACATTAGACATTTAGCCTTTTTGGAGACTACCAGAGAGAGTTATTATGATTATCGTTTTTTTTAAGGTTTAACTGTCTATACTTCTATAGATAAATAACCCTTAACATAAATATGAATTAATCATTTACTTAATAGTAATAGACTTATGATCGATTGATTAAACGTGTTAAAAACTATTCTACACAATCTTTATTTTAGTTCCAGCTTAGAGTTAAAATATATTATCATGAGGCAAATTCCTAAAAATGTTACTGAGTCGATTTACTAGACTTCCGTAGCGTACCTAACTTTCGGGTCTTGGAAGCTTAATGTCTGTAAAACGGAAAAAAATCTCGACGTGTAAAGGAAGTGGTGGAAAATTTACGAGTAGCAGTAGCTCTGACTAAATTTCTGATAAAAAAGAACTTTAAATAAATTTATAGAGTGATGAAAAGGTCAAGGTTTAAAAAAGAGGGGCTGTTTTATCACTTGGTTTTTATATGAAGTTTGATCATGGTTTGACTAACAATAGCTAGCCTCCGTGAACAATAGCTAAAGTCTAGCTAGCCGCCATTTTTAAACAATAAACTGTTACTATGAACAAGCTGTAAACTTTAGGTGCACAGTACTACTCCTCTAGGTCTAGAGTAAAGCATCTATCATTGATTTTTCGCTAGAATTAATTCGAACTTCACAAAGGGGTAATGCATCCTTACTTTTTTGTACTAAGTTGAACTACAGAGCGTTTTTATTATACTTATATGAACTTTGGTCTTTGATCTTGACAACACTTTGAATAACAAACGTAACGAGGTATCTCAGAAATTGAATATTTACAAGAACACTGAAAAAAAAAACAATATAAATACAAAATTCGTTCGTAAATTTGTACGTGTAACGTATTTACGGTTCGTAAACAGTTATGTAAGTAAATAACAGAATAATGTTGAGTATGGACATAATAACTATTAAAATTTATAATATGTAACTACTTTTTTCTTGCGGGTCGTAGTGGTCGTTCTTTGCCTTTTATTCGCCGATTTCTATAGGGATGACGACTGTGTAAAAAAAAGGAAATTATATTTAGTTCGTCAGTCAGCTAATAGAAAAATATTTGATACTTTTTTTTTTGTGTCAATTTAAACAAGAAATAGCTTAGATAATGCATTACATTAAAGTTGAGAAGTAGGGGCTCGTCACGTCACAGTTTTGTAGCGTGACGTCATGCGACATTTCAACTCTATGTATCGCCGTAATTTATTGATTACGAAAAAAAAAAACGTATTTAATATTCTTCAATAATCTACCTGTAAGTATCTCGGTGGCGTAGAGGATGCCAATACTCAATACTTAATAAATTTATTGTTTCCATAGGTAATTTAAAATAATGTTACATAATTAAGTTTGTCTCATTATGGACCCTGTCGGGCACAATAAGCACCGCGACCCGCGATCGTTGTTGTTAAGCAACTTTCGCAAAGGTCGGTCACGGGATGGGTGACCAAAATATTATTATCTCGAGCTACTTCGTGCTTCGGAAGGCACGTTAAGCCGATAATCCCAGCTGCATTTGCAGTCGTTAATATCCTCCAATCCGTATTGGGCCAGCGTGTAATGGCCCATCCTCCTTAACCATCCATAAGGAAGGCTTGAGCCCCTGCAGTGGGGACGTCAAAATGGCTGATGAAGTTGATGTGATGATGAATCTACCTGATGGACAAACAAACAAAAATTAGTTGCCATCCCTATTGCTAACGGAGCCGATACGTCTTGGCTTCTCTTTGTTTTGTGATTGTGATATATTATGCTGTGTATAAGAATTTGTAACCTTGATTAATATCTCTTCATAGGGTTTGAAGACTCATAAATATTTCATATGAATTCTATAAAACTTTTGTTATTGGGGTCTATTATTGGCCAATTGCCAAAACCGGGGCGCTGGTCGTTGCATCTAATTGCTTTTAGGCAAAAACTTCAGACTTATTCGGAATGGTTGTAGCATATAATACCAAGCTGTGTAGAGATATGCTCTGGATTAATTTCCTGAAAAAATACTGCTTAGATGACTTATATCTTATATATAAAAATGAATCGCAAAATGTGTTGGTAAGCGCATAACTCAACAACGCCTCGACCAATTTGGCCAAATCTTTTTTTAAAATGTTCGTTGAAGTTCAAGGATGGTTTTTACGGCGAGAAAAATTAGAATTATTGCTGGAAAAACCCTGAAAATAGCCCTTTTCTTTTTCCCATACAAATGATTTGTAAAAACGTAGTCAATTTGAGCTTTATTGCTATGGTATAAAGTTCATATTAAATTACAAGCACAATACGTAGGCAAAAAAACTGCCACATTACAAATCTTTTTGACAGGACGAAGTCTGTCGGGTCAGCTAGTAATGAAGTAAATAAAATAAATATCTCAAAATTGTTTTAGTTAAAACAATTTGTGGGAAACAATAAATGTGTGGGATAAAAAAATATATTTTTTAAATTAATAAATAACATCTATGGTATTGTAATGAACTGCCAAACAACAAAACCCACTAAAAGCAATTTGTTTTTGACTAATTTGAGACTGATTTTAAATGGCCAGTAATTTTCCAATGTCTGAGTATAAATATCGTTTATAAAAACTTTTTTTACATTAACATTATGTATTATATATAGCTATAGGTATATAGATATTTACATCTAATTAGTATATTTATTTGTTGCTGTCATTAAACATTACTAATGAGGTATATAGTACGTATAGTACAAAAGCCAGACTTCGAATTAAGAAGTTTTTTAGTATTTGTATTAGAAAATCTGAAACAATTAAAGTAAGACATCATACGAAAAGCTCATTTTCTACATTAATCTGACCGGGAATCTAACCGAGATTGCGACACCTTTTCAAACGGCATCCGAACCACTCGTCTACAGAGACATCAAAATATATACACTTTTAATCTGAAGAACCAGTTCAAAAGTTTTGAGAAAATATAATATACAGGTAATTGAATTTTCCTCATAGGAGAGGTTATCGTGTTGTTGAGGCGAGAGAGTTGTTTGATAAATAAGTAACAATAATGTAATAGAACCTCTTTTGTCTACATAGTATAGTTTTGAAGAACGAGCAAGAAACTCACCAGCTGTAATAAGAGTAGTGACATTTACAAAAACCATGTCATTACCAGATCAATACATTATAAACAGAGATAGAGAAAAAAAAAATATGGTCTTATAATGATAACATAATTATTTAATAATAATAATGGAAACAAGATAAATGAGTTTAGAATCACCTATCCAGTTGCTGGATCATCTCAAGTCCATATATCACATCATATTGAAAAATGTATGTATAAAATAATAAAAACTTAATTTATAGTTTTAACACCCATAGTCTAAAGGTTTAATATCATAGGATAGTTAATGTGTATCTGTGGTATAAGTCACCAACTAGATGGCCAACAACAACTAGATGATAGTAGCCGAAGATAATTTCGAAGTCGTCGTGCACCTAAAAAGGACTTCATCCAGCTGTAAACCTATTTTTATGGAGAAGCAAGATTAACACAGTGTTATAATAAATTAAATTTTGACTCTAATGAACTAAAGCTGTATGAAGGTAGGTAGATACGTACATAGGTACGGGTACATTTATATAAAAGAGATTTATTAAAAGAGATTTTTAAGTCACACAAATCAATTTACGGTTTATTTTTAAAGCTTTGAAACTTTTCGCGATAATATTCCTTAATAAATCACTTTGTTGTAAAACGTTATTGAAACCGAAAAAGGCAAAGAAATATTCCTTTATATAAATATTCTCAATAAAGTATTGAATTCATCAAACGGGACTGTGAGCATAAGAAACATTCGTTAAAATATATAAGTCGATTGATTGTTTTTGATCCGTGAAATCGAATAGTCTTCAGTTTTATTTTACTAATGTTGGTTATAATTCTATTGTTGTTACATTAAACATCGAAACTATTGTTTAATATCAATGATATTTTAGCATAGTATCAAACTATTTACACGTATGTAAAAAGAGTAAAAAAATAGTTTTTTTTTTTACTTTTTGGCAATATTTTTGTGTATAATTTACTAACGTAGTAATTACTTGAATGATATTATTGAGACTTTTGAAAATATGATGACGGCAGGAAGCCTCGTATTCTTAGAATATTCAAGGCTTTGCTTGACCATTCCAAAACATTTTCAAGTACATTGTTTCACAAGAGTTTAGAATTATCCATAGTATATGAGGCAGTTTTACTTCCGAGGCTAAGTGAGGTATTAAATAGAAGGCGTGTCTTCTTTTTTCTATTTCCCATTGAGTCTAACTTCTTACTTCTGAATAAGAGCTGCCAAGTTTCCTTTGCATATACTTTTTGACAGAAAAATGACGTTCTGAACGAATGGCAGGAAATAAATATTTAGGCGACTCAAAGGTGCTTGTTAAATAAGCTTATTTTAATAAAATATTTTTTCATTCTTTTTCATTCACTACATACGAATGATAATTTATGGTATCAATTCTTTTCGAATTACAATTTGAAAAGAATCTAAAGATTTCGTGGCAGTGCCTTTTTCAACGCAACGCACGCATTTTAATAATTCATTAACGCAAATGATCTTTTTTTTAAAGAAAAATGTTTTGTTAATGAAAGCGCTGAATTAATTAAAGAGAAAAGGTGAGTTTATATTCGTGAATATTTTATTTATTAACCGACTTCAAAATCAAAATGAAGCAGGTTATTGTATGTACGACGGTATTGTCCGTCTTACATTAACACCCTCATTTTCAATAGCATTTTTTTGAAAAGTCACTTTTGATACAAATTCTATTAATCACTTTTTTATAGTTAAAAGTCCGTTGCATTAAAAAAATATATGAAGAAAGTCTTTTTGTAAGCTCGTTGCTCAATAAAAGTAAAAAAATAAAATCTCCTCGACCGAGAAATGCCAGAGTCCCGCTTTGGTAGCTATAATAATAGACGTATTTATTATGAGCCATAAAATAACAATAAAAATAATACAGTGACCAATACAGTCAGCAATTATTTATCTAAATATCATTAATTAATAAAGAGAAAATAAAACCGCGTTCGCTATTTTATTGCGTCCGGGGTCATTATCTGCCCCAGTAGTTTCTGATATTTTTATCTATGTTTAAGTACGTCACCAGTATGCTGTATAATTCAGGTACTTAATACAATACCTATTATATTAATTTTGTATAGTGTACCTGGAGCCTCAAGGCTATGTTGTTATGAAACAAGAATAAATAAACTAAAAGATATTAAATTTAATAATTTATCGGGTTGGCACAAAAGTAATGAGACACTTAGTTTAAGTTTTTACTTTTCTATTATTATTACAATAAAAACAGTTTAGTCAATGATGTAATTACCATTAGTATCTAAGACTTCTAGCCAACAATCCGGCAAAGTTTGGATGCCTTTTGCCAAGAACTCTGATGGCTGTGCCTCGAAAATGTTGTTCAACTCCGCCTCTACGTCAGAGAAATCATTAAATTGTTTACCCCGCAAATGCTGTTTCAGGGCTCTAAACAAATGATAGTCTGATGGGGCGAGATCTGGGGAATAAGGTGGGTGGGGTATCGTCTCCCAGCCCAAGTTCTCCAACTGCCGGCGAACCACAGATGCGACGTGAGGTCGAGCGTTATCGTGCAGTAAAACTACATTGACTCGTCTTCGTCGTTTTTTCTTGATAGCGGTAGATAATTTGGTAAGCTGGGTTGAATATTTGTCGGCGTTTATAGTTTCATTGTGTAATAGCTCATAAAACAGTATGCCTTGCGCATCCCAGAAACAGCAAAGCAGAATTTTTCGGCGGTTCTTTTGACTCGGCTTCGGTTGAGTTGGTGGCGTTTATTCTCGAGGCAGCCAAAAAGCACGACGTGTATCGTTCTCGTAATAAATCCATGATTCATCTCCAGTAACCAGATCTGACAAAAACTCTTTACGTCGGGGTCGCAGCAAAAGTGACTGACAGATAGCGACACGGACTGCACGACTGGCGTCTGTAAGGATGTGCGGTACCCACAGAGCCAAAACTTTTCGATAACCAAGCTCATGCAGATGGTGTTCCACGGCGTGGTGACTGCATTTAAGTGCTTCCGCTAATTCACGAGTGGTAGCATCCGGATTCAACTGCAGTTCGCGGCGCAAATCGTCATCATTGTGATGGATCGTGGCTGACTTTCAAGGCTCCTGTCTCCTGATTTAAAACGGTCAAACCATCGGGACACCGTCGCATGGCTTGTACTTCCAGCGCCTAATGCATTGTTGATATTGTCAGCCGCAGCCCGCGCACTGTGGCCTAACAAGTACTCGTATAAATATAGTGTTCGAACTTGTCGCTCGTCCATTTTTCTTCAAACTGACTAAACAAATCGCGAGCGCGGCTTTATATACCCTACACCAGAAGTACCTAGAATGTTCTACAACATTCTAGAATATTATCGAAAAAATTAATTTTAAAAAGGAAATGTTATAGATTTTTCTAGTGTGTCTCATTACTTTTGTGCCAAGCCAATATTTACAAAAAATATAAAAAATAAACTAAAAGGGACGAGGTGACTGATGAGGTGAGTAGTGAAGTAGTGAGAGTGTCAGTGTAGGTGATCTGGTGAAGGGGCGTGGGTCAGCGGTGAAGTTCCGTTCCGTCAGCGTAGAAATAGCCGTCGTCAGCGTAGGTGTTCTGGTGATGGGGCACAGGTCAGCGGTGAAGTTCCGTTCCGTCAGCGTAGAAATAGTCGTCGTCAACGCAAGGCTTCTGGTGATGGGTCGTGGGTCAGCGATAAAGTTCCCGAGCGCCTTCTCGACGACGCGCCTCTCAATGTGTCGAGCAGATGGTTCTTTCGTAGCCCAGAACGGATCGGCAGCTCAGGCCTCCAGATGAAGACTCGTACACAGCTTCAGGAGAAAGTATTTCTATCTAAGTTTGAAGGTGGTGAAGGAGGTTTAGTAGAGTAATGTTAGTATTTATTTATTGATGTTTAGTTACAACCAAAATGGTGTCAAGTGACTTTGAGACCGTAACTTTGAATAGTTAATAGGTCTTTTAAGAATTTAGCTAGATCTGTTTGAGCTCCAAAAAGCTAACTTGCGCTACTGTTGCCGTTAAAGTGACGGAGAACTATTTGGGCGAGGCTTTATATACCTGAAGACGAACTCAAATTTGGAAGTAAATGATTTCAAATTAGAACCCTAAAAATTCAAAAACTACGGAGTTTCAATAACTAAAACTGACAAACAGTGAGTCAAATTTCATGAAGAGTATCAAATATAACCATAGCAACGAAGAAAAACTTTTATATCAAATCTGTCAAAATAATTAAAATGAGCGATAAATTGTATTATAATATATAAATAAGTGCTTTAATATGATTAGAATTGGTAAAATGTATAACAAAAAACTATGAAAGCTACAGGTAAGGGTTCACATTAGTGTAAGTAGTAAAAAACATAGGCTGAAAGTTCGTAGAGGTTTGGATAAGTTTATATTACAGAATTTTAATGTTTACAGGTATAATGGAAACTATTATAGAATGGAAAAAGTAAAGAATATAAATGGAAAACACTAAAAAGTTTATCGATATGAGCAAAATTAGTGATATGAATCTAAGGAATGAAAACGATACGAAAGGTTAGTTACGATAATGTATGAAATATTAAGTTATATTTACTCGCATACTATTATGACACAATAGTCATAATAGATGCATGATTCCCAAGGCTATAAATTGACACATATTTCCTATACAAACAATTTTTCCTATTTAAACATAAATGTTAATTTTAAGGCTAACTTTATGTTTATTTCTACCGAGATTTTTTAAATAGACTATTAAATTCAAAATTAAAACATTGCCGTTATGTTTATCATGTTATGACAGTTATCATGGTGTGTGCAAAGACAACCACGGTTATAACATTCGTAGTGATGCGCGCATTACTTAGTCATTAAAAAGAACAGTCATCAAAGAATATCATTAGTTTACATGCGATATCATAATTTATTTATTTATTCTAAGGCTATGAGTTACAGATAGTTTAAAGAAATCGACGTTATATAAATATTATCAATAAATAGATAATACAGAATCTTACACTTTTACCAGTTACTATATTGATATAACTGAATAACTAGAGTTATTGATATTATTTTACAGAGCTTAATAAAGTCGTATAAAATTGGATAGTACTGTAACGTCCGAGCACATTACTATAGGTAGGGTTTACTCTTCGGACGGTTTATGGTCAAGTGCTGGCCGTTAATATTTTAAATTATTACTTTTTCTTATTCGAATTCGCGTGTTCGTGTTTTGCTGGTGAATAGTCTTTTTTTCTGATCGAGACCAGCTTAGGGTGAGCATCGTAGTATAATTATTGTAAGTGCTTAAATGTAATTCTTATCAGAAATAAATCAAGACTAAGGAGTGCTACCAGTTTTTTCATTGCGCCACCCACCTCCACCAGTTAGACTAAGTTGCCATAATTCGCCACATGGTGGAGGCGCAACGTTTCGAAATACAGCGATACCTCTCGTAAGCCAAGCGGAGAAAACATATAAGCGAGAAAACGAAAAACGAAATAATGGAGAAATACGACGGATTAAAAGGTGATGTGGCTGATTTTTTTTCCCAATTTAATATTATAGCAGCAGCAAACGGATATCAAGAACCGACTAAAAAAATAGTGTTGGCGGCATATTTAGCGGGACCTGCACTGTTATTTTATAATAAAATAAAAGATAATTGTGAGACATTTCAGGAACTTGAGAAACAAATCAGCGAGGAGTTCTCTTCAACTGCAAATCCTCTCGCAAAATTTTTTGCAAGAAGACAGGGTGCAACGGAGGGCCCACTTAATTACTTTTATTCTTTAGATTATTTGGCCTATAAAGCTGGGGCAGTTATTGATGATAAATGCTTCATCCAACATTTTCTTGGGGCAGCGAATTTCCAAACTAAGGGACGTTTAGGATCACAGTTGTATATGAATAGACAACATTTGAAGGAGGTGATCAAACAATTAAATGAAATTTATAATAGAGGGGATGGAGAAGCGGATATCAATTTACCTGTAAAATTAACGAATATTGTAGATGTTCTTCCTTCCTCTAGCACACAAGGTGGACAAGGAGATCAGCGACCTTCAACATCGATTCGACCCACTAGAACCTTCAGTTCTCCATCTTTCACCCCTCATAAAATCCCACCTCCCGATCAGATGATGCCCCGCCCTTATAATTTCAGACCAAGAAATAATACAAAGCCGCAGCCAATGATGATTAAGAAGAATAGTGAAAGACACACAAAAGCAGCAGAGGCGATAGAAGTGATAGCAGAGGACAAGCAGCCGTCTCACTCAAAGAATATATACGCACGTGAGTTTCAACCATTTATTAAAGTGTTGTGTCGTGATAGAAAATTTATTTCGCTCATAGATACTGGTGCGTCATTTTCGGTCGTTTCGGATCGTGCCGCGTATGAACTCCGTCACGATATTGTGCCATGTGATATGTCACTTCGGGCAGTGAATAACGTGAATCTCAAAGTAATCGGTAAAGTCAATTTGAAGATTATTATTGAACATGTCTTGTTCATTCATGATTTTTATGTTGTGAAAAATATTGATCGAGACATGATAATAGGACAAGATTTTCTATTCTCTCATAATGTTGTCATAGATTTTAGCAGGCATCAATTATTTGTCAAACACATTGTATGTCAATTTTTGACAAAATCTGAACTGACAGAAAATAATAATTTTGTCGATGTCTCTAATAATTATTTATATTCTTATAAAGAAAATGCTAAATATTTGCATAAGTCACGTGTAGTGAATGCAAATAAAGAATGTCCTAATAATAATATTTCTATTAAGTGGTCGAAGGAGAACAATAATCATATTAAGAATTTAGTTATAAAAGATAAGCCTTCTTTAAAGAGAGAAAATACAAATAATAAAAATTTTGTTCACAGAAAAATTCATGATCAACGTAAAATCTTTAGGAAAACATTAATTTTCTATAATAGCAATTTAGATCGAAATGTGAAATCATCATATAATAGAGATAGAAAAAGAAATAGAGATAGAAATGTCAATTTTTATATGAGTAATAGACAAAATATTTTTAATTCGTATTCTTTTCAGAAAAGTTTACGTAATAGAAAAGATAGGATACATTTGTTAAATTGTCGTAAGGAAAGGACTGATCTCAATAAGGTTAGGTTGAATAGGTTGAATGTAGACAAATATAAAGACAGATTTCCTTATCAGATAATACGACCAATTGATAATAATAATGTTATAATAAGAAGGTTAGGAAGTTATAGGATAAAGGCAGTCCATGCTAATAGAATTAAACCATTTAGAATTCGAGGAAGTAGGTATTAGGTTAATGTTTTATCTTATCGTTCTTATTATAATAATTTTTATGTATTATTATAAGTTAGGTGATAGATATTTAAAGTAATATGAATTTTTAAGTTTTCTAAGTCATATAATGATAATGTTGAAGTTGTAATTTTAATTTATTTTCTTTTATTCAGGAACTATGACAGGTTCGATTCCTTGTTCAAGTTTAGTTGATAGTGAGCTAATTTCGAATAATAATATTAATCCAATATGTTTTTAATATATATTGTCATGTGAAATATTTGTTTAATTGTTTATTTATTATAAAATTTCCAAGGATGTTTATTAATACTGTTTAATTGTTTCATGTTCATACTTCATCTGCCGGATTCCCGTAAGAGCATGATGAAGCTGGCGCGTATCCTGACGTCAGCAATACGGAGGGCCTACCATGAAGCATCTCTGTTGATAAGTCGACAGACACCCACTTCATGTGCGCGTCGACATTATTATTGTATCGCGCGTAGTGTTTATACATGGGCATTGCGAGGGTCGGGGAACCCATCTGGTTCCACAGGAATTGGGTTTCGTCTTGTTTGATGCTGGACGTCCTTAGGCTCCATATGTCAGTTTGTTGTCTCATGGGTGTCAATGATTTATCATGGATGCTTATCAGATATACACATTGTCATTGGCCATATCCGTTTGTTTATTATTTTGGGTTGGATATTAACTATAATTGATTCGATTTTGATTGATTTTAGCTACGGGAATCGGGAATATCATATGATAGCTGTATGTAAAATAAAGTTTGTTGTGTTTGGGTTTTTGACGTCATCCAATATCAAACTTAGGGTTTTGATGATTGTAGTCATTTGGGAGACGTACAGGTGCTTTTATTGAGGTTTTGCACTTGTAGAGTTTCTGCAATGTGAAGAATTCCTTAAGAAGTCTGAACAATAAAGTAGTAAATTTGAATTTCATTGCAGGAGCTGGTTTATTAGTAAAAACCGCCTACTCTAAGTTCCTCAAGCAGGTAGGACTTAGGGTTTAGACTTCTGTAAAAATTATTCGAGCGTCTTCACACGCTCTAATAATTTTTTTTAGGAAGCCCGGGCATGTAACGTCCGAGCACATTACTATAGGTAGGGTTTACTCTTCGGACGGTTTATGGTCAAGTGCTGGCCGTTAATATTTTAAATTATTACTTTTTCTTATTCGAATTCGCGTGTTCGTGTTTTGCTGGTGAATAGTCTTTTTTTCTGAACGAGACCAGCTTAGGGTGAGCATCGTAGTATAATTGTGATTAAATGTAATTCTTATCAGAAATAAATCAAGACTAAGGAGTTCTACCAGTTTTTTCATTGCGCCACCCACCTCCACCATTAGACTAAGTTGCCATAAGTCGCCACAGTACCTAAAACATCTTGAGGAAATATTTTAATTGACAAAATTAAAGGCATATATATTTTTCCTATAATGAAGTCACAGCAAAAGTGCTATTTTCACTTTACACTTCAGTGACTCCATGATCATGGCATTTACAACAGCGTCGAAATGTCCTGGCTCGATAAAAATATGGCCGGAAGTCCCGAAAATAATTACTCTAATGTAGCAACTATGAAAGTATAAATCGACATATAAATAATTGAATCGGAGTTTGCTTTGATGATGGGTCAACATAAATTGCTACTATATTTCTTATAATAATATACACTGAACAATGTTAATTTAATACAATAGCCGTTTCCGGTAATTTGTTTAGCATCGACTTTAAGGAAAGTCACAAAAATAAACGACATAGTTTAAATTGACCCATGGTTTGCGCCACAATTTCGTCCGGTATTAGCCGTTGGCATTAGGTTGGCAGTGATGTGGGTATTCTGTTATGTAACTTTGAAGTGATTTGCAGAGGAGTGACATTGAAATAGAACTTTTTACAATTAATACTGTTCCTTTTAATAGTGAGAAAATTTAAATCATAGTTTAAATAACGTTCTGAAAATGTCCATTGTTATTATCATAAGAATGCATTGAAACAAAATTAAATGGAATGGAGTAGAATAGAGTTGATGGAGTAGAGTGGGATTCAGTGGAATAGAGTGGAATGGATTGGAATGGAACGGAATGAAGTTTGATGAAGTGGAACAAAGCAAAGGCTATTAATTCCATGAATCGCAGTCCTTAAAATAATCATCAACTTTATAATAAATAGCCTTTACTCATAAGTATGTTCTTTACATGAATTTTAAATTTATTTACGGGTAGATTAATTACATTTTGTGAAACTTTATTGAACATAGCAACACATATACCCAGAAATTATCCTCTGGTTTTGGAAGTCTGAAGCTTGGAACGGCAAGTTTATTTTTATTTCTTGTGTTAAGATTATGAACACTACTTTTTTTGGGAAGGAATATTTTCATAGATGTATTGAGAGGCAACAGTCAAAATATTTATTTCTTTTAAATATATCTCTGAGAGATTCTCTAGACCGTAAATTATACATAGCGCTCTCTTTTGTAGAATAAAAATATCTTGAATTCTAGCCGCAAAACCCCACAATAATAGTCCATTCGTCATTAACCCTGAAAATAACTACAATATCTTACCGTTTCAATATTTGTTAAAAATCAAATTTTTTTTAACAGCAAAAGCTACAGAACTCAGTCAGTTCTACTTCACAAGGTATCAATATGAGGATCCCATTGCAGTCGGGCATCGGTCTTGGTAGTGTAATGTAGTGTAAACCAAGTTTTTCACTATTTACATTTATAAGTGTACTAACATGCCTCACATTAGGTAATGCAAACTTTATGCATTTCGAGAGCATCATTTACGTCGTCAAAACAATCATAACCCCTCTTAACTTTAAACATAAAAGAGGTGTCATCTGCAAATAATACTGTTTCGCACAAATTCTTGAAAACATATACGATTAATATAATATATCCAATACCGCGTCGGTAGACTGATGCCTTTTGATGCCTACGGAGGTCAATAAAATTAATGTCCATAGATTTTACAGCCTCCATAGTTTTACCACGATATTCACGTACACCCGTTACATACGAAGCACATAGTTTTATCGTCCAACAACTGTTTTGATCACGTACTGTTAATCCAAGTTGACGCTTCCTAACAAATAGTGCATATCGGTGAATGTCAATAAAACTTTTTTTTTTTTTTTAAACTAGGTAAGTTTCTACCTGTAACCCTTTTACAGGTTTATAGGTATAAAACCTGCAACGTTCCGTTAAAATTGTGTTCGAAGCTTTATTTTAGCAATAGCTTTGCTAATGGGTTCGCTACATAGTGTATGGATGCACATATCTCAAAGGTCTATTTAACAAATCGATTACTAATTGCCAAATGATTAAAAATAATATAATGAAAACTACATTATACGTCTAATTGAAGTAAAATAAAACATTATTAATAAGAATGTTTCTTATTTCAGTTTGAACGTTATTGTTGAGGATCGTCAGCTGAACCGACCTTTTTTATACGTTGTCTTTGTTTTTATAGTTTTTTTTTATTATATTTGATTTTTATTTAATTTTGTTTTTGTATTGACATATGGATTATTGATTGTCACGTGCTTTGACGAGGATATTTGTTTTGTGGACAATATAGTTTTTGAGAAGATAAGTTGTTTATTTTCGCATCTGTGCCCACACCATTCCTCGTCACCCTCTTCGTCGATAACAGTTATGGTTAGATAGAGATTATATTTTGATAATCTTTAAAATTGTTTTACTGTGATTTCAACCACGTAAATTATAGCCTATATTACCGACGTAAAATGAAGCTTCTCCTAGATGAAAGAATTAAATTCGGTAAAGTAGTTTCCTATATTGCAAACAAACGAATAAACAAAAATCTTATTTTTCCTCTTTGTAATGTAAGTATAGAATGCTCAGATAATAATATCAAATTTTCCATAAAAACATACACATTTAGTTATTCAAATTGACTTGGTGAAAAATCATGAATTAGCGTTTGAAGTGTTTTATTTTGGATAAATTATTGGACCATAACATGACCAAAAATTTAGAATTATTTCCAGAAAAAAATAAAACGTCTCAAAAATTTAACGATATTCAATTTCTATTCGTAATGATAGTCCTTTATATAGTGAAAATTGATTTTGTGAGTTGCTTTGCGTGTCGACGTGAAAAACATTCGATAAAAGATAATTGAGTGTTTTCACGTCACTGCCAAAATAATAAGTTATGCTCGCATGTGAATTTTAAAAGCTTTATTTCGTAGAATATAAGTTATCGAATTGATGGCGTTTCTGTTTTCATCTTATTAGGTATTACCTTAAGAAGACCATACTGCAGTGTAAGGCTTAATAGCTTCTTAGGATGCTTCGTATAGAGGGTGCGAAATACGTGTAGATTGGTGATTGTTGACGTTTGTACATGTAAACTTGTATGAGGGTCGTGCAAAGCAGGTCTTGCAGACTAAACCTGGCCCTCTTATAGTATACCGGACTAATCTATCCGCTTTAGGTGTACCGCAGCGGGTTTTATCGGGTAAACCAACCATACTCAACCTGCCCTTTTCAGGACGAGGTGGTTGGAAAGTCCTGATTAAGGCTTGAGTTGCATTCCCGTGTGTTATTAAAAAAAAGTACTTTACTTTGTAACTCATGTTGTTCTTTCTGTATTAAGTAATTATGGGTACTCGTTGTCTACAATATATTGTAATATCTTCAACAATGAAATGTTGTTTAATGACTGTTTGTGCCAAAATAAAGAATAATAAAAAAAAAAAGGTCTTGCAGACTAACTGGGAGTGGTTTTGATCGATATCTTAGTTTCATAGTTGTTCAAATTATTATTTTTCTAAGCATCCCCATTAGTAAGGCTGCGTCTAAAGACGAAGTGACGAGAAGAATCCAACTCGCTCGTCCAAGAGATACATCCATATTTATTTCGATAGAAACTATTTATAATAACTCGCAAATATTATGATTTTCGTAAAAGTTCTGAATTTTAACTCTAGGCTCGGATAAATTTCAATTTTCAATTCTTTACATATATAATAAGGGAAATTACAACATATTAATAAAGTAACAAGCTTTTGCGGTTCTTTATGTTTATTGAAAGAGATATTATATTAAAGTATTTCATACCTATATCATACATTTTTAGAAGTGAAATGTGTCGCACAAAACAATATGGCTTTTTAGAAATGTTATCATAAATGTTTAAGTATGATATTAAATGTAATTACTGATCAAGTTTTATGTACCTACGTATATATGTAGGTATGTGTGGCTAGTGTATAATTAAAACACATTTAAATCTTTTGAGTGTGTTTTGATTTTATTATTATTTTTAAGGAATTAATTAGTTTACGCCATTAATTAGTTTAACAAGTAGAGCATAACCAATCACCATAGAATATCGACTGTAACCAACATTTTTGTATGTATATCGAGTGTGTTTATTGATATCTCAATATTTCAAAGCAATATCACTTTGATCATTTAGATTTTCAACTGCCGTCGATATTAATATTTAGGTTCCGCATCTCAAAAATAAGAATGAAGTTCACTCGGTCTGTTTATAAGAAGGATAAGCAAAAATTTTGTGGATATCATTAACAAGCAGTCCTATATTTTATGGATGATGAAATCCACATAAAGTGAGAGTTCTCTTGAATTCGTCGCGATGTATAGACGTTAGGGAATCATTCCAAATAACACCTTGACTGTTTTTTTTTTACTTATTTAAAGTATTAGGAATTACTTATGTAGATTCAATATTTGTAGTAGTTATTGAGGAGATATCATTTCTTCATAGAGTTAAAAAATATTTAGTTAATTTGTGGTAGTATAAAATAAATAATTGTGGACAGATTCACATTATAAAGCTAATGTGATGCCAAATATTTGACATGTCTGTCTGTTCGTCTGTTTGGAGCAAATTTAACGGTCCATCTGTCACCGTTAAATTTGCACCAAAATTAAAGACGGTAATGCAGTTATAAATGAAATTTAATCATGTAAGTTTTGATGGGTAAATTGGATTTAAAACAAATTTTAAAAATTTCATATGAAAGAGCTTTTTACAATTATTATTATTTTAAAGCTTTAAAATTCTTAAATTGTTCTTAAATTATAGGTTACAGGAAATCCTAAAGAAGTCTATGGTTTTCAAATCCAATATTTTTACTGAAACTTTTTTCTAGATTCTGACTCGCTCTTTGCTGTTTTATCGTTTTTTTTTATGACATTTTTAAGATTCTATTCGCTTCAATAGCTAAAGCTACATTAGCTGTTAGGTAGTCCCAAGCATGGCAAGTTTAATTTACTTTTGAGCGATTTGCGAGGTGCATTATTTGATTGAAAACATAGAGTAAGTTCAGAACAGACTATTAAAATTTGAAAGTAAACTTCTGTCTGCAATATGATATAATAGTCCAAGAGCTCGTAACAAAAATGTACAAAACCTTTCGAAAATTTGATATTTATAGCGATTGCTGAAAGTATGTCTCATTAAATAAAAGTCAGTTTTTTTTTATGAAATATCTACTGACAATTTTTGAATAAATTCATTTTTAATAATTACGAAACTCTAAATTTCACACCAACTTCTGAAATCTGCTGAGTTGCCGTTTTTCACGGTTGTACAATCAATTAAGTCTATTATGTATAATAAGTTTTTGCTAATTTTAAACTAATTAAAAGCGCCTTTAATATGTGTTTTCATTTTTCGTTCTTTACATTGCTCTGCCGACCACCACCAGGTGTTCTAGTATCTAACCTGTTCAATAGGTTGCAAGTGCTTTCGAATGCTAGGTTCACTAGCATTCGAAAGCACTTGCACACTTTTGTCACGAGCTCTCCGTCTGTAATATGAGTTCTAAAATTGTTATACCTTTATATTGGATAAAACGTATCATTAACGTTCCTGGCTTTGATCTAAATCTGTATAGGTTTGTAAACTTTGAAATTCTGTCTTTGCAGTTCAATGACGTAGTGCGGTTTGTACGTTTCGTTACATCAACTCCGACGTCCAATTTCTAATTTCCGTTTAAAGTATACCAATTTGAAATGAACTCACTAGTATATCGTATATTTTCAAAGGCCTGTTATATAGAAGGTAAAGAGTTGCATCATGCTATTACACAAACGTCTCATTTGGTTGGCATCTAAAGTCTTGTACTACGAACGCATTGTGAATATCATTCTCACGCAAGATTCGTCAGTAAAAGTTTGATAATTATCCGAAATTTCTAAAGTGATGATTACGTTTTAGTTATAGTGATAGCCTATTAATATAAATACACTCTAAGATCGTTTATGTCAGAAGTGAAGAACTATATTCTTTCCTTTCATCTGCATATAACCTTGTATTCTTTATATTTACTTATTATACTCCCACCATTATTGTATATCATTTCTGTTCAATGCAGAATGAACACAAATTCCTTTGCGTAGCAACAAATTGGATTTAAAAAGTTTTGCCGTTTTGGCGGTCTTCTCGGACTTCTTGAATTTGGGACGCATGTGGACTATAGCCACAAATATTAAATGAATTTTTCCTAAGTAGTCTTTACAGCCATATTTTACCTAATTATAAATAAACAAATTAATGTTACACAAGTGTGTAAAAATAAACTTTATCTTATATTAAAAAGTGCGGTGTTTTAATTTTATAAAATAATACAGTGAACCGAAGAAGAGAGAAGACGACGTATGGATATTTAACATCCAGGATCGCTCATAATCATTTGTTCTTCTTTAGATATATCTGTCTAATATCCCTATTGTCATTGCACAAACTCCACATCCCCTTTACTTCTTATTTATTTATTTTTCACAACTACCATTGGTTGTCTGGAAGAAATTGTTGCTGAGCAATAAGGACGCATTTTGTGTACTGTTTTCGATATTTCTTTTGTACTGTGTCTAATTTAAAAAGTGCATTAAAGATTATTATTATTAACAAGCTTTCCACCAGCGGCTTCGTCCGCGTGGTCTTGAAACAAAACCGCATCAAAATCCGTTGCGTAGTTTTAAAGATTTAAGCATACATAGGAATTTAGGGACAGAGAAAAAGACTTTGTTTTATACTAAGTAGTGATGTTAAGTATGACATGTGCATACATTTGTCAGGATATAAAGTAAACATAGTTAAAATAATGAAACAATTTTATGCCTGCAATTCACGTGATCCTACTTTAATAATTTTATTTCGACCAAAAGTTTAGTTCTTTCATAAATTACAGAGTGTTTTATTTTTTATCATTTGATATGAGGTACTATAAAATTAAAGATGTTTATTTAGTTTATAGCTATGTCGAAAATTTCGTAAGTAGACTAGATTTCTATCAAGAACCTGCAAATATGCCAGAGAATAGATTTCGACATTTTGTCTAACTCACAAATACACACAAGTCAACAATTGGTTGTTCACTGCTCGTTTTGATATTATTTCTCAGCTACCCGATAGACTGAGCTCATTTTATACAAGTTTACATAGTTTACTTTCTTGATTGAATCTTGCGGTTTCTCCTCTGGGAGTTTAACATTTTGTTTTTTACTTCATTATCCGTAGTAATAAAACATGGACTTATTTTCGCAATAGCGGACGTAATTAATGGTTAGATTATCTTTGAACAATAATAAGAGATATAATACACGATATAATTATATATCTAATCTTCTTAAGATCGTTATGCTAATAAAGAAATGTCAATAAAATATTAATTGCAGTAGTAGTAGAGAGACAAGTGTTAATCTACATATTAAATTACACAGAGATATAATTGAGACGTAACTACCTATCTTAACCGTCGCTGTAAATTTCAGCGCTATTGCCTATAATCAAACTTCAAATAATTTCTGTAATATTATACATCAAACACTTAGTACGTAATATATTGTTTGCAAGTTTTTGACCACTATGCATTCCCTCCCACTCATTTGAAATGTTGTCAAGTAAAAAAGAAATAACGTATAAACATGTTTTTTATAATTATTTCTATTAGACGCTTAAAAAGCTACAAATTGTAAGCTTATTAGCGCGTTAAAATAACGTACACAATTTTCAATCAGCCGCTAAAGTGTAAAAAAAATACATAGTAATATTAGAAAAGAGTTTCGCTTTCAAAATTACCTTTTTTATTATTATTGATTACAATTGGCCAGTTATAGAGACTTCCAGTGTCGCCGTCGTAATATATTCGTACCCATCAATCATTTTATATTACAGAATTTTGGTAAAGATAAAAATGAAATTTCACTTTAATTTATCCCTGTTTTTACGTTATTCTGCCGACACCAGAGCTTGTTTATTAAATTATAAGACGTACGGGGTCATTAGCCTGTAGCCTACTGCTCAATATGGAGATGAAATATTGTTTTTTTTTAAAGTTCTTTTATTAGAAATGTATATTAGTTCATTTTTTATTCAAAGTGTATTCTTGAACATCGTTTATTAATTTATTATCGTAGCCAATTTTTTTCAAAATAGATATTAATAGTTTTGAGAAGATCCTGTTTTATTTGACCTCTAAAAAGGAAATAGTTACATGCTATGGTGGATAGTAGCTTAGAGTTAAAAATGTTTTAGGGGATACTTGCCTTATGTGAGGATAGATGCCTGTCTATGTATTTTTCAAATAAAATTAAATTTTATTAATTAAAGTAATCAGCTTTTATTATTTACTACAATCTTTTATTAATTAATAATTAAAGTTAACAAGGAATTATAAAATTACAACAAAAATAGACTCTAAAATGGTATTTAGATATTTAAAGAGAACAATATGACAATTAACTTTGACATTATCATCGATTAAGTTAAGTATTCAGTCTTTATATCGTATACGATACTAATTAAATTATTAAAGTATTTATTAGGAAGTATTAATCTTAAAGATAAAGAAATATAATAATCTATTTTGGTATTAGCATTTATTATCACTAGAAGCCAGGGTTTTTTATCTAGTTCTTCAAATGCAAGTGCTAAACTGTCTTCTGTCCAGCTGATGTGAAACGGCACCTCGCCTGGCTTTCGTTTATACTTGCGAGGCATTTTGCTGTTGAGTAGGTATTTCTTTTATTAGTAAAACGAAATGCAAAAACACCAAGAAATAAAAACAGTCTTTGCTCGTTAAAAAATTATATTTACAGTTTTTTGTCCTAAAGCAACTATCCGCAAAAGTCAATAGGGCTACTATCCTTTTTGTTATATAAATAAATAAAAGATATTTAATAATAAAAAGTAATAAACAGTGTAATTAAAACCCTAATGTATGCAAAAACACAAAAAAAAATTACCGTAATCGTAATCAGTTATAAAAATATTTAACAGAGATACTTACTAATATAATTCTGATGCGCGTCTATTTCAACGGCTTATGAGCCACCGAGACCTACGCCGGGCGTACTTCCGTTTATAATCAAGTCCAAACACGATCAACAAGCTTAACGTAGTGTATTCGAAACTGAGGCAAGTATCCTTCCGAGGCAACTATCCAGCTTTTACCCTACATGCTATTGATTTTATACATACGAAAATAGCAAGAACAAATAAATTATAATAATAATCTTTTGAAGAAAGGACATTTAAAATTTTAATCAGATAATATTAGAAATATATCAACTTATGACGTCATTTGCTATTTAACGATAACCATGCATAGGAGTGACAGAGACAGAATTTCCCTTTTTAACTTCTATCGAAGCTAATACAAAACAAATTCTCTCCACATACACATATTTAAGTATAATTCTATATTTAGCAAAATTCTGTCCCTAGAGTCTTATCAAATAGGTCGATAATGATTATTATGACAAAATAAACCCATTACTTCATTTAAAAACCTTTTGCTTTTTTAACTAACTCATTCGCGGGCTAATTAGGATTCCTCGACAACCAATCACTGCGCTATTCCCTCCTCTGAGAACAGTACTAGGGGCTATCTTTCCAATACAAGACGTCTTATCCAGTATGGATGAAGTCGCGGGCATAGACTAGTTTTAATATAAAAATTAAATGGCAGGTTTATTTTTCTGTTCTATTTTCGTAATTCGATCACACCAATTAATCACTTGATTTTTTTATGAATAATGTAAAAACAACAATCATTAACATATGTTGTTGTCCTGTCGTTCGTTGTTGTACCTGTGGTTCATATTAAATTAAATTTTAACAAGTTCATGGCGTTAAAAAGTTTTAATGTCACGAATTTGCGTATCACATCTGTACATATATTCTAAAGCTGAAGTGTTTGTTTTGTTATGCGCGCTAATTTCAGAAACAACTGATCTGAATTGAAAATAATATAATATAATAATATTTCATGTTGAATAGTCCATTTATTGAGAAAGGTTATAGGCTATATAACATCACGTTATAATTAATAGGAATGGAACAGCAATTAAAAATGTTGCAAAAATGGGAAAACCACGCGGGCGGATACGCTGGTGGAATGCTAGGCTGATATAAACCACAGTATGTGTAATTAATTACAAATATTACAGTTTTACCTCACTAGCCTATTACTTAACTATTTTACGACAGTATAACCCAAATTCAATAGAGATTATATTATCAATATTCCTTAATACGATGTAGTGTCAATAAATTGACGCGAATGAAACAAGACATCTGTGTTATTAAGGCACCAGAGAAATATCATCGGTATGAATGTTTGGACGAGTTAATATTAGGAATGAGAGGAGGTTGTATTGGAGTATCCATCCTCTTTAGTCCAGTTTGGCGCGAGATTCGTGGCCGAGCTAACGTGTCCTTGGTTTGTTTAAATTACGGGACGATACTTTGTAACATCGGTGAATTTTAACTTCGAAAATAAAGAAAAAGTCTTCGATAAAAGAAATTCAGAGATTTTTCCGTTTATAGAAATTGTGTTTCGCTTTTTATGAATTTTGAACTCGATTCGCTGTTATCGTAACTTTTTGAAGTTGTCAACGATGTTTATCTTCCTGCTGTTCGTGTTGATAACAAGTAAGTTTTATTTATAGGTCTATATGTTAATTATTTACTTCTACTTTAAGATACATCTGCTACTTATTTTAACATATAAACAAATAAAACTGCTTATGTTACGCTCCATTGAGCCGAAGTCTAGAGTTAGAGGTAAAATTATATTTGATCATGAAAAGACCATGAACTTCATGAAGAAGCATTGAATTCTGTTAAGGTTATAAATTGATACAAATACTTTAGTTTTTTCACAATCATAACTTAGATGGATCTAACGCTAAATAAATTAGGTACACATATTATGAACGCAAAAATCTAAATCCAAAAATGCTAAAATTTTGTAGTATCATTATAATAAACTATCAGTAACATAGTTTATTATAATGATACTACAAAATTTTAGCTACTAAAACTAGTTAGCTAAAAATTTGTAGGTAACATTTTAATTAACGAATTTAAATAATTGGTAGTTTTTAATATAGTAATACTTTGAAGAAGATTAATTCATAACAGCGGCTTATTAATTTAAAGTTTATTAAACAGGTAATGAAAAGATTTACTTAAGAAACAGCAAATTCTATACATTGGTTCTTGTTGTCAAACGTGGAAAAGTATACTTTGCTGTGCATAGCAAATTTTCTTAAGAGGCCATAGAACATCTTTCCGTGTTCATTAGCACACATCAGGTAAATTATACGGTACTGTTGTAAACTTTACGGTAAAGATATTAAGTAGAAATCTCAAAATTTGCACTAGCAGCTTTGGGTTTGACAAATTAATTATAATTATTTTTGTGCCGAACAGAGTTAAAATAAATCATAAATAATAATTAACTAAGTTCGGCTGATCAGATTAATTCTATACATTATTTATGTTCATTAGGTAAACATGCTCCTCATTTAATTGCTAAGCCATGATTAACCGTCTACGCAACATTCAATTATCGTAAATGTAGCTCTTTAAAATTTTATGAAAAGGCGCTCATTAAAAATAATACCCTTATAATAAATTGTTTATTTACAAAATTATCTTTTATGATCGATAATAAATGATTTTGAAATCGTAATATGCTTTTCAAAAGTAATATTGATGATACACGAAATAAATTAACGTAGTTTTTTAAGAAAAGAACAGACTTGGATTGGTATACGTCGCATCTTAATTACTACTGTAAGCATGTCGTACACAGAACACGGAAAAGAGGTAAGAAAGGCGATCATGCATCATCTGTACGAAAACCGATGTCGCCAGTCTTGCCCCACTTTTAGTCCGCCATACATCAGACGAAATATCGGACCAATTATACAAAAGATATGCACACACTTGTATTTTAAACATGCCAATCAGAACGCTCCAATATAACTATAACCAATCACGCTCAACCATAACAGACATCTAAAGTGCGCAATAAACGTGTAAAAGCCATTTTAATTTGACATATCACACTAGTGATTGACATAAAGTTATTCACTATTGATATTGAAAAACAACAAATCGATTTATTGAAAGGACACTAGAGTAATAATTTCTTTATATTATTTTGGATATACATTGAATTGTATTGATTAAATGAGACATTATCTTTCTTCTTTAGATATTAATTCTTAATTAGTTGGTTGATTCAATAAGAAATATTTAAATTACTTATTACTAATGAACTAACATTGAATCGGTACTAGTCGAGCTTAAATATTTATTTGCATATAAATATGTTTGTTTATTAATAATTGTAGTAGGTATTTTTTTACATTATGTTACTCGATTTCGTATCAAGTTAACAGATAAGATCTGCAACATCGCTCAAATGACACTAGTAATATTGACAAACAATATAATGTAAATAAATATATATAAAATAAAAAAAATACTATCAGTACAATAAATGCTATTGGAACTTATCCTGAACGGATTCCGATGATTTAAAAAGTATAACTAATTTTCTGTTACAATATTAAGAATATAAAAACAAACTTATTACCACACTCATTATTAAACTAATATACAAACGAATACCAAACGAAGTCAATATTTTTTATTACCACTATTTTTATCGTCCATACTTTTATTTAGTTTTTATTAACTAACACACCAAAAATCGATTAACATATCCAGGTACTTCACTACTCATCTACCGTAATCTATTATGTTGCTATTTAAAAACGGCGATTTCGCAATGTTCTTTACATTACGTGCTTAGTACGACGCAATGTAATAAATATGCGCACTTCTCCAGCAATGTATATTTTTTTGCAAATATTTTTTGTGATTCACACTTTTGATAACATTTACGAATTTTGACTAAAAATACTAAATTTGAGAAGTGTTCTACTTTCTAATGGAAAGAAATCCTTTTTTGGAGCTATTTGAGGATGGGCTTCTTGTTTTGCAATTAATAACTGCGCAAGTCAGCATTTTTAACACTTTTAGTGGCGTGTTTACAGCGCGCGCGTTCGTGAATGACTAAACATCGCGATCGCGTGGTTGTCACGATCCTGTACATTTGTCCAGGATCGTGGCTACACTCTCACGCCCACAAGGCCCTTCTAATGTCTTTCTGTGTTCTGTGATGTCGTATGATAGCAGCTTGCAAATGGTTTTTAAACTTTGAGAAATCAAGGTTGTTTCAGCTTACCTCTTTATTAAAACCCGACGGGATAAACTATCAACAACCCTATTTCACCGTTTTTTAAATCATCCAATTATTATGCACGTCGCACGTACAATGCTGGCTGATAAATACGTCATCGTCCTACTTCTTCCGACAAAGCATTTTATAGGCGGAAAGTCTGGCGGACGCCCCTTGAAGTTTAATATGATAATCGTGCATTTCTTCGTTTCGTTTTAACACACATTATAATCACCAAACAAAAACTAAAATCGACTTAAAACTCGAAAAATATTATAATATCTTTAATAAAAAACGCTTAAATATCTACCATCATAAAAATCTACCAGCTCCACATACTCCGAGATGGGATCTGGGATATTTTAAGTATTTTTCATTTATGATATGATGAATTACTATTTTTTCAAGTTTACAAAGAAACTAGTGATCCAAGCCTCATTAAATTTTAATAGGACCTCTAAATTCTTTCAAACAAAAAGGTTCGTTTAAATAGATCCACTTTTCACGGCAAAAAGTAATGACCTCCTTTGAAGTACATATATTAGAAATGGAAACAATAAATTGTAGGCTCACTATCATCTTTTAAGGTTAGACCCTTTTCTATTTGAATCAAGGGGTGACGAAACTTTTCAGTGGGTATATGGTGGGGTTAAATGGCTTATTTATTTTTAGCCCTCGAGTGTTAATATAATAACTTTATACGAATTACCATTTGATAACTGTGTATTTATTGAAATTAGACGATTTTATTTAACATACCGTGTTTGTGTTGATTTGAAAACTTGACATAATCCCGGTTTTTGATTGAATTGAAATTTTGGATACACATATACATAACTTAGATGAAAACGTTATATTAATATGAAATAGAGATAATCTGATGATGGTATTGGACATCTGAGATTAAACGATGTGATTATATCGAGTTTGAGGAAATTGGATTTAGTTTGATGGAGGAAGGAAGCAAGGAATTTAGTCTACAAAAATATCTAGACTCTGATGATGAATTAGAAGGTGGCGATGGGAACTTTTTAGTTAAGTAACGTAACTCTGTATGTTTGGGTTTGATTTGTATACACAAGATCTCTGGTCTAACAAGAGTTTATTTTTAAAATAAAATTTTATCCTCTTCCGACCGACCACATAGGACTTTTCTATATTGTGTCGTGTCTGGGTATTGTGGTATCTTCGTTATTATATTCGCTTCGCGATTATATTCAGTCAACCGCCATATTAGAATTAAGAGGATTAAGTTAGCTAATCGTAGGACATTGTCGATGTTTTAGAAAACTTTTCCAGCTCAATTAATGCTATCAGTGATACTAGACATATCTTCTACTATCATTAAAGACACTCATTAGGTGAACATTTTATTTTACTTGTCGTACCTATGTAGTTTCCCGAAATAAGTATCAGTGATGTTACTAGTGATTACGTCACATAAAACAAGCTTTTTACAGCTCTGTATTGATTGTACCGTGTGTATACGTATTGTCTAATCAAATTGCTCTTGCTCCAGGATCTTAGACATTATTCTCGAGAAATAAGATTTGATTTGCTCTGAAAATATTTAATTGGATATGTCTCCTTGTAGCCTTTCAGAGGAAAAGAATATGTTTGCCAAAACACAAAATATTCGTAACTAGATAAGAAAATGTCAGAATTATTAATTTATCATCCGTTATACTAAATCGTTTAAATCAATAAATTTACTGTAAGATCTTTGTTTAAACTGGACAATTATTCTAACTGCTTTTTCCGTATGAATTTGAAAATATTCTAGTTCTGCGGTTTTGTAACCAAAGGGTCCTAAGGCTGCTTGTCCACTGGAATGGAGAGGTGAGAAGCGGAGCGAAGTGTTGTTTCGGTTTAATATAAATTCAAAACATCAAAGTAAATTAATGAAGCGGAGCAGGGATACAGACCAGGACAGCCGGTTAAACACCAGTCATCAAATGTTGCAGCTGCCGCTATCCGCTCAAATTGCTAGTAGCGTGAATTTAGTCTAGTTCCAGACATTCAAATTTCTGCTTCATATATCCTCATTCCACATCAATAATAGGCAACCGAGGTCCACAAATTCGCTACTCATTACTCTTTAGTTTCGCTCCACTATATCGATTCACATTAAGGAACAGTCAAACGCGATCATATAATTACCCTCGCTGTGTCTAACGGTTACATGTAGATGAACATAGAGGTTCATCCGTTTATTTATCATCAGCATCAGCCCTTTTAAGTCTCCACTGCAAGGGATTAGGCCTTTCCTATGGTTGGAGGGTATTGATGACTACAAATACAGCCAGGATCACCTGCTTAACGTGCCTTTTGAAGCACCGAGTAGCTTGAGATAGATAATATTATTAGGGGTTAAAGTATGAAAATGCCGTTTTATTGTAATAGGTTCTTTGAATTGACATAGAATCTTTATGGTTTGAGGTTTTCGAAAGAAACTTTTTTCACATGATTTCTATGATATTCTTCTTTTAAAAAATGTGAAACATTTGAATATCGACTTACAATTGTTTTTGTTATTCGACTAGTAAGATGGATACTGCGAAAATTCGAGTGATTTTTTAATATGAGTTCCGACGCGGAAATGACGCGTGAGAAACAGCCCGCAGTATCATTGTTGTATTTGGAGAGGGGTCTGTTAAATAACGCACCGTGCGATTTTGGTTTAAACGTTTTCTTAATAGAAACTTCGACTTGAAGAACGAGCCACGAGGAAGACCGCCCACACAGGTGAATAACGATGAATTAAGAGATATGGTGGAAGCTGCTTCTAGTCAAACTACCCAGGAATTAGCGGCATGGTTTAACGTTGCCTTATACAATATCCGCTTTATTGACTCATTTGCATCAATTGTTAATTGCAAACAATTATCTACGTGACAAGTTTTCTTCCCAGGAGGGAGTACAAAATGTTTTTTGTGCAGTCTAGATCCTCAGAGTTCTATCGGAAAGGCATAAATGACCTTCCTATTAGAAGGCAGCAATGTATAGATAGTAACCATTATTAACTATTTTGATTAAATAAATTTGATAAATATTAAAAAATAAACAATTTTGATATTCAGTGCAAATCGGCAATTTCATACTTTAACCCCTATTATTTTAGTCGGCCAGTCAGCCACTGAACCTTGCGAAAGTTGCTTATCAACAACAATTGCGAGTCGCAGCGCTACTATACCACCACTCATACTCAAGACCGCGATAATAACAAAGTTATAAAAAAAAACTTGTATTTGTTCAACAGCTTATTTACCTGTGCTTTCTTGTTATTTGAAAATAATACTATGCGAGTTATTGGAATATTTCATTTGCCAGTTTCAAAATAGGTTTACAAAGTTTATCTAAGACGTTAATATATATATTGTTTTTTATTTGTTTTTTTATTATCACATCTGCTTTACCTAAAGTTAAGATTCAAAAATTATTCATGGACATAGAGGCACTTTATAGATAGAAGATTCTTAAGCATTTGAAATGGTATTTTTCTAATAATAAATAAGAATATTGAATTAACTAAATATAGTAATAGGTAAATAATAATAGCCTGTCTGAAAATTATACTGTAAATCGTTATGCGCATTGTGAAAAACGGAAAATTGTATTTTTTACTTTTCATGGTAATTAATTTTCATCGATATACACAAATAATAAACAACCCGAATGCTTGACTTGAAATCATTGAAAAGGAATTTACCGATAAATATACCAAGCAGTGTGTCATTGAACTTAATGAAACAAAGCTATTAATACATTAATTAATTTATTTGTTCTGTTAATATTACATTATAACAACATTGAATAATATGTGATACAAAACAATAGGGCGACACCAATGCCTTACCACTTTCCAATATTATATTCATATTATGTAAATAATACTCATACAGACAGTTGCACAAATGTCCATTAAATTATTCATCAGTTTAAAGCGACATAATCTATACAAATTTGACATTTATTAGAGCTTAAAGGCGTCATTAAGCCTTAATGGACGTTTGTGCAACTCACCGTTTACTGAAACAATATTCAAATAAAAATTAATACTGATTATTGTTTTTTTTTTATTTTAATGGTTTTAGTTGAAAATAATTAACAAATTCAGAATTGTAAAATGTAAGTAATTTTGCTATCATATAAACAATAAGAACGTGTACAACAGGATTCCTTACATCTGTACCACGTAGAAACATCAATATATATTATATTTCCACCTGAATATAGCTGTTTTTAATAATAAAAATAAAAAATATAACAAACCTAGTGCGAGTCGGACTTGCATACGAAGGGTTCCGTACCATTATCCATAAAAAAAGTAAAACATCACGTTTTTCGTTTTAAATACAATTGGTCGACTATTACTCGTAAATTTGTAAAGCCAACATAAAGGTGACAGTTATCCTTTTAACTTTGTTATATATATTTTCTACTGCCGTAATGTTTCAACTTTTACCAACGACCGTTTAATTGGTAGAGGCCGCGACTTGACTCTAACAAAAATTAACTCTTTAAAGCTTAATAAGTTTACTAAATCGAAAATGGCCTTCCCATATCCAATGTTTTTAAATGATCTATCCTGTAAATTCTGGAAACGGAATGAAGATTCCTTAGGAAGTGTAGAGGAGCACTAAGAAATGATTTTTGAAAATTCCAACCCGAAGGGGCATAATTAGGGGACTGAAAGTTTGTATGAAACTTCGTTACTAAAAGTGCTAGGAGTTTCGAATTTTGCATGCCGGTTCTTTTTAGGACGTAGATAGGGAATTCTACCCCAAAGAGGGGCTAAATCCCAATCTAGGGATGAAAGTTTTTATGGAATTTTCTCATTTCTGTACTTAAAACTGGACTGGACTTAAGACGTATGGTCTAGTTACTAGGACGAAGTCGCGGGCATAAGCTAATGTTATTTTTGTATTACTGAAGAACTAAATAAGTTTTTTTTTTTCCATCATCATTATCGCTATTATTTTGATTCAAAAGCAAAAAGTATCAACTAACTCAAATCCATTACAAAAAACAATAAACTTTCATTTCTTTGAAGCTATAATATACTGTCACACCGCTAAGCTCAACGTAGAGTTGTGTATGCACTTGTGGAATAAAATTTTACTGTGAAAATAAAGCAAATGAATACGATTATTGGTGATTTTGTATACGAGTAATTACTTTGTGTTCCTGTATTTTATATTTATGTAAATATAGAAACGCATGTAAAAGGTCGCGAGCTCAGATGATGGCAAATGAAATGATAATCTGTTTACGACAGGACTGGAAATGTTGATATAATTTATGTTCATTTGCATTTCATAGAAATCTAATGATTGGCGTGAATTATAAAATATTACTTTCATTTGTTATAATAAACCTGTTGACGGCTTTACCACTGTAACAGCCAGTTGCACAAATGTCCCTTAAAATTTTCATTACTTTAATATGACATTACCCATACAAACTTGACATTCATTACAGCTTAAAGGCGTCATTAAACATTAATGAATGTTTGTGCAACTGACTGTCATTTGTTACTTGTTAGTAATATTGATCTAGGTGTCCTTTTAGGGATAGGAATTCAAGTTGTATACTGTTGAGTAATACATCATCATCCTATTAATATCCCCAAGACTGGGGTAGGGCCTTTCTAATGGACCGGAACAGGGGAAGCGGGTCATCTACCGCGTTATCCCAGTGCAGATTTATGGATGTTAATGATTGCAGATGCAGCCGGGAGCAACGGTCTATCGAGCCTTTCGAATCACGGAGGAGTGATAATAAATTTTTGGTCATCCATCCAATGAATAGTGATGCGACTCGAGTTTTGTTATTACTCGAGTCACTCGAGTTTTGTTTTTACTTGAGTCACTCGAGTTAATTTTTCAAACTCGAACTCGAGTAAAAAAGATATCACTCGAGTCTTTATAGACTCCAGTTATTAAGTCAGCTCGGCGCATCGAATTTATTATTTTGCTACTAGATGTCACTTCGCTCTTTAATTTATTAATCTATGCGCTTATTTTTAATTTTTTGATTACCTATATATATATATATATATATATATATATCAAAAATCTTTTAATGTGTATTTTATTTATATTATAACTGTATTTGTTTAAAATTAATAAAAGACATCTCACTCGAGTATAAAGTTTGTTAATACTACTCGTATGTTCATAATTTTGAGGTAAATGAATGAGTGAACACTTAATTTTTCATGAAAAATTAACGTAACAATTTTCTGTTAACGTTTTAATAGTACGATCGGCGGTTTTATGAACAAAGAGCAAGTTATTCCAGGTAACTCTAACTTGGACAGTTACATAAATAGACATAATAAGAATATATATGAGTGTGTACGGTTGCTGTATAAAGGAGGCAGTAAAAAGCGAACTACTACTACAAATAATTAATGACACTGCGCCTGGGTTCGCATGTAATTGGAAGGTTTTTGTACTTTATTGATAGATTTTTCTATATTGTTTCTTATGTTGTTGAGGAAAAATAGTTTCCTATACCCTGACGTGCTGTTGATTGTACTTTCGCAGACTTCTTTATATCAAATTTTTATAAGCTACTCAGTATTTGACCAGTTGAGATATCGTCTAATATTTATTTCTATTTTTTTCATGTAATTTGTGATCAGTACGGAATGTATTTACTTTGCTATTACTTTGCCTTCATTGTTGAATTATATAAAATTGGTTCAAGTTAAAGTCCTTTTGTAAGCGAAACAAAGTCTCAAACAATTTCATCGAACACCATAAGGGCGTATAAGAAGCTTTGATAACAGGAAAAATGTTTCCCTTAGTCGGAACTTTTACGTTTGCTCAAGCTTAATAATAAAAAGGGAACATATCATGTTACAAACTAGTTTCTTTATACTAAATTTTTTCTGTACATTGAAAAATAATAACTTTCATGTTTAACATTAAATTTATTTTATGTTCCTTAGTTTATTTAAAGACATATATCAAACTTGACATCTTCGTATAAAACAAAAAACTAAAAAAATTGCAGCTCTTACTAAGTTACATAAAAATTACTGTTGTATAAATGCTATCATGCTTTCTATAACAACTTAGATCATTTGGTTGTGATAAAACTTCAATAAAACACCACTTTAGTAAATGTACCCAAATATAACCTCCATTACAAGAGCAAAACGTGGGTTATCAATATAGCAATCAACACCCAACTCAGAATATTAAATTGGTCTTAGTGTCACGACACCCGTATTTTATTAAAGTTACTTCTCTACGAATAACACACATTAACATAGATGTTAGCATGAAACTGTTATAAGAGAATCCCTAATTAATTAGATTCGAGAAAAAGGTTTTAAATTCTGAACCATACTTTATAAGTTACCTCTAATTTGGTCGCTGAGGTTCATATAATTTCGTCGACGTTTGTAATGATAATAAGGATCCATTGGAAATATAAATTTTATATATTTTTAAACATACGTATATATCAATATTTATTCTATTAAAATTACTTATCACTATTATTAATAAAATATTGTCAGTTTTTTTTGTACTTGATAACCATGTGTTTTTTTGTCTATTCCTTTGCTTTGAAGGGTTACGTACCTCGAAAAGAAAGGAACCCTTATAGGATCACTTTGTTTACCATTCTTCTATTTGCCAAGATCCCTTTCCTAAAATTTATAATAAACACTCAGGTATACTGTCCCTTGGAGCTGTAAATACCTTTAAACTGTAACAAAATTAAACTTCTGTGACAATACAATCAAAGGAAACGGTAATTTACGTATATTTTGCGCATATTTTCAAATTCGCAACTACACGCATGGGAGTCAAAACATAAAGGGTACTTAGAATCTTGAAATTTGGCATGAAGCAATGTTTTATAACCCATATAAAGGAAATACTTCGAAAACTTAAAATTTTGAATCACATGACAATACCTCAAACCTTACCAACAGGTTTATACGGAAACTTCGGTACGCGAGTCTGATTTGCACTTGGTCGGTTTTCATGTATAGACTAATTGTTTTCCCGCGACTTTGCGATGTGGCTTGTAGCTGTGATGGAGCCTCCCGTGGGTGAGAGAATTTAAAAATAGATCCATTACTTATGGAGTCTATTTATTACAAACAATCAAGTATATCCTCTTCATAATATCAGTATATATGTTCTATGGGTTTCTGTATCATAAGGAGTATAGATTTTAAGAATATAAACATTTAATAATTAAGAATTGTAGACACGTGTGCAGAAGAATTCATGCTACCAACATTAAGAGTACATATAAATATATTTACGCAGTCAGCCTCACAAAACTCAACACGAATGCAAAATGTGACTTATTTGCGTATTTTACGTATGCGTACACACTGTATTAGTCTCTGGAGACGACATACTGAAGCGTACGAGCCGGCTCTCTTGCCTACCGAAGAATTGTGCCTATATTTTAAAAATTCCACGAAAGAAACTGTGAACGTCTATTATATTATACAGAGCGTGCTAATCTTCACTAATTCAATTGGTCTGTTAAAAGACTTTCGTTAGAATAATTTAATTATGTACTACGATGTAATTTTAATATACTTAATCTAATTATTATATTTAATCAAATTTGCATACACAACGCTATACTGCAAAATATTCTTAATCAAAAATGCTTAATGAGCAATCGCTCGGATTGCGAAGGATCATGGGTTTGGGTTCCCATCTCAGAGTGCCAGGGACAATGTGGTTTTTTAATTATTTTTCATTAAGAATATGTAATCTTATTTATAATCATCATCATCAGCTCTTTTACGTCCCCACTGCAAGGGCTCAGGCCTTCCTTATGGATGGTTAAGGACGATGGGCCATGACCCTCCACGCTGGCCCAATGCGGATTGGAAGGTATTAACGACTGCAAATGCAGCCGGTTCCAACGTCTTAACGTTCCTTCCGAAGCACGGAGTAGCTCGAGATAATAATTTTTTGGTCACCCATCCCGTGACCGACCCTTGCTAAAGTTGCTTAACGACAATAAAGAAACAGCCATATTTATAATAATAGTTCAAAATTGATTTTAATTACAAGAAAACTAATAATCAACATTTATTTATGACCGGAGTTGTAGCCAGAACAGTTATGATACCGGCACGCGATATTCCGCATACTTCACCTCTATGGAGAGGGACATCGCCAGGTTTTAGTGAGTATGCCCCTGATATTTGACTAGCCCCATTTCGCAGGGTAGAGTTTCACATAACCCGACGACCCCGTATTAGTGAGAAGCAGTTATTCGAAACGCATTATCTAAAAAGTATAGTTGTGACATGAGAACTGAGATGTATTTAAAACTTTTGCTTCTTTCTTCAGATTGGGTACCCTTGCAGGGTAGGCAGAGGGCCGAATGCCATAAGGAACGATCTTTCGGATCCTACACTTTTTTTGGGAGTAAAAATTTCATACGCTTCTTTTTCGATGTGAAATGTGGTGAATGAAACATAAATTTCTTGTATCTTGTCTTTTTGATTTATTCTAAGTGTAATCATGTAATAATTTTATATTATTAAATCATAGTTGTAGTCTGCTTGCTTAATGCTTATTGTACAACCCCAAACCCAAACTAGTTTTAAACTCACTTTGCAAAGCTGACATCCGTATAAACTCAGTTACAGGAGTGTTTAAACTATTACATTCGGTGAAATTAAATCTGTTTTTGCCGCACAAAATTAAGTTTTAGACCATGTCGTATCAACAGCACATATATACTTATATATTATACCTATACACACAAGGGCACAATTAACTGCCCTAATTGTGCCTATGAGTGTATATCCTTTAAAAGGCGACTAGGTATCATAGATCAGAATAGAATTATTTAATTAGATTTTTCTAAAATATTAACAGAACATTGTAAATGTGAGTGATAGTGTTGTGTTAAAATTGGTAGGTTTTAACGACTTAAGATAAAGCTGGACCAACAGATTTACATGGAACTTGAGATAGTAAATTTTTGGTCACCCATCCTATAACTGATCTTTGCTTAAGTTGCTTTACTTCTGCACCGCAGACCGAACTTGCTAATCACTGCACTGCATTATTACTGCAACGATTCACAAGTCGAAGTTATACATACAAACCGTCATCAGTTATTAATTTAAACTGGTAAATTTCAATGTTTCTTACATAACTTTAGCCAGATGTTTCTCTCAACTTCGTGCTAATTTAATTCGATTACCCCTAGGGATTTTGGGATATAGTTTCTCAGAGGAATTCTAATTTTCAAATACGAAACTTACTGAAGTGTTTTTTTATAATACTTTAGTAAGTTCCAGTTTCACAAGATGTTAGTTACAATTTAAATAGCATATGCAGTACAATGATTTAATTCATCCTTAACATTTAATAATAATAAAAAAAAACTTACATTAAAATCAAGGAGATGCTATTGGCTAATCCAACATGATTAAATTATAGGTATTTTAATTTTATTAATAAAGTGTAAGGAGTTCGACAACATAGTGTTAGAACGTTCGATTGCGATCGTATAGGCTAAGTCACTTTTACAAAGGTTGATCATGGGTTTGGTGACTAAGAATTTATAACAGCTAGCTTCTCTTCTCTTCGAAAAGAACGTAAAACTGTAAGTTCCGGCTGCATATGCAGTTATTAACATCCCCCGATCCTCATTCGGCCCGTTGGGACACTAAGGTTCGTTGTCCCTGTATTTCCGCATGAAAAGCCTGTAATTAATAGATTTCTTATAAAGAAAATTATTATGGAATGTATAGTTTTATATCAAAGACTTCTATTATTTTAAACCATTTATTGTTTTTAATGCATGATCTATAATCCCGTTCTTGAATCAGTGGTGCGCGACCTAGTCGTAGGATTTGATGCCAAAAGGAGTTTCAGTTATCATTATGAGGCGCTGTCTAAGAATTATAGAAGATTGGTGGGTTTCATTTGTCGTGCGTCTAGAAAGTTCAAATCCCCAAATAGCTTACGCTTGCTGTACAAGTTGTTGATTCTAAGTCAGCTGGAATACGCCTCAGTGGTTTGGTTACCACAATATAATGTCTATGTTGATTTACTGGAATCTATACAAAGGCTTTTCCTTAGAGCCCTCACGTTAAGATCCAGCCGCAAAAGAAAGCTCACTAATTATGATGTGTGTCTCCGCGTTTTTAAATGAGAAGCCCTCGATGATAGACGAAAGGTACATGACCTCGTGTACCTACATAAAATCATTTGTGGCTCTCTAAATACCAGTGTCTGATCAGAAATAGGCTTCCGAGTCCTTAACAAATCTGACAGACGAGAATGTCTGTTTCCTTTTATAACCCTATATATAGAAAGTGATATAGGGATCGTCGATCCCGCAGTGCCTAAAGACAAAAGTCTTTAATCAGTGCGTCCTACCCGTTATGACATACGGAGCCGAAACGTGGACACTGACGGCACGGCTGGTCCACAAGTTGAAGGTCGCTCAGCGCGCTATGGAAAGGGCTATGCTCGGCGTTTCTCTGCGGGATCGAATCAAAAATGAGGTGATCCGGCAGAGAACCAAGGTTATCGACATAGCCCACCGGATTAGCAAGCTGAAGTGGCAGTGGGCTGGCCATATTAGCCGCAAAACCGATAACCGTTGGGGTAAACGAGTTCTTGAGTGGAGACCGCGTCTCGGCAAACGTAGTGTAGGACGTCCTCAGGCGCGGTGGAGCGATGATTTGCGCAAGATGGCTGGCAGGAGCTGGATGCGAACAGCCGAAAATCGAAATAGATGGCGTGCAATTGGGGAGGCCTATGTCCAGCAGTGGACGAATATGGGCTGATGATGATATAGAAAGTGCCGTTAGTATTACACGTTGTTGGATCGAGTTAATGGTTAGCCTGATATCTGTCATTCATCTATTTGTAGTTGGAAATACTTTAAAAAAAAAAACAACTACGTTGAGCGCTGTTTAAATTCTCATCATTTATTTATTGAATCTCATTTTTATTTAAATTTTAAATCACAATTTTAATCTCTTTTTTTTGTTTATTATTATCTTCATTTATTGAAATGTATAATATAGAATTATTTATTTATTTTAATTGAGATTTTGAATCATAAGTTTAATACATCTTTTGTTTATTATTATCTTAATTATCTTTGTTGTTTTTTTATTGAGGTTTTGTGTTTTGTCAATGAAATGTAAAATTATAGATATGTGTATAGTATTAATTTTTTTACCTTTTTTATATACGATGTGTGGGATTTAATTAATGTAAAAGATAAAATGCTTCTTAATTTTTTTTAAAAAGATTATAATTATTTTGATTTTAATGTTGTTGCTCTAATTGTGCATGCTGTTTACGCATATTTGTGTAATTGTAGCCTACATCTGATTGCTTACTTTTTTTTTACTGCTTATTTATGCATATTGTTATAATTCTGTTATGTGTAACAAATAAAATAAAAAAAAATATAACCGACTTCAAAAATATGAATATTATCATTTATTTAAATCATGGTGGCCTCGTGAAAAACTATTTTGTTAAGAACATGAAAAGGCACTTTCATCATGTTACTGAATAAAACTAAAGCACAGTTACCAACTTTGTCGCTCTGCATTTTAGGGGGAAGCTCTGTATAGTTGAAAAATGGTAGGGAGTGAGTCTTTATTTGATTAACTACGGAAATTAAATGAGAACTTAACATTTTTAATGCAGCATTGCAAAATATAATTTCCTGTTTAGGTATTCTGTTAAAAATATAGCGGTATAACAGCATTAAATGTTTTACCAAATAAAACCTTTATTACCTTTTGAAAACGTTTTTATTTTATTGACACTCAGTTGCACAAATGATCTTTAAAGTTTGATGACGTCCAATTGTAATGAGTATTCCAAATTCGTAGAATCTGTAATGTCTGGATCTAATAATAATTATAATGGACGTTTATGCAACTTGGCATGTATCTTTAATGCTGCAACAGTGTTTTGTTTGACCACAGATACACAAACTGTTTAACGTTGTATTTTTACCAGAATAGCACATCTGATCTGGATGAGAAACAAATACTTGAAACTGTTTATTAGCTGTGAATGTAAATTAAGCAATCATACGTGTAATTAACGTGTTGAGTAATTACTTTCGTCTATATGCAACGAAATAGACTAATTTCACGTTTACCGCGGTGGTAAACGAGTATTGTTATTCGAAGATATAAATTTTTGGTAACTCTAGTATTACCTATAAAATTCAACATTTCCACAATTACAACACATTCCAGTCCCTTTTTTTTTCCTGTCACTATTTAATACATTAGTGGTCAGTTACAAACAATTACAATGTGAATTTGTGTACGGGCGGTGCAAGGCAGGTCTTTGCAGATAAGGGAGAACAAATGACTGAAAAAGAGGTGAGTGGAAACAACGCTGGCTTATCCAAATACAAAAGCCATAGTATCATCTAGTTATAAACTACCACCATCCTAAGTAGTAACCTACTACTGACTATGTGTGAAAGTTCGTAGATATCCTAGTTTCGCAATAACTGCGTTGTTTATTTGAACATATATATATATATATATATATATATATATATATATATATATATATATATATATATATATATATATATCACTTTAAAAAAAACAATCAGTATTGACAGATACCAAATATTTTTATTAAAATCAGAATGTAGCTTCGACTATTAGTTGTTTATGTATTCGTTTCATTTAACGATACAAATATCAGATCGGATTTCTTGTTATGTGGTATATTATATACTACACGTTAAATTATTCAGGCTAACAAATTTACAACCACAGAAATATGAAAGGTACCTTAACAAGAAGTACGTATAATATACTATCAAACTTAACACAAATAATGTTTACATAGAAACTCCAAAACAGTCGTCTTATCTCATTAAGGCAGACTTCGTGAGTCAACAGGGATTTAAATATTGTTATTTTCAGGTGTGAGATGGCGTATATATCGTTTGATCTTACCACTACAAGAAAATATACAGTGAATTATGACAATGTATAGATAAAAATAATGTTCTTAATGATATAGATTCATAAGTGGCTCAAAATGCTCACATGTAGCGTTAGCTATCACAGGCCGCCTTTGCCCTCTTCTTTTCGTGAAATTTATTTTATTTTATTCTCGGCACAATATTACCACATCTAGAATTTCTGCACGATATCGTCGAGCAATTTTCGATTACTTTCAAAGGAACCAACTACAATTATTATTTTCCTTTTGTTAATTAGTAATTGTAGAGAAATTAAAACATGTAAACTTTATGTAATAATTATTTAAGAGATCTCCTGGTATTTGGTGCTATTAAAAGCGTCATGGTTATGGAGTAACTGAAGTGATGATGCCACTGGACGTTATTGTGTAATAAGTATTTACACAAGAACATCGTTTTTACACAATAACGCTCTTTTGAATATTTTACCTGTACAACTGCTCATTAAGTTACGACTGTTCACTAAGACACCGCTCACTTCTTTCAATTCAGAATGTTCGATTCCCAAAACGTTCAAAAGTTTCAACAGTTTCAAAATGTTCAAATCCCGAAACGTCCAAATGTCCAATCTAGTATCAAGATGGGTTTAAGTATTTATTCAACTAGCCTGCTACATAATTTTAATTAGTGTATTCATCAATCCTATTTCATGATACTAGCCCATTATGATACTAGATTGGATATTTAGGGAATTGGATATTTTAGAAATTGTACATTGACTGTACCTTGGTCGCGATGAAAATGTATGAACAATGTAAATTATTATGTAGGTAATATCCGTGACAGTTTAATAACATAATGTACACTTTATGTTTATAGATTATTTTTCCTAAATTAACAGTATGGTAAATATTGAAGATATACTACGCTTAATGATATCGTGGGATAATAAATATTTAATATACATATTGTGTTAAGCTGGGATGTGTATGTGTTTTCACAAATTCTCATATTTCACGACTTGGGAAGAGAAATTTTAGAATAAATTTTCACCTTTCTAACACGTACAATTTATAGACTCTAATATTGCCTTCTTGGCTCTAATTTACAACCGGTTCCCTACACTGAAATAATGCGATAATAATATTTACTTGTGTGTGAGAATTAAGTTTCAGTTTGCCCAGTCCCTTTGTTCAATTCTGATTGTAAATAGCTAAGGAATGACTCGAAATAAGATGATTAATAACTTTCCTTTGAGATCCTTTTATTTATTTTCAAGATCATCTTGTAGGTATATAAAACAGTGATATTGGTTATCATAAACAATAATTTATTTTTAGTATTACAAAGAGAAAAGATTCGATTGTCTGTTTATTACATTGAATTGGCACCGAAACTATTGGAGCGATTTAAATAATTCTTTCACCTGCTAAACTATGAAAACATCGGCGGGTGACTAAGGCTGTTATTTACGTGTGCGGTGTCACGAAAAAACAGCGACGTTAATTATTTTATCAGCTAATGTTACTATGTAATGACTCGTTGCTTTCGATTCATTAACCAAAACAAAGAAAACAATTCTTTGATCCTGCATAGTTACAAGTATTTCTCGGTTCTGATAAAAGATCAATATTAAATATTGCGTTATCAATGAAATATAATACCGAACATTTCTTGAAATCTTTACTGGATTCCACGATCAGTATCTAGTTTCACACGATTCTTAGTATGAGCGGCAGATAATCTTTACATTATCAGTATTGTCAGTAATAGAGGAGTACTTAATACATATGTAATTGTTCCGCAAATATTTTTATCAGCTTGGCTCACTGTTTCACGGAATATTATTGTAAGGATCATACAAATACTACATCATTAACTCTTTTGTCATATACTCCATATTCGACATTTTTAGTGTTTCTTATTTTTTTATTAGAATATTTTTAATTCAATTAAAGTCTAGTATTTTTATAATGCTATTTCAATTGTCAGTTCATCGTACGATGTTTTTATTAAGAGTGCTGCGAATTTGTAACAAATAAAATTGTTGTTTTTAAATTATTAAGTTAAGTAGGCAATCCTCTTTGCCTACTGAAAATATAGATATCATTAATATTCATAGTGCAAGACCTCCTCGAAAGAAATTAAAAACGTATCTTTGATTAAATTTTGTTGTCATTCTGCTCGTTTTCGAAATACATTGAGTATTTTAATTTTTTACATGTATGTTTTTATTACAGTTTTTCTTACTACCATTTAACGAAATAAAACTTTAAGATTAGTCGGACCCATCACTATCTGATTTCCACATGTTATTCCATTTAATGAAAATAAAAGCTGTATTCATAGTTCACGCATTCATCAAAGAAAAAATTACCTTTAGTTTTATAGTCACCTCTAACACATATATAGACCTAATGGCATGATGACCGAACTTCAATATTAATTGATAAAGATCGCAATAAATATCGAGTATGTGGCTGGGCCTTCTGACAGCTTGTCAATATCCCTTTATATTCTGCTGATGAGCAGTGCCATAGCAGTAGTTCCTATTGACAGCTACACTCGTATTTATCTATAGTCGAGAGAAGTGACTTGAGAAAATGGCATAGGTACTTAAGCTGATATTTTGAAACCAAAAGACGAGTATTTGAATTAAATAAGATCTGTTAATAGCTAATAATAGTATAGTATTTTACCTCATTAAAAATCTTTTTGTTAATCATATTTACTTGAGTTATTACTTTTACTTAAGTAATTACCTACTCTTGACTAGAGATACATGGATAAGTCTTAAAAAATAGTTGATAAACGAAAGGACACCAAATTATCGATTTTCTTCTAGTAGTTTCTATACTATCGATAGTGCAAAACAGGATACTATTGCATTTCATAGAAAATTTTGGTAGAACATATACTGTCCACAGGGACAGTACAGACTTTTAACTGTTTCATCGTCTGTCTTGCTCTAATATACGTAGGTATTTTTAAAGTTGTAGATTAGGACAAAACACGATGAAGTTATTAAAAATATTGATATTGAAAATAGGTTTCCAGATTACAGAGTCCTTAGTTTTTAAAAATAGTATCGCCATTCTTTTGACGAACACAATGATTCTGTGTAGGTAGTTAGACTGATTCTATAATCCATTTTTGAATATGAAGCTATGATTCTCACGACTCCATTAATATCACAATAATATTGATATAGTTTCGCTATCAACTCTGTTGGTAAGCAGTCAAAGCATCATTTGTGTTACCAAAAAATATTTTTCACCTAAGCACAATAACAAACAGATAACAAACCGCACTCATGATGGCTAATTTTTTCAGGAGTTACGGTGTCACAGACAAAAACAAAAAACAGACAGATCAAAATTACAACACCCCTCTTTTTGCATTATGAGTTAAAAATAAACATGTCATTTTGTAGTTAATATATTACATAGAATAAAAATAGATAGATAGACACACTCACAGTCTTCTGTGATGGCGCAGAGGTTATCGCGCTTGGTCTGCGATATGTTTGTTAAGCAACTTTACCAAAATCCGGTCGAGCCATGGCCCATTAACCATATTCGATTGTATCCATAGGGCAGGTCTGAGCCCCAGCAGTGGGAATATTAATAAGCTTATGATGATGATGAGATAGATACTTCATTACTCACACATATTAAGACTACGTTAACAATTGTGGTTCTAATGCCAGGGTGGCAATTACATATATTAACTATGTTACGTTATAAATAATCATAACGTTATAAATAATCGCTTCAAATCCGAGGATTCTTTCAACTTTTAGGTAGATATTAAAGCTACATAGAAACGACGATATAAACGGATCAGAAAATAAGCAGCAATATCGAAAGATTTAATAGACTATTAAAACCCTCTGCAGCGTCGATGTCCGTCAAAGAAAGCAATATTTCCCTGGATTTTATCCGTATATAAAAAAGGAACCCAGATTATGTTTCGGTCTAGTGTTAACAATATGATATGTTTCATGAAAGAAAACTGTCCAATATTTGCTTTATTGCATAATCAAAAAAGTACAAAAGGTAGACTCTTATAACTATATTTTTACTACATTTGTTTAGCAGTGTAATGGCGTCGCTTTTGTGTAATTTTAACGATTATTTTGGCCATAGAAAAGTGTAATTTCTACTAAAAAAAAGCTTTCCCGTTTTTTAAAGCAAACTTGTCTTAAACAGAATCTTAAACATATTTTTATTGTATAAAATTTCCTGTTAATTAAATATACGAGTACATTTAAATAGGTTTTATTTAAGTCACAATAATGTTTACCTTTTTATATTTTTTCATAGCAATTAAGTATGAATAAGACTTTTATCTACGTCAAAATATTAAGAAATAAAGGTTTTTTAAGAAACTTATCATCTAAATCTAAAAAAGAATCTCCTATCATGACCAGCTGTTGTGAAAGTTGCTTGACTTTTAAGATTGAAATTGGGCTATTGAAAATTTAAAACAACACTTAATGTTATATTTATTAATAAATTATTTTGGCAGTTACAGTTTGCTGCATTATATTAAGAGTAGCCAAATTCAAATATTATAAAATGAGTGACTTAGTGTTGTTAAGCAACTTTTGCAAGGATCGGCCACGGGATGGATGACCAAAAGAATATTATCTAAAGTTTCTCCCTGCTTCGGAACGCACGTTGAGCCAGCGTGGACGGTAATGGCGAACCCTTAACCATCCATTAGGAAGGTCTGAGCCCCAGCAGTCGCACGTAAAGGAGCTGATGATGATTATGAAATCAAAATATGCTCAAAAGAGTAAAATATAGCCAACTAGGGAATGTAATCTTCGAGATTGGGATTCGGGCAAGATCTTGCGAGATCTCGCAATCTCTTGGCACTTTTGCGTGTTTACTGTTTTACTGTAATGTTTATTCAAATCAGAATATTTGAATAAATTAGGAAATAAAATATAGGAATTATCGGTATATATTATGAAATAAACATTTATTTTTACGGGTATTTTCAATAAAGTTTTATGTATTTAACATTGTTTAACGCAGTTATATTTTTTTATCTTTAACTTTTATTATATAATAAAGAGCAATTACTGTAATGTCGGAAACGTCTTCAACAATTTTCATGACATTAAGTATTCAAGGGCTTTCAGAGGCGATAAATCGATTTACGTAGGTTTATTTTTTTATTTTATAAAATTGCCGAGCAAAGTTTATCATCCAGGTACTAATCTTTTAAGAAACTAAACTTTGACGTATCTAATCAAATATGAAAGGAAATAAACAACGAGTCTCCTCTGGTAATATCAAACGAATGTTTAATTATAATACACAGTTTTTTTATAACAAAAATAAAAATAAATAAAATAAAACTCATTAACTAAGTTGAATTGACTAATAAACTGAGATTATTATCAATGAAAGAAAACTATGTGTTCCCAGAGATCTTTATACCAATCAATTAAAAGGCTTATTCAGTTCATCTCACACGTCATTAGTACAAATAATTTTGAAAGTAGCCTCTTGAGAAGCACAAAATGTCCAAACAATGTTTGCTATTCTTATTATTGTGCTGGCCAGATATCCAGCCACTGAGAAGGCCCCTTTGAAAACACAAGAACGAGATTGCATTCCTATAGCCAACAAAACCTTTTTGGAAAATTGAAATAAACCAAATAGTTTGAATAAATGTGTAAGTAAAAATAAATCATTAAAAAGAATATTAACGTATTCCTCGATAAAATCATTAAAACTTTCTTACAGCTAGAGGAGCCGAGGTGCTCGTCCACTTCCTGAGCACGCACGTACCGGGTCGCAAAACACGCAACGCAACGTATTGAACGGATATGTCGATATCATACGTCCACTGCAGTCGCATTTTTCATAGAATTATGTCAATGACGTCAGAGACATTTTCAATATAATCCGTTGCGCGTCGTGCGGTCGGTTCATGCGTGCTGACATATGGACGTTCACCTTAAGGCAATCGCTCTGTTGGACGTGACGCCCGTGTCTCCTTAGCTATGCACGTCATCTTATCTTCATTTCCAATTTTCTTGTTTACTATTTTACAGAGGTTTAAACGGGAATGGCGCAAACTTATCCTACTTGAACCTATATAAACTATTCTAATAATGCAGATTATCATGACAAGCGTTCATTTGTGGCTAAAACCGCATCCACAACGGTTGAGAGAATTTAATCAGACCCAGTTGGGGTGTAGCATGTAATTGAATATTTTACGCATCAATTATTAAGCTACTTTGTTTCTAAATTAAACTAGATATAAGCGACGTCCCTTCGGTTGCCTGAATATATCCCTTATTTTAGCGGTCCCTAATAAAAATACGTCCTTCCTTTGTTTAAGATCGATTTTGTGATAATAAATTAAGCAGGAATGTTTCTCAATGTTTGTTTTGCTTATTTGAGAAGCATTCGATTTTTTATTGAAACAGTTATATATAGGGTAACGGCGGTCATAATGACATAGCACTAGCGTACCAACATTTCTTTCTGTTTTAAAAAAATATATTAAGTACCTTTTTTCCTTGTTCTGTGGTAACTGTCGCTTACTTTGACTCTTACGCTGTCATAATAATAAACATTACATCCATTGAGCCTTTTTTTCTAAAATATTAATATAATTGTGAAAACCGTTAAGAGGGCGAGGTTTTACTGCAAATTGTTTTTTTTTTTTTTTTGTAATTTTAAGCATAGTGGAAAATTTGAAGGGGAAAAAAAAACCTGCTCCATTCAATCGATTTAAATATGTCAATTATTTTTGACCCTTGTCTGTTTCTGAATACATGACGGGTACGTGTTTCATAAAAATCATTCGATATAGGACATTCTGGATTTTTTAGCATCCACCTAACGCAAAAGTAATTAAAGTTTATAAAAGAAAAAAAATCTGACCTCTACCCTTGTTAAAAATTCGATTCGAACTCGATGATATTTATTGCAATAACGTTAACACCTACTGGTCTTCATATCCTGAAATAGTGACATGTTAGTCTCAAAATCCATCACTTTAACATTAACCGCATTATTTATTTTCATAACAAAAATTAAAATAAACAATGCGGTTAATGTAGAAGTTAGTTTGTTTTGTAATAAAGATAGTTATTCCAATAAAATTTATATATTTAAAAAGACCCTTTGTATACAAAACATTTTACTAACCGGGTATTTTCATTCCGTTAAAGAAAGAAAGTGAAAACGTTATTGAAATACTTTACCGTGACCTATTTCTTTCACAAAATGTGTCAGATTTTTGTTGTGGCAAAGGGAATTAGGCGTAAACAACTATAATTAAGTGATTATTAAATATTTTATTTTAAAGTGTGGATGTTGGGCTAGTTAAGGTAATTATAATTTACACTTTTTTTTTCAATAACAAATTATTAGTGATTTAAAAAAACTGTAAATAATTGTGTGTCTATTTTAACGATAAAGGAACTTTTATTGAATTAATAATGAAAATAACTAGTGCACTTTGCTATAGTGATTTGAACATTTTAACTTAGGTACTTCGGAGCGATCCTGGAGAATTTGTGAAACAGGCTTGTTATAGTTGGTAACACTGAAGGCAAACGGGTCGATCGCCACCAACGATCAAATGTCGATCAAAAATAGATGCGATATACTGAAATCAAAGAAGAAAAAATCCACTCTAAATGTAGGTTACTTTATGATGACCTCAATCTTCAGTCATCATGACGGGCCGGCAACACGGAGAGAGAGAGAGAGTGAGAGAAAATGATAACACGGACAGTTACGGAAATGATAAATAAAATAATTTCAAAGTTATTAGCAAGATAGTAATAATTGCATTAACAATAATATAGCGGTAATATAACATCGAATAGTTCGAATGCTAATTTGCATTGTATAGAAAGAAATTATTGGATTATTTAAAGGATTTATTAGGATTCCGTGCCCAAAGAGTAAATACAAGACCCTTTTACTAATACGCCGCTGTCAATCCGTTTATATGTCCATCTGTCTGTTCGTCAGTCAGATAATAGAAAAACATTAGATACGTATTTTTTTTACTTCAATTTAACAAGAAATAACTTAGATAACAGGCATTAAAGTTGAGGAGTGGGGGCTCGCTACGTCACAGTTGAGTAGAAAACGTACTCTAACGTGACGTCATGCGAAATTTCAACTCAATGTAACGCCGTAATTTTATGATTACGAAAAAAATAAAAAAAAACTTGTTTAATATTTTTTAACCTGACGGACAAACGAACAAAAATTAGTCATCATCCCTATTTAGGTCACAATAATGTTTACCTTTTACATTTTTTCATAGGAATTAAGTATAAATCAGACAATTATCTAGTCTCCTCATGGGCGAGTTCGAGTAACAGTTGACCGATTTCTCATTGAATTTTTTGTCCTAAACATATTATGATCAAAGTTACTGCAAAGATTCCAAGATTTTACATAAAAAAAAAGTTACATATCCTGTGTCACGGTGCTTAAATCTTTTGTCTTATGTAATATGCAAATTCTAGTGTGTTCCGTGCACCAGATTTTTTGTTCATAAAAGCTTGGGTCGCTGGATGCGAACATTCGACGAGGGCATAAAATGTGATGGAACGAGTCAATTTATGTAGCGTGAAATAATGTTTCAGAAAATCTTTGAAACGGTTTCATTTTAGAAAATTCTTTCAAAAATATTTGTCTCAAGCACTAGGTTGAATTCCAAATTTCCTAATAATTATTAATTACTTAGTTATTATCAATGTACAATCAAAAGCGCGCTGAAGCACATTTGATTGTACATAATCAAAAACGCTTCACTTTAATATACTCTATAATTTATTTGAAGTTTTTGCCTACTCGCAGGAGATCCAGCGAGAAAATTTAGTAGTAATATTATGGTATAGTTTTTTTTATTATTTTTTTACCAGCCCTTTTACGTCCCCACTGCAGGGGCTCAGGCCTTCCTTATGGATGGTTAAGGAGGATGGGCCATGACTCTCCACGCTGGCCCAATGCGGATTGGAGGGTATTAACGACTGCAAATGCAGCCGGGACCAACGGTTTAACGTGCCTTCCGAAGCACGGAGTAGCTGGAGATAATAATTTTTTGGTCACCCATCCCGTGACCGACCCTAGCGAAAGTTGCTTAACGACAACGATCGTGGGCCGCGGCGCTTATCCACTACGCCACCGAGCTACTTTACTATACTTTATTTATTTAGGACCAAAGATAATTACACAATTCAAGCGAGTATAATATTACAAAAATAATAGTTTAATTATGTAACCGGCCACATTGTCCACAACAAAGAAGATTTTAAATCGATTATAAGTATTTTATTATGTGTGGATTATGTTTTTTTTTGTAATTTGGCATAATAAATTAGTAATTTCGAGGTACGCTTAGACGATCGGTAAAGTTTATGTGTATATAAAAATATAACGTTCTTTTAAATACGCATATAAATTAACTTATTTAGGAATCCGTACCTAAAATGATTAAAAACAGCGCCTATAAAATAGATCACTTTGCCTGGCTATCTATTTGTCATGACCCTTAATTACAGGAACACGTTGTTATATCTAGTCAGAATAAAGTAAATAACTCAGGTCTACAGTCCCTTAAAGATTTGAAAAAAAAAAAAAAAAAAACATGACAAGACGTTTTATAGTAAAAGTTTACGGAAAAATCTGAAAACCATACATTTGTAATAAATCGTAATAAATAAACATACTCTCGTGGGGGGTGAAATTTTAAAATTGAAGATATTCAAGTGAGGTCGAAATGAGGTATCATAAGAAAGGGCTTGATGTCCAACGTGCATATTTTATTAGATTCTAGAACTTTTTGTAACCTGTGAATTTGTACGGAACCCGATAGGCGAGTCCTACTCGCACTTGTTCGGTATTTTCCTAATTTGAGTTGCTGTTTCTAAGAAAAAATAAACATAATATCTATTGGCAATTTTTGGACAAAGTCTTCTAAATAATGAAAAAAAAGAGAGACCATTTAATCATTATTATAAATTCTGCGACATTTCATTTCGAGGAATAAAGCTTGAATTTGTTAATACTTAATAACTGCCAAAGCTTTTATACAGAAGGAAAACAAAATCAAAAATATTTGTAAAAATATAATCAAATAATACAACAGAAAGTGACAACAGGTAAGTGATAAGACCGAAGATATTTATAAGGTGACGCCTTCATTAAAAGATAACTTGCTTTTAACTGATATTGTACAAAGAAATAACGTCCAAATAGGTTTTAATTAAAAATGACATTACCAAAACGTGGATTTATATTCTTTATTGCATATTTGTAGAAAATATTCATATTTTTTTTGACACCCAATCTAACTCTTAATAGTTTGAGCATGCGTAAAAACGAGGTTTTACTGTATCATCTATACTATAATAAAAACGTAACCGATCGATGTCTGTACATTGAAGATATATCAAAAAAACTGTTATGAGGGACATTTATAAGCGTAATAGAACACAAAACAATGATTTTTAAATTTTTTGTCTGTTTGTCTGTTTGTCGGTTTGTCTGTTTGTCTGTGCGTTTGTGCACGATAATCTCAGAAACGGCTGAACCGATTTAAATGCAGTTTTCACTATTATATTGTGGTATTCTTCCGATAACATTTAGTGTAAGATTTATTTCAATCGGTTCACAAATAAAAAAGTTATGTCAATTTGAAGTGACGTGTTCGCCAAAATTGCTATGAACTATTTACTGTTTTATTAAATTTTCGTCTTTGATATATCATCATCATTAACTATTTTATAGCCAAACTGCAGGGCCTCAGGCCTTTGTTTAATAATTTTTGGTCACCCATCCCGTGAACAACTCATACAAAAATTGCTTAGCAATATCGATCGTGCGCAGTGGCGCTTATCCGTAGCGCCACCCAGCTACGAATTAATATTATCTATAAAATGATAATTTGTATGATGAAAAATAAAAAAAAGATTCCAAAATTTTGACAACTCCAAATTAAGTTGACCTCATTTATAAATGGCCAATGATATTAAATAGGGTTCAGGTTATAATGGACGTTGGTATACGATCACGCGAGTAGGAGAACAAGCGAAAAGATCCTTCCGATGATGCAATTAAGCATCGAGTAGTTTACAGTGAACGCATATTTTTATCAGATTAGGTTCACGTCGTCGTCGGGGCCATCGGAGGTGGTTGGCAGTCCCCGCATTGCACGGTTTCGTCTGTCTGGGAGAGGCACTCGATTTACCCGAGCCTCTCCAATTTTCCATCTGCAAGGGGACCAATGTCAAGTCCAATACTTGACTGTTCTGTTAACGCGGCCATAGCTTGCCGGGTTTCATCTCCCATGAGACGGTGTCATCATCATCAGCCCTTTTACGTCCCCACTGCAGGGCCTCAGGCCTTCCTTATGGATGGTTAAGGGGATGGGCCATGACCCTCTACGATGGCACAATGCGGATTGGAGGGTATTAACGACTGCAAATGCAGCCGGGACCAACGGCTTAACGTACCTTCCGAAGCACGGAGTAGCTCGAGATAATAATTTTTTGGTCACCCATCCCGTGACCGACCCTTGCAAAAGTTGCTTAACGACAACGGTCGCGGGCCGCGGCGCTTATCCACTACACCCTGAGGGTAGTTCACAATCGGGTTCACGGAGGTGAATCCTACTCACCCCCTGTTGCTTGCTCCATAGCAGAGACAATGTCAGAAGCTTTTCCACGACGTTAAAAAAGTTAGATTCACGTCAAATGAAGTAAAAAAGGTAAAGTCAACTCGATTGTTTTTTTTTTCTATTATTACAATTTTTTATGTAATAATAATACCACTTTTGTTTTTTAACATACAAATTTGCTGTAGATACGTACTTCAAAGTTGGGATTTTCAGTCTTCGCCGGAAACAATGGTTTATTCATTTGTCACAACACATATAATATTACGCGAGTCTAAGGATCGGTTCAGAGTAGCTCGGTGCCGTAGTGAATAAACGCCATGGCTCGCGTTATAGTTGTTAAGCAACTTTCACAAAGGTCGGTTACAGGATGGGTGACCAAAAAATATTATCTCAAGCAACTCCAAGCTTTCTAAGGCACGTAAAGCGATTGGTCCTGGTTGTATTTGCAGTCATTGATATCCTCCAATTCGCATTGGGCCAGCATGGAAGGTCGTGGCCCATCCTCCTTAATCCAAAAGGCTCCTGCTGTTGGTGACGTAAAACGGCTGATGATGATGATGAGGGCCGTTCAAATCTGACGGAAGCTCAGTTAAGCACCTCTCGGTAGTAGACGATTTCCTTCGAGTGTGGAAAGTCGAAATTAAAATATGTATATATTATCATTAATAAATAAAACTCAACGTATCTTCAGTCAGACATGTACCGACCGACTTTTATTGACAAAGAAAGAGAATTAACGGAAAGCGTTCGGTCTAGGGAGACACCTGAATAACGCGAAACGTATTTAACTACACATCGAGAGGCTCATGCACTATAAAGTTGAATCTGAAGCATTTACCGTCAGGGATTCATACAACAAGCGTTTGATCTCAGGAAACTTCTGAAGATCACATAGCGCGTCTAACTGCTAACCGTAACATACATACAGTATGGTATGAGTATGAAACTTCCTTTGATAGAGAAATGCGCTTGGTCTCTGAAAGAGCTCGCAGTTTGCACAATAGAGATCGAGAAAGTAGTTTCGATTATCGCCAATCCGTGTTGGCTTCATACTCCACAGGCGTACCGCAGATAAGTTTTCACAAGGTATAATGAACTAGCTGTTTTCCCGCAACTTTGCCGCAAAATTATAGCCTATGACATCCGTGATGTAGCTTCGCGTAGGTAGAATTGCTCTGAAACTATCGGTCCAGTAGTTTTGGGGCAAATTCGATGCAAACAAACAAACAACCAAATCTTTCGTCTTTATAATATAAGTATATCTTAGGTATAAGAGATCGGGTGGCGTAGTGGGTTAAAACATTCGGTTTAAATTGCAGTGAAATAAACAACGACATACTTGAATACTTATTTTACATAACTTAGTACAAACGACAAACCTATCGCTTGCCAGCGATTCCTTCCAGGCAAACTAGCATTACATGGAAAATAGAACAATAAATAGCCGATTGTGCATACAACTAGACAAATAATAATAATTTAAAAATATCAAAACAAAAGAAGGACAGTTTCAAGGTACGAATAAAAATCTCAGATACAAACGACAACCAGAGCGCGAGAAACGAGAAAAAAGATATAAAAATTACATTCGTAAGGACAGGATGGGTGACAAAAACATTATTATCTTGAGCACTGTGCACAGCACTGGCACAATGCACGTTAAGCGGTTAGTCCTGGCTGCATCAGCAACGTGAACACCCACCGCTCCGCATTAAGCCCGCATAGTGAGTTATAGCCCATTGATCTTATTCGATTCGACTCCATTCATAGGAATAAAAGAATTCTACCAAAATACTTCCCACGCAGACGAAGTTGCGGGCACAGCTAGTAATGTAATAAAAATGTTAAACAATTAAAAAGTGTAGGAGACCAGCCAGATGGTCGGACGATATAAAGAAGTCGGCAGGGCCTACCTGATACAGAATCACCGTAAGCTGAGCAGAAAAGTTACCAAGAGACATATATCCAACAGTGGAGTAAATAACTATGCTGAAAGAGAGAGACAGAGAGATTTTACTTTAATTTAAATCTAGAAATAAAATAAACAACAGTTTCAGGAACAATAGGATTATTTATTGTATAAGTAACTTAATCATATTTATTAAAGTTACAAAAATATAATTGAGCTCGATCTAAATACATAATAAGAACAATTTATTAGTATAGGTTATTATAAAATTAAATTTTATTCTAACTAACGCAATGTATGAAACTTTAGCATTAGCTTGTCGTATTAGCAAATTCAAGTCTTCGTTTCTTTTTGCTTTTACATTAACTCATTTATCAATAGCCTCATTATGACCTCATTACCCTAATGAAAGGTTTTCCTTTCAGTGATATTTGTTGATCTGTGTAGCCTAGTGGTTCGCACGCTGGTTGCAAGGTGTCGCCATCTCTGAGACCCCAGGTTCGATTACCGGTCGGGTCAATGTAGAAAAATGTTCATTTTTCTATATTATCTCGGGTCTGACTGTTGTGGTACCTTCATTGTCTCAGATACTCCATAATACGGGGAATGCCCCCGTAGCTACTCATCTTGGAATCTGAGCAATGTATGTGATGTTATATATTTAAATTTAAATTCTCTTGATTCACAGAGAATTAAATTTTCTTTCAGAGATATATCATCAATGACAAGACATTTACGATACTAGCTGTATTTCCTCTTGTACATTTTGTATCACAAAAGTAAGTCGTAGAATTTAACTGCCTCTGAACTTACGAAAATAAACATTTGAACAGTGTTTGTTTCTGCCAATTTTGAATTCCGACGGCGCATTAATCTTAATCACCAATTGACGGGTTAAAAACAAACTCCGATACCTCCAGAGTATTTGTATGAGATTAATTTCGGTTTGCGTAAGCATTTACAGGTCGTAACGTATAAAGCGGGAGTTATAGATAGCACACGCCGCGCTGCCCCGCATATTTGATATACTATTTTACATACTATACTAACCATGTCCCGCGTGTTGAGCAAACCACAGAGCTCGTAGCGAGCAAATGTTTGGAAATTAGTAAGGTGAAAACTTAGAGCACATATACTTTATCTAGCGGACTTACCGGACCGTGGCGCCACGTGACATGGGCCAGTTGTAACTAAAGCCTAATACATGGTCTTTCTATTAAAGGGTGACGTTGAAACCATTTTAACTATTGTCTGATGTAGCGTTCGCTAGCTAGCTTTCCTCAATCTTCGGATCCTTAAATAATCACAAATAAAAAACAATAAATTTTAATGTTTTTTATTCAAAAAATTTATTTCCCTAAAAAAAGAATTGGTTGTTCGTATTCTCCAAAACTACTGGACCGTTATAAAAATTCTTTCTCCTATCGCATACTAAATCATACGCGAGTGACAGATTAATCGTCATAATCTTTATCGTCACATTTTTAATGAATTAATTTTAGTACTACGAAAACACCTGTATTAGTTATTTTGGCAATGAATTCATTTTGACCGCTAATTTCGTAACGTATTCATCGCAATTTTTTTTTTCAAACTAATACCGTAACATTCTTAATGCCGTAAATAAATAAAAAGAAGACAGTAAACTAATTAAGAGTATATTATTTGACGTTAAAACAAAACCAAATTAAAATTAGTTTTTAATATAGATTAGCTTAGAAAGTGGTACAAGATGACTTTAGATTTAGATACTTTTTTATTTTTTTCTCATGTCGAGATATGTTCTCATATAAGTGAGAAATTTTGGTTTTCCTAGGAAATAATTTTTTTTTTACTAATTTGTTACATTAGCTCAGGTTAGAAAAAAAATGTCGATCACACACGAATAATATTTCTGTCAATACTACCCAATTAAAATAACTCAAAAGTTATCACCGATATTAAAGCTGAAGTTGTCTTTCAACAAAAACTCGCGAAGATCATAATGACACTCTCCAATTCTATCATCCTGGAACTTTCTAAGTTTAAGATAAGTTTTTAAACTTTCCAAGTAAAGACTGTTTAAGTGTGGAATCTACAAGTTTTAACAAGCAAAAACGTATTAGGAAGGTATAAAAGATTTACCGTCTTATTGCTGTATAGTCGACAACACGTCAGATATAAAACACATTATTTTTTAAATCTATAATAAGATTTAATATTACAAAATTTATTGTAGGTTATTGTCCTTTTCTAATAACCTCTACTGAGTAACTAAAGGCTAAAAGATAACTGTGAGCAGATTGATCAAGATTGTTCTAGCATTGAACAGAATAATCATTGTTGAGTTCAACTGCTGTCAGTTGATCTGTGTTTATACGATAATTTATGCATACCATAAAAACATTTTTATTTATTTATTTGCAACATACTAACATTCCAGGTTTCCTTAACGTGATAGCGAAGACATAAATAATCACTTATAACATGAGACATATAATACTGCCGTGTATTATACGAATTTGTTCAATGAACAACCAAATAAATCTATAGACTTTGCAGCCTCGTTTAGGCAACGTAACGTTTGTTGTATACGTAATGCGAACAGAGGCGGCTGTCGACGCCGCCACACATATCAGTTTGGAACGCACAACCCTACTGACTCTAAGACTATATGGTTGATAATTCGACCACGCAATATTTTAAAACTGCCTTCTAACTTCTAATTATTATATCCAACCACGCCAAGCACAAATAACGTTGAAGTACTACGAAAACACCTGTACTAAACACCTGTGTATTAAGGGGTAAAACGGGTACACCCCATAAAGCTTGAGATATAGAAATCTCACGAATTTGTTCTGTATCCGTTCTAGCATTAATTAGTATTTTTCTTCATATGGACTCTAAACGGACTCATTGCATTCTAGATGACTTCTAACTTCGTACAACACCGTTACTGCATTTAAATTTGTAAATCCATGCGATTGGCGCAGTACAAATCCCAAATTGCGATAATCTTTTTTGAAATTTTTTATTACAAGATCTTTGGAAGTTAGGTTAGCCGTAAAATAAACTCCAAGATCTCTCACTTCAGTTACGCGTTGTATAGCTGCTCCTTCTATCTGATACCGATATTAGTGAGGCTTATGTGATAGGGTGTATTAAACTATTGAACATTTTGTGTTGTTAAAATATAATTTGTTTCTATGACTCCATTGTACTACCCTATTAATATCTGCTTGTAATTTGTCGCAATTCAAAATATCATCTATTTCCCGCACAAATTTCAGATCTTCAGCAAAAAAAATCAAGTGGCATTCCTAACTACATCAGCTAGATCATTACCATCAACATAAATTCCAATGGACCCAAATTACTCCCCTGCTTGACCCCCGATCTAGTAAAGTACGGTTCTGACCGCTGACCGGCCCCGTTGACCGACTGCCGTCTATCTCTCATGCGACTTGCAAAGAGTGAAATTGTTTGCGGCGTACAAGCTGCTTGTGCTAATTTCGTGAGTAGTATATCGTTATCAACTACATCGAAAGCTTTTCGGAAATCAAAGTACGCCACATACACCTGAGCTCCAGAGTCTACAGCCGGCGCAATTTGTGTCTTCAATTGAAGCAGATTGCTACTAGAAGAACTACGACCCGGTCGAAAACCGTGTTGCGCTTCCGTTAACTGAGCATTTAACTGTGTACGATGTACCGCACATTTTGTGCTGTTCGCAGCGCCTTTATGGTTGCCGCGAATTTGTATTATGACGAGTAAGCATTTGTATATACTGTCGCATTTGGCGTTAAAATAAATCAGTTCGAATATTGTAACCATTCGACTCGGTTGTATCATTTTCGTCTCCTTATACTATTTCCTCAGAACATCCTCCTTATCATTCTATCAGCTATCAATCCTATCAATTATCATTGTTATCAGTTATCAATAAAATGTGTAGTGTAACCCCCTACAACCTGTGAGTATATAGAATGATGAAGCGTTGCTTTTAATATTTTATACATAATGCGTAACTGATGCCCTAGATTTTCGATACGATCAATCGATGGAGTTAAAACTAAAAATTTTATCCTAAAATGCGTAATTAACATCCTAATAAATTAATAACATACCATAATATCAGACGTTTTCAAAGCAAATTAGTTGAATAGAGTAATTAATGAAATAAGAAATCCTATCTTTAACTGACGGGATTCAAAACTCTCTAAAATATTTTCTATGAAAACGGAACTAGATTTTAAGATAAAAAAATATATAGATATATGTATAGCTTTGATCAGATCCCAATATAGATGGCTCTCGTACCATGTAGTATCTTAAATTACAAATCTCAATCTCACCTCAGAGGAAATCTCACCTCAGAGCTCAGAGATGGCGAAACTTTGAAACCGATGTGCGAGCAACTCGTCTATATATTTATTGGGTGTATGCAAAAATAATGCAACTTTTTTAAAATCTTTTGAATTTTACTTTACAGACAAACGAACAATATGTTAATCATCAAAATATTCTCCGTTATTGTCCAACACCTTCTGCCACCGGCTTGGTAATTTATGGATTCTCTCACGAAAGAATTTTTGGCTTTTCGATGCAAAGAAGTTGTCTACCCATTTCTGCACTTCTTCAAATGATCGAAAGCGTACACCTTGTAGCGCGTTATTCATCGATCTAAAAAGATGGTAGTCTGTAGGCGCGAGGTCGGGAGAGTACGCCGGATGTCTTAAAACTTCCCAACCTAGAGACATTAAAGTGTCACGGGCAGATTTTGCAATGTGTGGTCTGGCGTTGTCATGCAACAACTTCACTAGACGTTCTCCGTGGCCAATAAACGGGTACTTTTCACCCAATACTTCACTCAAACGGTTCAATTGTCGACAATACATTTCCGCCGTAACTGTTTGCTTCGGTTGTAACAGCTCATAATATAAGATTCCTTTCCAATTCCACCCCACACAGAGCATCACTTTATCTGTATGAATTTTTTGTTTAGGAATTGATGTGGAGGGTTTCCCAGGATCAACGTACGATTTTTTACGTTTTGGATTATCAAAATAAATCCATTTTTCATCCCCTGTTATAATTTTCCAAAGAAATGATTTTTTTCTATGTCGAAGGAGTAAAGAATGGCAAGTATCAACGCGCTCGTTTTTGTTTGTTTCACTTAGTTCATGAGGAACCCACCGTCCTGCCTTTGCAATTTTTCCCATCACTTTTAAATGTCTGGAAATTGTTGCCTGATCAACTTCGAGCACTTCTGCTAATTCTTCTTGAGTTCGACATGGGTTTTCATCAAGCAACATTTGCAAATTATCATTTAAACACTTTTCTGGACGACCTTCACGTTCATAATCCGCCAAAGTGTAATTGCCGCCTTTGAAACGTTTATACCACCTAGTAATTGTTGAATAAGTAACTGTATCTTCGCCAAAAACGTTAGTCAATAATTTAAAAGCATCTTTTGCCTTTTTTCCTTGTTGATATTCGTAAAGAAGACAATGGCGAAAATGTTCTTTACTTACCGACATTGTTAGCCTATTTTTTGTACACGATGTAAACAACTAAATTACGAATCTTTAATCAATTCTTAAAGCTCACTGATAGACCTACCACAGCACAAAATTACGCAAGAAAATTGAAGTTTCAATATTGTCTTAAGAGCAAGGAACAAAAGTTGCACTATTTTTGCATACACCCAATAAATATATTATTATATAAAAGAAAATATAGGACTGGTATATTTTCCAAAAGGAAAGAGACGAGAAAAGATTTCTCTCTTCTACAACATATTAGGCGTAATTATTTTCTTAGATTAATTTAATAACATAAATGAGTAAAAATCTTTTTTGTAATATATTGTTGTGAAGAACTCTTCATATTTTCATTTACAGTTTGTTTATATTGGCGAAATACTCCACGTCAGCCAGTTGGCAACTTTTTTAATAAAGAGCTCCTCACAATCTAATAAAACAAACTATGTTGAACAAAATGACGCCATATTTTCGAAGTTAGCTAAGTCTGTGTTGTGTTAGAATAAACTTTTTGTAAAGAATGAATTCAATTAAAAATATAAAATATGTCCTTAACAACATTGGATTCCCGCTGTAAGGCTCTGGTGCAAACCTGACGAAAACATCTCACGTAAGTCATACTATCCATTAATAATAATAATAATGTAATTAATACTTACGTAATACGTAAGTGTATAGTACACGACAGGCACGTCAAGTATACTTATTTTAATTTTATTTGAATAAACATACAATGACTAAAACAAAGTATTTATATTTTACATTACGACATATTACAAAACAAGTCTTAATTTTGCTACCAACATTTACCTTAACTAGGTAGTATTTACATATACCAAGTATACGAAACCGTGGGTACATTTTAGTCAGATAGGATCAATTTAATTCTAAAATTGAACCTACATAAAATATCTAAAACAGAATTTTAGTTAATTAAGGAAAATAAATCCTAATTGGAAAGAGATTGATTTTGAAAAAATATGTAATTTTAGATATCGCTTTGTGTATTAGATAGTGCGTTTTATAAAATTCTTGTTTAAGACATCCTGGTCGCAAAATAAGAAGGTTTTTGCGTTTTAAAACCTGTTGAAGAGGTGGTAGGCGAAGGAAAGCTATGAGCATACCAGCATTGGTGTGGTATATGCCAGTTGCAAACAGAAAAGTGGGTCCTAGTAGGAACTTGGTAATATCATTTACTTACTACTGAGACACAATCGTACTAATTGTGGCATATATCGTCTGTTTTTGAGACCGAGGACGTTATATCTATGCCAGAGTTGCAAATATAACGTAATAAGTAATGAATGTCACGAAAGCGAAGATCATGCCTCTTGGCGTTTAGTTTTCACCCAAGGGATCGAATGTAAATATAATAGTAACCGCAGATACGAATGAGAGTCATTTTTTTATCAAGTCATACGTAATGTAGTAAAGAATGACAAGAAAAATAACCAATTTTAATAAATATAGGGGCGGTTAATAAATATATATATTAAACAATATTCCAAATTGCTCAGATTCCAAAATTATTATCGTAGCTACGAGTAAAACCCCCTTATTATAGAGTATCTGAGACAACGAAGGTAACGCAGCACCCAGATTCGAGACAATAAAGAAATGTCCTTTTTCTATATTGACTCGACCGGGAATCGAGCCCGGGGGCTCCGAGATGGCGACACCTTAAAACCGGCATGCGAATCATTCTGCTACGGAGATTTGATTGAGGAAATTCAGATTGATTGGGGCTTCAGTTACGCTGTAGCTATCGATCGGAAATCAAAGCTAGAACCTCATAAATGGTGGCATGCAAAATCAACCATGAAAAATACTAGGCTTCGACTAAGATCGTCAATGTATCAGAATTCTGTTTATCCTTCTATCAACACAGGATCAGTTGATTACATGGTAATACATTTCTCAAGCGAGAAAATATTTATCGGTTATTTTCTTCCTTTATCATGTCCAACGTTAGAGTCACTCGTAGCGACTATACTTATGTAATCTTCTCCCGGTGCCGAAACTAGGCCCTTTATTTGTGCAATAGTCTCTATGATTTGAAAAGGAGCTTATCAACCGAACACCAGGCTGTCGGAGTCCCCATGTGTTTGAAGTAGAGATGTTCCGATAGCATCAAAGTATCGATTCTTACATCAGTAATAGTCAAATAATTTTGCGATACTACTCATTTCAAATTTATCCATTCATTTACATTTGTCTTTAATATAACAAAATAATGTATATTAATATGAGCGTATAAAATAACATTACATAATTAAATTAATATTTCTGAAAACAGTATTTAGCTCTAGGTATTTTGGAGATAATTTATTCCTTGGAAAATAAGCACTCATTTACGATGAATGGCGCGCTTTATAGATAAACCGGCGAGAGAGAGCTTTCGCTCTCTAGTTCTGTTCTGTGATTCGATTCGATACCAAGTACTTTAGTATCGATACAGAGTACGTACCGCACGATCGATTCAATGTTATTAGTAATTGGTATCGAGAAGTTACTCGTGTTTACTAGTATTGGAATGTCCCTAGTTGGAAGGAGTGTTTACAGATCGAAACAATGCTCGTGCTTGAGGCTTTGTGCTACAGAAATCGCCTGAAGCTTTCCTTTACTTTGGTACACGAATGGTTTTGAACAGTTGAGTAAACTTACGAGAATTGAGAAATCTTATAAATTTGGTGTCATATATTGCTTTGTTTCGTTGATCTAACATTTTTATGAAACGAAATAGATTTTATTGAAATAATACTATAGAAAATAATTTATATTATTTTGGTGTTACTCATCAACCATTTTTTTCACGGTGTTTCAATTTGGAGATGAAAGTCAACATATTATGCCTTATGAATACCAAAATAGAATCTTTGCTTTCAATAATAAGTATTATTTATCGTTTAAAATTGACATTGCATGTGTCGTTTAAATCAACGTCCGTAGCCACATTATATAGGTATTAAAAAATTTATTCTCGCATTAGAATTACAAACCTAAAAAATAACTTCTTATTTTTGTTTTCGTTATATCAATCTAACTTTGCTCATTAATATTGTAAGAAAAACAATTACCTAGAAAATAATATTATTTTATTATTCACAAATTTTCGCAGCATCCAGGTACTCATTACTTAGATTAGATAACGACTAGCGAGTGCTGTCATAATTCAAGACCCTTATCACCATTTACGAGAGCTTTTTCTGTTGAAATTGCCGAAATAATATATTTAATGTGGCAGATAATTTACTTAATACCTTAAACGCTTTCGCTACACTTTACATTGCATTTAGTACTGTAAGGATGTTTTACATTAAAAAAAGACACAGTAAATTACGAGCAATATTATTATAAATTCACCGGAAAGTGCTTCATTACTATTCTAATAGGGCAAAATGCTAATAATAATAGGGCTAATGGGGGCAAAAGTTCATCATTTTTATTTCAAAAACAGGTAAGTAATTTATATAATGTGTACTACTATTATCGGAATAAAAAAAAACTCAATATAGAAATTTACCGTGTTCTAATCGACAATACAACTTAATAAGTAGCTGTTATTCTATAGCAATAGTATAAATTTGATTGTTTGTATTAAATAGGCTCTACTCCTCTACTACTACCGACTTTAAAATTATTTCAGCTACGGGAATCTACATCAAACGCGGGTGACATATACATGATTTAATAAATGCAAGTATGACCAGATTAGATCGGAATTATCCGATGTTTGCTGGGACAGTCTGTTGAGCTTGGACAATATTGATGACTGCGTTGACGCTTTTTATTCTGTAATGGAACACATAATATCTAAAAACACACCATTGGTTAAAAATGCGTCACGAAAATATCCCGTTTGGTTCAATCAAGCACTTATTCGTTGTATTATTGAAAAGAGAAAGTTCCACAAACGCTATAAAAAGTTTGCTAATCCCAGAGATTATGATGCATTTTCTCTTCTTCAGACTAGATGTAAGATGCTTGTAGCTGATTGTTATAAAACTTTCTTGTCCTCAGTTGAAGACTCGCTAAAGGATAATCCAAAGATGTTTTGGCGCTACGTAAATGATAGAAGAGGTGGGGTAGCCTTTCCACATACTATGACATTTAATAACCAAACTTCTTCTGATGGTCTAGGTGTTTGTGAGCTCTTTTCAGACTACTTTGGCTCAGTTTATAATGAGCCTTCATCTCAACCTTGTGGCCCCTTAGATCTACCTCTTAACCTCAATGATACATTACATACTTTCGAGATCGATTCGACTGATATATCGAAAAGATTAAACAGTTGAACGATTCAAAGAGTGCAGGTCCTGATGGTATACCCCCAAGATTTTTTAAGGAATGCTCCAAAGAACTTTCATGTCCTCTTTCAATTCTATTTAATAAGTCTATCAAAACTGGTACATTTCCTGCGCGTTGGAAACTAGCTCACATTATACCAATATTTAAGTCAGGTATCAGATCAAGTTGTAACAATTACCGGCCTATAAGTATACTCTCGACCTTGGCGAAACTGTTTGAATCCTTGATATATGATTATCTATATAATCACATTAGTCGTTACATATCACCTAATCAACACGGTTTTGAGAGAAATAGATCAACTCTTAGTAATTTATTGGTATTCAAAAATTACCTTTGTCAAGTTTTTGCTTCAGGAGGCCAAATGGATGCTGTCTATTTGGATTTCAGCAAGGCTTTCGATAAGGTTGATCATACCCTCCTATATCGTAAGCTTTCACATTACGGTATTCATGGCAACCTATTGAGATGGATAATATCATATTTAAGTAATCGGAGTTAACTTGTTACAGTGAGAGGTTATGCATCGACTTCTATTCTTGTCACCTCTGGGGTTCCTTAGGGCTCTCATCTGGGACCATTATTATTTATAGTTTTTATAAACGATTTGATCGACCGTTTATCCTGTCCTGCTCTTTTATATGCAGATGACTTAAAAAAAATTACTGACGTACATGATGACACTCGATGTAGGATGCATCAAAACGATCTTAACATAATTTCTGATTGGTGTTTATCAAATCATATGAGACTTAATCTTGACAAATGTTGTCTTATATCGTTTAGTCGTAAAAGAGGCAGGATTAATTGGTCATATCATATACAAAACACGCTATTGAATAGAATGCACACAGTGAAGGATCTAGGTGTTTTTTTTTTGATGAAGAGTTATCTTTTAGGCCACATTATGAACACATTGTGAAGAAAAGTAACAAACTTCTGGGCTTCATAATACGGTCCACTAGGGATTTTAAGAGTCCAAAAAGCACACTAACATTATATTCCAGCTTAATTAGAAGTACATTAGAATACTGTTGCCCCATCTCCTTATTATGTGTTGCATATAAATAATATAGAAAGGGTTCAGAGGAGATGCTTGAAGTTTCTCACCCGTAAACTGAATCCTGGTCGATCAATTGATAAATACAGTGACAGGCTAACTAGGTTTGGTCTGCTCTCTTTGCAATCACGGCGCGAAAGGTATGATCTTTTGATACTCCACAAAGTACTTCACTCTGCTATCGATGCACCGAGTCTGCTCTCGTCGCTTAGCATCAATATAAGATATAGATCTCGTCGTCCTAATACTTTTGCAATACAAATTTTTAAAAATAACACTTCATTTTATAACCCAGTGGTGAGAATGTGCCGGACTTACAATGAATATACTCGCAATAATACCGATCTAGACATATTTAACCCAAGTTTCTCTAAATATAAAAAAAATGTATCTAATATTATTATAGATGCAAAATTTTCCTAACTTCAGTCACAGCAGCATTATGATTATTATTATCATTATTATTTTTGTATCTTTTTTATAATTTGTTGTGATTGTTTTTTTATTTTTTTATTTTTTGTGATATCAACACAATAATCATGTTGTGTACACTTATTAAGGATTGCCGTCTAGACTTATATTAACTTAATAATACTCTATATTATACCTATTGTAATGATTGTAATCTGTCAGTTTACCTATAATAAATAAATAAATAAATTATAATTTATTTAGATTAAAACATACGACCACTTGCCGGTAAAATAATAAAATTCTATTAGGTACTAAAATGTTAGATTAATCAAAATATATGTAACAAGACCCTAATAGAGCTTGTAATCAATGCAATCAGAATAACTAACTATAGCAATCTCCCTTTTAAATATACACTCTACTAGTCCACTAGCAAAGGCAATAAAAATATGCAGTGATTTCCAAAATTCAATACAAAAACTAAATAAAAGAAATGATTTCATAAAGAATTTATTAGTTAAAATGCATTTCTATACCATAAAATAATATTTAAGTAATTAACTTTAACTCTAATTTACATATGATATTCTAGTTTCGTATCTATGTCGCCGGCAAATGGTAGAGTTTTAAGTAAAACAAATTAAAATAAATAGTGCAGTGGGTTACTTTAAATAAAACTCAAAAATCCTTGTTACGATCTGTAATTGGTAAAGGATAGACCAAAAAATAATAACAAACTGTTCATTTGCGACTTGGTGTTAATAATCCGTTAGGTCCAATACATGATGCTAACGTACACAACAATAACGCAAGTGTGCAAATTTAAACTTTCATGATAAATCTATAAGCGGCCATTGCGAAAATGATCTACTGCATCTTCATCTATTGTTTTGCTATTCTGTAAAAATATATCGTAGAACATAACGCTGTCATAGCATTAAAGATTTATTATTTTATTGCATTCTACAATGTAGTACATAAAATTATAATAAGGTGTTACAAGAAATTATAAAAGAGGTCAAAAATGGCTTTGAGAAAAGACTGGTACAGCCGTGCCCTTTTAAATTTTTTGTTCTAGTTGGCGGGGACACACACTGTTAAACCCTTGATATTTGAAGCTAGGATAGTTTCATAACTATTAACTATCAATATTCCCATTGTTTGTAATTATTATTTCGTAACCTTTTGACATTCTAAGTTCACTTATCAATTTGTTAACAAACAGGCATCTGTTTTCCTATGGGAAACCATAACCATTATGATTATCTATTTTAAAAGGGCCATCTGTTCTAAAATCCATTTCGAGGTAAACTATCTTAATTACACTTTTTACTTATATTACAACAGACACCCTTTGTGCTCCCACGACGTCATCATATGCCTGATTGTACTGAATATAAATAGGACGCTGTAAAATTATTAGTCAGTTCTTACTCAACCACCAACTACGAAAGATGTAGCTAGGTTTATTTAATAAATACATATTTTTTTAAAAGTCTTCCCGTCGTCTAAATTGTGACAACACATGCCCCCAAAATAACATAATGGACCCCGTTAGGCATAGCTAATTAGGAGAGGGGAGGACACTGCTTTTAAATGTAGGTTGAATGGCGCCATTCAATTGCACGCCTAGTCTTCTAGTTGGATCATTACGACATTTGGACCGTTCAACAAGACGGCTGATTTAAATGTCGCCAAGACGTTGGTCACTCTATAGTATTTTTCCTTAAAAAAAAATAATCTCGTTATTTATGACGTCTTAAATTTCTAACCTATTATGTAACCTACATGACGCGCGGTATATCTTGTCTTTGTATAATTGTATTAGTATTAAGAATTTATTATGAAAGTTTAAATTTGCACACTTGCGTTGTTGTTGTGTACGTTAGCATCCTGTATTGGATCGGACTTACGGACTATAACACCCAGTCGCGGAGTTTGTTATTATTTTTTGGTCCATCCTGTACCGATTACAGATCATAACAAGGAGTATTTGAGTTTTATTGAAAATGACCCACTGCAATATTAGTTTAATTTGTTTTACTTATAACCCTACCAATTTATTTTGGTACTCCCGACGAATTGATAATTAATTAAAGTAAAATGTTACCAGCCCAATTGGACGGCTGATTTTACCGTTTGGCCGCGACATAGACACAAAATTATAATATCATATGTAAATTAGAGTTAAAGGTTATCTGTTAAATAGGTATTCTTTTACGGTATAAAAATGCATTGTAGCTAATAAATTCTTTCTTAAATCTTTTTATGTATTTAATTTTTTCATTGATTTTGGAAAATTATTGCATTATTTATTGACGTTCCTAGTGGACTAGTGGAGTGTATTTTTAAACGGGAGGTTGCTATAGTTAGTTATTTGGATTGCGTAAATTATAATTAGTTGTTTACTAAATAAAATCTTTTAGATATTATGCTATCGTTTTATTATATTTCTTTACTAATTTAAGAGGTAAAACATTTCTAAATATGTTTGTTCGTTTGTGTTATCTTCGGAAACACTGATTCGATCATGAAAATTATTTCAACTACGGAAAGCTTTATTGTGACGTAGGCTATAATTTACGCGGAAGAATTTTAAAAATACGGCAAGTTATTGCCCTTGCATCTTACCCTCCATACGAGGTCTGCTTTCTGTCAGGACATTTGTTGCAGTCATACGTTCGAGTTCGAGTTGTTCCATTAAGAGATTTTTATGTTCTTTTAGACAGTCGTTAGCCATGAGACTGTCGGTTTACCCCTTCCCTTCCTCCTTTGTACGTTGTGATGCGGAAGTGTCTTTGCATGACATAATTTATCCTCTCTACGCATTGCATTATCTACCACACGAGTCTCAACGAATTTTAGACCTTTAGAATAGGACCCAGGGCCTTTGACTGTTATCTAATGTTTACACGAATCATTATAAAGGTTTAACAGCTTCTGTGAAGAACTGTTTATACAAATGTTCAAACAATAAAGGACCACTCCCACAGTTCTGATTTAATCTATAAATGTTTCTTTTACAAAATAATATATATCGGACTTCATTTTTAAGTGTACAAAGGGTTTAGCCGGATACGTATGACGAGTCGGCCCCCAAATGGGAATCGATATTGAAACTTATGTTTTAATATAGACTTGATGTTCAAACACGATTTATGTACTTTTCGCGACCGACTTCCGCTTTGACCTTGAGATAGAGAGCAAAATATCCGTATGCTTGACTATTACTGAATGTGATATATCTCTAAAGCTAATTAAGATAAAGAAGTGAAACTAACGCGAGGTGTTAATAAAAAATTACATTAAAAAAATAAAAATAAAAAAAAAACATGTTTTTTTTCTGAGTTCTTTGTGATTTACAATCACGAAATTAATATATGTAATGCTCCTTTGTGTGCTCTATCACCCATAAAAATTGCGTGAAAAAAAAGTTGGTGCAACACAACGAAAAAAAAATTATATGTGATTCGCGCCTTGTAGTGTGAGTGTATAAACAAACAAGTTCGAACTTGTTATCGAGCTGTTTACTGCATCGTTTGTTTAGCTAAAGTAGCAGTCATTTGTATTACACAAGAAGGCAGTTTGGGACTCAAATTCTGTCATAGGTATTTTGTATCAGCATTTTTAAATTATTGACTATCGAACCAAATGATTATTAAGTAATAATGCCGAGAAAGTGTAAAAATTGTAACAAGTACCTGTGTAAGGTTCCTGGTTATAAAAAAATTATGAAGAATGAAGAAGAAGCTAAAGTGTTTAGTGACTGTTTGAATAAAATCGTAATAGTTAATGATATTTTTTGTAAGAAGTGTCGACTTATCCCATATATTAACAAAAAAGCTTCTACTTCTAAATGTGCAGCATTTAACTTGGCCGAAATAATGGACGATCAAAATAATCTCTCAGTACAATATGTGAAATCAGCACCTAATATCATCAAAGCAGAAGTAAAATCAAGACATATAAATAGTCTATCGAATTTACATTCACTATATTTCCGAAGGTAATGACTACAATAGTATTCTTCGTTATTGCTGTGATTGCCCCAATGGCAAACGTACAGTGGGATGCTGTTCTCATGTAGCAGCTATTATTTATTATCTATCATATGGATGATATTTGTCCAAAATCGTACGTCCTGCTGAGGTCCTAACTAAGTTATTTGCGACTCAAAGTGTTCCGGTTGTAATTAATTACAACAGTGACGATGATTAATATTTTGTTTCTTGTATTTTGATAGACACGAAAAAGTAATAATAATAAGTATTGAACACTGGCTGTTTTTTTTTCATTTCTTTTTTAACTATTATCCCATCTCTTAAGACTAGTTACTTATGTTTTAAAACAAGCTGATGTGAAATTTCGAAAAAAAAAAACAATGATGTAATGTGAAAACCTTATAATACAGGGGTATACCATAAGACAGAAATCACATATAATTTTTTTTCGTTGTGTTGCACCAACTTTTTTTTCACGCAATTTTTATGGGTAATAGAGCACACAAAGGAGCATAACATATATTAATTTCGTGATTGTAAGTCACAGAGAACTAAGAAAAAAAACATGATTTTTTATTATTTTTATTTTTTTAATGTAATTTTTTATTCTTAAAATTATAAAAAAATATATGTGATATACTCTGTAATGTAACCTAACACCTCGCGTTAGTTTCACTTCTTTATCTTAATTAGCTTTAGAGATATATCACATTCAGTAATAGTCAAGCATACGGATATTTTGCTCTCTATCTCAAGGTCAAAGCGGAATTCGGTCGCGAAAAGTACATAAATCGTGTTTGAACATCAAGTCTATATTAAAACATAAGTTTCAATATCGATTCCCATTTGGGGGCCGACTCGTCATACGTATCCGGCTAAACCCTTTGGTGAACTCTGTTTTTCAGATGCTTTCATACCATTATATTAACCATTAACCATATACAATCCATAAATATTAATTGTTTATACAGTCTTGGTTTATTAATAATAACTTTTATAGGTGGATGTATTGTTGGTTCGTTTATAATAATGATTTATAATGCACAGCAAAAAACTCAAAGAAAGAAATTTACTCTCTACTTATTTTGTTTTTTTTTTTTTTTGCAGAATTATCACATTAAAAAATTACTTCAATACACTGACATCCATTAAACAAGTTCTTTAATAGAGGTCAATGCTATTAAAGTTATATAAGTAAATAACTATAGTAGCATTATAATATTATAAGTAAACTAGAAAGAATAAGTCAGGAGGTTTCTTTTTGATTTTTTTTAAAATAAGAATCCTATAATTAAATATATTTGATCAATTTTGCATTAACAATGCGTGGTTGCCCGGATTGCTAAAAGTCGTGGGTTCGGGTTCCATCTCAGGGTACCAGGCAGAAAGTGGATGTTTTAAGCATTTTTCATTAAAAATACATGATTTACGTTAACATTTATTTAAAAAAATCCTGAAATACTTATATTATTTCAGGTGGCGGAGGAGTGCAGCTCGGCGAAATCGACAATTGTGATTCAAATGAATTGAAAGTGTGCGTGGACTTGATACCGAGGACTCCAGTAGGTTTGCCACGGACGAGGGAAGAGCTTGACCTACACTGCTCGTAAGTAAGCTTAAAATAAACAAATATATTTTTGCCACTATACACAGACAATTTTTATAAGTTCTTTGTTACAAATTAAAGGGATTTTATAACCCGTAACGGTTTAAGTTTTATTTTTGAATATGAGATCATCATCCTCCCTTCTCAATACTTCTTCGGCACAGCACGTGACGCCCGTCTTAAATAATTTACCAATCTCTGTCATAATCTTCAGATATTTAAATACATCGTGCATAATCTTGCCCCAAACATTTTTATTTAAAATTCGAATAAAACCAAATTATATTTCTTCATGTTGATGTTGTTTGTCTTGCTATTTCTATTAGTTAATTTATTTTTCGTTTATATGCTACTGGCTGTCTGTATTGATAAAATGCCGTTAAGAAAAATCGTTTAACTAAAATAAAACCTCAGAATATGACTTATATTTCTATCACATACTTTTTAAAGAATATAAATAGTCAAGCGAGATATTCTCTAACCTTTTTCAAGCTTCCATTTCCTTTTGTCACATGTCAGGCGAGTGCCCATTGTGTTGTCTATTTTTCTGGACACCTATATTTTGATATGATACGTTTGGCTTTTAAAGAGATATTTGGACTACGATACAATATTTAATACCCCAAGGAACAGCACAAAAAAGGATGAACCTCTCGGAATGAGATAAAAGCTGATAATAAACTCGAAACTCAATATATAAAAACGATTTAAAGTTTCAGGATAAATTATTAATATATTCTTCAATTGAATTATGTATACATCAATTCTTTAACTTTATAGTAAGCACTATCGGGTAATTAGAGTAGCTAATATCTACAACGATTCTCAACCTTGCGATAATTAACCCCGTAGGGTTTAATCGTCTTTTGCGAGGGGAAACAAAATTCCAAGAACAGTCAAAAAATGTTTAATAAAATAAAAAAAGAAACCTGGCCAAGTAAGAGTCAGACGCAAAAAAAAAACACGTTTTCGTATGACCTCCTTAAATATTTGCTAATAAAGTTATTTCTTTTAAAAGTTACTATAGTATTCTGTTATATTTCATAATTCAAGTTTTATATTTTGATAATTCAAGCGTTTAACAGGTAAACTTTGTCGTTATCAATATTGAGCAAAAACAAGCAAAATCACGTTTTTTCTATGGGAGCCCTCTTAAATATTTTTTTTATTTTGGTTTTTGGTATTTAGTATGAGAGCGGCAACAGAAATACATCATCCGTGAAAACTTTAACTGTCTAAATTTCAAAATTCATGAGATACAGCCAGACAGAGTGACAGCGAAGTCTTAGTAAACATAAATTAAACGATACATTAAACCTCAAATAAAAATCTAGCGAATGGAAATCAATAGCATCCATCATATTAACTACTAGTTTAATAAATTCTTTATTTATATTTATGATTGGGAATCTCTGTACCGGTTTTCACGCAGTTAAGTTTGTATTGTGCCTTTTTTTTTTAAATAGAGCTGTTGCATATTGCATAATGATTTATAAGTTTTGAACTATGAGCCCTTATAGGTTCTGACAAACTTAAAATTAAATTATTTATTTTATTATAACTCTTTCATTTATATTTTTAAATTTCTTGCAGTTTTTTTTCAGTTCAAGGTCTCCCGCCGTAGATTTGCGAACCGATGGCTTTTTTTTTCGATATTCACAATTGCTTTTAACAGCCTAGACTGTATAAACGATATTGAATTTGCATTGCATAAATTCAAATATTACTGGGTGTTTTATTTCACTTTTAACTATAATAATATTTTTGTAGCTAACAATATAAGCTTTTCTATCCTATTTAATAGAGAAAAGTATTTTAGCGATAAGATACAGAGTTCCTATTTTGTTAATAACAAAATGTGATATTCAGTGAAAAAGGCTCCTTTATTGGCTATAATTAATATAAACGGCTATAAAGTGGTCTTGAACAAATTCTTATAATAATAATAAGGCTTCTTATTTCCTTAGAATTCAGTAAAAAATAGTTTCGCCTTTAGCCTCATTAATAATATACAACTCAATATTAGATTTATTTATTTAATTTCATCATTGTTAATACGTTTATTTATTTACAAAAGGTATAGAACTACTTTTACTAGGATATATTTCATCTTGAAACAGCAAATAAAGGGATGAAAATGGGAATGGACGTTTGTATGGGGAATTAAAACGTTGCCATAATACCTATAGTTTATTGTTAAATTTGTCATTGCAATTATATCTGTCATATGAATTGATATCCAAATAAACAGTTCATGTTACAAATCAATTTCATGATATGCACAAACACATACAAACTTTTGTAATAAATCAACTTGCTTATCAGGGCGTATGCTGGTGAATATTGCGTTTGCATCTAACATTACTCATATTGCTATTTATGATGTAACCTAGATGTTAATCACTGATTTTTCTACATATACCTACCAGATTGTTATGTAAATGTAAAAATAAGCATAAAAAAATTATCAATATTATATCTTTATTAAAAAATGTAAATATGTTCTCATTGTCGATACTAAAGCATAGAGAAAAAAATCTGTAATTATTAAAAACTCACTTTGTATATGCACCTTTATATAAAATGACATGTATTGATAATATTATGTATATCTTCGATTCTTTTAGGAAAACTACTTGTTTTTCTTTTTACTAATAATAGACTTAATTATTAGTTATCAATAGATTATCAATCGATGTAAAACAATTTCCCTTTCAGTGGAATATTGAAAACATAGTTCAATATCAGTAAGTCCTAGAATGATTAATGCGCAAAATCGTACATTTAAATTTTACAATCACAAGTCTGGCTTAAAGTTTTGCAGATTTCATTGTCATTAACACCTGTTTTCTCCCATCCTTCCATGTCATTATTATTAAAGTAATCACTGTGTGTAAAGTACACATTATTAATATTATTCTCGGTAACAAAATTTTAGTCCGGTCTTTGTAGGTGTTAATTTTTAATGCTAAATATTAAATGAAGATTCTTTTTACTTCGTATATGAGAAGTTCGCTTAATATTTCACATACTTTTTTTGTAAATTCTTAAATACAAGTGAGTTTATATTTTATTTATTGTATTAATCTATTTTTAGTTTATTAACTGCACTGCTACATCTTACTCTCCCACGACTCCTACGTTGGCTGAAAGAGATTTCTTCTAGAGATAAGCCCTTGTAACAAATTTATTCACTTGTTTTTATGTAAAATTTTGAGTAATTGAGTTTATAAAATATACATTTGTAATAACAACTTTGCTAATAAACATCCTTCAATTTATAACTTAAAGTGGTCGATGGTCTCACCTATTTTATGGAATTAATTCCTTTTTTTGTTTTGTTGTTTATGCGAAAACTTGTAAATCGCTTTTAGATAGCTAGCTTTCTACCAGCGGCTTCGCCTGTGTAGATTACACGATGACTTGACAGTGCATTTATTTGTAAGTTACCTTTTAGCGAGATAATAATACTCTATATGCAAGCTAAAATTATCGGTACGCCTTTCATCATAATAAGTACAGTCTATATATTAAAGCAACTTAAAATTATCAATACACCAAAATCCGTTCAGTTCTTTGTTTTTGCGTGAAAAAGTGACAAACATATATAATATACATACATCCACGCTCACAAACTTTAATATTTATAACAGGAGTAGGATTTCTATTTTTTATTACCAGCTATAAGATTTCCAAACTAAATTAAATTCGAAAACAAAATTAATATATAACTAAAAAAAAAATTCAAAACTCTCCAATACCAAGTGGCCGAAATAGGGCTTGAATCCATAACCTTTCGCAATCCGAGTGACTACTCAATCAACTAATTTCATTGGTTAGGATTATCAGCTTGGAGCTGCCAAGAATTAAAATTAATGTCAATATAGTATTACGAATGCAAAGTGGATCATATATAATAAATCAATATTTTCTAATATGTACCTGTGAAGAAGTTATTAATAAATAAAAACATGTGCTGAATACCATGGACCTTTAATTAACTTCACTCATGTAATAGATTGGAGTTAAGCTCCCGAGGTATTCAGTATTCCGGCCACATTAAAGCCTATAATACTTTTATGTAAATTCATACATACGAATACAAAATTGCCAAAAAAAATTGTATCATATTATGTGTTGTTTGTCACATGTTTATGTTTACATGTTCAATTTACTGTAGAAATATCCACGAAAGTTAAATAAATCATCTAATAATCCATTTCTCTCTCATTAATATTTCTTTTAAGGGTTGTCGTTGAGTTTTGAAGCTGAATCAAACTTCGAAATATTTCTAAGCTTCACACAAATAATGATAAAATAGAAAATTATTTTCGGTATAGTAATAAATCAATGTTTTATTTCCTAGTCTAGTGGAAAAAGTGCCACTCCTATTAGCACGCTCTCGTATATGGAGCAACTCGTGCACTCACGTTCAGTAATAACGATGTTCCCGACAGTCTATGACCTTATATAAACATATAAGTCAATATCTGTCTCCAACCAAACATCTTTTGTTCAAATTAGTACAAATGATGTTTGAATGTATTGAACAAAAAAAATAAAAATTATTGAAACTTGTTATTTTAAAGAGTACTTATTATAGAATCTTTGAACTAATTATTAGAATTAATTACCTTACAATTAAGTCCAGAGGAGAATTTTGTAGTTTCAATTAAATTCTCACAAAGGATTGCTTCTCTAATCCTTGAGTAATTAAGAATTTATTAACCTGAGCGACTGAGTTTTGTTAATATGTATAGACATAATTGCTAGATTTTATTCAACTTGTTGTTTTAGTGTTAATTATACTTCCCGATTTCTAATTGAGCTTAAATTTTTTACTTAATTTTAATTGGATAATAATTTTATTTTATTTCAATTTATTTTATTTTTCATGGTAGATTTGAACCACTTTGGTATTCCACGTGTCAGAAATAGATCCACGGTTGTATAAATGATCTTACAATATCGTTACATATATCGGATAACCAATAACATATCCACACAGCTAGTCTTAAAGTTAAGTAACAATTATGAGTTCACTCGGCAATTTAGCCCTACACAATTCCATCACACTTTGTGAGGCAAAACACACAAATTACATAACATAAAATCGTATACTTATATAGTTTTAAAATACATTTTTGACATTTTGGAACTTATCGACTTAGATTAAAAGGTCCATATTCAGAATCGTGCTCAGATCATGCTCGTAATAGGAATGTATTCTAGTAGTTTGGATTTTGAGATTGGAACATTTAATGGCTTGAAATTTCGTAAAAGACTAGTGAGAACACTCAACTTTAACATCGATAGAAGCAACAAATCAGGACAGTCAATCAAACTAGAGGCTATCTTGGTAAGAAAGGTGACATCAGCTATATTTCTACGTACATTCAGTGGTAACAGATGATGTTTTCTACACAGTTGATCATAGTCAACGGAATGATAATTAATACCAGTGCAAAAACACAAGTATTTTAAGATTTTTTTCATATATTTGCAATGTTTAATATATATAGCGTATCGTTGATACCATATTTGCGACGCGTACTCCAAGTTGCGTGTTGTCAGAGATGACATACGGAATTGGGACGTGGCCGCTTACGATGGGCTCAAAGTCGCTCAGAGGGTAATGGAAAAGGCTATGCTAGGGGTTCTTTTCGATATCGAATCAAAAATGATGAGATCCGCAGAAGAAAAAAAGTCACCGACATAGCCCAAAGAATTGCGAACCTCAAGTGGCAATGGGCAGGGCACATAGCTCGCAGGACTGACGGCTATTGGGGCGGTAAGGTCCTAGAGGTGCGACCGCGTGCTGAGAGACGCAGCGTTGGTAGGTCCCCCACAAAGTGGACCGACGATCTGGTGAAGGTTGCGGGAAGCCGCTGGAAGCGGGAGGCGCAGGACCGATCACATTGGAGATTTTAGAGGAGGCCTATGCCCAACAGTGGGCGTCTTTCAGCTGAAATGACGATGATGATGACTCCAAGCCACTACATACGATCGAACAATATAGTATATTAATTGTTTTAGCTACAGTGAGGTCTTTGGTGTCCCAAATTAAAAAACTGAAAGCTTTCGTAGCTTTAGATACTATACTATCTACGTCAATACTATACTATCTGGTCGTCATATAATAACTTGAAAAAATGCATCACACCCAGATCATGCATAGAATGGACTCGTTGAAGACTCTGTTATTGGAGAGTATAGTTGTATCTGAATATTTTCGGTCTACGAGAGAAGGTCATGACTTCATTTAGTTAGATTTAAAACCAGTTTATTTTCAGTAGAATAACATTAGCCGCCGCTTAAGGTCGTCCTATAAAATTAGCTTCATCGAGCATTTTAAAATTATTTGCAAAGATACAACTTTGCGAATATTTTCATGTCATCTGCAAAGCTCAGAAATTTTATTGTATGTAAACATAAATCAATATCATACATAAAGATAATGAACAATTACGGCCCTAGCTGCGACACCTGCGGCACGCCACTGGGTACCGTGACTTAGCTAATAAAATATAGCTGTTGATAACTACTGCCTCGCGACGATTTTCAATATGAGAGGCAGAATATCGTATAGAATTCGATCAAAAGCTTTTCTATAACTAGTGTAGACAACATTCAGTTGATATAATGGCTTAACGTGCCTTCTGAAGTACGAAGGAGGTCCAGAGCACGCTAACCTCTCCATTATGCTCTCAAAAATTCATTTCAATAAATTTCGTCCAATCATTTCTATTATATTAAACGACCTCAAATTCCAAAAGGAGGAGGTTATACCATATGTTAACGGAGATGTTTGTTTTTTATGTACGTTCACCGATATTTACACCAATTGTTGACCAATTTCAAAATTTATTTATTCGACAGCTTAATGGACCGGGACCACCCCGGTAAATTAAATTTTATCGAAATCGAATCAGTAGTTTTCCTTTAATAACAAAACAAAATCTGCTTTTCACCATATATCACTTAAATATTTAGATGATATGTATTGTATTTAATGTATTTCAACTAAAAAACAAAAGATTGCGTATTTTGAATTCATTCAAAATCCTAAAGGAGGATTTTCTATGTACAAAGGGTATGTATATTTTTTATAAAAGTAGGTATGTTACTCGATTTCGTCTTGAATTGTGAACCAATTTCTATCAAACTAGTTGTTTCCTCAAGAATTCACCTGCGCAAATTATAGCCTATGTCCAACGCGTATTGTGTAGTTTTCCGTATATGAAAGACTTTTATAAATCGGTCGATTAGTTTCGGAGCTTATCCAATGCAAACAAACAAACAATCAAATCTTTCCTCTATAGAATATGACTCATATAGAATTATGTCGAACAAATAAACAAAATCTTCTTTTATAAAACTTTAACTATGTTGAATATTTTTATTTATAAGAATATATCTATACTAATCTTATAAAAAGGAAAGATCTGATTGATCGTTTGTTTACAACGAACAGGCTTTGAAACTACTAGACTGATTTTAAAAATTCTTTCACTACGTAGAGCTACATCTTATATGATGAACATAGGTTATATTTTATCCCGAACAGCAAATCAAGGGATGAAAATGGGAGTGGAAGTTTGTACAAGGAATGAAAACGTTACCATAGTAACGATAGTGGACTATCTAATTTGTCACTCTAATTGTATATGTGCTATATAAATCGCTATCAAATAAACAGTTCTCTAGGTAGCACGTGAGCGAAGCTGGATAAAAGCTAGTATTTAATATTTTTAGGGTTATTTAATTATATAAAAATATAAATATCACTTAAAAGCATATCCAATAGCATATCTTGTGGTAAGTGTTATTTATTTACCACTTTTTTAAAGTTTGAAGTCAGTTCTATTTTTTTTTAGTTTTTATCTCAAATCCAGATAATACGAGTATATAACTAGCCGCAGTGGCGTAACAATACCGTTTGAGGCCCGTGACAAATTCATCGAAAATTCATTTTTCTACTAATTGCGTAATAATAAATGTCAGGAGTAAGAAGTCTCCTCTGACCGGGGGCCCCTTCCAGCTGAGGGCCCGTGGCATTTGGCCGACTTACTAGCCGTAGACTTATATTCAATGATTGGGCATAACTTGGCTAATAAACGATACTTGTTTATTCGATGATGTTTTTTTCTTAGATGAAGGATAGTTTATCGATATTGAACAATATATTTTTCGATAATATAATAATTAGGCTCAGGCGATATTATACTTTTCCCAACCAAGTAATTACCAAGTAAATCACATTCGGTAGAATAAAAATAAAACTTTTTGTAGCATATTGTAGTATTTCAATCATAGAGTTATTATATTAGAAAACAAGGTATAAATGGCTGCCCGTATGTGAAAATGTAACGCGGCGGAAAGTTCTAGATTGAAAGTAGAGAGAGTAGTAGATTGTTGTAACATGTCAGGCCTCTACTCTCGCATGCATAGACTGTATTTTTTTAAATAGTGGTTTAGAACTAGTATGAAAACGTATTTAAAATATAATATTAACGTTATAATCAAATAAATAGTATACCATGATCTTCTTACTACAAACGTCGGACAAGGGCTCAAGATCTAACTTACGTACACTTGTATAAAAGCTCATTGATAAAAATACCTTATTCTAAGCACTATATAATATTGAAAGAGAATTAACTTCATGTTAGACATAATCTGGTGATAAATTTCAAAGACATAACATTTTTATTTAAGTTACTTATTTAAAGTACTTCAGAATCATCCGAAATATTTTTAACTACTACTCGTTCCTTCTGCACGAATCCTAATGAGTCGCATCTCAATAAAATTTCAACGACTTGCATTTCACCAATGTGCTATCTACCTAAACTCCAATATTATTAGTGCAATATCTTCTTCACACATCAATGGTGACAGATATATAATAATATCATACTAGATAGTTAAGATTCTATTGAGATGCAATTATTACTTAAACATTAACAGAATTAGCCTGCAGGACGCTTTCTGCGAGCAAGAAACTCGCCAGCTATAGTACAAGTCACAACATTTACAATAATATCAATCAATGTGAAACAAACAATTAATTTTAGTCACTTTTAAGTTACTTTCCATTACAATTTTTTTTTATTTATTAAGGAACAAACAGTTACGAGGGTCAAACTGAAAGTTCTTAGAAAATCAAAAACTGATTACATTAGCCAGTTATTAGTTTTATTATATCTTTTCAAAATATTGTCCATTCACGTCAATACACCGCTGCATGCGATGGAACCACTGGGAAAAGCACTTTGCCCACTCGTCCTTAGGGGTCTCTTCAATGGCATCGCGATACGCAGCCACCGCTTCTTCAGCATTCATAAACCGCTTTCCTTTAAGTTTTTCTTTAATTTTTGGAAATAAATAAAAATCACAAGGCGCGAGGTCGGGGCTATACGGCGGGTGACCCAGTAATTCAACGTTTGATGTCGCCAAATAGTCGATCGTTCGCTTGGCGGTGTGCGACGAGGCGTTGTCGTGGTGAAGGAGGATCCTACTGCGAGGTCGTTTCTCTCGAACTTTTTCCAAGACAAGTGGCAAACAATTGGTAGTGTACCATTCTGCAGAAACTGTTTTTTGATCCTCTAACACAATTGTTGCAAAATGACCTATCCTTCCAAAGAACGAGGCCACCATTTTTTTTCCCGCACTTCGATCTCTCTTCACTTTAGTTGGCAACTCCTCGAAAGGAAACACCCACTGAGCAGATTGTCTTTTGGTTTTAGGATCATAACAGTAAATCCAGCTTTCGTCACCTGTTAGTATGTCGAACACAGCATTTGAGTCACCTCCGTTAAATCTTTCAATCATTTTACGACACCAATCCACACGATGGAGTTTTTGAGCCTCAGTCAAATTATGAGGTATCCACCGGGTGCAAAGCTTCCTGACCGCTAAATGTTCGTGGAGGATTTTGTGCACTTGACTCATACCGATGCCTAAGCTTGTCCGAATCTGTTGATAGGTCACTCTTTTGTCAGTCTCTATCATACGCCGCACAACACAGATGTTATCTTCAGTCGTCGCCGTAGAAGGCCGTCCCTCACGTAAATCATCAGTGAGATTAGTGCGACCACGTTTAAACTCATTAAACCAGTTGTAAACAGTCGCACGAGATGGGGCTTCATCGTGAAAGGCCAATCGTAGTCTATCATAACTTTCTTGTTGACTTAAATGACATCGAAAGTCATAAAAAATCATTGCACGAAAATTTTCTCGTGTTAAATTCATGATGACGTGACACAGACAATTTTCAATTTGCCGCCAAATCGTAAAACAAATGACAAATTAATGAAATATATACTCAGTAATATTGGCAAAGAGTTATATTTTCAAATTTTAGAATTATTTTTTTATTATATTGTTTATAAGTGGCCAGTTCTAAGAACTTTCAGTTTGACCCTCGTATACATTTTACTTATCATAATTAAATATAGTATATGTTTATAAACCTACAGTTGCCTCAATGATAACAATCTTTATATATTTTTCTTATGTTAACCTCCGCAATTAAAAATAGCACTCAAAATTATCAATATAAAGAAAATAAAAGTGTTTAAAAGTTACTGTAAAAAAAAAGAAAATCAAATGAAATAACATAGACAAATAATTACAACAATCTTCACTTAAACTTTATATAAGAGATCAGTGATGCGATTTTTAAATATATTTAAAAATGAGTTAAATACATCTACCACATTCAGTTTATCATTGTACAAAATACAAGCCCTCCCTATAAAGCTGTTTTTAGCATAGCAAGTTTTGCTGGGTTTAATATAGAACAGCATTTTTCTTCGGATATTCCTTTCCTGCCTACGAGGAACACGAAAATTAATGTGTTCCAATAAAAATGGTGCATCAACTACATTATTAATTATTTTGTACAGATACATGATGTCGATACATTCTCGACGTTGTTTTAAGGTGGTCATGTTACAAAAATCGAGAGAAGAAACATAATCAGAATGTTGGTGGCCTATTCTATAGAATAGGCCACCAACATTCTGATTCATATATCCAATGATCTTAGGAATTTGCGCTGCAATCTCTCAATTTTATCAACATGGACCATTTGATAAGGATTCCAAACAGTGCTTGCAAATTCCAGTCTATTCCGCACGAAACTGTTGAACAATATTTTATAAGTTGTTGTTGATTTGAATGGTTTTCCCACTCTCAATATAAATCCCAAAAATTTGTACGCCTTATTTACGATGTTATCAATATGAGGATTGAAAGATGAATTTAATGAGGAATGAATTTAATGTAAAAGATAAAAAACTATGATCTGACATTGATATTAAATATTATATCATGGTAAGATCATAGCTTTTAGTATAGTTTTAAGCAACATAATAATTTTGATATACATATAAAGAGTAAAAAAAAATATCATCTATCAAACTAGCGGGAATACCTTACATCCACCCGCCATTAATCAGATACATTTTAATAACCTTTTAACAAATATTTTGATAGCATTTCTTCGCTTGTGTTATTTCTTGTGATAAATTTAACCTTCCCCTGTGATAAATGATAAATTGTGAACCAAACCAATTTCTTAAGGTTAAGGTTAAATGTGATAAATTTAAATTTAACATTAAACTTAAGAAATTAGTGTTAAGTTGAAAAAGGTAACTGTATTTTGAACAGTATTTACAATTGAGTCTCAATAAATAAAGTCAACATCTAGTATTTTAGACGTTGACTTTATTTATCGAGAAATTCGAGTTAGAGTTGTAATTAACTTAAACAAAGGCTTTGTTTACTGGAATTGAACAATGACATTTAACTTTGGTAGTTTTTGGAACCATATAACTTTAGTTTAGTTAGTCTGTTACTTTTATTCAATTACATTTCTAAATAGACCTAAATAATAGAAGAAATGTAAGTACAATATTGTAATTTGTGCACTGAATATATTTTTTTTTACTTTTAAAGCTGTCAAATTTCTTCAGTTCAAATTAAACTTTATTGTACCCACATTTTGATACTAAAATATTGTATGACTAAGAATTAGTTTTTATACAGTTAAAAATATAACTCTCTTTGTAGGGCTTCTTTTTAGTTAAAAGCGTAAAAACAATAGGATTGCACCTTTTACACTTCATAACCTTCGACACATTTCGGTGTCACAATCACTGAGGCCCCAGATTCGATTCCCGGTCGGTTCAATCTAGAAAATAGACTTTTATATACCGTCTCGGATTTAAATGTTGTGTTTAGTTTATACTTATCGAATACTAGACGTGAACTTCGTATCACGTCTTACTACTTAAACCTTCCTCGGACTACAAAAAAAAAATCAAAACCAACTAAATAAGCCCCGCCGTTCCCATGTTTTATCGAGACAAACGAACAGTAATTGATTATATATATATAGATGTTTATTAATATTTATTTACATTTATTGGGATTGCAATGTAAGGTTTTAAAATTAATAAAGTAAAATAAGAAATTTTAATAAAGTAAAATAAGAAATAAGGTATCTACTTCATGAGAAAGAAATCATAAATTATTATTTTTTATTTGCATCGAGCTGCAAGCCACATCTAATTTTACTTTAGAATCATTTAAATAACACTTTGAATACAATAAAAAATAAGAGGCTAAATAATTTTAAAACGAATTCGTTTTCGTTTATTCAGCCTACACAGTAAGAACACTTATGAATGTTAAAAATATACGCTATCGGAACGTAAATCGAATTACACTTATAATAACAGACAATTAACTCGGCAAGAACTATTTATTCTGTCTGTTTTATTTCATTTTATTAAGACTTAACATTGAACATTCATATCAATAAGAGTCTGCAAGCACCTTACATAACATGGCTTGAGACGCGTTCGATGCTTGGGCAAATGAATAATAGGCTGATTAAGCTTGAAAATTTGATTTATTTGAGGGTAAAAAAAACTTGAACAAACAAAAAATAAATATAAAAACAGTTCGTATAATTACCAAATAATATAAATTAAACAGTTAAAAAGAATAAATACATACCCCGTTACTGGATTTTCTGTGACAGATAAAACTTGGTAGATATTTCACGAAGATATACTTTTAGATTTACATTTTCTTATTTAAATTATAATAACTTTATTATTATTAGATTTATATATTTAAATTTCTATGATTAAATGATCATGTTTACACCAGATGAAATTTTTACGAATTTTTACGACAATTCATAAAGAGAATATTGGATTACTCAAAATTTCAAACTACGAAAGGTGAATAATAAAAAGAAATTATGTTGATAATCAAAGACAAAAGGTATGCATGGGGGTACCTAGGACGAAATGAACGGTCGGTGGTACGACCCACCGTTACAAGCTTCATTAAAATTGTATTTATATTTAATAAAGCATGATTTATTATTTACATATTTTTTCATTCCACAATGTTTTTAAAAACGAAAGTATCATTATGGACTCCCTCGGGCACAGCAAATTTGGAGAGAGGGAGGACGCTGTGCTTTAAAATGTAGGTAATGAGTATTACCTTTCTTTTATAAACTAAAAAATTTATGTTTTTAAAAATTACCTATTGAATAATTAAAATTTAATTTAAAAATATGTTAACCGAAAAATGTTTTAAAAAATAATGTCTCTTTTTCGGTAACGGATGTTGTGTGGGCTTAATAAGAAACACTGATTTGACTAGTCTTGCTGTAAAGTAGTTGCCAGTTATGGGGACATTATTGTTAGAGACGCGATAGCGTGAAGTGTAGTGTATCCGGAGCAGTGTAAAAGTGTTGTTAAATCAAGAAGTTTTATTGGAATTTATTCTTTAGTACAAGTATGATATATCATACTGTCAGTAGTTGATGTAATATGTTTTTATACAACAAGCTTTCTGCCAGAGTGTTTGTTCTCATACTCCTGCATATAAACATATTAAAATCCGTTGTGTTATTAGAGTACAGTACAGTTTTATACTATATATATAGATACATGGATATCAAGATAAAAGATAATAATGACATATAAATTAGAGAAGTGTCAAAAATATAATAGTTGAGACTGTTATAAAAATTCAGTTCATTCAAAAATATTTTGTCCTCCATATGTTGCCTGGGAGATATTGCTGCTTAGTAATAAGGCCGCCTTTTGTATACTTTTTTGTGATTATCTTAATTTGTTTTATTGTGTGCAATAAAGTAATAGGGGTTAAAGTATGAAATTACCGATTTGTAGTGAAAATCGAATCGAATTATTGATTTATTAATTTTTAACAAATTTATTAATTCTAAATAGTTACCGTTATTATCTATACATTGCTGCCATCTAATAGGAAGATCATTTATGGCATTGCGATAGAACTCTGAGGATCTAGACTGCACAAACTATGTGAAAGCATTTTGTACTGCCTCCTGGGAAGAAAACTTTTTGTCACGTAGATAATTGTCTAAATCACGAAAAAAATGGTAGTCCGTTGGAGCAAGGTTGACGAATACGAAGGATGACGAATGCTTTCTAACTGCAGTTCCTGAAGGGTCAAAACGATTTCTCGTGCTGTATGAGGTCTCGCGTTGTCATGGAACAATAATGGTGAAGTTCGATTCATGAGTCTGGGTTGCTTTACTGTTAGTTTTTCCAACATTATTCGGAGTTTGGTACAATAGACATCTGCCGTTTTTGCTTGACCAGATCGGAGAAAACTATAGTGAATAACATCATGCTGAAACCACCAAACAGTTACCATTACCTTTTATTGGTAAGTATTGCTTTAGGACACTGATGTGGCGTTTGACCTGGGGTCAGCCATTGCATTTTTCTTTTACGGTTACCATTAAGCATTCACTTTTCATCACATGTCACAATTCAATCCAATATTCCTTCATTTCCGTATCGATTCAACAAGGCAACACAAGTTTCAACACGCGTTTCTTTCTGCAGATCAGTTAATTCATGAGGCGCCCATTTTTCGTATTTTTTGAGTGAGTCAATATTGTGGGTAAGGTAACGTTAAACCATGCCGCCAATTCCTGGGTAGTTTGAGTAGATTGGCTTCCACCACCATTCTTAATTCATCGTTATTCACCTGTGTGGGCGGTCTTCCTCGTGCCTCGTTCTTTAAGTCGACGTTTCCATCACAAAAGCGTTTATATCAAAATCGCTCGGTGCGTTGATTAGCAGTCCACTCTCCAAATGCAAAATTTACATTGCGGGCTGTTTCTGTCGCGTTACTTCCGCGTTGGAACTCGTATCCAAAAATCACTTGAATTTTCGCAGTAACCATCTTTCTTGTCTAAGTTGAATAACAAAAACAATTGAAAGTCGATATTCAAATGTTTCACATTTTTTAAAAGAAGAAAAACAAAAAACAGTTTCTTTCGAAAACCTCAAACCATGAAGATTCTATATCAATTCAAAGAACCTATTACAATAAAACGGCAATTTCATACTTTAATCCGTAATATATTACTATTGTTATAGATAAAGCGTATAATTCATGGTTGATGACTGCAATCTTTAATAATATAGAATTAATTAAATAGCACTAGTTTACAAGGAAGACGAGCATACCAGTCAGCTTTTACTTACTTCAATACATTAATAATAGTTTATGATGTTACTCGTCTGTGTAGTAATCGCTTTATGCGCAAACTTGTTAAGCTCCACGTACTTACAACATAGTATGCATATTCTAAGTTCTATTGTATTTAACAAGAATTTCATAGTATTTTGTATATATAACATCATAGGTACTACAGGTTTTTCTATGTCATGTTTATGATGATGTTGTTTTACAAATGTGCTCTTCTTTCTATAAATTGGTAGAAAAAAATAGTCTAAGCTTTGAGCCTAGTTAAAGGTCATATCGTCAAAGAACAATAATATTTGTGAACGTTCATTTAATATTATGTATGTGTAATCCCAAACTTATAAAAATAAAACCAAATATAATATCAAAGACTCAAGTCGCAGGACTATCAACTTAATACTGATTACTCAGCAATTCGGTTTTCCAAATATTTTATGAAGAGGTGACTTAACTTTATTCTCTCCAGCGGTTAAGAAAAGCCATAAATCATAACGTATGATAAATTATAGAACTATCTGCCATAAGAAGTGAACGCACAATGCTTTGGCATTTGACCAAATTCTCGAAATCGTTTGCTGAAATTATAAATAAAATCCGCAATAAAAATGAGTCGATTGAAAATAACAGTAAAGTAATGGTTTGTATAAGTCCAGAGACTATTCTTGGGAAAACAAAGTATGCATGAAAAATTGATAAGACTAAAATCTTATATTGTTTTAAATAATTAGGTTTCCGGCGACTGGGATGCCATAAACTAGAACTGCGGTCCCAGTTGCCGCATCAGTCACATATACTACTGCAATAATTATGGAGAAGGGATTAATAACCTTTTTGCTAGATTTACCTTAGAATTTTGATTATCAGTAAATCAATCAGTGATAATATAAAAAAAAATTAAGTTACAAAATTTATTAGAGTATTAATTCAAATTCAATATTTAATTTTAAAATTTTTTGCTTTCTTATTTAAGAAAAATTTCGTCTATATGTTCCGAAATATTGCGGTTTCACTGTCTCATTCCCTGGCTTTATATATCCTTAGACATTGTAATTTGGTTGGCATTATTACAGTTATAACATGTTCAGCTATTTAAATATCAAACAACATCAATAATGTAACCATATTTCAAGCAATAACCAATAAATATCTTATCCCTAACACATAAGCGATTCGTCGTCAAAAGAGTTTGAGAATCGTTGTTATAGATACTTTTATGTAAACGTCAAACCGCTACGTAGAATAAATATCACATGCATATTTATCCCAAATTAAGTTTCAATTTAAAACAATGAAGGTCAATATTGAAAATTTCATTTCTACATCAATCCAACTGGGATCCGAATCCAGGATGAGATCTCAGATATGTGAAAACCTTGAAACTATCTTTCATTTTTTGGATAATTTATTAACTTAAATACAATGTTATTGCCTATTTCTTAATATGATGAACCCATCTCTCCGACGGTTCGCATACTGGAGAAGATAATAGATCAATTTCCTCGTGAGAATTGGTGCCGCGTCTGGTTCTACGACACGACATGATGACAAATCATGTAGCCTTTATTAGACTACGGAATATATGACCCAATTCAAGCATGGTTTGAGTTAAAATCGATACTAATGATCTTACTTAGACTACGCAATTAATTATATTCCGAAATTAAATTTGATCTGCCCATAATACCATAGTTTGTACTCCGAAACTGTAGGACCGATTTTAAACACGCTACATATAATGTAGCTCGGGTGATATTTATATTATTTTATATTATAAACAAAAAAGATTTGATTGTTTTGTTTCTTTGCTTTGGATAGACTCCAAAAATACTAAGTTACTTTTAAACATTCTTTCATTTACTGGAAGCTCTAGCTGTCCGCAGATGACATAGACTATAATTGATGCAGTCTAACGGCCGGTTTCTGAATTGAAAAAAGTATAAAATCTTAACTGATTATTCTCAATAACTTATTTTTTTTACGTTTCATATAGCAAAAACTCCAAGTTTTATCAAACTGCTTTCAATCAGTCATAAAAAAAAATCAGAAACGAAAACCCGTTTAAGTAACGTTTTAGATGATTTAAGAACGGTTTGAGACTTGCCTAATTTTTAATTCTTCATTCAGAAACCGGTTGTATGTAGCTGTGAAACAGCTAGCCATTTACAACTTTATTCCATGTATCAATTTTTTTTTATCATCGATACGTGTGTAGATAATATTTCTTTCATTCCACAGAGCCTATCAAACCGGAATGGCGTGTATGGACTCGTGGATCAAAAGATGCTTGCCCACTGATGGTCAGAAATTAGTCCAACAACAAATAGGCGGCGCACGTGCACTAATGCGCTTCCTTTGCACCAACGAAACTGCACTAAGAAGAGGTATAGTATATATTATAGTACCATTAACATATAAATGGTGATAATACAGGAGGAGCTCAATAATGCAGTTTTTGTCGCGCTCGGTTTACGATACGGTTGTTAAGCAAATTTTGCAAGGACCGGTAATAGGATGACCAAAAAATATTATCCCGAGCTCTTCCGTGCTTCGGAAGGTACGTTAAGCCCCGGTCCCGGCTGCATATGCAGTCGTTAACGACCACTGATCAGAACTGGGCCTACTTGGTGGGTCATGGCCCATTCTCCCTATTCGACTTGGATCCATTCCTTCCATAGGGAATGCCTGATTAGCAACAGTGGGGTTATTAATAGGTTGGAGATGATACTGAGAGTCATAATACAGTAATGATTATACCTCTCCTTGTCCAAGACGGGTTTTTACGTGTAGTAACGCTGATTGTGTTAGCGACGACCACATATGTTCAAAGCTATAAATATAAAAAAAAAAATAACATTTTGCTCTGTGACAACTTCATCTGTAATGTCATTACGTTTTTTGTGTGTAGCGGTGTCACATGTATTTTGAGATTTTATCATTACAAGTGAAATTTAAAACATTTAAATAGCGATAGTGATCTGCAATAAATTGTAACAACTAAAACAATCAATAAAATGAAGATAAAAATTAAAGTCAGTGTAACAAGATCAAATTTTTGGTTATACAAAACATCGAAATCAGGTAAAGTTTTGACTGTGTTTTGTCAGGTGTTTGAAAGGAATTGCTACTTTTCAAGGAATAAGGTAAGATAATTAAGTTACTAAAATTATAAAGCAAAGTTAATCAAATAGTGTTAAGGTAAATTTTATAACTATATTACTTTGAAACAACTGTTTCCTTCCGGTATCACGTCACTAAAAACTACAAACAAATATTCAATATAAAATACGGTTTCCGGTAGAAATTCGTTTTTCAAAGTTTTCGTCGGGATTATTACTTTTTTAATGTTTCCGGATAACCTTTTTTCTTCTTCTTAACATCCGTCCGCCATTTGGTCTTTCCTTTTCGAGAACCTTTCGAGTGTAGACTTAAAATGGGAAAAAGGAAAAGTGATGAAGAAAAGTTAAGAAAAATTAAAGCCAAAATCAGAAAATTAGAAAAAAAGTTACAAAAAGAAGCTACAAATAGCAGTTCATCAGAAGAGGTGGAGAATGAAGAACCACAGCAGCAGACCTCCACAATAATCAGTGAGGAGTTGGAACTTGTTGAACCTACTATAGAAAGAAATACCACAGGTTGGTTACCACACAACATTCTTGTCATATTCACCAATGTTTTATATTTTTTATTAGTTTATACATTTTAAATTAATTAAAATGACCTGTGTCCAAAAATGATTTTGTGGTTGCTAAAATCAAATTATCAAGTGCTATCACACTGCGGGTAGACAAGATAAATAAATTTACCAAATACTACTTGGGGTAAAATTCATATTACAGAATCTAAATATTAATTCAAAAAGTGATATCATACAACTTTTCATTAACTTTCTATTATTTAGTGCTATCATACTGCAGATTGCCAATTTTTTATAAACTTTACATCACTACGTGCTATCACACTGCGGATAGACACTATTTCATTGATTAAACACAAGCGCTATCACTCTGCGGATAGACACTATTCCCTTGATTAATTAAGCACTATCACATTGCAGATAGGCATTTATTTCTTAGAGAAACCCTAAAACCTTGTAAAATTTCCAGAAGAGGAACTGCCAGAAGAGTTCCTTCTAGCTCTGGGAAGTGAGGGCATACAACAAACGGAAACAGGAGATCCTATCAGAACAGAACTGGCACATCGCTGGGGAAATCTCATGCGAATAGGTCTTGGGAAGGAAGCGAAAGATGCTCTTTCAAAGAAATATCCAACACCTTCAAACTTTCCAGAAGCAACAGCACCGGCAATGAATCCAGAATTGCTGGCCACTATGTCGGAAGCAAGTGTTAATAGGGACAAACGTATAGTTTACAGACAGAATATGACAGGAAGGCTAATGTCCTCTTTAGGAAAATCACTTTCAGATCTTTTGAAAGGCAATATAAATAGTAAACAACTAATAGAAGAAATCAATGATGCAGCCAAGCTTGCAGCAGAAATTTTTTACCAAGATTCTGCCTCAAGGAAATTCTTTGCTCTGTCGGGCACAACCAAAACAGTAAGGGACACTGTTCGAAATTTAAAATCTGACGAGTATTTATTTGGTAAAGATTGTGCGGAAAAAATTAAGGCTTCACAATCAATTCAAAAAACCAGCACACAAATAAAACATCCCAGCCAACCAAAGACTACTATAAATAAGAAACAGGGAAACTGGAGAAGCCCACTGCAACCACAACTTCAACGGCAGAAACCTCGCAGTGGGCCCCAGAGACAGTCGTACAGGCATCTACCTCCAGTGAACCAGCAACTACGACAGAACCCAAGACAGCAACTTCCACATCATGCACAAGCAACCCGAGGCAGAACCAAGTATCGCCGTTGAAAGATCAGGTACTTGCTTGTAGAATTAGACTATTTTATAATAACTGGCTAGCTATCACTAATGATCCAATTATTTTAAATTGGGTACACGGTTATGAAATTCCATTTACTGATGATATTCCTTGTTTTGACTGCCATCCTCAAGTCTGGTCCAAGGACCAATTGAGAATCATAGATTTTGAAGTTAAGAACCTAATAAAATTAGGAGCCATTGAAGAATGTTCCTATAGACCAGATCAATGTACTTCTCCAATCTTTCTAATTTCAAAACAAAATGGAACCTATAGATTCATATTAAACCTGAAAAAGCTAAATAGTTTTGTCAAAATTGAACATTTTAAATTAGAAGACATCAGAACAGCTTGTAAATTAATGTCACGCCATTGCTATATGTCAACCCTAGACTTAAAAGAATCATACCTTTCTGTACCCATTGCAAAGGAATATAAGAAGTTTTTAAGATTTACATTTAATGGTAAATTATATCAATTTAATGCACTGCCATATGGATTAAGCACAGCACCTTTTGTGTTCACAAAACTCCTTAAACCAATCATAACTTACTTAAGAAATAAAGATATTGTTTTATCATATTATTTGGATGACATTATATTTTTCAATAATTCTGTAACAGGATGTAAAGAGAATATACAACAGGCATATAATTTATTACAAGATTTAGGATTTCAAATAAATTGGGAAAAAAGTGTCCTTAAACCAAATAAAACCTGCAAATATCTAGGGTTTATATTAAATTCATCAAATCTTTCAATATCAGTCCCACATGACAAGCAAATATCTATAACCGAAAAAATTTATAATTTTAAGGATAAAAGACACTGTAAAATCAGAGATTTTTCTAGACTGATAGGTTACCTAAATTCTATTTGTATCGCAATACCATATGGGTGGCTTTATACAAAGCTGTTAGAAAGAGAAAAATACTTAGCTCTATTAGCATCAAAAGAAAATTATGATTCAATAATGGATTTACCATATCATCTAGGTCCTGAGTTTGAATGGTGGATCAAAAATATAAATAACTTTAATATAATTAAAAATTCCAAATATAAATTAGAAATCCATACGGATGCAAGTAAAACTGGTTGGGGTGCAGTTTGTGGTTCAGACAGAACCTCAGGATCTTGGTCAGCTGAGGAAAAAAATTATCATATAAATTTTTTAGAATTAAAGGCAATCTTTCTAGCAATTCAGTGTTTTGCTAAAGACATGTTTAACTGTCAAATATTATTGAGAGCAGATAATACCACTGCTTTAGCATACATAAATAAAATGGGAGGGATTCAATTTCCTCACCTTAATGATATGGCACGTAAAATATGGCAATGGTGTGAAAAGAGAAATATTTATTTGTTTTGTTCCTATATTAATACCAAAGATAATTATGAGGCAGATAAAGAATCGAGACGTATAAATATTGAATGGGAACTGTGTCCTAAAACCTATAAAATAATTATTGATAAGTTTGGTACCCCTGAAGTCGATTTATTTGCATCTAGGATAAATAATAAATGCACAAAATTTATTTCATGGAAAAGAGACCCGAAAGCCTTTGCAGTTGATGCTTTCACTGTGAGTTGGAGTGATATTTTCTTTTATGCCTTTCCCCCCTTTGCATTAATATTGAAATGTTTACACAAAATCAAAATGGATAAAGCAATGGGTATCTTAGTTTATCCATACTGGCCCTCTCAACCTTGGTTTCCCTTATTAAAATCATTATTAATATCTGAACCTATCATATTTGAACCTCACAAAAATCTTATTGTGTCCCCTTTCAGAATGGTTCATCCCCTTCACAAACAACTTTCCCTGGCGGCAGGGCTGTTATCAGCGAGGCATACTTAAGAAGAAATATCCCTAAATCTGCTTTAGATATAATGTTGAAATCTCTTGCGAACAACACAATTAAACAATATCATAGTTCCTTGAAGGTATGGTGGGAGTTTTGTAATTGTAATAATATTAATCCGTATGAGGGTTCTATCTCCCACGTATTAAATTTCCTAAGTGATTATTTTAAATCTGGAGCCTCATATGGTACTTTAAACTCAACAAGATCAGCCTTATCTTTAATATTAGGACCCACAGTAGGATCTGATGACAGAGTAAAACGATTTATGAAGGGGATTTTTCGCTTGAAACCACCCACACCCAAGTACAATGTAACCTGGGATCCGGGCGTTGTTTTAAACTATCTTAGCAACTTTTATCCAAATGAAAATTTACCATTAGAATATTTATCTAAAAAATTAGTCACATTACTCGCCTTAACAACAGCACACAGAGTTCAGACTCTCTCTCTTATTAAAGTAGCAAATATTCAATTTATGAATTCGGGGGTTCAAATTTATATTTCAGATCTTATTAAAACTTCTAGCAGAGGGAATTTACAACCTGTGCTTCATCTCAAGTCCTATGACATAAAACTTGAAATTTGTCCCGTTACAACTTTAAGATCTTATTTAGCTAAGACAGAACCCTTAAGAGATAAAAGTGAAAATTTATTTATTTCTTTTAAAAAACCTCATCTTAATGTTACATCACAGACAATAAGTCGTTGGATAAAATCAACATTGGAAGAAGCTGGCATAGATACAAATATTTTTTCTGCTCACAGTACTAGGCACGCTTCAACATCTGCCGCTAATCGATCGGGCATGAATATAGACCTTATACGTTCGACTGCAGGGTGGTCAAATAACTCAGTTATGTTTGCAAAACATTATAATAGACCTGTGATAGTTGAGGGACCAACAAATTATAGTGTTATGATCTGTGACACAGCTAATATTAATGTTTCTTAAATTTGTTTCTAATTCTGTATAATTTTTTTTAATTAGGTATAAGTTATTCAAGTTTTTATAATATCTAATAAGAAGTTGATTAATGATTATTATTTTAATTATATATCAAAATATAAGTCAAAAGACTTTAAAATATAACATTATTTTATGTAGTTAATATTCATGTTATTTCTTAAAAATGTGTGACTATAATAAAACTCATTTATTACATTTTTTCTTTTTATTATAAGTAGTATTCACAACCTATACTTTAAACATCTACACGTAAAAACCCGTCTTGGACAAGGAGAGGTATAATTATGTGATTAAACGAACTTACCTTAAGTGAAGTTCTATCACAATTATACCAGGCTCCTTGTCCAAGACGGGACTCCCACCCATCCCACAGAGATATGTACAGTATCTCTCATCCCTTATTTTCAGAGTTGTTCATACTACCTCCTACGCTTTAAACATAATGACATTACAGATGAAGTTGTCACAGAGCAAAATGTTATTTTTTTTTTTATATTTATAGCTTTGAACATATGTGGTCGTCGCTAACACAATCAGCGTTACTACACGTAAAAACCCGTCTTGGACAAGGAGCCTGGTATAATTGTGATAGAACTTCACTTAAGGTAAGTTCGTTTAATCACATAATAATATTATACAAACTATTTCACGACAAACATTACGACATCTGAGAAACTATAATATCCAACAGCTTCCACACCCAGTCAGTATCTGTAAAATCTTTATATTTTAAATCTTTGGCAAGCACTATTAATTTGAAATTGGAAAAATGTTCACGAACCTCTCGCTACAACTATTTGATATGTGACAGCGATTGCGGTCGCGAAGTTTTTTGAAAGATATTGAATGAACGATCTCATTCTTTTTGATCATTCGTTATGTAAACGATTGCATTTTAAACGTTACGTAATTCCTTTAATCGCTATTGTAAGCACTAGAACTATGAAAGGGTTTGCGATAAATTTTAAAATAAGACAGTTAAGCCACTGCTTTGCTCCGTCCGTACACAAATTAACGTGTACTCTACACGTGTTTCGACAATCAAATAATTTAATTACAAAACGCAATTAAAGATTAATTGCAACTACTTTTTTAATCAATTGTCAATTGAATAATTCGTTTAGTAAAGCTCAATTTTGAGCACATCAGCTGTTAAAAAAGTTTTCGAAGATGATTTTGTACTTCACCAACGTTGTATCAAGGTTTAAAATAAATCGGAGAAATTTAATTAAGCTGTATAACCAGTCGTGCCGATAGTACATTACAATAAAACCTACTTATCTGTAGATTGACATATTAGTTTTCAATGAATAGTTTTTCAAAGTTCACTGATATGTCACAGTTAAAATCATGAACTCTTTTAAGTTTCAATAAAATTAACCTTTACCTGCCCTGCGATTCTTTAAATATCCAGACCCGAATTTGAATTCCCTCATTTAGTGTAAAAATTATATTGATTCCAATTTTTATATAAAAATACAAAACAAAATTGATTGCACAAACGTGTCTCTGATATCCTATTCCTATGTCATTTCGAAACTCACTTCATTTATGCCACGAAACGTTTTTACCAATTCATAGAATCGCTGGGCTGAAGATGAATTATGTAACATTCTGTAATTTCATTAGGTAGGCGTATGATGTAGCTTCCCGATAGTGAAAGAATTACAAAATCGATTCAGCAGTTTCTGAGCTTGTAGAATGCAAACAAACAATCATACTTTTCCTATATACAATATTAGTATAGTTTATTAGATTTCACATTATTCAAATATTTATAAATAACGGGAAGAACAACATTTCTGTCGCCTTTCTTAGGTCTGCCTACATAGCTATGATCAAACTTTATCATTATTATTATATTGTATTAAGCTTCGCTATAAAGTACAATAGAGATTTCGAAACGACCATAGTATTAAATGTTTTTTATTTTTAATTTAGAGTAACTCCATGGCGTAGTGCATAAACGTAACGGCAAGCGATCGTTGTTGTTAAATGAATTTTAGCTCGTGCTACTCCGTGCTTCGAAAGGCATGTTAAGCCGTTAGTCCCGGCTGCATCTGCAGTCGTTAATACCTTCCGATCCGCATTGGGCCAGAGTAGATGGTCATGGCCCATCCTCCTTAACGATCCATAATGAAGGCCTGAGCCCCTGCAGTGGGATGTAGAAGGGTGATGATGATGATGTTAAATTAAATCTTAATTCATATATTTAATAAGCCATTAAACTTAGACTAAATATAAAATTACAAGACATTAGTTTTAAATTCCTTAATGACTTAAAAATTAAAGTCTTATTTTAAACTTTCAGATTATTAAACTAAATCACTAGAAGCAATTAGTGCGTTATCACCTGTGTTTGCGAAACTTTAAACGAGTTTCTTGTTGTGTTTTATGAAATATTACTATACTTGCACAAGTTTCTATTGAACTAACTTATGAACCTGTCATTTTGTTCTCATTAAAATGTTATATATATGTATATTTGTGTTATGCTTATTTTTTATTTCTCTCAATGATTACATATGCACCTGCTTTTATCGTTTATTTTAATCTCCACATCACCTAAAGATTGATTGGCAGAGAATGCCTAAGGCATTAAGTCCGCGTTTGTAAGATTGTGCATTAAGAATTAAATAAATAAATTAAATATAATTCAATTGCAATGACACTTTTATGCCGTGCATAGGTAATATAGAAATATTTATTGACTAGATTATAAGTCCTACCACTGCTGAGGACCAGTACCGGTGCCTATATTTATCATAATAGTGACAAATTGTTCCAGACCATTATACTAACAGAATTCAAAAATATTTGAGATAATTTGCCATGTTTTGGTAAACTGATGGGCCGCTGTGTGTACGTACACCATTTGATAAAAATTGAAAACTAAAAATCTATTCATGAAATACAACGGATTTATTTCTCTTTCCAACATATAAAATAAAAATATCCACCATAATTTTTTACAACTTAATAGACTAATTTTTAATACAAGGCAACTTATTCATAAAAGAAGTCTATATTGTTTATTCAGACTATATTACTACGAGCATTTACGTAACTTGAAAACTATGCAATTGGTTAACAAAGATACTTTCAGCGGGTTTAGAGTATTATTTTTAAGTCGGCGAAAGAGCATGTAAACTCAGCAAGAGCTACTTTTTTCTTCATATTTATTTCGAATATCCAATTGAAAACTTGTTAAGCTTACTTGGTTTTCAATGTGATTATCCTGGTATATTTTAAACAGTATGACATCTGTCGGATTTCTTCCTAACTTGTTACCACTATGTAATGCTAATAATAATAAAAAATAAGTAAACTGACTTTATAAAAACTATGAAATCAATTTCCATCACAATATTAGAACATAAACTTTTTCTTACGTTAATCGATTAAGTTTTAAATGACTAATTCTTGTAAATCTAATCTAAACCACGGAAACTGCTACAATGATATTTATGAAATATATTATGCATGGGAGTTTTCGGGGATGATTAATCGATATAGCTGGGTTTTATTTACAAAAAAAAAAATAAACCAGGTAATGTTATAAATATACAATTTGCTAGCTATTTAATTCAATGTTTGCTAAGGTTTAGCTTCTCAATCTCAAATAATTCTGATTCCGATAATCATTGTGCCAATCTTTATTCTTCTTAAGATTAACTATTTTAAGCTCTTGTTTTATCTGACATTGCCAGTAGACACATAGAAAGTTAATATTAAACTTTGAAGGAAGAAAGTCATTCATAAAACAATTACCTGTTTTTACATTGAACTAACTATTTTCCCGCAACTCCCACTTAAATTATATCCTATGTCATCCGCCTATGATGTAGCTGCCCATATGAAAGACTTTTTAAACGCAAACAAACAAAGAATCAAATCTATCCTCTTTATAAAGTTATTAGTATTTAAATTAATAGTGAAAAATTAAGTATAGATATACAGGAAATGTAAATAATGTTTCGTTGAATTCAGTAGTCGTAAAAATCTATTCATAAACTCATTGCTATTTGCAGTGACATAAATTACGTCTATCCTTTTGTTACGTTTGAATTCTGAGACTGAATTATTGCTGCCAGTTTGCTTTGTTGAGTTTTGTGACCATTTGTGTCTCAATAAAATAGGAATGTTGGCAGAAATTGTTTTCATTTGAGTAATAACAACAAGTAACGTAGTTAATTTGCAAATGAGATAAATAATTGGTCGATTATTATCATAGTAAAAAAATATAGTGAAAGCTTACTAGATGTATATTACCTATATTATTACAGTTTACAAAAATGGGAAATGTTTTTTACAAAAATTGAGCGGGTGGTAGTTCAAAAGTATCAATTAAATTTAAATAATAGGAACAAATGCGTAGTAATAGTACACACAATGCTTGCAATGCCTTTAACAGTTTTGTGTACTGAATGGCAACGAATATTAATAAAACCTCAATCTTTATAATCATTCTTTATAACTGTAATGATAAATTAGCTAAACTGTGTAGTTAAAACTGAACCATTTTGTATTGTAAACAAAATGGTTCAGTTGTATACAAAAAGGTTTCACGTATATGGTGTCAAATATTAATAACATCCTTATTAATAATTCATTTTAAACACCAGAATACATCCACGTTAAAGTACTTACACAGAGGGATAAAATAAATTGGTATATTTTATCCACTACCTCAAATTCGAGGCGTGGCCGTGATAAAATTATGCGACACACAATGTACAATTCTTACCACAAAGCCTTTTAAATGATACCCCAGAGATTTATAAGAGGCGAACATTTTCAGACTGTATTGCGATTTATTTTCTTTGTTCCCACATTCTCAGGTGTTAATCTGAATAATTTTGTGACAAAAATTATCTTATTTATTTATTTAATCTTTATTGCACAAATTAAAATGTACAAATGGTGGACTTAATGCCATAAGACATTCTCTATTAATCAACCGGAGAGTTTAAAAAAGGCGGTGCAACAATGAAACAGAGACACAGTTTCAATGTGAAAAATAAAATTATAAACTACCAATATCTCTGCATAAATTTACATACATACACAACATATATGTATATACATAGACATTTTAACCACATACCTCAGAAGATTCAATAGATGTTCGCGCAGTAGATGTTTGAAGACAAGTTTATTTGGAGCAGCTTGTATGTGGCAAGGCATGCAGAGTCGTAAATTTGAACTTGAACCGAAAATTAATTGGAAATGAAACCTGTCCGATGAGGAGGAAAAGCGAGAGTTTGCTTGCTGTCTGAACGAAGATTACGACTGTGAGAAGCACCTAGATACTGAAATTTACATTTCGAATACCCAGGTGCACACGTATCATTAATTATAGAACAGAGAAAAATTATCTTATACCGAGGTATAAAAAATATCTTATACCACAGTTGGTATAAGATAATATTTGGCAATTTGTGTCAATTCAGAGTAACACCTTAGAGGTTTCTTAGGCAATGCAGTCTCAAAATGTTCGCCCCTTATAGATCTCTAGGGTGTCATTTAGAAGGCTTTGTCAGTATGAATATTAGCATATTTAATATGGAATTACAGTATACAAAAATGTGAACTGTTTTTACGAACATTGCGCGGGCGGTAGTACAAAGTATGAATTAAATTTAACTAATAGAAACAAATGCATAGAATTTATAAAAAAATACATATTACTTGCAATGCATTTAACAGTTTTGTGTACTGAATGGCAACGAATGTTAATGAAACCTCAATCTTTATAATCATACTTTTTAACTGTAATTTAAACTACATTATAAATTAGCTAAACTACATCAGGTGTACTTTATTCTGAACCATATTTTATATTTTATACGTATATGGTATCAAATATTAATAACAAACTTATTAATAATTCATTTTAAACACCAAGAATACATCCACGATAAAGTACTTACACAGAAGAATGAAATAAAGTGGTATATTTTATCCATTACCTCAAATTCGAGATTTCCAAAGTTTAAAAAAATACAAAATTTCAAAATAACGTTTATTTTGTTAATAGAGTTCTTGAAAGAGTTAACGTGCTGGGGTCGCGTGTCACCGGACTGGTCTCGGTGCGTGGACGAGTTGCAGGACGCCGTACGGGAGATCAGCGAGAGAGCACAGCAATTGACATACTTCAACAGGAACGCTGAACTTTGCTGGTGAGATTACACAAAAAATATTGAGACCTACTTAGTTAAAAATGGCACTTCGTGCGCGTAAATTATAGCCTATGTTATTCGCTTGTGATATAGTTTCCCATAAGTGATATAATTTCGTGATGGGATCAGTATATCCCAAGATTATTCCGTACAAATAAAGTTAGAAACTTATCTTTATTATATTAGTAATAATTTGTCCATTGACAATAGTTAAGGCCTTAGCTACTATAAGCCAGTTGTAATAAAAAGTTATTTCTACTATTGATCATACATTTTTTGAGCAATTTACATAGTATTGCTAACTAATGAATGTTAACTAATAGTCAGTTAACTAGTGATTAAACAACAGGCTGTAAACTGGATTAAGAAGCTACTGATATATTCATTAATTAAAAAAAAATTATATATACTGATATATTCGTTAATTAAAAAGAAAAAAAAAACACTTTCATTTAAACCAGCATAGGTGTTCTACACTGGATCGGAATCCGTAAATCTAATCGTATTACTGCTGAATATCAACTCACCTGGGGCGATTATTTGATAAAAAATTCTTTAAAAAATTGCTGTGCTATAGGTAAAATAATAAAAATAATAATTTGTTGTTCGAAATAAAAATTATTTCGAACAACATTCAGAAATTCACATATTTTTGTTAGTTTAACACAAAATAAACTTAAAATGTAGTGTTAGTATCGTTTACAATTATTGAGAAACTAATTTTGTAACGTAATTATGAATTATGGGTAAATAAATTGAGTTGAATTATTCACAATTTTGTTACAAATTATTTAAACCGCATAGTGATTTTTGATTTAAATTTTTAGCTAAGTTTATCAATCCAAAACCACCAGTGATAGAAAATATAGCTTGTTATTAAAATTATTCACTGTGTCATTTTGTAAACAGTCGTACGGATTTGTAACACTTTACAAAATGATCTGGCGCTTAAAAACCTCATTTTACAGATCAGCGGGCTTTTGTAAATAGACAAAGCCATTTGTAAAATAACGAATAAAACAATGACGCCAATTAATTCTGTACTATATACTACATAACTATTTCATAAAAAAACAAAAAACATAAACTATTAAGTAAATTATCTATAATTAAAATAAGCCTAACAGCCAGTTGCGCAAACGCCCATTAAAATTGTAATTAGTTTAAGGTGACATGGGTTACATACAAATTTGACATTAATTAGAGCTTAAAACGTCATTAAACCTTAATGGACGTTTGTGCAACTGACTATTAATCAATTACGTATGATGTATGGAGCTTTCCGTAGGCGAAAGAATTTTTATAATCGAATTAGTATTTCAGAAGAAAACAAAGTTAGAAACTTTACCTCTTTATAAAATTAGTATATACTAACAATAAAATATTGTTAGCGGACTAAATTTTATTTGTCTTTTAGATAGATTTTATTTACGTATTTTTTTAATCTTTTGCATTAAAAATAAATTACGGCGATATATTGATTATCGCTTGACGTCACACATTTGTACATTATTACACAGTTGTGATGTTTCTTGTTAAAAAAGCAAAAAAGATTTACGTATTTTATATTTTTCTTATTTCTATTATCTGACTTACGGAATAATAATAATATATTTTATATCATCATCCCCATTGTGTTCGATAAGGAATTGATTAGATATTTGTTTCAGTGCAAGGGACGCGTTCGTCATGTGCGTGGGCCACGCAGGTCGGTCTTGCTCAAACTCGGCGAGCACGTTGCTCAGACGAATGGCTTGGGTACTAGCTCAGGACGTGGCGGCGTGCAGTCAACAACCAAGAGCCTACTGTTCAGCACCACCGCCCCCCCTCACGACGCCGTTGTTGACCGCATTGTACGGCATGATTTTATATCCACCGCGATTGTAAAATGCCAATAAAAGTTTAGATAGCGCATTGTCAATAAATGACTCAAAAATGAAATTTAAATTACATGATTTTGAGTTGAATTAAAATGTGTCAGAGAATAATAGATAAATAACAGGTTGATTATGAAGCCAGGGGAGCCGTCCCACCATTTCGTAAGCTTATTATGAGTTCAGTAGAAGAAGATAACCGAATATGCCTACTCCCTAATATGAAACTTCTTCAGTAATTCTTAGCAGGGGATTGTAAATTGTCAATAAGGACAAATAATTTGCGATTGGATAACGGATTCGTTTGAGTAATTGTAAAGTGTATTAAAATTTTTATAAAGAATAATGTAGGATAGTAATTTCGGTATTCCATTTTAATACTATTCTATGTTTGTTTAAGCCCCTCTAGATTTTTATTGCCATTAACTAACATATAGGAGCTTTGTTTGCTGAACCGAACATTTAAGTTCGCTCCAAGTTCAAATTAGTTTGCCATTGACTAAGCCGAGATTAACAGCCGTAGAGGTTGGATACTACTTAACGACTATTTTAGTTTACAATAGCCGGTTACATGCGATAGAGTTAAATACTATTACGTAAACAAATAATGACTAAACTTGTTGTCTTTATTAGAAGTTTGGAAGACAGTAAATATGTATATCGATATTGGGTATTTGAAGTAAAAGGTAATTACATCTGTTAATTTTAAAAAGAAACATCTAATACCTTTCTACTCAAATCATCAGTTTAATAAATCTTTTTAAATAATATATTTTATTTAGATTAGTAGAAAAATAATAGGAAAATAAATCCCTAAGCTCAAAATTATACGAAAATTATATAAAAAATGTAGGTACCTAACTCATATTTTATCAAGAAGGAACCAATTTAAAGCATAGGATTGTCTTAAAATAAGGTATGTATGAATAAATAGAATGAGTAATTTAGTGAAGAAGGAATACATAAATTAGACTAAAAGCTTTCAGTTAAAATAAATTGTATTTACAAATAAAATCTTTTTGATGCTTTTAAGTAAATCTGTTGCGTATTTTTTTCCTCTAATTTTTAATTAATTTTGTTAATGTTGAGGTACCTTTTATTAATACTCTTGTTGTTCTCATCTCATTTTCATAGCTTTTGTCGAATATATAAACTGAGATCGGTTCCCGGTCGGGTCAAATGAAAATTAACTTTTCAATAGTGTCCCGTGTATGGGTGTTGTGTGTGATAACTTCGTTGTTTAAGATAATCCATAGAATATTATAGATATTATTTATTTACTGACAGTCGAAACTATTTCTGTTTAATATATGATGTTAGAGTCAAAATATTGAGTTGTAATTTGCGACAGTTTGTCGCCAGCGGTATTTCCGGACCGATACGACATTCAAACTTTCAAGCGTAGAGCACATTCGTCCCTCAAAGGCCGGCAGCGCGCTTGTAGCTCCTCTGGTGTTGCAGGTGTCCATGGGCGGCGGTAATCACTCACCATCAGGTGATCCGTCTGCTCGACTGCCCCCTATTCCATAAAAAAAATTAACAAAGTTTTTGAAGGTTAATAGATTTAAAAGAAGACATAATAGTGAGTTAGGTGTATGGTAAATTAATGAACGTAAACTGATAATGATTAATTTTAGATGGTATAAGGAACATAATATATTACTTTTAAGTAGATAATGTAAATAATTGGCTTCTCTGATATGCCTCTAATGTAACGAAAATAGATAGAAAATACAATAATTAGTAGCTGCCTAATCTAGTTTTATTTTTGTAATTGCATATTGTTATTTGGAGTAAAAATTAGTCTGAAAATTAATCTTAGTGTAATTTTGTTTCACTTTTAAATACCTTTCTTGATAAATCTTAAAGAAATAGGTGAGTATTTTTTGCTTTTAATTCAATTAAAATTATAATATTTACAATTCACTAGAGATTGTAAATAAAAACCATAAGTCGAGATACAATTTTAAAATACTTTAACACATATTTGTAAATGACGTCTAAATAATAAGTATATTGTTTATTACATGGTTGATGTTGTAAAATCTGAAATTTAATAAAGATCTGTGGTCATATAAGATTATTTTTATTGTACCTATTTTTTCCAACCTCAAAATCGTTATGATTCAGTTATACTGTTCGATAAAAAGGTCGTTATAATATAACCATCGCAAGTTAAAAGTGAAGGTAAAAATACATGTAAAAAAAAATAATATGAAACGAAATATCGACAAAATATCGCTAAGATATCTTATCTTATTTTTAGAGAGTTAGGCGTTCGCACCCCAGCTTAACGCAAGTTATCTGCGATGCGGAACTTAACCAACTGTTTTTAAGAGCCGCTTAGAAGATGGGATAGCAGCTGTAGCTTTTAACACCCACCAATCTGTAGTAGGCCCGCGTGGCGGGTTAACGCCCGATTCTCCATTAGGAAAACTAGTACCTCAGTAGTGATTACTTTAATAGACCATCGGCCTGCGATGATGATAATGCAGATTAAAATATCGTTTTTCAAACATATCTTTCCAAAATAGTACATAAAGTTTTTCATGAGAGTTGAGTCATTCGAAGAAAATACTTATATAATAAATAAAAGCGAAGAAAAGTTGATTCTCCTTAGAGTGTACGACATATGTAATTAAACTGATATACAATCGGACTTGCTTACCCCGCTATGACCTCAGGGATTTTATTTTTAATGTTAAAACAAGCTTTGTTATTAAGGAAGACTTAATAACAAAACTTTTTATGTTTTTTAATTGCAATAATAGTGTTGTGGCGGCGATATTATATTTTAGGGATGTTCAGCTTCCCCACAGTAACAAAACAATTTCACAATTCAATAAGACCAGAATCTTCCAGTCAAGTCACTAATCTGAATAATATTTCTAAGTTTCTGTAAGATGGAATATCCAGTATGCGGTTTTACTGTCACATATTATTGTTGCCATAATTCTATTAATTAAGTAAATATGTTAAATCACGCTCACTGAAGACCCATTATACATACTCAAAGACGTTGTTCAATTTATTATTAATTTAACAGCGAACGGGAAGGATAATGATTTCCAACATGTTTCCGATAGATATACATAATTAGTGAATATATTGTAACTGACATTATATAATCAAAACTTTGAAATAATTTTGTCATTGCACATGAAGTTCCACTATCAAAGATTCTTTTTCGTGGTCGCTAAACTCTTGGCAGAGTGGTCGAGGTCGTCTGTTGAGGGTTTGTAACATGCCCCCCGATACGTCGCCACTCGTTTCAGACGGCTGATTTCCTCATATACTCGTATAGAGAACTATTAAAAACAGCCTTTACTTGGTCCGTCCAGCGTATCGGTGACCTTTCGCGTGGTCTCGTTCCTTCCACATTTCCTTACACCACAAGGCGATCTATAGTCATATCTCCTCGTCGAGAGATAGTCATGTCCAAAGAAAGTGGGAACCCGAGCCTGTACTATATGGTGAGTCGTACCACACCTTTTATTTCGTCCTAGATTTCCGCATGTAAACTTTTGGTCTTTGATCTTTAACATAATTTCTTCTTTATTATTCACTTTTCGTAATTTAAAATTTTGGGTATCGGATTATGCTCTTTCGTATTGCCAGTTCGTGAAATTTCATCCAGTGAAAACATATCATCAATTTCTGATCCAAAAAATTATTAGGAATTTATCAAAATATAATTATAATTAGTAGTTCTGTTATTTTCACGTATTATATATAAATCAGTAAAAAAAAGATGTAACGTATTACTAAAGTTCTATTTACTCTATAAAATAAATCAAGTTATCAAGCTTAGTCAGCCTTTCATTTACCTAAGCACCAAACCCGTCACAGTACTATGGAAGATAGACGCTGTTTGATGCTGAATCCCTGAAGGATGGACTGGTTGGTCCTGAACTCGTCTATCGTCTATAAGGTGTCCATCTTCTTTCAAACCAAAGATTATAGTTGTTATAATACCTTAAATTATGCTACCTAAAACACGTTAAATCAACACTAATTTATTTACTTAAAGATTGAACGGATAGATCTCAGAGTATGAAGCTGAAGAGATGGAGGCTCCCAATATTATTGTATACGTACGTAAGTTTTATTCTAATAGATAATCATTATTAGTAAATTTTCAATGGAACCACGAAAGAAATAATATGATACCTTCATACTAACAAAGCTTGTAACAAAGTAGGTAATCAGTAAATGAGTCATAAAATGTGGTTTTGCGGGTATATTATTAACGAGAAGATTAACCAAATCACTTTACTACGTAGCCAACTTAATTCTGTTAACAATAATAGAATTAAATGGGTTTCATTAAGATTTTATCAGTTTAAATTCCTTTCAAGAATCTGTGGCAAATTCGGCTATTAATCTAATCGAAATTAATTTATTAACGAACATGAATCGTTTTAAATAAAACTTCTAGATTTTGCAAATTAATAATAGAATTAGGCATTAATTTCTTATTTAGGACAACGTTGAATCAGATGGATTTCTATTTTGCTATAATTTTGCCAAGATTTATTAGTCCAGTTAAAATAGTAAAAAACATACTGATGGTGATAGTTTTGCATGAACACCCAAAAACGAAACAATAAAATTTTCTATTTTCATATCTTCTATATAAAGTTTATCGTCATTATCATGATCTAATTTTGAATAATAATCCAGTCATGGACGAATACATCTTCCTTCTTCCTCTATTTCTAGCCCTATTCATCAAGAGTTGTCGTAATATGTTTCTAAAGTTTCTACCAACTATATATAACTCTATACGAATTAGCTACTATAAAAATGGCTACTGTAACTATTATATACGCAGGTAACACGAAAACGTTAAACGAAAGTGTCGGGAACTGTCGTTGACCAATTTATAGGTTTTTTACGACCAAATAAAGCCTCAAAATGTAAGTATACTATTACACTGGTAATAATTAATTTTATCCAATTGAAAGTAAAATGACGTCATCAAAATGTCTAGTAAAATCGGGTTAGAACTTAGAGAAAGGGAGGAAAAGTGACTTTATTTGCCAATCAAATTAATTAATTATTCCGACGGAGGTAGACATTTCATTTCTATTACAGGAGAACAATTTCTATGGATTTCAATGATATTAATAAAAGTTGTTTTTTGCTTTAATTCAACTAGAAATGGCTTAGAAAATAGGCTTCAAAATTGTGGCTTGGAGGGTCGCTACATCACGGCTATATAGAAAATAAACAAAGAAATAAATACATGCTTGTTTAATATTCTTTAATCATCCATCTGACGGACAAAATTTCTGTCCGTCGTTTTATATAGTTGGAACTACCATGCAAACTGTATTTTGTGCATAGCCTACTACTGAGAGGTACATTGATAGATTTTGATGGGTATTCTGCATATGGGTATTCTGCATTGCCGTTAGGCACTGGGGAAGCGGAGTATGCAATGCATTTCCCATTATAAGCTTACGTGTTTACGCCGTAGCTAAATTGTATTGAACTTTGAGTTCATTTGATTCAATTCAACGATATGGTTCAGCTAAAAGTATGTAGGTAGGTATAAAAAAGCAGTTTCATAGTTTATTTCAGCGAAATAAGAATCCAGTCAACTGCGAACCCTACCAAATGCGTAAACTGTGTAATTCTAAATTACGCAAAATATTACTTTTACCTTATACTTAAAAATAATGAAGATTAGGCTATTTTAATAGAAGGTGATAATATCAATAATTTTGAAAAAAGTTACTTATTTTTATGTTAACTGTATTTGTGATAAAAAAACATCTTATTTACCACAGGGTAGCGTTCTTGGCCCGACGCTGTTTCTGATATACCTGAATGAATTAACGAATCTCAAAATTAACAGTGGCTGCGTGTTTTCTTATGCAGACGATACAGCCATTGTATTTCATGGTAATTCCTGGAACTCTGCATTTAATGTTGCCGAACACGGATTACATAGGGTCGCAAGCTGGCTTAATTCCTCTCTGCTAACCTTATATATCGCAAAAACAAATTTTATGACATTTGCTATCAATAAGCGCACACTTCCTCCATCAAATTTATCATTGAAATTACACACCTGTGACTTCACTAATGTTAAACAATGTGGATGTGAAAATATTGAAAATGTAAAATCCACCAAATATCTTGGTGTAATAGTAGATCACCGACTATCCTGGCACGCTCAGATTGAGGCTGTAAATGATAAGATACGTAAACTTATTTGGATCTTTAAAAAGCTGAGACACGTGACCTCTAAAGAACTCATAAAGAGTATATATATAGCATTGGCTCAATCTGTTATGAGCTATTGTATCTCGATCTGGGGTGGTGCCTCCAAGATGAAATTCCTGGAAGCAGAAAGAGCCCAGAGATGCTTGCTAAAGACGATGTTTTTCAAACCATTTGGATTTTCTACTGACGAATTGTATCTGAATCATAAACTACTGACACTAAGAAAACTGTACATCATTAACTGTGTTCTTAAATTACATAAAAACCTACCTTATGTACAGATATTTAAGACCAGTAGGAGAAAACGCAGGGTGGCCCCTATGTATCCTTGTAGAACTCTTTTTGCTAGACGACAATTACAGTCTCACTCTGCCTATCTTTATAATAAGCTACATGAAAAATTTGCAATATATCACCTCAAATTGAATGACTGTAAAAGGGTTCTAAACTTGCGCCTTGAGAAGCTCCAGGTACCCAACCTGGATACAGAAAATTTTCTGTTTAAAAACGATAATTAATTAATTAAAATACATGGCTTCCAGTGGTATTAATTACTTACTGATCCCAAGATCTCGCATCGTAGGGCTGGATAGCATAAAACATATGTATCGCATATATACGCATTTACAGCAAAAACGTACAAAAAATTGAAAAAGCTCCGGACGTTTGTAATAGCACAAATACACACACACGCATACGCGCACACACACACACACACACACACACACACGCACACACACATACACTTACAGATCTAGTGGTTATCCGATCCCAAGATATATGATATCGTAGGGCTAGATTGGTATAGATTGAGAGATTTTTTAGACACTGCATTGTTTTACATAACTTCTCACTTTTAGTATTTTCTAATATACCTTTATAAAATAGTTCAATAGTCTAGCAACCTAAGCAAACCTTATTTTGTTATTAAGTTCCTAAGGAGGAGCAGAACCACCCGACACAAGCGCTTTTTAGGCACTTCCTGGGTGATTCTGGCCACATTACTGTTATATGTATGCAATTTAAGGAAATAAACTATTTTATTTTTATTTTATTTATTTTATTAATGCACCATGAATTCATCATAACATGCGAAATCTGTACTAATATTATATATGCAAAGATTTTTGTGGATGGATATATGTGTGTGTTTGTTCCTCTTTCACGCAAAAAACTACTTAAAGGAATTGAATGATATTCGGATAATTGTAAGCCTAGGTTCATATAATCTTTAAGTGTGTATTCTACTAAATGGAAAGGTGGAAAGCTAGTTAAAAATAACTATAAATCGTTTAAAACAATTCGGCCTTTTATAGTTAACTGACGTGCCGACAACTGTACTCGATAGCCGGTGAAAGGTTCATTGAGGTCTGAGCTCTATTTTTTAATCATTCAACTTAGTTAGGCCACTCGTGTATTATTTAACTATTTTTGTTTCCCTGGACTGCAAAGAGTTCGTTGTCTCGCCACTACGACGACGCAGCGCAAGATAGAGTGGTACTCAACATCAAAACTCAAACGGTAAGGTTTTTTTTCTGCTTAACGTACACATTCTGCCAAAGTTCTATCCGAGAGACACCAAATTTAGAGAGCCTACATGAGACAACAACATTTAATTATTTTCGTTGGAAAAAAAAATCAGAAAATATTTTACAATTTAACATTTCAAGCGATACGAATTACAATTCAACATTTCGTATTATATTGCTACCATGAAGAACGATAATGATAAATCTGCACGTGTTTCGTCCCTCTTCGTAGCATCTTCAATAATTGTTAGAACTTAAGCCAGTTATATACATTGGGTTAAGTAAGATTAGCATAATTAAGTCAGCGTGTAGAAATTTACTTAGCGGTATGTTGTTGCGGGCGGTGTAAAGCAGATCTCGCAGATAGTGACTTAGTGGGTGTGTTTGCTAAATATTTTAATTTCACAGAAAATGGAATTTATTTACGTTTCGCTGATCTTCAGCTCATTTTTAGTATTCGACTGTATTCTATTTTCATTTATCATTGTATTTTGCGCTAACTATTAAAGAAATAAAAAAAATATTTCTTATTCTAATTTATTTACTTGTTTTACTAATATGGTTTTAATTTGTTTAATGTTTTCAACCCCTGTTCTTCACATTCTGGTAGACTTCGTGAGCGGTGCCTGCTGCGCCAAGAACACCAAGCCCGGTTTTCTGTAATCATATTAATGAATTTTGATCACCATCAGTTGTTTATATTTGAAATGCAAGGATACAGGTCTTCTTTACAGCTCATAAACCATTATATGAGTCCACTGCAATTAGGTAGGTATGGTCGACTGCAAGTGCAGCCGCGACCAATGCGAAGTAAGAACGACCTCGAGATAATAAATATTTGGTTGCCCAACCAATGATTGGTCCTTGTCAAAGTTGCTTAAAAACGTTCGGTCTGTTATATCGAGCTCAGTATATATGTAATTATATACTGAGGAGGTCTATTTCTCTCTATGAGATTGCAGCCACAGAGATTAATTAGGTTCTTAATGAAAAATGCAAAAAAAATCTACTTTGTAAAAACAAAGAACATATCTTATTAATTGATAAAACGTTAAATGATCTTAACATTTAGCTTATGGCTTTATGTTAATAATTCATTTGCCTCTAGAGCATAGAAAAAGGCGTCTACAAAAGGCGCCTATGTACTATAATGATTTATTTCTACGAAACGTACCAATCATTTATGGTGATATTTCACACTTATATTATTAATGTAGTGAGCTTAAGATTGTCTTTATTTCAATTTATAAAATTCCTTTTTGTCTCCATTTCTAGAAACAGTTCGAATTTTGTAAAACAATAAAAAAATAACTTATAAAATGTATACTTACGATGGCCTTTCCAATCTTCTTGACTGGCACCTTAGGTTCAGCGTGGCCACTTCCGACGAACATCGCTAGTACTGCCAGCACAATGGCGAAAAGGGCCGCGAACTTCATTCTGGTTGATTTGTTGAATAATTTCAAATAGCAGACAGATGCGAAGTGCAACTCAGTTAAGAATGTGTCTTTGAGAAGTTGTAGTCGTTTTTATATGACGAGATAGGGTTGTCAAGTTTTCCTGTGTATTGCCCTATGATTGGTTTGGGTTATTCCGTGAGCGTACGTTGCGACTCATAATAACTAAGATTATTATACAATTTATGAGAGCAGTTTTCCAACATCTTTGAATAAAGCCTTATATTTTACGTGAATTTCTATGACTTTTTTATTATTTATTGTATTTTTTTGATTTTATTTAACCGATTACAATAAAAAGGAGGAGGATCCCAATTCGACGGTAATTTTCTAATTTTTATTTATGTTACTGCATATCTCTGATATAGTCCGATTAGAAAAAAAGAATAGAGTGATCGTGTGGTTCCATAGATATTTGGTTAAAGTCTGGTCATCACTGTGGAAGATATTCCAGGGAACTCCTCAAAAGTCAGTAGAATAAGCTCTACGGTTAAGTTTTAATGATGTATATACTCACTTAACTCTGACTATGAGACTGAATTGTGATTAGTTCTGAAGACTTCCGAAGTCAGAAGTCTTGACTTGGAACCATAGCAGCCCGTCTAATCTATGAGATATGTTAATATAGCGTTTTAGGAAAAGTAAATCAACATAATGAGCATGCATTTTCTACTGATATAAAAGAAAAGAGGCCACTCTTTTTCCATCAGCAGTTTCATTTAGCCGTTTTCCTTTCATTAGAGCGGCACGTTTAGTAGTCCTAACCATTTTATAACAATAAAATGGTTAGATGTGTTTATTTTATTTGATCCTTTTAGATACACTAAAAAGGATCAAATTAAATAAAAAATACTGACTTCAATTTAAAAACACTATAAAGATAAATATAATTGAAAATTAACTCAACAATACGTCAAAATAATATACAAAATTTATGTATCAATTACCGCGTTTATATGTGTAAACGCGGTATTAGAAGCGCGGCGCGGCACCTACCTACTGATCACCTAGGTACTTACGACTTATTGTTGAGCTTTGTTTTATTTCTAGGTTTTTTTTTTTAAGTTGAAGTTGTTTTTATTTTATTTATTTAATATATAAACGAATATTTGAAAAAATATAACTAGTGTCACTCTGGTCACTCAATGCCTACAGCCAAAAATTACACCCACAGTTTTAACTATATTTTAAAAATTACTATAGTTAGCGTTTAATTTTCTTTGTTATTTATAAATTATAAATACTAATCTGTAATCTTTAAATTATTAATGTGCGAACTAGACACTTGTTATTTTCCTAAGATAAAGTTCTCTACTATATTTTAAAATATAACTACAAAATATTTTAATTGAATGTCTGTTTCAACAGATTTTATGCAGAATCCGACAAATAATTTAACTTCAAAGTCATCTGAGGACCTGCCATATAAAAGTTTATAACAAAGCGCTTTGTTCAGCCAGAGGGACGAAAACATAAAATAGCAAAGGTAATTTAATGCCTCTACATGGCGACACTTTATAATTAGGACTGACAATGATAAATGTACAGAAAACGAACATTCATAATGTAAACTAACTTTTTTATCATGAAACAGTATGCTTCGCTAATAAACCTTATTTATTTGTTATATTTGGACAATTTTGCATTCACAATGCTGTACTGAAAAATATTATTAATGAAAAATACTTAAAAAATCCACTAGCCTCTGGAGATGGGACTTGAACCTGCGACCTTTCGCGATCCGGGCGACTGCTCGAACCTTATTTATTTATTTTTCATTTTCATTAGAAATCCTTCCTTACTAATAAAATAAATATATAAAACTTTTAGAACAACAACAGCCAATTAAAAATCTCCACAGTTAGCAACATACTACAATTTTATGATATTATAATGTGTCAGAAAATAAATAAGTTATAGATACAATGCAAAAACAAATAATTGAAAAATTAAAAAGACACGATCGCCATAATTGAACTAAAATAAAGAAAACAAGTTGTATTACAGCTCGGCTAAACATAATTCTCATTTTAGTCCTGGGACCTTTCTGTGGAACATTTTTAATCTAAGAAATACACATACGTACATGCATACATACATTACGCCTAAACACAATACGCTCTTTTTTTGGCCAAACGTGCAAAAATTAACAGACTTACTTGACTTAGGTTGACAAAGTATCAATCTTTGAAAAGAAATAACGTTGAAAGGACTAATGCCCGTTTTCACAAAACACGACACCTAAATCTGATAACTAAATATTTGGGCATTGTCAAAGGTGAAAATGTGTTTCACCAATGACAAGGAGACACCTAATAACTTTGAGCAATGCTTAAAGTTAGGACATGCATTGTGCGACGACTAACGCCCCAGCGTTATGCGTATGTGTCAAGGTATAAAATCAATTTAGTAAGTTGGAATCAAGGAGTTTTAAGGATTACAATTGAAATATAAACAATGAGAATGAGGTATATGAGGTTTGTATGAAACTTTGTCGATTTTAAACCGAGCGGGCTCAAATTTGATATTTGGAAAGAATATTGATAAATGAAACTTTATTTCAGATATTTTACACGATATAATGAATAAATATTCGTTAGAAATGCTGCTTAAAGTAACTTTACCATGCGGAAAAGTTACTTTAAGCAGTAGTCCCGGGCAAAAGTTAGTTATAAAATAAAAGACGAATTCAAGCATGCAAAATCATAGACAAACGTTGCCTACTTAAGCAATTGATTAGTAATGTATTACTTAACGTTACAAATTTGGTGAAACGATTTCTAGTTAAGCTATGTCTTATTCTAAGTTAGTGAAAATGGGAATTAGTGTCCAAACATAGTAGTTATTCATTTTAAATTAAATACAGGTATGTTTACGCTATATTTGCCTTAGACATGATTATAATACTTTATACTACACAGGCTGGGGCCCCGTTATCTTCCATAGGAAAAGTCTTATTATTGCCATTCCAAGAAGTGGGAAACTAGAAGCTGACACTAAGCTTATGTAGTAGTAAAATAAGCTCTTTATTTTCAGTTACCAGGCTTCCCCATGTGTAAGTGAGAAAGAGAATAAATGAAAAAAAAAAAAGAAAAAAAAGAGAACTGGTAGATCTGCAAGTACTATTACAAATATAGCATGGAACACAATAATTTTACAGTATAAGAGGTTCAAACAAATAAAACATGCATCAAAAGCTCATCAAGATTTTATTTGATTAAATATCTAACGCAACGATGCTGTTTCTCACAGAATAGCAAAGCAAATATAAGTGCCTTCTTTTTTATTACGACACATTTATATAGCCACACATTTTCTAACGTTTATATCAATACGCCTCGGGGCAGAGATAACACATCTAAGGAGCGGAAAATTTTCCGTTGCGGATTTCCTCTTATGAAAAAAAGATAGGGTAACATCCTACGATAAATGAAATAACTTTTGGGATCCTTTGCCACGAAATTTCTTGAGATAATGTGAAACTCTATAATAGATGGTATGCAGCAAAACTGCTGATACAAAATTGGCATAAGATAGTCTTATTAGGTATAATAAAATAAAATATTATACCCATTGAAATTATTAAATTTATCTACAGTAAAAAAAAACAGTTAATGCCACGTATACTTTAATTTAAAATATGGAATAAATCTACGATGCTTAGAAACCTTTCAATAACTTTGGTATTCTTTCAAAATACACATCGAACACAAAGCTTTAGCAATTCGATCAAATGAAACCTTTATTGCTTTTTGTAATAATCCTTTCATTTGATTGAAACTCTGACAGTGTACGTTTGATCAACGCCGCTGTATTTTTCACAGAATGGCACTGCAGGAAAAGTTATAAATTGTTAATGAGTCCAAGAAATCCGCGATCAGTATTCATAATTGTTTGACTTAATTCAAAATGTATTAACATTTCATTAGAACAATATTTTAGAATGTAATTTCAGTATTCCGTTTAGGTACACTATTCTATATTTGATAACGTTCCTCCGACTAGAATCTTACTCTTGTTTTAAATAATATAAATAAAATAAAGTCCATACTAAAGTTAGTTCACGTAAACGAAAGGCAGAAAGCTAATAAATCATTAAGTTATCAGACAAAGTTAAGAACTTCGCACTGTGGTAATAATATACTAAGCTGTGGTGTTTGGTTTCCATTAATTTCTCTATTTATTGTTCTACACCCTTTAGAGCGAAATCGACTTGGATCATATAATAGCTCAAAGTAACAGAGCTTTGTTTGCATGACAGAACTGCGTGATATGATATCTAGATGGATAAACATAGAGAGGGATCATTATCTAAATCAATAATACTGCTAATTAAATAATACTGCTTTTTTCTAATATATATGAAAATTTATATTTTTTATATGCGTGAAAATATTAACAGCAGGTATGGATCTAACATGTTGTTTTTAACAGCCAATTGTAAATTCAATAATATTGCTTATTACCTATCTATTTATATTTATTTTAAGCAATCGATTTTAATAATCAGGGTCGATAGTTTCGATAAGATTATTGATAGTCAAGCCGATTCTTTAGGCCATAATTCATATTATTTGGAAAACAAACAGTGATATTAAATCTAATACATAGCAATACTTTAATGATACTGTTCACCAATTATATGGTTTCACTTATAAATAGTTAAATAAAATCAATGACTAAATATTTTAAATTATCCCGTATTTAGTAAATGAGATATATTTAATGAGTATAATTTTTTTGCTGGCCAATATAGGCTGGGTGGTAGCGCTGGGCTATGCAAGAAAAACAATAAAAGTAAATGGGGTAAATTTCGAAACTAATAGTAAAACAAGTTAAATATACATGGCTGAATAAACCACAATGGACAATTTCCCGCTAGCGATTGTAATATTTTTTCTAGTTTAAAAGTTTTATCTTATGTAATTTATGTAGAAGCTTTAATACCTAATGTACTAATAGTTTAATAGGAATGCCTTCTTTTACCTTGTTTGTCGACTTAATATACTTTTTTCCCATAATAATACTTGTACTTTTTCACGATCATTTTTTCGCAAACAATATGTATTTGTTGGAATTTTATCTTTTAGTCTTTTTTATTTACTCTACAAATGAGGCCACTATCTTCCAAATTTGTTTACAATTATAGTTCAGAGGGGAACTCGGTTTTGGCTACTGCCCCCTTTTTGGGCATTCGGCATATAAAGGCGTTTTAACTGAACGGGTTTTAAAATGTTGCATTCGAAAAAATCTACTACCGTTAACCGCTATGACTTTCAAGGTTCTCTTCCTCTTCTTCTTCTTAAAGAGTTTTTAAACCAAAACCAGGCTATAATCCTAAAATTATCTAAACCAGGTCATCTGCCCTACGCTATATACCGACGTCTTTGAGTCACCGACTTACATATGTTTAAAAATATCAATTCCATAAGCCCAGTTTCGGATAAAATCGACTGTGAAAGATGGACAAACAGACAACGGAGTAATCTTGTAAAGATTCTGATTCTCTTTTTTCGGTACTGAAGCTTTTTTATTTTTTCCTGAACAAAATACCTTCTATTTCGGCACTCACCGTTTTTAATATTCATAAGATTATATCGAAAATGGGGCTTTTATGATAGTCAAACAAAGACTTCTTTGTTCAACCGATATATGTATAATTCTCCAACACGAGACCAAAGGAAAACATCATAAATTTTACTTAGAATTAAAAAATACATCATACATTATGTGCAACAGTTTTGGTCTAACAGTTCTTCCTTCCTCCGCCTGATTTTTAAACCTTAATGCTTTTTGGGTAGAATCTAAGTTCAGTGAAAGTGAAGGCCCACCTGGTAAAACCCGCTGCGGTTAATCTTATGCGGATAGGAAGAACCTGGTATCCTGCAAGCAGGGCCCGGTTACACTGTATTAACCTGATGTGAAATAGTCTGTACACCCTTTTTAGTAAAATTATTTGTATCAAGAATTTAATAGTTATGTATTATACAAGGCGAATAATGCATTGATTACTTAACAAGCGTTAAACTAAACGAGTCAACAATTTGTTTTTTATACATGACTGGAAAGCTAGTCGCATTGAATGTTGTATTCGTTTTCAGTTTATCTTAACTGCGTACATCGAACATATCACAGAAACTTAAGTTTATTCCGTTTTCATTGTAGTGAACTCACGTAATAAGTAGTAGCTACTCTTTACTCCGAAAAAAAAAAATTCATAGTAATTGGAAGATCTATAGCGTCGCGTTTCCATTTAAACACGTAGACCAAGTCGTGAGTTACAACTAATATCACATATTGCACACCTAGATCTAAACAAAGACAGCTCAAAAAACTAATGTGGAGGTCTGACAATACATTTGTTTACGTGGCAGGAGCAGGACCACTGTTGATTCAACAAAAAAAGAGCTAAAGTTATCTAGCGGCTCATCCCCGAACCTTTATTGAATCGGTTATGTTGGATAGATGCGTATGATCACCGAGTATTTGAATATTGTACTAAGTCAATACTCACTCAAATTTTTGAGTTGCCTTAGTTTAGATCTAGGTGTGCGATATATTCAACAATAACCATAAAATAATGCCATGGGAAAATAAGCAATATAGTATATTATGTTACAATCGACAATAAATCTATTATCGAACTACATGTACCTTAAATAAAAAATGAAAATAAATGTAGATGAAATTTTGAAATTGAATATGAAATTGGTTAGGGCATTGTATATTTGAAAAAAAGTACATATATGTATTGAATTATGCCAAACTTTAACAGATATGTAGCATGACTGAAAGGTATTGAATAAATAATTCTTGGAATATGTATTTTGAATTGTGTAAGTTATTCAAGCCTTTGAAGTTTGCTGAAATAAGGAGCACTAAAATTTCGACTCTTTGTTAGGAGCTGGCTTTCTGACAGCCCCGATAGGCTTTAGAGTATGTTAATTGGGCTCTTTTATATAAGTAATTTTTGGGCTCCATACAAAAAAAGATAAAGTATACCTTCATAAGATCGACCGGTTGTCTTTCTGTCCGTACTTATAACATACGGACTTATTTTCTCTGAAAATAGACTTATTGAATGGCAATTTGGTAATCATAATCATTGGTTAGCCAAAGATAGATTTATAAGGTATGAGGTGAATTTGAAACAAAATAAAATAAAAAATTGAATACTATATATAACAGGTGAAATATATATAACGGCGGGTAGTCCGAAGGGGCTATTACGAAGCCCAAATAGATGGCCCATATCGGAGGACTATCTTTAAAATAACACTGCAGGCGTGTATACCAACGTAGATTTATTCTATTTTATCACTTTTCTTACGAAAATATAACGAGATGAGCGTGATCTCGTCGGATGTCTTTACTCCTCGGCGATCGGAAACAGAATGTGTGCTAAAATGGTGGCAATTTGCTTTTGTTAACGAACTGTCAAAGTCAGTGTCACCATTCTAATAAAATTAAAAGTATCGATGATCACGCTCTCTCTACAATCGAGTAATTAAGTAATCGAGTAACTAGCAATTAAAATAAAAGAAACTAAATCAAATGATCTTCGTAAAGATGATGCGACATATATATTTTTTAATATTTTTAAAGTACTTAAATATTTTTGAACTTATAAGAAAATAGATAAAAATCTCCGAGACTACTGGGGATATAAGACAGAAAATACTTCTGTATTTATAGAGTACAGGAAAACCTATACGATGTCTATAGTTTTTTAAATTTAATCGGAACGGCTACTATGCCGCTCTATGTCGTTTTTTTTTCGAAGTAGAAATTTATGTCTTATCTATTTTATTTATTCTATATATTAGTGGTTCATTTTTAAAATGATATAGAAAATAATGGTTACATTTTAGATATTTAAAAAGCACTGGTCTTTCTTACTTCTAATATTTGCATCTACGGAACACCTAATTAAATGTAATGTAACCGTAACTACTAAGAAAATAGAGTTAGATGGTGGGAAGTCTATAATTATAAAACATTTAAAAATAATGTCTCAAAAGAAGTAAAAAGGTAAACTACGATAAAAAGTAGCATAACAAAATAATAAAAGTAGCATAATTAAATTCTTATTATTTGAAATTTATTCCTGACTAAGCACAAAATTTCCAATAGACAACTAATTGACATTCAAAAGTAAAAGGGGGAAATAAGTATCCGTAGAATTGACTATAATTTATATTTAATAAATTAAAAATCTTAGACGCCTTTAATTTAGGTATTTACGTAAACGTAACCCTTTCAAAGTTTTAGAGATAGTGTAGCGAGCGGACGCAATAAAATAATGTGGGGTCTCTTAAAATATTTATAACATCGACATCTATCACAATTAGGACAGCTTGTGACGTGAAATCACGAAAAATGCTAAATTATCATAGTTATAATTGAACAATTCGGCTGAAACCAGCACTTATTACTCCAAGTAACGATGTTTATTACATAACAAAAAAAAACTACAAAACGCCTTATGAAATTCCATGAATTTTACTTATTTAATACATATATATTTCGTAAAGTAATGACTTTTTTTACATCGTCAATAAACGAAATAAAGCTGAGAAATTTTGTAATATTCTCTGTCATGGAGTTGAATATTACGCAATAAAGCTTATCTAATAATACATTCTTTTCTTCTGATCGCTTAAACACGATTTACTTTTAGAAGTAATACCGCCTTCACAAATTATTCAAAGTATTTTATTTATTATTTGATTTTGAAATGTAACATGTCGATAAATTAAATCCATTTACGTAGTAACTTGAGCTGCTAAAAGAAATTCTATTTTCAAACATTGATTAGGTTTGTACCCAGGGGAATGGTTACAACAGAATTTTGTAAGCCTGTGTATTGTATTTTATATGTTTATTGGTACTTCAAGCAATAAAAAACTTTTATAAAAAGTATAATATGAAATCTGTTGAAACCTTTTTCTCATAGAAACATTGAGCAGAATTTTTGGCATCAAAAAGTTTAAGGTAAACTTATCCCGAAGAGCCACATCTTCTTTTTCTGTAATGAAAAGTATCTATAATAATTTAATAATATTTAATTAACCGATGAATTAAAACAATAAAAAATGTATTATTATTGTTAATATAGTCCAGTAGATGTTCGAGGAAAATTTCATCGACTTTTAATATAAAGAGGAAATATTTGATTGTTTGTTTGTTTGCATTGAATAGGCTCTGAAACTACTAAAATGATTTTAAAAAATCTTTTACCTGCGGGAAACTACATCATACAGACGCGGGAAAATTAATAATAAAGAAAATACATCGGTCATCCAGTGGTTTATTTATTTATTTATTTTATTTTATTTTTTATTTATTAAAACCGGCTTTTAATATACTTCATTTTACATTTTCTCTATTTTAACTTTTGTGTTGGAATTGTTATTTTTCCTCAATAAAGCAAATCTAAACCATAACTGCTAAGTCCATATTTAAAAAATATATATTTTAGTAGCAACTAACGAGGTACGATTTAGGTGCCGGTTCAATTTACCCAACTCAACCCTACGAACTATTAGTTAACTTTCTCTGTAATTAATGATCACGTAAGATCTACTAATCTCTACGGAGGATTCACTCGTTTCTCACTTAGTTCACGAAGATAGGTAACTCTCAATTTATTACCTAACTTACTATCTGATACATTAGAATAATTCAATTCACAGATCTACCTCAACCATTGCTTTTACAGGAATTAATCTCCAAAGGTAAATTATTTTAATATAAGTAAGATATTTATTACTTCATATTATAAATGGGCCAAAATACTTTTTTATGCCTAAAAACCTGTCCCTTTGAACTAATGTTGAATTTTACGGTAAAACACTACAAAAGTGTAAAATAAGTATGCTAATTTCAAAATATTACATTATTGTTTAATACGGAACACAAGATTTGACCAGTAAAAATACATCATTATAACAAAAAATATAGTAACAATGTTGTCATTCTTAGTAACGCATTTGTTCTTCATACAAAATACAGTTGTCCTTGAGCACATGTCTCAAGCTTCTCTGGATTTTTTCCACAATATTTCCTAGGTGGCGATTCATAATGAATTCCGCTTTAAAAATTTAAGCCCTAAACCTTATTTATAATGCCAATAAATATTTTTTACATCAAAAAATTATTGGAGTAAAAAATTATTTTGACTGTGTCCCTAACAAATACTAAAATCGTAACTACCTTGCGTTGCTATATGAAAATAAACCTTTAAGTGAGTGTATTACCCTTTTTTGCACCTTATTCGGCTTTACATATTGTAACTCGTATAACGAACGATAGCAACCGCGGGGGAAGAGGATGCTCGTCAGATCAGCCGCGTCGGAGTCGTCGGGAGAGGTGCGTGTATTTATTGCGATGACCGCTGAGTTACCACTGTCGAAAGGTACGTATTGACAATATTTACATGATATTTGTTTTATATGTAGTTTGTCATGTATTGGATCTGTCAGTGTTAGAATATTTGCACTTTGTTATTTCATTTAGTGATTATATACAACATAGTCAAATATTTACAACTGCGATACTGCTACACTGCGTTACTTGAAAATGTAACGCAGTTGTTGCATTGGTAACGCAGTTGTGAATATTTGACTATGTTGTAAATAATCACTAAATGAAATACCAAAGTGCAGATATTCTAACACTGACAGTACAAAGACATGACTAACTACATATAAAAATAAATAATATATTTGTCAATGTTGGTGATACGTTATTTAAGCCTTAAATTTTATAAATGGTTTTTTTTATCTTAGAGAAAAGATTCTGCGCTAAATGGCGTTAACAAACGCAGAAAAACAACGTCGCTATAGGCTTAAATTAAAACTAGACCCGGTGAGAAATGCTGAAGCTAAGAAAAAACACCAGAAAGGTACCATGCAAATAAAAAACTTGTCAAAGATATGACAGAGCGAGAACATAGGAGTGCTAAGCGTAAATGGAAAACTGCAAATAAGAAACGTCGAGAACGACAAAAAACTGCTCAACAAATTATGGACATTACACCGACGTCGAGCCCGCGGTCAGGAACTCCAGTTTTACCGAGGTCTAGAGGCCGAAAACAAATACGAAGAGATAGATCTGCAGTGTACAGAAATAATTTGAAATTGCAGGAAGAAATAGAAAAGTTGAAAAGAATGTGTAGTAAATATAAAAAGAGATACCAAAGAGCTAAAACGTCAATCAAACACACGGAACAAGTAAATAAGCTTAACCAAAATAAGTATTCAACATTATCCAATGCCATCAAAGACCATTACAGAAGTTTGAAGTCAATCAAAGAGAAACAATCATTAAAACAAATTTTCAAGGAGAAGGCTTATCTAACTCTAAAATAAAAATTGCTATTGTACGCGAGACGTTGGGAATTGATCTGATGAAAGTGATGAAACGACAGCAGAATACCTCAAAGAAAAATCTGGTTAACAGCATTAAAAGCTTCGTGACGATGTTTCTAGAGCTCCTGCTGGAAAACGGGAAACTGTCACTTGTAATAAAATTAAAATATAGAAGCGATATTTACTAGACACAATGAAAAACCTATTTCATTCTTTTAAAAAAGAAAATCCAGAATTGAGATGTTCTTATTCGTATTTCATTAAAAGCAGGCCATTTTATATAAAGCCACCTTCAGTTTCTGGAAGAGAGATTTGCCTATGCAAGATACATACTAATGCGCAGTATATTTTAGATGCTCTCTACAAAACCAGGGTTATCGCTCACCAAAACACTGAAGGAGTTAAGCAAGGTCCGTTTGTATTTAGTGACGGACAGTGACATACAAAACATTGAAAAAGCTCTACCTAAAAACCTTGTACCACTTCAAGGTACGATGCTAGTACATCAAGTTTTTACTGACACTCCCGGTGAACTTCAATATAGAGATCTCAGTTGCTTTTGCCAAAGAGGTTTTTGCTCATGCATGAGCCCAAAAACTTATCACCCTGTTCCTGCTCCCGTTATTGACACACTTACAGAAGGTATTCTCTTGGATGGATTGGATGAGGAAATAGTTCTCGATGATATTTTATATATAATTACGTACCTAGAAGAACATTTTACAATACGGTTTATTCCACACCTTCCAGCTCTGATGACGAGTTCTTAGCCAGCTATAGCCAACCATCAGTTTCTAATATAAAAGAAAGGCAATTAATTGAAAAGGAAAATATTCATCCTACAAAGATATCAGACGGTGTCCATGTCTTAGTAAAAGTGTCTTCTGTTAAAGACAAACATTACACTTATCTAGGTGTTGCTAAAAGTGAAGTTGATGAAGAAGGAGACGTCAAAATTATGTTTTACAAGACAGTAGATAAAACTGGTAAAAGGTTCAAAGCAGTAGATACTGATATTTCTTACGAACCTTACGATAACATCTTAGAAATTGTTCCTAATCCTAAAATTGTCGTAAAAGGTAAAAGGATATACTTTGATTATGATAAGCCATTAAACGTCTTTGAAAAGTAGGACTGATTTGAAAGTGTTCCATTAGTTATTAAGGTTGATTTTGTGATTTTTATTTTTTGAGTTTTTAAATTTATTTCATTGAAGATACTTTATTTTATATCGAGTTATAGGAAGTTATATTTTGTTACGTTTTTATCGTTATACTAGATCTCTATAGAAAGTACAAATATTGTATGTACAAGAATTGTATGTAAGAAAATACTACCGTGTTACTGGGCTTACTACTGCGTTACTTTTGTGTCCCTCAGATTTTTTATAGTATTTTCAATATATCTATGATTTTTATTATTTAACGTGCTTTAATTTCATACGTACGTATTACTCATCAAAATTGAAAGATTATGTTGTAAGTTGGTATTAATTTTAAGTTTTTATTTGTGATAAATAGAAAAGTTTATGTTATAAAATTAAATTTTGGTAACGCAGCAATCCAAAGTAATAAGGATACTCTATGAAACTGATAACTTCTGTGATTTAATTTTATAAGAAGTTAATTATAAGCGTTACAGTTTAAAACTGACTCGTTGTGATTCTCTTTGTACAAGATTAATAAAAATTAAAAATAAATTCAAAATGTAACGCAGTTGTTTAATTTTCCGACACCTTCATATATTTTTGACCATAACTATAATAAACTCATTTAAACTAACGCTGCAAAGGAAGGTACATTATAAACCGAACTGTAACGTATCTATATCTGCATATAAAAATAAGAATATTAATATTTTTACAAAAAAAAGAAATTTAAAATCGTATGTTTAGATTAGGCATTAAAAAGTATTTTAGCCCAAATACTGTTTGATATTATAGACAATTTTTAGTTTTACTTTATTAGTCACAAACTATTACTATTTATGTTAAATGTGATGTACATTTATTTATTTATTTTAATTACTTACAGACCTTATATTTGGCAAGACGTTTTTTCTTCGAAATCATTATTTTTTGCCTATGAAATGTGAATAAGTATGGAAGAAGATTCGGTGAATAAAAAAAGTGATTTCCCATATTTTAGTATTAAATTAACCATAGCATACACTATATATTGTTAACTTTGTATATTTCTACGTGAATATATTAAAATAAGAGCACATTCAATATCATAAATTAATATAATTTATAAAAGTTTGTGATTTTAGGTGAAAACGCACTTTTTCTCTTTATACGTAGAAGCAGATTAGGCAAATACAATAAATCTGACAATAATAAATTTAAAACTTAATCAGATTAAGCTTAGAATAGATTTAACAAAGTATAGCTGTTGGCTGTACTCTGCTAAGTTTCCTAAGTGTATTCAATAATTTCAACTTCCGTTAGAACTTAGGACTAATCTATTATTCTCTAACTAAAATATGTATTGACAAGAGCAAAAGTTTTAGGTCCCTCTTGTTATAAAATAATATATTATTTATATTGTTATTAGAATTCTCAAAGTACCTATTGAAGACGCCTTGACCTCCGTAGTCGAGTGCTTTGCTGGTGAGTTTCAAGAAGACACCACCTTTGAAATACCGGGTTTGATTCCCGGTCGGGTCATCATAGAAAATGTACTATTCTATATATATTATGTGATGTTGTCTTACATGTATTTATTTTATTTCCTGTGATTTATTTTATGCCAAAAATCTTATACTATTTCTGTACTGAATCGTCGAGATTTAATTTCATTCCTTCTGGTGGTGAACGAGTTTATTAAAGCTTTACGTAAACACCAAACAGACAACATGATGAATTCAAATCTGATAGGACGACTGAGGTTGGAATATTGCGCGCCAAAAACGATCTGGTAATCAATTCTTTAAAAATATAAAATTATGAAAGATATGAAAAATGAATTTATTATGTTTATTTTTCAATCGCTTAAATTTTATAAATTTACGTTTTGAATGTGATAACGCGATATATATAGTCGTTTCTCATTTTGATTACAGCTGACTCGAAAGATATTTCTTTGAACAAATCCAATTAATGATTAATGTTTTTGGTTTACACACCGTCTTAACAAACACTTATTAGCTACTGATATAATTTGCATTTTAAGAAAGCGCATACAAAATACTGCGTAGTTTTAACACGGGTCAGTATGAACTATTTCATTGGCATATCGTTATCTACGTATCGTTGATCATTAAAACATTCGTTACCACTGGCGGATTACTAACCCTTATACTTATCCCTTAAAATTAGCTTTTTATTTATTAACCTTGTTGTAAACAAGAAGGTAACTAATCTAAAGGTCGTCACAGACGGTTAAGATGCTATAATCAATGCTATAATATGATATCTTAAGATAGAGAACATATCGCTCTCCATACATTCCAACGGTTAAGATTATATGATGCTAAATACTATAAAATTGCATATTAAGTATTAAGTATCTTTAGATGCCAAGCGATAAGAAAATATATATTTCGAAGGTTAAAATGGCAACTTAAGATACAAAATATATAATTTGTAAGTTAAAATAGTATTTAATATTTAGTTTAGAAACGAAATATTAAAATATGTTATTTTTAGATATCTTAAGATAAAATTTTACAGCATCTTAACCGTTTAATATGAGCTTAAATAACCTGTAACTAAACATAATTAAGGACGGTTTATTCGCTACAATTTACAATCTTCTAAACCTATATATATTGTCATTACCGGACTATAAGAGAAACATAGAGATAATTCTCTCTTAATTATTACTAGGGAGGTAGGGTAATAATAACAGTCAATATGTTTCTATTATAAGCCAGACGCTTTTCAACTCTATCGTATAATGCCTCTAGTTTCCATTACACTTAGTTAAATTTTCATGATTCACTTCTGAACGGCACGAGATACGTATGACTAAATAACCGACATAAATCAGTCTTTCAAAAATGGGTTTGACGTCGCGGCAAATATATCTAAAATGAAAATCTATGCATTTGACTCATAAAAAATGACATATATCAGTATCAGACTGGGTTCTTTTCAGTGTTTTCAAAATTACACGATCAAACTTGTCCCGTTGTACCATTTAGGTAAATAGGAGCCCGCATAGCAATTACAGAATATTTCGAGTTGATTTTAATATTTTTTGTACAAAATGTATGAGAAAAGTTTATGACAATTTTTAAAGTTACACTCATACTTCAAATGGTTGTTTTGATTTACACATGAAATGGGATCACCAGATATATATATTTTTTGCTAACTGTATATTTATTTCACTTTTAATGTCTAGGAAAGTTTTTATGTAAATTTGATGGACATTAACTTAAATCATAAATATGCTCTTACTGTCCCGCCTGAAATGTTACTGTATAATTCATGCTAATATTATACAGATAAATTTTACAGTAGGTATCTCTGTTTGTCAGTATGTCTGTTACGTTTTCATGCCTAAACTACTGAACTAAGTTCAATAAAAAGTGGTACACAGATAGAGTTCACATGGGAATAAGCTAGTTTTTAATAACTAAATTCCACGAGGGTGAAGCCGCGGAAGGAGAGCTAGTGTCAAATTAATAAAATTCACCAAGTGCATTTGCAAAAAGATTTAAGAAGTTGTCTCGTACCTTTAAGATACGTCTAGAGTCTGTACCTAATAATTTGTGTGCAGCAAAAGCTGTGTATCATCATTTACATCCAGAAGATTCTACACATTTTAAAAGGATTCGGATATTCTACACTTAAATAGTACGTGGTAAAGATTTTGCTATGTTTTACGTAGAATATACATTTGCCTTTCGCTGAACTCTAACGTGAGCTCACAAAATGTGAATTGAAAATTTCCCTACGATTTATGGGCAATCTGAATAGATAGTGTATAAATCTTAGCTAGTGAACTAGTGAGGTAGAAAAACATTGTTTCCACTATTCGATTCCGGAAACGTGATGTCTACTCGATAAATAAATCAGGAACGATTGATTGAGACCTCCAATCTGTGCGTTTTGTGCGACCAAAGAGATTCAGATAAGGACGCTGAATGATTTTCGATCATACGATGCTCGGTAATGGACTGAAACGGGGAATCAATGTAGACACTTGAGAAAATAATGGTTCGTACAGCGTTACATATTCCGTGTTTTAATACCTATACTATAACAGTTGTATAGTTGGATTTAATTTTAGTAAAATAAGTAATTGAACTGATGATCGAAACACTAAAAAACTTTTGTGAAACAAAAATGATCCACAACTTATTCTGAGTTTACTTGAAGGTTTTATTCGAAAATGAGTAAAAATCGACGTGCAGATGTGTACTGTAAACTCAGAGTCTAGCCCGACCCTATGAAATCAAATAAATGTAATTTCCTTCGAACCTACTCAAAGCAAGCCTTCGCTTGCCTTCGCAAGCTTGACTGAGAATAGGCAATACACAAAAAGAAATCAAAATGCAGTCACTGTTCACTTTGTTGAATAGACATCATTTGGCTCGAACGGTTCGATGAATACTGAACGTCGTGAAGTGCTCGATAGATTAATATTTCGTTCATTTATTATCATATATATGTATGTTTCTCTAGATATATTACCATTATCACCTTTTTTCGTTCCCGTAATATCTGCTTTAGAAACTAAATTACTTATTGTAAATTTAATACGGGATCGTGGCGCAAATTATTTTCCTCGCAGTAAAATATTATTTAACTCAGATACATTTTAAACAATAGATTTCTAGATGAGTAGTGATAAATCATTTTGAATTAATATATTTACGGATAAAATTCCGTTGTCGTTTTAGACGTGTTGCTATTTACAATATTTTTGATTAATAACCGCTAATGCCAGTTGCGCAATATTGTAATTTTAATAACAATCTACTGCGAACAGGTAAAATATAATGTTCGATAGAAAAAAGGTTACGGTGTTACATTTCTGAAAATTACGATGTCCTATTTATTGAATCAAATAAAAATCATATCTTATTATAAATTTTACAGCTTCCGGTATATAAATAGGTATTTGATAAGAGTTTATAGTATTTTGAATCAAAGATAGCATAAATCCATTTGTAAAAAGTTTCAATCATTATCTATTTATAAGCTGTAACTTGCTATATTTTAATAAGTTATCTTAACGAACAACTCTTAAATATATTGGGCGTTTTATTCTATTATTCCTACTTTTTATCGAACTGTTGTTAGAAGAAATGTTCAAAGGCGGCAATCTACAATATAATATTTTTAGGAAGTGGGATGCGTGATCTTAAAAGTGTGGCAGATGGGAGACCTATCAAAGTATTCGATATGTCTAAATAAAAGATCACATTACATTTACTGTCGCATTGAAATGGATATAATTCGGTACCAAATCCAAATCAAATAGATGGAATCGGGTTGACTGACAGATTGCTTTTGTCTTTATGTTTATAACAAAGGGATCGTGACGTCAACAATTACCAAGACCCTTTTATGGAAAATAAATGTCACTCACAAATGTGTCCGAAACGGATGCGGTTTGTAATGGGTAACCGCTACGAGGTACGGGAAAGGTTTATATTGAAGTTTGAAGAGACAGCTATCTAAATTTGTTATATTTTTTTAAGTTCAAGTTTGTCTTTGTAACGGGTCAAAATTGAAGTCCCAAATTAGATTGATGATATTGTCAGTATTTCTGAAGATTATCCCTACAAACAAACAAAATAAGTAAGGCAGCTTATCCCATTATAATATTAGTATAGAATAGTTTATGTGTATCTGTGGTATAGATATATTTTATTATTATCTCATAAAATAATACTTTTAATATCTTTAAAATGCGTTGTCAAGGCGGCGTGAAATCAACATACCTTACTTTGAGGCCTAAACAATTTAAAATTTTGATTTTATAAATTTGTCTTTAATATCTTATCAACGTTTTTTGTTTTCCATTGACATATATAATGTGTGTTAATGCCTTTAGTACACCAACGTAATCGCATCGCATATAAATCGAATGCGAAACAACAAAAAACTTGTCAGTTTTATTATGGTTATGTTTGGCATGTGCTTTGTCTAGCTCAATTATTAGTTTGGTGAAATAGCTGCATCTCGACAGTACGATTTCGCAAGCAACTACGTAAAAGTTCGTTATACAGACGCAGATGTTTCGCAGGTATTTTGCATTCGCAATAGTTTCGCAGGGTTTAGCTTTCGCAAGCGAATGCCAAGCAACTAAAAACTATTAATTGTATAGCAATGTTTATCGCATCCTTTATCTCGTTCTATTTTTAACTAGAATAAATAGCTGCGTCCTTTTCAGTACAATTTCGCAGGCAACTGCGAAAAATGCCGTTACACATGTTTCGCGGATGTTTCGCATTCGCAATAGTTTCGCAGATGTTTCGTTTTCGCAAGCGACTGCGTCGGTGTACTAAGACGTAAAAGACGATAAAATAATTAAAAATGAAACGTAAAGACACAGATACCTCCTTGCAAGTTAAATGACGTTGTGTCGTATCCTTCTCTAAGTTAGATCATTTTTAATATCATAGTGTCGATCAAACGAAGGATTTTATTTGACATAAGGGCTAGTGACCCTACTCTGAGTGGTCACTAGTATTCAGTCTAAATTCATATACTTTTTATTCTCTATCTCTTTGTTATTCATATGAAATCCTCGATGATGATTTGATAATCCGGGCAACTGCTCTAACCACTAAGCTACCTAGGACCTAACAGGAGTGATGAATTTTCAAGCACTTACTTTTCGCTACTACAGAGCATATTTTCATCAATGTTAGAGGAATCCACCCAAACAGCCAAAAGAAATATTTTTATAAATATTTAAACCTTCGATAAAGATGAAAATTTGTTCTCATTATTATATATGATCAAAAATGCTTCAAAAATCCACAAAATCCAAAATTGACAAGCCAGGGTGGATTTTTTAATCATTTTTTGTCAAGAATATTTTTCAGTATAGCATTGTGAATGGAAAGTTGATCAAATATAATACTAAATATTGTTTTATAATGAGTAAAAATTTTAATGCATGGGGGGACCTTGCAAGAGTGAATAAATAATCATATTCACACAAACATACTTAAATGTGGGTTGTATGCTCTCGGTAATATAGAGGACGGCAGGGAGTTCCACTCCTTGGCAGGGCGCAGTAAAAAATATTAAGAATAGATTTGTGCAGTTTTTTTTTATACTTTATAGATTAACGCTTGACTACGATCCCACCTGATGGTAAGTGGCGATGAAGCCTTGGGTGGTATAGCGCTTTAACCTAGTAACAGCCTATTCACTCTTGACTTGAGTATCTTAGAATATCAATTATAAGTAATAAAGAAATCACCTGTCAAAATGACTGGAATACCTCAAGTCTACAACTGGACATAATAATGTTTATTAGCTATAGGCAAAGACTTCTATATAACTATTAGACAAGTTGTTTTGGGATGCGACCGCCGAACTCTAACTTTTGACTCTAGACATAGGATACGATATCTTTACGATGTTATAGCGACATTTAATACTTTGACGCGTCTTTGTGGTAAAAGACTATGTTTTAATACACTGCTCTCAAATCCATAATTATCATTCGTTTAACGTCATTAAAGTACATGTCAAAGTCAAACTCAAAATAATCTTTATTCAAATAGACTTCTTAAAAGTACTTTTGAATCGTCCAACATTTTTTTCCCTACCGCTCGTTCAGGACGTCTTTTGGCTGATAAGAAGAACGAGCAAGAAACTCACCAGCTCTAATAGGAATAATAACATTTACAAAAACCATGCCATTATCAGATCAATACATTATAAATAAAGAGAAAAAAAAGCAATGGAAGCAAGATAACTTTTGATATATAATGAGTTAAGAAGTCAAAGTAGTAAATTAAAACGAAATATCGACGTAACATCGGTAAGATTTCATAATTATCCTAAACCTCTGAACTAAAACTGTGTCACAGTGTGAGCGCGCTACTATATAGAAGTATATAGTACTAAACATAGAAGTATTTAAGTAAAGGTATGGTTTTGTTTAGAAAATTATTAATAAATCATTGTTTTACTATGTTACTCTTGGGTAAAACCATATGACTATTCTTGATTTTCCCAACTATGAACTATGATGATTAATTATCACAAAACTACAATGAGTAAATAAGAATGCTCATGAATAATTCACAACGAGTAGCTTCTGTAAATTGGTAGAAATATTCGTTCTCGTCCCAGAAGAATTTTATACGTAATAAACTAACATTAGCGGCTATTTTAAGAGGTAATAAACGTAAATAAGGTGTCTTAGTAAGAAGATTGTCCTTGTGAGAATTTTGAGAGTAAACTGAACTGTAAGTTTAGTAGATCTCCAGGCAAATTAAAAATAATGTTGTAGATCTGAAATAAATTTAAAGTTAATAACCATTTTACGTACTAATTTGCGTTAGTTAGATTGTGCGCTAAAATAATTTTGTGTACGACAGTAGCTAATAAGAAGTAAATATTTACATCAAAAATTCATATCTCTCTTTATAGATGATTTTTCTACAAAAATATAAGCTACAATATATATTTTAGCAGAAAATTTATTTGTTTCTAATTTACAGAGGCACAGACTAAAGGTTTTTACGGAAAGAAAACGAACGAGGAAACCGAAAAACAACACGGAATATTAATGAAAAGAATTAAAATCGGGAAGTAAATGAAATGAAGGCTTATTTAAATTATGATATTTTTATACATTACTATTTTACCGTGACATCACTTGCATAAGGTGTGATGTAGCTCTCCGTAAGTCATTTATTTTAAATCGGTCTATTAGTTTCTGAGCATTATCGATGCAAATAAACAAACAATTTAATGTTTCTTCTTTATATTATTGGTATAAATTCGAAATAATATTAATATTAAAGCCGAATTTACATTACAAAACCAATGGCATAATATTCATTACATTTCGTTAATTTTGCAATTTCATCTGTAAACATAATTTTACAATGCATGCATAAGTTTCACGACACTTGAGCCCATGGAGGCCATGTGCATATATATTTCATAATGATTTACATGGCGATACGATCTGGTCGTACGACAGCTAACTAGAGCTATGACGCTGATATAAATAATGTCTCAGAGATATCTTGTACTTACAGGTATTATTATTTCAAGCCATAAAACTGTTATCACATCTTGCATGACACAAATTTTGTAATGTAAAAACTGTTTTAATAGGAGTTGCTTTGAAAAAATGTTTTGTGACACAGATAATTTTACCAGGCCACTGTTTTACTAAATCATCGGCTTTAAAAGAAGAATAATAAATTTAGAAGAACAATCGATTAACTTTCAAAACAAAATTGCGTATTTGTGTATTTAGAAATTGCGTTAACTTTAATTAACTGTTGCGGTAAACAGGCAGATTCATGAAAATCGTTATCTAATATCATATATGTATGTGTTATATTGTGTATCCATGTAATTTATTCATCTATGTATTACTATTATATATTGATATGCGTTTGTGTATTTATATCTCAGTATTTTGTATATATTGAATGCTATATAGCATTCTATATATACAAAACACAGAGATTAGGAAGAAAATATATACACATATATCTTCGTCCTAATTGTATGTGTAAGTGTATTGGTATGCACCTACCTTTATATATAGTATCCATATCACCTAAAGATTGTTTGATAGAGAATTCAAAAGTCATTTAGCACGCTATGGTACATTAGTGCATAAAGTATCACATAAAAAAATAATAAATACACCGCTGTGGTCGTCCACGATATCAAAGATATTGTTAGTACATAAAATTCCTTGACTTCTCTATTACTTGTTACTTCAGTCGTATCAGAGTATAAACTATAACTTTTGTAGTTCTATAACTATTACAATATTTTTATACACAAATTCTAAATTACTAAGTTTATTTAAGGATGTACGAGTAGTAACCGACTTCAATAAAAAAGAAACATAATTTTTCGATTAACAATAGTTGTTAGCAATATTATAGAAAGTACTTCGTATTACATGAGTTTTGCAGTCTATTTTTACCAGTCAATAAGATAACGTATTATTTTTAGATTTTTATAGAAATCACTTAAATGGTGTTTAGTGAAAATGTCTACTTATATACCAAACTCGTGGTCAATGAATTTTAAGCAATGATTTTGTTTTAGTATTAGAGTTTAGGGAAACTAATTTATTTCGAAGTGTGAATCACACTTTTAGATATTTAGTTTTGTTTCAATATCTATACTCATATTATATATAGAAAAAAACATTTTTTGTTTGTAGCATATAGGCTCCATAATTACTGGATCGATTTTTTTAATTCTTTCACCTATGGGAAGTTACATCATAAGCGGTGAACATAGGCTATATTTTAGCTCGAAAAACAGAAAATAAAGTGATGAAAGTGGGAGCGGAAGTTTGTTTTGGAAATAAAAACGTTACCAACCATTGCTTACTATTCAATTTGTCATTATAATTATACCCGTATCCACTATGATGTGATTATAATATCGGTGAAAATGAATCGATATATAAATAAACGGTTCCCTAGGGAGCCCGTGGGCGAAGCCGCTGGCGGAAAGCTAGTATAATAGAAAGTTATCCTTATAAAGAAAACATAAACATACTAAAAAAATCTTAATAGCCAACGCTTAGTTACTTGAGCGCTATAAATATGTGGAAAGCAAGGTTAATAACATGAATTACAAGGCTTGTACTTTTCAAGATACTGGAGTCAACTTTAGCATAAATATTCATAGATTCTTAATGGCGCAGTGGTTAGCGTGCTTGATCTGCAAGGCGAATGCTCAGCAACTTTCGTAAGGGCCGGTCACAAGATGGGTGACCAAAAATTGTGTGCTTCGGAAGGCACGATAAGCCCTTAATCCCGGCTGCATTTGCAGTCGTTAACACTCACCTAACCGTACTGTACCATTCTCCCTATTGGATTATATTCGATCCATTGTTATAGTGAAGGCCTGAGTTCCAGTAGGGGGGGGGGGGCATTAATATGCTGGTGATGATATTATTATTTCTAAAAATGCACATAACTTTTTATTGAAATGTTGTGTAATTTAATTTTTTCTAGTTAAAGTTATCCCATATATTTTTTTGGTTGACTTAAACACACTTATGCTTACATTATTGCGTATAATATACTTTTGAAGTGAGACGGTGAAACAATAATTTTATATTAACCAGCCGAGCCGACGGATTTACCTGAGCTTAACCCAAAATTTAAATATTCAAAACCTTTAAACCTTTAAAAATATACATAAATACAAAATAAAGTTTAATCTTCAAAAGGTCATTGAAGCTTTAGATAATTGAAGATAAGTTATGTCAATAACTATCATTTTTATAACAGTTTATTTTTTTTACAATTAGGTACCTGTAAATATTATTTTCTTTACCTGTAGTTTTCATTCCATGTTTGTATTGTTGTTTGTTTAATTATTATGTTATGTTCATTATGTTTACAAAAACAAAAATATCGCTATCGACCCCGTAGGACACAACAAATTTAGAGAGAGGGGAGGACACTGTGCTTTAAAATGTAGATAATAAGTATTTCCTTTCATTTATAAACTAAATAATTTATGTTTTGAAAACTTACCTATTCAATAGATATTTAAATTAAATAGATATTAAAATGAAGACATTAATATTACAGTTAAAGTTTTTCAGTAAGGTATTCTTGTATTGTATAATAAATAATGCATTTGAGTAAATAAATTCTTTATTTATTTTATGTACAATATTTTTTATTGAAGTTTTCTCTTCAGTTTTGCAAATTAATGTATAATTTTATGGACATCGGCAGTGGACCAGAAGAGTGTAATTTTAAGCGGGAGGTTGCATGGTTAGTTTATTCCGATTGCGTATATTATAAGTAGTTGTCTCTTCACGTTTTTTTTATAAAATTCCGGGTATTTTTGTATGAACTTACATATTTCTAAAATATATATGCAGGGTAACGTAGGAATAGTTATATTCTGTATCTGTGGTTTATAATAAATTATTATTGTAATACTACCAAGGAGTAATAAGGCTTCAGAAACGATCCAAATCATGGGCCGTTTTGGTATTCCAAACGGGTAAGTAGAGTGAACGTGGCTATTTTGCGGGAAAAGTGCACTATTAATCATGAAGAAGTTGGTGTTCTTTTCAAACTAGCGGAATAAGTTCTGAAAGCTAAAAGATATCCACTTACTGCTATTGTTAGATATTCACTCGATGCACCTAACGTTCTGACGTCCAAATAAATTGTTTTCAGTTTTCTAAATACTTTTTTTTTATCTTAATTCGGATTTCTTTATGTTAATTAAGTCCTGTGTCTGAATCGTTACTAAAGGATAAGGTTAGTGTTCTCTTATTTTCTAAATGTTAGAAATTATTCGCTCTATGTACTTTAACCCGCATCGCACACACGCTTATCTATAATTATCTTTTGGGTTAAGTTTCACATCTAACTTCAGAGTGGTAAACTTAAATGAAACATGTTGTATCTATTTGTATTGGTGATAGGGTAAAGTTTGGAATTCTAATTAGGGTAAAATCTATGTTATCGTTAGTTGAGATAGTTTGAATCCTTTTAGAAAATCATTAGTAATTGAAACAGATATGGGCTAATTGGCTTATTTAAAATTTATCGCAATTCCTTTCAAAGGTAAAGCAAAGCTCTTTTGTAACAAATTATAATTTGAATGATTAAGGAACTTAATAAAAAATTACCTATCGCTATCACATTTCAAATAGTTATAACGTGAAGTTCGTGAATATCGTTCAAATGTCATATCTTTCAATTATTATGAATATACATAATAATTATAAAATATTTGTGATTAATGCAAACTTACAAATAGAATTTATTTAGACTAATTTATTAGACTAATATTGAAATCGAACTACTTATAAACAAATACGTTTAATACTATTAGACAGACCATGAATTCTTATTTCTATTATTTTATACAGTAAACAACGCAGCAGACCTCATCATCATCATCATCATCATCAGCCCTTTTACGTCTCCACTACAGGGGCTCAGGCCTTCCTTATAGATAGTTAAGGAGGATGGGCCATGACCTTCCACGCTGGCCCAATGCGGATTGGAGCGTATTAACGACTGCAGGCCTCACAAAACTCAATTTTACCACATGATTTGGGTACGTGTTCAATTGTGGTTTTATAACCCGATTGCTGCAAATGTACAGGGGGCCAATTCTACTAAATAAATTTTGTTTAAATCGAATCGAAAACGGAACGAAACCGAACGAAACTACAACTTTTAGTGGTTTTCCTATTCTACTCGGTGTCAAAATGGCGTCAAACGATACAGTTCCGGTTCTATTTTAGTTTAGCTAACTATCGATCAACAGAAACTGTAAACGGTATTCTACTCGCTCAATCGAACATAGAACTATACAGATGTAGTTATGCAAACCGGAACCAACCCACAAATCTGTCAAAATCGAATTATGTGCAGAGAAGCCTAAAAGTGTTGCAATTAAACTCAAATGTTGTAAATTCACAAAATTTCTTGATAAATAAATAAAATAAAATATATTCTACAAACAATTATTACTAAAAACAAGAAACCCATTTTTCTCAAAACTGACATCATGTGGCTGGTTTGCATAACTACGTCCATATACTTGAGTCGATCGTCGGCCCTTATTCCACTAAAATTTTGACACTTCGTTGGATCGAAACGCTACTGAAACGTTACTAAATCCGAACGTTTCATCTGTCAAAATTAACGATTTCTAAAAAGTTGCAAATTTCTACTTTTTGACGATCGATAGTTAGCGTTTAATGATAGATGTGAAACAATTTATATTATTTAAAATTTTAAGAGGTGCAATTAGGTACCCCCAATTGCTGAGTGAAATAAAATACCTTGATCCATCTTCAGAATTGATAATTAAAAACATTTTGCCCTACAAAAGTAACTTCGGCAAACATAGGTATTTGTAGTGTTTGTATAGAAGAAGTTTTATCTCGGTACATTGGAGAGCTGCGAAACGTGTTCATCGGTACCTGAAGGCTATAAAAAATAGGAAACTGACCTATAACAATAGTGGTGATCTAATCGGATTTGCTGATGCCGATCATGGTGGTAATCTGGTGGACAGACGATCCTATACAGGATATGTTTTCCAAATGTGTGGTTCAGCAGTGTCATGGGAATCACGTAAACAGAGAACCGTTGCAACATCAACAACAGAAGCTGAGTACATGGCTCTAAGTGAAGCCTGTAAGGAAGCCATCTACATTCGCTCATTACTAAGCGACATCTTTTGCTTTTCGTCACCCATCACCATTAATTGTGACAATCAAAGTGCCATCAAATTAACAAAAAACAACACGCATCACGCCCGCACAAAACATATTGATATTAGACATCATTTTGTTTGTGAGTCTATATCCACTAAACAAGTCAATGTGTCATTCATACCATCAGCTCACCAAACAGCAGACATTCTCACAAAGCCACTGCCTAAGCTGAGACACTATATGTGCCTAACTAATTTAGGATTAGTTTAGTGTTATTTGTTTTGGTTATTAGGTTAATTAGGTTAGGGCATCATGTTAAGGTACTTTTGATATTATAGTGTTTTTGTACATACAGTGTGTTTATATAAAGGGTGTACATAAGTGTCCTGATTACGGGGAGGTGTAGATAAAACCTTTTTCTATATTAATCAGACACTGGCATCTTTTCGTATACCTTTTTGAATTAGTATTTTATACACTGTTTATTGTTTTTATGTCACTCTCTTCTTTACTCTCATCTGACTTTTATGTATTTACAACGTGAAATATATTAAATACTCCAATCCACTGTGACTTTTAATTCCTACATTTTAAGAGTTTGTGAGTGAGTTATCAATAGACTGTAAAGAACATAATAAGTTGTGTAAATCCATTGATATGTTTGCTTTATCATTAATTATTTATAAAAATACCTTATATTAAGGTACCAAAAAATTTTAATCTTTAACTGTCTAGCACTTCAAGCATATAAAATTTTCTATCCAATATTATTTATTTCACAAAGATACAAGGATACTTTCAATGAGCACCCTGACGTCTGAAGTAAATATACAAAATCTGGGTATCAAACACCAGATTCCTCATCTACCTCATGAGAACATAGCAATCCATGTGATATAAATTATGTAAAATGATTAGAAAAAAAATGAAATCGAAAACTATGGAGCTAGATAAACAAGTGTGATAGTGCATGCATATGTTTAATAAACTTTTTATGTACACCATTTCATCTATTTGTTATAGATAGTTCTGTAATTTTGTGGTTGCTTATTGATATGTAAAAATGTTGGCAGACTTTAAAAATAAAATAAATTATATCTTGATTATTAATCTTAAATTATTATTTTTTATTAAAAACTTACATTTTATAGATAAATTAATAGGTTTTCATTCCTCTATGAATTTGAAATGTTGAATTCATATTATGTAGATTCTTAACATAAATAAGGTCCACCTAGTTGAGGCATGTAATGTAAATTAAAATTGAAAAATTATATTTCTGTTAAAACTTTACATAATTATAAACAATCATTGTAAATAGGAACATCGTAAAAATCATTATTAGATTGTAGGGGCTTTTGGCTTTAAGTAAACTTATCTATGATTATAAAAACATGAATTTTTGAATATTTTGTATTGAAAAAAGTAAACTATTGTAGTATTTTTACAGGAAAACTTAAAAGTGTGTATTTACAAGCATGTGTGGAATTCCAATAAAAATGGCACTGAAAAAGTCCTTGTTTACAAATTAATTAATTTATCATTATTTTTTCTGATCACTTTTGCATTTGCAATACTATATCGATATTTATCTTAAAGGAAAATAATTAAAAAACCCACTTCAAGCAATTAGTGCTTGAGGTGGGATTTAAACCCATAAACACTCACAGTCTGGGCGTCTGCTAAAACCAATTTAACTACCAGATAACCAGCAGGTTTTGTGAATTTAAGAATTACTTGCATTACTAGTGAGCATATGCTCATTTATGTTTAGGAAGTTCACCAAAACTATATTAATAATACCATTATAGAGAATAGAATAGAAAATTCTTTATTGTTAACATTACACAAGTTATATAGGTATACAAATTTAAAACAGTTTAACAAAATAATGTAACAATTGGCGGCCTTATCGCTTAAAGTGATTTCTTCCAGGCAATCATGGGATGGAGAGAGAGAGATAACAATTTATGAAGACAGGGGTGTAAATTTTATCAATAACATTAAAAAGAAAATATGATCAAATAATAATCTTAATTAAAAAAATTATAATTATGAATATTTTTTTTCTGACATAAGTATTACTCACTTTTTTATTTGGAGATTATAATATTATAAAGGATTATTACATCATATCATCATCATGTTTAAAGGATTGTTAAACAGGTAAATATACTGTTTATAAGATTTTATTCTGAATTATTTTTAATTTAAAAAAATTACATAAAATTGAGCTTAGCCGCAGCTCAGTTTTATGTAACATTTGAAATAACATGAGGCTTTCTGTAACCATATATTAAGTTGCGTGCAAGATAAATGTTCAGCCTAATTAGTATTACCTACATGAAAAATACATATTCTACTGTTTTTGACACAAAGTTAAAACCAACCACCAATTTTAACCCAAAGAAAACTGTCATACACTATGATGGGTTACAATTTAGAACAAAAAAAATAAGCCTGTGAATCAGGAGCTCTTGTTCAATTTTGCAGGAATTTATATGTGTAAGTTCTTTTATATCAGTTGAAACTTATACTTAATTTGCTCATAGTCAGCATGGATGACAGCTGCGAGCAGATCTATGCAACTACAAGAATTTAATTTGTATACAACTTAATGTGAAAGATATGTCAAATCATTAATAATTTTCTCTGATCTTACTTATAATATCTAGTCAATAATGACATTTCTAATGGGTTTCTATAACAAACATTGTTTTAAATTTAATCTTGTATAGATTTTCCACAGTATATATTATGTTGCCTTGCTTGATTCGGTGTACAGATGTAGGTATAGCCAGATTTCGAAAGATATTGGATTCATTTCATCATCAATAATTCTCTCTTAAATGTCTACTTTGAGTCGACTATCGTTTATCTTCTTCACTATGTTATTGATACGTATGAATATTTATTTTCAATCGAAAACTTCTTCTTTTATTAAGGGCTTTCGCATAATTCTGCCAATTTCACGTGCGTAGCCAATACATGGTATGAATTATTTTATAAAATTAATTTTGTAAATAATATTTTCAAGTATAATGTTTCACTTTCTATTACAGTTTAATATTACAAAAAAATACACATATGCGGATTGTTTTAGTAGATATCCCATATTAAATTGTCATTTACAATTCAATTTTGTCAATTTCATTCTTCTTTTATTAATGGTATATCTGCGCATTTCACACAATTCTGCCAAAGTCAAGTGAATAAATTAATTTCTACATGTAAAATGAAAAAGTAATGAATGAAAGATTAATTAAAACATTGTCTGTATCATTGTGGTTTGTATTGACAAAAAGTGAATTGGTGTTGCAATATGAAAATCAAACATCGATTGGAAAATAATCGATTAATTCACTATATGTAATAGAACTGCAGTAACATTTATTGAATAAAAAAAACTTTAATATACTTTTAGTTAATTTTGGTGCAATTTTGCATTTTTCCTAAGTTTTACGGACTACTACGGTTGTTGATTCAACAATGCCCAAATAAATAATATATATATATATTATTATTATTATGTAATTTCCAATGCCCGTAATTGGAAATGTTATATGAAAACCTAATGAAGTCCCATAAAGTCACAATATGAACTATCCATGTAGTTTGATGAAGTCCGATGATATTCAATGAAGTTTAATGAATTCTGTTTAAATGGATTGAAGTTACTAAAGTCATATGCAATCATCATTTAACTTTAACATTTAATTTTTAGTACAAACAAATATATAAATTTAATGATTATTTTTGTTGTACATTCTTTTGAAACGGAGTTGTTTAAAGTAAAGTATACACCTCTGGATTAATGCTCGTCCTAGGCTTGGACTGATTGCATACCTCACTTATTACAGTTTGTTAGTGACCGAAAATGAGTCAAAATTTTTCTGTTCACGACCTACCAATGTAGGTACCGTTTTATTTTACGGAATCATATTATTCACTTTCATGCTACTTTATCTCACATAATAACATTTATTTTGCGAATTAAAACTCGGTATAAACAATAAAATAAACCAATACCATTCGAATTTTGAAACTTAACTCTTTAAGCTTGACGTTATCTTTAGTCGACGCCAGGATTTATAGTATTTCATCTGACTTTTTTGTTAATTAAAAGACTTAATTATATCGGATTTACGCTTTAAATATTAAGCATGTTTAAAGTTGAGTGCTTAATAAAAGAATTGGGTATATGACGATTTTCTGAAAACTAATTAATTAAAATAGTTGTTTGATACATTATAAACACACTGTCAATATATTACATGAGAATCTGTTCTATTTTCGATGAATATAATTGTTTAAATCTACAGATTCTAAGAAATAAACTTTTATTAGATTATTATCTAACATGATGATAATAGTACGAAACTTATTTTTATAGTGTCAAATACCCATAATGATAAAAATATTAATTATAAATTCGCGTTTTGGGTATTTTCCCTTATAGCTTAACACTTAGGTATGCACTTTCTTAATGTAGCTAATATTCGGGTGTTTCGACCGTATTTTAAAACGTTCGAATAAGAATATAATAGATTCATTACGTACAGAAATGATAAAAAATGAAGGAATGAATAATCATTAATCGTCTCCCGTTTAACTAATAATTTCATTTATTTTATTCTGGTAACACTAATGACAGCTGTTTGGTTCGGCTGCGATTTGGCTCCGATTACGTTTCAGTTTAGTAAACGTTCGTTTGATAATTTACGTTAGCGGAATGCAAATTTACAGCAAAAATCGAAACGTAACCGTTACAGAAACGCTATTGATGATCGATCGTTGTAAATTAGTAGAATTGGCCCCCAGCACTTTTTATGCGTTATAGTGTGAGGGGTTCGATACTTAGGCTAATGAATAAAAGGCTGATTAGGCTTGAGAACTTGATTAAATAAAGAATTACAAAAAAAAAATTCTGTGTTTTCCGTAATAGGTAGAATTTGGTAGATATTTCACGTTTACATGTTTCTTATTTGAATAATAATAATGTATACTTGATTTATAAGATTAAATATTATAATATGATTAAATAATCATGTTCTCGCCGGATGATTTTTTTACGAACTGACATTAAAGAGCATATTGGATTACTCAAAAATTCAAATAACGAGAAGCGAATAATAAAAATAAATGATGTTGAAGATCAAAGACAAAATGTTTGCATGCGGAAACCTAGGACGAAATAAACGGTTTTTTATTACAATACCGGGGGCCGGGGTTAAAAAAATCCTTCAGATTTTTTTTTTAATTTATGGGTAAAAGACATTAAAAAAATTAGGCATAATTTACTCACGCTTAAAATATTTTATATAAAATGTGATCATTTAATGGTATCATGAGTTAATTTAAAAACAGGTTATGTGATTGCTCTATTCAACTATTTTAATTGTATTATTTAGGTATTCATACGAACTGTTTTTATATTTTTGTTTGTAATTGTTCTGATGTATATTGTATTTTTCTTTTTTTTCTTTTTCTGGTGCATACATGTTTTTTTGTTCTAGAATTCCACTTTACGATACCTATGTTCACTCTGATTGTTACCCATAACTATATCTAACCGTGGAAACCTTTTATTGGCCATCTGTAACGCAATATGATGTTTACATATTAAAATCATGTGCTGTTGGTAGTCCCGGATATATATAAATAAATATTCTTAAGTTGTTTGTTACAGTTTTGTTTTGTTAACCTTTAATGAATCAAGTTATTTAGCTTAGTTAGCCTTTTATTCATTTGCCTTAACATCGAACCCGTCACAACTGTAATACTGAGATTACTCTTACGTTTACCGAGGCCTTTAATAGAAAAGACAGTCCTAGTCAAGCACAATAACAGTTAAAATAGGTCTCTTCTCAGAAATGTACTTTTTATTTCAAAAAAACTTATATTTTCTATTCGTTCACCAACATTTTAAGTGAAGGTCAGATATCTATTAAAATATTTAACAATATCACCGTATTTTACTGAGAATCCTATTAATTACGTTAAAATGATGTTAGGGCTTATGGCGGCGTTATTTTTCGGTAATGAATCGGTAGGTTTTGAAGCAAATCTAATAATAAATGTTGAGTGCCGTTCAAATTGTATTATTGAGGTATTTAATAAGGTTTTCAAAGGTTTTTAGATTATTTTCTGTGTCTTGATTTTTAAATTTCATTGTATAAAAGTATTTATTAAAGATTTATATTTATAATTCACAGAAAAACTATCTGATTTTGAATTCAAGCAAAACATTCTATAGTATAGAAGAAAATTCTTTAAAATGAGGTGTTATTTTTAGAAAAATAATTGCTAAAAGCTTTTACGTAGATGGATTCCAAGATTTCTTTTACGCGCATTGGTTTTATTTTAATACCTTATAATAATTACCTTGACGTAATCTCCTGATTTGATACTCACATCACAGTACTCAAAAATTCACTAGATCATTATCTTGTGCCTTTCAGCATATTACATTTAAAGTGATATAAATTAACTAAATTTAACCTGTATGCAAAATCTTAATAGATTGTGGATAAACACCATAAAATTCAGTTGCAATATTTTACCAACACACTCATACATAAATTGTATAAATGATACAATAAAGGAAGAGTCAATATTTCAAATGCCTGTTATATTGAGAAAAATATGACAGCGACAGACAACCCTAAATGTATTATATTTGATCAATTTTGTATTCATGATGCTATACTGGAATATATTCTTAATAAAAATGCTTAGAAAAACCATTAGACAAAGGGAATTTTCAAGCATTTTTCATTGAGAAATATGTACTTAGATCATCATATTTAACTATGCCGCCGAATAAGGCATCAAATAAATATCATGTCAACTTCCGTTCACCCTCTTTATTGAATAAAACATTCTTGAAAGGGTTATAAAGCTCGTTAATTTCAACGCGACCCATCTCAAGGGAAGTGAAATGTCGAAAAACAGGAAAATGACTTTCATAACTCTTAAACAAGACTATTATATTATTTTCGCCGTCTTTAAGAGTAGTCAATTGATGAAACACTTGACTTGTTAGTGAAAGATTATGAATTCTAATAGCACGATTGATTTAAAAAAAGGTATGTTCTAAGTTTGAATGAACCGATTGAAGTGCGGTTTTTTTATTAGTAAGCTATGCTCATCGAGGTGATTATTCTTATGTTTTATAAATCTAAATTTATTAAGCTCACAATAGTTATTTAAGATACGAGTTCGGAAAGTAAGGTTTTACGAATAAGGGCCAAATTGAAAACACGAGCTTAGCGAGGGTTTTCATTGGCACGAATTCGAAAAACCTTTTACGCTCAAGTTTCTTACAACATTTTTCAATGCTTTTTGCGAGGAAATAAAACAAATATATAGGTTAATAAAACTAAGTATGTATTAAAGGTAAAAATTATTTTTTAAAATTAAACGAGATATTTGAACATGTTTTCATGTCATACATTTTTATTTGAAAATATTCGTTGTAGGCTCCTTGAAATACTTTTGCCTCTAAAGTTTGACATAATTTCATCAATTTTTTTTTAAATTACTTTGGTGCTCAGCCAAAAAATACTTTTAAGCACGTGTGCAGTAAAGGATTTCAGTAGATTTTTATTAAACACGTGTTTAAAGACTCACTTTCGGTGTTTACAATGGATTAAAAAATAGCGCTTTATGAGCAACTGCATTGAAAAATAAGTTACAGTATCATATTCGTAATTTAGATAAATGTATACAATTCAGAAATAAACCTTACCGAAACTCTTAAACATGTGATGTGAGCGTAATATGGACCAAATATATAATGTAACTTTGCAAAGACGAGTACTTATTTTTGATTTTACTTATAGCATTATAATAAACGAGAAGGTGATTATGGATATTAAGTAACTTTCACAAAGGTTGGTTAGAGGATGGGTAAAATTAAATTTATTTTATTTATTTATCATGAGGAATATTTGCTGAATGATGACAACGCCGGTATCAGTAGGTTAATTTTGATATCTTATAATTTTTTTAATATGAAATAAAAGTAATTAATTATCTTTCTTTAATACTTTATCATCGAGGGCCTATAATGTCCCCCGCTGGTGCACAGAGCTTCTTATAAAGGAATAATACTTATTTATAGCAACAAGTTTTTTTTTTTATTAAATGAGGTCTTGAAGCAAACATAATTTAATTTAAAAAAATATTAACGTTGTAGGTAACCGGAAAATTGATTTCTTTTTAAACTTATTCACTTATTTTCTTTTTCAGCTAGGATGAAAGAGTTTTCCCAAATTTATTTATTTTATTTTTCTTTGGTAACTTTAAATAAAATGCTAAAATGTAGCAACCAAAAAAATAATCAAAGAAGTTTAAAAATGATTAGGTACATTAATGGAACGAAAACTAATTACAAAACGAAATCCTCAAGTACCTAAAATTAAACCAAAATAGAAAGGCGCTAAAATCAAATTCATTAGGGAAAACAGAATTAAATGAAATTGAAGCTTCATATATATATGAACTTAAATGATAACTGAGATACATTTTCGTTTAACTATCTATAACTTCTACGAAAAGTATCAGCTGCAGTTATTTACCATATTTTAAGGTCATTTTATTTAATTTTCGAAATAATTGCAAGACAAAATGTAGCTTATGACTTCATTTAATATAGGTAGTAATTATATTATGACTATAATGATATAACAAATCCAAATCAAACATAAGAAATAGTATAGAGTAGTACAAAAAAATATCAAATATACATACCGACAGTATTGAACTATTATTGACAAAAGTGTGCGACGTCTCAAGATAGATTACTTAGATAATGTTCAAGATGAACTGAGATAAACCTTGTAACTTAATAAAAATGTTGATTCGAAAATTGTAATGATTAATGAAGAAGAAAAGAATAGTTATTATTCAAAGGATATTCTTGAATTACAAAAATAATCATTAATATTTTGGCCAAAACATGTAAGCCCACCAAAAGCTATTGTCCATGACACACACGACTTATATTGCCATTTTATTTTTATGCTACACGAGCTTACTGTGGCCGGAAAAGGATGCAATAAAAGTGGAATAAAATTGATTTGTTTTCGTTTTTAACATTACAATGTCCATTTAAACCTTTTTTAACAGGAAATTTTATTAAAATGTGTTTTATACAATTTAACGTAAAAAATTTATAGTCGAGTTTTTATTTTCAAAATTGGCCTTCAGAAATATGCGACGTGTTTATAGTTTTCGTTCGCAAATTAATCGAACTCGGACGCCAACTTAGAGCGAACATATTTTAGCGAATATAATAAGTCGCTACAGTTAAACATATCGTTATTTATTACAGTTCAATTGTCAAATAAGCGATATTAGTGAGTTTCCTAGCGATCGAATTTGACAGCTCAGTTCGACAGTGAACTTTGCGATCGCTAATAAACGGTCTATATCAATATCGAGATTGCACGATCTTGTCTATTTCATATTGGACGACAACGAATTAGATAAGAACAGAAGGTCACAAGTTGTGCGAGAAAAAAAGTTTTTATGCTTTTAACTGTTTCAAACTATTGAGATTATTGTAAAAGTGCTGCATAATTCCCTCGACGACAAAGTGACTCATATATTTATTAATGTGGATTGGTTTTCAAAATTGTTTTTTTAATTGAATGCCTCAAATAGTGACATAAAATTGTTACCTATATTTATTTATAATATATGAAAAACTTCCACCAAGATTTTGTTTACTTCGAAAAAAATACTATGTAAAATATTATGCGACATAATATTTTTTTCATAGTGAACAAAATCGCCTTAATTATTATTAAGATTTTTGTCCTGTTAACATTATTTTTTATACTATTTGTATAAAAACACTAAAAATAATAATCAACTTCAAAAAAGTAAAATATGAATTTCTTTTGAACTCGATTGAAGTCACCAGATTTTCTTCGGTCTTCTTTGCCATTGCCTAAGTGAAATTACTTATAAAAAGATCAAAAGAATTTGAGGGTGCTTACCTAAAGTCTCGGAAATTTAAACATTCTTAATGCTTTTTAAAAAACCCGGGTTACATGGTTAAAACTACATTGATCTGGATTGAAAAAGTAAATGTTAATTTTTAACTAATATATTCAAGCATCAAAGATTTCTCACGTTTAAATGAAAAAGTATTTTATTGAAAAAAATAAATGTGAGTGTATACATATCTACTACAAACAGAGTAATAACATATTGAAAAATGGTTCTTATTTGACGAGTGCCAAAATACTAGGTATAGTTTCTACCAAATTAAAAAAAACATCTTACATCATAAACTCGAAGAACCTTTTATGAGTTCCTTGTAAGTCTTTATTTAATTACAGAAGTCAATACTTTAAGTAGTTCGAAATCCTAGACCAAAATTATGTGAATCCTTTTTTTATCGGCGACCTTATACACTAATATTTTCTATACAACACATGTCGTCCATCAAATAATTAGTAATGTGTGGCGGCCTTGGAATCTTGGCCTATAAATAGCGGCTTGTTCAAGCCCTTCCAGGTCAAATCCTTTCGAAAATAAAAGCTGAAAGTAGATTACGACTAAATGAGCTTACAACTCGTATAATAAGGTATTTAAAGAACTTGACGGCTTAATTCAAATGATAAAAATCAAGACGTGTATTATGCATTTTTGTTGCTGAAAATAAGGATCAACATTACTTTCATCATTTGTCGCTTAGTTATGTTGCTAGAGAAGTTTAGTCAAAAAAAAATATAGTTGTGGTTTTGAGTTTTAGAAATTTAATGGCGCTCTGGTTAGCGTATTTATTCTGTTACGAAGAGTTTAAAAACTTTCGTAAGAGCCGGCATTGGGTGACCAAAAAGTTATTATCACGAGCTCCTCCATACTTCGGAAGGCACACACTAGGCCAGCGTTGCCAGATTTTTTTTTTGCCTTTTGAAAGAAAAAAAGCGGGATTCTATCGTCAAAAGCGGGTTAAGTAAAAAAAGGTATACAATCAGAAGTTTTCACAATAAGCAGTTTTAAAAAACGCTAATTTAAAATCGTACAACGTAACAACGCTTCAAAATTTGAAGTCGTTATTTCCACCTCTAATTATCATTATGCGCCGGGTGGGCGGCCATTCCACACTTGTTTATGGCACCCGGCTGCGCTTCCTCAGCACGCAGCACGCACGGTCGAGTTATCCCCGAAAGCGGGACCAAACGTGTCATTTAATTTTATTTTTTTGACAGCAGTGGGCGTCTCTCGGCTGAAATGATGATGATGATGGTACTACTTTTAAGATCTGATAATTGTTTACGCCTACTTATTATCAGTCAAGAGATGTGAATTTTTGGGAAGTACCTAAATAACATAAGACGATTAAAGAGTACTTTCAATAAGCGTACTTGTATAAATAGGTAATATTTTAATATGATTTCATTTCAAGAATTACACGGTATTCTACTTTGCACACAAAATCCTTTGAAGATTTATTTATTTATAAGAGTTCTTACGATCTTAATAGGCTTACTCCTAGATCGAATATAAGAAATAATCTTCTAAAGATGTAAATACACAGCAGCACATCAAACAGTTACAAGAGACAACTTTTCACATTTAGGTTGAACTGAACGATCAACAGATTTAGGCTCAAATACTACTATAAAAAGAAGTTTGGCAGAAATCTTTACTATTTGGATCTTTAGAGGACACGTAGGATAATTATAATGTTATACAATAATTCTAAAAACATAACAAAAAGGAAATCACATCATATTTTCTACAAGATGGGAATAAAACGATAAACTAAAAGTAAGTTAAAGAATATACAGCCTCTTCGACCATAGTTTATATAAATACTCAACGTTCTGTGATTTCTTTTTATAGGTAATAAAATTGCCAATGAAATTAGTGATGTTTCGCAGAACCATACCAAAACAGACCAGACCTCACCAAACAATAAAATACAATTATACATATAAACGGATACATCTATTGTACCTAGATTTTTCAACAGTTCCCGCCAAAAACCATATGGAGGTGCTTACTGCAGACTGGGAACTAAGATCATACAGCCATTGTCGATTGTATAAACGCCATTAATATTATAGGCCAAACTAGACCGAAAATCAGTTGTCATCCTTTTATTATTACATATAATTTAAAGTGACGAGCTGCAATTTATTTAGACTATAACTTTGCTTTGGTAAGCTTTAAAGAGCATGTGTATTCCAGATGTCGAATTAACTGACTAGAATACAGAACAGTCATTGAGTGAAATTTGATATTACTATGCTGGTCATTTGTGCATTTCTCGATTCCAAATTACGTATTCCGTACCCGATGAACCTTAACACTGCTCGCTCGTAAATTTATCATCATTGAATGCGATATACTAATTAGAACGTGATTTAACCTAGTAATTTATTATAGAAGCGACTAAATAGTGTTGGTTTTACAACACTATCAACTTGACCAAAAATATTTATGTGACCTAAAATTTATTATCTCGATTTTTCTCAACCTTCAACCTTTAAGTTATAATATTTTATTAACTGTCTTGATGGCATGGTGATTAGAGCCTTTGTTTTGTGATTTCCAGGTTACCAAATTTCGTTTTGCAAAATTGGCAGAGCAGTAAAATAATATATTATAAGAATGGACAACGGGAAAAGTGTTTTTTGGATTTTATCACGAGATGCGAATATTTCACCTTTTTCTGAAATTTCCCGGTATCCATTATGTTCAGGTTGGCTCCAAATACTCCAATGAATTGTTGAAACATTTGAGTAAAAAGTATAACAGCACATGAACCTCATTCGAATTCTTAGAAATAGTGACATTAGCTTGGCTGACGTCACCATTACTATCACCAGGATCACCCATTATGTTAAAAATGATAATTCACTTTATAGCAATCAATTTTATTACCTCACAAATCAACTTAATAATACCACTTAACAATTAAAAAAAAAAAACAATAATTTGGTACTCACAATTATTCACCCCTCTCTCGGCGCCTTCCAAAAAGGTAATGTCACAAAATAAGCTGTCCATTTTTAAATACACTCCTGGAAATACAATCATATGTCAAATTAATATTTTGAATTTGTTATTTAGTAAATGTTGTGAAAATTCATTATTAAATTAATTACATTTTTAAAACATTATTGCAAGTTTTATTTCTATTAAATTCAAAATAAAACAATCAAACTTACTAATAATATCAGGAAGTCTGACGCTAGATGGCGTATCCATCGTATGACCGAATAATTAAAAATTCATTTTCACATTTACTAGCGTAATTGTAAGAAATTGTTATATTCTGCAGCTTATAAATAATGATAATAATTTAGAATGATTTTAACAGACGAACATTTGTGATTTAACAGCGTATTAAAATTATGAGGCATATACCTACTTTGAACTGCGTCAATAGTAAATTATCTTTTATCAAGAAATTATTTAAACACAGCACAGAAAATAAACTTTTAATTAACATAAGTAATTACTCTTAAAATAATCATAAAATCAGTTAGAATATTATTTTAAAATAGGCTTTAGCATTTTATTATTTCTTGTGACTCTGGTCTCGCGCCGACAAGTAATAGACTCTTAATATCAATAATAAACATAATAACTCAGTTTAGATTGAACGAGCCAAATCCCTTTGTCTTTATTAACAACAACAACTAATTAATTTTTCGTAACAATCCGGAAACTTTATTTCAGGTTAATTGTTACCTAACATTTACATACGTTTTAATTATTTTTTTTTATTTTGACTTTAATGAGTTTCTGTTTGATAAAAAATATGCGTCGTTTTCAGAAGTGAAGTATCATGCAAGCATTTTATTTTAATGTATTTTTCCAACGTTACAACGTAAACTGAAGAATAAAATTACTTCTTACTAGACTCTATGGGCTAGATTCCTTTGCTCTTGATCGAATAAACAACATAAAATGTTACCCGCGTACTTTTTAATAAACTTTAATGTTTGACCACTTGTGCAAATTTAGACGGTGAATTAAAACAAAGTAAATTTAAAACTGAGAAAATGTTTTCGCCTGAGGAACAACAGATTGAAATTTGTCTTCTGAAATCCAATTTAGAAAAAATTGGAGACGACCTGTTAGTTCAAGTAAGGATTTCTTAATTACAAAATATAGCAACCATATTTAAAATAAAATAGTGCTTTTAATAACAAAATATAAAAATAAGTAAGCATAAAATGCATTTTCAAAATATATTGGAATGCATTATATTGCCACATTAAAATATGCAGTTCGGTATGATAGACATTATTAAAAGGTATGAAATATATTCGGTTTTAGGATAGGTAACTATTTTTGTCACAATTGAATAATTTAATTACTAAATGTTATCAATATTTTTCATGATACAATGTTATTATGTAATTAAAAATTAAAATGTATTAACTTAATGTATGCCATTAATTTTATTTATATAGTCGTCGATATTCTCTGAAAAAAAACATATATTAGCGTTGTAAATAAAAAAATATATATTTATATTTAAAATATGTTCTATACTAATATTATAAAGAGGAAAGATTTGATTGTAATTTGCATGAAAGATCTTTTGTGACTAACCATTGAGCAATATATGCATGTTGCCTAATATCTGTTAAATTTTCTCCTAGAATTCTGCATTGCCTGCCTTGGACGCGGAAAATGAGCAAAAATACAGAGAGACTATGACGGCGCTGCAAGTAGCTCGCTCTCTTAACGCTGAGAGGGAAAGGTTAAATCTGGAAAATGGTAACATAATAATTTATAGTACTATAGGTATATATATATATATTCATGACGTTATTCTTAGACGTGTACCTTGATACATAGTGAGCTATGAAATTAAAATATAATTTATTACTTAGCTTATATTTTTACAGTATTAACACTTTTCATATAATTATTCCCTTCCCTATTTTAACATAGAAACATAGAAACAGAATATATACAAACATTAATCATAATCATATAAAAAATGGCAAAATATTTTTTATCTATATACACATTTTTTGTCAATATACCTTTCCTGTGGATAGTTATATGCCCAGAAACTTATATGAAAAAAATAAATGTTAAACTAGTTATCCAGCAGCGGCTTCGTCCCCAGTGTTTACATGTTTCCTTTATATTGACGACCTCCGACGAGTGGTTCTCACGCCGGTTTCAATTTGTCGCCATCTCTGAGGTCCCGGGTTCGATTTCCTCGTCGAGTCAACGTAGAAAATGAACTTTTCTATATTGTCTCGCGTCTGAGTGTTGTGGTACCTTCGTTGTTTCAGATATAATGTATCTGATGTTGTTTAATATTTAATAAAAAAAAAAAAGTAAACTTATCCCTAGAGTACCATTTGGTGGGATAAAGCCTATATTATGTTAATCCATACACAGAATTGTCCATTTACCAAATTTAATCTAAACCCGTTAAATCGTTTTTGCATGAAATAGTAAGATGATTCACGCAAAGTTGCGGGAATACTATTACAACTTAATAAGCTATCACTAAACAACAAATAATACGTTGTTACGCCGGTTATTAAATGGCTCAGTAATAATTTGGATTTAGTATACAATCAACATTTTTCCGGTCCGTTTAAAATCTTATCGTGCATACCATCATCCAGTTCATCGAGCTTGAATAACGCTTTAGGAGTGTAGAGTTCCCATAATATTATATCATTTGAAAGGAAAACATTTCAGGCAGCATAATTAATTAGTAAATAGCACAAAACAAATATATTTAATCCACCAGTTAAGTAATAGAAATTTTTTTGATACATTTTTTGCTTCAAATGAATAAGAAATGGCTTGAGATAATAGGCATTAAGAGGAGGAATGGGGTTCGCTATGTCACAGCTAAGTAGAAAATTTTCAAAGGTGTTACTGCATGCGACATTTTAACTCGACGTATTTGCCGCAATTTATTTATTACGCAACAAATAAAAAGATACGTGTTTAATATTCTTCAACAATATAACTCTCTTACACACAAAGAAAGATTAATCATGCTCTCTATTGGGTAATTGCTGCGCCAAAGAAACGTGTAATAACAGGAAACCCTCAACACCTGAACCTTGATATTAATATTAATGTTTCTTTTGAGAGTTGAGCCAATTAATATCAAGAAGTGTCAAGTGAGGTTTGACACTTTAGCCAAAATTACTTTGATGATATAAATATACAGTTAACGGGGGTTTTAATTATTTTTGAAATGATTCAATAAAGTTCATACAGACATTCGATTCGATGTATAAAACTTCATCTGTTAAGTTTAAAATTGATTTCATAATTTAGGTCAATTTTAATATAACCTTATAATCTGTTGACAGACAACTCTGTCTGTACCTAAAATTTAACATTATTATCAACTACATCATCAGCATCCTCCTATTGATTTTCATAACCACACCTAATTATGTGCGGTGAACAGACATTGCCTACGAATAGAGTCTGACAGGGAGCTAGAACCCACCATGCAGGTTGCGGATGTTATTGCGAATTGGTAAATTTATAAGAGATGCAGATGCAGCCAGGACCAACGACTTGACCAACATCTAACGCCACCTCCATGCGATTCGTGCGAGATAATATTTTTTTATCACTAATCATATGGCGGGCCATTGCAAATGTTACCAATTCAAAATCTGGTTATTAGTAAATGGTATTTTTTACGTGCAGCGAACAAGTAAAATACTTCATAGTAAATTTAGATGGTTCCGATTTCAGTGATTTTTTAGAACAACCTGTATTATTCTATGGGCCTATTTTTCTCGCAATTTCGCTCATTTAAATTATACTCTATGTATAGTTTCCCGAAACTATAAGAGTTTTTATGAACATACCAGTATGTATTTCCGATGATTAACTTTATCCCTTAATGGTTATTATTATTTGTAATAGAAATTTAACTTTATATTTTGTTTGTTAAATTTGTGTCTTTTCGATACAAACTAATAAATTATTTAATTAAGGAATAAAAAATCTTTTATCTACACTCAAATCGACAAATTCGAATTACGAATTCAAAGACGATTCTATACATACGCACTTTAAAAACGCATATACTTACATAAATTTAAAAATAAAACTCATTATAGTACCGCTTTCTTTTTTTTATCATTAAACTAGTCTATGGTTTTAGGCTGAATATGAAAAAAATGGCGCATGCATGCGTAGTTTGAACTTAATTTCTCGCGCTTCCCATACATTTTTTTGCCGTTCGTGTTTTGTATTCGGGATTCCAAAAGTAACTTTCTTGTAACCTACCTACTTTGTTAAATTTTCTATGTGTGAGGATAAAGTAGTGTATGAAACTGCATATAACTTAGCTATTAAAACACTCGAGTCAACCTATTATCGACTATATATATAACAGACTCTCGTGTTTTAATACCCCTTCTTATATGAAAGTTGCATAAACTACTATATCTCGCAATTTAACAAGTCATTCTACTTACTTTTATAATAAGAATCAAAGCTTTTAGTGTATGTCTGTTGGATAACAGCAACCAAATACTTAGATTTATATTACAGCAATATTTTTTTTATCTTTTGGCATATATCTTTTTATTCATAAGTCTGTGGCTTTGATATTCAAAGAACGTAATATTCATATTATAGAAATCGTCGCACCAGTTCATAATTTATACACAAGCGAATATTGAAGATATTTGATTGGCATAAAGTAATTTACTTATTAAAGATGGATGTTGTGTTTCCCGTTAGAAAAAAATAAGTTACAATTATTGTTATCAATACCAAAATAAAATAAGTACCTACTAAATTGTCAGTAACTTTTTTTCATAAAATATTTGCATAAATGTTGTGAAAGATTAATAATTTCAAAATAAACAATAAAGAAAATTATTATAAAAGTAAATATCCCGTGCCTCCGACGATACTTGAATTAGAATTTTCAGACAAAGGAGGACAGATCCTTAAAGGTCAGATCACCAAAGCCTTACTGATCATAGTGGTTTTAATAAAACCTATTTTCTTCATTATTGTTATATTTGTCATTGCTTGGAAACAATATCTACGTCGGATGCTTTTTAAGAGCAGCGCAAATTGTGCGCGAAATAGGAAACTGTAATTTATGATACCGCTCGCTGTCAACAAGGCACGAAATGTAGCATAAAGTTTCACTAGGAATCTCACAAAATACATTGTACAAAACACATTGCATTTAAAATATAAATTCTTGTTTCTGCTGAAAAACGCATCGTCACGTTTTCATATTTTTTTTTTGTCTAAATTAATAACGGTTTTAATTCACTCCCACTGTTTATAATATGGAATTTATTACCATGCCTGGATTCTACTGCCTTAAAACGGTAAGTAAGTACCGAACAGATTTTCATCCTGTCCGGTAATTTCCAAGCAAATGAATATTTGGTAAAGCCTCTTACACATGCCTAAACCCGAAACGACACCTTATCGTGTCACGATACGGCATCGCATCGCAGAAATCTACGACGTACTACGTAAAAAATTACGGCACGACACATCGCAACGTGCCATGTTACTCGATACGACATCGTGTGGTAAAAACTCACAGCTCTCAGTGCACTCCTTTGCCAGATTAAAAGATGAGAGAAGGTTAAGTTACTAATAACTCTAGTCTAGAATCATCATGTACTACAAGTCATAAAAAACATTGTAAGAATTTAATTCCACGATATGAACGTAAAAAAGCATGATCGTATCATGTAAAAGTCCTTATTCATGAAAAAGGGTTTAGTACCTACATAATTCATTAAGGTTTTATGTAAATTACCTGAAATACGACAGTGAATGTTAAATGTATTAGAACAAATCATGCTGACTACCAGCTACCACCTCCTTCTTAAATTATGCCTATACGAATCGTTTGATAATCATGAATTTCACAGTCCCTCCCACCAATAATGAATTACAAATATAGATTGTCTTAACTGTAGAATGTCTAAAATAATATCTGTCATAAATTAATAATAATTGCCTACTCCTTATAATTTAGGTGAAGTATATCGCGCGTTTTTGGTGATTTTTATTCTAGCAACATAATTTTTAGCAATATACTACTTAAGTTAATATTACATAAAATTACTTATATTTCTTAGATCCTAATTAGTATGCGAGAGAGCACCATACTGCAACCTATCTTTTACGTCGCTTACGTAGGTTATTATCTTTTTTTAATATGGCAAACGCTTATTTTTAAAACATTTTTATATGAAAATTGCGCAGAGTGAGTTGTATAAAATATACAAATAAAGTTTGTATGGATACTACAGATTTTTTAAAATAGTGCCTAAAATACATGAAACATTAACAGTTATATTTCAATAAAAAGTGAAATTATCAATTTTAATGTATAAATATGAAATTTCAATTAAAAACATTTTTCTTCGTAAAATTTCTTCGCAATGCTATTCTGCTATAAGAACAGCATGAACTCGACGACGAGCGCAACGCTGTCAGTACGTAGAGGTTTACTTAAATACATTTCAAAAGATGTTCAAGGTTTTTATTCATTAAAGCTCTGTGACTAAACAACATTGTGTTTGAGTTCGAGGATGTTTTGTAATATAATAACATGGCTGATCTCGCCTCCCTTTCATTCCGTTTGCTGTGTGAGATCATACCCATACTACAAGCAGTGTCACTTATGTTTCAGTTGCTTTCACAGCAGAACTTATTTTAGAACCTTACCCGATAAATATTAACGAATGAGCTAATACTTTTAAATTACATGTATTTGCATTTGATCTCGTTATAAGTAATCTTATAACGAAGTTATGGACTCTTAAATAATATATACCTTGCTTGTAGCTTGGATTAAAAAGAGAACTTTCATAATCAATTTAATTATTAATGTAAATATGGACGAAAACCTTTGAATTTTCATGTTGTCTGTAAAATTTTGCTTAATTTTAATGCTAAACATTGATTAAACTTGGTCTAAGTTTCTAACGTAAGGATCATAAACAGAATTATGATCCCAAAACACGTTCTTTAATTAAACTTTGTTTATTTAACTATGTTGTTTATGATTTTTTATTAATAAAAAAGTCATAATAACTTTATAATTAAACTAATATGATATCATACCTCCAGTTAAGTTGACAGCCAAAAGAATGCAGTTAAAACGACAATGCGAAGACATAACTAAAGAGCTAGAAACCGCCAGAGAAAACCGGAACCGACTCACAGATTTATTGAAGCAAGATGAGAAATACATCGACCAGCTAATGTAAGTTAAATGTTTCTTAAATCGTTGAACCATTTGAAACTGAACTTGGATTCTAGTATATTCTTAAACGCTTAAGGAACTTGCCTACCTTTCCCTAAATACATCAATTACTATTTAATAATAAGGTAATTAAGGATTTTAGTAAAATCCAATGGTAACAAACTATTATTTTCTCGAATAAAACTAAAGATCTTTTGTTTATTTCTTATCTTAGTTATTTATATTGCATTATAAATTTGATTTGATATAAAGTTTTCTAGGCGTGGAATTATTCAAAGATAAAATTTTTGAAATGGAAGGAAAGAAAAGATAAATTTTAATCGATAACAAAATAAATATTCTTATCGCCTTACAAACAATCTCACATCCGTTTAGATTGACTGGTAGAGACAAAATGCCTTCGGCATTAAGTCCGCCATTTGTGTTATATTTGATGCAGTATAGACTAAGTAAAATAATCTTTTACGTACTATGTAACTATTTCATTGCAGTGTATTAGCTAATTGGACGCTATCTTATTGCATTGCAAATCGTTAAGAAAATTGCCTATAGGTTTGGTTCAAGTTACATCATTTAGATCTCATCTCGTCGTAAATGTCACCCATTACTCGCAAAACCCTTGAATATTATTTTGGGTAGTATAGCCGAATACTAAAGGGTATCTTTTGTTGAAGTCTTGTCCGTGTCTCTTTCGTTGAAATGTTTTAAGTGGTGTATTTAGACCATACAGAACATTCTCATTTGTTGTCAATGAATAACACATTTCTAAGCAGTTCGTATTTGTGGAATAATAAATATTAATTAATAGCAGATACTGATAATACTGTGTAAGACTTTAACAACATTTTAAATGGCAGTTGTACCAAAATTAAACACTAGTACATTTACCAACGCAACCCTTCAATGTATGATGTTATAACAGGTGATATTCTACATAGGTTAAATTTATGTTTTGAAATAATAATTAAAAATTATTATGTTCTTAATTTCAGTGGAAATTATGAAGATTCGTTGCGCAAAAAAGCAGATCGTTTCAGGGAAACGAGCTCTTTTTATGTAAGTTTACAGACGTTTATTTATGATCTCAATTTAGCTTCCATGTTGTTTGTTTAAAAGAGTTCTCTTAAATTTATACCTATATGAATAACGCAGGTATATGTTGGCTAACAGCAACAGCAGTAACAGCAATCATTTTGGCTAGTATTTTATTATCATCTTGTTACTTAAAAATCTCGTAATATATAAAATATTTAATGAACAATACTATTTATTCTTTAACTTTAACAATAGCGAGACATAAAATGGTTGTTCATAGAAAAGTCACATTTAAATACAAATCACATTGAAATATATTTTTCCGTGTATTAGAATGAAGACCTAATGAGATTGGAGATAGAAAAAGTTAACAATACAATAAATGAGCTACAAGCAGATAAGACGAATCGTGAGAAAGTCGTAGAAAATTTAAAAGTCAAGCTGAATAGCCTCGAACCAGACGTGCCTGAAGATCTGTTGAAAATATTGTAAGTCATCATTACGCTATCAGGCTCATAATTCATACTTTTTTATTATGCAAAATCGATTCATTATTTACAGTTCAAGCTTATATATTACAAGCCACTGATTCATAACAAATTCTACTCCCTGCTAATGAATGGTTCTGGCTATTTATATCTTCCCACCACTAACGTTGTGGCTATTTGGCTCCCATAAACTTCGTTATTCTTATCTACATAAGAGTAGCTCAGTGGCGTAGTGGTTAAGCGCCGCGGCCCGCGATCGTTGTCGTTAAGCAACTTTCGCAGGGGTCGGTCACGGGATGGGTGACCAAAAAATTATTATCACGAGCTACTCCGTGCTTCGGAAGGCACGTTAAGCCGTTGGTCTTGGCTGCATTTGCAGTCGTTAATACCCTCCCATCCGCATTGGGCCCGCGTGGAGGGTTATGGCCCATCCTCATTAACAATCCATAAGGAAGGCCCGAGCCCCTGCAGTGGGGACGTAAAAGGGCTGATGATGATGATCTACATAAAGGTGGTTTTTACATAACACCTCATAGACTGAAAATCGCGTTTGTCGTTTGACCAGAGCAACTCGATTAGCTCGAATATTTATATTTTAGCCATACGTTCTTGATCGTTCAACTTAGTAAGTGGGTCTCTCGAGCGAAGCAGTTTATAGGCATACATGCCCTCTTTATTCCACATCAAAAGTTTAACATTACAATAATAGGTTAGTTACAAGCAAAGGTGAGCTTATCTCTCTAAGATATATCTGCATACTAAAGAAGAGAAGTGTGGAAGAGTGATTGGCAAGTGAATAATTGTGAAATTTAATCATAAATACATAGCTATCATATAAAATATAAATAAACAATAATATACAGTACGTACTTATTAAATTTATTATAAATACCTAATCTAGCATAATGTTCTTTTTTATAATCTATATATATAAAAATGAATCGCAAAATGTGTTGGTAAGCGCATAACTCAACAACGCCTCGACCAATTTGGCCAAATCTTTTTTTTAAATGTTCGTTGAAGTTCAAGGATGGTTTTTACGGCGAGAAAAATTAGAATTATTGCTGGAAAAACCCTAAAAATAGCCCTTTTCTTTTTCCCATACAAATGATTTGTAACTAAAACGTAGTCAATTTGAGCTTTATTGCTATGGTATAAAGTTCATATTAAATTACAAGCACTCACTGTTGTCTAAGCAATGTAGGTGTGTTCCTAACGTCAAAGATCATATCTATCAAAACAATGTGCGTGTGTGCGTTGGAGCACAGAATACATAGTTGGAGGAGTTTAATGTCGCGTTCCGAAACTCGCGTTTCTTTTGTATTAGTTTCGGCACGCGAGATAAAATGCATCAGTTTCCACGTCATTACATGTATTGCCGGAACATTGATGAAAATACGCTCTGTAGTAGCAAAGCTGTTGGGTCCTAGATAGCTCATTGGTTAGAGCAGTCCCTGGATCGCGAATGGGTTCGAGTCCCATTCCGGGGTACAGGTAGATGGATTCTTCCAGCATTTTTCCTTGAGAATGTTTATTTAATTTTTTAATTCGAATAGTTTACTTTTATAATGCTGTTGTGTGTAATGTGTTTTTATGATCATAAAAATCTCTTTTTTCTATATTTAATACTATTACTATTAATACATTGCAATAATAATTATGATTCACATGATTAACAATAAAGCGATTACTTACTTTTAAATCCTTATATATGTTTTATTTAATTATTTTTTATTCACAACGCCCTATCACCAGGGTGACGGTTCTGTTCAGGAGAATTTTTTTAAATACGTAGGCAAAAAAGCTGCCACATTACAAATCTTTTTGACAGGACGAAGTCTGTCGGGTCAGCTAGTATCAAAAAAGAACATTATGCTAGACACTTTCAAGCATAATGTTCCGCCTTGAGTTGAATTTTGAAAGAGATAATACTTGTAGGAAAGCAACTCAGAAACTTAATTAATGGAAGTTTGTTACATAGTTGAGTTTCTACCTGAATTTATTTGAAAAGAAAATTATATTTCAGTCCAATTACCTGATTGCTTAATAGCATTTCTAAATGAATGAGTAAATAAAAAATATAAGCACACCTAAGTATCTAATAAATGGGAAATTATAAAAACGAGACTCGTATAAATATTAGTTTGTAACTACTCACTTACAGGTATTTATAGTTAAACTAGCTGTTTTCCCGCTACTTCGAACGCGTAAATTATAACCAATGTCAACCCCGTATGATGTAGCTACGCGTTGATGAAAGAATTTTCTAAAATCAGTCCAGTAGTCTCTGAACATATTATTCTTATGCTTCGGCAAATAAACAATCAAATCTTTTCTTACAGATAACTTATAGACATCTCTCAGAATCTGTAATTTGACTTTACGACAAACTACTGCAGATAAATCATTAGGAGGTTCTTAGCAATATACCTACTCATTTATTTTTTCTGCCAAATGAACTTCGAGCGTTGTTTTCCTATGAGCTATTTATATCAGTTGTTTTCTTCCAATCGAAATAAATATTGAAACTTTTCCAAATATGATAAGTATTTATTTGTTCTTTACAGAGGAAAAATAGAGTTGGAAGAGAAGATTATTGAGATCGCAAAGAAATACGAAGCCTTGTGTGATAGGCAAAAACAACTCTTTCAAAAATAAATAGCTATTGTTTTATAATCTATGTTAGTTCAAGAGCCACATAAAGCTACCTTTCTAGAAGAGAGAATATTGATTAATTTGTTCTTTATAATAAAACTATAATATAACATTTATGTTACATTATTTTATATACAATAATATAAAAACGTATACTAATAATAATATGAAATATATTTTAAATTAATAACAGAATACCAAAAGCAAGCCAAATAAAATTGACTACACTTGATTTCGAATATCAGATATTCAATATTCCATTTACACGAAATACCATAAAGTCAAATATGTATGTAACTACATAAAGTAACTACAAATCCATAGAATTTGTTACCTTAATATATATTAATCCTTTAATCTTTTGCTACCACTTTGTGCTACTAGGAAAAGATCAAGTGAATCAAATATGTTTCCATTTAATATATATATCGTATTTGATCAATTTTTCGTTCACAAAGCTATATTAGAAAATATTCTCGATTAAAAATAATTAAATATCCACCTAGCGCTGGCGGATTTTTAAATATTTTATTAAGAATATATTTTCATAGTTATACAGAGATATTTGAGACGGTACAGAGGCTTTACTTTAACAGTATTTTTTGGTACTTACATGGAATAGAATCAATAGGCATTAAGAAATGAATATGACAGCCTTTTTTGCTTGCTTTTTTTCCAAAATCAAAAGCAGTTCAAAATAAAGTTTTAGTGTAACTATAACGGTCAAGATATCTGCGGTACAGTCTAAAAACTGGATCCTCTATATTTTATTGTTCCGACTGGCATAATTAATAATTAAAATTCTTTAGCTATTTCGCAATGCATACTTAAAATATCAATCAAAGTTGAAAAATGTAATAGAAGATAAATGACAGTAAATTAAAGTTATCATACATTTCGCGAAAATAATATCATGAAAATGTTCTTACTTGGTAATTATTTGTGAATTGTTTATTTACGCTCTTAATATTACCATCTCATAAATCCACGAAGGAAAAAAGTAGCTACAAAAACGTGCAACGTCATCGCAACGAACAGATCCTCCTTTTCCAACTAACAATACAGAAAGGGAAGTTACAAGTTGCATTTAATTTGGCCACCAGCCAGTTTGACCACATAATCACATTTCCTTCGCTACAGTATCTTCTTCGGTCTACACAGACACCGGAAAACGGAAATATTCTGCCAAGACAGTGGCATAAATGGACGAACGAACAACAAGAAACAAGTGATTATTTTTATTTTATTGGATTCCACAATGTAGTATTACATAATAAACAAAATCCATTTTCTAAACGACTAATCACGTGCCTAAAAATATTCGTCAGTATCGAGGAACTTTGTATCTATTTCAACAACATTAAATTCTATTTAGAAGAAGTTTGGAAATTAACCAAATTATCGTGCAATAAGTGCTTTTATATTTAACAATAGGTTGGGTATTTATTATAAGTTTGTATGTATTTTATGGTTGTAAGTTTTTACACGACTGCCCAAAAAAGGAGTCCATTGTGTTTAGGGTTAATGTATGTAAGTTTTTTTATTCCACCATAACTTTAAACAAAATTCTAAGACATTGGCAAATGTCTACTCAGCTTTGAATAAAAATAAAAAATACATCATATCTTATTTGAAAGTGAACAATTTTTCCTGGAAATCCGAGTATTTGATGTGATGTTCACGGGTATTTAAATAGAACATTGTGATTTTTTTAAAATATTTTGTGTTACATTTTTATATATTTTTCCTAAAAATTGATTAAAGCGAATCAATTTTTATTCGCCCGATCGATAGAGCTGTTCCATACATACTAAAAGATGTATGGAATGCAGCTCAATGATTTTTAAAGTTTATGTCTGTCTGTTAATATGTATCTATGAAACTATTGAACGGATATTTATAATTCCTTTTCTATATTGAAGCTCCTGTACACCGTTGAGGCTATAATTAATTTCGGTTACCATTCTCAATAATATGGAACCCTAAGAGACCGACGAAACGTTATGAGGTACAGAAATGACGCCATAGCAAAAAATGTTCCACACGATGATCATATTTTGTTGCGTTATTAAAATGAAATATTTGAAACATCTGATGTGGAACTTTAAGAGTCCGCTGCACTATAACTATACACGGAAAGATGTCAAGAGAAGTTGTTTAAAGTAATGAGGATATTCTGATGACTTATGAAAATCGAAGATCTAAAACTCTATATAGACCACTAACACTACAACATATGCAGGAATGAGGTTTTAGCAAAAAGTGTTTGGTCCGATGTATATTTTCTGTTGCAAGATTAAAATTCAAATATTGGGAACATCTGATGTGGAACTCTAAGTTCACCATCACTATAACATTTAAAGGAATGACGAATTAGTGAAAGTCGTTGAGTCTGATGAGAATTTACTGCTGACTTTATCGCCATCAGCTTATAAGTTTTTACATATTTCACATTGCTGCTCTAGGTAGAGTTTATAGAGTTTATCCCAATAATGGAGAATGTTAGTTTTTGCGCATGTGGTTCTATATATTTCGAGGACTAATTTACTTAATTTATTATTATGAAAACTGTTGATGATGATTAAGCATCCTACTAATCAAGGAACTTGCATCGCTCTTCTTAAAGATGACCAATACTATGAATACATTCTTAAAAAAGCATGGTTAGTCAGTCTCCGTTCCTTACGTAAATTGTCCGCAATAATTTTAGTATTTTGTGATCTTTTAGGTCACTTTAAAAATATGGGAAAAGTATGAAAATTTATCTGAAAACATTTTACGAAACTTCTGAGGAACAACGTGCAGGATGCAATCACTCCAACCGACGACAAAGTGTTAAATAATTCATTTTGTTTAATAAAAGAAACTGTTTCAAGAAAGAAAAAAACCTTGTGATTGGTGACAAATCTTTCGATGATTACGGTCTATATGAACCACCAACATCTTGCTGAGACTAATCACCGTTCTTGCTGACCTAATCAGAATTAGTCTCAGTAGTAAATATTTCTAAAAGACAGTATTTCAAATTTTACTATTGATCAAAGGGAAATATATAACAAAATTATCCACATCGTATCTAATGATGTAGTAAAGTTATTTTTCTAAAATGTCTCTGGTACACTTAACAAACATATTACAAGAAGAATCTTGACTGAAATTAGGCTACAAAATAAGATGCGCAGTAGCAACTTCAGGGATTGCTGTTAAATTGCTTCCTGGTGTTAAGACGGTACACACCATGTTCAAAATCCACTAACCTGTTCTATGACGCGAAATTGTGATAAAACCAGTACATAATTGGTGTCTTGGTGTTCAAAGGAAGAATTAATTTAGTCCATATTTGGAGATCTGAATTCTAATAAAAAAAGAAATATTTTGGTTATATGACCGCACGGTATTAACTCCCCAAAATGTCTAAGCAGCCGATATTAACTAAAAAAATGTTGCGGGTGAAGTGGTTTTCAATTCTTTTAATAAGTATCTTGTTACAAATTACCGGATTTCATTTTTATATACACTTACAAGTGGCCTACCCGCTCACAAAGTCCAGTTCAAAATCGGGGTGCCCATAATGCGAATAACCTTTTTCCACCGAAATTATACAATAGAACCAGGCTTAAGATTATGACTTCATCATCATCATCATCACCAGCCCTTTTACGTCCCCACTGCAGGGGCTCAGGCCTTAGCAGAAGAATATTAACGAAGCAGATTTTCTGACTGGCTGCGGTAGTTACAGGTAAAATTGTGTCTTATACCGCGTGTACCTCTTATTCCCAAACATTTGTTAGTGTGGATTTAAGGCCTGGTTGACAGCACTACTGACTCGAGAATAATCCGTGGGAATTATTCTCGAGCCATTAGTGCTGAGGGTTTGTTTATATTGACCCCTGAAGGAAAAACAACCAATGTTGTGTACAAAGAGATTCTCAGTCATCGCTTAACTATTTCATGAAATCTATGCGGACGGAGTTGCGGGCTAGTCTTCGATAAATTCCTGCAAATATAAAAATTAGGTAGGTAGAGTCAAGTTATTTTATTAAACAAATTATGTGTTTTACAAATGGCAATGTTATGCAACACTGACATAAAAGTTAAAGTTAATAGACTATTCTATGAACATTTTATTTCTTATTTTATTAAAAAATATCTTCTGTTTAACAATTTCAGTGTGGTTTTGGTGGTTTATTCTTTAAACTTCTATGATTATGGACTGCCCCTTGTACGGCTCCCGCTACCGCTACACCTCGGAAGAAAGTATTCTGAAAGACAAACATTATTATTAAATATCACCAATTTTTGTAATTTCGTTGATAATTACTATATGAAAAAACAAATGTCTGTAAAAAAAGATTAAATTTTAATTACACCACCAGCCTATCTAGTTAAGAGGGCACGCACACATAAAATAATAAACTTTCAAATGTATTTGAACAGATAAATAACGCCGAAATAAGCAATATTCAAGAATAATAAAATTCAATCATATTTATAAGGGCATTTGACACATCTAAAATGGAAGTTTACAATTTTTCCATGTCTTCCTATAATTATACCATTTTTAAAGAGAACATTAATATATATGTAAAACTTTGACAATAATCGTAATAGTTAAAGTTGACTGTATACCCCGTCATAAGTAAAAAATTTGTAGACATCAAAAAATCAATAATAATAATAACTTAAAGTTCCCAAGCTATGATAATTTATTTCAATAAATTTAATTTCAATAAGCACACACCAATCCATCTTTTAGTTTCGTCGACCATGGTTTTTTTGTCGTCGTAGAAGTAAATGAGAGTCCGGACATCGGCGGTGGTATATTAGCGGCAGATACGAATGCCAACTGTGAACATATCGACAAAACGAGTAATAAAATTACAATTTTCATATTGATCACTCCTTTTATACAGTACAATCGTAACTAAATGACGGTCCAACGTGAAACCACTACGCTTTTATATATAGATGGACAGGAAAACATTGTCGGATCCACTTACTCTACTTTAATAGAATAAGAGGGATTTCCCAAGGAGTATGACGCATTACGTTATCGACTGTTACGTGTACTTTCCTAGTGCGAACAATATTCCTGATATTGTCATTTGTTATAATAGAGTGACGCAACGTGGTTTCAATTTAATACAAAGATTTAGTATATACAATTTGTTATTATATAATTACTATCTTTAATGTAATTTCTAAAATTCTACTAAATTGGGATGCTTTAGCTATTTTATAGACAACTCATATATATCTTGCTAATATCCAAAATTAAGTAGCTAAAGCACCAGTATCATGGAAACATTTACACAACACCTAGACCCGAGACAATATAGTAAAGTTCATTTCCTATATTGACTCAATTAAGAATTGATCGCAGGACCTCAGATATGGCGAAACTTGAAACCGGCGTAGGAGCTGCTCGCCCACGGATACATCTAATTTTACAGAAGCCAATTGAAATAAATAATGTTGTTGAAAGCTACGCTATCATAACAGTAAGTGTAAGTTTTACGTTAACGCTTTCACTAGTGAGCGCGTTTATAATATCTTTAAAGATATTTATAGTTCTCGATGGTTAGATGTCGCTAGGGGCGTTGTGCCGATTACCATACTAAAATACTATCAACAAACAAACGTAAACATCAAACCAACTCACATAAAGTCCTCAAAGCTGCTTTCTGATTCTGAAAGTAAATCCATCTTGACAAATAATAAGTTATTGCGTTATTGTCGCTGTAAATGCGCGCAATAAAGACAATTTTGGTGTCAAGACAACTGAAGTCAAAAATGCTCGCTAGGCTAGCTTGAATTCTCGTTTATTAGTAAATCGTGTTTATTTTAAGTTGTTACTTATACTCAAGTAATTACTTCTACTCGACTATAGTGGAATAAACGAGTATATGCGCACTACTTTTAGTTATGCTAATTAGAATGGAAATGTTATACTGCTAAAATTAATAATCTCTTTGTTGAATTCGATGTAAAGACAAATAACAAACTCATAGCTTATTTTTGGAATTATATAAACAAATCTGAATAACAAATGATCAAAGTGATTGGACGGTCAGAATACATATTGGATTTCATTCAACATTTTACTAACGAATATAAATAAATATTTAACCCGCCTTCACAAATGCCATTTAAATCCAAATCTAAATCCTTAGAATTGTTTTCAATTATCCGGGAAACTTTTCTAATTTATATAATATTCACGACCTTATCCAGACTAATGATAATTTATTCAAAGGAATAGTTAAATACATCCTTCAAACAAATTGTAATGCGAAAAGCATTCCTTGTTATACAAACCTAAGTTAATGTTTTTTGGTAAATTCAAATTAGACTGCAAGTTTTTATTCCCAATGAAATTATTGTAATTATTATATTTAATCAATTTCGCATACACAACGCCATATTAATATTTATTAGTCATATTTAGTTTTGGGTTTTATTATATTTACATTCTTTACCCTGTTTTGGGTTTTATTATATTTACATTCTTAAACCTGTTTATGCTTATTTAGAGTAATATAAACTCTTGCCTATAGCTTTCATAGTTTTTCTTAATTATTTTTACAATGATATGATGAATCATATGATAATACGTGTTTTATTTAGCTGATTTGACACATTTTATCTCAAATTTTAATTATGTTGACATTACTGACATAAAAGCTTTTCTTCGTTGGCATGGTTACATCTAAAGCTCTTTACAAAAATTGACTCACACTGACATTTTTAAGTATTCAATCTCTATAATTTTCAATTTTTCAATAGTTTTAAATTGCTATCGATCGCCCATAGAATTAATAAGTACTACGTACAACTGGAATGCTTACTGCGATCTTTTTGACATATCAAAATGAACCTTAATGATATATAAATAAAGAGTTTTTTTAATTACGATTATCTACATAGAGAAGTGAGCTCAAGTGAGACATCTTTTTTCTTGGTGTGTCTCTGTCGCACAATTGCCATGTGAAATATTGTTGATATAAAGGTAGTAAATTCATGAAAACTGTTTACACAGAACAAAACGTTTTCTATATGAATATTATATTTGGCTTGTTTGTAAGTTTACTAGTAATATACGCTTTTTGGTCCAAAGTATAAATCAAAGTTTTTATATTTCACGCCATTTCAATATTATAGGCATGTTTTATTACCTTTACGTTATGCAACACTAGGTAAATTGAAGTATTCACGTGGCACCACAAAAACAACATGGCGTTTTCTTTTTTGTCATATGGACTTGTTTTTAATGCTCTCTGAATTAAAAAAGTGCTTTAAATAGTATATTGGATTGAAAAATGGTAAAAAATATATGTGCAGTGAGTGGGCGTGGTAAAGAATCGTAACTGGTTGTGGATTATCTTTTTACAGGTAAGTTTGTCATTAGTAGAAACTAGGATGACTATACTTTACGTATAGAGATGTAAAGTACGTACGTACTATAAGTATAGACCCAATTATTGCATAATTAAATACTAAATTTAAACTTGTTGTATCACTAAACACTTTGGTTATTCACTATTTGCAAGTCTAGCTACATTAAGCAAGCATGTGGAGGCTCATAAATGGGTATCCTTTAATATTTTTTTTGGTCAGTAGGCTTTTCGTCTGATCGATCTTTTGCAAATATCTACTTACGCACCAAACCGAACCAAATTATTACTATAATAAAAAATATATACATTTTAATTTACATTTGCAGTTTGCCATCGGATTTAGAGTTAAACAAAAATGGTTGATACCTGGGAACTTACATGAAAGCTGTGTGGTTTGTACACTTCATTTCAAACCGAAAGATTACCGAACAGAGGCTCGAAAAAGGCTGAATCAATCAATCTCGCCAAAGGTACCTACCTACCTAATATTAAAGCACTCATTTATAAACAACATTATATCGAAAATAATAAGTTAAAACAACAATTCATATTATAACTTATTTTTATGTACTTACCTAATTTCATTACAGATTTTCCTGATAACAAAAAAATAATGTGTTAAACGTTATACGCCTGACTACTTTAGAAAACGAAGAACCTGGACCTTCCAAAAGTCTATAAGTTAAAACTTGATATTAATACTAAGCAAAAATCAAAAGAAGAGACATGAAGACGAAGATTTAAAGTCACTTTTAGCAGTTTTAAAAAAAATTTAAAAATTATGAAGAGGTACAATCTGTCATAACGAACTGTTTCCCAAATATTCATCAGCAATTGAACAAATATAAATCCAACCAAGGCATGAGATTCTCATAATAAGAATGTCAACTTATGGCAAAGGTCTCACATTCAAGACCATTGGCACATCTCGCGCTACTTTACGCCATAAATTGCACAAAACAATTTTGTTAAGTAACGTTTAATTTAAATATGTAAACAATACAGTCATAATAAAATATTTTGATTGTGTTTTATGATTAGGTTTTGGGGGGGTACCCCCACTGGGGGGAAAGACCTAATCGTCTGCCTATGAAATTGCTGATTTCCATAGTTTCAAAATTTATAATTGTTGAGTTGAGATTAAATAAGACTTTTTTCTGCTTCATATTTATATTATGTAATTTCAATAATCAATATTTTCTTTTAATGTCCAATGTATACAGGTAAGAATGGTTACACTACTTAGAAAGGGACTGACCAAGATTTGTGACCTCTCACTCGGCACATGCTTAGACGCACAGTAAACATTCTAGTTGTACGTAGTACTTATTCATTCTATGCGATCGCCAAATTCCAAATTTGAGCTCATCTTCGGGTATATTAAGCTTTGCACGTATGGTTCTAGGATGAGTTCTACAGCGACAGTTATTTAAGTTAGCTTTTTGAGCTCCCTCTAAGCTACCTAAATTCATAAAAGGCCTATTTCCCTCTTTGAGTTACAGTCTTAAAGTCATAAGACAACTTTATGGCTTTAACCATAACCAAATAACTAAATTACTCTACCGTTACCACCTTCAGTTCTACCAGCAATCTTATCCTGAAACCTTTTCTACTGGAGGCTATTTATTCCGGACTCCTGGAAGCCCGAGCTGCTGTTCAGTTTTGAGCTTTTGAAGGACTTCCTGATTGACGCCCCGGGAAACTCTACGCCTCTTCAATACTACGGACTAAATCGCCAATGACCCCCAAGACTAATGTAGGACATTGCCGTCCTCTTGAACTAACGTCGGCATCTTCTGTTGTCATATCAATGTCGCAACGGAATTTCGCCGCCGACCCATGCCCTTTTTACCGGACCACCTTCACTACTAACATATTCATAACACTTCACTACTCACCCCACACACCTCTTTTATATCACTTCTGTGCCATCCCTTGCTTTTGTTAATAAATTATTAGGCTTATCCTCTTTTAATTCTGAAGACAGTTACTGTAGGCTCAATTCGGATTGGTATTTTAACGACTGCTGAAACAGTCAAGGCCAATGGCTTAATGTGCATTCCGAAGCACAGAGGAGCTCACGATATTGTTTTTTCACCCATCCTATGAACCCTCCTTATGAAAGTTATTTTTCTATCTTTTTTTTCGCTTCTCAAGCTCTGAATGTCGCACATTAGATATATACGTATTAGTGATACATACGCTGTTTGAACTGTTCTTCTTTTGTTTTTAATCATTTTAAATTATAATTAATCTAGTAGTATGCACAATCTATTGTTATATCAATATACAATATTTTGCTATATATGTATTGTTATATTTTCCATTCAATTTTAGATTGCCTGGAAGAAATCGCTGGCTAGCGATAAGTTCGTAATTAGTACGTAATTATGTAAGATATTGATGCATATCCGTGTAATTTTCTTGTTGTGCAATAAAGAGTTTGATCTTCTCCTTAATTAAGGAAAAATAAAATACTTAAAATTTGTACTACCTAATGTTAAAAAAGTAGATATAAATGTTAATATTAAAGATAAGAACATGGGCTTTGTGGATACCACAGTATTTCTAGGAATAACATTAGATTCTAAGCTACAGTGGAGCTCACATATTGATAAATTGTCGAGTAGAGTAAGCTCTGCAGCATATGCCATAATGAAAATACGTAGGTTAACTGACATAGATACTGCCAGATTAGTTACTTAGTTACTTTCATAGTGTAATGTCGTACAGAATCCTTTTGTGGGGAAATGCTGCCGACATACAAACAATTTTTGTGCTTCAGAAAAGAGCAAATAGATCAATTTATAATCTTAGGATTAGGGACTCTTTAAGGGACGAATTTAAGGAAAGAGACAGTATGACTGTTGCTTCTCAATACATATACGAGAACTTAATGTACGTTCGTAAAAATATTAGTTTGTTTTCTATAAAAGGTGATGTACACAATTTTAATACAAGAAATAAAAATAAATTAACGGTGCCTGTCACTAGACTGCAAAAAGTTAATAACTCATTCAAGGGTCTTTGTTTGCGCTTCTACAATAAGGTCCCAAACAAAATACAACAAATAAATATCATGCAGTCTAAATCTACTATTAAAAATACTTATTTAAAAAGTTTATTATAAGGTGTCCGATTATGTGACAGATAAGAACGCTTGGACTTGAGATGATCCAGCAACTGGATAGGTGATTACTTCTAAACTCATTATCTTGTTTCCATTATTATTAAATGATTATGTTATCATTATAAGACCATATTTATTTATTTTTTCTCTATCTCTGTTTATAATGTATTGATCTGGTAATGACATGATTTTTATAAACGTCATTATTCTTATTAGAGCTGGTGAGTTTCTTGCTCGTTCTTCCTATCAGCCGGAAGACGTCCTGAACGAGTGGTAGGGAAAAAAAAATGTTGGACGATTCAAAAGTGCTTTTGGGAAGTCTGTTTGAATAAAGATTATTTTAACTTTGACTTTGAGTATTTACTTACTTATTTAACCGCATCGTAAATCGAATGTGCTAACTCACAAAGGCATCGGACCTCTTATGATCTATACTAATATTATAAAGAGGAAAAATTTGTTTGTTTGCAACGAATTGAGGCCAAAACTACAGGACCGATTTTTATAATTCTTTTACCTACGAGCAGCTACATGGATCCTTTTTATCGCGGAACGTCAGTCTGTTAGTCATTTAACACACAAAAAAATATCTCTTTCGACTTTGTATACGGGATGAAATTTGTCTACTAATATATACTCCGGTGAGGCGCTTGACTGAGCTTCCGTCAGATTTGTACTGACCCTCAGACTCATGTAATACATGTATTACATGTGTCTCGTGACCTGAGACTAAACCTGTGTAGTAGAGACTGAAAATACCAACTTAATAGCACCGACAGCGATTTTTATGTTAAAAAAAAAAAAACAAAAAGTGTAACATTAGAATAATAAGAGGAAAAAATGTATATGTGTGAATTATGTATATGTATCCTACACAAATATAACTCACGCCGTACTCTCGATGGTCTCACTGTACCATCTTCTTGAGAATATTATTCCTTTAGCAATGATCCTATTTTAGAGGAATTCGTACAGTTAATTTCGACAGGAAGGTTTTAATACCTTACCTTAGAAAGTAACTGCTAAGACGCGATCTTAACTTTTTTTAACGTCGAGTAAGCAACAGGTAGTTAGTAGGATTTTCCGTCGTGAACCCACCCGGCAGTGAGCTGCCCAGCCGATCTCCGCAGACCTACCCACCAAAACCCCTATGGTTACGAGTCAACAGGACACTCAAGTGTTGGACCATTTTTCCCCTCTCAGATGGAGAATTTTCTGCTCGGGTTCATCGAGACCCTCTCCCAGACAGGTGAGACCGTGCAATGCGGGGATGGCTCCGCTAGCCCCGACGACGTCAAACTGACCTGGTAAAAAAATTACTCTCGAAGACTTTAATGTAGGTGGGTACCAAGAGTTGTGATATTTTTACAACTTTACATGTTTTACCAGAGAAATTATATTCTTTCTTCGTTAACGATCTTTACTAATAATAGAAAAGCAAAAGTTACTCATTCTAAAACCATTTATATGATTTATTCATTAAAAGTATGAGACCCTAATTAAGATATAGAATAGATTTTGAACTGGAATCCTACGAAGGAATGAAAAGAAGGATAGAGGTTTTTAATTCATTTATTTACTTACATTCATTTATTTAGGTACATTATATATGCTTATACTTTAAAACCAATACTTTGTTTTTATAACAGTTTAAAAAGAAAATAAACTCGATGAAAACTTGGAGCAAATACCGCTTTAAAAAAACTTAATTCTTATACCTACTTATAAAATTAATAATCTCAATTTGGATGCGGACGAAGATATGATGACTAACTTTTTAAAATTCCGACCTCAAATGAGGTTTGAATTTAAAATAATAAAAAATATATTACGTCTGTTTCTTCTTCAAAATAAACTTTTTTGTTTTACAAAATTTTAGGCGATATAGTTTTTCGAGTGTTTTATGTTGAATCAAAACCTTTGATTTAATTGCGGCAAAGTTTTAAAGAGATTATTTCAAGAATATAATCTTTCAAAAAAAATTCGTTACAAAAAAAATCCAATCGAAAAACCTTTTAAAGTTAAAAATAAACTACTCTATAACCCCGCAAACAAATTTGCGAGCATTAGCTAGTCCTTAATAATTGTGTTAATTGTTTCCCGTAATGCTATTGTAAATATCTTTAACTGTGTCTGCAATAGCAACGGCATTGATAGTTTTCCCCTGAAAAGAAAAGATAACAGTCAATCAAAGATATTATATTTGATCAATTTTGCATTCATATTGCTATACTGAAAAATTATTTAAAAACTCCGTTTGTCCCATCTCAGAGTACTAGAGACAAAGTGATTCAATGTTTATAATAATTTGCAAATAACCAAAAAAATTACAGATATATCAAAATATTCCAACGTTCATTGTAATAGAATTATTTGTTCAAAATTAAACATAGCAGCAGCTTACGGATGACTAACTTTGTATTTAATCAATATTCAAATTTTAAATAATGATTTAATTTATATCAATAGATAATCCTAAATTTAATTTGAAATTCGATTAGCCAAATTTTGTATCCATTTTTGCAGATTAATTTCTATTCTATTTGTATTTTATAATAGAAATTAAATTAAAAAAGTAGATAAACTAAATATGAAAAATAAATATTCCATGAAACAATTTTAATATTGAATTTTGTCACTAATATCGATATTCATTAAAGTGTAAACAATTTATTTTATTGCGTTGTCCATTAAAAGTGTAAGGGTGAGTCTCCAAAAAGGTACTGAACGTAAAACAAAGGAACAAAGAGACAATAACGCATAATTGTGAAAGCCGTTTGTTTATTAACTTTCAGTAAAAGATCAGCAACAGACTTATACTTTTTTTTTAGTAAATGATTGAAATATTCACCACATATAGGAGGGTTTAAAAGTGAAAAGGACTGTTTACTAATAATTTGATTCTTGGAGCTAGAGCATTAAAGTTGAAAATCATAGATTCTTCTTCATCGACTGGGAATATAGAGCTCAGATTTACTAAAATTTAGTTCTAGACCACTATTTTCAAAGTTTTCGATTAGATCCATCATTCAGTAATAATAATAAATTAACTTTAGTCCACTTACGATCATCTGGGCGCCCTTTTTGATCCCGTCATACTTTCCAGGTGCAGGTGCAGCTTCAATAAGAACCAAGATTAGTAACAAAATCAATGTGCCACAAATTCCGAATAATTTCATTTTTACTGATTTCACAGAATCCCTTTGAAAAGTTTGTTGAACTGTACTTAAGTAATGTGTAAAGTTATAATGATGGAAGATGGCAAACTTCACTTTTATATGATATTTTTTGTGCCTAACGAGTAGGGACTGTACCCGTGAGTAAAAATGTGATAAATGATTTTAAAACAAATTATTCTAAACCAATACCTTGCAGTACATCTTGATTATTAGAGTACTCTTATTACGTAAAGTTGTACAAAGAACTATATAAGCACACAGCATTGTAGACTTTATCTATTGTTGATATAATAACCTAAAACAGAAGTTATCAATTATATTATCTGTGTCTCTAATAAAATTAAAATCCCCTAATTAGATGATAAACTAAATAACTTAAGTATGTTTATATTAAGTAGGTACTCGCAGATACGAGTACCTAAAGAAATCATAGTGCATGAATTGATTATATATAAATAAATTATCCTTTACAATGTTTACAAATTTTCTCTTAATATAAAAAAAATTGAATAACTGCTCATACTAATTATTACACAATATTATTATTATTAAATTTACTATATTATGCTTATTATTACTACTATATTATTACGTTAGTTATGAAAAGAAATATTCGGACTTTCATTTAGATTGATAGTTAGCTAGATAGCACGACATGACCTGAAACTAGGTACTGAGTAATTTATAACCCTTACTACTGCCACACGCACTTCCATGTATTGAAGTATTTGGAAAAACTAAGGCATATTTTTTTGTTATTTTTTTGCAAAAATATGCCTAAAGTTGCAAGTAATGTAAAATGGCATATTTTGCAAGCGGCCACTACTGCGACTAAGTAACAAAATTTTATTTTATTTTGACATTTAGTTAATTGTTGTTTAATAGAAATATATCTACTGGGTCGGTGTACAATATTTTAGATTGCAAAACAACGTGGATAAGATTCTGGAGGTATTATTTTATTTTATTTTGTTTAAAGAAATCTTACAGCTGCATTCACATAAATAAGAACAGGTTTTAAATTTATTGTATCCATATTGCAGTTTTTTTTTGTTTGAAACAGTATATCTTCAAAATAATGCCATTAAAACTTTGACGAGATTAGATCAGTTGTTAGGTGAAATTCCTGGCAAGGTAAAAGTTATAGCGAAAACTAAAGAAAACTATATATCGTTTACCAAGTTTTTATCAATGTCTATGTCGAGTTTAGATAAACTAGCCAAAACTATGAATAATGATGATTTTCACTGTTTACGTTCTCATTTCCCGAACATTAAGCAATTTTATTCGTTAACGACAAAAGGAGGGTACCCTTACGATAATATTAATAATTTAGATCGATACTCAGAAAATTCGTTACCTTCTACACCATGCGTTTTTAATTCCCTTACAAACATATTTCTGAAGATGATTATAAACACGCTGAAACTGTTTGGTCAATTTTAGAAATAAGAGATTTAGGCGCTTTTACTGAGTTATACTTAAAAACAAACGTACTTTTACAAACGGATATATTTGAAAATTTTCGAAGAACATGCAAATGTCATCACGAACTCAATCCTGCCTTTAATGTTATTTTCTTTATCCTGCCTTCGATGCAATGCTTTTGGAAACGGGTATTCAACTTCAGCTCCTTGATGATTTATCAATGATCCATATGATAAAATAGGGAATAAGAGGGAAAGTGTGTATGTATTCCCACAGTAATGGTAAGGCAAACAACAAATACATGCCTGACTATGATGCCTCTGAAGAAGACTCTTTTATAGTTATTTAGACTGTAATAATTTATATGATCACAGTATGAGTTTATCACCTTATTTACCTTACCTTACCTACCTTACCTTAACTTTAGATTTTCAAATAATAATGAAATAGAGGAATTAAACGTTTTATCCATAGATGATAACGCAGAAAACGAATATATTCTTGAAGTGGACTTGCTTTATCCTGAACACTTGCATTATAATCATTACGATTTACTATGATCTACTATTCTGTCCTGAAAAATGCATTCTAACGGGCGGTAAAGATAAGAAACTAATACCTAATTTATACAAAAAGTACAAGAACAATAATATCATTCATTATATCCACTTAAAAATATTTATTTACACTAATGAACTAAAACGAAGTTTTCGACTCATCAATGTGGAAATTGTTGACTTGGAAAGCAGTAGTATAGTGAAAAGTGAAACTGACAACGAAACATGTTGTACAGCAGTCAGTATGTAGTGGCTGATCATTATGACCCAATTATGGAACAAACGGAGCAATTAATTAGAAATATACGTAAGTAAATATGTGACAATAATTTTTAAGAGAAAATTTGATTTAGTTGTAGTTTTGTATTTTACATTATTTTTAAATATAAACCCTAAAACATATTTTCTTTGTTTTAATTTTATCAATTTGCCATTTTCGTAATTTTTAAGATTAAAGTTGCTGTAGCGGCATCAACGGATGCTTACGAAATTTCCAAGTCACCATTGGCTTGGGAATGATTCAGATATACAAAATAATAGTAAGGTTCTAATTTGAAATAATACAGTTTTTCTTATAAATTAAATTTTATTTAACACAATTATTTAAATACCACTTCTTAATACAGATAACATTTATAGAGCATATTCTTTTTTATGACCTAAACAATTAAAATTAGATTCACACTTACAATATGCTTTATACAGATCTCAAAAATTAGGACTAACTTTTTCTTCAATATTTACCAAAAAAAAAAAAAACAGTTTTCACACAATACCTTTATCCATTTCTGTTTCTCTAATACTTTCATGATTATAGTTCTGTTTTGTAAAATTGGAATGATAAGTCATTTGAATTCTCTGTAGTCAATATTTCCTTTACTCCACGTGATACCTCTATTTCGTTTAATCTATCTCACTCTCATTTTTCATCCACGGTTACTTTGAATACGGGTAGGGAGTTTTACTAAGAAAAGACAACGCTGATTCTTTTAAAATGAATTTATTTTTATCTTAAAATCCTTGAATATCGACCAAAATAGTAGAAGTTATGATATTTTACGAAACATTACTAAGAGGTTTATATTTCACTATGCAATAGTTTAAAATCAAACAACATGCTGATGTCTGGGGTGGTATCTCGTTATGACTCTCTAACTTTAAGCAATTATTAAAAATGGGTCCTGTTTTTATATTATCGTTCTGCCTTGAATAATCAATTACAAATAATGGTGCATATTCGCTAAATTCTTAAGCACTTAATAAACAGCTCGATTTACGTGAATAATAAGCGAAAATGTGCGAATTGTTCATATATTAAGGCGTAGTTGTGCTTTGCGAAGTCGGTAGGCCTTTTATGAATTTAGGTAGCTCAGAGCGAAATCAAAAAGCTGGCTTAAGTAACTGTCGCTGCCGAACTCATTATAGAACTATAAGAAAATGTGAAAGGCTTTATATACCCAAAGACGAGCTCAAATTTGTAAGCGATTGATTTTTTATTTAGAACCCTAAAAATTCTAGAGGTTGAATACCTTATAATGACTAAGTGTGAGTCAATTTTCGTGAAGAGTATTAGATGTAACCATGACAACGAAGAAAAACTCCATCCATAGGAAAGGAACAATTCTACTTAACGACTTTGTCTGCGTGGGAAAGTAATATACTTTCCTGGGCATAGCTAGTACTAAATAAATATCCAATTTCACATTAAAACAATTAATTTCAAATTTTCAAGAAGAAGTAAAAATATAATTTAATACCTCTCGCAACGGTATTGTAAACAACATAATAAAAATAAATATCTTCGTAGCAAAATAGCTTTAATTAAAATATGGTTGAATTACTCTGTTCTATAGTTGGCGAAATTATAAATAAGTAATTTAATGTGAAATGTATTTACGTATTGTATTATGTTACAATTAGTAAGGAAATAGAGATATTAAATTATATAAAATATTTCTTTATTCCTAATGATCAATGCTTAAATAAAACAGTCAGCCCTAGGTACTCTGTGACGGGACTCGAACTCACGGCCTTTCGCATCGCTCGATTGCGAAATTTCGTGGCTCCTTTTCATTTTGACCTTTGAAAGATATTTAAAAACTTCACGTTACAACTATTTCACCTGTAAGTAACAATGCTCTCTCGCAGATTATGACCTGGTTTACTGTAAATAATCTCCAGTTAAATGCTAAAAAAACGAAATGTATAAAATTTATGTTACCTAATGTAAAAGCTAAACTTACAGAAATTAAACTTAATGATGAAAAGCTCGAGTTGGTTGATTCAACAATCTTCTTAGGTATAACGCTGGATTCTAAATTGCAATAGCATCCTCACATTTCCGTATTGGCAGGAAAACTAAGTTCAGCTGCCTTTGCAATAAAAAAAATAGGTAACTTACAGATGTAGATACCGCTAGGACAGTATACTTTAGTTATTTCCATAGCGTTATGTCATATGGCATTCTGATGTGGGGTATGGCTGCAGATATAGAGTCTATATTTATTTTACAAAAAAAGAGCAGTAAGGGCCATTTATCAATTGGGTTCGAGAACATCACTTAGAGATAAATTCAAAGAAATTGGGATATTAACAGTGGCCTCCCAATTCATATACAATTGTATACTTTATGTTAGAAACAATTTTAACAATTATATGAAACATAGTCATGTACACAAATTTAATACTAGAAACAAAGATAAACTTGTTTTGCCGTCATGCAGGCTAAAGAAGGTTCTATCATCATTTATGGGTCAAGGTGTACACTACTATAACAAAATTCCTATGGAAATTTTAAATTTACCATTACCTAAGTTTAAAACCCATATTAAAAATTGTCTACTCAGTAAAGGATATTATACTGTTAATGAATATTTAAACGACAAAACTGCTTGGTGTTAAATATGGCTCATTTTTCATATATATTAAATTGTTTATCGGTGAGCTTCTTTGGCTACACATGTGATTGGATTGACGAAAATACTGTTTTAATCTTATATTGTGTAACATTGTAATGGAAAGTGACTTCAAATTTAAATGAAGTCATTTTTCAATCATGACGCTCTGTATGAAATAAAACAGGGAGAAAAAAGCAGCCCTTGCCGAGTTTCTTGCCGGTTCTTCTCGGTACACGGTCTCCCGCCGTAGATTTACGAACCGATGGCGTAGCTCTCGACTTTCACAAGTGCTTGTAACAGACTAGATTGAATAAATAAATTTGATTTTGATAGCGATTGTGATATTTTTGTAAAACATATTTAATAAAATATATCGTTGTAGAAATTTTGTAAGGCAAATGTTAGACGTAAATATTACAAAGATTTTATTATGTTTCTTGATAATTCAAATCAACATTCGTCCTTCGGCGATTTAAAAAGTTACACAATTCCATAGATCGCTATCACAATTGTATATTGAAGGAGTGGTAAATGTAATAAAAATTTGGAGATAAGGATAGAAAAGAAACGTTGTGAGTTGTTATTGTTGTTGTTGTTGTCGTTGTTGAGTGAATGGTGAAAATACTAAAGAACACTACGTAGGCGAAAAGGTTTTGAGAATATCCAAAACATGAATGGGAGTAACGCATACAGTTCTACAGCTAGTGTTGTGACGCAGGTCCTATTCAAAAATAAAATGGATTCGTTATGCAAATAGCATGTCAACTGGACGTTGTTTGTATTATTTTACGTAACTTTTATTGTGTACGTTACAGTGACGCTTTACAAAATGCTGAAAAAATATATTACTAAATAATTTATCCATTAAGGAACCATTTATGAAAATTTATTGATATTGCTATGGTAGTAAACGAAGTAGTTTTCGTTTTACTAATAACACTTGATGTACTTGTTTCAATACATTCGTTATGAGTTAAACGGTGTCGAAATAGATAAAGTGAAAAATGCTGATGTAACAACGACTATAAATTCTTTACTCTCTACGAATTAAACTGAATCGAAGATATCTGAAATATGGAGTTGTAAAATATACAGGGTTTAAAAAATACTATCGCTGGTCACTTCTCTGTATCAATACCACTAAGTAACATACTAGGATTTGCTGAAGATTATAAAAAGGTTATAGCAAATTGTAAACATTAACTTGTTTTATTACAAAGCAATACAAACCTCAATACTTTAAAACTTAATAACGATGAAGTAATAGCTAGTATTAAAATACATAATTTGGCGTGTTCCTCATGTCAAAGTATCTGACAATTTACTAAAAGTTCTGGTAAAAGATAAACAAATTCAATTGACGTTTCGGAACTGGGATCTTAACGAATACCCAATGCTACCAACGACTAAAACAAACATGGTCAATTAAAACTTCTCCTCAGATTGGAAAATCTAGGTATAGGTATTATTCCTGGCTTGCAAACAAATAAAAATAATGGATCAAAAGATATGTCCCAATTAGATCATTGTAATCTACGTGATGTTAAGGTTTATTTAAATTCTATTTATTACCCTTATGAAATTCCCTCTTCAAGTTACAGTCTTTAAAATCATAAGACAACTTTCTAACTTTAACCATAAACTCGACAACTAAATTCTTCTACCGATACCACCTTCTGCAATGTAATCCTGAAAACTTCTCTCCTGGAGACTATTTTCATCCAGACACCTGGAAGCCCGAGCTGCTGCTCAGTTTTGGGGTATTGAATGATTTCCTGCTTAACGCTCCGGGAGAGCCTCTTCAAGACTACGAACCAAATCACCAATGCCCCTTAAGACTGCTGGAGGACATTACCATCCTCTTGAACTGACGTCGCGCCACTTCTGCCGTCACCAACGGAATTTCGCCGCCGACCCATGCCCACTTTACCGGACCACCTTCACTACTAACATACTCATTATACTTCACTACTCACCCCACACATCTCTTATATGTCATTTCTGAGCCATATCTTGTTTTTGTCAAAAAATATTTTATATAGACTATGCCTCTTTAAATTCTGTAGGTTCAATTCGGATTGGTATTTTTATTTTTGTTGCTGAAGTAACCACGGCCAATGACTATGAATGTGCATTCCGAAGCACAGAGGAGCTCAAGATAATAATGTTATGGTCATCACATCCTATGAACACTCTTTACGAAAGTTATTTTTATATCTTTTTTCTCGCTTCTCACGCTCTGATTAGGTATACTCGTATTAGTGATACTTACGTGAACTGTTCTTCTTTTGTTTTTGATCATTTTAAATTATTATTTATCTAGTAGTATGCACAATCTATTGCTATATTTTCCATTCAATGCTAGATTGCCTGGAAGAAGTCACTGGCTAGCGATAAGTTCGTAGTGTGTACGTAGTCATGTAAGATATTTATATAGATTTTTATATAAGATTTTTATATACATCCGTGTAATTTTCTTGTTGTGCAATAAAGAGTATTTACTTACTTATTTAAACGCATTGTAAACCGAATATGCTAACTCACAACTCTTATAATCTGTACTATCGATAGTAATATTATAAAGAGAAAAGATTTGATCATTTTTTTGGTTGTTTGCAACGAATTAAGGCCAAAACTAAAGGACCGATTTTTTAAATTATTTCATCTTCAAAAGTCTTTCAGCAGCTACATGGAGCCTTTATATCACGGAACGTCAGTCTGTCAATCAATTATCACAAAAAATAAATTAAATGATAATACATTCTCTCTTTTAACTTTGTACACTCGACGAACGTCAGATTTGAACCAACCCTTAGACTCACATAATATGAGCCTCGTGACCTGTGACTAAAACTGTGTCTCCAGAACACTGAAAATACCAACTTTATAACACAGAAAAATAAAACAAAAAGTGTAATATTAGACTAATAAGAGGTGAATTTATATAACTAGAGTTGTCTTTACATTCCTCACTTCAGCGTGAGTTATGTGTATATGTCCTACACAAATGTAACTCACATTATTCACTGTTCTGTCGAATCCAAGAAGTCATCATTCGAGAACAGTGTAAACTTAGTCTAGATTCATGCTGAGGCAAAGTTTCTGTAGCATTGCTAAACGAATGATAGTGAATTTCAGTCCAGGTTGACTGAAATTCACTATCATTCGTTTAGCAATGATTATATTTTAGTAGCATTCGTACAATTAATTTTAGATGCCTTCATGTCGAAAGTAACTGCTAAGACGTGAACCTAACTTTTTTTTAACGTCGAGGAAGCAACAGGTAGTAGTATTCTCCTTCATGAACCCACCAGGTAGTAAGCTGCCCAGCAAATTCCTGCAAACCTACCCACCAAACCCCTGCTGTGCACCGACTTGTTGGAGATGAAACCCGGGAATCCGTGACCGAGTCACCAGGACACTCAAATATTGGACCATTTTTCACCTCTCAGATGGGGAATTGGAGAGGATCGGGTGCATCGAGAGCGGGGGTGGCTCCTCTGGCTCCGACAATGTGAATATGACCTGGTAAAAAATACTATCGAATACCTTAGAAGTGCGTTCACAGTTTTAATTACTCGAAGCTCCATTGCAGCAGCGGAACGCTCTTTTCGCTTGATTTCCTACTTATTTACCACGTGCCCGTTATATGATGAACCCTATTTAATATGATTGGTTATTTATAATTGAGGTCAACTTACATTGGAGTAACATAGATTTTGGAAATTCATTTATTTATTTATCATCACACAAATTATTATTTTAATTCCAAGGACGCCTATTTTTGTGAACGCTGACTAAAAAAAAGCTCTCCAACTTTTCTCAAGCTTCAATTTATCTATAAAAAAGTCCGCCATGGCATAACTAGGTATGTGCATTATTTTTCCACATAAATGAAAAACTCTGTAAAAGTGTATTTAAATATTTTTTTCCATCTTTAGACGTTTTTTTGAGTAAGTGATATTGAATCCTTATCGGAATAAATACGATTATCATCAAAGAAATTTTATGTACATAAAAATTTTACTTACACCAAATAACCGATTTTCTAAATACTATTTTGTGTACATGTATCTATTACGATTTAAAAGCATTTTTTAATGTATAAGGTAAATTTTAATTTAATGAAAACTATTGTTATTATATTATTGTTTTCATAAAAAAAAATGAAAGTAACGACGGTTAAGAGACCGTTTAGTAACAAGAAACACATATTGGCAGTCTTCAGATCCAAGAAAATTTTCTGGAGTAGTATAGGACTTATGTGGTATTAGAGAAGAAAAATATTAGCTAGACGGAACTACAATGGATTAAATAAATGCTGGGAAATATAAAAACGATTGCGTTATTAAAAAAAGGAAAAAAAAATACTCTCTGTTTATATTAATAAAACTCAGGAACAAATCTTCACTTTGGCATCAAGCTTATGACGTAGGTAGGTATCAAGAAATGTGATATTTTTACAACTTTACGTGTTTTACCAGAGAAATGGTATTCTTTCTCCGTTAACTATCCTTATTTATAATAGAAAAGCAAAAGTTACTCGCTCTGAAACCATTTAGATGATTTTTTTTATTAAAAGTATGAGACTAATTAAGATATAGACTAGATTTCATACCTAATCCTATGAAGGAATCAAAAGACGGGTAGAAGTTTGTATGGGGAATCATTTATTTAATTACATTCTAATAAATGCTCCTACTTTAAAACCTTCGTTTTTATTACAACTTAAAAATAATATAAACTTGATAACTTAAAAAAAAAAACGAGTAATAATACTTATATTTATAAATTAAATTAATTACAAGTCCGACATCAAATGGGGTTTGAATTTATAATAATAAAGAATATTTTAAGTCCGTTTCTTTTTCAAAATAAACTTTTTTTTTACAATGATATTATTTCACACACTTTCAAATAAAAAACGTACAATTTGAAATAAAAAAAAAATCAAATTGAAAACCTTTTTATTGAAATAACTTAAAAATAAACTACTATATAATAAATACCACGCAAACAAAGTCGCGAGCAATGGCTAGCTCTTAGTAATTGTGTTAATTTTTTCCCGTAATGCTATTGAAAATATCTTGAACTGTATCTGCAATAGTAATGTCTTTGAGAGTTTTCCCCTGAAAAGAAAAGATATTTCATCAATGTTGTATTCACAATGCTATAGGTACTAAAAAAAATCTTAATGAAAAATACTTAAAAATCCACATTGTCATCTCAGAGTGCTAGACACAAAGAGGATTCTTGAAACGTTTTTCATTAAGAATAGATATTTCAGTGTTTATAATAATTCGCAAATTCCCAAAAAAATATACCGAAAATATACTTATGTTCCTTAAAATACGAGTAGAATTATTTGTTCAAAATTTAACATAGCAGCAACTTATGGATGATGAATTATTTATTTTATCAATACTCAAATTTTAATTAATGATTTCATCGATATCAATAGATAATCCCAAAATTATTATTAAGTATAAAAAATATTTATTTTATGATGCAATTTTAAAATATTTATTTATTTTATTTATTACTAATATCGTAATTTAGTAATGTGTAAACAATTTCTTTTATTGCATTGTCCAATAAAAGTCTTAGATTTGTGTGTTTCCAAGAAGGTGCTGAATGCAAAACATAGATAAATTGAGGAACAAAGAGACAATAACTCATAATTATTAACTTTCAGTAAATTATCAGCAACAGACTTAAATTTTATTAATTTTTGTTAAGTGAATGATTGAAGTATTCACCACGAATGGGAGAACCTGTAAGTAAATAGGACTGTTTACAAATAATTTTGATTCTTGGAGCTAGAGCATTAAATTTGGAAATTATAAATTCTTCTTCATTGATTGAGAATATAGCTCATGTTTACTAAAATTTATTTCGATGTCACTTTTTTAAAAGTTTTCGATTAGATCCATCATCCAGTAACAATAATAAATTTACTTTAGTCCACTTACGATCATCTGGGCGCCCTTCCGGGCGATCCCGTCTAACGTTCCTGGTGTAGGTGCAGCTTCAATAAGAACCAAGATCAGTAGCAAAATTAATGTGCCAAAAATTCCGAATAATTTCATTTTTACTGATTTCACAGAATCCCTTTGAAAAGTTTGTTGAACTTAAGTAATGTGTAAAGTTATAATGATGGAAGATAGCAAACTTCACTTTTATATGATATTTTTTATGCCTAATGAGTAGGGACTGTACCCGTGCGTAAAAGTATGATAAATGATTTCAAAACAAATTATTCTAATCCAATACCTCGCAGCACATCTTGATTATAATCTATACTCAAATAAAAGTACTCTTATTACGTAGAGTTGTACAAAGAACGGATTTTTGGAAATTCCACCCCGAAGAGGTAAAAAAGGGCGAAAAGATTTGTATGAAGCTTCTTTGTTTTTGAAGCTATCTCAATTAAAATTGGTATTTAAGTAGTTTAAGACTAAGGGAAGGTAATATGTTAATTTTATCCCAGCACCTAAAGGGATAAAAATGGACTTGGAAGTTTTTATGAGAAATCAAAATGTTACCATAGCAATTATTGTTTACTATTTGATTTGTCATTATAATACTTTGTAATATAGTTACATATGTAATTTTTAATTATTACATGTTTCTAATTGATCTACTCGTACAATACCATACACTGAATGTTATTCTAGGAGTAGACAAATTAGAAAACTGGAAGCGCTTGTTTCTATGATGATTTGAATGACTTTTCAAATTATACCACTAGATTTTGCCCGCAACTTCGTTTGCGTGCTATTAGTATTTAAGCAACTTCAAAAAATTAGAACAGGTTTTTAATTTGACTGTTTTCTTGTATTCATATCGCTTTTTTTTCAATTTTTTTTTGCAACAATAAGTATATCCTCAAAATAATGCCATTAAAACTTTGACGAAATTAGATCATTAGTTTTGTTTTAATATAAAAATCTGGGAGAACTGCCTTAACACATAGAACACCCTAATAAAAAAATAAAAAAGGTTTATTTTCATAAATAAAAAGGCTTGAAAATCGTATAATAATTGTTATCATGACCAATTCAAGCTTTATTGAGGAGGAAGCTATACAAAAAATATGAATAGTAGTATACTGCATCCTCGTTATTAATTACTTTATTATGTTCAGTAATTTTTGCGTGAAAAGTAATAAATGTCCAACATCCAACATCCAAACCTATAAACTTTCGCCTCTATAATATTAGTAGGATACTATTACTAATTAGGTTTTAAAATTACCTTTAGTAATAAGAAAGTTATAATCGTTGTTAAGTTATCTCTGTTCTCGTCATTCTAATGGGGCTAACAGTTCGATTGAAAAAGATAAAACACTATATAAGCGCACAGCATTTGTTTACACAATGGTATTCAAATGCATAATTTAGTACATACCTATAGGCATACAAAATAGTAAGTACTCAAATAGAAAGCTGGATAAAATCAATTTTTCTAAGTAATTACTTATTTTTAAATAATATTTATAGTATATTTTTATACAATTTACCTAAAGCGCTTAGCATAAATAATTATTATAATATTACTACTCGAAGCAAAAGAGTCTATATAACTTAAGTTCTGGCTTTTTGTCTACCAAAAAAACCGTGATTTATAACACCTACATGTGTTCTACTATGTATAATTGTAGATACAATATATAATTAATACGAAACAAAATAGAATTGACTTTATCTATTGTTGATATAATTAGCTAAAACAGTAGGTACCAATTATATTATCAGTGTCTCTAATAAAATGAAATCCCCTAATTAGAAGATAAACTAAATAATTTAAGTATGTATTTATATTTATAATAAGTAGGTATTCGCAGATAAGAGTATCAAAAAAAATCATAGCGCATGATTTGATTATATATAATTTAATAAATATCCTACAATGAATTATCTATGCGAACTAGAAAAGCGCATATTTCCGCTTTTAATTTCTTTGACGATAAGCATATTTATTTCGATAAGTATTAAATATCACTTACGCAAAAGAATGTCTAAAGACGAAAAAAATACTTAAACACACTCTTATAGTTTTTTCCATTTTTGTGGAAAAATCTTAGCACAATGTTATACTATGTGTAAATCACCGAAAATAGATTATCCCTATACAAGCAAAAAGAGACAATTATTATCGCAAAACTTTTTCACCCCCCCAAGATCATCTGCAACAAAGGAAGCTAATATGGAATATTCATCTTTTCTAAGAAAAATTTCCGATTTGGAACAAGCACTACAGAAATCGAACAATGAAATTGAGTGTTTAAAAAACTTAATTCAAAAATTACAGAATGGAACTATAGAAGAAAATATAAATCAACAACAATCTTTGTCTGCAGTAGCATGCAGCAGCCAAAAAGGTCAGCATAAAATCATAGATGGCGGCACATACAAGAAGTCACGTCAGCCATACCAATGTGACAGACATATGAAACAATGTAGTGTAAACAAATCTTGTATAATATCATGTGAAAATAAACCTCAAATTCATATATTTGGAGATGAACAAGTAAGTGGGCTGACTCTAAAAATGATAAAAAATAGGCGTAATAAGTGGAATGATATTTATACCCTTAACAGTTTTGTAAAACCGTTTGCTAACGCCAAACAAATACTAAGTAGTTGCTATAATATAAATGTGTCAAAAAATGATATAATTGTATTGTCTTTAGGTAGTAATGATAAAAATCCGTTTAAATTACTATCAGAATTGTGTAATGTATTGTCGTTTTTTAGGAATAACAAAATATTAATATTAAATATTCAGAATAACCCATATCTTAATGTTGATAAATTGAATTATGACATAAAATCTATGGTTAGTAACTATCCTCATTGTAAATTTATAAATATTGACTATAAAGTGAAAAATAACAATTATAATACTTCATTAATTGACATGATTTCGACAAAATTAAATATTGAAATTGACTTTTTAAGATATGACTACGAATTTATTAAAAATTTAAATTGCGCTAGAAAATGTTATAGCTTAATTATGCAGAATACTGGTATTCACTATACATCAAAGCAAACACAAAGTATAAGAAAGCGACAAAAAGAAAAAATCACAGATTACTTTCCAAAAATAAAGTTAACAAGCCATACTATAAAAGAAAATGAGCCTACAGATGACCTAGGATTATGTCATAATATGAATACCACTAATTTACAGAATAAAAATAAAAAATCATTTAATAAAAACCAACCAGAGTTTTTTTCGTTAATAAAGAAAATTACTTGACAATATTACATCAAAATATTGCTGGCATTTTTAGTAAGCGAGATATCCTACTAGTAACATTAGGTGAGCTAGCAGAAGGCTTCAGTGATATAGATGTTATATGTCTCTCAGAAACTTTTATAAAGTCAGGTCATGAAAGTAACTTCCAGTTACCAAACTATGATCTTGCTGAAACATTTTCTCGTAAAATGAAAAACGCGGGGGAGTTGGTATTTGGTGCAGAAATGATTTACAGTACAAAAAAGTGCCGTACCTAAAGGAGATGTCTGTTGAAAAACAATTTGAATGCTGTAGGATAGAACTCACCGATTATAAATATATAATAATTTGCCTGTATAGGATTCCGTACAATAAAAAATCAACAATGAACTTATTTCTACATAAATGGAATGAACTTTTAAATAAACTTAAGCTCAAAACAAATAAAAAAGCTATTATAACAGGTGACTTTAACCCATTAACGCCCAAATAAAATCCTACAAAAATGTTAGTGAACCAGTTCTTAATATTGTTTTCAAATCACCTATTATTTGATATTACAAAGAAAAAATAATAAAAAAATAATTATAAGATGTACTTTTAGAGGTGTACTAAGATTAGTACAATGGGCGCTTATGGGGATACCGAAAAAAGTATATTCTATCGAAACACGACGTTATTTGTCACTTTTCCAACGCTCTTTCGATTCTGTTGAAACATAGGACACAGTCATTGGTATATTAGTATTTTTTTGAGAATAATGAACATTGTTTTTCCTAACTTGTTCTTGAACGATGGATGGTTGTATTGCCTTATGTTACTCAAATATGTGCGTGTTTTATGTCTCGCAATACCAGCTGATCTGTATAATATTCAGGATTGACATTACAATGTAATATCCCATGAACTAGAAATTTTCATATTATACAACAATTCGACACAACTTTTTGTAAGATCTCAATAAAGTGGAACACTTCTTGTACGTCTTATCCGTAGGGGAACTAGCCAATGTGTTCAATGTAAAACGCAGACCACTATTTGTTTTCAAAATTCTGATTCTGGAAGATGCATTCTGAAACCAGTGGCACACCAATATTATTATCGAAATTTCAATATGACCTTTATCTAGATAATTTATGATATCCAGTAATATACGATGGACTTGGAATTTTCAAATATTATTTTTGTATAAACCTAATCATGACAGCAGTTTTGTACATCGTATACAGTATTTTTTAGAGTCGCAATAAGTTCTAGCACTACATCATCGAAAAGTCCTAAAACTTTGCAAGTGTCAAACGTTTTATTATATATAAGACTTGTTTCTGTAACAGATATTAGATCTGCGTTAACCAAGAAGCTTAGTAAATAGTCATACATTTTGGCAAAAATCCTCCTCAGCTTTAGTTCCACTTCGTCTTGTTTTGCCCACATTGTAAGATTACATCTACATCTCAGAATGCTGTAAATAAGAAAACTGGAAAAATGATTATGATGACCATTCACACCATTACATTCTGAAAAGTAGATGTACTGTGAATTACAACATCTATGCATATGACCAGTCACATTTTTCATCTGTAACAATATCTGGATTGGGTAGCAGCATAATCATTACTATCATTATCATTACTATCTCAATTGATGGTGTTATTCATAGAAAAACTACTTTTTTTTTCGTAAAAGTACGTCGTATAGCCATTTTATAATTTCTAGATACCTAGTTTCCTCTTATCGTCTGATAACGATGCCACTTAAAGGTTCGTTATTGAGATATTATTAGTAATATAACGACAAAAAAACTTGAAAACACGATTATAAACTGTTGCACTGTACTGCCTCACGTTACATGTCAAGTGCCCATTGTACTAAACTTAGTACAGCAGCACTTAACATGTTATAGCTTGTAACACTTTTTAAAAATTTTGTTTTTCTACGTGTTTTACAAACAAATAGTATATTATTGAGTTAAAACTAAATCTTTTTAATAAATTTCAATGGTCATTTTTTTATAAAATGAGAAATAAATACTCACCGACATATATCAAAAAATCACGGGCACAAAATGCTCACTACTGTCAGATTATTTAGTGATTGAATCATGATTTTGCTATATACTTACTGCGAGACTTTCGATTGAAAGGTTGAAGGGGTTAGCAAAATGAAAAATAGTAATTTAATAACTTTAATCTCAACTTAAATTACTGTACTTCTTATAGTACGGCGGGCGTTAATGGGTTAATATTGATATTTTGAAGGACAGCGTTTGTTGTAGAGAATTCCTAAGTATAGTTCAAAACCATGGGTTTGTATCACATATTATTGAGCCGACTAGACAGCAGGCGTGTATTGACCTCGTAATCAGTAATATTCCCGAAGCTCATGGCAAAATACATTATTTGGGACTATCGGATCATGATACAGCCCAATCACTGATGATTCCAATAGGCAACAGACGAGGTAAATTGAAATATTTTTTTATTAAGAGGCGAGATTTTAGTTCGGAACACATAGACAAACTCAATGAGTGCTTGAAGAAATTAACTTGGTCGGAAATTTATAATGAATCTGACGTAAATAAAGCCTTTAATACTTTTCACGAGTATTTGACATTATTTTATAATTTATGCATCCCCTTTAAAACTGTCAAAATAATACCGCAACAAAAAAGTAATCAATGGATAACGAAAGGGATACGTAAAGCATGTAGACAAAAAAGATTACTTAGATACATATATTACAAAAAAAGAAACTTAAAAAACAAAATAAGGTATCAGAAATACTCGAATGTATTAAAAAAGTGTATTAATATTTCGCAAAAAAATTGTAATAAGAAATATATGGATAGAAGTACCAACATTTGTAAAGCATCTTGGAATTTAATAAAAAATAACAATGCAAAAAATACAAAGAATTATCTAAGAGAAATTATACATAATAATAATATAATTAATAAACCAGAAGAAATTGCTACAACATTTAATGAATACTGGGCAAATTTGGGTTCTGAACATAATGAACCTATACACGTAAAAACAGCTGCTAACAATGTACAGTATATTGATGCTAGTATCTTTCTCTTTCCAACTGATGATACCGAAATAAGTAAAATAATAGCAACATTGAAAAATACAACCTCTATGGGCTATGACGAACTCACCACAAATATTATTAAAGCAAATAAATCAGAAATCGCGCCAGTTCTAAGTTATTTAATTAATCTATCCTTCACAATTATAAAACCCTTACATAAAGCCGGCAAAACAAACTCAATAGATAATTATAGGCCCATTGCCTTGATACCCATACTATCAAAAATATTCGAGAAAGCTATGCTGGTTAGGTTGAATAGCTTCATAGATAAACAAAACATTATTAATGTAAATCAACATGGCTTTCAAAAAGGTAAGTCCACGGCATTGGCAATGTTTGAGCTGACAAAAAAAATTATGACTTACATAGATAAATCGGAAGAAGTCACGACCATATTTTTTGACATGAGTAAAGCATTCGATTATGTATCGTTAGATATCCTCCTGGCCAAATGTGAAAAATATGGTCTTAGAGGAAAAGCTTATAACTGGCTGCAAACTTATCTCAGGGGAAGATTACAATACACGGAACTCTCAAATTTGGATGATTGTTTTAATGAAATTAATTATAGATCTAGTGGAAATATAAAGGAATTTGGTGTGCCACAAGGTAGTATCTTGGGCCCGTTTCTATTTCTTCTTTACATAAACGACCTACCTAAGGCCACTAAGCAATTTTGTTCGTTATTCGCAGACGATGTATCAGTGGTGGTATCAAATTCAAACAAATCTGTAGTTGAATACAACAATGAAATTAATAAAACAATGGAAGAAATAATCAACTGGTTAAAAGATAATAATTTAAGAGTTAACATTAAAAAAACAAAATATATACAATTTCATAATCAAAAAAATAATAAACGACTTAATCTTGAAGTACATCATGAGGGACAAACGATTGGGGAAAGTAAAGATATAAAATTTTTAGGATTAATACTGGATAGTAACTGTACATGGAAGCCACACATACGGGAGTTGTGCAACAAAATCAGCAAATTTGCATACGTATTATGGCGACTTGTAAACATTACAGACGAAAGAACTGCTCTTTTGGCGTACCATGGATATGTGGCTTCCATTCTAAGATATGGAGTCATAATCTGGGGTAATTCAGTAGATATCGATAGGGCGTTCATTGCTCAAAAGCAATGTATACGCTCCATATGTAAATTATCCGTAGAAATAAGTTGTAAACCATATTTTCAGACTTTGGGATTGTTAACATTGCCATGTATTTATATCTATGAAGTATGTTGCTTTGTAAGAGTTAACAACAAACTCTTTAAACGAAACTGTGACGTGAACAATGAGTACAGGGGACGATATCCTGAACGACTAGTGTTACCCAGTATGTTTACAACAATGTAAAGCAACAGCTGCTATCCGATGGCTGTTAGAATTTATAATGGGTTGCCGAATTATATCAAAGATGCTTCACTCAATCTATTTAAAAAGAGCCTGTTAAAACTCTTGATGCATAAATGTTACTATTCGGTCCATGAGTATTTGGCTGACAAAACACTATGATAATGAATGTTCCATGACATTGTTTTTTTTTCTGTATTTCTAATTGAATTGAATTGAATTTGTTATAATGGTAGTGACATAGTTTTTATTTTCTGACATTTTTTAATGGTTATAATAATGATTTAGTCCTAAATAATAATTATTTTAATTGCCTGTATTTTGGATGTAATAATTAAATTAAAATTAATTAATATGGTATTTGCATGCTAGTGTAATAGCTAAGTGAGCTGAACTGTAATTTTCTTTCCATCTTTTATAATACCTCATTTAATAGCAAATAAACGATTACTATTACTATTATGCCATATCTGACGTTTTTATAGATAATTTAAAGCTCTCCAAATTTCTTTAGAAAGCTTTCGTATACGTCTTACCGTTTAGGCAGCGTTCACAAAAATAGGCGCCCCTGGAGGTTCTTATATCCCAAAAAGTATGTTAAACCAGACTAACAATTGCCTATATACCAATTTTTCGGAGGTTTTTGCGTGAAGAACTAATAAACATCCAAAACCTACAAACTTTCACCTTTATAATATTAGTAGAATTCTTATACTCGTATCTATAGTCGATAAAATTAATTATCAACTTGAGAAAACATCTTAACGTACTCGTAAATATTTCTAACTCTTACTTTTGAGAATTCTTACAGCCACAAACGTCCATTAAGGTATAATTAATTAAGTTCTAATGAATGTCAAATTTGTATTCGTATTGTCGCTTTAAACTAATGAAAATTTTAATGGACGTTTATGCGACCGACTGTTAATCGTTTAAATTCTAGTTTATTTGTTAAAAATAATAGCTTAAATTGGCTAGTGGACAACTTTTTTATTTTATAAAAAATTAGTCTATTTATATCTGAGAAATAATGTAAAAACAACAGCATGTTTGCGTTTAATAGTTTCGTAGATACAGTACCGTGTTTGTGAACTGCTGCTAGTCGGCCGAAAACAAATTCAAGCCACTACATGTAAGAAAGAAACATATAGGCGTCTGGGCAATCTTTTTAATATTTTCCAAATCAGAGATTAACATGGTTCATATTTTCCGAAAATATAACAGAGACATTTTCTCAAGTAATTACTTCTCTCGACTATAGATACTAGTGGGAATGTAGTAGAGTTGCGAACTGAATAAACTTTCCGATGTACTTGAAACCTGCTTACACTGAATAAAATATTTAAAATTTCTTCACCGCATTAAGACTCCTAACGCACGTACAAGTTGAGATGTGTCTTAGTTTCATTGAATTCGTGCCCTAAACTTCAAAGAAAAGTTTGTATTTTTCTTTGTAACTTTTATAATGAGCACTTCTTTTTTGGGATAAGAACATTTGAACTTTCAGGACGACTAACAAAATTGTAATCATTGCCTTCTTACGACCCAAGTTCATAGTCACTAATCTAATGTAGTGTTTTAGGTCCAGTTTTTTAATAATTACGTAGTTCTAGAATTCCAGAGATCTGTAAGTAGGATTTATTTAAAAAAACTTGCAAGAAATCTTGTTTAAAGATATAGAACAAATATTTTTTTTATGTTCCCCACATAGTGAAGAATAAAATCGTTTAACAAGAACACTATCCCTATCTACAAGAAGTTAAAACGAATGCAAGTGTGCTGTTCTACCAAAACTTAAAAAATATATTGGCAATTTAACTTAAATACTAGGGTGAAATGACATGGAACCAGTTTTACAGCATTTGGTATCCGGTTATAAAAACAGCCTTTAGCTTGACAATGGAAACAGCACTCTCAGAGAGTAGATATTCAATCAAATAAAACGCACTTAATAAAAGGTAATAAAGATTTTATTTCATTGAAACTTTAGTAGATTAAAGTGTATTAACGACTGTCGATGGACCAATGGCTTTACCTCAACGTGCTTGCTGAAGCACGGAGGAGCTCGAGATAATATATTTTTGATCACCCATCCTATGAGCGACCATTGCGAAAGTTGCTTAACTTCCGGATTGCAGACTGAATTCACTAACCACTGCGCCATCGAGGTAATATAACAATAATTAATTATGTGCGATATCTACTTCATGTACCGTAAATAATTTAACAAAATATGCCTTGATTTCAAATAAAACAACTATTTACCTGATCTAAATAAGATCTAAAGATCTTGAAGTTACAAATACTTCATGTTTAATTAATAAATCAAAGAGAACAATGATTAACTTTTAACTTCGAACATTCCAATAAAGCAGTCTGAAAATACCCTAAACCAAATTTAAACAATCCAAACAATATATCTGATTAAAATTTGTAGCCACCAGAGATTGAATAAGATAATCTTACACCAGTGCTTTTGTAACCAATTTGTAAAACCTGGTGTAGAGGGTCAGCACATCCATGTAAGCAAACAAATCAACTGGTATTTGGGAGCTCGTATTTGAGAGCGGCATAGCATGGCAAATTTATGTTTGCTCTAATAATATTAACTTTGAATATTGAGTATACTTTTGAATACAGTGAACATTCGCTGTATTCAAAAGTAGAAAATTTTAAGACCAGCAGTACCTAAGGAGTCTCTTTTATTATTTGTAAAATCACACTCTTTTTTCGGTTTGTTTCCAGTGTTTTACCTAGGGCGCTAAGTACTAGTGTTTTGCCTAGGGCGCCAAGATTCATTGAGCCAGCGCTGTAACTGTAAGATTTAAGTGTTAACATGTTGATGTTAAGTCAGTTGTACACAACAAACATTTTGTATGTTATGTTGTGTACAACTGACACCTTCGAGTTTAATAGCAACCTTCTTAATGGACGAAGTACCTACATTAAACTGAACCCTTGTACAACGGGTGGGTTCACGTCATCGTCCGGAATATATTAAAATTCTCTGTAATGGCGAGTAGGATGTAGGTTTGATATATTAAGATCAAATGCTCCATTATTCATCACAATGTGAAAGATGAAAACGGAAAAATCAATAATACTACATATAAATTATTACTTCATTCTTTCTTTTTTGTATAATAGAACTACAACAGAACTATTAGTAGTAATTAAAAATGAGTACAACAACTAACTTATATACGAAGGTACTAAGCTAAGTACTATACATAGTATAAAACAAAGTTGCTTCCCGCTGTCTGTACGCTGAGACACGACGGATCTTAATGTAGTTTTTATCAATATACAGAGCGAATCAAGAGAGATGTTCATATAATACGGGACCACGTGAAGACACTGACGGAAAGCTAGTAAATAATACCTATATTAATCATAACTAATTAAAAAACTTCCGTTTATATTAATACTAACTTTCACTAGCGGCTTCGCTCGCGTTGTCCCTAGGGAAATATTTAATGGGATAAAAAGTATCCTATTATTTAAGTCAGCTAATACCCTATCTGTATACCAAATTTTATCAAAATCCGTTCAGTAGTTTCGGCGTGATTGACATACAAACATCCAAACAAAGAAACTTTCACATTTATAATATTAATAGGATACGAATTAAAGATGACTGGCAGCGTTCTGTCGTTTAGTTTATTGCGAAACCCATAGGTTACGACCTTACTTTACTATAAATCAATTAGGCTATGATACTGATAAGAGCATACTGATTGTTGACGAAGGTAACCCTGAGTATCTTTATTTTGTACACCTGTTGTTTACAGTTCACAGTGCTTGCTTTTCTAATGCCAGCAACACACATATAGTTATTTCAGTAAAACGTTTATTTACTTTGAAAATAACTAATGCTACTCTCGAAGCAATAAAAAACTCGCACCCGATTATTACCTACTTTTTCCTGTATTTCACTTAGTTTTTAATAAAGTATGCCATTTAATATAATGAAAATATGTACTTTGGAAAACATTCTTCTTTCAATAAGAAAGTCATTTTGCTCTGTTCCGTGAAAATAATAAATGTAGATTATGTCAAGTTCTACCGAAGTTGCGCTGTTTAAATATTTCGTACGAAATTTCTTCTTGATGTTTCGAAAGATTTCGTTTGTCTTTTCTTACGAAGTCAAGCGAATAAAATTAATTTATTTGTTTCTTTCCATTTAGCTATCGACGTATTAAAATTGATTAAATCAAAAAGTTTTATTATAATTAACGTAAGTTAATTTCTAAAATAATTACTAAGAATAGGATTATCCAAAGAAAAGGAACTGAGGCTTATAAACGAAGACTTACAGAGTAATACACAGCTTTATTAGCTGATTACAATTTAAGTAAATGAATTACTTTTGTCAGTCAAATTTAAGGTTGCTATTATATACAGGAATTTGTAATAAGTGCACAAAATATTGTGTTTGTTGAAGTAAATTATATTCATCTTTTTTGCTCTCTTAAACCTGCTTATATCTAAGATAAAAGAATAAAGATAAAACACGTACTGTAACCAAAATTTTGTGACAAATTCATCATATTGACAAAAATCTATCAAATATAAATATAATGAATCTTCAATTTGAAACAATCCTATATCATTATATGGAATTGCTAATTGTATGTTGATCTGCGCGTAGCACAGCTAAGTACGTCAGTCTAGCTTAAACTTTTCGTGAAAAGGATGGTGGAAAGGGCAATCCTCAGAATGGCGAGATCTAATAAGAAATAAGGAAATTCGCAAACGTACTAAGATGACTTACATAGCCCGAAGAATTGTGAGTCAGAAATAGCAACGGGCAGGGCATATCTCATAGGGTAGATAGCAACCTCAGCAACCATAGACCTAAAAACGGACCATAGGCAGGTCTCCTACGAGATCTCCTAGAAATCCGACACGATTGATCAGATCAGAAATGAAGAAGACCCAATAATAAACCTCGTAACAGTGAAGATGCTATAATATGTATTTCATCTTAAAAAAACATATTTTAACATCTTATGAAACCCTTATATATTTATATTATTCCCCTGAAGAAGTAAAATAATGTGACACTAGAATGTCTATAACTTTGATAAATGAAATCAACAAACCGTTCACTTAAGTGGTTGTTCTCAGTACTGCATATCATCTTGGGAAATCTTACTTTTACCTCTACTACTATTGGTTCTGTTCATACAATTTAAAAATGCATGAAACGGGGTATGTACTTAGCTCGTGACAAAAATGTCAAAGAACTTTTGAAAGCTTGATATTTCAGTATGTAGGTAGAATCACTAAGTGCCCACTGCGAAGGTCAGGTGTTGAAACACCAGATGACGGCGGCGTGAAACAATTTCTAGCGATTGCTATCAATTTGCCACTAATAGTTTAGTAATAAATTGACTTTCAACCATTACGAATATCTTTTTTGGGGCTTACATTCTTAATTTCATAATTTTCAACCATTATGAAGCCCTTTTCATGAAGAGTTCATTTTTATACCAAATTCTGAGATCTGCTGAGTCGCAGCGGTACACAGACAACAATACCCCTCCGCTACCGAGTATTCCAGCACCTGACCTCCACTGGATACTGTGTGATGTGTACCCTTAGTACGTCAACATACTGAAATGACCTGCTTTAGAAAGCTCTTTTGTTACGACCAACTAGACTTTTATTATGAAAATAAAAGACATTGAAATTTACATTTAAATTATATTGTATTCATTTTCTTTTTATATTCAGCAGTTGCCTATATTATAGAAGAAGTGTTGAATTAAAGTTTCAACCCCTATTTCTGACGCGGTCCCACACTTGCTTTGCTGTGTCACTAGCTCCAGCAATATTGATACCAGTTTTCTGCAAGGAATTAATATCAAAATTAAAGTTAAAGTAATTATATTTCATTCAATTTGGTAGAATACACCTGTTTTGAATAATTACTCCACTATGTAGAACTTTTTTAGCTGTGGAAAGGAATATAGATTTTTTTCTAATGTTAAAACATTTCAAATGTTTGCTAAAGATCAAATTTCTACAGTCAAAATTTTATCTTAATTCTCAAGAGCTTGAGGCTTATAATTGAATGGAAAATGTGGCCTTTTGTAGTAATCTTTTTATTATTAAAGGCATATTATTTTTATTAATTTATATCTTACCTCTATAACTCTTTCCTTTTAACCATCTTTTATCTAATTTATAGCGATTATTGTAAAGAGCTTTCGTTAGTTTGATACATAAAGGATTATTAATTCTTCAAATTAGAAAAGGACCCAATTATAGCTGTTAAATAATTACTAATTATTTATTCACATAATATAATATTTATTTAATTGATTGACATAATAATGATTAGTTGCTATGGGAACTCAACTTTCTTTTAATTGAAACTTCAGAAGAGTCATACTAAGTAGGTTAGTATATAACAGTTCCTCCCTCCCAATTTCTTAAGAAGGAACCGGGATGACAGTACTCAACATCTGATCCAGATGTCTTTTCCACAATTCTCCTGTATCTGTAAGTACTTCATAATGTAGGGTACCAAGTCTTCTTTTTACGGTTCCTAAAGCCCATTTGGATCTGGAAGAGTAATCGCGTACTTGTACACGGTCTCCAGGTGCAAATACCTTTCTGATGGTATCAGTAGGTCTGAGCCAGGATGACAGTTGTTGACTAGGCTTCAGCTTGACGTCTAGTTGTGTGCGAACTGGTCTCCCAAATAGCAGATCATACGCACTTTTTCCTGTACGTTGGCTCGGTATTCTTCTAAGTCGTGACTTGATTATGAGAAGTTTATCGTATATATCACCCTCCTCAGAATTCATACTATTTAATGCTCTTTTTACAGTTTGTACATATCGTTCTGCTTGCCCATTCGTTGCCGGGTGATATGGTGCTGAAGTTTTATGTGTAATTCCGTTTTCTTTTAAAAATCTTGTGAATTCATTTGATGTAAATTGTCTCCCATTGTCAGATACCAATACATAGGGAAATCCGAAAGTTGAAAATATTTCTTTTAGGATTTTAATGCACCATGTACTTGTAGTTGTTTTCGTGGGGATGACTTCAACCCATTTGCTCATTGCATCTACAACTATGAAAAGATAGTAGTTTTTGATGGGTCCTGCAAAGTCTATATGTAGTCTTTGCCATGGTGTAATCGGTTCTTCCCAGTGGTGTTTAGTTGATTTCGGTGGTTCATTCTGATGTAATCTACATTCCCTGCAATGATTTACGAAATTTTCAATGTCTTTATCAATATTTTTCCAATAAACATAGCTTCTAGCGAGAAGTTTCATTTTAAGAATACCTATATGTCCCGCATGTATTTCTTGTAAAATTTTTCTTTGTAATGATGTTGGTATCATTACTCTTGTGCCTTTCAAAATACATTTGCCCTCTAATGTGAATTCATTGTTGTTATATCCTAAGGCCCTTAAGTCATTGCCATTACGTAGCGATTCCATTATCGTTCTACACATAGAGTCTTTTTCTGTTTCAGTTTGTATATCTTCATAACTAATACTTAAAGTGTTTATTTGTTTCAGTTGAAATACGGAGTGTTGATCTAGTTTAAAATCTGGTGCATCTACTGGAAATCTTGAAAGGTAGTCGGCGTTACTGTTGCAAGCCGAGGTTCGGTATTCTATTTGATAATCGAATCCAGAAAGAAAATGTGCATAATGAAACAATCTCATTGTACTCATAGAGGGTAAGGTCTTTTGGGGGTGAAAAATTGATGTCAAAGGCTTATGATCTGTTATCAGGATAAATTTTCTACCATAGCAGTATTGATAGAACTTTTTAAGCCCCCAGTAAATGGCTGTCGCTTCTTTGTCAATTTGACTGTAATTTCTCTCGCTAGTACTCAATGACCTTGATGCAAATGCTATTGGTCTGTCTGAGCCATCAGGTAGTCTATGTGAAAGTACTGCTCCCAATCCTGTAGGACCGGCGTCAGTAGCAAGGACTAGTGGTTTATGCTGATCGAAGTGTAATAGAACTTTGTCATCCGTGATTTCCTTTTTAATTCGCTTGAAACTATTTTCACATTGTTCGGTCCATTTGAATGTTGTTTCTTTTCTCAATAAGTTGTTCAAAGGGTATGATAATGAAGCTAAGTTTGGAATAAATTTATTATAGTAATTCGCCATTCCAAGGAAGGTACGTAGTTCGTTGATATTCTTCGGTCTCTCTGTTTTGACAATAGCTTTTATTTTATCTTTATTTTTATGTAGTCCATGTTCATCAATTGTATGACCGAGGTAGTTAATTTTCTTCTCGAAGAAATGGCATTTATCTTTATTTAATTTTAAATTGATTTCTTTTAACTTTTCAAAAACTAACTTCAAACGTAGTAGTAGTTGTTCATTTGTTGATCCTTGTATTATAATATCATCAAAGAAACATTTAACCCCTGGAATGCCTCGTAAAATTTTGTCCATAAATTTTTGCCAAAGATTTGGAGCCACTTTAACACCAAATAAAAGACGAGTCACCTTGAAAGTACCTTTGTGCGTACTTATAGTTTGCATCAATGCGCTTTCCTCATCCATTTCCATGTTCAGGTACGCCTGACAAATATCTAGTGTGCAAAATACTTTACCTCCGTTCATTTCCGCAAAAATGTCTTCAATCACAGGTATTGGATATTGTTCATCTTTTATTACTTTGTTAAGTGTAACTTTATAGTCGGCACATAATCTAATGCTGCCGTTTGGTTTTACAATAGGAACTACTGGTGTACCCCAATCGGTGTTTTCAATTTTTGTGATTACTCCATCTTTACATAATCTTTCGATTTCTTGTTCGACTTTGTCCTTAAGAGCGTATGGAATGCGTCTCGGTTTAATAAAAATCGGCGTTGTGTTTTCTTTCAATGAAAAATGACCTTTGTAGTTAGGAATACATCCTAGCTTTCCATCAAACAAACAAGTAAATTCTGTAAGAAGTTCTTCTAGTTTCGTATTAGTCTGTGTATCTAAATTATTTAGGTTTTTGAGATCAATATTCACGTTTTGAATCCAGGCTCTACCGAAAATTGGTTCAACATCTTGTTTTATTATGTATAGTTTCCCGTAAGCTATTTCTGAGTCATATCTATATTTTACATATGCTACTCCGAATGGACGAATAATTTCTCCTGTATAGGTCTTGAGTTTGATGTCCGTTTTAAATATTTTTTTGTTAGTATTCAGTTTTTGAAAATCTTTATATGATATTGATGACAAAGCTGCACCAGTATCTAACTCCATGTGAATCTTTTGGTTTTCAATTAATACTGTCAGCATGAACTTGTCAGAATTAACTGATCTAATGACATTTATGTCACATGTGCTATCGTTATCAGTTTCGTCATTGTTTTCGTGTAGAACATTAGACCTTTTAATTTGTTGTAAACATACACGTCCAATATGACCTTTCTTTTTGCATTTGGTACATGTCTCGTATATATATTTACAGGTATTTGCTCTATGATTGGAGTTGCCACAACGAAAACATTTACCTTTCAAATCTTGGAATGTGTAGATCTTATTGTATTTTTGTAGACTAGGAGTGTTTTCTCTATATTGATTCTTTACAACGTTATGTATGTTTGCCGAATGTGTGAAAGTAGAACAATCCTTCTTTGAACTTTCCATTATAGAGGCTTTATGAAGTAAATCAGTGTATTTGAGGACTTTGTTATCTTGTAGAATTCGTGTACGAATTTCATTATCTCTTAATCCTCGTATAAATTGTAAGTTTAGGAAATTTTCCGCTATAGATTTCTTACAGTGGCCGCAGAAGAAATCACAATCTTGAGCCAAATGTTTTAATTCAGAAGAAAATTGTAGAGTAGTCTCATCTATTCTTTGCGTTCTAGTGATAAATTTATGTTGTCTGGTCCATATGTTTGCTTGAGGTTCAATATATTCACTCAAGAGTTTGACGAGTGTTTCGATCCCTACTTCAGTAGGTTCTTCAGGAGCGCATAAATCGTAAGCCTTTTCATGCAAGTCTGGTGGCAAACTTGATAACAATGTATATAGTTTCTTAGTGGGTTCGATGCAGTTAATTAATTTTGTATACATTTCAAAACGTTTAATAAAATTCTTAAAAGTTTCTCGTTCTGTGTATGCTTGAAAGTTTATTTTAGGCATATTTTGCATGTTAGATGTTGATTCTTGTTGTATTTGTGATTGCGTTAGTGCATTTTGTAGTTTAAGTTTAATTTGTAAGATAATTTGTTCTGTAATAGTGCGTTCCTGAATTTCACTATTCAAAAGTTCATCACTTACGTTTTGTTCGATATCTGTTTGTGCATTATCAAATTTCCTTTCATAAGATTCTATATTTTTGAGTCTCGTTTCGTATTCCAATTGTGGAATGTTCTGTAAATTTTCCACTTGGTTTTCGAACCAATCAATTTGTGCACGTATGGCGGTTCGTGTTCTTTTTAATTTTTCGACTTTACTTGCCATCGTCGCCAATTTGTTAAATAATTACTAATTATTTATTCACATAATATAATATTTATTTAATTGATTGACATAATAATGATTAGTTGCTATGGGAACTCAACTTTCTTTTAATTGAAACTTCAGAAGAGTCATACTAAGTAGGTTAGTATATAACAATAGCCTAATAACTTTCCTAATTATTCTTTTAGATCTATGTAATATTATAAATTCATTTTAATTTCATACAAACAAATTTTTATGCCCACCTTTTAAAAACAAAACTCAAATACAAAGTAGAATAAAAGATAACCGGCGCGTATAATATATTCTCCGTGAGATATACTTTTTACTGAGAAAAGTTTCCGTCAATAATATGTAAAAACCACAGACAACTATTGTGGCCAGTAAGTTAGGGTGAAGAGGTATCGGATCTTTTGAATAATTCAACTGTTTGTTTCTTCAAATAAGAATTTGAACAAATATCAAGAGTCAACTTTGAAAGGATATTCAATAAAAAAATTGGTCTATTTCAGTTTGAAATATTTTACTTAATATTTCAAAAGAAAAGCGCAGTGGTTAATATGATAATACATTAAGAATATTAAATTGAGTACACAACAGAAACCGCCCGTAAGCCGTTTAAGAAATTAAAACACTTACATTAAAAGACCTATGGTCAACATGAATTATGAGTCTGAGTTCTGTGCCTCTGATTTTTATTACTCATGGCTAAATAAAGAAAGGAAAAATATCTTTATCTAAGTTTGTTTTGGTAGCTTCCAGAATAAAATAACAAATTTTAAGGAAAAGTTCTCTTTTCCTATTTCAATTATACTTAAAAGAGAAACAAGTTAATTTTAAATATAAGAGGCGGCATAAATAAACACAAATATTCAAAAAAGCTTTAATAAGGTTCTGGGCTTTTTGTGAAAGACAGAAATCTCGCGTATGAACCCCAAATGTTGTTGTTCAACATGTTCTTAGTATATACCGTTGTTCAAAATTCATTATATCCTAGTGTCTTTGAATTTACCCAAGTTCGCATGAAAGACTTTAAGTGATATTCTGCAAGCCATAACTTTGAAGCTGTCAAGCATATTAGAAATAAACTCCTTCTTGTTGCCGAGGAAGCCTTAGATGAATGCTTTAAGGCTAGCTAAGTGCTTTATGGTACAAGGTGTAAACGACTGCAGATGCAGCCGGTACTAATAGCTAAACGTGGCATCCGAAGCACGGACGAGTTCAAGATAACTCATATTTGGTCACCATCCTATAATCGGCCCTCCCAAAAGTTGCTTAAGAACCGTATGGCAGACAGAAAGCGCTAACCACTGTACCATCCAATTTATCGAGATAACGCGACGACCATAAAGATATAAAATTTGTGGTACTCACCACGCCCTTGGCGATAGCTCCTATAGGTAACCTAGGGTCCGCATGAGCACCAATTAGTGATGCCAGCATCGCCAATACAATTGCAAACAGAGCTGTAAACTTCATCTTTCACCGACAATTCGTTGTAATGTGTATGAGGTGCGTAAAACCCTGCGTTTTTATAAAGGATAGTAACTTATTTGGTTTTTCCTCGAGGAAAACTAATGAAAAGAATAAGTCTCTTTCTATTAAAAATACTGTATAGAAAAGTGTATTTGTTTTGCATAATTTCACTAGAGTACGAAAACAAGACATCAGATAACACATATTTTCAATATTCACAAATTGTCTTTACTGCAGTTAATTTAACCAAAAAAAATAATGTACATCAAAATTATATCAGTACACATTTTTTTGGTATCGGTAACAGAACATTTTTTAATTCATATGGTAATTTTAAATTTATTATTTCTTAAAGAAACTATAGGCATTTTGATAGAAATCTACCTCCGGGTAGAGAAGATATATCATAAGTAAAAAGGTGTTATTTTTTTGAGTTCTGTACCCAGAGGGTAAAAGGGGTCTAAGCCTTCGCTGTCTGTCTTACTAGGCTCTATCTCGTGAATTGTAATAATTAAATGGCTAAAATTTTCACAGATGGCTCATTTCTATTGCCACTATAACAACAAATGTTAAAAACAGAATAAAATAAATATTCAAGGTAGTCCCGTAAAACAAATTTGAATTATTTTTTCTCGATTCCGACACGAAGGTGCGCGGTTCCGATTCGCAAATTGGCTTCAGAAATTTAAGAAAGAAAATACGTACCTATTGTAGTTACGTTATTATAAAATTGTATCTATCTAGTTACTATAGCATCGTAATAAAACTTGTTTATTGAAATTCCATGTCAGGAAAAATCTTGTACCATAAATATGATGATTATATTATGGTTTGTCCCACAAATCACAGCAAATCAATTATTTCCAAGTAGGTATTGAGAGTGAGAAATAACAAAGGAACTAATTGTTTTCCTCTTTCGAACGTAATATCACATATATTTTGATAAGACTAGTGAGTAATACTTACTATATTAGTATGTTATTACGGAAGAATATTATTACAATAGTCATAGGTACATCAAAATATTTTCATTCAACTTTTCTTTCATCAGTTTTTTATTTTATTTTTAAATGTAAAAGTAATTTGCTAACGAACATTGTCAGTAAGTTTTTAGAACATTTTAATTACATTGCTTTTATTTGCAAATTCCATCTAAATAGAATAACTAACTAAGGATAGCTTAGTTAATTACAGCAACAAAAGATAAGGCTTTCTTATCTATCTGAATTACCTGGAATTAAATTTAAAACTTATGCTATGCTTCCCTATGGAATCGAATAGGGAGATTGGGCCGTAAACGTTAGCCATGCTTGAGCATTCATCATCGTTGTTACAAATTTATCTAATACAATTATCCAGATAAATATGTAATAATTACATAATAAATACTTAAATACTTACTTTTCCTTTTAAAAGAAGTCGAAGTTAATTCTTTTGTTAAACGTTTTAAGCGTGATATCACTCCCAAATGTTATTTGGAGTCCTTTAAAATATGGAATAATAAAAACCAATACCTTACTACTATTGTTGATAAGTTAATAAATTGGTTTTCTCATCCAAACTTTGTTAAAATGTATTATGTGGTTAAACGTAAGATAAATATATATGAACACATGAATAATTCATCGAATGTTGTTAATAAACATACGTACATGCTTTAAGGAACGGCAGATAACGTGTTTAGAATGTAAACATGTTCTTAACTATATCGTACGGTACAATGAATGACTTATTAGCAAATTCCCCATATTTATTAGTTACTTTATACGAATACTAGTTTTCCGCTAGCGGTTTCCCCCGCGTGGTCACTAAGGAACTGTTTAATATGGTAATAATTACAATGAAAATTTTATAATAATTGTTACTATGGTAACGTTTTAATTCCCTATACAAATTTACACTCCAATTTTTATCCCTTTATTTGCTGTTTTTTAGAACAAAATATAACTATCTGTTACTGCTACAATATGTCAAATTTCTCCAAACGATTTTAAACTTTATAAAAAAAAATTTAAGGTTTAAAATCAAGTTGATAAATTTGACAAATTTTAAGCTTTTGTATTAAGTGTGATCGTAAAACCGCTTATCGGTATTATTTTACAATAAGAAGAGAAAAAAACTTATGAAATTGTGTTTGATAAAATTTGAATTGTTCTACTATTTATTTTAATGATAAATGCTTCAATAATTCACTAGCCCCAGGTGCCCAACATGGGTTTCGATGGGAACCTTTCCTGATCCGAAGCGACTGCTCTAACCATATATTCGATTTGTAATATAAAGAATTTGTCTCATAATAGTTTCCAAAATCTTTATGATTGCCATACAGCCAGTTGCACAAACGTCCATTAAAATAGATATTACTTTAAAGCAACATTACTCGGGTTTGAAATCGGTTACGCAAGGGTTGACATGAACGAAAACTTAATTTGGAAATTTAAACAAGTTTTATTGAGACTTTGAAGATACTGTATAATTATGTGTGCACTATATATATATAAAAATGACTTATGATTTAAAAGGAATATCTATATCCTGTTTGAATAAAATTATTGCCTACACTTGATATTTACTAAGTTTTTATCTTTCCATAACTAGAGATGGTAGGTATTTTTCAAGTAATTTGGACATGAAGATTTGCGTATTCAGTTCATTATGGAAAAGGGTTCTCTGCCCCAATTTGTGTCAGAATCCCCGAATAACAGGGTCTGTGGACACCAGAATGGGATATTAGACATTTCTAAATAAAGCCTCAGTTAATGTGGTTGTCATTTAGTAAAGAAAACCGAGAGGTTTTTCAGTTATTTCAATTATATTTGGAACTTTATCTATATATATTTGGAGAGATAAAAATATAATTATAGAACAGAAATTATGTAACACGTATTATCTGCACTCAATATTTTGTATTCATATTCAATGTGGGATAAACTGAGATTTCTGTGTGGTATGAATACAAATCAATTTTCCCCGCTGCGTAATGTCAAGTTAATATACGTAAGGAGGATAATCCAACTTATCATAGGATAATACGTAGGAAAGGTTAAAAGGAATGAATCTTGAACGAATGACGTTTTAATAGCATGCTCTTATGCTTAAATTTAATCTTAATTTTTCACAAAAGTTTATTGAACGAAGTTCGGCTCTTTTCTTAGGAGGAGACTTTTCTAAACCCGATGTATTGAACGCATTCGCGTAAATACACAAAAATAAATGTATACGATATGTGTCACTGTTAAATGACAGTGAAATAATAATAATAATAATTTATTTACATACAACCAAAAATACAAGAAAGAAAATTAAAAATAAATACTTAAATTAAACGTTATAAAACAATGGCTAACGAATTTTATAAAAAGACTAGCCTTTGCCTGCGACTTGGTCCGCGTGGTAAAGTTACTTTGATCAGCATTTCTAACGAATATTTATTCATTATATCGTGTAAAATACCTGAAATAAAGTTTCATACAAACTTTCATCCCCTATTGTATCCCCTTGGGGGTAGAATTGATCAAAATTCTTTCTTAGCAGATGCCTACGTCATAACATCTACCTGCCTGCCAAATTTCAGCCCGATCCGTGTTTGGGCTGTGCGCTGATAGATTACTATGTCAGTCAGTCACCTTTGAGTTATATATATTTAGATTAGTGTTTGTAGCCGAGCTAGTTTATTACTGTACTTCAGCTCTTCAGCTTATAGCGTCCTCCCAGCGTTGTCTATTACACTGTTAAAAATTTTGGTAGTTAAACTAATTTAAAATTAGTTAAAACAATTTGATAATATATTAAAATTGTTTAATGTTGTCGGGTAATATATTTTAGACTATAAATATAATAAAAACGTATTGATATTTAAATTCTTAATAAATGATAACATAGTTATTAAATAACAAAATCAAAATATAAAGATTTTCCAGTAATATTGTCTTTACCACCATTTTCGATTTATTATTAACACAAAATTGACGAACATATAAAATATTATGCCAACGTTATCAGTAATTCTAATTTCTTTCATTGATTCATAATCTCTCTTTGAACTAAAAAAAAAAACGAATGTAATTAGTTTTAACTACAAAATGTAAGTGTTAATATAGAATTAAGTATGGATTCCGATATTATGATTGAGATTACAATAAAATTTAATGATGCGTTTTAAAAGTAAACTGAAATTAATCTCACAAATAAGAACGACAAAGGTTTCTAGTTGTATATATAGAAATCTTTGATAGACAATATATTATATTTATGCGTCGATATTTATTATGTTTTATTATACTTTGGTGCCACAACATCCAGACCCTGTTATATATATAGAAGTTTATTATCTACATTGACCTGACCGGGAATCGAACCAGAGACAACTTAGAAAGCGAAACTTTAAGGAAGATATAAAAAATACCTTTTACAAAGATCTCTATCGTTATTATTTATTGATATCTTTTAATATCCATAACATCAGAAATAAGAAATATTTGTTCCGAAATGCAGATTTGAAATGCAATAAGACGGGGTTCCTTTTCATAAAACATAGGAACGGTTTTTTACTGACAGAAAGATGAGCTTATTCAATTAAATTCGCATAATGAATTCACATGTATTTCTTTCGTGTATTACAAAGATGTAAGCTATAACGACGACCACTTAGTACGGACAAAACTCATTGAAAAAAAACACCATTTTCTCTTCCATTAAAAGATGATTCTCTGAAAGATTAAAAATTATAATTTACAGAATATGTTCTAATTTTATAAAATTCAAATTGTAAAACATTATTTTATGTAATACAACATTTAATGAGTAATTTTGAGATAAATTCACATCTGCGAAAATGTATGGGGAATATTGATATTCTTTTATTTAATTTTTCCTTGTATGGTTTATATTATAATTCATGAAAAATGAGCTACTCAAAATTGGAAAGAAGTGGTAAATGTGAACAACATGTTGATTATAATATATACATTGAGAAACGTTGATTGTATTATTACATGGGGTTACTACTGTATTGACCCATTATGCTATTAATATTACAAATGTGAATGTTTCTTTGTTTTGCTGTTTGTATATTTGGATGTTTAGATGTTTGGATGTTTGTCGGTCAATCACGCCAAAAACTACTTACTTACTTACTGACTTAGATAATAGGATACTTTATATCCCACTAAACATTTCCCTAGGGTCCACGCGGGCGAAGCCGCTGGCGAAAGCTAGTAAGTTATAATCTGAAGTATTAGAATTTTTTTTTTATTTGTGGGTCCAAATTGATCCACTATTTAATTTAAGGGTAAGGCTGTTCTTGTTTATCAAATAAAAGGATAAATTATAATGAAGACATTTATATTTGAACAAATATTCTTAACAGTTCTTATAAAAGCAAAGAATGTTAATATGATGTAATTATTCAGCCCCTGTTTCTGACGTGATCCCATACCTCCTTCGCTGTGCCTGCAGCTCCAGCGATGCCGATACCAGTTTTCTATAGACAAATAAAACTTAAGTACTTTATATGTTCTATTAAACTTCGCTAACATCACAATACTATATATCTGGAACTCGCAAAATATTGAGGTATTTAGTGTAAGCCTGATTTTAGACATAATTCTTAAGTTAGTAAGGTTTGACCTTTGCAAAAATCTGTTGATGTAAAGAGGTAGTTTCTTTATTTTTAGGGTGTATTCGTCAGAAATACTGATCCAAGCGTGAAAATTATTTAACAAAGCTACATCATACGCGGGTAATATAGGCTATTATTTATTTGAAAATCCTATTAATATTATAAAGGCGAAAGTTTGTAAGTATGGATGTATGGATGTTTGTTACTCTTTCACGAAAAAACTACTGGACGGATTTGGATAAAACTTTACAGCAATATAGGTTATACATCAGAATAACACATAGGGTACTTTTTACTGGGAAAACTTCTCACTCCCACGGGATACCGACTTCCACGCGGACGAAGTCGCGGGCGTCCACTAGTATATAACATAAAGGTTTATTTTATACCCACATCAAGTACCCACTTTTAAAGTTAGTGCACTAATTTTGTTTCAAAAATATTAAAAATACTATATTTATATGCGCTGCCGCACATACAGATACAAAACACTATGTCAGTTTCATGCATGAATTATTTGAAGTCGTTGTCACTGGAATTCTAAACTAAAATTGTCTTTATTTAAACTAATACCGACTTCGATTGAAAAGTTAATTTTTTATTTTTTAATTACATTGGTGATTAACAATTTCAATAAACTTTATTTAAAATCTGGCTATTAAAAGCAAGGCTATCCTCGCTTAACAAACACCATTGTTATTAAGCGATTATATTAATTACACTTACAAGTGCTTTGCCAATCTGCTTCACTGGTACTTTGGGATCAGCTTGGCCACCTCCGAAGAATAGTGCAAATATTGCTAATACAAAAGAAAACAAAACCGTGTACTTCATTTTCTTTACTTTTATTTGTATTTTAGTAAAGACTACTGCGGCGATTGGCGAGGAAAATGTACTGTTAAAACCATCTAGTTTCCTTTTATACATTGCTAAATAAATGGCTTTTCCCGCATATTTTAAACTTATAAAATCAGAATAGTATTATTTTGATCTACCTAAGTAATATTATAACGCGAAAATATGCAATTATATCCATACGTATGTTTATATAATTATTATCTTGTTACTCGATCACGCTAGAACGCCTGAATAGGCGAAGAAAACCCCCGTCAATAAAATTGATGCATAAAATATAATTACAGTAAAGTTTTACAAAATCTATATAGCATATGCTAGGTAAGTTCATATCATACACATCCGTGTAGAAATTACTAATAAACAAAAAAGGCAATATAGCGATTCGACAACTTTCAGCCATTATTGACTATGATAACAACCTCTGAGATGTACTGAGTCGCCAAGTTACGCGACTGTATGGCTTGCATTGAGTTTTTGCCGATTCTTCTCGGTACAAGGTACTCTGTATGTGCGAACCGATAGCATAGAGTTTCGACTTTCCCAAGTGCTTGTAGCTACCGAATAAATAGTTTTGAATTTGAGTTAAATTCGTTATTATATGAAGAGCAATCTTCTCCCATAATTTAATTTATTATAAGCTCTTTTATTACCTTCACTGTCCAATTTTTCATGATTCAACGAGCGTAGCTCAACAAACTCAAACAAAAAGGATCAAAATCAACAAAAACAAGGTAAAAAATACAATACCAGATCAAATCATGGACGAAAGCTAATTAAGCTTATTTCAAAATAAACGTCAATACCAACTTCATATAAATTTTTAACTCTGGCAATACCGAAGTCAACAAAAGGAATGTTAACTTTTGTGAATAAATTAATTGAAAATAATGTAGCTCAGAGCTTCCGAATTAAGAAAATTTGGACCTAAATACATATTTTAAGGATTTTTCGACAGTCTTAATATTAATTGTTTCCTATGGTAAACTTGTCTCTTTCATATAATTTGTTCAAAAAATAAGTAATTAAACAAGTATTTCTCTAGTATACTAGTTTGCAATCGTCTAGAAATAAATTATATTATTTATATTAGCGAATCAAGTCTATGTCTATTGTCTGACTAAACAATTTGTACCACCACAAAATGTTTAGAAAAATATGATTAGAATTTATCGTCATCGCCAGTCTATTCTTGTCCCCACTGCTGGGTCTCGAGCCTTCCCTATGGATGGAATAGAATCAAATCGTGTAAGGAGAATTGGCCATGACTCACCACGCGGGCCCTGGGCGGACTGTTGGGTATTAACGATTGCAGATGCAGCCAGCACCAATGGATTAACGTGCCTTCCGAACGAACGGAACGAGTGCACGGAGAAGCTAGACAAAAAATTTTGGTCTCCCATCCTAAGAGCAGCCATTGCGAAAGTTGCTTTACAACAGTATCGAAGACCGAGTGCGCTTAACATTGTGCCATAGAATTTTATTATTTACAAAGTTACCGGTATTACATGTTACTTATCCTATGAAATTTTCACGAGTATACTTATCGTACTCCGAATATACCTACGACAGTTCTTATGACAGATAGACAACTTGACGGAGAGGCAGACAGCGGTGGCATATTATTTACATAAGTACAAGGGCGTATTCACCCTAGGGCCGACAGGCTGAAAGGGGCGACATAAATAATTATAATCATAATCTGGGAATATTATTCTCAGTCCACATAAAAACGCCGCGGTATTGCACGTTTAAATAACTAAAAATTATTGGTATAAAATACGAATACATAACTCATGTTTTAGGTATATATAGATAGGTATACTCATAACCATTTTTTTCTCGCGTATATTTTGATTTCATTTCAGTTTTTGTCGATTAAGTACTTTTTAATTATTATAAAGACTTAATTTGCGTGATTTATATCGGCGCTACGGGTGTTAAGAAATTTTCATAAGGACTGATCGTAGGATGGGTGATCAATAATTTACTACAACCTCAAGGTCCTCCGTGACGTTAAGTCATCACCTTTTTACATTAAAATATCAGAGTAACTGTCGGCAACAGACTCCAACAACGCGTTTATTTCTTCCAATAAATCAAGAAAACGGAATACTTAATAGAAACATAAACATTTTTTGGGAATAAAATTAAATTGCACTCCTAATTTGACAGCAAAAAGTATTTTAACTCAGCCATATTTTTTTTTAATTTCATCTATACGCGGCATTGGTGTAATGGCTATTTGGCCTCAAACCACCTCGACAATTCTTTTCTTTAATGTTTTTGGAGATTTTGTAATGAATATTAAGTAGATTTACTATTTCATTGAGATATATATGTGTAGAGTACTCTTTTGATGTCGTTTTTTGTTTAAAAATACAATTCAAGATTAATAATTCATACATAACTCAGATATTTTTTAAATTTACAAAAAACAGCGTAAGAGTGCAAAGGCATACAAATAAGACAGAGAAAGTGACACATAGACAAATTGGCTGAATTATGTAAGCAAAACTAACCGGTATTTCGAGCAGAAACTCTTTTGTTTTAGTATTCGATCAGAACCAAAATTATTTGATTCTTAATAACCACAATCTAAATAAAACCCTTTCAAAAAATATATGAAGTTGCTTATGAGCCAGTTATTGATGCGACCTCTGGCTTAAATATTTACAGATAAATTATTGCAAACTGAGATATTTACAGATAATTTATTATATAATTTAAAATGTTTAATTATTTGTATTAAATTTTTGCAATTAAACTTCTAGAAACTTCAACCACACTTTCACACTGCTCCTGGTACACGTTTTCACGCCACCGCGTCTCAAACAATAATCTCTTACTAGCAACTACCTCACAGCAAGACTAGTCAAACCAGCCTTTATTATTAAGCCAACACAACATCCGTTTCCGGACAAGTAACATTATTTTATTTTCGATAAATAAATCAACTTATGTAATGACACTCTCTGAAAATAGCTCCCTTCTATGAATAAATTAATTTGTGTTTTTAAAAAGCATACTTTATAATTGCATTTTACAATATTACAAGTTTATTTCTATTATAAATAGATTTACGGTTCAATAAAATGTCATATCATAATATTCATAACATTTTAATAAAAATATTCATGAGAAGAAATTCAACATATTTAGCAATCAAAATTTATATGTTCACAACAGAAGATTTTTTTACGAACTGACATATTTATGAATGTCAGTTCGTAAAAAAATCTTCGTAACATATTTGATCAATCAAACTTTTAAATTACGAAAGGTGAATAATGAAAGGAAATCATGTTGAATATCAAATTCAAAAAGTTTGCATACTGAAACCTAGGACGAAATAAACGGTGGTACGGCACACCGTTCCAGTATTAGTTTCTCTTATTTTTATAATAAGTACCTAATGGAACGTAATTTATTTGAATTATCTAGCAGTAAGTTCATTTAACATTCCGCTTTGGGTTGAAGATGAATTTTCAGAAATTAAAAATGTAAGGCAGCTTAAGAGTTAAGTGATGTTACATTTTCCAGTGGAAAACAAAAAATGTACTGTTTAGAGCTCACTCCGAATAATCTGAAGACTAGTCGAGTGACTTGTTTATGAAATTACTTAAGAACGGTCGTTGCTTTACACCGTAAGTGCGGCGGTTAATTATGGGATTAACCCATAATTAATCATTGGTCAATACACAGGAAATTTTCAATGGTCCTTTTTATCCATATAAAAGACAAGCTAAGTTCTTAGGCATACATTCTTAAATACGCTGCATACCGGGTCTTTCTATTGTTTCACATATTTCAACAAATCCACACAACATGAAGTTCACAGCTCTATTCGCTATTGTGTTAGCGATACTCGCACTTCTCGCTGGTGAGAGTCAAGCTGCACCCAAAGTACCAGTCAAGAAGATCGGCAAAGCAATCGTAAGTTCATATATATTATCCACTTGTTGTATGTAACAAGGCAAACATTCTTAATATGTTTGTTAATGAACTTTTCTTTATGTAAAAATTAGTAGATTATAATATGACTTATTTATTTATGCAATTATTTTCAGAAAACTGGTCTTGGTGTTCTGGGTGCAGCGGGCACGGCTCATGAAGTTTACGAAAGTGTGAAAAATAGAGGATAAAACTTATAAAAATGTTATCTAACTCAGTATTAAATTAACTCTGTTGTTTTTTGTTTAATAAAAATTTTATATGATTATAATCAGTATTTCAATCAATATTTTTACTTTATGTATTATGAAAACCTAAATCATTTGGTTCACGTCACAGCCAAAAATGAAGAAATCTGGTGTAAATGGTTTTAGATTCATATAATACCCGACTGCTGAAATGTAAAGAGTTATTTATTTCTCAAATAATTTATTTAAAATGGATAGTATTAATCATTATCATCTTAGAACAACTACACCCCGGAAGTTCTAACTTCTTCATAAATTGAAAATCAATACCGACAGTACATATAGTATGTGTTATTATTGTATGAAGTATATTTCATGTAAACAACATAACAAAATATTATATCAATAAATATCATCATTATGTGTATGACTGTACATAATTGATGTAAAAAAATGAGTTCCTTTTTTATTTTTTAAAGGGAGATAATGTGTTTATTATCTGTATACTCGTATACATACTCATCTTTCTCGAATGAATAAAAGCCGATGTAAAATTAATAAAGGCCTCCATCGTGGTAGTAATTATTTCATTTAATAAGCCCGAACCGTTGCAATAAGAAAGCGTGTCGATCGTCCGCTGGTTTAGCTGTTTTCCCGCGACTTCGCCCGCATATATTATGGCCAATGTCACTCGCGAATAATGTAGCATCCTGAAATTGTTTTTCATAATTGGTCCAGTAGTTTTGCAGCTTATTTAATGTAAACAAAAAACAAACAAAGCTAAACAAAGCTTGACAAAAAGGATTCTTTGTAGTATTAATATTATAGATAGAGGGTATTGAAGCCACAGTGACAAATATTGTTAGTAATAATGATATTATAACAATAATATAGTGTGCCTCTTTATTTAAAAATAAATAAATAAATATATAACAACATCACATACATTGCTCAGATTCCAAGATGAGTAGCAAAAGCCCCCGTATTATGGAGTATTTAAGACAACGAAGGTACCACAACACCCAGACCCGAAACAATATAGAAAAGTTCATTTTCTACATTGACCCGATCGGGTATCGAACCCGGGACCTCAGAGATGGCGACACCTTGAAACCGGCGTGCGAACCACTCGGCTTCGGAGGATCTATATTATACAGTTTATTAATTATGAAATTAAAATCTCATGATAATTAAAATAGAAATTGAATTCGTAAACTAAAGCCCTAATGGAACAAGAAAATATTTCCATTTGAAATAGATTTTAAGCCGTGTCGAGTGCCACGAAACACAAAACATTACATGCTAATGGGCAGATTTTTTTTTACATTTGAAAATATGAGTTCTTTAAGTTTAATATGAACAAGCCGTGAACATTTTTAAGGACATTTTTTCAATGTAGTGGGATCTTAGTTGAAATTACTGATAAAAAATTTGTGCAGCCGGTGCGGTTACTGGCTATACTAATTCATACAAAACTATCGAAAATCTGATACGTAAGGTACGTCTGTTGCATGCGCGCAGACGCAATGAAATGTGGACACAGTGGATGTTCACCTCTCGGGATTTTTGACAACGCTACGAGATAATGTGTAGTAGCTTTATGGAAGTAATCAGTATGGTCGACACGCATCACATTATCGAATCGCAAACGGTCGTGTAGCTCGATGGCGTAGTGGATAAGCGCCGCGGCCCTCGATCGTTATCGTTAAGCAACTTTCCCAAGGGTCGGTCACGGGATGGGTGACCAAAAAAATATTATCTCGAGCTACTCCGTGCTTCGGAAGGCACGTTAAGCCGTTGGTCCCGGCTGCATTTGCAGTCGTTAATATCCTCCAATCTGCATTGGGCCAGCGTGGATAAGGAAGGCCTGAGCCCCTGCAGTGAGGACGTAAAAGGGCTGATGATGATGATGATGTTGAAACAATACAAATTTATACAAAACTATGGAAAATCCTCTGCGTACTATGGATCCATTCCTTAAGTGTGAACACAGTGGATGTTCACCTTAAGTAATTTATTGATATTACGCACGAGGCAATTAACAAATTTCATGACCAATATCCTCCCAGAAGATAATTTGTAAAATGCTTAAGTTACTTTATATTATAAAATAGATTGAAACCGACAGTATCCTAAAAACGTATAATTAATTAACATTATCATATTTATAACAGAAATCTTGAAAAAAATCGGCGGCTGCTTTTTTATCCTGGTATATCGTGTGACATATAAAATGAAAATGCTACTTGTATAATCCTCAATGTATATGTAAGATCTAAATACCCGAATAAATTATCGGTAATCAAACATCCAACAAAGCAGACCCATTTAGACAGTCATTACTAACACCACGCATGCGTAGAAACCCAAAGTTATTCACAACTCAACATACAGGAAAACTCCAAGAACTCTTTTTATCCATATAAAGACGGTCTTAGTTCCTAGATGCACATTCTCAATCACTGTGCACTCCGTGACTGTCTACTACTTGAAAATCATCAACGAATCCAGACAACATGAAGTTCACAGCTCTATTCGCTATTTTGTTGGCGATGCTCGCACTTTTCGCTGGTGAGAGTCAAGCTGCACCCAAAGTACCAGTCAAGAATATCGGCAAAGCAATTGTGAGTGTAAATGTAGTGTAAACATATCCACTTTTTGTACGTAACAAGGCAAAACTCTTACACCCATTTTCATTAAATTAGAACAAGGTATAGCTTAACTAGGAAACGCCTAATATTAGGAATCGCCTAAGCAGATTAGTTTAATAACAAACAAAATATGTTTCTCTTTTATCCCTTGACATATTTATGACCTGTCGTATACGCATTTGCGTGGCATTTACCTAACGCAAGGTGCTGCATAACGAATATCATAGCTTTAGACATTGGTTGATTACGTTAGGTGGTTTCTAGTCAATGGTGAAATGCATTTTTACCTTAGGTGATTCCTAAATATTTAGGCGAGAGATTTGACTCCTAAGTTTAGTCAAAACAGGCATTAGTGTCTTTGTTAATCAACTCTTCTTGTTAATAAAATTTGTTGATTATGATATAAATAATTTATTTATGCAATTACTTTCGGAAAACTGGTCTTGGTGTTCTGGGTGCAGCGGGCACGGCTCACGAAGTTTACGAAAGCGTGAAAAATAGAGGATAATTTTTTTTTTAACTTTTAAGAGATATGATCTACCTCAGTATTAAATAAACTGCATATACAACTATTTATGATATTGTATTTTTTTATTACTAGCCGAAATTGTTGATATGATAACTTAAGAATAGTGTCTTTAACTACAGAAATCTGGAATTAAGCGCTTTGAACCTTAAAAGCAACATAAACTGTTATAAGAAAATACTTATTATTATTACTTTATACCTATTGACACTAGCCAGCGGTTTCGCCTGCGTGGAATTAAAGAACTGTCTAGTGGAATAAAAAGTAGCCCATATGTTTATCCATATCCTTATTCATTTGGATAAGGTTTCATATGATGACACGGATATAATTCCTAGGATGACTAAATAAATAGCGGTACAATCGTTACTATGGTAATGTTTTGTTTCTCTATACAAACTTCCACTCCTATGTATTTACTGTTTTTTGGAATAAAATATTGCTTATGTTCACCATATACGATGTTGCTTCTTGTACGAGTTTCTCTTTATAATATAAGTGTAGATGTCTGAATGCTTGAGTGCTATGCGTTTTGCATTATAATTATAGATTCGAAAGACAAAATATTTTACCATATATTTTAGCAGGCTCTAATTGTACTTTTTACTAAACCAGAAAATTTTATAGATATATAAGCTATTGATAAAGTAAAGAATAGGGACCTACAAAAACATAGTGTTATGACGGATTCGATGCTTAGGAAAAAGAATAAAAGGCTGTCTAAGCACTTGATTTAATTAATGGTAACAAAAAAAGCTGTACCAAATATGGAATATAAAAACAGTTCGTATGATTACCAAAAGAATAATATCAAAATAGTTAAATGGAACAATTACTTGCCTCTTTTCTTCGGGTTTGGTCAGTAATTTAACTTTATCATATTTTTCTAGAGTTCAAACTCGTAAGCATAATGAAAGAATAAATAAAATTTTAACACTTAATAAAATTTTGAACGAAATTAAGTAGGTATGTTAATGTTTCTAACTCGACGAATTTTCACGTACTCACACTCACAAAGTGCATATTGGATTACTCAAAATTTGAAATTACGAAAAGTGAAAAATAAAAATAAATAATGTTGAAGATCAAGGACATAAAGTTTGCATACGGAAACCTAGGACGAAATAAACGGTGGTATGACGCATTGTTACAGAGTTATCAATAAATACAGAAATAGGCAATATATATCCTTGTTTTATGACAATGAAAAAAAAAGAGTTTAAAATGATGGATAAGTCAAAATTCAACATCAACGGTATTAATATTTTAATGAATCAGTAATAAATAATATGGAGTCTACAAAGTGTCTGATATTATTTCTATTAATGTTTATGCACTTTTTCTTATGTTTTCATGCATGTATGGGGTGGCACTTAGATTTATATAGCTAGTTTACGATGGAAAAGAACATGATATTTATACTGATTCTTTCCTTTTTTTGCTTTTGCTAAGATCCTCATAATTCATTGCTTGAAGGAACAGAGGGAGAAAGTAAAAACATCGCGACCTTTTCATCTGTCATACCCTACTATGTACTTGTATTTCTGTCGGATGTGCACACAATCAAGAAGACCTCGCGGATCATAAGAAAGCATTTGCACGCATTAAGCTTCCGCGAATCGACACAAAATCGCAACTCACATATGCTCGTGCTGCTGTAGCGAATAACGTGAAACCCGCAAATGCTTCTCGTTCCTTGGAGAAGCGACCGGTAGCGATGCTCAACACATCTAGCCCACGAGCGTTCACATACTCCCACCCGACGTTGATTGTAACGCCGATGGATAAAGACATCAACCGCCATCCAAACATTTCCAAGCTGAAACGGATCCTTTTTCATGAGAGATATCTATTTGCGGATCATTCTCCAAAGCATTCACGGAGACATACCTTCTGACCAATTAGTCGTAATAAGAAATCAAAAGCCGAAACCCAGATCTTATTATCAACAGTGACAAGGATCTCCAACTACGGTTCAAATCAGCAAAACATATGGAAGAAGCTATCGCAGATGCAAACACTTAGGCTAACAATCGATTTTTAGAAGGTGTACTATGAAGAGTTTTCAGCCTTCAAGCAGTAAGTGTGCCCAGTTTTGACACACCAAAGATCAATGTAAAGCTACTCAAGTATGCTCACACTGTGGGCTCTCTGATCATTTACAAAAGGAGTGTCCCACAGCCAACGAACCATAATCCCGTCTAAATTACAGAACGTTCAATAAAACGAACTAATCAAAAAAGTTGGATGAGAAAAACTTATCTTTTAGTTTAACCTGCACTAGACTTCAATCTATGCTGGAAAGAATCTAAATATGTATATATAACTCAAAGGTGACTGATTGACATAGTGATCTATCAACGCACAGCCCAAACCACTGGACGGATCGGGCTGAAATTAAAAGAGGCAGGTAAATGTATGTTACGTAGGCATCCGCTAAGAAAGGATTTTCCCTCAAGGGGATAAAATAGGGGATGAAAGTTTGTATGAAACTTAGTCAATTTTAAGCCAATCGAGTTGCGACTTTGCATGCATAAAGCTACTGTGATGTAGGCATTCCCTAAGAAAGGATTTTGATAAATTTCACCCCTAAGGGGATAAAATAGGGGATAAAAGTTTGTATAAATCTTCTTAGACTTTCGACTGATTGAACTGAAATTAAAGATTGGAGCTACTATGATAAAGACGTCCGCCTAAATAGGATTTTGATAAATTCAATCCCCTTGGGGATAAAATAAGGGATGATGGAGGATGTAAATGTATTAGTTTGAACCTATCAGTACCTAATAGAATGAATAAATAAATATTCGTTAGAAATGCTGCTCAAAGTAACTTTACCACGCGGACGAAGTCGCGGGCAAAAGCTAGTATTGTCTAAAATGGAGTACGGTACCAATAATTAATCGACATTTATCCTGAAATTCTTCATTATTCGGCCTATATTAACATCTCTTTTATTATATGTACTTTGTTTATTTTGGTGTACTCATTTAGTATAGTATATTTCTTATATGCTTTCTTGTCCTTATTTCTTTCTACATAAGCAAAACACTAAAGCAAAAAATCATGAAGCTCGGCCACTTACGATATACCTGAAATCTAATAACTGATTTTGTCATTATGCCTACAGTTTATTTACAACTGTTAAAATAACATGGTAATGTTAATGAAAATAAACAATTATTGTATGTTAACAAGAAATTTTAAAAAATAAACCTTAGTAAAAAACTTTGACTGAAAACAAATATTTCCTGTGTATTTATCATCCTTAATGCGTTTGATTTTGCTTTGTAATCGTATCCATTATCCTTTGAATCTCTAACCTATTTACAAACAAAAAAGTACTTTGTATCATCAAGCTAATGGGAATTTATATTATTTCTTAGCATAGTTTTCTGACACATATTATTACGGAGTTATTTTCTATAATCATTCATAATGCTTATATTAACCAAACAAAAACTTGATTCCAGAATATCTTATAATTTTACACCACGCTTGCGGAGAAACCCAAAATTAATCATAGGTTAATACACAGGAAAACTTCAAGAGCTCTCTACAGATATAAAGACTGCCTCAGATCGTAAATGCACATTCTCAAGTACACTGCACTGCGTGTCTATTGTTTCATTTATACTCTTAAACAAATCTAAACAACATGAAGTTCACAGCTCTATTCGCTATTGTGCTGGCCATGCTCGCACTTTTCGCTGGTGAGAGTCAAGCTGCACCCAAAGTACCAGTCAAGAAGATCGGTAAAGCAATCGTAAGTGTAAACATATCCACTTTTCCTACAAGCCAAATGCATGCTTAGTTGGTCTCTTACTCAATCTTATAAAGTTACATGTTGGTTATGTTAAGAATAATTTATTAAATCATTCTTTTTTTCTTTTAGAAAACTGGTCTGGGTGTTTTGGGTGCAGCAGGCACGGCTCATGAAGTATACGAAAGTGTCAAAAATAGAGGATAAAAAAATATAAATCTTTTAAATTGTGATCTAACTCAGTATTAAAATGCCTAAGTTTTTATTTTGTAATAATAAATTATACAATTATTTACAAGCTTATTATTTAAAACATTCTGAGAAATTGTGTATGTATGAATAAAAATAAAACGTAACGATAGGTGGACTATACATAACTTTGGCTTACCAATTAAAAACGCGACTTCGCGGGCGTATATCATAGCCTATGTCAACCCCATATGATGTTGCTACCCGTAGGTAAAAGAATTTGTAAGTAGTTTTAAAGCCGATTCAATGCAAACAAACAAAACATACCTACAAACAAACAAATAATATCAATAAACTTTATAATATTAGTATGGATTAGTAACATAAATAAAAAAGATTAATTTTTGTTTAATTGTTTGCAATACGCCTAAAACAACTGAACAAATTTTAAAATTTCTTATCAACCACGGGTGACATAGGCTAAAATCTAATCATTCGAAGTCGCGGCAGAACATATAGTTATTTTATAGGTGTAACGACTTATCAATCCATGCATTTAATAGACGAGCATCAAGGTCTAGCTAAATTATCTTACGAGTGAGGCTCATCAAGTTAATTTAGGCTATGTAGTTCTCCCAGTTTTTTTTTACATTAAAACAAAACTAATGATCTAATTTCAGCAAAGTTTTAATGGGATTATTTCCAGAATATACTCTTTTAGACAAAGAAAGCGCAGTATTATATTGAAAATCTATTCTTATTTTAACCACTGTAAATAGATACTAATATCACGCAACGAAAGGTGCGGGCAAAATTGTATTTACTAATTTTTGTTACTTTTCGCAGAATTATTGCTCTTGTTTGTCGTTTGTCCTTTGAATAGCTTATTATTTCTGTTTGTGAAAGAGCAGAAAAATGAGTTATGGTAAAAATGTTGCTGAGTTTATGATACAGTAAGATTTTTGGATTATTCATTCATGTTGTTTAGACTCGTGTGAGTGTGAACAAAAAGTGTGCACTGGTACACTTTTTGTTCAAATCTTTCAGTATTGTATTTATTAGATCATGATATCTATACTAATATTATAAATAAAGATTTCACTGTTTGTTTTTTGCAACAAATAGGCTCCTAAACTACTGGACCTTCTTTGAAATTCTGTAATTTGCGGTGGACATAGCTGCAAATAATGAAAATGGCAGTGAAAATTTGTATAGGGAATTAAAACGTTACCATACTAACCATTGTTTACTATTCCACTTAACATTGTAATTATATCAGAGTCACGATATGAATCAATTTCCAAATCAATTATAAAATTATTAAAGCTGTTTATATACACAGGAGTGAATAATCTTACTAATATTTATCCAAGCAAACAGTTCCTTAGGGCTCACGCGGGCGATTCCGCTAGCTATAAAGTTATTTATAAAAGTTACTTAAATTTTTTATTTGTTTATTTATCTTGGAAAACCAACAGCTATAAAAATTACATTAATTACAAGCATAATAAAAAAAAGTTTTATTATTAAATTTAATTATTACGAAAACAGCTTGATAGTGAAGTGGTGACATGGTTGTTAAGCAACTTTTGCAATGGCCTGTTCATAGGATGGGTGACCAAAATTTTACTATCTCAAGCTTCTCCGTGCTTCAGAAGGCACGTCAAGCCGTTGATCCCACACCGATCCGTACTGGGCCTACATGGTGGGGTGGGTCATGGTCCATTCTTTAGTGTATGCTATACTTAAAAACTTGTTACTTTTTCTCTACTGTAGAACGTGCTCCGTCAGTCCTATTAGGTCCTGGGTAGCTCAGTGATTAGAGCAGTCGCCCGGATTGCGAAAGGACATGGGTTCATCCCGTTTATGTAACAATACGTATATTTCAAGCAATATATACACAACTATAGTCAAAAGGTGAGGTTATTTTAAAATGAAAGGTTATTTGCATAACCTTTCATTACTTTAATTATAAAGTTTTAAACAAGAAATACTTTTTGTTTTTTATTATTTTTCTTCTCTTCAACATTTCACACCCCCTCAGCATACCTATCGTTAATTTACTTTTTTCACCATAGGTTTCCTGGAAGAGATTGCTGTTTTGCAATAAGCCTTTTGCTTACTCCTTTTCTTCTTACTGTGTTGTTTTTATGTATTGTAACAGTATTTTCTGAGTGCAAAAAACGCTTTTTTTATTGTTGTTATTATTATATTTAATCGGTTAACATTGAGCAGTATTCTTGCTTAAAGTATTTATTAAAAAAATTACAAAAAAAAAATTAGGTAATATTTAACTTTTTTATATGAAACTCATTATCCTTTTATTATGTTTATTTGTTTCAATAGTCGTGCCTTGAATCTTCACGAAGTTCAAGTATTTTTTTTATTATATTATTCTAGCAGTATTAAACATTTTATTCAAATCGAACATTAAATTTTTGTGAAAAAGTTAATCATAAACTATATTGACATAAAATTTTGAAAAAAAAAGTATTCAGTATAACATCTTTATCTATGGACTATGAAAACCTTTCACAATCTACGGTGTTTAGGAATTTTTATTTGTACGGAATCTTTGGGTGTGAGTACTTTTCGAGTTTTAATAATAAAATGGATATAATTGCTTATAATTTTATTAAACAGTAACAAACATAAAATTTTAGAAGCTAGATCACATTTTTTTATCCTCTGTTTTTCACACTTTCGTAAACTTCGTGAGCCGTGCCCGCTGCACCCAGAACACCAAGACCAGTTTTCTGAAAATAATTGCATAAATAAATAAGTCATATTATAATATGCTAATTTTTCCAATAAGAAAAGTTCATTAACAAACACATTAAGAATGTTTGCCTTGTTACATATAACAAGTGGATAATATATATAAACTTACGATTGCTTTGCCGATTTTCTTGACTGGTACTTTGGGTGCAGCTTGACTCTCACCAGCGAAAAGTGCGAGCATCGCCAGCACAATAGCGAATAGAGCTGTGAACTTCATGTTGTGTGGATTTGTTGAAGTATGTGAAACAATAGACAGACTCGGAATGCAGCGTACTTAAGAATGTATGCCTAATAACTCAGCTTGTCTTTTATATGAGTAGCAAGGACCCTTGAAGTTTTCCTGTGTGATTAATTTTGGGTTTATACGCAAGCGCGTAACACAGTATAACAGATTCCCTTCGTGAACTTGATGAACGAGAATAGACAACTATTTTTGATATTACTAGAAAATTTGTTTTTACAAAAAAGAAATAGGTCTTCAACTCTAATAATTTACGTAATAATCGTATCTCAATAGAGTTTCAACCAGTTGCAGTTTGCCATTGTACTATCTATTTTTATATATTCCTATATATTAATTGTATTATATATTTATAATTTACACATTTATGTTTTTCCAGAAAACTGGGTGTTCTGGGTGCAGCAGGCACGGCTCATGGAGTTTACCAAAGTGTGAAAATAGATAAAATAAAATATATAAAACCAAAAAATATGGCATCTAACTCCTAAATTGTTGCTTTTGTTACTTTTCAATAAATTATAAGCAATATGACACCTGAAAAGTGAATATTTTGCCCAAATGTTCCGTAAAAATAAAGATTCTTAAATACCAAAGATTTTTTAAAGTTTTTCTATGATCCATAGATAAAGATCTATTTACTGTATTTTGTTTTATCTTTTATGTCGGACTAATACATAATTAGGTTTTTTCACAAAATTTTAATGTTCGATTTGGTTAAAATGTCCAATACTGTTAAAATAAAATAAGGAAAAATTTACTTGAATCTTGTGAAACTTCAAGGGACGACTTTTGAAACAAATAAACATAATAAAACGAAAATGAGTTTCGTACAAAAAGTTGATTATTACTTAATAAAAAAAAAAAAACTTTTCGTCCATCCTTGCTCAGAGGTTTTATGAACTTTTCTTTTCATAAAACCTTTAAGCAAGGATGCTTCTCAATGTTTAACTATTAATTATATTTTTATGACTATAAAGACCTAAATAAAAAAGTAAATCAAAGCAGCTTAGCAGCAACTTCGAGGAGAAGTCAAATAGTAAAAAAACACTCTTTTTCTCCACAAAATGTAATCAAAAATTTGTATTTAGAACTCAAATATTTTTATTATTTGAAATAAAAAAAAATCAGTTAATAATTGTCTGTAGTTGTGTCTGTTTTGTTAGGAAATCATGTATTGTTACAGAAACAGGATAAATGAATGAAAAAAAAACGACCAAAATCAAAAGTCAATAAAAAGTGGCCACTAAAAATAATAAATATGTTATCAAGTTCTAACTAATGTAATTCCTATTTTCCTTATTGCAACTGGGATAGAGTCATTTAGATAAGTGAATGCAGCGAGTAAGCATTCGCATAGCTAGTAATTTATTAAATTTCCGATAAATGCAATTGCAGCCACCTTTTAGGAAATAAAGCACGACGCCCGAGTGTCCTAAATATTTTTCCATTGTGACTCTGACTTACATTTATTTAATTTTGTTGATTTTACTAAGGTATATTTTTTTTTCACATAGCATGGGTATGGTGACGTTTGTAAACAAATACTTTTCACGCCATTTGTATTTCCTAATGATTAAAAAGCAACATTTAAAAAATACTTAAATATGTTGTATATTATACGACGCAGCGCTTAGTTGATGACCACGCTGACACAGTCCACCATAAATTTTAATTATATAGGTTGCCGTTGAGGTTAGTTGTAAGTTGTACCTTAATGTATGCGAAGTATCTTAAGAAAATTCACAGTTTAGATTTATTAATTTATTTGATGTTACTAGTGTTATAGTTAGATTGATACTTGTTTAATAATGTATTTTTCATTCTTAAGTAATGTGTGTCAAGTTCAATTATGCTGACAAAAATAATAATAGTTTACGCATTTATTGAGTGCATTGAACTTAACAGCTGACCGCGCGCTATGTGCGGCTAAATTATTAGAGTTTGCATATTAAAACGAATAATTTATTTTACTGAAATCTTACCCACTAAATTTTTGACTTGAAACGAAAATTGAAATGTTTTTTTATATAGGTTAAATTAATAAAATCCTTTTAATAGATTATATTAAATTTTTTTTGGGCTCTCAACCTTAGGGGTTCGGAACCACCTTCCTCACCTTCCTCACCTTCCTCACCACCTTCCTTGACATAACATAACCTCACCTCACAGCCGGCTGTGAGGTTATGTCAGACTTCTACTGACTAAACACCGCCTTGGACAGTTGGTTGCGTGCCCAAGTGTGACATTGAGATATTAGTCGTAACATAACCTCACAGCCGGTTGTGAGGTTATGTCAGACTTCTACTGACTAAACACCGCCTTGGACAGTTGGTTGCGTGCCCAAGTGTGACATTGAGATATTAGTCGTAACATAACCTCACAGCCGGCTGTGAGGTTATGTCAGACTTCTACTGACTAAACACCGCCTTGGACAGTTGGTTGCGTGCCCAAGTGTGACATTGAGATATTAGTCGTAACATAACCTCACAGCCGGCTGTGAGGTTATGTCAGACTTCTACTGACTAAACACCGCCTTGGACAGTTGGTTGCGTGCCCAAGTGTGACATTGAGATATTAGTCGTTAACCTCGGAGGGCTCGGCTCATCGCATTTTAGAATATAGCTAACTCCCTGAAGGGGAACGAAGAGCCAGGTGGGATGGGGATATATTTCATCATCATATCACATCATCACCAGCCTCTTATTGTACCCACTACTGGAGATTACTGATTAGACCTTCCCTATCTATGGATGGAATCGAATCGAATAGGGAGACTGGACCATGACCCACCACGCACGTGTGGGATCAACGAATTAACGTACCTTCCAAAGCACGGAGGAGCTCGAGACAATAAATTTTAGGTCACCCATCCTAACATCAACCATTCCGAAAGTTGCTTAACAACCGTATCGCGACCACACGCTAAAAACTGCGCCATCAAGCTTCTAATAACCGATATATTTTTATCTACCTGATAATAATTTGACAAATTTCAATGATTGTTTTCGTAAAAATTAAATTTAACAATAATAAAATCTTAAGTAACATTTAATAAATATATTAATAATAGCAAGGGCATTAGCCCTATTATTCATTAAAATACACATTGTAAAAACAAGAACTATTTTCCAAAGACTTAAACAAGTGCGGACTAGTGCACTACACGAATCTATTCTTAAATTACTGAATATTCTGAATAGGAATAAATGACTGAAATGAAAACTTACTGAATTTAAATAACACAAAATTTTTACCATAGCTCATATTCTGCACGTCTTCAGCCAACAAAAATAATAAGCTATTAAAATGACAAACGACAAACAAGAGTAATAACTCTGCTTCCGTAATTAAAAGCAACAAAAATGAGTATATACTACGAAAACTCAAAATGAATAAATCATACAATTTGTAACAACGAATTAATGTATATTCCATGCATTTATATTAAACGATTACTATTTAGGTCTATTCACCGTATTTTAATATTATTAGGTTTGTAAGTCAAAAATGGAACCCGTATGGCATCAGTCGGTTGTGTCTGTCCGTTCGTCTGTAACAGTTGATTTTCTCCTAAACTACAGGGCCTATTGAAATGAGATTAGTACACATGAGTAAGTTAATAACCCAAAGAGGTATTGCAATGTAAATAACTGAATGTAAAACATAGAAACCACTGTTGGTATTAAATTAATAAATTATAAAAAGTATGGGACACTTATTGTGTTATAAGTACTAATTAAGTAAAGGCTTGATGTGAGAGTTTATAATTCGATTCTAAACAAATTATCAAAAATGACATTCGAAAATTGTAGTTAGACATTAATCTTTGTTTAATCATGCATAAACACAGTATAAAACAAAGTTTCTTGCCGCTGTCCGTACGCTGAGATATTTTACACTACTCAACCGATTTTAATGTGATTCTCAACAAACCGATGGAGTGATTTAAGAGGATAATTTATATGTATAATAATACAATATAATAATACTTGATTATGGAGACAAATGAAAATGGAGACTAAAGAGTAATTATCTCCCTCCGAACCACTACTCGTACAAGTTAAGATGACACCTGTGACTGTGAGAGGCTCTATTTTATTTGTTTTTTTTTATGAAAATTCGGAATATTTCAGTTGTTCATTTATTTTTATTAAAACCATATGTGTGAAGATAGTTGGAGCATCAAAGGCAGGTCCTACCTCCATTTGATTATAAATTATCGGAATTCGCGTTTTTTTGGACGATTCCAAACGAAATATCATCAATTTTCGAAATGCTAATACGATTATTACAATTTCAAACTATAATATATAATAATAGGCGGTTAGGCGACATTTTAATTCATACAAGTAGAAAGTGTTGTTAGCTCGGGGACAATTTAATACAAAAAAATAAAACAACCAAAAACGTAGATAATACTTACGTGAACAATGTTGTAATAATCTTCTATGATGTCGTGCGTCGCAACGTACGCTCGCGGAATAACCCAAGCCAATCATAGGGCAATACACAGGAAAACTTATCAACCCTTTCTTATATAAACTGACTACAACTTGTTAAAGACACATTATTAGCTAAGTTGCGCTTCGCATCTGTCTGCTATTTAATATTATTCAACAAATCCAACAGAATGAAGTTCGCGGCCCTTTTCGCTATTGTGCTGGCAGTACTTGCGATGTTCGTTGGAAATGGTCATGCTGAACCTAAGGTGCCAGTCAAGAAGTATATAAAGCCCATCGTAAGTAAACATTTTATGGGTGATTAATAAGTGATTAAATAATATAATTATAGCTAAAGCTCTGTCATAGGTATCATCAATTGTTGTCAATAAATGGCACCAGTGATTTATTTGGTTTTTTTTTGTCAAAGAAAATGTAAATATTCATTTGTTTAATGCTTTACAACACAATATAATGAAATTAACCAAAAAGTAAATGAAATATTAAAATAAAACAAAACCAACTTCAATAAAAGTTTTTTAAGTTGTTCTTTAGTTTATTACTGATTTTGTACAAAATTTGTTGCTATTATTTAGTAATAGAGACAATGACTCACTTAATAAGTGTTGTGTGTAACACGTTTTATATTTCCTAGACTTCTATAATAATATTATAAAGAGGAAAAGTTTGATTATTTGTTTGTTTGCATCGAATGCGCTCCGAAACTGCTGTACCGATTTTAAAAATTATTTTACCAATGGTAAGCTACATCATACGTGGTTGAAATAGGCTATAATTTACGCGGGTAAAGTCACGGAAAAACAGATAGTAAATTTTAATTATTTATAAAATTAATATAATATACGATTACAGAAAACCGGACTCGGTGTTCTCGTCGCAGCACCGCTCCCGAAGTTTATCAGAACGTGAAGAACAGGGGATAAAAACACTAAAGCCATATTCCAAAACTACTGCATCTATTTAAAAAAAAAATTCACACGCGGGGAAGCAACGTCAAACGCGGGCGACGTAGGCTTTTATGTACATCTAGTTATGTAATAATAAAAATACAGTACAGCGCAATCGAAGCATAGAATTTATTTCAAATAAAACCTACTTCAATAGGGGTTTTATTTCAATTAACCTCTATGCTGTGAAGATCACCGTTGTTGTTAATTGAAAATAACAACACTTTACCCAACTCGGTCGTTTAATACTTTGTTGAAATACAAAATGAATGCCCATTTAGAAACACTTTGTTAAAATTGTGGTACGATTACTAAATGTCTAGAACACAAAATCACTTTAGATGTCTACTCTACATTGATAAATATTTTTTTTACAAAATATTATATAATTTTATATCTTGTTTATTAACCACAGATTCACTAATCGTCCTTAGGTACCTACCTAACAGAAGTACCTACTGCTGTTAAGAACTAGTTAGTTTCTTTCGCTCGTTCTTATCAGTCAAAAGACGTCTTGTATCTATATACATGTAAATTCATTGTGTTTCGACTTCCACTAGATGATACATTACATGCCAAGGCTTCATTTTGAAGCTTGGCGCTCGGCTTCAGCTATCAATGAATGCCGAAATACTATGTACCTACGTGTAGTTGGTAGACGCGTGGTAGAAAACTAAATTCTAACATGCTTCGAATAAGCTTACTTGAATATAGAATACTGAAATTAACATTCATTCTTTGAACTTTGCAATTGCATTGGTTACAAACTTTTATCCACAATTATTGAAAATTTTCGAGAAATATTATTAGAGCTTCTTCATCGCTTAGCTATACCTACTAATAACAATTATATGAATAAGCAAGTATATTTCTTGCCTTTCGTTTAAGCTTCAACATCGCTTCATACCGGCGTAAAACAAAGACAAAAAGAGGGACTTAAAATTATGTTTATGCACGGCATCAGTAAGTGACGAGGAACGAACATGTGCTTCTTTTTATCGTTTCATTCCCATAGGGCTATTAAATATGACCACGCTAGCGGAGCCTTTGATGACAACTACTAAATGGGTAAAACAACATTTTATTAAGACAATGTTTCACAAACAGTATGAAACAGCTGATATTTTTTCTTGAATTCAGTGTTGCATCCATAGTAAAAGTTCTTCAGTATACTTCTCTATCCCATAAAGTCCTAGCACATAAAAATCTTTCATCTTATATAAAACAAAATGTTATCGAGCTATAACAATATTCTATACAGCCTCCGCTTGGTTTGATGTTGATTGAAAGATGTGATTTGATGGCTTTGAATAGATTCCTTGACTTATTGACAAATGGGGAAATCTCGGGAACTATTGAAGCTTACAGTAACATCAACATTCCTCAGAGGGTAACCGCTAATAGACGATTTCTCGAAATTCTCAACAGGAAAGTGGAATTCTTAGTCACATTGACTGATTGTTGAATTTCCGCCACGATTATTACGCCACATTGATATTATATTCATCAATAAACTTGGCTATTATTATCCCTTCAACTACACGCCTCCATGATTAAGCAATCACAAAAGTAGGTACGCATACATTACTCAGAACCAAAATAAAGTACATTTTAACTCTTGTATTCTGGAAATCTGAAACAACGAATGTACTCATGTACTTGGTGATGGTGGTAATAGTAATATTAACGGTTGACTCTGTGACTCTGAATGATCCTGACTAAAATAACCAAATTAATAATAAATATTACTATCTATTTATTTTATTTATCTATATAAGTTATACATTTATTACATATTTTAGTTAGTAAGTATTTATTAGAATTATTGTAGTGTCTGGTTAGTATTTAGTTCTATTATCAATTGTGAATTATTCAAATTTTTATATTTACAGTGTGACCACTAGTAATTAGGGTAAAAACTGAAAATCAGTGCTTTGCTCTTTGAGTAAATACTCACTGAGTTTGCGTCGCTGCGGTACACATACTGTTTGATAATAATAATAAAATCTTTATTTGCAGAAATATGGTTTTACAAGTTGTTAACAGTATTTAAATACCCAGCATATTTTGTCGTCAGGACGACGTGCAAATATTACAAGTCATTTTTAAAAAGAAATATAAAAATTGTTTTGTTTTAGTTACATCTTGTTCTCTACTATTAATTATTTCTCTTTATCAATCATTTATGGAATATTTTGTAAAATATAAATTGTAAAATTTAGTGTGTGCATGATGCAAATAAAGAACTTATCTATCTCACACCCGAGACAATATAAAAAAGTTCATTTTCTACATTGATCAGATCGGGAATCAAATCCGGGGCCTCAGAGATGGTTACACTTTGATACCGACATGCGATCCACTCGACCAAGGAGTCAAGATAATAATAATCAAAATAAAATCGACATCATGGAGTTTTGCTTAAGAAGTAAGGGTTAGTTCACACCGAGACGCGACGCGATGACGATAGAAGAGTAGAAACGTCGCGTTATAAGCTAAGTCTGAGGGTCTTTAATTTAAATCTGCTCAGTCAACGTCATCCAGCCACGCCGAGCCTTTGACGTTTCTTAATCGCGAGGCATGCCTCGCAATATCACGTCACATCTTTACTGGTAGATATGATATTTTAATATGTTAGTTTCTATAGCATTTCTAATCTAATGACGTACAATTATTATAACAATCAGAACTATGCATGTTAAAAGGCTCCTTATTAGGTGGGTACTCGAGTGTTAATATCGTCATCATCAGCCCTTTTACAATCCCACTGCAAAAAAGAATGGCTATGAACCTCGACGCTGGTCCACTACGGATTGGAAGGTAAAAGCGACTGCAAAATAAAGCCAGGACCAACAACTTAACGTGCCTTAGAAGCATGGAGTAGCTCGAGATAATAATTTTTTTTGGTCACCTATTACGTGACCGACCCTTGCGAAACTTACACAACAACCGCGGGCCACGGAACTTAACCATTATGCCACCGAGCTACAAACGTTGATGTATCCAATTGTAATAAGTATAGTTTTTATTCACAAATACCTTTTCTTAAAAAAAAACTTCTACAAACCTTTTACCAACTTTCACGATAACAAATGTCCTATGTATCATTTGGGTAATGATGTATATCCTCTGTCACAACATAGGTACTGACACTAGATAAATGGCCTCGGGTAAAGTACGTGAACTGACGTGCCATTTGCATTGGATTTTTATCATAGACTTATATTTCCATCATCCATCCATCTGATGGAAATAAAATTTATTCAAGTTTGTGCCATTAGAACTGTCATCAACGTCACAGCCATAGTCGTCGTTCTAGTAACTTTTTAACTAAATAATCGAGTTTACCCGTGTCGTCATATTTGTACGGAAGCTTCTTAATTGTTTAGTAACAATGTTGGCAATATCCGGTTTCAATAATTGACTAGACTGAATAGGATGTTTTTTTATCAAGTTGCACCTGATACAGTTACGGATTATACTTAAGACTTTCTCAAAAACAGTTACTCAAAAATTTTACACCAAAAATCTTCGTAAAAAAACTAGATAACAGCTAATCCCTTTATTAACAACTCGCCTAAAGATTTTAATAAAATTTATTGTTGAAGAAAATAAGGTTTTTGGTAATCTAGAAGAAGTGCTGTTAGACCGGTTCATTATGACAATGAAGAGAGGTCCTTACACAAAGAAGCTGACGAAGGTAGTAGAGCTATTTAAATAAAAGGTAAGAAATACAGTGCAAAAAGAAATATCTCTTGGGTGGGTTTGTTTTTATCGCAAATTGAGTCAATTTTAGAAGTAATTTTGGACATTTTAACCTTCATCGTCATGTCATCGAGCCGCCGTTACGATTTGGCATAACGTCTTCCTCCAGTTGGTTTTAAATTCTACATTCAAAATATCCAGGTTAAATCAAGTGGAGATTGCACAGATTTATATAACGTGCTGTTTAATGTTATAATATTTATGTAATGACCACAAGAAGGTGCGTCGATAAGATACTTGCCTAAGCCGGTGTCTAGGTGGCTGCATCGATCTTTGTTCCACCACTGGGGGCCAATTCTACTAAATAAATTTATTTAAATTCCAGCTAAAATAGAACTGAAATTGTATCGTATGTCACTTAGTAAAATAGAAAAACCATTAAAAACTGTAGTTTCTTTCGGTTTCGATCCATTTTCGGTTCGACTTAAACAAAATTTATTAAGTAGAATTGGCCCCCTAATGTGATAGGCAGTCAGAAACTTTATAAGTATTCATTTGTTGGTAGTGTGTTTACTCGGAATTCTTATTACTCTTACATCCTTTATAACCAATTCATCTTTGATGCATTTTCGAAGCTATGCCATTATTCTAAAGATTATAATGACACTTATGTAATATTTTATTAGTATTTGAATATGTTCAATATATTTCGGATAAAGTTTAGATATATTTTTAATGATAAGAAAACAACCGCAAGATACTTGCACGTAAATATATGACTTTGTTTCAAATTATTAACAGAATAAAGTTTGTTGAAATATAATTAGTTAAAAACATTAAATTACATATTTTTTCTAAAATTATGAAATATTTGATATTCATCAAGGCCTTTCTAGGCAATAAACATCAAATCATATTTTAGTATACCTTTGAACTATAAAATCAAAGGTACCTACCTACTTACTAAGATCAGCTTCAGTCGTACTAAAAGGTTATTTGCATAATATCACTCAGAATTAATTTTATTCTTGAATCAATATTGATCAGGTGAGCAAGAAACGAGGGGAGGTTCTAAGGCGAAAAAGGTTTTGGCAAAGGTACTACATTTTTATGGTGTCATAAAAAAATCCCTCGTTTGATTATTAAATAGAATTAGATGAATAATTGCATTAATAATATTAATTGAATTCAATAGCTTCTAATAGTATTTTTAAACTCACACGATTTGTATACATTATAATTATATGCAATCGGGTCTTGTTCGGGCATTTTTTAAAACAATTAATTTACCTCGACGTTTCGGCTACGTTACCGAAACGTAGCTGTCTAAACAGTAGGTACTTTAACTCTTAATCTTCAAAAATAAGTGAAGTAAAATAACTCAAGTATATTAAATCCTATTTAAATTTATTTCAACGCAACGCACAAACGGAATTCGCTAAGTATAATGCCATCAAACGACGTATATTTGTGCCCGCGCTTTATTATCAACTGAACTTACACCAAGCTATGGGAGCTACTTTTTGAGTAAAAACAATTATAATTTAAGGAACATTTTTATATTTTTTTTCCATTTTCTCGACGGCCGCTATTAGACGGTGGCCGATACTAGGAGACACCAGTGGAGTCTCCTACTTTATTTTATTTTCTTTCACCCTACCTATTTTCTTTGTTTCTGATTGGATTAAACTAACATTATGAGTAAGAAGACTCGGCCGTAGTAACAGGCATTTTCCTAATCAATCAAAAACTGGTCAAGTACGAGTCAGAATCGGGCACGAAGGGTTTCCATACCGGAAACGAGTATGAGAGTCACGTTAAATGTTTATTTTATTCTGTTTTTGGAATTAGTTATTAAAACGGCAACCGAAATATAGCATCAGGGAAAATTTCAACTGACTACTTATCACGGTTCAAAGATACAGACTGGTAACAGATAGATAGACAGGCGGACAGATAGACGGACGGAAAACGGAGTCTTAGAAATTGGCTCCCATTTTACCCTTTAGGCACGGACACTAAAAGAGAACAAATAGAAGCTATTGAATTATAATTATATGCAATCGGGTCTTGTTCGTGCATTTTTTAAAACAATTAATTTACCTCGACGTTTCGGCTACGTTTCGGTAACGTAGCCGAAACGTCGAGGTAAATTAATTGTTTTTAGAATCAAAAGGCTGATATTAGGGATCTTTATTAATAATAAATCTCATTATCGTACGAGTGGTCGATATAAGGAAAATACATTTAAACTTCAAATCGTAATGCCGGCCGACTTAAAACTATTTAATTTGAAGATCCTATGCGTAAAGTTGAATTTTCTTTTGATTTTATTCGGTAATTATTTAAAATAATTTGGTTATAGTGCCGTTCTTTATTTTCATTAAGAATGTTGACTCATTATGATCTTTATTATATTGATATCTAAGACCGAGGCGTAAAAAATACTAATAAGAGTTAAAAATATCGATTGTTATCTATATATTTAAAAATATAATACCTAATATTTGTTTCTTTGTGTCGTTTTGTATACGTAACTTCTCCATTAAAACAGTATGCTGATATCAAGGTCACATACGTCAGCCGTTAGGGTGCTAGAGTTTGATATTAGGGAACACACGGCTTACTCTGAAAAACATCGATATTATTTAAACTGACAAAGGTTTCGTAATTTTTTGGTAAAGGTTTTGACGACCTCCATAGCCGAGTGGTTCGCACGCCGGTTTCAAGGTGTCGCCATCTCTGAGGTTTCGGGTTCGATTCCCGGTCGGGTCAATGTAGAAAATGAACTTTTCTATATTGTCTCGGGTCTGGGTGTTGTGTTACCTTCGTTGTCTCAAATACTCCATAATACGGGTGCTTAAGCTACACATTTTGCAATCTGAGCAATGTGTGTGATGTTGTTTAATATTTATATTTATTAATATTATTTTGCGAATCTAATAATGGAATTTAATTATCTCGTTACTCAAAAAAGGCAAAAAAAGCTATTAATATCAAAAATACAATATCCAACAGTCAAATATCCAACAGTAGATTAACGAATTAGTGCCTCCACTCTATTGGTTTTACTTACAGTAAGTTTATGAATCGTTAATATCCATAATATTGATAGAATCTGCAGTGCAGAGTGAGATCTGCAGTGCTATTTTGTAATTGAATCAGCCTCGAACTTAACGTCGTCAGTTTATCTCTTAATAAGGTTTTATTTGATTGAACCTCCACGCAGTAACAGAATTCGAAACTGTTTAAATTATAACAAAAAGACATTTTTTTTGCCAGGCATCCAATACGGTAAGTATGATTCGAAATGAAAGTGGCGTGAATGTACGTAAATATTACATATTATAATTTAACATCATGTAAACGTGTAAAAATAATAATACTGGAATTGGTTTTCATTTGTGATATCCTTAGATCTATCCTCTGTTCTTCACGTTCTGGTAGACCTCATGAGCTGTACCAGCAGCGCCGATAACACCAAGTCCGGTTTTCTGAAAGCATAATAAAAATCTAATTAAACAATTATATTCATTGAAAACCTTGAATTTTAAAAGGCTCAAGATACTTATCAGTATTATATCTTATATTTTCATTCGTAGGTACAGTACCATTAAATAAAACTAATTTAATATTGATTTTTCTCGAGGGTATTTTATGAAAAAATGTTTGTACTTTTTATAGGTTCACCTGTTACTTATAAAATTATAATTTATGCTCGAATGTACAGCAGTGTTATTCTGTTATAAAAACATCATTAAACTCCTCGTCTAACGCAGTGCAGTTGTAGTACAAAGATTCAATCAAATAAATCCCTTTTTTTCGAAGGGGACGCTGTCAAGCGAAAAGGACGTGCTTGTCGCTTGACAGGCGCCAGGTGGCGTGCGGAACTCTCCGTCCGCACGGACCCGCCCGAAAGCTTTTCGAATACCCACTATGCTCACTGCGTGCTTCCTCTCTCTCTTCTAGATGAAGGACTTGAGATGCAGCAAGGAGTTTTTCACACCCAGCTATTCAGACAGACCCAGATAATACCTATTCAGACCACCCTCACAAGGGAGGAAACACACGTGCATTTAAATAAAACCTTGTTCAGAAGGTAATAGATATTTTATTTCATTGACTCTGCTGTCAACGACAAAATAAATTCATATTAAAAAGAAATGAATGTAAGATTGACTTACGATAGCTTTGCCAATCTTCTTTACCGGTATTTTAGGATCAGCGTGACTCCCTCCGATGAACATCATCATCACCGCCAAAACAATAACGAATAGTGCTGTGAATTTCATCTTATATTTTTTCACCAGATTATTTCACCAGAAAACAGACTATTATTGGTCCACTGACTGAAATATATCATAACGAACGCTCGGCATCTTTATATAGGAGAAGCACGCAGATAGATTTTCCTGCGTGCTTTCCTATGAATGTTACTGATGCCGCAAACAAAATATACTTCAAGTTTGACGTCATTGTAACAGGAGAGCTTTAACCAATGACGCTGATCGCAGTGCAGACATAAACTTCAAGTCCTAAATTATTCTGAGGTGCATCAGATTTAAGCTATAGACCAATGATTAATTGGTCTAATTAAATTGAACACGAACGCACATTCTTTTTTATAGTAAAAAAGCAACAAAATACAAGAGAATTTTGTTTGATACCGATTACGTTTACATTACGAAATAAGTTCGAGATCCTATATACGTCATCAATAAACACCAGTCTATTAAAGTCCATCGCTGGAGCTCAGGCCTTCCCTATGGATGAATTCGAATAGGAACAATGGGCCATGACCCACCACGCGTGCCTAGCGCGGATTGGTGGCTGTTAACGACTGCAGACGCGGCCGGGATCAACGGTTTAACGTGCCTTTCAAAACCCGGAGGAGTTCTAGATAATATTTTTTGTAACCCATCCTATGACCGGCCATTACGTTAATTCCTTAACAACTGTATCGCTGTAGCGCTAACCACTGCGCTATCCTATATGTATGTATTAAATATCAATTATTATCAAAGGAATTATTTATGGCACCATAATGACGTAATACGTTAGAACCTTCTTCGCGAGGTGTATTTGACTCACTTAAAATTTTCCCATTAGGTACGTGTTATCCTTAATGAATAACCGCAAAGATGCACATTTGTGCAAACAACAAAACCTTTATAAAAGATCGTAAAACGCTCTCCATTGCATTAACTCTTCAGACACTGGACGTCGAACAGTTTTTATGAAGATGAAATTCATAACATTAATTACAACAGTGATGGGAATGCTTGCGTTACTCGCTAGTGCTCACGGTGATCCAAAAATGATCCGAAATATGAAGGAAAAGAAAATATTAATTAACCGACCCGACACGATCAAGCTAGTTACTAAATTAACACACCTGTGAAAATATAATACGGAATCGACATTCGTCATTGCTAAAGAAGTGGATACAATATTACCAGGAACAATAAGTCATCTAAACCCGACCTTAATTTTATTCTGCCATATAAATGTTTAGAAACAATGTATATTTAAAATAAAATTGCATCGCTTTTCCGTTGAAGATCCTCACTGACTTGCTCTATGATCAATTGAAACTGTTAATCAATAAATATATGAAAAAATAAATGCTGTATTAAAGGAAAATAATGACACATGAATTGTTTTATTATTATAATTGATTGACTTTGCATTTATTATGGTATCCTAGAAAATATTCCTAGTAAAAAATGCTTTAAAAAATCCGCCATCCCCAGGTACTCAGAGATGGGCCTCGATCCCACGACCTTTCGTAATCCGAGCGACTGCTCTAACCACTGAGTTTGGGCGGATTGCTTAAACATTGATGAAAACACGTTGACTAGTAGCGAAACTTAACAGTCCTGTTAGGTTAATCAATATTTTCTCTCCAAGAAAGATAACTTTATATGGCTCTTGAACTAACATCTAGTATAAAGACGTGAAAAATAGTAGATATTTATTTTTGAACGAGTTGATTATGCCTATCACACAAGGCTTCGTATTTCTTTGCAATCCCTGTTATTTTTTCAACCAACTCAATTTTTCCTCTGTATTTGTTCAAATGTTTATAAAGAACAAAAAAATATATAAATATTTGAACAAATACATTTTTCATTAATGATATTGTTTTATTATGTGTCTAACTCGTGCTACTTTCGTACAAACGTCATCATTTAACTATATTCGGGATGGTATTTTCATGTACCCTTTATCTATCTATACTATAATAAAAACGTAACCGATCGATGTCTGTACATTGAAGATGTATGAAAAAAACTGTTGTAAGGGACATTTATAAGCGTAATAGAATATAAATAAATGATTTTTAAATTTTTTGTCTGTTTGTCTGTTTGTCGGTTTGTCTGTTTGTCTGTGCGTTTGTGCACGATAATCTCAGAAACGACTAAACCTATTTAAATGCAGTTTTCACTATTATGTTGCGGCATTCTTCCGTTAACATTTAGTGTAAGATTTATTACAATCGGTTCACATATAAAAAAGTTATGTCAATTTGAAGTGACGTGGTCGCCAAAATTGCTATGAAATATTTACTGTTTTATAAAATTTTCATCTTTGATATGTTGATCATCATCATTAACTCTTTCACAGATAAACTACAGGGCCTCCGGCCTTTGTTTAATAATTTTTGGTAACCCATCCCGTGAACAACTCTGGCGATAATTGCTTAGCAATAGCGATCGTGCGCAGCGGCGCATATCCGTAGCGCCACCGAGGTGTGTATTAATATTGTCTATGAAATGATAATTTGTATGATAACAAATAAAAAAAATAAGATTCCAAAATTTTGACAACTCCGAAGTAAGTTGACCCTATTTAGATATGGCCAATCATATTAAATAGGGTTCAGCTTATAATGGACATGTGGTATACGATCACGCGAGTAGGAGCTCAAGCGGAAAAAGCCTTCTGATGATACAATTAAGCCTCGAGTAGTTTACAGTGAACGCATATTTTTATCAGATCGTCGTCGTCGGGGCCAGCGAAGGTGGTTGGCAGCCGCTCCCGCATTGCACGATTTCGTCTGTCTGGGAGAGGCACTCGATTTAACCGAGTCTCTCCAATTTTCCATCTGCAAGGGGAGCAATGATCGAATACTTAAGTGTCCTGGTGACTCGGCCATAGCTTGCCGGTTTTCATTTCCCATGAGAAGGTGTAGAGTACGGTTTTCGGTGGGTAGGCCTCCGGGGACCCACCGGGCAGCTTACTGTCGGGTTCACGGAGGAGAATCCTACTCATCCCTGTTGCTTGCCAGGTAACAGAGACAATGTCAGAAGTTTTTCCACGACGTTAAAAAACTTAGATTCACGTCAACTGAAGTTAAGAACGTAAAAACAACTCGAGTTATATATTTTTTTTCTCCTAATACTCTTTTTTTTTACATACAAATTGCTGAAGATACGTACTTCAAAATTGGTATTTTCAGCCTTCGCTGGAAACAATGGTTTATTCATTGGTCACAACACATATAATATTACGAGAGTCTGAGGATCGGTTCAGAGTAGTTTGGTGGCGTAGTGAATAAACGCCAAGGCTCGCGATTGTAGTTGTTAAGCAACTTTCGCAAAGGTCGTTCACAGGATGGGTGTCCAAAAATATTATCTCAAGCAACTCCCAAGCTTTGGAAGGCACGTAAAGTGATTGGTCCCGGTTGAATTTGCAGTCGTTAATATCATCCAATCCGCATTGGGCCAACATGGCCCATCCTCCTGAATCCATAAGGTTCCTGCAGTTGGTGACATAAAAGAGCTGATGATGACGATGAGGGCCGTTCAAATCTGACGGAAGCTCAGTTAAGCACCTCTCGGAAGTATGTGTTGGTAGACGATTTCCTTCGAGTGTGAAAAGTCGAAATTAAAATATGTATATATTTTTTTTAATTCAATAAATAACATTTCACGTATCTTCCTTCAGACATGTACTGACTGACTTTTGTTGACAAAGAAAGAGATCGGACGGAAAGCGCTCGGTCTCCGGAGACACCTGAAAAACGTGAAACGTAATTAACTGCCTATCGCCAGGCTCATGCACTATAGAGTTGAATCTGAAGCATTTACTGTCAGGGACAATCTCTTGAGCTCTCGGAGAACTCATACAGCAAGCGTTTGACCTCAGAAAACTTCTGAAGATCACAAAGCGCGTCTAACTGCTGATCGTAATATACATGCAGTATGGTAAGAGTATGAAACTTCCTTTCATAGAGAAATGCGCTTGGTCTCTGAAAGAGCTCGCAGTTTGCACAATAGAGATCGAGAAAGTAGTTTCGATTATCGCCAACCTGTGTTGCATTCATACTCCACAGGCGTACCGCAGATAAGTTTTCACAAGGTATAATGAACTAGCTGTCTTCCCGCGATTTTGCCGCAAAATTATAGCCTATGACATCCGTGATGTATCTTCCCGTAGATAGAATCGCTCTGAAACTATCGGTCCGGTAGTTTTTGGGCAAATGTTTGTTATTATTAGTAAATCTTAGGTATAAGAGGTCCGATGGCGTAGTGGGTTAGCGCATTCGATTTAAATTGCAGTGAAATAAATAAGTAAAATACTGCACAACAAGGACATACATGAATACTTATTTTACGCAACTAAGTACAAACGACAAACTCATCGCTAGCAACTAGACAAATAATAATAATTTAAAAAGATTAAAAACAAAAGAAGGACAGTTTCAAGGTATGAATAAAATTCTGAAATTCACAAACGACAACCAGAGCGCGAAAACAAGAAAAAAGATAGAAAATTACATTCGTAAGGACAGGATGGATGACCAAAACATTATTATCCTGAGCACTGTGCACAACACTGCCACAATGTACGTTAAGCCGTAAGTCCTGGCTGCATCAGCAACGTTAACACCCACCGATCCGCATTAAGCCTGCATAGTGGGTTATTGCATATTAATCTTATTCGATTCGACTCCATCCATAGGAATAAAAGAATTCTACCAAAATACTTCCCACGCAGACGAAGTTGCGGGCACAGCTAGTCAAAAAATATATTTTGGATTTGAGGTTATAATTTTAACAATTGTAGCGTGCGGTTAGATTCTTTTTAATGTTCGTTTTACTTGCTTTTTGTAGGGAAATGTATGTCTACTTTGCTTTAAATGTTGATTGTTGTTGTTTGCTTTAAAAGGTTCTGTAGGTTCTGTATCGGGAGCATGTACTTACCAATCTTGGAGCAACCCAGTGTTGTATACACTGAAGGATCTGCTCATCTTCTAATACCATGCAACCAGAAGCTGAACCGCAATTAACACAAAATACTTCAACACACCCAGATTCCATGTTAATGTCCGTTAAATAAATGCCAAGTCGTCGTCTATAGTAGGTCGGTATGCCGTAAATCACTGCCGAAGGTCGATATTATAAGACGAAATCAGTCCTTAGTTCAAGCCAAGTCGTTATTTTATAACTAATATTCACAAGACACAAGAAATCGTACAAACAAACTTAAGCGACGTAAACACAACGCGAGTATGAAAGCGATTATCAAACAAAACTTCAAAAGTTCAAAATTGTCAAACGTATGTAAAAGAGCGCTTCCAGCCGCTTAAAAATCTACGAACGTTTCGAGTCTCGTTTTAATGTCAAGCGCTTTAAGTGTTCATTGGTTGATTATACATCAAATTGTGCATAGATCCTGATTTGTCAACTTATTAAAATATGGTGGCAGCGTTTATTGAAGTTTATCAAATGTATTGATATTACTTTTTAAAGTAATTACAAAAATGGGCAGTGTCCGTTTGATTTTAAAAGCTGATATATTAATCATAAAATATGATAAGAATTATGATATACAAGATATTCTTAGAGGTTCATAGGCTAATTTGGACATTGTCCTTTCCAAATTTCCATTAATTGGTTAAAATATGACTTTTTCTCTAGCAATTACTTCTTAAGCTTCTCATACTTTTAAGCGATAGACGAGAATATGAACGAGGTAACAGCTGTTACTAGCTAATAAATATTAGGTAATTTTAATAGTTTTTACTTCATCCAAATACTATTATTATTAGATATTAGTTAAAATAGTGTTAACTACTTTATTCTAGTTCTTTTAGTCGTACGACTGACTGTTTCATATCTAAGTATTTTTTGAGTGTAAAAGTAAATTTCGTGGGGTTACAACGAAAATAAAATAATGAGTGATTTAACATGCATATTTTTTAAAGTGCCTGATGACTTATTATTATTATGACATTTAATTATGATATTCTATAGTATTACGGTATAAATCTGGGTACATAATTACTTTTCACAATTTGACTTAGCAACAGAAATAAGAATATATATCGACGCGATATCCTTATCAGCCCAGGAAGTGAGTTAGTGACTCATTTGTCCGTAAATCCGGCCTCGTCGTGTTTATTTTCAATCCTAGCAAACAAGTTCACATGCTTTATTAGAGGTGTACGTGAATTACCTATAAAGTATTTGTAAGCATTTATTATTAAAAGAGTTAGCAAGTGTAGCTCGATGCCGTAGTGATAAGCCGCCCGCGATTGTTGTTATTAAGCTACTTTCGCAAGGGTCGATTAAGAGACGGGTTACCAAAAAATATTATCTCAAGCTACTCCATGCTTCAGTAAACACGTTATGCTGTTGAGCCCGGCTGCATTTCCAGTCGCTAATACTCTTTCTCTACTCTTCGGCTCCAATCTACATTTGGTCAGCGTGGAGTTTCATGACACACCCTCTTTAACCATCCATAAGGAACACTAAAGACGTAAAAAGGCTGATTATGAAGCATATGTTTGTCTTGTTGGGAGCAATGAAAAAGTCCGATTGTATCAGAATGCTAACCAGTCGTTTATTACTTTAACCTGATTCAAAAAAGAAACATAATCCAGTCAGTCGCCCGGATTGCGGAACGTCATGGGTTCGAATGCCATCTCAGAGTGCCAGGGATAAAGTGGATTTTTTAAGTATTTTTTATTAAGAATATTCTTCAGTATAGCATTGTGAATGCAAGTTGATCAAATATAATAACAAAATATAATTTTAGTTGAAGATCATTAACTTTTCTACATTTTACTCGGAAAACATATCCTACCCCTTTTATAAGAATGAACTTGAAGTTGGATAGTAAATCAGAGCAAGTTGGAACTTGGTTTCAGCATACACAAAAAACAAACATTATAATATTCATAAGTGTCGGAAGTCAAAATAGTTTTAAAAATAATAGTAATAAAAAAGCTTTGGGCATAGAGTGGTATTGTCCGTTTTCATATTTGTGTTAAGCGAAAGGTTGTCAAATTATTTCGGTATTGTCGATGAAAATTATATTTTAAAATGGTAAGTTAAATAATTTATTCGACTCAATAAAATTTAACTACATTTACACACAGAATCTCATTTCACTACTGATGTAAGGATAACGAAATCAACCTCTATTTTTGTTTGCTCGCTGATATACATCATGGACAGTGCCTGCTGCGCTGATCTTTGATAGTCCCTTTTTCTGAAAACAAAAATAGATAAATAGATTGTTGTTTTTATGATTTTTATATTTACAATTATATCTTCTTCTCCCTATTCCATTCAATTCAATTTCATCAATAGGAAGGGTGTGATCCAGAAGTGGGGGCAAAAAACTGAACTAATTCCGTGGACCGCTTTAGAAATCCAATATAATGGTTGTTATTGAACATTCTTATACAAAATAAAATAAAATAAATTGAAACAGTGCTACTTATAAACAATATGCAGCGTTGGAGTAAATTTACGTTGAGACTGCTCTTCATATTAATCAAAATTCATATTATTAAACAGAGACTTAACAAAGGTTAACCTAGTACGAGGTTCTCCGGGAGTAATATTTGCTCCTTGAAGGTAATAGATTTGCTTATACTCTGTGTAATATGGACTAATATTAAAATTGCAACTTTAGCGTAAATTTACTCTGACGCTAAACCTTGTTTATAAGCAGCATTTTCAGAGTAATATTTCTGCAGAGCGTCCGCCAAATTCCCCTTAGTATATCTTTAGCCATAGGATACGACATTAGGGATATTTTCCTTTCATTTTATTACTTTGACATGAACTTTAAAAACCAAGCACTAATGATAAAGAATGATGAATATGGATTTGACAGTAGTGTTTCCAACTTACGGTCAGTTGCACAAATATTCATTAAAAGTTTAATGACGTCTTTAACCTCTAGTGACTGTCAAATTTGTATCGTTAAACTAATGACAATTTTAATGGATGTTTTTACAAGTGACTTAATGTCTACTTTTTTATTTATGACTTATCTGCTTATTTCGCACAATTCTGCCAATGTCAAGTGATTAAATTATTTTCTACATAAAAAATAAAAACCAAATAAATGAAATGGCAAGGAAATCCATATAGATCTAATCATTTATCCCAAGTTATCTGCCAAAAGACATGGCAAATTAGTAAAATGAAACGTAAAATCGTAATAATATTCGCTAAAACATCTAATAGAGTTCTTGCTAGAGAGTTAGTGCAAATATCATGGTTAAGATTTAGGATGTTATTATAGAAAATGTATGGTTAGTTGTAATATGAATTATGCTCTGTTAAAAGAAATCGCGACATGATTAATAAATTAATTAAAAATATATTTACAATAACATTGCCAAATTTCTTGAAGGTATCACCATTGGGCAGCTGAGGTTCCGGGGTGCCATGAACATCATCGGCGAATAATGAGAAGAGAGCTACAATAACAACAATTAGTACTGGGAACTTCATATTCGCTGATTGGTTAAATACAAATCCACTAAAGGGTTTGTAACACGTCGACAGAGCAGCTGTGAATGTCTTAAGTGTACCTAGAACACGTTATTATAAAGCGCATTGTGTAACATTGAAGGATCGTTCCGCTTTTTGCATGTACATTCAACAGCATAGCAGTTTATACAAATCTGTCTTCGTCCATTTCATTTTAAATCTTAATACGTTGAGATTGGAGATTAAAATCAATTTTTACATATCGTGGTAAACTGATGTAAAATGCGTGTATATAACCCTGTAAAATTTGAAATATCCTGCTATTAGTGACGTCACACTAACCATGCATACCTACAAAGCATATAACCTATGTACAGGAAATCCATAAGATTAGAAATATATTGTCGTCATAAGGATTGACCCGAAACGGAATTATAAGGATGAAGCATAGAAGTTTAAATGAAATAGCTCTCCCTGTCTCTCAAAAATATAAAAACTATTGCTGCTTAAAATACTTATTCTTTGGATTTTTATAGCATTCAGATGTCAATTGCCTACTTTTAATAGTTCAAAAATATCAAGTTTAATAATCACACTGCCCGTTACATAAACATAAACTAAAATTCTCATTAGTTTAAAGCGACATTACCGATACAAATTTTCAAATTAAGAACATTCATTAGAGCATCAGATGGTGTCATTAAACCTACATGGATGTTTGTGCAACTGATCGATTGTCGTTAAATTGTTGTTTTTAAGCCGCTTAGCTTATAATACTTTAGAAATTAATCAAACGTTCTTTAATGCGTCCAAACTAATCACCGGAGGTGAGATTATGAGAAAACTCGACTTAATTGACCAAAAGTTTACCCGGTCAATTATTAAAGGAGGAATAAATTGTTGGTGCTCTAGGCAAACCCCTTGTTTAGACATCATACGATGAAAACTGTATCAATATTAATTTGTATTTTTTATTATATTTAAATGATAAAAAATGCTTAAAAAATCCACTCGATTCCTGGCACCCTGAAATGACGCAATCCGGATGACTGCACTAACCACTGAGCTATCCAGGACCTAACAGGACTCACGAATTATCAAGCACTTGTTACTTTTTCGCTACTATAGAGCGTGTTCTCATCAATGTTCAGGTAATTCACCCAAACAGCCGAAAGAAAGATTTTGACAAATATTTAAACTATCGATAAAGATGAAAATTTGTACTAATTATTATTTTTGATCGATTTCGCGTTCATAATGCTAAAAATGCTTAAAAAATCCACCTGGTCCCTGGGTGTATATTTTTCAGTATGGCATTGTGAAAATTTATAAAATATAATATTTAAATAAGTTCTCAGCTTTCTATTTTTATATACCCATCACAATCATTTAAAAAAAAGCCTACAACAAAAAGAATAATTTACATTTTACAAGCATTCGAAGCGATTTACTTGATTTAGATACGAGTACCGTAATCGGAAATTGATCATCAAATTCTTTTTTTATATTCAAGTAATAAATCATACTTACTCTTAAATAAATATAATATGTTAATAGTTAAAAAGTAGGTAATGCATTTCAACAAATGTTGATGTAATACGTCACATTACTAATTAATTTATTGAATAAGGAAACAAAATCCTCAGTAAGGAATTACGTACTTAATATAATTGTATCATCTAGATTATATTAATAAGGAATGTATTGTAAATTCATTTATTTATTCTTGGACAATTGGAATATCCCAAACTATTCGACGGGAATAACAACTAGGAAAATCAGTGTGGGAAAAATAAAGGCGTTCGTGGCTTGAAATCACGTATATTTCTTCGTTTACAATATTTTTCTATACACCGGTAATCTCCTTGCGTTCGTCCTGTCTTTCGTCCTCCATTTATATATTCCTTCTCGCTCACCTCATACCCCTTCTCTTTCACACATTCATACGTTCCTTTCCACACATTTCAATCATCCTACACTCGGCCGTCCTGCACTTATGTCTGTCCCAGACAGGAATTACAATACTCTTAAGTACTAAAGTAATAAACATCTTCAATGTTATTCTAACCAAAACATAGTAACATTACTTAACTATTATTTACATGTATTGTACATGATACATTTACTTACATGTTCTCTTTGCATAGGTATTTACTGATACATCTTAAACTCTTAATTTAACATAAGCATCTTAAACATAAAGATTTTAAACATAAAAGAAAAATAAAACTTATGTATAGGGGCATAAAATAAACTTCTAAATTTCCATTCATACATCTTCTTTCATACACAACAAAAGTAAATTGCTTACCATCATTCTAACAATTGCTCCCCATAATCTGGAAAAGGCTTCATAAAATCTGATGCTGTGGAAGTCTTATTAGGACCTTCATTGTGTGCATATAATTTTTCAACATCGTAACGATTATTTCTTTTCACCTTCGTTATCTTATACGGCCCTAAAAACTTAGGTTTTATCTTCAAACCACTGCCATATTGTGTGCGTTTGATAACTACTAAATCACCTTCTTTGTAAAACTTACTTTCCTTTCTGTTTCGATTATAGTTAGTTCTATTTTCTTCTTGAACTTTATGTATTTGTTGTTTTGCATTCTTTCTAAGTTGTTCCCTGTAATCAATAAAAGTGTCTCTTTCTTCTTGTGCTAATAATTCCAATATTTCTAAATCTTCTTTTCTATTCATTTTTGTACCAATTAACATTTCAAAAGGGGTTGAATTTATACTACGCTGATAAGTACTGTTTAATGCTCTCTGTACTTTGTTGATATGTTTGTACCATTGTCCAGGTTGCTCAATTGACAGTTTTGTTAGAATAGGTATGATTATCCTGTGTATTCTTTCTACCTGTCCATTTCCTCTAGGTATACCTGTAGTTATTAGTACTTGCTCTATATTTTCCTGTTCACAATATTGCTTGAAGTCATTGCTTGTAAATGCAGTACCTCTATCAGTAATTATTCTTCTTGGGTTACCAAATATCTGCTGATGTATGCTGATTTTATTCAACACCTCCTGTGTAGAAGTACTTTTTGTTGGAAATAACCAAACAAACTTTGTAAACCCGTCTACTATTGTAAGAATATGGTTGTATTGCTTCTTCGTTTCAGTAAAAGGTCCAATATGATCTAAATGGATTGTATGTAGAGGAACATCTACTTTCTCAATAGGGTTCAGATATCCTTCTTGTTTACCCTTTTTACGCATCGCCAACAAACAGGGTATACATGATGAAATATAATCTTCTATCTTCTTATCTAATCTTGGAATATAAAAATCTTTTTCTATCAATTTCATTGTTTTCTTCTTTGAAAAGTGACCATTTTCATGTGCTCGCTTGGTAATTTCAATTTCCATTGTCCGAGGAACTACAAAGCATTGTTCAATACCTTTACAAATTATTCCATTTCGCAGGCTGTAGTCTTGATACAGTTTTCCATCTTCTAGTATCTGCTTAATGGCATTTAACCCTTCGTCACTGCATTGTGCACGTCGTAACTCACTGTGTAAATTCAATGTCACCACTGATACAACAGGGTACCGGCTTAAAGCATCTACATGCCTCATCTTAGATCCTTCACGATGTTCTACAATAAAATCGTAGTCCTGCAGGAACAAAATCCATCTTGCTACTCTAGAACATAAAGCTAACTCCTTCTTATTAAGAGTCATCTGAAAAGCTTTACAATCTGTTACCAATTTAAAATGATGGCCAAATAAGTAATTTCTAAACTTTTTTATGCCTTCAATTATAGCCAATGCTTCCAATTCATAGCTGGTATATCTACTTTCTGCATCTGTAGTGCGTCTACTCATATAATGAATAGGGTGCAAGTCACCATTGCAGTCTCTCTGCATCAATATAGCTGCATAAGCAACACTTGAGGCATCTGTGTGAAGCTCGGTATCTGCCCCAACTTCAAATAATTTCAAAGCTGGTTTGCTTGACAACTTTTCTTTTAACAATTGGAATGTTTTTCTGTGTTCTTCATTAAATTCAAATTTCTTATTTTTCTTCAACATGTCGGTTAAAGGTTTTGCAATAATAGCATAATTCAGTATAAATTTTCTAAAGTAGGAACAAATTCCCAAAAAACTGTGCAACTGCTTCTCATTCTGTGGCTCAGGGAATTTAATAACAGAATCTGTCTTCCCTGGCGATGGCATAATTGCACCATTTTCAATCACATGACCCAAATATTCGACTCTTTTCACAAGTAATTGACACTTCTTCCAATTTATTTGGAGCCCATATTCAGATGCTATGTGAAGCACTTCTTTTAATTTCTCTATTGCTTCTTTTTCATTGATTGCTGGAATAAGTAAATCGTCAATAAAAATGATAACAATACCTCTTCGTATCAAGTCGTGGAATATTATAGAGATAAAACGAGTGAAAACCTTAGGGCTTGTAGCTAAGCCAAAAGGTGCTCTCAAAAATTCATATTGGCCAGTATTTCTCACAAATGATGTATACTTAATTGATGCTTCATGTACTTTCAAATTAAAAAATCCATTTTTTAAATCTAATGCACTAAATATCTTTCCTTTTGATAGCCTATCTAATAACTCATCGATAATAGGTAAAGGGTATTCATCTTTTACAATCTTCTGATTCAACTTTCTATAATCAACACACATACGAAGACTACCATCTTTCTTTCTAACAAGAACCAATGGATTAGCATAATCTGAAAAACTCACCCGAATAATTCCTTCTCTTAACCATTGATCCACTTGATGATTTACCTCATGTTGTTCTTTTGGAGAAAGTCGTCGTGGTCGCTGTGATACCGGAATGTCATCCTTGAGTGTGATCTTCAGCTCTATAGGTGCATCTTTCGTTTGACACGGCATATACTCTTCCACTAACTTAACCACCTCTTCCTTTACAGCAGCATTCAGAATATGACCTACGGAGTCAATAGAACATGGAAAACAATTCAACTTTCGTATCCAATCATTCGGTTTTACCCACACAGAACCACCTTTCATAACCAATAACACATTTTGTAAGAAATCATGCCCCAATACTACTTTATATGGTATACATTCACTGGGTATAACATAAAATAAAACATCGTTATAAACACAATTATCAATTTCGATATCTGTAATGAACTGTCCAGTTGATATCACCTTTGCACATCCTAATCCCGTTAATGTCCCGTTCTTATTAATATCACATTTAGGAGAACCGATCTGGTCATAAAATTCAGACGATAACAAATTGACGTCGCTTCCCGAGTCAATCAGAGAACTTGCAGTTTTTCCGTACATCTTTATATTCTTTACTGATTTACTTCGCGTTGTTCGATAATTCGACTGCTTGTTTACATCTAATACGTCAAAATCATTTCTGTCAAACTCCTGCGCCATGTTGTCGACAGTGCTGCCATCTTGATTCATGACAATTGATTCTGCTTTACCGACGTTTACTGTAGCGCCATCTTTAGAAGTCGCGATCAAAGTGCGTTTTCGCTCGCTTTCGTTCGCTGTTGTCGTTTCCTTCTTCCTATTGTACTTGTGAGGACATCGATTGGCAATATGGCCGAAGTTATTACATTTGAAGCACTTAATTCCTTTGCTTTTATGTGGACAATCTGTTGATGCATGCTCAAATTCACCACACGAATAGCACCGTATACGCTTGCTTGACTCATTATCACGATGTACTAACATTTTATGCGAATCTTGATACTTTCTATTGCTTTGATCTTTTTGTTTTATAGTTTCATAAATTTTTAATTTTTCTTGAAATTCACTATAAGAGGTCACTCCATACAGCATTATTTTGTTACTTTCTCGGTCGGTTATACCATCTATAATATATTTTATGGCTACATAGTCTGGCATCTTGCCTCGTTTGCCAAGCTCTTTCATGATAAGCATGTAATCTATACATGATTCATTGGAACGTTTCTTTCTTGAACTCATAAGCTCGTGTATGGCTTTGATATCGACGGTATCGGGAAATTCTTTTAATAGTGCAGCTTTCAACTCGCTCCAGCTTTTATATGGTCGTTCAGCTTTCAACCACAAAGCGGCGGTTCCTTTAAGTGATCGTCTGGCTACTAATAATTGTTGTAGTGGTGTCCATCCGAATATCTCGGTATTGCTTTCTACGTCTTCAATCCAACGTGTCACGGGATAAGTACCATCACGCCCATTGAAATGAGGCACCAACTCGGCGGTCATTTGCAATATTTGCATGTGCGCTTGGTTCGATCGCACCTCCTTAACGTCATAAAAGTCCTCCTCGCCGAAATCGTCTTGCCGGCTTCTTCGTCTTCCGTCTTTAGGCATCTTTTCGTCGAACCGCGTCGTCATGTACCTTGTGCACGTGGAAGGCAAACTTCACGCCTCTCCAATTTTGTGAAATCCGTAATATTCACCGCGAACTCTTTCTATCCCGGAGGGGCCCCCAAATTGTGGGAAAAATAAAGGCGTTCGTGGCTTGAAATCACGTATATTTCTTCGTTTACAATATTTTTCTATACACCGGTAATCTCCTTGCGTTCGTCCTGTCTTTCGTCCTCCATTTATATATTCCTTCTCGCTCACCTCATACCCCTTCTCTTTCACACATTCATACGTTCCTTTCCACACATTTCAATCATCCTACATCAGTATAATTATTATTTGCTTTATAATGAATGTGTTGTAAGGTTTGGGCACATTGAGAGTTGATCCGTCTCAAAGAAACAAGTCCCTTGGAATTACTGGAATTAAAATAAATATTCAAAATGAAGATCTCCATCATATTCGTATTGGCTTTGGCTTTCTTCGGTATGCTGCTTGGTGGTGCTCAAGCTGCTCCTGCACCTGACCCGAAGCTGCCCAGCGGTAAAACTATCAAGAAGGTCGGGAAGGCTATTGTGAGTATCGAGTTGCAAATAGTTGACTAAAAATTTTATGACTTTTTATGGTCGAGTGGTTATGAGTCGCCATTTCTGAAGTTCCACATCCGGCCAGTGGTATAATTGTCCAATTTCAACGCCAATCCCGATTCCTTTTAGAGCTATAGTGATTGTAGAAGCAATTTATATATTTATGTAACGTTTGAAGTCGCAATTGCTTTTGAAACGAACGTTGAAAGACTGCAGTTAACATTCAACACTTTCGTATGAAATTGTTCAGTTCAGAAGGCGAAATGATTTATTGACGAAATCATTCAATATCTTTAAAAAATATGTCGCGATCAAAATCTCTTTCAAAGGTCAAATACTTTTTCGTGAAGTTCGTGAATATCTTTCAAATGTCAACTTTAAATGCTTTCAAAAAATAATAGTTTACAAAATTAGACAATCAGGCCCTGGGTCTATGTGGAAAAATTAATTTTTCAATATTGTGTCGGATCTAGGTGTATATTGTGAGGTATCTTCGTTGTTTGAGATATAATACAAACGGTTCACTTTTGGATTTGAGTTACGCATATGAAGTTGTTTTAGATTTATTACCATTTTTATATTATTACTTTGAAACAAGTAATCATAGTATTTTTATTTTTCACTTTTGGTTTTCCAATAGGTACATTTCTTATTATTCACTCATTATTTTGTTTTCAGAAAACTGGCTTTGGCATTTTGAGCGCAGCAGGCACAGCTCACGAAGTATACACCAGTGTCAAAAATAGAAAGAACAATTAATTTTTATAATATTAATAATGTATTTATTTCTTGATATATTCAGTGAAAATTCAAGTATTTCTTTATAGGCAGCTTTTCAAATCATCAAAAGATATAGTGCGAGCCATTGTACTTCTGTATAATGTAAGCTTATTTTACCAATAACACGATATAGTGCACTAATTAAATTAATTATTTCTTTATTTAAAAAGATAGTAAATATTCATATGGTTAACAGAAGTCTTACCTGTTTCTCCTTCTAGCTTAATTGGTGTTTTTGTTTAGATCAAAATAGTTGAACTACTTTTTAATTTAGAAATTAAAGTTATTTTAAATAATCTGAAATTAATAAATTAAACTATATTGTACAATTTAATAGTTACCAAGTTAACGGAATAAAAAGAATATGATCATTTTCAGTCGAAATATTTACACTGTTTTTTGTATCGACACTAAAATCCCATAACTCATATAATTACGTTGTAATAAAACACATTTTATACCATGCAGATAAAAAGTTTATTAACCTTTTTAAAGACACGAAGAAAGTTGTGAAATGGTAGAGCAAATGGGGAAGTTGACTCTAATCCGTTTCATCCAACAAATATAATATATCCAATCTAGAGTTACAGTTATCTTAAACTGCACAAAATTTTTGTTAATGATCAGTAAGCGACAGCTGAACTCTCTAGCCCTAATATACGATAGCTTATCGATGCTATGGCAATACTTTGTTTAATTTGACTATTTTGACATGTACCCTAGTAACAATGAACAAACTATAAAGAATGATAATTATGAAGTGTTACTAACTTAACCATTTTACCCAAATTTATTCACCAAATGATATGTCAAAGTAGTAACACGAAACGAAATATCATCCTAACATCACTAAGATGTCGTATCTTATGGCTAGAATCAAGGCTAGAGAGTTAGACTGTCGCATTAGAGAGTCTTAGAGCCCTAGAGAGTCTTAGAACTCCTTAGTGATGCCTTGTTTGTTCTAACTGAACACAAAAGATAAACAAATTCTGATCTTATTTAATTGGTGACCGATTTTTACAGTTCTTTATTTATTTTACATCTTAATGGCCCCGATGGTTAGTCCCGATTAAATTTTATCAAAATAGAATCAGTAGTTTTTTTTACATAACAAATCAAAATATATTTTTCATCGAGTATTTATATATGTTTTCATCAATATCACCTAAATATTTAGATGACATGTTTACATCAGCGAAAAACAATATATTGCATATTTTGCATTCATTAAAAATCCGAAACGTGAATTTTCTATATGCAACATGTTTTTATTCATGTTTTCTTTAGGTATTCAAAATTATATTGGACTAGCTTTTGTAGCAAATTCCGGGTAACACAGGATTTCCAAAATACAAAAAAAAATATGCACGTTATTGTTTTGAACTTTCTGCTTTGGAAATTACGGAATGCTCTATACAAACCTCCACCCCCTTTTTTGGGAGGGTGGGGGAATAGATAGAGACAAAAAGTAGCCGTAAGTAAAAGTAGTAGTAAGTATCTCACTCCAGCAGTTCAACTTTCTAAACACACTAATCCGTTGCTTTAAAACAAACATTCTTTGGAAACTAATGATACTTGTTATAATTTACGTGTCTTTGTTTATAAAGTACCTAAATTCCTAAGATGTTGATAAGAATATTAGTAAAAATCTACATCACTGGAAATCTGTTATCATTATAATTCTTCATAACATCAATTCAGAACACCTTTTTCTAGAGATTACTCTTTCTCATACCCAAATTCTGCTGGGCGTTTTCTACAGTCCATCTTTAAGAGTAAATTATTTTTCTTCTTTTGAGAACTTTTAGAAGAACTCATTCCTTTCTACAGCCATTCTATTATTATGGGTGACTTTAATACATGTTTAAACTCCCTCGTTAATGCTTGCAATATGCATATACTTCCTTTAAATGCTACCCACTTCTTTCCAAATTGTGCTCCATCGCTTCTCTATTTAATAATCGTTTCTTCCCTTGACCATGTGGCCAAACATGGTTAATTCACTGCTGATGCATTTTCATATCACGATTTAATATATCTCTCTTTCTCCGGTTGTGATGTTGAGGGAACCATTCGTGCCATAGACTCTAAAGCACTTGGTAACGACAATATCGGCCGTAACATGATTCTTCCTTTGCTTGACATCCTAACGCTTATTATAACAATAATCCTCAACAAATCCATTGCTTTTAGTACTTTTCCAAATATATAGAAGGAAGCTCAGATAATTCCTCTTCCTAAAAAATCCAATCCAGTTACGATGTCTGATTTCTGACCTATTTCCATACTTCCTTTCCTGTCCAAGGTCCTAGAGTGTCTAATTAACAGACAATTAAGCGTCTTTCTATATAAAAATAACCTATTAAATCCTTTCCAATCCGGTTTTCGTCCTGGTCACAGTACAGCGAGTGTCTTAGTTAAAATTGGCGACGACCTTCGCTCTGGTATGGAAACGAAAGCTTACAATAATAACATTACTTGATTTTAGTAATGCTTTTAATAATGTTGATTTTGTCATACTGTTGAGCTTGATGAGTTCCCTTAACATATCTCCAACTGTTATTGACTGGTTTCGTAGTTATCTACACGGACGCCGGCAACGTGTACGTATAGGAGACTCTTTCTCTGAGTGGAGCTCTACGTCTGCTAGTGTTCCTCAGGGCGGCGTGCTTATTTTTCGTCATTTTTATTAATTCTATTACTCATAATCTAACTTCCACCTACCACTTGTATGCTGATGATCTTCAAATTTATACATTTCATAACTTGAATGATGCTATCCGCAAGATCAATAGTGATTTAGATCGTATAGTGAACTGGAGTTCGTCATTTGGTTTGAATGTTAATCCTAAGAAGACTTTATGTCCAGGATTGATTTCGGGCAGTTGTCGAAAATTACTTTAGACGGGATAGTGATTCCAATTACAGATACGGTGAAAAATATAGGACTTTTATTTGATAAATCTTTATCCTGGAGACCACAAGTTGCAGAAATCAGTAGACGAATGTTTGCTTCAGCTGGGGCGCTGCGGCGCTTACGTAACTTCTTACCAACTGCCACCAAAATTACTCTTGCACAGTCCCTACTTCTACCTATACTTGATTATGCATATGTGTGCTATCCAGATCTTACAGCTTCTTAATAAGCTAGAATGTCTCCAAAATTTCGCCATAAGGTTCATATTCGGACTGCGTAAATATGACCATGTCTCTCACTATCGTCAAAGGTTGAATTGGCTTACCATTCGCCGACGCAGAGACCTACACATATTATCCCTTCTCTTTTCTGTGCTCTGCTTCTGTTCAATCCATTGTCACCCAGATATCTCAAGGAGCATTTTAAATTTCTTTCCTCTACTCACAATCTTCCCCTTCGTTCATCTGACAATCTCCGCCTTTACATACCGCCTAACTTTTCTCAATTTTACAGCCAATCTTTTACCCTGCGAGCTATCCATTTATGGAATTCCTTACCTGAGAATGTTAAACGCGCCCAAACGCTGGAGTCTTTCAAGTCTCTAGCTGCGAAGTTCTTTATGTCAAATGAACAGAAATCTATTTGATATGTTGCCTTCTTATTATCTTAAGCATCGTATGTTTATGTCTTTTATGTAACTTTATTATTGTATTTATATTTCTATTAATATTATTAAATTTATTTGTAACGCGCACAGCCTACCTACATTATTGTTATCATTGATTCTTCCATTAAAGGTTGCCTGGAAGAAATCGCTGTTAAGCGATAAGGCCGCCTATTGTGCAAATTTTAATGTTTCAAGTTTTAATGTTTGTAAGTTTCTCTTTATTTATTTCTGTTCTGTGTTGTACAATAAAGTGTTTTTATCTTTTTTTATCTTATCAATTCAAAGCCCAAAATAAAATAAAAAACACAATCCTATCTTTATTTTATTTTGTTTTAAGAAACACGGCATCAATGCAGCGAACACAACTTACGGTGTTTATCAGCACCTAAAGAACAACAAACCCTACAATGACGAGACAAAATCAAGTAACACAATTAGACTTGTAATCACTGGGTGAAAACGGAGAGGGTGCCAATTCAAACCTCATTGTTGAAATTAGCTACGATGTACAGTCGACAACACGTCAGGTTGCACAAAACTTCACTTGATTTAAAACCTTAATGTGTTTCAGTTAGATGTCAAAATCGGTCGAGGAAATTTGACATATTGTGGCAGCCTGACGTGCAGCCGCCTGTGCCGTCCGTCAGCCGTGTGCGTGCCAACTAGAAAATCTCACTGTTTCTGAAAGTTTGAGTGTATATTATATTTACTAAATTCAATTCTAAATTCAAATTCAACATGAACACAAGACGGCACTAAGGATTTCCAAGACTCCTCTAGGGCTCTGGGATGCGATCGCCTAACTCTCTAGCCGAATATATAACATCTTTGTTTTCGATATCGGTAAAAAACTTACTACATTATACTATAGGTGATTCGCGACTGTATAAGATATTAATGAAGGGTCGTTTCATGAGTTGTTTTTGTTTAGATAGTAGGATTCAATAGATCAGAATTTGCTTATCTTTTGCGTTCAATTAGAACGAATTAGACATCACTAAGAAGTTTTAAGACTCCTTAGGGCTCTAAGACTCTCTAGGGCTCTAAGACTCTCTAGAGAATGAGACTGCCTTGAGTCTAACTCTCTAGCTTTGATTCTAGCCATAGGATAAGACATCTTAGCGATATTAGCACAAAATTTAGTTACGTGTTACTATTTTGACATGTCTTTTGGTGAATAAATTTGGGATAAATGACTTAGTAACACTGCATCAAATCCATAATCATCATCATTCTTTATAGTTCGCGCGTTGTTACTAGAGTACATGTAAAAGTAATAATGTGAAATGAAATATCGTCATAGCATCGATAAGATGTCGTATCGTATGGCTAAAATCATGGCTAGAGAGCTTAGCGGTTACTCTGCTGATCATTGACAATATTAATGCCGTCAGACATATGTGACTCAAGATTGGAAATAATTATTAGATGAGACGGAGCACAACTTCCCATTGTTCTTTCGTTTCACAACTTTCTTCAGTAACGAGCTAGCCTCACGAACTTCGTGTCTCGAAAAAGGTAAAAAAAAAACTTTGTAATTTTATGGTAGAAAATGTTATGTTTTATTACAACGTTACAATTATTTCAATAACAATTATATAGATCGATTTAAGTGAAGTTAACAACATTTTCAATTTCAATATGTCGAATGAAAATGATAATATTCTTTTTATTCCGTAAACTTAATGCCGTCAGACATATGTGACTCAAGATTGGAAATAATTATTAGATGAGATGGAGCACAACTTCCCATTGTTCTTTCGTTTCGACGACCACAAAGAACACGGATATCTACAAAAATATGATTTTACATGAAAGCGTTTTAAAGATTTGAAGTGTACTAACTTTTATAATAAACAAGTATTATTTTCCAAATTTGGCTAATTTACTAAACAAAAATATACCTACTAAGTGGTAATCGCAGATATTGTATTTATTGTGTACTTTACGAAAAACAATCAGGTGACTTTATTTACTTCTTGCCAATAACTGTTAACTTTTAATCTACTAAATTTTTAAGTTATAATCTTTCAACAGTTAATTTTTTTTTCTTATATATAAAATGCGTTTATAAATTTTACTAGCTTTAGCCCGCGACTTCGCCCGCGTGGTATGGTAACTTTGGGCAGCATATATTTTCCAAAAGCACTGTTGTTTCTCGAGCTGATGATGACATTACCTTGACGTTTAAGTTCAAAGATACTACAACAACAAAAAAACAACTAATATCTAATATGTTTCAGCACTTTATCTTTGAAAACTTTAGAGATATTAATCCAATCCAATCCAATTTGAAATACAAATGAAAAAACAGTTCTGAAGTTTACACAAAACTTAATCGAAGACGTAGTCTACGCAAAATTCTTTGATAGAAACGTTAGCGCAGATTACTTTATCATAAACGGCATCTAGTATAGCAAAGCTTAAATTTCTTACTTCATTTTATTTTAAAACTCACTACTCTACTATCGACACTTTTTTGATTTCAAATGAATATTAGGTAATTTTAATAGTTTTTACTTCATCCAAGTACTAAATATTATCAGCTATTAGTTAAGATAGTGTTAACTACTTCATTTAAGTTCTTTATTCCTACGACTGAGTGTTTCATATCAAGTATCTTTCAAGGGTAAAAGTAAAATACGTGGGGTTACAACGAAAATAAAATCTATGAGAGATTTGACAATCATATTTTGTAAGTGCCTGTTGATTTATTAGTATTATGACATTTAATTATGAAACTCTATAGTAGGTTAATATCTACTATAGAGTAATCGGTTTAAATCTGAGTACATCTTACTTTATACAATTTAACTTAGCAACAGAAATAAGAATATATGTACATCAACGCGATATCCTTATCAGCCCAGGAAGTGAGCTAGCGGCTCATTTGTCCGTAAATCCGGCCTCGTCATGTTTATTTTCAACCCTAGCAAACAAATTCACATGCGTTATAGAAGTGTACATGATTTATAAAGTATTTGTCAGCATTTTTTAATTAAAGAGTTAGCAAGAGTAGCTCGATTGCGTAGTGATAAACGGCGCCGCCCGCAGTTGTTGTAATTAAGCAACTTTCGCAAGGGTCGGTCAAGAGATGGGTGGCCAAAAAATATTATCTCAAACTACTCTATGTTTCGGAAGACATGTTAAGACGTTAGTCCCGACTGCATTTGCATTCACTAATACTCTTTCTCTACTCTTCGGCTCCAATCCACATTTGGCCAGCGTGGAGTTTCATGACACATCCTCCTTAACCATCCATAAAGAAGACTGCAGAGAAGACGTAAAAAGGCTGATGATGAAGCATTTGTTTGTCTTGTTGGGAGCAATGAAAAAGTCCGATTGTATCAGAATGCTAATCAGTCGTTTATTACTTTAACCTGATTCAAAAAAGAAACATAATCCAGTCAGTCGCCCGAATTGCGGAACGTCATAGGTGCGAATGCCATCTCAGAGTGCCAGGGATAAAGTGGATTTTTTAAGTATTTTTCATTAAGAATATTCTTCAGTATAGCATTGCGAATGCAAAATTCATCATCATCGACCCTTTTACGTCCCCACTGCAGGGGCTCAGGCCTTCCTTAAGTTAGTCCTGAATGGTTAAGGAGGATGGGCCATGACCCTCCACGCTAACCCAATGTGGATTGGAGGGTATTAGCGACTGTAAATGCAGCCGGGACCGACGGCTTAACCTGCCTTTCGAAATACGTAGTAGCTCGAGATAATAATTTTTTGGTCATCCATCCCGTGACCAAATTTGCGAAAGTTGCTTAACGACAACGAACGCGGGCGGTAGCGCTTATCCACTGCGCCACCGAGCTAATGCAATATTTATCAAATATAATAACAAAATATAATTTTAGTTAATTATCATTAAATTTTCTAGAATTTACTCGGAAAACATATTTTTTTATTTAATTATCTTTAAAAAATACTTATATGCATATTCTTTCACAAAAAGGTATCACTTAAACCACTTGAGTTTGTGTGTGATACATTACACTTATGTAGTCCATATAAACATATAACAATAAACAGTCCATATAAACATATCATTCCGTTGATTATTTCCTTATTATCTTACCTTTATTTTCTTTTACAACGGAATATTAAAACAAAACACAAAATAAGGAATAATACAACAGAACTGGCATCAATAAGTATTTGTACAAACTTACAAGCAAAACTATTCCATAAAGTCACATACATTCAGCAATACTGAGATAAGAAATGTGCTTTTAATTTATATTTAATATTATTTTTTGTGATTACATCACGTAAGGAGGTGGGTAAAGAATTAATCAGTCGTGGAATTATGAATGCGCTCGTCCGCTCACCGTAGTAATTCTTTGATTTATTTCGACTTGTAACTCCTTGTAGAAAAATTGTTCTTTTAAAAGATATAAATTAATTTAAAGATATAAATGACAATATATGAAAACATCACACTCGTTTTTAAATACGGACTTTGCATTCGGTACTATTAGCTGCAGTAATCTAAGTTGCAATCTGTATATTGAATCTAAATAGGTTTTAAAAGTACGGCCATATATTGATATCCCATATGAAACGATTGAATCAAAGAGTGCATTATATAAAAGGAGTCTAGTTTTGTAAGGCAAACGGGTTTTTATAACAAAGAAATTGGCTAAGATCGCCCGTAACTTGTTACTTACATGCTCTATATGCGGACCCCAGTTAAATTTATGATCAATGAGTAGTCCTAAGTACATATGTGTATCAACTTGTTCGATGATTGGGCACTTACGGTCACAAGTAATTGGCTCATTGTGTAAGCATGTGTGACTGTGTGCTATTAATTTAGATATATTGGTGTTACATTTTAGGTAAGGTGATTTGATATGCATTAACTTAGTTTTTTTGTGCATTGATGACGAGGCCCATATCGTGGCACCACATACATAACCTATTAAAGTCCTTTTGTAGTTGAAAACTAATTTCTTTTAGGTTACTGCCTTCGATTAGCAGGCAAGTGTCATCAGCAAACTGGAACGATTTGCAATTATGATAGATAGTGTCCATATCGTTTACGTATGCTAAGAAATGTAAGGGTCCACAGACTAAGCCCTGTGCTGTGCCATGAGGAACTTGGTTTCAGCATACACAAAAGAAAAACATTCTAAAATTCATAAGTGTCAAAAGTCAAAATAGTTCTAAAATAAGAAATAAAAACTAAATAAATGTAAGATGGAAAGGAAATCTATAAAGATCTTGTAATTTATCCCAATTTATCTCTCTAAAGACATGGCAAATTAGTATCGTCCCGCTTTTTCCATGTGTACATTCAACAGCGTTACAAATCTGTCTTTTTCCATTTCATTTTAAATCTTAATACGTTGAGATTCGAAATAAAAACAACTGAAAAAAAATTGACATATTTAGGTAAACTGACGTGAAGTGCGTGTATGTAACCTTTTTGAAATATCCTGCTATTAGTGACGTCACACTAACCATGCATACCTACAAAGCGTATAACCTCGGTACAGGAAATCCACAAGATTAGAAATATATTGTCGTCATAGGATTTACCCGAAACGGAACTATAAGTTTGAAGAATAGATAGCTGTCTCTCAAAAATATAAAAACTATTGCAGCTTTAAATACTTATTCTTTGCATTTTTATAGCACATTCAGATGATGTTTCCCCAATCAATTATCAAAGGAGAAATAAATCGTTGGTGCCGTAGGCAAACCCCTAGTTTAGGCATCAGACATTGAAAACTGTATTATATTTAAATTATGAAAAATGCCTAAAAAATCCACTTGGTTCCTGCCACACTGAGCTACCCAGGACCTTTTTTTTTTGTTAACGCAGGGGAAATGCACCTTAAGCCTCAAACCAGGGCTCCTCTTCCACCCCGTCCTGAAAAGGGCAGGTTAATGTGGAAGCCCTACCTGGTAAAACCCGCTGCGGTTCACCTCACGCGAAATGAGGAGGAACCCGGTATCCTGCAAGGAGGGCCCGGTTTCCTCCGTTCGCGCTGGGACTCCTCTCGCGGAGGGTTGAGAGGAGTCGCCCTCTGCGGGATGGGAAAGGCTTGGGTGAATAACAACCTTTCCCAGACGGTGGACCGTCCCGACGAGCTACGAGGTGGGGTGTCAGCCCTCGTCCCGCCGATCCACAGAGGGGTGGGATGCGCTAATACGCGATCCCATCCCCCTTGCCGCCTTTTGTTTGGGAGCACTACTCGAGCCACCTCCCTTGGCCCTTCAGGCCTCGGCGACCCCGCGGAGCAAGGCTGGCAATTAGGAGGGGGTGTTGAGACTTTGCGCGTAGCGCCTGCGTCTCTGTCCTCTCCTCCTACTGCGGAAAGAATGTGCCGGGGCATTGGCCTCTCGGGTTCTTTCCGCGGCCTCCTTTTGTTGGATGACATCCTCACAAAAGGAGGCGACCGCTCGCCAGGACCTGTCGCTATCCAGCATGGCAGCTACCACGCTGGGCAGGGAGAGGTCCTGACTCCCAATCGTCTCTGCCAACTCACGACGCCGCTCCGACCATGCGCTGCACTCTCTGAGTGTATGGAGCGCGGTGTCCACTGTAGCGTCACAGTGGTGGTAGGACGGGGACTCCTCTCTTCCGATCCGGTGCAGGTACTGCCCGAAGCAACCGTGCCCTGACAGTATCTGCACCATCCGGAATGTGAGTGTCCCTTCCCTTCTTTCTATCCACTGCTGGAAGACGGGTCGTATGGCTTCGATGGTCCTGCGCCCCATCACCGTGGGGGCATCGAGCCGACCTTTCCACTCCTCCAGCACGGATTCCCTCGCGGTCTCTCGCGTTGTCGCCATTTCTTCTATAGTGGCTGGCTCCCCCCTAGCCAGCGCACTCATCCTGCACTGGTACACCTCACTGAGGGCCTTGGCTTCGAGGTCCCATGGAGGCATACCAGCCAGCAAAAATGCTGCCTCCGCAGAAATGGTTTTATATCCCCGGACAACGCGAGTACAAATCACCCTTTGGGGACGTCTTAACAGGGTGGTGTTCTCCGAATTGATGGAGGGTACCCACACTGGTGCTCCATACAATGCCATTGATCTTAGGACCCCGGCGAACAGCTTGCGACAGCTGGATCCGGGTCCTCCCAGGTTCGGCAGCAGGTTGCCTAGTGCTGCAGCGGCCTTCTGTATCCTGGGGATGAGCTGTTTGAAGTGACGGAACCAGTCCAAGGTATTTCATCCCTAGAGTAAATGGGACAACTTCTCCTCCTACCCTCATGTACGCCCCAGCGGGTGGTCCCCTTCTGGGTCCATGAAAAAGGATGGCCTCTGTTTTATGGACCGCTGCCTTCAACCCCAGCATCCTCATCCTCATAAGCACCAGCTTGGTCGTTTCTTCGGCCACTATTTTGGCGTCCTCATAACTCCTCCCCCTGGCCGCTACGAGGGTGTCATCTGCGTAACATATTACCCTCGCACTGGTCATGATCTCCCCTCGCAATAGCCAATCGTATCCGAGATTCCACAGGAGTGGTCCTAGAACCGACCCCTGTGGAACCCCACACACCATGTCCCTGGCCACTATTCCTCTGTCTGCACTTAGGTACCTGATTGTCCTTCCCTCCAAGTAATTTTCCACTATTCTGACAATGTATGGGGAGAATTTGTGGAATCTTAGCGCTCTTCTTATGCATGAGAAGGGCAGGGTGTTGAATGCGTTGCTTATGTGCAACGACCCTTTCTTCCCTTCCCACAGCCAGCTCCGTGAAGCGCTTGAGTTCACAGATGGCATCGACCGTGCTCCTGCGTCTCCTTAACCCATACTGCCTGTCCGATAGGTTCGGGCCCACCGTGTCGAGATGTTGCATCATACGGTCGGCTAGGATCCTTTCTAGCACCTTCCCCAACTCATTCAGCAACACTATCGGACGATAGGCAGATGGTTCGTTCTCGGGTCTATTGTCTTTCCGCAGGAGACACAGCCTGCCATGTTTCCACTGTTGTGGGAAAACGCCTTCTATGAGGCACCTGGTCATCAGGTCCTGTATATGTTGCCCCAGGTGGCGCATCACTTTCGGGAGGATCCTGCCTGGTATCCCATCTGGGCCTGGTGCTTTTTTCTTGCCCCTTAGTCGAAGAACTATATCTCGTAGTTCTTCTTGGGACACATGCGACACCTCCTCCTCCGTTTGGCTTTCCTCCGGCAACGTCATATAGTTCGCCGGTTCTGACGGATTGTCGGGAAACAGGGTCGACACCACTCGGTTTAACAGGTCTGGGTCAAATGACTCCGTGGGGGGGGCTTGCCTTTTCAATCTGTTCCTCACCATTCGGAATGGCCTTCCCCACGGGTCGCGCTCCAGTTCCTTTAGAAACGCTTGCCACGATCTAGACTTCGATTCCCTGATTTCGTTCTCGAGGGCTCTCTTACAATCGTGGTAAGCTCTACGGAGGGCATCTTCCTCTCCGGGGTCACGGTTACGCCTCGTGCGTGCCTGGCTCGGGTGCAGACGTCTCTCTTGCTTGCTATTTTAGCCGTCCACCAGTACACGCCCTTTTTCCTATGGACGCCACTCACTTTCGGCATCGGCTGCGTCACAAATTCCCGTCAGCGCTTCGGTCACTTCTACTACTTTCCCCTGCACATCCTCGGAGTTGGAGGTACTTAAGAGCCACGATTGAAAAATGGCCTCCTCCTCCAGCCTTTCATCGTTCAACCTTGCTACTGCCCACCTGGGGAATGGCGATGCTATTGCTCTGTGCTGGGTCCTTGTCTGTTGGAGCTTGAAGCGTATGTACCTGTGATCTGACAGAGACTCCAACAGCTGGACTTTCCACCCTACGACGTGTCCGGCCACAGCGGGGGTGGCGAATGTAATATCCACAATGGACCCCCCCTGAGGCCGTACACACATAAATACCGTGCCCCTATTTGCGAAATTATATCCGGCCGCTGTTGCCCATTCTAGCACCCATTGTCCCTGTCTATCCGTGACGGGGGATCCCCCAAGCCGGGTGTTTGGCGTTGAAATCCCCCATCACTAGCATCCGTCCAGTGGCCAATCTTCCACATGCTCTCTCTAGATTGTAGGTGCTCCTCATACTGCCTCAGGGTGAAGTTCGGCGAGAGGTACACACCTACAATTGTCAAATCCCCTAGCCACGCCGCCACATATCCTTCTTCCCTCTCCCTCAGGACCAGAGGTAGGGAGTTTGGATCCATTATCGCCACGGCTACCGTTTCATCTCTGTCCCCCAGCCATAAAGGGTTGTTCGGGACTGCGTAGGGTTCAGAGATGACGACAACGTCTACTTGCCATTCTCTTGCGCTGCCTAGTAGGAGATCTTGGGAGCGCAAGCAATGGTTTGTGTTGCCCTGCAGAAAACTGATCTGGTCGTAACTAGGCATTGAAATCCATCTCAGTCTCCCCCAGTGCCGACACACCTTCGTCTCCTTCTAGTGGTCGTCTTCTTTCCAATCTCTTGGCTCTTACTGCAGGCGGATGACATGCTCTGCTACCCATGATGTGGTTGCTTTTTTGGTTGGCTTCACTACAGATCAGGCATTTTGCGGCCACCGAACAATTGACCGCCTTATGGCCTGATTCGCCACACCTAAAGCACACCGTACTTCTGTCTTGCAGGGCTGGACATCTTGCTCTTGTGTGGCCCAGCCCCATGCATCTGAAACATCGCATGGGGAGGGCCTCCATCTGTCTCACCCTGGCACTTATCCAGCCTATCAAGAGCCTACCCTCTTCAAGAATCCTTTTGCCAGCTGAGATTGGGCACTTTGTCATAACTGCTCCCAATCCCCCTGGCCCTACCCTGATGTCCCCTACTTTGACGCCGTCCGGAGAACATCCCCCCTGTGCTGCCACTGCCTCCATGATCTCATCCTTGGTAACAGAGTCATCAAGGTCCAGCACTCTCATGTCTATGCACTTGACCGGGCGGGATACAATAATCTTGTTTCCAAATTTTTCCCTCAATTTCCCGGCCAGCGCATCAGCCTTCTCTGGGTTGTCCTCCCCAGAGAGTTCCAGGAGCCTAGCCCCTGTTGCCGCATGTCTGAGTCTTAATTCCTTCCTATCTATCTTTGATTCAGCCATGTCTATCTCCTTTTTGGCAGTTGTTTACCTGGCTGAAATTAGCCCCCTTCTCTATTTCCTCCGGCGGCAGTGTAATTACTACCGCGGCCGTTCTAGGTGGTTTGAGCCTTTTCTTTCTCCCTGTTCTCTTTCTTTTACCCTGGGTTTGGGATTGAGTTCCCGCCATAGAAGCGTTAGTGGTGCTATTCTGTTTAGCACTTTATTTCTTGGCGCCTGCCTTTTCCCTACCCTCTGCCTTCTCCTTTTTCCTTTCCCTCCTTGCTTTTTAACTACTTCAGAGTATGTCCCTTTGGTTTTGACTTTCTCTTGTTTTTTATCACCCTTCTTCTTCCTTGACACTACCTGCCATCCTTCTTCTTCACCAGAACTGGTTTCATCCGTATCCACATTTGCCTGGGATGTGGAGGGTTGTGGGTTTTTCCTATTTCCCTCCACTCTCTCAGACCTTTTTGGCGTTGTCGTTTCGTTCTCTTTTCTTTTTGTTCCGGCCTTCTCTCCGGTCTTCCTGTCTTCCCTTATGCCTTTTCCTTTTTTCCTTTTCTCTATTTTTATCAGCAGCTAACGGTGGCCTGCGTTTGATTTTAGGAAGAAGTCTTTCCTGTAACCCGTCTATTCTTGCGCTGACCAACGTTCCTGTCGACACCATTACCTCCCTCTTTATATCCTCTAACTTTTCCTCTAAGATTTTCTCTAACCATGAGGCTAATGATACGTCTGAGCCCAGTTCTCTGTCCCTCTGCATTCCCATCGGTCCCCTGGCCTTTCGTCCTTCTTTCAATAGTTTGGAATTCTCCTCATAACCCTTTCTGAGGCCTATCAATTCCTCCTTACATTTATTCACTTCAGAGGAGAGGCGTTTATTCTCCGCTTTCAGTCGCTCTATCTCCTGTTTGTAAGCCACCTCGCTCTCGTTTTTCTCACCTTTTTCTTTTCATCTCCTGGTTGATTATATTACCCCTATACGTCTTCCCTTTTAGGTATTTATTCCTTATTTCCTTCCTATAATCTCTTTCCTTCCCGCTTTCTTCTATCCGTGTTCCTGGATGAAACATGTAACTGTGTTCCATTCCTTCCTCGACTTCTTCCTCACTACTATATATTGGGATTTGTCTTTCCGGCCCTTCCCCGCCTTCCGACTCTCCTGCCACCCCTCCTGCTTTCTTGGGTGGTGGTGACACTGTGTCCGGGTCTATCCTTTCTTTCTCTCTTATCCCCGTCACTTCTTTATCCTTACTTTCTACTCCTACCCTTTTCCTTTTTTCCCCTCTTGTGCTTTCTTCTATGATCTTATTTCCCTCTATCATTTCATCCTCAGACATTGCTATTACGTCTGAGTCCGTAGTTTCCCCCCCTTCTTCTGGGGCTCCATCTTCACATTTCTGTCTCCTTCTTGCAACTTCTTTTTTGTACTGAGCGAACCCTGCGAAGTGCCCATTGGATATGGCTTGTCCCCTGGGAATTCCCTTCCGTTCGCTTTCTCTTTCCTGTTCTTCCTCCTCAGATGCTTGTACTTCCAGAGGTTCCTCTCTCTGATTTCCCTGTACTCCTTTCCTCCTCTGTCCTTTCCCCCCTTTCTTGGGGCTCTGTTTGTTTCGCGGATACACTTCTCCGGGAAACACTCCTCGTAACTCTTCTTTCTTTTTCCTTTTCCGTTTCTTTATCTATTATGGCTTTCTTCTTTCTTAATTCTGCCCCTTTATTAGACCTTACTACTGGTCCCATTTGGGTCTTAGCCTTCCCTGATTCTATGCTACTCTGGCTTCCTTCCCTTTTTTCACTTCTGCTGATTACTGTTGTTGCGCCATAACCCAGTACCACTTTTCCGCTTCCTTTTCCTACTTCTTCTGTCTTCTGTTCGGTCCCAGATGACCCTTCGATCTTTTCTTCTCCCATCCTTTCTATTTTTTGGCTCTGTTTTAACGCCCCTGAGCTTTGGCTATCACTTAGAGCGATTACTCCACTCTGCCGAGCGTGTGGAGCCTGTGACAGGTATTGACGCGATGAGTCAGCGCCATCACCTGTCACAGCGAGGGATTCTCCGCATCCCGCGGTACCCTCCGGCAGTACTTTGTTTTTATAATTCGCCTTATTCATGATTTTATTTCCCCTGTTAAGGCACGAGGAGCTCCTTTCCCCATTTTTTCCCCCCCATTTGGTTTTTTATAGAGGTGTACTTATACACTGTAGTCTTTGGGTGTACTCCTCTTGGTCCCCACCAACGGTGGCGGCCCCCGTTCCCGCACTACGTACGGGGTTACGGGCGTGGCCGATGGAGATCCATCCATGGAGAGAGATTAATTGGGTCTCACCAGTGGGTCTCACAGAGGTGGGTAAACCGCACACACCTGTGCGACGCACTGGTACGCATCGCCCACTATAAACAACGACGCCCCTGTCGTGGCTCGGAGACGAGCCTTTCCTCCCCTCCTAATCTCCTTGTTTCTGTTAGATGTCAAAATCGGTCGAGAAAAATTGAAATATTGTGTGTACAAGCCGTGTGTGTGCCAGCCAGGAAATCTCGCTGTTTCTAAAAGTTTGAGTGTTAAAGGATAACGAAGACCGTTTAGAAAACAGTCTTGTACGACAGTACGTATGACCATACGACCGTACTTTTTTTAGTATCGACCGTAGTACTAAGAAAGTATTGCATTTGAGAGTTATTTTCATTGGTTTTGTGACCGTTACTCAGGCTTTCAAAAACACGGGATCTAAGGGTGCATTAGCAATGTCTTAGCTAAGCACCTCATCATCATCATTAACACTTTTACGTCTCTACTGCAGGGGCTCAGGCCTTTCTATTGATATGATTAACCACAATGGGTTTTAACACCATAAATGCGGATTGGAGGGCATTATCAACTGCAAATGCAGCCGGGACCAACGGCTTAACGTACCTTCCGAAGCACGGAGTAACTCGATACAATATATTTTGGTCACCAATCCAAAATCGTCGTCTTATTTCTTACTAATTAAGCAACCAAAGCAGAGAAATCTGACGTATTAATCACACTCAGCTCCGTATCTCTCACCACCAGTAGCGATAGATCACATATTTTGTATATTATAAGAAGTTTCCAATTTGCCCACTCCTTCCATCTTGTCCTCCCTTTTCCTACATTGTAATAAAAATCTAAATTCATAACTTCATAGTAGAAACTTTTGTTACATTATGATATATTTTATTGTAGTCGTAGATTTGTAATTGATGGAACGTAACGATGTTGATATTTTTAGCCTCTTCCAATAGATGGCGTTAGTAGATAATCCTATTCCAAGTACAATTTGATGTTAATGATTTGAGAAAGCTGTCTTATCCACAGACAGACCCTATCCAAATAATTTTTTTTTTTTTTTTTGACGCTGAGAAATGCATTACGCATACCCGCTTCACCCTGCGCGGACTCCACGAGTGATATGGGACTCCTCCTGTGGCCCCACCCCCGAAGGGGCTAGACGGTAGTAAAGCCAGTTTTCCGAAAAAATAAAACAAAAATATATTTATTTATTGCTCAGATACTAAGTAGGTAAAGCTCTTGTGTTAAGGGAATTTGAAATAACAGTGCGAGAACCACCCAGACCTGTGACAATATTAGAAAAGTTCATTTTCTATATTAACCCGGCCGAGACTCGAGCGGGGGACCTCGAAAATAGAAAACAATAACATTCATCAAAATTGTTACAACTCGATACTCACAATAGCCTTCTCAACCTTCTCGATAGTCTTACCGCTGGGAAGCTTCGGGTCAGATGCAGAAGTAGCTTGAGCACCACCAAACAGAATACCTAAAGCCATGGCCAACACAAATATCATTAAGATCTTCATGTATTCAACATGAACACAAGACGGCACTAAGGATCTAGGGCTCTGGGATGCGATCGCCTAACTCTCTAGCCGAATATATAACATCTTCGTTTTCGATATCGGTTAAAAACTTACTACATTATACTATAGGTGATTCGCGACTGTATAACCCTTTCAGACCTGATTTTTTTGTTTTATGAGGTTTATAAGAGCCGATTTTATTCCAATTAAATTATTTCCTATTGAGCATGGAAACAAAAAAAAACTAGTATTCTTAGATTATTTTCCGAGAAAATTTATTTTTTTTTTATGTTACCAAATGTGGACATTCGGCTTAAGTGATGAAAATAAAAAATGTATGGGCTTCAAACGATAAATACCAAATAGTTAGTTTATAAATAATATTTATTATAAAAGTAAGTATATTCAAATAAAATCTAATCCAACATCTTCAAAACAAAAAATATATCTTCTAACAAAATGAAAAACATAAAAAACCTTCTAAACAAAACAAGAAAATAATTATAGGAACTTCAGTTACTTATGTATGGAAACTTAGGAAACAATTTTTGTCTTTGGTCAGACACAAGTGCACTTTGCACTTTATGCATTTGATGCGGGATTTCCCTTTGCATCCCGCTAACTTGCACCGCGTTCCAGAGCCATCGTCATGAGCTGGAAAGTGACCAACACCATCTCGAGCGATTTCACTTGATGGACGTACTTCTCCCGGTCTTCTTGGAACAATTACCGGTAAAGGACTGCTGGAACTACACGGACGACCCCTTTTAGCAGCTGATATTTTGTTTCGGAGAACTAAGCTTTCAGCTAGGTGTCGACGAAAGTGAAGAAGTGTGAGCCGTTTTGCTTTTGGTATCCCGAGCAAGTCATTATCCATATCATACTCACGGTAGGCTTGAACAACTGTCAGATCTGATGCATGAAATATCATCCGTAAAGACCACTTCTTCGACTTTACGAAGGTCCTGTAATAACTCATAAGTTGATCAAGGAGATCAACCCCTCCCATGGCGTGATTGTACTTCTTCACGATTTCAGGCCTCTCAACTTCAATAAATCTCTTCTCTGTTTTGGACCATCTTTTCACCATATCTTTTTCTCCTATGCCAATAAAATTGGATGCTAAGTTGGCTGGCTTGTTATCAAGCCATTTTACCATAGTAACATCCCCATCCGTACTACAAATCTCTTCAGCAAAACCCCTTGGTTTCTTTTTTATATCTTTGTCACTGAGCAATGGTGGCCTTGAAAATCTATTGACACGGGCTGTACAGGTAGCCATTACACCTTTGTGTTTCAAAATTTGGAGCATGTAATAAGACGAGAAGTAATTATCGCAGTATAACTCATGACCTCTACTCTCACCGACTCTTTTTATTAGATGTAATACTACTGATGCGCCAAAACCAACTTTTTTTATCAACGTCCTATCCAATTCTGGAATGGAATTTTGATAAATTATAAAATCATAGGCGCGGCCATTTTTCCCACACAAGAAGAATAGCTTGATTCCCCATGGACAAGGTTTACCTTTGACATATTGCTTAGCAGAATGTCTCCCTGTAAAGGGAACTATTTGTTCATCAACACACAATTCTCTTTCTACTGGTAGTTCTAAGCATCGGCTTCGGAATGCATCATAGATTGGCCTTACTTTATAGAATACGTCTGTGCAATTTGTGGGCTTTTTCATATTATCTACTAAATGTAAATTGTTGCGAAGTTCAAAAAATCTATCTCTTGCCATATTGTTAGTAAAAAGAGGTATGCTAACGTGGTTTTCCCAATACATTCTCAAAACTGGATAGTTGAATACTCCCGTTGCCATATGTAATCCAAATAAAATTTCTATTTCATTGCTGGACGTAGGCTTATATCTGGTTTTTCCTGATTGCACAGCATAAAGGTTTGTCATTTCAGCCATTTGTTCAAAAAGCCATACAGGAACATATTTATGGTAGTAATCAAGAGGATCTTGCACGGCGGGATCTAAAGTTATTGGTAGATAGAAATAAGTTGGTATTGTGTTATTAATTTGTCTATGCCTCCACTTGATATTCTGTTTTGGTGTAAGATAATCGAAAATCTCACCACTATTCAGCGTAGCTTGCTCCTCTTCGCTCTCCTCAATATCCGACTCTCTCGGCTCCTCGGGCTCAGGCCCGTAATCGAAAGCTGACCTTCCTTCGCCTTCACTGTCTTCATTTTCATCAGGGGGGTTAGGAGAGGTATACTCTCTTTGATTCTGAGTTATTACATCGGCACCCAACCGATCATGTTTCGTGTATGGGACATTATTATTATTTCCTACATCCTCATCATCCGAAGACAGCTCCAACTCCGACAAGTTACCATTTTCCAAAATTCTCAGTGCATCCCTCGAGAACATGATGTGATCACGAATGATCCTGAAAGACACTATTTAAAACTTAATCATGCAAATTTTAGCATAACTTATAATACATATCACAAGAAAAAAAACTTTATTCACTAATTGCAACATATTTACCTATTTGGAAAAAAAATTTAATCAAAACCTACTGTCCGCGTTTGTGGACATATCGAATATTCGCAATTTATTGTACAAATAACTAAATATTTGTTTGTTAAACACTTTGTTCTTTGTCTATATAGCATAAAATATCGATTTATATTTATTTCAAGATATATCTAATAGAAAAGCCTGAAATTTTAAAGAAAATAAATCACTTACCTACCCGCTTCAAAGATTCGCCGGTATCTGACCGAAAATGGCTGAGAACATACACATACGTATCAATAGATGGAGCTAGTGGTATCGTTTTTAGTAATTTATTATGTTCGCAAGCGATGACAACAGATTTAGTTACGTAAAATTTAATTTTAGTAGGAAAAATACACAAAACTTTAATGTCCTCAATTGTGCACGGTAGGTCTGAAAGGGATAAGATATTAATGAAGGGTCGTTTCATGAGTTGTTTTTGTTTAGATAGTAGGATTCAATAGACAGGCTTATCTTTTGTGTTCAATTAGAACAAATTAGACATCACTAAGAAGTTCTAAGATTCCTTAGGGCTCTAAGACTCTCTAGGGCTCTAAGACTCTCTAGAGAATGCGACTGCCTTGGGTCTAACTCTCTAGCCTTGATTCTAGTCATAGGATAAGACATTTTAGCGATATTAGCACAAAATTTAGTTACGTGTTACTATTTTGACATGTCTTTTGGTGAATAAATTTGGGATAAATGACTCAGTAACACTGCATCAAATCCATAATCATCATCATTCTTTATAGTTCGCGCGTTGTTACTAGAGTACATGTAAAAGTAATAATGTGAAATATAATATCGTCATAGCATCGATAAGATGTCGTAACGTATAGCTAAAATCATGGCTAGAGAGCTTAGCGGTTACTCTGCTGATCATTGACAATATTAATGCCGTCAGACATATGTAACTCAAGATTGGAAATAATTATTAGATGAGACGGAGCACAACTTCCCATTGTTCTTTCGTTTCACAACTTTCTTCAGTAACGAGCTAGCCTCACGAACTTCGTGTCTCGAAAAAGGTAAAAAAAAACTTTGTAATTTTATGGTAGAAAATGTTATGTTTTATTACAACGTTACAATTATTTCAATAACAATTATATAGATCGATTTAAGTGAAGTTAACAACATTTTCAATTTCAATATGTCGAATGAAAATGATAATATTCTTTTTATTCCGTAAACTTGGTAACTATTAAGTTAAACAATGAAATTTAATTGAAAAAATAACTTCATTTTCCAAACTAAAAAGTGATTCAATTATTTTGTTCTATACTAAAACATCAATTAAGCTAGAAGCAGAAACAAGTACGACTTTACCGTTAACCGTATGAATATTTGCTATCTTTGGTAAATAAAGAACTAATTAATTTAATTATAACTATGTCTCTTGATGATTTTGCAAAGATGTCTTAAAGAAATACTTGAATTTTCACGGAATATAACAATAAATACATTATTATTAACACAGTAAAAATTAATTGTTGTTTCCATTTTTGGGATTGGTGTATACTTCTTGAGCTGTGCCTGCTGCGCACAAAATGTCGGCGATTGTTTTCTGAAAAGAAAATAATGGGTTAATAATAAGAAATGTATGAGTACCTATTGAAAAACCAAAAGTGAAAAATAAAAACTACGATTACTTGTTTCAAACTAATAATATAAAAATAATAATAAATCTAAAACAACTTCATATGCGTAGCTCAAATCCAAAAGTGAACCGTTTGTATTATATCTCAAACGACGAAGATACCACACAATATACACCTAGATCCGACACAATATTGAAAAATTAATTTTCCATATAGACCCAGGGCCTGATTGTCTAATTTTGTAAACTATTATATTTTGAAAGCATTTCAAGTTGACATTTGAAAGATATTCACGAACTTCACGAAAAACTATTTGAACTTTGAAAGAGATTTTGATCGCGACATATTTTTTAAAGATATTAAATGATTTCGTCAATAAACCTTCTGAACTGAACAATTTCAAACGAAAGTGTTGAATGTTAACTGCAGTCTTTCAACGTTCGTTTCAAAAGCAATTGCGACTTCAAACGTTACATAAATATATAAATTGCTCCCACAATCACTATAGCTCTAAAAGGAATCGGGATTGGCGTTGAAATTGGACAATTATACCACTGGCCGGATGTGGAACTTCAGAAATGGCGACTCATAACCACTTGACCATAAAAAAGTCATCAAATTTTTAGTCAATTATTTGCAACTCGATACTCACAACAGTATTTCCAACCTTCTTGATAGTTTCACCGCTGGGCAGCTTCGGGTCAGGTGCAGGAGCAGCTTGAGCACCACCAAGCAGCATACCGAAGAAAGCCATAGCCAATACGAATATGACTGAGATCTTCATGTTGAATATTTATTTTAATTCCAGTAATTCCAAGAGACTTGTTTCTCAGAGACGGAGCAACTCTCAATGTGCCCAGACCTTACAACACATTCATTATAAAGCAAATAATAATTATACTGATTTTCCTAGTTGTTATGTAATATTTCCGCCGAATAATTTGGGATATCCCATTTATACTCACAAGAATAAATAAATGAGTTATGAATACATTCCTTAGTGTAATACAAATATAATTTTAAAAATCTAGATGATACAATTGACAGCGTTTTCTAATTAACGATTCATATCTCAAGATAAAGTTTCATGACTGTATCTTTGACAATGTTAAACCTCCATAAATGCTTTACATCTCTATTTCAATCTTTTTCTATACTATTATTTATTTATAATATTATCTAACGAGAAAAGGATTCAATGTCTATTTCGACGACCACAAAGAACACGGATATCTACAAAATATGATTTTACAGGAAAGCGTTTTAAAGATTTGAAGTGTACTAACTTTTATAATAAACAAGTATTATTTTCCAAATTTGGCTAATTTACTAAACAAAAATATACCTACTAAGTGGTAATCGCAGATATTGTATTTACTGTGTACTTTACGAAAAACAATCAGGTGACTTTATTTACTTCTTGCCAATAACTACACTAAACTTGTATACATATCTTTGTAAACGACGGGTTTGTTAACTTTTAAACTACTAAATTTATAAGTTATAATCTTTCAACAGTTAATATTTAATTTTTTTCTTATATATAAAATGCGTTTATAAATCTAACTAGCTTTAACCCGCGACTTCGTCTGCGTGGTATGGTTACTTTGGGCAGCATATATTTTCCAAAAACACTGTTGTTTCTCGAGCTGATGATGACATTACCTTGATGTTTAAGTTCGAAGATACTACAAAAAAAAAACAACAAATATCCAATAAGTTTCAGCACTTTATCTTTGAAAACTTTAGAGATATTAATCCAATCCAATCCAATTTGAAATACAAATGAAAAAATAGTTCTGAAGTTTACACAAAACTTAATCGAAGACGTAGTCTACGCAAAATTCTTTGATAGAAACGTTAGCGCAGATTACTTTATCATAAACGGCATCTAGTATAGCAAAGCTTAAATTTTTTACTTCATTTTATTTTAAAACTTACTACTCTACTATCAACCCTTTTTTGATTTCAAAGGAATGAATTTATAAAGTAATTGTAAGCATTTTTTAATAAAAGAGTTAGCAAGAGTAGCTCGATTGCGTAGTGATAAGCGCCGCCGCCCGCAGTTGTTGTAATTAAGCAACTTTCGCAAGGGTCGGTCAAGAGATGGGTGGCCAAAAAATATTATCTCAAACAACTCTATGTTTCGGAAGACATGTTAAGACGTTGGTCCCGACTGCATTTGCATTCACTAATACTCTTTCTCTACTCTTCGGCTCCAATCCACATTTGGCCAGCGTGGAGTTTCATGACACATCCTCCTTAACCATCCATAAAGAAGACTGCAGAGAAGACGTAAAAAGGCTGATGATGAAGCATTTTTTTGTCTTGTTGGGAACAATGAAAAAGTCCGATTGTATCAGAATGCTAACCAGTCGTTTATTACTTTAACCTGATTCAAAAAAGAAACATAATCCAGTCAGTCGCCCGGATTGCGGAACGTCATAGGTGCGAATGCCATCTCAGAGTGCCAGGGATAAAGTGGATTTTTTAAGTATTTTTCATTAAGAATATTCTTCAGTATAGCATTTCGAATGCAAAAGTCATCATCATCGACCTTTTACGTCCCCACTGCAGGGGCTCAGGCCTTCCTTAAGTTAGTCCTGAATGGTTAAGGAGGATGGGCCATGACCCTCCACGCTAACCCAATGTGGATTGGAGGGTATTAGCGACTGTAAATGCAGCCGGGACCGACGGCTTAACCTGCCTTTCGAAATACGTAGTAGCTCGAGATAATAATTTTTTGGTCATCCATCCCGTGACCAAATTTGCGAAAGTTGCTTAACGACAACGAACGCGGGCGGTAGCGCTTATCCACTGCGCCACCGAGCTAATGCAATATTTATCAAATATAATAACAAAATATAATTTTAGTTAATTATCATTAAATTTTCTAGAATTTACTCGGAAAACATATTTTTTTATTTAATTATCTTTAAAAAATACTTATATGCATATTCTTTCACAAAAAGGTATCACTTAAACCACTTGAGTTTGTGTGTGATACATTACACTCATGTAGTCCATATAAACATATAACAATAAACAGTCCATATAAACATATCATTCCGTTGATTATTTCCTTATTATCTTTACCTTTATTTTCTTTTACAACGGAATATTAAAACAAAACACAAAATAAGGAATAATACAACAGAACTGGCACCAATAAGTATTTGTACAAACTTACAAGCAAAACTATTCCATAAATTTACATACATTCAGCAATACTGAGATAAGAAATGTGCTTTTAATTTATATTTAATATTATTTTTTGTGATTACATCACGTAAGGAGGTGAGTAAAGAATTAATCAGTCGTGGAATTATGAATGCGCTCGTCCGCTCACCGTAGTAATTCTTTGCTGATTCAATAACTAGTTTATGTTGTGCTATTCGTCGTGTAAACATAGGTGATTTATTTCGACTTGTAACTTAGATATATTGGTGTTACATTTTAGGAAAGGTGATTTGATATGCATTAACTTAGTTTTTTGTGCATTGATGACGAGACCCATATCGTGGCACCACATACATAACCTATTAAAGTCCTTTTGTAGTTGAAAACTAATTTCTTTTAGGTTACTGCCTTCGATTAGCAGGCAAGTGTCATCAGCAAACTGGAACGATTTGCAATTATGATAGATAGTATCCATATCGTTACGTATGCTAAGAAATGTAAGGGTCCACAGACTGATCCCTGTGCTGTGCCATGAGAAACAGGAAATCTGTCACAAAGACAGTTAGCAATTTGTAGTTGATATTTCCTATTGCTTAGGTATATCTTACCCCTATTATAAGAATGAACTTGAAGTTAGGTAGTAAATCAGAGCAAGTTGGAACTTGGTTTCAGCATACACAAAGAAAAACATTCTAAAATTCATAAGTGTCAAAAGTCAAAATAGTTCTAAAATTAAATAGTAATAAAAAAAGCTCTGGGCATAGAATTATTAATTTCCACATGTGAAATAAAAACTAAATAAATGTAAGATGGAAAGCAAATCTATAAAGATCTTGTAATTTATCCCAATTTATCTCTCTAAACACATGGCAAATTAGTATCGTCCCGCTTTTTCCATGTGTACATTCAACAGCATTACAAATCTGTCTTACTCCATTTCATTTTAAATCTTAATACGTTGAGATTCGAAATAAAACAACAGAAAAAAAATTTACATATTTAGGTAAACTGACGTGAAGTGCGTGTATGTAACCTTTTTAAAATATCCTGCTATTAGTGACGTCACACTAACCATGCATACCTACAAAGCGTATAACCTCGGTACAGGAAATCCACAAGATTAGAAATATATTGTCGTCATAGGATTAACCCGAAACGGAACTATAAGTTTGAAGCATAGATAGCTGTCTCGCAAAAATATAAAACCTATTGCAGCTTTAAATTCAGATGATGTTTCCCCAATCAATTAACAAAGGAGGAATAAATCGTTGGTGCCGTAGGCAAACCCCTAGTTTAGACATCATACAATGAAAACTGTATTATATTTAAATTATGAAAAATGCCTAAAAAATCCACTTGGTTCCTGCCACACTGAGCTACCCAGGAATTTCTTTTTTTTTTTTGACGCTGTGAAATGCATTCCGCATGTCCGCTCCCCCCATGCGCTGGGGTTCACGGGGTCTGTGGGACTCCTCCTGTGCTCCCACCCCCAGAATGGGGGCTAGACAAGAAACAGGAGTTTACCCACTAAAACTCAGCGATGTCCCTCTCATGGTAGGCGAGGCGCGGGATCGGCCCGGAGGCTACCCAGGACCTAACAGGACTCACGAATTTATCAAGCACTTGTTACTTTTTCGCTTCTATAGAGCGTGTTCTCATCAATGTTCAGGCAATTCACCCAAACAGCCGAAAGAAAGATTTTCACAAATATTTAAACTATCGATAAAGATGAAAATTTGTACTAATTATTATAATTGATCAATTTCACATTCACATGGCTATAAATGCTTAAAAAATCCACCTAATTGTGAATGCGAAATTTATAAAATATTATATTCAAATAAGTTCTCAAATTTCTTTTTTTATATACCCATCAAGAGCATTCAACAACAGCCTACGATAAAAACAATACTTTACATTTTACAAGCATTTGAAGCGGTTTACTCGATTAAGGTACGAGTACCGTAATCGGAAATTGATCATCAATTTCTTTTTTTTTACATTCAACTAATAAAAACATACTTAGTTTTAAATAAATATAATACGTTAATAGTAAAAAAGTAGGTAATGCATTTCAACAAATGCTGGTGTAATACGCTTCACATTACTAATTGCGTTATTAAATAAGGACAAAAAATCCTCGATCAGGGATATGGGACTTAATATAATTATATCATCAAGTTTATATTAGTAACGAATGTATTTTAAATTCATTTATTTAATCTTGGACAATTGAAATATACCAAACTATTCGACGGGAATAACAACTAGAAAAATTTGTCCAATTATTATTTGATTTATAATGAATCTGTTGTAAGGTTTGGGCACATTGAGAGTTGCTCCGTCTCTGAGAAACAAGTCTAATGGAATTACTGGAACTAAAATAAATATTCAACATGAAGATCTCAATCATATTCGTATTGGCTATGGCTTAGTTCGGTATGCTGCTTGGTGGTGCTCAAGCTGCTCCTGCACCTGACCCGAAGGTGCCCAGCGGTAAAACTATCAAGAAGGTTGGAAATGCTATTGAGAGTATCGAGTTGCAAATAATTGACTAAAAATTTGATGACTTTTTTATGGTCGAGTGGTTATGAGTCGCCATTTCTGAAGTTCCACATCCGGCCAGTTGTATCATTATCCAATTTCAACGCCTATCCCGATTCCTTTCAGAGCTGTAGTGATTGTGGGAACAATTTCTTTATTTATGTAACGCTTGAAGTCGCAACCACTTTTAAAACAAATGATGACTTTGAAAGATTGCAGTTAGCATTCAGCTCTTTCGTTTGATATTGTTCAATAGCTTTCAAAGATATTTATGTCTAACAGCTGCTTTAGATAGTTCCGATTAAGGTCTTATTAACGAAATCATCTTTCAAATATCTTTCAAAATTAGACAATTAGGCCCTGGGTCTATGTGGAAAAAATGTAATTTTTCAATATTGTGTCGGATCTAGGTGTATATTGTGAGGTATCTTCGTCATTTGAGATATAATACAAACGGTTCTCTTTTGGATTTGAGCTACGCATATGAAGTTGTTTTTATATTATTACTTAGAAACAAGTAATCGTAGTATTTATATTTTTCACTTTTGGTTTTTCAATAGGTACATTTCTTATTATTAACCACAATATTTTATTTTCAGAAAACTGGCTTTGACATTTTAAGCGCAGCAGGCACAGCTCACGAAGTATACACCAATGTCAATATATTATACAAGTTATTAATTTGTATAATATTAATAATGTATTTATTTCTTGATATATTCACAGAAAATTCAGCTATTTTTAAGGCAGCTTTTCAAAATCATCAAAAGATATAGTGCTAGCCATTGTTATCTGTATAATGTAAGCTTATTCTATCAATATCAGAATATAGTTCACTAATTAATTTATTAATTTCTTTATTTATCAAAGATAGCAAATACCCATGCGGTTAACGGAATCATACATGTTTCTGCTTCTAGCTTAATTGATGTTTTTGTTTAGATCAAAATAGTTGAATCATTTTTAGTTTGGAAATTAAAGTTATTTCAAATATTCTAAAATTATATTATATAATTATAATAATAATAATAATAATAATCATTTATTCTCTCAACACAAAATTATGTACATACATGTGAGTCTTAAGATTCTTAAAAATATTTTGTATCTTAATTTTGTGAGAGACTGGAGCCCGAAATTGGTTTCAGTAGAAACCTGTGTGTCAGGTCACCAGGATCTCCCCATAGATAAAATATATCATAAATGAAGAACCAAAACGAAAGAGAATGCAGTCAAAATGTCGCCATTTTATGAGGAGATATCTATATTTGAGTCTATACATATATGTGTGAACGCGCGCGCGCGCGTGTGTGTGTGTGTGTGTGTGTGTGTGTGTGTGTGTGTGTGTGTATGTGTGTGTGTGTGTGTGTGTGTGAGTGTGAGTTAACAATGTGGAGACTGAATTTATTACTTGTGTATATAAAATTATTTAAGATGGTAAGTTGTGACCTTTTATTGTTTACTTTTTTTTTTTTTTTCCAACCAAACATTTACTTAAGTGGGATAAGAAGGTTTTCAGTAGCTTGATAGTCAAGGGTTTTTAGGTATTTAGTCACAGTTGATTTGCAAGCGTATTTCGGAAGGTGGTAAATATTGAGTTTTTTATATGTTTATGATATGAGTAATTTAATAGTTACTAAGTTAACGGAATTAAAAGGGGGCGTCCATAAATTACGTGAGATGTTTAAGGGGGGAGGGAGTCGAGTCAAATCTCATCTAATCTCACGTTGGAGAGAGGGGGGGGTCTCGGCAAATATCACGCAATTTTTAAAATAAGGCTCGGTGCGGGGAATCCCTCATAGCGAGACAAGTCTAAGATTAAGATCATTCACTAATTCGTTGGAAAGAAAATAATTTCATTCGTACTTTGACATTATACATCACTCCTGATTGTCAAACCACTATAGGTACTCGTTTTATGCCAAATAGCTCAATTTAATTTGAATTTACGGTACAATGTAGCCCGTCCTTTGTTTTCGCGCCACTGTCAGCTGAACGTGTGACTCGATGAATGAGAGAATATTAACATTTTCATTCGAAACATTTACACAATTTTTTTTTACCGTCTCTAAAATCCCATAACCCGTATAATTACGTTGTATTAAAACGTAACATTTTATAATATGGAGATACAAAGCTTTTACACCTTTTTGGAGACACGAAGTAAGTTTTGAAACGGTAGAGCAAAGGGGACGTCGACTGTGCTCCATCCCATCCAAAAACATTTCCAATGTTGATTCACAGATGTCTTACGACTGCGTAAATATTGTAAATGATCAGCAGAGCGACCGCTTATCTAGCCATGATTATAGCCGTAGGGTATGACATCTTATCGATGCTATGGCGATATTTCGTGTCATTTTCCCTAATAATTAAATTATAATTAATCTAATAATTAGTCTATTAGTACATCAAAGGAAACAAATTATACTTGTGATAATTTATGTGTACCTATCCTTAAAGTACCTTAATTCCTAAGATATTACCAAGGTGTATTTATAAAAATCTGCATTATCGAAATCTGTTATCATTATAATTCTTCATAACATCAATTCCAAAGCCAAAATAATAAAAAAACATCAATGCAGCGAGTACAGCTCACGATGTTTATCAGCACCTAAAGAACAAGAAACCCTACAATGATGAGACAAAATCAAGTAACACAAATAGAAGTGTAATCACTGGGGGAAAACGAAGAGGGTGCCAATTCAAACCTCATTGTTGAAATTAGCATCACGATGTACAGTCGACAACACGTCAGGTTACATAAAACTTCACTTGATTTAAAACCTTAATGCGTTTTCGTTAGATGTCAAAATCGGTCGAGAAAAATTGAAATATTGTGAAAGTTTGGATGTTAAAAGAAAACGAAGATCGTTTAGAAAACAGTTTTGTACGACAGTGCGTATGACCATACGACCGTACTTTTTTTATTATCGACTGTGGTACTAAGAAAGTATTGCATTTGAGAGATATTTTCATGACCGTTACTCAGGCTTTCAAAAACACGGGATCTAAGGGTGCATTAGCAATGTCTTAACTAAGCACCTCATCATCATCATTAGCCATTTTACGTCTTTACTGCAGGGGCTCAGGCCTTTCTATTTATATGATTAACCACAATGGGTCTTAACACCATAAATGCGGATTGGAGGGCATTAACAACTGCAAATGCAGCCGGGACCAACGGCTTAACGTACCTTCCGAAGCACGGAGTAACTCGATACTATATATTTTGGTCACCGATCCAAAATCGTCGTCTTATTTCTTACTTATTAAGCAACCAAAGCAAAGAAATCTGACGTATTATAAAAACGTATTCCTATCAAATGAACACATAGATTGTATGTACATTTTACTGGATGGGGAGAATCAGACTAGAAATTGTTCGTTAATCACACTCAGCTCCGTATCTCTCACCACCACTAGCGATAGATCACATATTTTATATATTATAAGAAGTTTCCAATTTGCCCATTCCTTCCATCTTGTCCTCCCTTTTCCTACATTGTAATAAAAATCTAAATTCATAACTTCATAGTAGAAAGTTTTGTTACATTATGATATATTTTATTGCAGATATAATAACGAAATTAATAAATAACAGTTTATACATACATAATTAATTAAACATTAAATCTTGTTTTTATTTTTTATATTATTATATACATTGTGAGCCGCGCTTGCGGCGCTGAGAAAACCAAAGCCAGTATTCCGAAAAAATAAAAAAAAATATATTTATTTATTGCTCAGATACTAAGTAGGTAAAGCTCTTGTGTTAAGGGAATTTGAAATAATAGTGCGAGAACCACCCAGACCCGTGACAATATTAGAAAAGTTCATTTTCTATATTAACCCGGCCGAGACTCGAGCGGGGGACCTCGAAGATAGAAAACAATAATATTCATCAAAATTGTTACAACTCGATACTCACAATAGCCTTCTCAACCTTCTCGATAGTCTTACCGCTGGGAAGCTTCGGGTCAGATGCAGAAGTAGCTTGAGCACCACCAAACAGAATACCTAAAGCCATGGCCAATACGAATATCATTGAGATCTTCATGTATTCAACATGAACACAAGACGGCACTAAGGATTTCCAAGACTCTCCTCTAGGGCTCTGGGATGCGATCGCCTAACTCTCTAGCCGAATATATAACATCTTCGTTTGTGATATCGGTAAAAAACTTACTACATTATACTATAGGTGATTCGCGACTGTATAAGATATTAATGAAGGGTCGTTTCATGAGTTGTTTTTGTTTAGATAGTAGGATTCAATAGACAGGCTTATCTTTTGTGTTCAATTAGAACAAATTAGACATCACTAAGAAGTTCTAAGACTCCTTAGGGCTCTAAGACTCTCTAGGGCTCTAAGACTCTCTAGAGAATGCGACTGCCTTGGGTCTAACTCTCTAGCCTTGATTCTAGCCATAGGATAAGACATCTTAGCAATATTAGCACAAAATTTAGTTACGTGTTACTATTTTGACATGTCTTTTGGTGAATAAATTTGGGATAAATGACTTATCAAATCCAAAATCATCATCATTCTTTATAGTTCGCGCGTTGTTACTAGAGTACATGTAAAAGTAGTAATGTGAAATAAAATATCGTCATAGCATCGATAAGATGTCGTATCGTATGGCTAAAATCATGGCTAGAGAGCTTAGCGGTTACTCTGCTGATCATTGACAATATTAATGCCGTCAGACATATGTGACTCAAGATTGGAAATAATTATTAGATGAGACGGAGCACAACTTTCCATTGTTCTTTCGTTTCACAACTTTCTTCAGTAACGAGCTAGCCTCACGAACTTCGTGTCTCGAAAAAGGTAAAAAAAAACGTTGTAACTTTATGGTAGAAAATGTTATGTTTTATTACAACGTTACAATTATTTCAATAACAATTATATAGATCGATTTAAGTGAAGTTAACAACATTTTCAATTTCAATATGTCGAATGAAAATGATAATATTCTTTTTATTCCGTAAACTTGGTAACTATTAAGTTAAACAATGAAATTTAATTGAAAAAATAACTCCATTTTCCAAACTAAAAAGTGATTCAATTATTTTGTTCTATACTAAAACATCAATTAAGCTAGAAGCAGAAACAAGTATGACTTTACCGTTAACCGTATGAATATTTGCTATCTTTGGTAAATAAAGAACTAATTAATTTAATTATAACTATGTCTCTTGATGATTTTGCAAAGATGCCTTAAAGAAATACTTGAATTTTCACGGAATATAACAATAAATACATTATTATTAACACAATAAAATTAATTGTTGTTTCCATTTTTGAGATTGGTGTATACTTCTTGAGCTGTGCTTGCTGCGTCCAAAATGTCGGCTATTGTTTTCTGAAAAGAAAATAATGGGTTAATAATAAGAAATGTATGAGTACCTATTGAAAAACCAAAAGTGAAAAATAAAAACTACGATTACTTGTTTCAAACTTATAATATAAAAATGATAATAAATCTAAAACAACTTCATATGCGTAGCTCAAATCCAAAAGTCAACCGTTTGTATTATATCTCAAACGACGAAGATACCACACAATATACACCTAGATCCGACACAATATTGAAAAATTAATTTTTCCACATAGACCCAGAGCCTGATTGTCTAATTTTGTAAACTATTATATTTTGAAAGCATTTCAAGTTGACATTTGAAAGATATTCACGAACTTCACGAAAAAGTATTTGACCTTTGAAAGAGATTTTGATCGCGACATATTTTTTAAAGATATTGAATGATTTCGTCAATAAACCTTCTGAATTGAACAATTTCAAACGAAAGTGTTGAATGTTAACTGCAGTCTTTCAACGTTCGTTTCAAAAGCAATTGCGACTTCAAACGTTACATAAATATATAAATTGCTCCCACAATCACTATAGCTCTAAAAGGAATCGGGATTGGCGTTGAAATTGGACAATTATACCACTGGCCGGATGTGGAACTTCAGAAATGGCGACTCATAACCACTTGACCATAAAAAAGTCATCAAATTTTTAGTCAATTATTTGCAACTCGATACTCACACTAGTATTTCCACCCTTCTTGTTAGTTTTACCGCTGCGCAGCTTCGGGTCAGGTGCAGGAGCAGCTTGAGCACCACCAAGCAGCATACCGAAGAAAGCCATAGCCAATACGAATATGACTGAGATCTTCATGTTGAATATTTATTTTAATTCCAGTAATTCCAAGAGACTTGTTTCTCAGAGACTGAGCAACTCTCAATGTGCCCAGACCTTACAACACATTCATTATAAAGCAAATAATAATTATACTGATTTTCCTAGTTGTTATGTAATATTTCCGCCGAATAATTTGGGATATCCCATTTATACTCACAAGAATAAATAAATGAGTTATGAATACATTCCTTAGTGTAATACAAATATAATTTTAAAAAATCTAGATGATACAATTTACAGCGTTTTCTAATTAACGATTCATATCTCAAGATAAAGTTTCATGACTGTATCTTTGACAATGTTAAGCCTCCATAAATGCTTTACATCTCTATTTCAATCTTTTTCTATACTATTATTTATTTATAATATTATATGTCGCATCATCATTACGAAGATCGTTTGATTTAGTTTCTTTTATTTTAATTGCTAGTTACTCGATTACTTAATTACTCGATTGTAAAGAGAGCGTGATCATCGCTACTTTTAATTTTATTAGAATGGTGACACTGACTTTGACAGTTCGTTAATAAAAACCAAGTTGCCGCCATTTTGGCACGCATTCTGTTTCCGATCGCCGAGGAGTAAAGACATCTGACGACATCACGCTCATCTCGTTATATTTTCGTATGAAAAGTGAAAAAATGGAACAAATCCACGTTGGTATACACGCCTGCAGTGTTATTTAAAGATAGTCCTCCGATATGTACAATCTATTTGGGCTTCGTAATAACCCATTCGGACTACCCGCCGTTATATATAAAGAGAAAAGGATTCAATGTCTATTTCGACGACCACAAAGAACACGGATATCTACAAAAATATGATTTTACAGGAAAGCGTTTTAAAGATTTGAAGTGTACTAACTTTTATAATAAACAAGTACTATTTTCCAAATTTGGCTAATTTACTAAACAAAAATATACCTACTAAGTGGTAATCGCAGATATTGTATTTACTGTGTACTTTACGAAAAACAATCAGGTGACTTTATTTACTTCTTGCCAATAACTACACTAAACTTGTATACATATCTTTGTAAACGACGGGTTTGTTAACTTTTAAACTACTAAATTTTTAAGTTATAATCTTTCAACAGTTAATATTTAATTTTTTTCTTATATATAAAATGCGTTTATAAATCTAACTAGCTTTAACCCGCGACTTCGTCTGCGTGGTATGGTTACTTTGGGCAGCATATATTTTTCAAAAACACTGTTGTTTCTCGAGCTGATGATGACATTACCTTGATGTTTAAGTTCGAAGATACTACAAAAAAAAAACAACAAATATCCAATAAGTTTCAGCACTTTATCTTTGAAAACTTTAGAGATATTAATCCAATCCAATCCAATTTGAAATACAAATGAAAAAATAGTTCTGAAGTTTACACAAAACTTAATCGAAGACGTAGTCTACGCAAAATTCTTTGATAGAAACGTTAGCGCAGATTACTTTATCATAAACGGCATCTAATATAGCAAAGCTTAAATTTCTTACTTCATTTTATTTTAAAACTTACTACTCTACTATCAACCCTTTTTTGATTTCAAAGGAATGAATTTATAAAGTAATTGTAAGCATTTTTTAATAAAAGAGTTAGCAAGAGTAGCTCGATTGCGTAGTGATAAGCGCCGCCGCCCGCAGTTGTTGTAATTAAGCAACTTTCGCAAGGGTCGGTCAAGAGATGGGTGGCCAAAAAATATTATCTCAAACAACTCTATGTTTCGGAAGACATGTTAAGACGTTGGTCCCGACTGCATTTGCATTCACTAATACTCTTTCTCTACTCTTCGGCTCCAATCCACATTTGGCCAGCGTGGAGTTTCATGACACATCCTCCTTAACCATCCATAAAGAAGACTGCAGAGAAGACGTAAAAAGGCTGATGATGAAGCATTTGTTTGTCTTGTTGGGAACAATGAAAAAGTCCGATTGTATCAGAATGCTAACCAGTCGTTTATTACTTTAACCTGATTCAAAAAAGAAACATAATCCAGTCAGTCGCCCGGATTGCGGAACGTCATAGGTGCGAATGCCATCTTAGAGTGCCAGGGATAAAGTGGATTTTTTAAGTATTTTTCATTAAGAATATTCTTCAGTATAGCATTTCGAATGCAAAATTCATCATCATCGACCTTTTACGTCCCCACTGCAGGGGCTCAGGCCTTCCTTAAGTTAGTCCTGAATGGTTAAGGAGGATGGGCCATGACCCTCCACGCTAACCCAATGTGGATTGGAGGGTATTAGCGACTGTAAATGCAGCCGGGACCGACGGCTTAACCTGCCTTTCGAAATACGTAGTAGCTCGAGATAATAATTTTTTGGTCATCCATCCCGTGACCAAATTTGCGAAAGTTGCTTAACGACAACGAACGCGGGCGGTAGCGCTTATCCACTGCGCCACCGAGCTAATGCAATATTTATCAAATATAATAACAAAATATAATTTTAGTTAATTATCATTAAATTTTCTAGAATTTACTCGGAAAACATATTTTTTTATTTAATTATCTTTAAAAAATACTTATATGCATATTCTTTCACAAAAAGGTATCACTTAAACCACTTGAGTTTGTGTGTGATACATTACACTCATGTAGTCCATATAAACATATAACAATAAACAGTCCATATAAACATATCATTCCGTTGATTATTTCCTTATTATCTTTACCTTTATTTTCTTTTACAACGGAATATTAAAACAAAACACAAAATAAGGAATAATACAACAGAACTGGCACCAATAAGTATTTGTACAAACTTACAAGCAAAACTATTCCATAAATTTACATACATTCAGCAATACTGAGATAAGAAATGTGCTTTTAATTTATATTTAATATTATTTTTTGTGATTACATCACGTAAGGAGGTGAGTAAAGAATTAATCAGTCGTGGAATTATGAATGCGCTCGTCCGCTCACCGTAGTAATTCTTTGCTGATTCAATAACTAGTTTATGTTGTGCTATTCGTCGTGTAAACATAGGTGATTTATTTCGACTTGTAACTTAGATATATTGGTGTTACATTTTAGGAAAGGTGATTTGATATGCATTAACTTAGTTTTTTGTGCATTGATGACGAGACCCATATCGTGGCACCACATACATAACCTATTAAAGTCCTTTTGTAGTTGAAAACTAATTTCTTTTAGGTTACTGCCTTCGATTAGCAGGCAAGTGTCATCAGCAAACTGGAACGATTTGCAATTATGATAGATAGTATCCATATCGTTACGTATGCTAAGAAATGTAAGGGTCCACAGACTGATCCCTGTGCTGTGCCATGAGAAACAGGAAATCTGTCACAAAGACAGTTAGCAATTTGTAGTTGATATTTCCTATTGCTTAGGTATATCTTACCCCTATTATAAGAATGAACTTGAAGTTAGGTAGTAAATCAGAGCAAGTTGGAACTTGGTTTCAGCATACACAAAGAAAAACATTCTAAAATTCATAAGTGTCAAAAGTCAAAATAGTTCTAAAATTAAATAGTAATAAAAAAAGCTCTGGGCATAGAATTATTAATTTCCACATGTGAAATAAAAACTAAATAAATGTAAGATGGAAAGCAAATCTATAAAGATCTTGTAATTTATCCCAATTTATCTCTCTAAACACATGGCAAATTAGTATCGTCCCGCTTTTTCCATGTGTACATTCAACAGCATTACAAATCTGTCTTACTCCATTTCATTTTAAATCTTAATACGTTGAGATTCGAAATAAAACAACAGAAAAAAAATTTACATATTTAGGTAAACTGACGTGAAGTGCGTGTATGTAACCTTTTTAAAATATCCTGCTATTAGTGACGTCACACTAACCATGCATACCTACAAAGCGTATAACCTCGGTACAGGAAATCCACAAGATTAGAAATATATTGTCGTCATAGGATTAACCCGAAACGGAACTATAAGTTTGAAGCATAGATAGCTGTCTCGCAAAAATATAAAACCTATTGCAGCTTTAAATTCAGATGATGTTTCCCCAATCAATTAACAAAGGAGGAATAAATCGTTGGTGCCGTAGGCAAACCCCTAGTTTAGACATCATACAATGAAAACTGTATTATATTTAAATTATGAAAAATGCCTAAAAAATCCACTTGGTTCCTGCCACACTGAGCTACCCAGGAATTTCTTTTTTTTTTTTGACGCTGTGAAATGCATTCCGCATGTCCGCTCCCCCCATGCGCTGGGGTTCACGGGGTCTGTGGGACTCCTCCTGTGCTCCCACCCCCAGAATGGGGGCTAGACAAGAAACAGGAGTTTACCCACTAAAACTCAGCGATGTCCCTCTCATGGTAGGCGAGGCGCGGGATCGGCCCGGAGGCTACCCAGGACCTAACAGGACTCACGAATTTATCAAGCACTTGTTACTTTTTCGCATCTATAGAGCGTGTTCTCATCAATGTTCAGGCAATTCACCCAAACAACCGAAAGAAAGATTTTCACAAATATTTAAACTATCGATAAAGATGAAAATTTGTACTAATTATTATAATTGATCAATTTCACATTCACATGGCTATAAATGCTTAAAAAATCCACCTAATTGTGAATGCGAAATTTATAAAATATTATATTCAAATAAGTTCTCAAATTTCTTTTTTTATATACCCATCAAGAGCATTCAACAACAGCCTACGATAAAAACAATACTTTACATTTTACAAGCATTTGAAGCGGTTTACTCGATTAAGGTACGAGTACCGTAATCGGAAATTGATCATCAATTTCTTTTTTTTTACATTCAACTAATAAAAACATACTTAGTTTTAAATAAATATAATACGTTAATAGTAAAAAAGTAGGTAATGCATTTCAACAAATGCTGGTGTAATGCGCTTCACATTACTAATTGCGTTATTAAATAAGGACAAAAAATCCTAGTTCAGGGATATGGGACTTAATATAATTATATCATAAAGTTTATATTAGTAACGAATGTATTTTAAATTCATTTATTTAATCTAGGACAATTGAAATATACCAAATTATTCGACGGGAATAACAACTAGAAAAATTTGTCCAATTATTATTTGATTTATAATGAATCTGTTGTAAGGTTTGGGCACATTGAGAGTTGCTCCGTCTCTGAGAAACAAGTCTAATGGAATTACTGGAACTAAAATAAATATTCAACATGAAGATCTCAATCATATTCGTATTGGCTATGGCTTAGTTCGGTATGCTGCTTGGTGGTGCTCAAGCTGCTCCTGCACCTGACCCGAAGGTGCCCAGCGGTAAAACTATCAAGAAGGTTGGAAATGCTATTGTGAGTATCGAGTTGCAAATAATTGACTAAAAATTTGATGACTTTTTTATGGTCGAGTGGTTATGAGTCGCCATTTCTGAAGTTCCACATCCGGCCAGTTGTATCATTATCCAATTTCAACGCTTATCCCGATTCCTTTCAGAGCTGTAGTGATTGTGGGAACAATTTCTTTATTTATGTAACGCTTGAAGTCGCAACCACTTTTAAAACAAATGATGACGTTGAAAGATTGCAGTTAGCATTCAACTCTTTCGTTTGATATTGTTCAATAGCTTTCAAAGATATTTATGTCTAACAGCTGCTTTAGATAGTTCCGATTAAGGTCTTATTAACGAAATCATCTTTCAAATATCTTTCAAAATTAGACAATTAGGCCCTGGGTCTATGTGGAAAAAATGTAATTTTTCAATATTGTGTCGGATCTAGGTGTATCGTCATTTGAGATATAATACAAACGGTTCTCTTTTGGAATTGAGCTACGCATATGAAGTTGTTTTTATATTATTACTTAGAAACAAGTAATCGTAGTATTTATATTTTTGACTTTTGGTTTTCCAATAGGTACATTTCTTATTATTAACCACAATATTTTATTTTCAGAAAACTGACTTTGGCATTTTAAGCGCAGCAGGCACAGTTCACGAAGTATACACCAATGTCAATATATTATACAAGCAATTAATTTGTATAATATTAATAATGTATTTATTTCTTGATATATTCAGAGAAAATTCCGGTATTTTTAAGGCAGCTTTTCAAAATCATCAAAAGATATAGTGCTAGCCATTGTTATCTGTATAATGTAAGCTTATTCTATCAATATCACAATATAGTTCACTAATTAAATTATTAATTTCTTTATTTATCAAAGATAGCAAATACCCATGCGGTTAACGGAATCATACATGTTTCTGCTTCTAGCTTAATTGATGTTTTTGTTTAGATCAAAATAGTTGAATCATTTTTTAGTTTGGAAATTAAAGTTATTTCAAATATTCTAAAATTATATTATATAATTTAATAATTACTAAGTTAACGGAATGAAAAGAATATTAACATTTTCATTCGAAACATTTACACAAATATTTTTTTTACCGTCACTGAAATCCCATTACCCGTATAATTACGTTTTATTAAAACGTAACATTTTATAATATGGAGATACAAAGCTTTTACACCTTTTTGGAGACACGAAGTAAGTTGTGAAACGGTAGAGCAAAGGGGACGTCGACTGTGCTCCATCCCATCCAAAAACATTTCCAATGTTGATTCACAGATGTCTTACGACTGCGTAAATATTGTAAATGATCAGCAGAGCGACCGCTTATCTAGCCATGATTATAGCCGTAGGGTATGACATCTTATCGATGCTATGGCGATATTTCGTGTCATTTTCCCTAATAATTAAATTATAATTAATCTAATAATTAGTCTATTAGTACATCAACGGAAACAAATGATACTTGTGATAATTTATGTGTACCTATCCTTAAAGTACCTAAATTCCTAAGATATTACCAAGGTGTATTTATAAAAATCTGCATTATCGAAATCTGTTATCATTATAATTCTTCATAACATCAATTCTAAAGTAAAAATAATAAAAAAACATCAATGCAGCGAGCACAGCTCACGATGTTTATCAGCACCTAAAGAACAAGAAACCCTACAATGATGAAACAAAATCAAGTAACACAAATAGAAGTGTAATCACTGGGGGAAAACGAAGAGGGTGCCAATTCAAACCTCATTGTTGAAATTAGCATCACGATGTACAGTCGACAACACGTCAGGTTACATAAAACTTCACTTGATTTTAAACGAAAGTTTGGATGTTAAAAGAAAACGAAGATCGTTTAGAAAACAGTTTTGTACGACAGTGCGTATGACCATACGACCGTACTTTTTTTAGTATCGACTGTGGTACTAAGAAAGTATTGCATTTGAGAGATATTTTCATGACCGTTACTCAGGCTTTCAAAAACACGGGATCTAAGGGTGCATTAGCAATGTCTTAACTAAGCACCTCATCATCATCATTAGCCATTTTACGTCTCTACTGCAGGGGCTCAGGCCTTTCTATTTATATGATTAACCACAATGGGACTTAACACCATAAATGCGGATTGGAGGGCATTAACAACTGCAAATGCAGCCGGGACCAACGGCTTAACGTTCCTTCCGAAGCACGGAGTAACTCGATACTATATATTTTGGTCACCAATCCAAAATCGTCGTCTTATTTCTTACTTATTAAGCAACCAAAGCAGAGAAATCTGACGTATTATAAAAACGTATTCCTATCAAATGAACACATAGATTGTATGTACATTTTACTGGATGGGAAGAATCAGACTAAAAATTGTTCGTTAATCACACTCAGCTCCGTATCTCTCACCACCACTAGCGATAGATCACATATTTTGTATATTATAAGAAGTTTCCAATTTGCCCACTCCTTCCATCTTGTCCTCCCTTTTCCTACATTGTAATAAAAATCTAAATTCATAACTTCATAGTAGAAACTTTTGTTACATTATGATATATTTTATTGCAGTCGTGAACGTAGCGATGTTGATATTTATAGCCTCTTCCAATAGATGGCGTTAGTAGATAATCCTATTCCAAGTACAATTTGATGTTAATGATTTGAGAAAGCTGTCTTATCCACAGACAGACCTTATCCAAATAATTAAGTGAATATTCACTAAATATAATAACGAAATTAATAAATAACAGTTTATAGAAGAAATTAATTAATTATGTATGTAATAATTAATTAAACATTAAATCTTGTTTTTATTTTTTATATTATTATATACATTGTGAGCCGCGCTTGCGGCGCTGAGAAAACCAAAGCCAGTTTTCCGAAAAAATAAAACAAAAATATATTTATTTATTGCTCAGATACTAAGTAGGTAAAGCTCTTGTGTTAAGGGAATTTGAAATAACAGTGCGAGAACCACCCAGACCCGTGACAATATTAGAAAAGTTCATTTTCTATATTAACCCGGCCGAGACTCGAGCGGGGGACCTCGAAGATAGAAAACAATAACATTCATCAAAATTGTTACAACTCGATACTCACAATAGCCTTCTCAACCTTCTCGATAGTCTTACCGCTGGGAAGCTTCGGGTCAGATGCAGAAGTAGCTTGAGCACCACCAAACAGAATACCTAAAGCCATGGCCAACACAAATATCATTAAGATATTCATGTATTCAACATGAATACAAGACGGCACTAAGGATTTCCAAGACTCTCCTCTAGGGCTCTGGGATGCGATCGCCTAACTCTCTAGCCGAATATATAACATCTTCGTTTTCGATAACGGTTAAAAACTTACTACATTATACTATAGGTGATTCGCGACTGTATAAGATATTAATAAAGGGTCGCTTCATGAGTTGTTTTTGTTTAGATAGTAGGATTCAATAGACAGGCTTATCTTTTGTGTTCAATTAGAACAAATTAGACATCACTAAGAAGTTCTAAGATTCCCTAGGGCTCTAAGACTCTCTAGGGCTCTAAGACTCTCTAGAGAATGCGACTGCCTTGGGTCTAACTCTCTAGCCTTGATGCTAGTCATAGGATAAGACATTTTAGCGATATTAGCACAAAATTTAGTTACGTGTTACTATTTTGACATGTCTTTTGGTGAATAAATTTGGGATAAATGACTTAGTAACACTGCATCAAATCCATAATCATCATCATTCTTTATAGTTCGCGCGTTGTTACTAGAGTACATGTAAAAGTAGTAATGTGAAATGAAATATCGTCATAGCATCGATAAGATGTCGTATCGTATGGCTAAAATCATGGCTAGAGAGTTTAGCGGTTACTCTGCTGATCATTGACAATATTAATGCCGTCAGACATATGTGACTCAAGATTGGAAATAATTATTAGATGAGACGGAGCACAACTTCCCATTGTTCTTTCGTTTCACAACTTTCTTCAGTAACGAGCTAGCCTCACGAACTTCGTGTCTCGAAAAAGGTAAAAAAAACTTCGTAACTTTATGGTAGAAAATGTTATGTTTTATTACAATGTTACAATTATTTCAATAACAATTATATAGATCGATTTAAGTGAAGTTAACAACATTTTCAATTTCAATATGTCGAATGAAAATGATAATATATTTTTATTCCGTAAACTTGGTAACTATTAAGTTAAACAATGAAATTTAATTGAAAAACTAACTTCATTTTCCAAACTAAAAAGTGATTCAATTATTTTGTCCTATACTAAAACATCAATTAAGCTAGAAGCAGAAACAAGTACGACTTTACCGTTAACCGTATGAATATTTGCTATCTTTGGTAAATAAAGAACTAATTAATTTAATTATAACTATGTCTCTTGATGATTTTGCAAAGATGCCTTAAAGAAATACTTGAATTTTCACGGAATATAACAATAAATACATTATTATTAAAACAATAAAAATTAATTGTTGATTCCATTTTTGAGATCGGTGTATACTTCTTGAGCTGTGCTTGCTGCGTGCAAAATGTGGAATACCTATTAAAAAAATAATATGAAATGTATGAGTACCTATTGAAAAACCAAAAGTGAAAAATAAAAATACTACGATTACTTGTTTCAAACTAATAATATAAAAATGATAATAAATCTAAAACAACTTCATATGCGTAGCTCAAATCCAAAAGTGAACCGTTTGTATTATATCTCAAACGACGAAGATACCACACAATATACACCTAGATCCGACACAATATTGAAAAATTAATTTTTCCACATAGACCCAGGGCCTGATTGTCTAATTTTGTAAACTATTATATTTTGAAAGCATTTCAAGTTGACATTTGAAAGATATTCACGAACTTCACGAAAAAGTATTTGACCTTTGAAAGAGATTTTGATCGCGACATATTTTTTAAAGATATTGAATGATTTCGTCAATAAACCTTCTGAACTGAACAATTTCAAACGAAAGTGTTGAATGTTAACTGCAGTCTTTCAACGTTCGTTTCAAAAGCAATTGCGACTTCAAACGTTACATAAATATATAAATTGCTCCCACAATCACTATAGCTCTAAAAGGAATCGGGATAGGCGTTGAAATTGGACAATTATACAACTGGCCGGATGTGGAACTTCAGAAATGGCGACTCATAACCACTTGACCATAAAAAGTCATCAAATTTTTAGTCAATTATTTGCAACCCGATACTCACAATAGCCTTTCCAACCTTCTCGAAAGCTTGACCGATGGACGACTTTAGGTCAGGTGCAGGAGCAGTTTGAGCACCACCAAGCAGCATACCGAAGAAAGCCATAGCCAATACGAATATGACTGAGACCTTCATGTTGAATATTTATTTTAATTCCAGTAATTCCAAGAGACTTGTTTCTCAGAGACTGAGCAACTCTCAATGTGCCCAGACCTTACAACACATTCATTATAAAGCAAATAATAATTATACTGATTTTCCTAGTTGTTATGTAATATTTCCGCCGAATAATTTGGGATATCCCATTTATACTCACAAGAATATAATTTGAAAAAATCTATATGATACAATTGACAGCATTTTCTAATTAACGATTTATATCTCAAGATAAAGTTTCATGACTGTATCTTTGACAATGTAAAACTTCCATAAATGCTTTACATCTCTATTTCAATCTTTTTCTATACTATTATTTATTTATAATATTATATAAAGAGAAAAGGATTCAATGTCTATTTCGACGACCACAAAGAACACGGACATCTACAAAAATATGATTTTACAGGAAAGCGTTTTAAAGATTTGAAGTGTACTAACTTTTATAATAAACAAGTATTATTTTCCAAATTTGGCTTATTTACTAAACAAAAACTAAGTGGTAATCGCAGATATTGTATTTATTGTGTACTTTACGAAAAACAATCAGGTGACTTTATTTACTTCTTGCCAATAACTACACTAAACTTGTATACATATCTTTGTAAACGACGGGTTTGTTAACTTTTAAACTACTAAATTTTTAAGTTATAATCTTTCAACAGTTAATATTTAATTTTTTTCTTATATATAAAATGCGTTTATAAATTTTACTAGCTTTAGCCCGCGACTTCGTCTGCGTGGTATGGTTACTTTGGGCAGCATATATTTTCCAAAAACACTGTTGTTTCTCGAGCTAATGATGACATTACCTTGATGTTTAAGTTCGAAGATAATACAACAAAAAAAACAACAAATATCCAATATATTTCAGCACTTTATCTTTGAAAACTTTAGAGATGTTAATCCAATCCAATCCAATTTGAAATACAAATGAAAAAACAGTTCTGAAGTTTACACAAAACTTAATCGAAGACGTAGTCTACGCAAAATTCTTTGATAGAAACGTTAGCGCAGATTACTTTAACATAAACGGCATCTAGAATAGCAAAGCTTAAATTTCTTACTTCATTTTATTTTAAAACTCACTACTCTACTGTCAACCCTTTTTTGATTTCAAATGAATATTAGGTAATTTTAATAGTTTTTACTTCATCCAAGTACTAAATATTATCAGCTATTAGTTAAGATAGTGTTAACTACTTCATTTAAGTTCTTTATTCCTACGACTGAGTGTTTCATATCTAAGTATCTTTCAAGGGTAAAAGTAAAATACGTGGGGCTACAACGAAAATAAAATCTATGAGAGATTTGACAATCATATTTTATAAAGTGCCTGATGATTTATTAGTATTATGACATTTAATTATGAGTAATCGGTATAAATCTGAGTACATATTAGAAAATTCTTTATTGTTAACATTACACAAAATTACATTTACAAGTTTAAAACATTTTACAATATAATGTAACAATTGGCGGCCTTATCGCTTAAAGCGATTCCTTCCAGGCAACCATGGGATGGAAAGTGAGATAACAATTTATGAAGACGGGGGTGTAAATGTTATCAATTACATTAAAAAGAAAAAATGTTCAAAAATATGTAGTGAATACATTATGTTCAAAAATATGTAGTGAATACATTATGAATGTATTCACTACATATTTTTGAACATTTTTTCTTTTTAATGTAATTGATAACATTTATATATATATCAATACCAGGAATAGTTATACTCGGCAGTAGCAGGATATTTCATTGTGAAAGGTAGAATTCCTTTACGCTATTTTAAAAAATTTGCAAAGGTTAATAATAATAATAATAATGTTAAATAAGAAAATTGAAACGTTCTTTGAGATAATGAGGGTAAGTGGGATTGAACAAAATATTGTAGAGAAGAATAATATTCGAGAATTCCGGCGAAGTCGTACAGGAAGCCACTTGAGTTCACTGCTATAGTTGGAAACATGGTCATATTTGCGCAAACCAAATATGAACCTGATACAGAAGTTTTGAAGACGCTCAAGTTTATTTAGCTGGTCCTCCGAAAGATCAAGGTACCAAGCGTCATGGTAATCGAGAACAGGAAGCAGCAGAGATTGCGCTAACCCAACCTTAGTGGTAGTGGGCAAGAAGTTACGCAGTCTCCTCAATAAAGCAGCAGAAACATATAACTTGCGACTAGATTGAAGCTGTGGACCCCAACCCAGATGGCCATCCATTACCACCCCCAAATTTATTACTGTTTGACTAAAAGGAATGTCAACCCCCTCAAAAACAACTTTCGGAAGTACCTGCGTACCAACTCTGGAAAGTAATCTAGAGCTACCTACTATCATGGTTTGGGTTTTAACAGGATTGACGCTAAGACCAAAAGCTCTACTCCATTCTGCAATGAGTTAGAGGTTAACGTTAGTGATTGCTATTGCCGCATTTAATCTAGACAGCGGTGCTTCGCAGTAATTTTGGAGATCGTCTGCATAAAGGTGATAGGAACACGAAAGATTATGAGAAATAGAATTAATAAAAATTGCGAACAAGAAAGGAGATAATACGCCGCCTTGGGACCCGCTGCCTGCGCCCATACAGATAACTGTGAAATCAATCTATTACCGTTGGAGATATGTTAAGTAAGTGCAGCAAGGCAAGAAGTACATCGAAATCCACCGTATTAAATGCATTGCTGAAGTCCAATAATGTTAGTATTGTCAGATGGCCATTTTCCATCGCAAGACGAATATCGTCAGTAACTTTCACGAGAGTAGTTGTTGTGCTATAACCAGATCGGAAACCGGATTGGAGAGGATTCATTAGGTTATGCCGAGCAATATATACACTGAATTGTTGATGAACAAGACGCTCCAAGACTTTAGATAGGAAAGGAAGAATAGATACAGGACGAAGTTCGTTAAGAAATTTGGGATTACTTATTTTGGGTAAAGGGATAATTTGAGCATCCTTCCAAGATGAAGGGAACTTTACACAATTTAACTTAGCAACAGAAATAAGAATATATGTACATCAACGCGTTATCCTTATCAGCCCAGGAAGTGAGCTAGCGACTTATTTGTCCGTAAATCCGGCCTCGTCGTGTTTATTTTCAATCCTAGCAAACAAATTCACATGCTTTATAGAAGTGTACATGATTTATAAAGTATTTGTAAGCATTTTTTAATAAAAGAGTTAGCAAGAGTAGCTCGATTGCGTAGTGATAAGCGCCGCCGCCCGCAGTTGTTGTAATTAAGCAACTTTTGCAAGGGTCGGTCAAGAGATGGGTGGCAATATTATATAAAAATATTATCTCAAACTACTCGATGTTTCGGAAGACATGTTAAGACGTTGGTCCCGACTGCATTTGCATTCACTAATACTCTTTCTCTACTCTTCGGCTCCAATCCACATTTGGCCAGCGTGGAGTTTCATGACACATCCTCCTTAACCATTCATAAAGAAGACTGCAGAGAAGACGTAAAAAGGCTGATGATGAAGCATTTGTTTGTCTTGTTGGGAGCAATGAAAAAGTCCGATTGTATCAGAATGCTAACCAGTCGTTTATTACTTTAACCTGATTCAAAAAAGAAACATAATCCAGTCAGTCGCCCGGATTGCGGAACGTCATAGGTGCGAATGCCATCTCAGAGTGCCAGGGATAAAGTGGATTTTTTAAGTATTTTTCATTAAGAATATTCTTCAGTATAGCATTGCGAATGCAAAATTCATCATCATCAGCCCTTTTACGTCTCCACTGCAGGGGCTCAGACCTTCCTTAAGTTAGTCCTGAATGGTTAAGGAGGATGGGCAATGACCCTCCATGCTGGTTCAATGTGGATTGGAGGGTATTAGTGATTATTAACGGCTTCACCAGCCTTTCGAAATACGTAGTAGCTCGAGATAATAATTTTTTGGTCAACCATCCCGTGACCGACCCTTCTGAAAGTTGCTTAACGACAACGATCGCGGGCCGTAGCGCTTATCCACTGCGCCACCGAGCTAATGCAAAATTGATCAAATATAATAACAAAATATAATTTTAGTTAATTATCATTAAATTTTTAGATTTTACTCGGAAAACTATCCTGCTATCACATCATCACACTAACCATGCATACCTACAAAGCGTATAACCTCGGTACAGGAAATTCACAAGATTAGAAATATATTGTCGTCATAAGGATTAACCCGAAACTGAAATATAAGTTTGAAGCATAGATATTTGAATGAAATAGCTCTCCCTCTCTCAAAAATATAAAAACTATTGCAGCTTTAAATACTTATATTTTGGATTTTTATAGCACATTCAGATTATGTTTCCCCAATCAATTATCAAAGGAGGAATAAATCGTTAGTGCCGTAGGCAAAGCCCTAGTTTAGGCATCATACAATGAAAACTGTATTATATTTAAATTATGAAAAATTCTTAAAAAATCCACTTGGTCCCTGGCACCCTGAGATGGGATTTCAACAACATGACCATTCGCAATCCGGGCGACTGCTCTAACCACTTAGCTACCCAGGACAAGCACTTGTTACTTTTTCGCTACTGCAGAGCGTGTTCTCATCAATCTTCGTTCAAGCAATCCACCCAAACAGCCGAAAGAAATATTTTTACAAATATTAATATCTGATCAATTTCGCATTCATAATGCTAAAAAATCCACCTGATCCCTGAGTGAATATTTTTCATTATAGCTTTGTGAATGCGAAATTTATAAAATACTAGCTTTTGCCCGCGACTTCTTCCGCGTGGTATAGTTACTTTGAGCAGCATATATTTTCAAAAACGCTATATTTTTCGAGTTAATGATGAAATTTCCTTGATCTTTAAGTTCGAAGATACTACAACAAAAAAATACAACAAATATCGAATCTATTTAAGCAGTTTATCTTTGAAAACATCACGAAGAAATCATACTATCAGCCGTCCATATGACGCTACATGATGATGTGGGCAGCAAGATTTTTCCATTTCATAAAATACAAACATTTTTAATTAATTAATTATTGATGAAAAGAAAAACACAAATAATTGCAATTTCTTTAATCTAAACTTGGAACATTTTAATGTTTTTGATTTAAACTCTGCGCAAAGTTCTTTGATCAAAATAATAGCCCGCTTTAGAATATATTCGCCATCAGCTGGCTGAAAAGTTATTATAGGTAAATTTTCTTGGCAAAAAATCTGCGATTTAGAATTCATTGAACGCCATCTAGTGTAGTTCATATATATATACAATATAAAAATATTTTTTAACAAAATTACTTTTATTTGAACATTTTTATCCATTAAAATTTCAAAAATGTAATATGTATATACTCAAATACCAATTTTCATCGCTATACAATAAAACATTTTGTAAATAATAATAGGTAAATTTGTTTCAATGTCAAACCAGATTGTAAACAGTGGTTGCTATGGAAACATTTTGGTTCCCCATAAAGTCTTTCACACACTTTTTTATCCCTTTAAGTGCTAGTTTTTGGGATAAAATATAACCTATTACTTTCCTAGGGTTATAAACTACCCAAATACAAATTTTCATCGACATAGGTCCATAAACAAAGAAGTTTCATACAAATTTTTTACCCTTTTTGACCCCCTTCGGGATGGAATTTCCAAAAATCCGTTCTTAGTACACCTCTACGTATTAAGGGGAATGTTCTCTCCAAATTTCAAGTCTCTACGACCAGCGGTTTAGGCTGTGCGTTGTCTGTCAGTCAGTAAGTCAGGACATCTCCTTTTATTTATGTATAGATAATATTTAAATAAGTTCTTAACTCTCTATTTTTATATACCCATCACAAACATTCAACAACAGCCTACGACAAAAAGAATACTTTACATTTTACACGCATTTGAAGCAATTTACTTGATTTAGATACGAGTATCGTAATCGGAAATTGATCATCAATTCTTTTTTTACATACAGTCAACACATGACTTCGGCCAATATATTAGATTACTTAGTCTAGACAATAATCCAAAATTAGTGTACACAGCATGATCCATAATAGAGGACGGTCTATACAGTCTTAGCAAAAAAAAAAAGGATTATTTCGTAGGTGATGATACCTGGTCTTTAAGGAAAACAGTTATAATCTTTTTATATCTGGAGAATTTATGGTCAAAGATGTCGATTTCATCGTCTTTGCTCCTACGGGAAATCTCATTATTAGTAAGGAATGTATTGTTAATTCATTTATTTGTTCTTGGACAATTGGAATATCCCAAACTATTCGACGGGAATAACAACTAGGAAAATTTTTCCAATTATTATTTGTTTATAATGAATGTGTTGTAAGGTTTGGGCACATTGAGAGTTGCTCAGTCTCTGAGAAACAAGTCTAATGGAATTACTGGAATTAAAATAAATATTCAACATGAAGCTCTCAATCATATTCGTATTGGCTATGGCTTTCTTCGGTATGCTGCTTGGTGTTGCTCAAGCTGCTCCTGCACATGACCCGAAGCTGCCCAGCGGTAAAACTATCAAGAAGGTCGGGAAAGGTATTGTGAGTATCGAGTTGCAAATAATTGACTAAAAATTTGATGATTTTATGGTCGAGTGGTTCCACATCCGGCCAGTGGTATAAATGTCTAATTTCAACGTCTATCCCGATTCCTTTCAGAACTATAGCGATTATGCGAACAAATTATATATTTATGTAACGTTTGAAGTCGTAATTGCATTTGAAACGAATGATGACGTTGAAAGATTGCAGTTAGCATTCAACTCTTTTGTTTGATGTTGTTCAATAGCTTTCAAAGATATTTGTGTCTAACAACTGGTTTAGACAGTTCCGATTAAGGTCTCGTCTTCAATATCTTTAAAAAATATGTCGTGATCGAAATCGCTTTCAAATGTCAAATATTTTTTCGTGAATATCTTTCAAATGTCAAATTGAAATGCTTCCAAGATATAATAGTTTTCAAAATAAAACAATTAGGCCCTGGGTCTATGTGGAAAAAATATTTTTTCAATATTGTGTCGTGTCTAGGTGTATATTGTGTGGTATCTTCGTTTGTTTTACATATAATTCAAATGTTTCACATTTGGATTTGAGCTACGTATATGAAGTTGTTAGATTTATAATATTTTTTATATTATTACTTTGAAACAAGTAATCGTAGTATTTTTATTTTTCACTTTTGTTTTTCCAATAGGTACATTTCTTATTATTCACCCATTGTTTTGTTTTCAGAAAAGTTGCTTTGGCATTATGAGCGCAGCAGGCACAACTCACGAAGTATACACCAATGTCAAAAATAGAAAGAACAATTAATTTTTATAATATTAATAATGTATTTATTTCTTGATATATTCAGTGAAAATTCAAGTATTTCTTTATAGGCAGCTTTGCAAAATCATCAAGGATATAGTGCGAGCCATTGTACTCTGTATAATATAAGCTTATTTTACCAATAACACGATATAGTGCACTAATTAAATTAATAATTGCTTTATTTAAAACGATTGCAAATATTTATATTGATAACAGAAGTCTTACCTGTTGCTGCTTCTAGCTTAACTGGTGTTTTTGTTTAGATCAAATTAGTTGAACTACTTTTTTATTTAGAAATTAAAGTTATTTCAAATATCCTAAAATCAATTAAATTATATTGTACAATTTAATAGTTACCAAGTTAACGGAATAAAAAGAATATGATCATTTTCATTCGAAATATTTACACTGTTTTTTGTACCGACACTAAAATCCCATAACCCATATAATTACGTTGTAATAAAACACAACATTTTATACCATGCAGGTAAAAAGTTTATTAACCTTTTTAAAGACACGAAGAAAGTTGTGAAACGGTAGAGCAAATGGGGAAGTTGACTCTACTCCGTTTCAAATATAATATATCCAATCTAGAGTTACAGATGTCTTAAACTGCACAAAAAATTTGTTAATGATCAGTAAGCGACAGCTGAACTCTCTAGCCCTAATATACGATAGCTTATCGATGCTATGGCAATACTTCGTTTAATTTACTACTTTGCCATATACTCTAGTAACAATGAACAAACTATAAAGAATGATAATTATGAATTTGTTTCAGTGTTACTAACTATGCCATTTAACCCAAATTAATTTTAACCAGAAGACATGTCAAAGTAGAAACACGAAACGAAATATCATCCTAACATCACTAAGATGTCGTATCTTATGGCTAGAATCAAGGCTAGAGAGTTAGACTGTCGCATTCCCTAGAGAGTCTTAGAGCCCTAGAGAGTCTTAGAACTCCTTAGTGATGTCTTATTTGTTCTAACTGAACACAAAAGATAAGCAAATTCTGATCTTATTTAATTATTAACCGATTTTTACAATTCTTTATTTACTTTACATCTTAATGGCCCGAGTTAGTCCCGATTAAATTTTATCAAAATAGAATCAGTAGTTTTTTTACATAACAAATCAAGATATGTTTTTCATCGAGTATTTATATATGTTTTCACCAATATCACATAAATATTTAGATGACATTTTTATATCAGCGAATAACAATATATTTTGCATTCATTGAAAATACCAAACGTGGATTTTCTATATGCAACATGTTTTTATTCGTGTTTTCATTAGGTATTTATAATTATATTGGACTAGCTTTTGCAGCAAATTCCGGGTAACACAGCATTTCCAAAATACAAAAAAAAATATGCACGTTATTGTTCATTAACCACAAAGAGTCCGTATACTAAGTTTGAACTTTCTGCTTTTAGCTGCTTTAGGAAATTACGGAATGCTCCATACAAACCTCCACCCCCTTGTTTGGGAGGTTGGTAGAATAGATAGAGACAAAAAATAGCCGTAAGTAAAAGTAGTAGTAAGTATCTCACTCCAGCAGTTCAACTATCTAAACACACTAATCCGTTGCTTTAAAACAAACATTCTTTGGAAACTAATGATACTTGTGATAATTTACGTGTGTTTGTTTATAAAGTACTTAAATTCCTAAGATGTTGATAAGTAAATTAATAAAAATCTACATTATTGGAAATCTGTTATCATTATAATTCTTCACAACATTAGTTCTAAGCCCAAAATAAAATAAAAAAAAACATTATCATATCTTTATTTTATTTTGTTTTTAGAAACACGACAACAATGCAGCGAACACAGCTTACGATGTTTATCAGCACCTAAAGACAAGAAACCCTACAATGACGAGACATAATCAAGTAACACAATAAGAAGTGTAATCACTGGGTAAAAACGGAGAGGGTGCCAATTCAAACCTCATTGTTGAAATTAGCTACGATATACAGTCGACAAAACGCGTCAGGTTACACAAAACTTCACTTGATTTAAAACCTTAATGTGTTTCAGTTAATCGGTCGAGGAAATTTTACATATTTTGGCAGCCTGACGTGCAGCCGTGTGTACAAGCCGTGTGCGTGCCACTAGAAAGTCTCGCTATTAAGGTATCGATCGTAGTACTAAAAAAGTATTGGATTTGAGAGGTATTTTCATTGGTTTTGTAGCCGGTGCTCGGGCTTTCAATAACACAGAACCTAAGAGTGCATTAGCAATGTCATAGATAAGCACCTCATCATCATCATTAGCTCTTTTACGACTCTACTGCAGGGGCATAGGCCTCTTTATTTGTATAATTAACCACAATGGATCATAACACCATAAATGCGCATTGGAGAGCATTAACCAATGCAAGTAAAGCCGGGACCGACGGCTTAACGTGCCTTCCAAAGCACGGAGTAGCTCCATATAATTTATTTTGGTCACCCATCCTGTGACCGACTCTTGCGAAAGTTGCTTAACAACAATATACATATATTCTTATTTCTTACTTATTTTTATCAACCAAAGCAGGGAAATCTGACGTATTATAAAAACGTTTTCCTATCAAATGAACACATAGATTGTATGTACATTTTACCGGATGGGGAAAATCGGACTAAATATAGTTCGTAAATCACACTCAGCTACGTATCTCTCACCAGCACTAGCGATAGATCACATATTTTGTATATTATAAGAAGTTTCCATTTTGCCACTTGCTTAAGAAACAATTAATAAAATAAACAATTCATAAAATAAACACTTGCTTAAGAAACAATTAATTAGTACATTTTATTAGTTTACATTCACGATATAAGCGAATAATTGAGATAATAACTATCCTATCCAGTAAGTTAGACCAAATTACGGGTACGTGTGAAATTTGATTGAAATCGGTTCAGTAGTTTTGGAGTTCATTGGCAACATACATCGTGACACAACATTTTTTTTACATTTTTATTTATATATAAGATGATGATTACGGATTTGATGCAGTGTTACTAACTTAGTCACTTATCCAAAATTTATTCACCAAAAGACATGTCAAAATAGCACACGTAACGAAATTTCTTGCTAATATCGCCAAGATGTCGTATCCTATGGCTAGAATCAAGGCTAGAGAGTTAGAGTCAAGGCAGTCGCATTCTCTAGAGAGTCTTAGAGCCCTAAGGAGTCTTAGAACTTCTTAGTGATGTCTAATAATTTGTTCTAATTGAACACAAAATATAAGCAAATTCTGATTAATTGAATCCTACTATTTAAACAAAAACAACTCATGAAACGACCCTTCATTAATATCTTATACAGTGGCAAATCACCTACAGTATAATGTAGTAAGTTTTTAACTGACATCGAAAACGAAGATGTTATATATTCGGCTAGAGAGTTAGGCGGTGGCATCCCAGAGCCCTAGAGGAGAGTCTTGCAAATCCTTAGTGCCTTCTTCATGTTGAATACATGAAGATCTCAATGATATTCGTATTGGCTATGGCTTTAGGTATTCTGCTTAGTGGTGCTCAAGCTGCTCCGGCACCTGACCCGAAGCTTCCCTAATGTGAGTATCGAGCTGTAACAATCGTGATGACTGTTTTAATGTTTTCTATCTTCGAGGTCCCGCGTTTGAGTCCCGGCTGGGTTAAAATAGAAAATGAACTTTTCTTATTTGTCACGGGTCTGGGTAGTTGTCACACTGTTTGTTTCAAATAAAGCCCTCAACACAAGAGCTTTAGCAACTTAGTATCTGAGCAATAATAAATTTATATTTGTTATACTTTTTCAGAAAATCGGTTTTGGTTTGTCTCAGCACCGCAAGCGCGGCTCACAATGTATATAATAATGTAAACGATAAAAACATCAATTAATGTTTAATTAATTTTTTATGTATAAATTTTTATTTATTAGTTCCATTATTATGTTCAGTAAATACTCACTTAATTATTTCGATAAGGTCTGTCTGTGGATTAGGCAGCTTTCTCAAATCAATAACATCAAGTTGTACTTGGAATAGGATTATCTACTAACGCCATCTATTGGAAGAGGCTAAAATATCAACATCGTTACGTTGCATCAATCACAAATCTACGATTACAATAAAATATAATAAAATTTTCTCTATGAAGTTATGAATTTAGATTTTTATTACAATTTCGGGCAAAGGAGGGCAAGATGGAAGGAAAAGATTTTATTTCCTCAGTTGCGATTAGAGAAATAAAAGTTCGCCGGGTCAGCTAGTTCTTTATAGTTCGTTCATTGTTACTAGTGTACATGTCAAAGTAGTAAAATGAAACGAAATATCGCCATAGCATCGATAAGATGTCATACCTAATGGTTGATGGCTAAAATCATGGCAAGAGAGCTTAGCGGTCACTCTGCTGATCATTGACAATATTTATGCCGTCTAAGACATCTGTGACACAAGATTAGAAATATTTTTTAGATGAGACGGAGCACAACTTCCCCATTGTTCTTCCGTTTCACAACTTTCTTCAGTAACGAGCTAGCCTCACGAACTTCGTGTCTCGAAAAAGGTAAAAAATAACTTTGTAACTTTAAGGTAGAAAATGTTATGTTTTATTACAACGTAACAATAATTTCAATTACAATTATATAGATCATAGATTTTAGTGAAGTTAACAACATTTTCAATTTCAATATGTCGAATGAAAATGATAATATTCTTTTTATTCCGTAAACTTGGTAACTATTAAGTTAAACAATATAATTTAATTGAAAAAATAACTTCATTTTCTAAACTAAAAACTGATTCAATTATTTTGATCTATTCTAAAACATCAATTAAGCTAGAAGTAGAAACAAATACGACGTTAACCGTATGAATATTTGCTATCTTTGGTAAATAAAGAACTAATTAATTTAATTATAACTATGCCTCTTGTTCATTTTGCAAAGCTGCCTTAAAGAAATACTTGAATTTTCACGGAATATAACAATAAATAAATACATTATTAATATAATAAAAATTAATTGTTGTTTCTATTTTTGAGATTGGTGTATACTTCGTGAGCTGTGCCTGCTGCGCTCAAAATACCAAAGCCAGTTTTCTGAAAAGAAAATAATGGGTTAATAACAAGGAATGTACCTATTGGAAGACCGAAAGTGAAAAATAAAAATGCTACGATTACTTGTTTCAAAGTCATAATATAAAAATGATAATAAATCTACACAATTTCATACACGTAGCTCAAATCCAAAAGTATTATATCTCAAACAACGAAGATACCACACAATATACACCTAGACCCGATACAATATTGAAAAGTTCATTTTTCCACATAGACCCAGGGCTTAATTGTCTAATCTGTAAGACATTCACGAACAAGACGCAAAAACTAAGTATTTGACATTTGAAAGCGATTTCGATCACGGCATATTTTTTAAAGATATTGAATGATTTCGTTATTAAGACCATAATCGGAACTATCTAAAGCAGCTGTTAGACATAAATATCTTTGAAATCTATTGAACAATATCAAACGAAAGAGTTGAATGTTAACTGCAATCTTACAACATCATCATTCATTTCTAAAGCAATTGCGACTTCAAACGTTACATAAATATATAAATTGCTCCCACAATCACTACAGCTCTCAAAGGAATCGGGATAGACATTGAAATTAGACAACTATACCACTGGCCGTATGTGGAACTTCAGAGAAAGCGACTCATAACCACTCGACCATAAAAAGTCATCAAATTTTTAGTCAAATGTTTGCAACTCATACTCACAATAGCCTTCCCGACCTTCTTGATAGTTTTACCGCTGGGCAGCTTCGGGTCAGGTGCAGGAGCAGCTTGAGCACCACCAAGCAGCATACCGAAGAAAGCCATAGCCAATACGAATATGATTGAGATCTTCATGTTGAATATATTTTTTTAATTCCAGTAATTCCAAGAGACTTGTTACTGAGAGACGGAGCAACTCTCGATGTGCCCAGACCTTACAACACATTCATTTTAAAGCAAATAATAATTATCTTGATTTTCCTAGTTGTATTGTGATATTTCCGTCGAATAATTTGGGATATCCCATTTATACTCACAAGAATAAATAAATGAGTTATGAATACATTCCTTAGTGTAATACTAATTTAATTTTAAAAAATCAAGATGATACAATTAAGTAGGAAATTCCCTAATATGGATTTTGTTTCCTTATTCCATCTAGTTTTTGATCACCATGTCATACGCGTGGTATAGTTACTTTGGGCAGGATTTTCTAATATTAATATGACCGATTCATATCTGAAAATAAAGTTTCATGATTGTATCTTTGACAATGTAAAACTTCCATACAAACTTTAAATCTCTATTTTAATCTTTTTCTATACTAATATTATAAAGAGGAAATAAGTAATTTATTGTTTTTTCGACCACCGCAAAGAACACGGATATCTACAATAATACGATTTTACAGGAAAGCTTTTTAAAGGTTTGAAGTGTACTAACATTTGAAATAAACAAGTTTTATTATATAAATTTGGCTTATTTACTAAACAAAAAAATACCTACCAATTGGTTATCGCAGATATTGTACTTTTTGTGTATTTTTCGAAAAACTATCAGGTGGATTTATTTACTTCTTACCAATAACTACACTAAACTTGTATATGTATACATATCTTTGTATACACAGGGCTCGTTATCTTTTAAACTACTAAATTTATAAGTTATAATATTTCAACAGTTAATATTAATTTTTTTCTTTGAAAATTCGGAAAATTTCTAATCGATCTTATAATTTTGTTAAAATCGTATCCGTGAAGATTATCTGTACATCAGAGGCAGTGTCAGCGTGTTATTGACAGAATAAGCTTACATTATACAGAGTACAATGCCTCGCCTGGACAGCGAGGGTTGACCCCTTGGGAAGATTTGATTGGTAAAATTTAAATGGGCCCCGACTGTGAGTCGTTCTGCATTAGAATTTATAATTTGTTTTATGTGTGTTTCGATTATAAAACTATTTCAATTGTGTAGTTTTTTAGTATTACTTAACAGAATTCTAAACTACTGGGTTTGTTTCTTTCTATTTAGTTTTTAATTTATTTTTTTCATGTATTTATTATAATTCGTTTTTACGCAGTCGAGTTTTTTGTTTTTCGTTATATGGTTTTTATTTGTTTTTATTTATATAATATGATATGTATATTTTTAAGATAGACCAACTCTAAATATATTATGATCGTGAACTATTTCCTGTTTTGCTTTAAGTTACGAATTTTTAATTCATTAGAGTGGGACAGTACATGATGTAGTTTGCGATGTATCGAAAATCGAATTCTAAGAGTACCTACGGCCTTGGTATAGATTCCCGGTCAGGTCTATATAGGTTTTTGTCTCAAATATAGCTATAGACATATGATACGTTGAATGTTTTAGATTTCCATAACACAAAGGCTGTTAACTATAGCTCTAGATAAAGGATTTATGATGAAAAACTGGGATTTAGGGAACCAAAATAAGAAGACCAGGATAGGGCTGAGTGACAACTATATTTTTTTTGACAAAGATAACAAAATTAGGTACCAAATCAATAAAAAAGTAGAAAAGGCTTCGAAAAAGGATGGTTGGTTGATTAAAGGTTGGTAACAAAGGCCATCAAGGTACCTAGTATTGAAACCCTATCAGAGAATGTTCTAATGAAGTCACCTATCAATTATACTTACCTATAACGTTTGTATGCACTACATGCAGCTCTCTTGCATTTTAATAATAATTTACTTTCACATTGCTTAATCATAATGCCTGCCTTTAGCGCCGATATAGTCCTCTATTATTTCTATTGCTTTGCCCGTTGCTAACTCCTCTGGCCATGGCAATATCAAATGCCGCCTCAATCCGCGGGGTTAATATTACATACATTCTTTCAGAATCCCTAATTATATTAATTAATTAATAATGAAAATACCGAAGGAATTTATAAACGAACAAAAAAAAATCAAAACCAAAAGAAAAATATAAATGAACAATGTCAGTAACTAAATGTACATACATAGTTGAAATTTTGATGACAATCTGAAGAATAATATTTCCTTCAAATTTTTAATTCATCGTTGGGTTAATACGACGCAATTATGATTGTAAATCTTCAATTTATTTAAAAACATTAATTATACTCCAAGCGATTTTTTTATTCTAGTGGATTTCCTGCATATATTACATTTGTATGGATTGGTGTGAAGGCGACAGCAGGATATTCCGATGTTACACATACGGAAAAGGCGGGACTAAGCTGAACTGTTACACCAAGTGCTTTATAATATCGTGCTCTGGGTATACTGGACACGTTCAAAGCCGTACTATCTACGTGTTATGACCCTTCTGTAAATTTTTGATTAATCAATCAACAAATAAGAAGTTCTCAGTACTAGTTGTTTTTGTTGTAGCTCTTTTCTCATTATTCGCCGGTAATGTTCATGGCGAGCCGCAACTTAAGCTGCCCAGTGCTGCCACCTTCAAGATAGTTGACAAAGTTATTGTAAGTACCTTTCAAGTTATTTATTACGAGACAAACTTCTATTTTTAAAGTTGAATTCAAATATAACATTAGACTAGCTAAATTTTTATTAAATTTATAATTTACTTAACATTAAACTATGCTTAAATCTTCAATATATAAAAAAACTTCAATATGTATATAAAAAAACTTCAATATATTGCTTAACGCATTGATCTGAAAAGCGGTAGACAAAAGGATTCTAAATTTTTATAAATAGGTTAATATTATTAATGAAAAATGCCTAAAATACCTACTTTATCCCTGGTACTCTAATATGTGACAAAGTGGCTTTTTAGGCGTTTTTCATTAAGATTTTTTTCAGTGATTAAATAAAGTAATTAATATTATTATTTAAGAATTGAAATCTACTTTCTATTTATCCTCAAATTCTCATACGAGTACATAGTTCAAATTCTTAGTTTTTAAGGAATATTCGATATGATATAACTAAGTAACTTTATGGTGAATGTACCTAATGGATGATTTATTTTAAAATATGAATAAATTACAATACACATATATAATGATAATTGAAATTTTTACTCTTTTTAAATGAATTTGTTATTTGTAATGTTTAATTTCTTTTAATCTTCTTTTAATTTTAATTACTTGTAAGAGGTTTTCATGTCGACAATTTGACATCTCTGTGTCAAAAAGAGACAATTAGGCGTCAATTGAAAATCAGCGTCAGGTTTAGCAACCTGACAGTGAGCTGAATTGGCTGCCTATTTCGGTGCAATGTGTGACGCATTTTTTCTTTTTTTGATTATGTTTTATTTAATTTATTGTAATTATTATAAATGATTTATGTCTATTTATTTGTGCACCGGAATAAATACATTTTCTTTCTTTTCTTCTTTCTATATTATTTTCAGAAAAATGGATTTCAGCGATCGCCGCAGCAAGTACCTACTGCTCACGAAGTTTATAGAGAAGTGAAAAACAGTACGAAAAACGGAAACGAAGATTAAAACTTGTCATTCAAAATCTGTAGTAAAATCACTTCATCGTATACAAAATAGTTAATATATACTTAGTTTACTCGGTAGCTCGGTGGCGTAGTGGATAAGCGCCGCGGCCTGCGATCGTAGTTTTTTAAGTTAACTTTCGCAAGGGTCGGTCACGGGATGGGTGACCAAAAAATTTTTATCTCGGGCTACTCCGTGCTTCGGAAGGCACGTTAAGCCTTTGGCCCCGGCTGCATTTGCAGTCGTTAATACCCTCTTGGGCCAGCGTGGAGGGTCATGGCCCATCCTCCTTGATCATCCATAAGGAAGGCCTGAGCCCCTGCAGTGGGGACGTAAAAGGGCTGGTGATGATGATGATACTTAGTAAAATAAATTGTTTAATTTACTATATGATACATGGAGTAGATATTATATTATCGTTTCTATACATCTAAAATTACAAAAGGTTAATATAAATATCACATCATATGACTAGGAAACAGCGCTAACAAAACGCTATCAAAGTTACAGATATAGAAAAATACATTTCTATTCGCTTTAAAACACATGGATAATTGTTTACCAGAATTGGTATTAATTCATTTGAAGGGTCCGGATTTACGGTCCAGGAAATATATTAATCAAACGACTCGTTAGTCTACTACCCGAGTAGGTAAAGAAATGGAATTGCGATGATATTCCCTACTTCTATATCTCGGTCAAATTACGAGTACTTTTCGCACCCTCCCAAGGACAACGTTTACCCGAAGTGAGCACTACCTTCTCGAAAATGGTATCTTCATACACTTGTGCCGATGCTCTGATGCCAACCTTTTTCAAACCTTATTTACAAAAATATGGCACTCCTTCATACCTAACACCCGACCAAACCATCACTGAAGTTGGATAATGCCCACGTTGTACTCTGTTGAGTAATCGTGAAACTTCTTTACAGCTTTGTGCGTATAAACGGTCATTTTGTTTGTTATAATATTGCTCAATTATAAAATATTTATCATCCGTAAACAATTTTTTTATGTGACCGCACTTTGCGTACCGTTTAAGTAGTTGTTCTGATTTTACCGCGCTATTATTTTTTAAATTAACTGTTAAAAAGTAATGAGTGCATTCCTAATAGGCTGTAAGTCTTAAGTCATCATTCGAAATACGCGGCACGATTATAGGTGCTATCTTTATTTTTTTTTCGTACGTACACTACGTGGACGGCCAGATCTTTCTCAGTCACAAACAGAAGAGGTTTCATTGAATAAATAGCCAGAAGTACATAAACATTTTACAATTATCAAGCGTATGGAGGGTTTAGAAATTTCTGTTTGGCTCCATATCTACATTATGAAATGAAATCGCAGCGATGCAGTTCCCTTTATCACCTGATAGCACTTTAATATCACAAAATATTTTATAATGTACTAGCTGACCCGACAGACTTCGTCCTGTCAAAAAGATTTGTAATGTGGCAGTTTTTTTGCCTACGTATTTAAAAAAATTCTCCTGAACAGAACCGTCACCCTGGTGATAGGGCGTTGTGAATAAAAAATAATTAAATAAAACATATATAAGGATTTAAAAGTAAGTAATCGCTTTATTGTTAATCATGTGAATCATAATTATTATTATTATCATTGTAGTGCTTTGTGGTATACGATGTTTTTTGTTTGATTACCTGGCGCATAGATAAACAAATCTGATGGTTTTCCAACACGGGAACAGGCAACATACAATTGACCATGTGAGAAACATGGGTTTTCTAGATTAATACCACAAACACTTAATGATTGCCCCTGGGACAACTTTTTTTTTTTAAATTTGATATGACTTGAAGTCAAATCCTTTTAAGCCGTACGAATTGTTTTATTGATTTAAAATTTGGATATTAAAAATAATAAAACACTGTTGGTAACGCGATTTTTGTTTGACTGATGTAATGACGTGGAAACTGATGCATTTTATCTCGCGTGCCGAAACTAATACAAAAGAAACGCGAGTTTCGGAACGCGACATTAAACTCCTCCAACTATGTATTCTGTGCTCCAACGCACACACGCACATTGTTTTGATAGATATGATCTTTGACGTTAGGAACACACCTACATTGCTTAGACAACAGTGAGTGCTTGTAATTTAATATGAACTTTATACCATAGCAATAAAGCTCAAATTGACTACGTTTTAGTTACAAATCATTTGTATGGGAAAAAGAAAAGGGCTATTTTTAGGGTTTTTCCAGCAATAATTCTAATTTTTCTCGCCGTAAAAACCATCCTTGAACTTCAACGAACATTTTAAAAAAAGATTTGGCCAAATTGGTCGAGGCGTTGTTGAGTTATGCGCTTACCAACACATTTTGCGATTCATTTTTATATATATATATAGATAGATTAGCGAGAAAATAAGAAAAGACAACGAACAAACATTAAAATGACAGATTCGAAAATCAAAAGTAATATTTTATTTATTTTTAGTTCTTTTGCTTCTAAATAAGTAGGTTAGTGTGTGCACCGGCTAAATTTGTTGAATGTATTTTTTTAAATAGGTCTACGGACAATGTGATGCCCAAGTGTCCTAAATAATTAACAAATCTGAGTCACCACTTCTTAGTTATGACAATTTTGTTTGGCCAAGCCATAATACAACTTGTTTCTTATATTCAAAGTTCGAATTTATCAGTCTAGTTTTTATTTATTTTTTTTATATATATATACATATATTATTAGGTCACCATATAATGTCCAATCATGAAAATTTAATTTACACGGACGAGGTCGTGGAAAAATAGTTAGTCCCAAATAATATAAAAAATACTCATCAAACAAAGTTTATCTGAAACGCTTTTAGGTATTTTTAGGAGCTACTGTGTCTAGGAGCGCGACCCTATATGCCAGTAATCCGCAATAGTTCTACCTATACTGAAATCGAAACAAAATTATTTATTCGAAATACGGTCAGTTGCACAAACATCCATTGAGGTTTAAGGACCCCTTTTAGCTCTAATGAATGTGAAATTTATAAAGCTAATGTCGCTTTAAACTAATAAAAATTTTAATGGACTTTTGTACAACTGGCTGCAAGGCTGTTATAAACACTTGTGAAAGGGTCCGCAGAAAATAGTTAGATGCAAAAAGTAATATTGAGTTTATATTTTGTTTTGAGTTCGATATTTCAATTGCCAATACGAAGAAGTACACCTGAGTACATATTGAATATAATAATTACGGTATTGTGCCGTAGCGTACGCTTTAAAATTGATAAGAGTGGCATTACCGGTATGAAGTCATCTTCACCACTCATTGCATCAGCTTGTGACCCTTTTAGCTATAATACAAATACATTAGATAATAGACTACATATTTATTGTATTACTCGCAAAAAGGTTTTCATTTATTTAAATCATGCTCTAAAAAGTTTTGATTAGGTAACTAGGTACTAGTATCTTTAGTATAAGTTAAAAAAAACTCTACATTCCCTACTCATTTACTACAGGCAATATAGTAAATCTTATACATTGCTGGAAACGGATCTACTTGGTCTTTGAAAATATTTACTAATACACATTACATTATATCACACACTTATTTATCATTGTCAAAAATTGGTTAGCTGTATTCATTATTAGATAGTCATTTGACCATGCTTAAGTTTAGTTAAACCACACCCTTTAGAGTTTTTATTGTCTCTAATATAAGGAAAAAGTATGTAGGTAAGTCACCGGGCCCTACTTGCAGGATACCGGATTCATCCATCCGCCTGAAGTGAACCGCATCGGGTTGTATGAAATACGCCAATACGCCTTTTTTCTATATTAAAACCTATTTATTTACTGCATTCCACAATGTAGCATGTTTATATTAGGATTTTTTTTTTAAGTATCAATATGGACCCCGTCGGGCACAGCATATTTGGAAAGAGAATAATTTCCAATAACTGTTAACTAATATTTAACTCTAATAACACTCTCTCTCGTATAATCAATAAACTTATACCATATTTTAACGCAAATCGTTTATTTAAAGCTTGACGTTTGTATCTACCGGAAAGCTCCACACTCTACCCTTTTGGGACAGACAGGGTATCTACTATATAATTTTCATCACATATGTCATACTATTAACTTCCTAATGTAATAGCTACCAAGTTAGATTTATAAACAAATCTTTTATCTATTTTTTTTTAAACCTAAGTTTTATAACAAGTTCAATCTATATTAACCATTTCTATAAATCAACAACTTCATATGTTAGTATGCATAACCCTAACATATAGTTGAATTTGGAATCCATAATTAAAGTTTCAGGAAAATATTCTGTTAAATACCTATTGAAACACATGTTCCTAGGTTATAAAAATAGGTACAATTTCCCATTCTATCAACAATACAACAATTTACCAAATTAAAATCATGCAGGCTACAAAATTTAAACCCGACTATTATTTATTCAAAGCTATCTAATTATAAAAAAATTATGATACTTCGTGGGGTTTTGTTTTTGCTTGACAACAGAACGTGAGTTTGTGGTACAAGACGCACATCTATATTTCGACATGCATTAATTTGACTCGCTCACATTTCAGTAGCAAACAACCTCTAACGCAGAACGGACGGTCGCTCCGTCTTTCATTTATCAGTTATCGACTAACGTTATAATAAAAAAACTTCATCGATACGTGAAATATAGGTGACTCAAGGTAAGATATAATTTTACCCCTTTTCGATTAAGTGTTTGTTTAAACAATACACTAGGAACTAGCTTCAGATTTAATAAAATGTTCTAGACCGCATACCCATGAACATTATTGAGGTTAGCCAGTAAATATTGCAAAGTAAGTTATTTTCCATATTACTTAAAATGTGCAATATTAAAATATTGTCTTAATACAATTATGTAAATATTTCAAATATTAATAATCATTTAAAATTATTCTATGAAAAATGAACAATTCATTTCTAAGTAAATAGATACCACGTATTACATGAACATTTTTATAATTAAAGACTTAAATAAGACTTTCATTGAGAGTAGCCACAACTACAGTTAAACAATTTAAAGAGAACTATTGTATGTACTTAAATAGCTCATTTATGCAAATAATAATTTTCAAATTATTAACTATTTGGTTTTCTTTGCATTTCTATAATTTTAAGAAATAATCTGTCCTATACAATGTAAACAAGTATGATGTGTTTTAATATCTATATTAATGCCTCATTAATATATTTTTCCAGGTATCAATAATGTGCGGCATTTGGGCAACTTTTGGTGTGGATGGTGGTTTAAGCGCTACCTGCATCAAATGTTTTTCGAGCATAGTCCACCGTGGTCCTGATGCATGGCGTATAGAGCAAGATGCGAGGGAACCCCTTGCAATCTTCGGCTTCCAAAGGCTTACCATTGTGGACTCTCTACACGGCATGCAGCCTATGCGCCTCCACGCATTTCCCCGCACCACACTTATATGTAATGGTGAAATATACAACTGTAAACGCCTACAAAAACAACACGACTTTCCATACGAAACCAAGTGCGATGTAGAAGCAATCATTCATTCCTATCATAAATTTGGAATCGCAGACACTGTGAAGAACCTCGACGGCGTGTTTGCATTCTGTCTGGTAGATGGGGAAAAAAGAAAGATTTATATCGCTAGAGATCCGTATGGCGTCCGACCCCTTTTCAAACTTCATGATTTAGATAACGATGTTTTAGCAATTTGCTCCGAAGCAAAGGGTCTTATCGGATTAAAGCAAAAGGCTAGCAAGAAGTCCACATTAGGACAATTTCCACCTGGCCATTTCGAAGTTTGGTCTATGTTGGATAGCGGTAAAGTACAATTAGATTACACCGAACAATATTACAAACCTGGATTGGCTCCGCGTTTTGTGCCTTTTGTGCCAGAAGAAGAGCTTGAGAAGCTAAATGTTTATGAAAAGACCGCTTATTTATTGGAAGCAGCATGTAAAAAACGATTAATGGCTGATAGAAGAATCGGTTGCCTACTAAGCGGTGGTTTAGACTCCTCACTCGTAACAGCATTGGTTGTTAAACTTGCTAAGGAAATTAAACTCCCTTATAAAATCCAAACGTTCGCAATAGGTATGGGAGATTCACCTGATCTAGTAGCAGCAAGAACCGTAGCAGAATATCTTGGTACGGAGCATCATGAAATTCAATTTGATGAGAAAGACGTTAAAGATGCATTAGACAACGTTATTTATCACTTGGAATCTTTTGATATAACAACAATTCGCGCTAGTCTTCCTATGTATCTGTTGTCGAAGTACATCAAAAACAATACTGACACTACAGTAATATTCAGCGGTGAGGGTGCCGACGAGGTGGCGCAAGGCTACATCTATTTTAGAGATGCCCCTTCACCAGCTGCAGGTCACGAGGAAAGCGTACGTTTACTATCAGATATTTATTTGTACGATGGGTTACGTGCTGATCGAACTGTGAGTGCGTTTAGCTTAGAACTTCGTGTTCCATTTCTAGATATACAATTTACACACCATTACTTAAGTTTAGACCCAAAACTTCGCCAACCACAGGACGGAGTGGAGAAACATTTATTGAGAAGCAGTTTTGATAAAAGTGGTTTGCTACCAGATTCAATATTATGGAGACACAAAGAGGCTTTCAGTGATGGAGTGGCGTCAATTAAAAAATCCCTGTTCACCATAATAGCTGAAATAATAGAAGAAAGATATAAAGATGAAAACGACAATTTCGAAGGAGTTATACCCAAAACAACAGAGTCTAGATATTATCGCACAGTTTTTGAAAAGTCCTTCCCTGGACAACATAACTTTACACCCTACTATTGGATGCCTAAATGGGTGCAGGTTTCGGACCCATCCGCAAGATTCATTAAGCACTATGCAGCGAAATGATAAATAAAACAATATATTGATCTGAAAAAGAATGTATTTCATTTAACTCGCAACAATTCATAAAATGTTTTATAAACGGCTCTACATGCTTTACAATATATCGTTTAAAAATATTTTTATAAGCATAAAGGTAACGTTATCAAATTGGTAACGGTGGTCGAATCGCTTCAATAAAATTATCTAAGCAAAAGCAATGACCATGCAATGGGGCCGGGATTGGCTTGGGTCCCTTATTGAGGTAACAAAGATCGTGTTCATTGTCATCTAGAAATTTGACCCTGTCGTTATCCCTAGATTTAGCTTGAGAAGTCGTACCATTAGTATTCATAGACGTTTCTGAGATGAAATCGCACAAAGTCAAATTCGAGGGCAGGCTGACAACTGGCTTGGGAGTCGCAGATGTTGAGCTATCGTTGAATTCCACGTCCTTTTCGGTCGACTTATCACAGGAGAACATATTCGGTCTGATTTCACACTCCTCATCTTTGAAAACTTTCGTAAATCTTCTCAAAAGGTCCCAAATGAAATAACAATTTGGACAGAAAGTATCACTACGATAATATTTCATAGCATCTTTTCTATTCTGTCCATCAAATGTATCCTCTGCTGGGGAATGTGGATTACCATAAATGAATCTGTCAAGTGGATCATTCAGTTTTTCTACTTGTATCGCTGCATCGCTGTAGTCACTATCTTCCCTAACTGGCACTGATTCTTTGGACGGTTCGCAGGTATTGCAATTACATTTCACTTTGGCAAGTTCCATTTTCAGAATTTGAAGCTCAATAGGCTCCCTATTGCTACTAGTTTTTGGAATTACAGTACCACACATTATGACCCAAATAACAGCTACAATTATGTCTAAACTTAACAATATTATCAAACCAGTGCCATTTTACGCTTTATAAAAAAAATCATGTTTACTTTTGCTTTTGTAAAATACAAAGTGAATTACAGTAAAATCCTATACCTTCATAATTAGCTCATCGTGACCACGTAAAATGTAATCTTAAATTCTTTTTGATTGTGACATGTCGCTTTTCGTTTTTAATCGATGGTTCTTAACTACTTTATGGATCTATGGTTTATATTTTACTATTTATTATCAATGCTGTGTAGAGTATTTTCTTTGATGCTGTTATCTTTCTGTTTGCTGTCTATGAAGAACATCAAGATAATCCAGAATATGGCTTTGGAACCTTAGGTTGGAACATATCTCAATAGCCAAGCAATAAACCTTTTACCAATTGCCATGATACCGGCAATCAAACAGATTCCCGGGTATTCTATACAAACCCTACAATATATATTGAATACCCAAATGTTTAAATTATTATATGAAATGCTTGTTTCATATAGGTACTTTACATGGACATTCTATACAAAATCATATCGGTGACAATATCAAATACGACGTGACATTTATTATTTACATAAATAGATATATTTAGATAATCCCTTTAGATTCTAAATAGATTTGATTTATATTTATCAATTATACCAATGAACTAGTATTACGTATAATGGTTTTGTATAGAATACCTTATTATGTAAATTATCAGTGTAACCCAAATTGGTGAAGAACATAAAATATTAAGTATTAATATTACAGATAGCATAAAAAATTAATCTAAAAATTTAAATTTATTTAAAATCTTTTCAAATATAATGGTGTAAACGAATTTATAAGGCATACATTGGATTAGCATCCTATAACTACACTTTTATCTGTACTAGTTTCGTGCTAAGGCAATAACTTGATAACTTGGTAATCGTTAAATAAATAAACCATTCATAAGAATCTATGGAGTATTGTTCAATGTTTAGACCGACCACTATATTTTAACTACTTTAGGAAATATAACGCACTCGTGGAACTAGTTTATACAGGATTCATGTATGTACTCTAGTTTGTAGTGTGTTAGTTTGATCACAGACATAGGTATAAGTCTACTAGCTTTCGCCAGCGGTTTCGCCCGCGTGGACCCTAGGGAAATGTTTACTGGGGTAAAAAGTCCTATTATCTAAGTCAGCTAATATCCTATCTGTATACCAAATTTCATCAAAATCCGTTCAGTAGTTTCGGCGTGATTGACCGACAAACATCCAAACATCTAAACATCCAAACAAAGAAACTTTCACATTTATAATATTAATAGGATTTACAAATAGATTACTACAAGAACTGCATCGAAAACAAAAACTGTTGCTATTCATTTGCTGCGGCCGAAAAACAGATCACTATCGGTATTAATTTCAAACTTACTATACATATTTGAAAGTACAATATTGCTTGAAAGTTTCAAAAGTTTGCAGCCATTCAGTTTTGCCTTAGCCCTTATTGTATAGTAACGTCTTTGGATGGTCTCCATCTATGGTAATTCGTTATTGATTTTTTGATATATTTGCTCTTTATTTGCTCACTGCATAATACTTTTCTCTTTGCTACATAGAGTAACTTGTATACTTTACTCTTTCGAAACTTGTGTCACTATTGTCAGTTAATGTCATTTAAATTATACAAAAATGTAACTAATATACAGGTCATCTTTCATTCATTTCATTTTCATTTTACATGTAGAAACTAATTTATTTACTTGACATTGGCAGAATTGTGCGAAATGCGCAGATAAGCCATTAATAAAAGAAGAAGAAGAAGAACTAATATACATAGTTCTTTAAAACTACTAAATAAAGACACTCCTCAAAATGGTCGAAATGCAATTCTATTCAAAATCTTGAAATATACTCTAAAGAAAATATAAATATGAAGGCCCATGGCAGTAGGGCAAAAAAACCATTACACAATTCTAAAGTAAGTACCTTAAGCTGTAAAAAGATCGTGTTTTAGGATATCCGAAAGTATTTCACTATTTAGAAAAAAAAGGTTTTTTTTTATTCAGTCTTTATAATCAAGAATGCGCCCTACCTACCTACTTCTAACAGTAACTTGCACACAGATATTTCAAGCCAAATTGAAATTTATTTATTGATTTCTATATTATCAATAAATAACAAGAATTTTTTATTTCTCGTTAATGTTTACTTTCAGCCATTCTGTGAATGTAAACGATGCGTTAATAAGAATTGCCCGAATGTTTTAAAATCACTCGGAGTAACATTAAAAGATAAAGCTAGTGAAAAAATTATAGTAGTTGCTCCAAAAGAGAAATCGTGCAAAGAACCAGAGCTAACAGAGCACAAACCCAGTTTACTTGGCATATTAAACCCAGAGAGGACTTGCAATTGCGAAGTGGTAGCCAAAGCATTAAAAAACGATGTACATATGAATATTGGCACTTTACTTAAACGGAATTGTTTCAGCGAAGATGCTACCTACTCTAAACAATCCGATAACCCAGATTCCAAGTAAAGATCTTCAAAATCATTATTGCTTCAACACAAACATCTAAAATAAGATTCATATTCATTTATTGCTGTTTTGTTTTGAATTTTTTGCAGATATACATTATTTTTGAACATAATGAACAAACAATCTTTAATTGTTTTCACAAGTATCTACATTTGTTTCGCCTATCTAATTACTTTACATTAATTTTCTTCAGTTTCAGTATTATTTTGTTGATCCTCTTGTTCTTTTTTCAATTTTTTAAATTTCTCACCGATATAATTCCAATATTTGCTTCTAATTTTATCATATTTAGTGGCTAAGGCATGGCAAAGTTCAATTGCTCTATCGGCACCGTGGAATGAACTACTTTCCCCCTTTTTTATTGCGTCATCACATATATCAATGATGAACGCTAATAGGTAAGGTGACCGGCATTTATTATTATAAAGCTCTTCACAGAATGAAGTGACCACAGCATTTCCACTAATACCTCTCTTGTCATGCAGCATTACACCTCTCAAGTAATTCCAAGCACTCTCGTTATTCTTCACGAACTTTATTTTCTCCATAGCATAGCATATTTCTTTTTGTACATTCATATCAGACCAGCCGAAGTGATTGTTGACGACAAAGTATCGTTGATTCCAAGCAGAGTTGTTGCGGACATCTTCTTTAATCAGATTCTCGACAAATTCCATTTCTTTACCGTAAAGTCTGGAATATAATAAAAATAATTTATTAGTCTTAGTTTTCAATTATCGTCAGAGTTAATTAAGAAATATATAAATGATAGGTAGTTTATTATCGAACTTGTTTATTTTGAACTGAACTAAACTGACTGTTATAATATTTATACTAAATTGAATAATTAACAAATTAATTTATTATAATATAAACTAATCTAAATTAGCTATAAGGATAATTTCAATAGTCGACGGAGTCTATTATGAAGCGCAGGAGAGTTTTGTGACGTACATGATAAGACCATTAATATAGTACGAGAAACACTCGCAGACGGTACTTATAAGGGTCGACGGAGTCCGCATTTGCAGTGCGGTTGATTTTTGTAACAAACACGATAAGACATTAGCGTACGAGAAACATTCACAGACGACACCTTTAAGGACTATTTCACTCGCACCCCGAGACCGCATTTAAAGTGCAGAATATTTTGGGTTAAGTATTTGTCATGTTCGAGGGGAAATACTTAAGTTATACAAAGTGTTATGCCATTAAAAACCCATCTTCAAGTGGTTCGAAGGGTTATTCAATTATGTTTAGAATGAATGGTTTCGTTAACTAACTTTTTTTTAAATTAATTGCTATGTTATATTATATAAATTGTTAAAAAAATATATGTATTTTTAAATTTGCTTGGCTTGTTGCGCGAGCCCCGGACGATTGCCCCGTTCGCCACCCCTAACCCCTAAGGCTGCCACTGATTCTGCACTTTAAATGCGGACTCCGTAATCTAGTGAAATAGTCTTTAAAATATTATTAACATAAGAGGAACACTGGTAAACGCTATGGGTCTATAAGAAAGATATGTAACATTGTATGATAACGTGAGACACGTAATTAAGTTTTTTTTATAGTTAACTAAAAAATATATACCTAATAAAAAAAACTATCTACTTTTTATAAAAAAAAAATCCGTTTGACTCATCGTCGCCAAGCGTAAACTATTGAAGTTGAACGCACGATGTTTAGTCAGTAGAATTATTTCGTGGAGTAGACATTAATTCAGAAAAGACTTTTGGAAACTCATCCCTAAAGGGAGCGAAATATGAAATAAAAGTTAGTATAGAAACCTTTTTAAATCTAGATACTTTATTTTTAGGCTACTGGTTATAAATAAGTAAAACAGGTGTATTTGTGAAAACTCTTTGCGTAAATGGATGAAATAAGTTGAGCTTATTCAATGTTAATAATGAAATCTTTCCACTACTTATTAATAATATGAATTACGGCACATCCAGCCGGCAATATCTTTAATCTAAATGGCCAAAACGTAGGAACATCACGTAAATAACGCGGGCGAGGTTGCTGACAGAAAGCTGGTTACAAAAAATAGTGAATTTGAACTGCGCTTGATAAAATAATTTTCACATGTAAAATTTATATATAACAAATCCCTTACATATGTGATCAGTGAATGCATTACTTAACTATTGATAGCCTCCAGGGTGGACTCATGCTATATATTGACGCAATGTAAATGAGAATAACTGCAGTGAAAGGCTTTCAATAGTCGACCACATTCAAGTACTCGCACGCCTGTTTCGAGACATTCATCTCAAAGATCCTAGTTTCGATACCCGGTCGATAACTCGTCTTAAACATTTCATTTTCATTAAAAATAATTATGAAAAAGCTTTTTATGATATATAAGATTCAATCATTATCTACATACAAATCTTACAGTACTTAACAAAACACATATTTAATAAGAACTACAAATAAACCTCCAAATGCTATAAGAAATGCAAATATGTTTATCTGTCTCAATTACTTACAAAGTGGTATCAAATAGGGTATTTTGATATCACACTGATTCACCAATTGCTATACTAATTATGAGGAAATTCAGGAGCAATCTTTACAACTGTTGTAAAATTAATGTCGCTTTACAAACAAGCATTTTATTTTACCTACCTTTTTATGTTGTATTTCTTTAAGACATGTATTTCATTATATTTTTGTACAGTATGTTTCCTTTACTTTTGTTACTACTGTGATCTAAAGTTAAAGCAGCTAGAATACTTTTACTATAGAAAATAAATACTTGTAAAAATGTCAACCATCCAAGGCAATAGAATCTCGTTAATTTTGGACACAGAAATCAAACTAAATATTAAATAATGAGAAGAAATATCTACACATAGTATAAAACATAATCACTTTTCCCAGTCTGGGGGAAGTTTACTGAGATATTTTAGAAGAAACTACACCTTGGATTTTATTTTCATTAATATACAGCGATTCAAAAGAAAGGTTTGTTAGCATAATATGCTGTCAAATCCGGAGGCAGAAAGCTAGTGTGATATGATCAAACTTTTTGATAAAATATCAACAAACTTATTTCTTCAGTAAATATACTCACCCAAAAGTTTTCATCGCCCATTGTCTATGCTGCCATGCATGATAATTTTTAGGATCCTGCAACAATGCATCGCCCGTCAGCTCTAACTCTTGTGAGGGATCTTGAAGCCACTCTACCAGCACCCTACGATGATGCCATACCTATATAATAAATACATATTATAAATGCAAAAGTTTGTGATGATAGATGTATGTTTCTTACTCTTTCATGCAAAAACTACTGAATGGATTTTGATGAAATTGGTATAATGATAATTTGAAGTATTTGACTGGTTCCTTTTATCCCACTAAATGATGACTGGCTGACATCAAATAGAAAACATTGTTGATTAATTTATATTAAACAAAGTAATGGTGATCACTGTATCCTACCTGATAATTTTTTGGTGAATGTTTAATAACAGATTCCACATAGTCCAGCTCAGATCTTAAATCAGTGCCTAAAGCTTTAAGTATATCCCTCCTGAAAATTTTACAATAATAATTACAATAAATTTATATTATAGGCATATATCATTATCATGCAGTATCTAACTTCTTTTTAATAAAACAAAACATAACAATATTAAAGTTATTTTTTTACTTTATAAATAGAAAATTATCAAAAGGGTATGGAGTTGATAATCATTAGGATAAAAATTAAAGTGGCATTGAAATTTATAAAACCTTTATTTTATAAATTTTGCTTTAAATTTCCAGAATGAAATGAAAACAAAAAACCTTTTTAAAAATGTACAAAGTACTGGTTAAAATTTTGTTGTATTTGAAAATATAAGTAAAATAATTCTTCTTAATGAAAAATGCTTCAAATCCAATTTGTACCTGGCACTCTTGAGATTCTGGGCAGTCGCCTGGAATGCAAAAAATCATAGGTTCGAGCCCCGTCTCAGTGCCAGGGACAAATTGGATATTTAAGCAATCTTCATTAAGAATATTTTTCAGCATAGCATTGTGAATGCAAAATGATCAAATGTTATAAAAAAAATCTTCATTATTCTTCTTACCTTCCAAAGCTAACCAACATTTTTGGTGTGCATAATTATATGAAAAATATTTAACACTAATTAATTTCACAAGTACCAAATAAGCTTATAACTCAAAATCATCAAAACTGTTAGTTAAACCTGGTGAATTTGAAAATGAATTTAAATTTGAATTTTAACCCTCTGTATCTGGTTTGATTTAATGTTGGACTGCATCATTTTTGATCTGACCTACTGAAGTATTTTTACATACCTATATTGCCAGACAGTATAGTTAGCTGGATTAAGTTCAACAGCATCCTTAGTGAGTTGGAGTACTCTCTCTGATTTTTCATTCTTCTGTAGTACAGCACGGAAATAATCATAAACGTCTTCAACTGAAAATAATCAACTAATTAGAATTTCCTAAATAACGAAATAAACACTAACAAAATATTAAGAAAATACTATCCATTTTTATTTATAAATTACAATTTGAACGTACATTTTTCAGAATGTGCTATAACTACTACAGGGTTAGGTCCATCGTCTTCTGGAACAGGTGTGATATCCTTCCACTCTGGTCTGTCTTTATAGAAAGTCCATCCTATATCGCTGTCGCTATCATACATTTTCACGAGTGTATTAGCCAAAAACTACTGAAAATCCCTTGCCGAACTCACAAGGTGCACTTTATCTTAACTGATGTAATACTATCTTGTATTTGAATATAGCAGTATATATAATATAATAGCACAGAAAGTCTGAGCTCTCAATCTAACAGAGTTAATTAGCTGGTATCTTTATTTATATACACAGGTAATTTAAATTTATCATGACGAATGTGATCTGGAAATTATCTTGCCCTTGCCAAAGCAAATTTTGTCATTTTTACGTCACTGTCACTGTCATCACGTATGTCATTGTCACGGTCTTGCTTGTGCGTAGTGATGCATAAATCGATTTTTATTTGGTTATTTCAATCAATTTAATAACTAGTATTTATGTGAATAAAATATTTATCCAATTTCACACGAGTATACATATCCACTATATCCCATTCTCGATTGATTAGATCAGCGGTTGGCAACCTTTTGGTAAGCAAGGGCCACAAGGTGGCAATACAAACTAAAGACGGGCCGCACTTGTGATAATTAACCTTAGAAGCCCATTATAACCTATATAGCCCACGAATAATTATTCATATCCTAGAGAAAAATAAAAATGCTATTAAAATTGTTAAAACATACTAAATTTATTTCGTACACTGAATGAAGACTATAAAGTAACTACTAACAAGTAACTGATTTTATACGCTCGGGCTCGCGTTGTTTTTTCGCGGCAAAGAGAATATATAACCATAGTATAATTATTATGTTAGAACACCATGTTAGTTATGTACGTGAGTAAGCGAGATACGTTCTTTAAACTGGATGGATACGACCGATCGTGGTTTGTTCATGAATTTATTTTGATATTTAAAACTTATAAACAAAACATTCATGTGCCGCAAGTAAGACATTCGCGGGCCGCGTGTTGCCAACCGCTAGATTAGATTATTATAAATTAACTAATATTTATAAAACTATTACTGTTATCTGTTGTTATTGCTGATTTTTAAGAAACCGATCTAGTTAAATAATAACAAATAAATATCGGGCATTGTATTTCTTACGCAACCCACAGAGGGACTTTGGTAAGTGCCTTCGTTGTCAATGTCCAGAGCAGAGATAATATAGAATAGTTAATTTTCTTCATTAATCCACAAGGACCACAGCTCAGAGATGGTGACACCTTGAAATCGATGTCCTAACCACTTGACAGTCGTCTGATACAGTTTTATTGATATCTAACTTACTGGAAAATATTCTTCATCTCAGAGTATCCTGGGGCTAGTGGATTTTTTCAACAAGTATATTTTCCAGTATAGCATTGTGAATGCAATAATTTTTCAAATTTATTAATCTAACTTATTTCTTATCCTATGAACCTTTTTAGTCGAAAACATTTCGAATGACTCGATCATTCAAAATCCATGGGTTGATTCGAAAACCTTTTAGTGACTTGATCGAACATTCCAAAACCACTCAATTGACTTGATATTTCAAGTGATATTCGTTTGATATACCATATAACATTCGTATCATTTAAGTAAATATATTACTCAAATAACTCGATTGCTAAAAATTGTAACACATATCGAACTCCCCTATGCCACTGTCAAGTGAATATTGTTTGTTAAATGCAAAGGGATCTAAACCATATGGTCTCTTGCATATAATTTTCGATTGATAAAAATGAAATATAAATAAACCTAATCCAAAGTTTTAAGGTTTTACTTTGCAAAACCATTTCATCAAAAAATTTTATTAGAACAACATGGTTTTGTCAAAACTAGAAGCTACCATTTAGTATCATATACTAACTGGAATATTTTATTTAAATGTATTGAACACTAATTTCAGCAAAGCTTTTGATTTATTATAATCTATCCGTAGGTATCTGTGTTTCCGGAGCTATTCCTGGGGTTCATTCATATTTAGGTGACTCATTGTTCAATTATTTATGTAAATAATCGTCACAACTGTTGCAAATACCTACTAATCCACATCATGTTTGTTGATCCAATTTATATTTATACCACAGCCTATCTACATAACATAATTATTTATATAATTTTCTGTAAGTTCTAAGAAAGGGTATTCAGGAACTTCGGGAAGGAAAATACTTTATTGTACCTACTTTATTATTGTTCCTAGTATCAGTACTTAACTATTAGAATATTTAAGTTGATCTAATGGCCATGGCTGTAGTAGCTTATGCTTTTCATGTACGTAGAAAATACATTAACCTTCGGAAAATAAATTAAATGCTCCGGACTGCTTAAAAATTTAAGCTCGGGCCTTCATTGAGAGTATTTCTCACTTAGCCCCTTGTTTTTTTTTTATCCACTAACGTGAAGTTAGTAAATTAATCATAATTAAATAAAAATTCTTTGTTCGTAACTGCTTTTTATTATTATCTAAAGTTAAATCTATAAGGTAATAAATATAGGAGAATCTTTCAGTGCATTTGTAGGTACATAATAATTACTGTAATACTATTCACTTTTATTTCCACGTTTACCAAGCGTAAGCGAGACCGAGTCCGTTCGTGTAGGTCATGTGGGACACAGCTGGTGCCGCTGAGTATGCAACACCAAGAAGTCCACCGGCAGCAGCAACCTTTGATATAAACGAATTGAAGGATATTATTACCAATAATTTATTAAGTAAAATCCAACAAGCAGATTTAAGAGTAATGAAACTTATTTTTATTTAATGAAGTCGATTGCTCCCGGCTGCATTTGCAACCGTTAATATCCTCCAATCCGCATTGGGCCAGCGTGGAGGATTATGGGTCATCCTCCTTAACCATCCACAAGGCCCTTTAAAATAACGTAACAGGGCTAATAATGAGTTTTCCTATTGCGGTTCGAAACTTGGAAATACAACCAAAAGCGAGTGTCACAATATTTTGTATTTTTCGAAATTTTAGATCTCTTTACTTGTAAAAAAAAAACATAAGAGTGAGACAGTCGAGCAAACGACCATTAAAATTATCAATAGTTTAAAGCGACATTACATTATAAAATATTAAATTTAGAACATTAATTAGAGCTTAAAATCGTCATTAAACCTTAATGGTCATTTTTGCAATAGTACCTACGTCAGCAACTGTAAACGGCAATATTGTAGTTATATAAGCATAAAAACTTTCTCACCCTAGCAACAGGCGCGGCCACACCCACATGTGACACGTATGGAGCAGCAATGCCACCATAAGCCGGAGCAGCAATACCGCCATAGGCAGGGGCCACAGCTACGCCCGGATTGCTGACGCGTATGTCAGATTTACGAACACTCGAGAAGGGTGTGTCAATTGCTTTTGAGTAGGTTGATACCTGTGGTACGAAACAAACATTAGTTTTTCGGATTCCGTACTCAAAGGGTAAAACGGGAACCCTATTACTAAGACTTCGCTATCTGTATGTCTATCACCACGCTGTCTATCATGCACCGTGAAAGTTTGACAGTTGATATTTTCACAGATAATGTATTTCTGATCCACAACAGATAAAAATCAGTTTAAAATAAATATTTAAGAGGGCTCCCATACAACAAACGAGATTTTTTTTGTTTATTTTGCTCGATATTAATAACGACAACAGGTAAACGCTTGAAATATTATTTGTTCATTTTATTCATAAACGTGAAGATATAGATATATATTCATATACGGTAACTTTTTACGGTAAATTTTGTTTGCATTCAACATTTATATTTTAAAGAAATTTGAATGTTTTAGCTGCCTTACGAACGAATAAACAGCTTCTTTAAAAAATACTAAAATAAGAATCTATGAAATAGAACCTACTAAAACTAAACTTATAAAAAGTTTATCGGAATCAAAAGGTGATATCAGTTATTAAGAAAAATCCAAAAGCAGCATGCATGTCACGTTATTAAGATTAAAGTCATCAAAGTTAATCGGTGGCTCTACATTGAATCCTGCAAGGAAAAGTATCGTAACTCAGTAGATGTTTTACAGGAGAGCATGATGAAGATTTAAAAAAACCTCACCAATTTCGGCAAGGTCCTAGTACCACCCGAATTTGGAAATTAAAGTAAGTGTTGTAGGAAATTATGATAGATATCAATTTTATGAATTTATATGTTTGTTGATTTATTTTGTGTTTTTCTGGGTTACAATCATAATCGTTTACAGATACTTTATAAAATTACATTGTATCTCAAACATATCAGCTCAACTTAACTCGATATCAGCAAAAAGTGAGTTACGATGTTATTCCTTGCAGGTGTCGACATACTGTCAACTCTGCTTATATATTTCAGAAAAAGTCATCAAAGTTATTTGGAGGCTCTACATGCTATTAACTCTACATATTGAGTTTCTGAGGAAACTTGAATATTTTAGAAACTCATCTTCCTAATGATGTCGATATTGATTAAGGTGAAATTCTGGCTCATATTTTGGAAAAAAAATTGAGATTAGGAACTGATAAATTTACCGTCTTGAGTTTGGAATTAAAAGTGTGTCTGTTAAGAAACCAGACTTTGCTAGACAATGCAATACGAAGAATGTTATAAAATACTCTACCTGTCCCAAGTTGAAAGGCGATCTAAGTATGTTAGAGTGCTGAGAGGCGATCGCTGGTTGTGCAGGATATGAACTGTAAGGGTTCCAGGCACCACCATATGCGACGGGGGCTAAAATCCCACCTGCTTGCGCAGACATCGCCACGCATACCAAGAGAAGTAACTGAGAAATAAACAATAAAAGAAAAGACATTAAGTGGTTCAGTATTTTAGACTGTAAATAGGCCCGTCCATCCTGGTTTTATCACATTTGTTAATTAAGGGAAAAACCGGAAGGGATTTTGGCATATACCCTCTTTGCGTCAGATGAGTTCTTATTAAAACCTATTTTTTTTTAGTTTTGACTGGTGTTAGTAATTTAGAAAGGTTTAATTTTGAAGGAAAGATTATACATGATTTATATTTGGATTAAAATCCTGTCCTATCCTGCTGATATTATAAATGCGATAGTTTGTGAGAATGTCACTCAAAAACTATTGAACGGATTTTGGTGGAATTTGGTATAAGGATAATTCTAAACATAAAATAACATATGTGCGGTGGAAAGCTAGTTGTTTTCTAAGATTAGAGATAGATATTTTGGGTACGACTTTAAAAGAATGCATCATCATAAATAAAAATCTTTTCAACTCCCTATTTGTATATGTTACTTATTCATATTATACATAATATTTTAATTTTTTTATATATAAAATGAATAACTTAAATAAGTAAAACTTATGAAATTATAAGAACACTTACTTTCAACAACATGTTTGTTATATTCCCACAAAGCTCAGGAGTGATATGGTCTCGCTAATAGACCCTTTAAAGCTTATATACAGACCTGATGTGACAACACATATATATGTCCTTATATGCAGTAGATATAAAATGACGTAATGTGTTAGGGCAGTCATTGTGTATGTTGCATGTTGCATTCGGCAAAGCTTCGGAAAAAGTGATACATTGCTAGGTGGGCGCGGCGAGGACAATCTATCGACCATGCATTTCATATTAATAAAATTTAATGAGATAGAATGGCACGTATCAAAGCGAAGGTGTAAAATTAATTAGGCCAGTGTCTAATAAATAACAGATAAAAGCTTTAAAAAACTACAGCAGTAGTTGTTGTCAAGAGCAAAAAGTTTTACTGCCCTAATTTTTAGTTCTTAAGATGTACTGGTGACAGTCGCACAGACAGTGAAGTCTTAGTAGTACCTAAATTTTCTATTTAACCTTTGGGTATGGAACACTACAAATCTAATTTTAACAATTTAGTAAAAATATATCGAAACAAAAATTACAAATTTTTTTATTTAAACTTAAACGTAATGTAATGTATTGTAATTTTATTTTCAATTTTGCTAATATTTTAGTTATTTTTATGTTATGTGGGTATGCAATTTTCCCATATTTAGTATTTAGAACCAAAACAATGTCTAGTGGACCTCTGGAAACGAAGTATTTAATTACCTACCAGATGTACTTAGCTAAAAAATTATTCGTTGACCAGATGCAGATTCTTCATTAAAAAAATATTAAATTATTTAAACGTACTGAATTCTTCCAAAATGTTACAACAGATAGATAAATAAATATGTAACTACAATTGGTTAACAATTAAACGGCAATCTAAATACTCCACACAATCATAAGTCGAACACGTGTTAAATTACATAGGGCGCGGTCTAATGTCTAGCCTCTATTCACTCGCCAAGCACAAGCATGTGACCTAAACATGTCAGACCATTGCCTACCTAATTAAGTCACCACATTATCACGAAAGAAATAGGCATATTAGAAATCTACACGCAGAAATATAGATTGTTCCTAGGTCTATGAGTGACTTGCATCAGTAACAGTTAAATGTTTTGCATTCGCATGTGATATGTGATAAATGAGTTACAAATGCAAAACTCAAGAACGGGTTGACCGATTCACCTTTTTTTTGACGGTGACGACACCAATTATAAAAAGAAAAGTCTATCTAAAATACTCTATCATTTATTTAATAAACCTACAGAAGACCTCCGTCCGACTTCAATAGCATTTTCTTGAATAAGTCGCTTTTCGAGAGTCGAGATAAGTATTTGTATCACTTTTTTTAAATTTTAAAGTAGGTTCTAATTTTTAAATTTTTATTATATAAATATTGTCAGCTGAAGTATGAACTATAACAATTGCTAATAAAATAATTAATATCAATTAATAATTATGTAATAAATTTAATGTGAACTGTGATTGTAGCCATAGACTCGTTTAGCCTTTCTACATTATTAATATTTTACGACAACTGGGTCAAGAAAACAAACCAGAACAGTTTCTAGATAATTATATCCGTTATGCTGTCCCCTTGGAGTAAGCCGTGTGCATCGTCTCTAGAAATGCAGTTCCAGTGCAACTTCACTTATACGCTGACATTCATCAAATATTTGGAAAACGCGATACTAAATAAATAAAAATGTGTCTTAAAAAACCAGCAATTATAATATTTTGGACTATTATGAACATCCACGGAGAAAATTGGTATCCAGCTACACTACGTCTTGATAATGTGAACGAAAGAAAACCCTTGACAAATATATATGCATATGAGAATAATCAAAACTTAATACCTTTGGCAGCAACGGATTACGCAAACCAAATTGAATTTGATGAAAAATCTCTATATAGACCCTTTCAAGATCTTCCATACGCAATTAATGAATCTAATCGGAAAGAATTACAAGTTCCAGAACTAATGGAATCAGATCTACGCTCAGATTATTACAATACGTACAGAAATACAAACAAACCACTAGAAATTTTAAATTACAATAATACGGTAAACATTGTTAATATAATTAAAAGAAAAAGGCCTAATAGAAAGATTATTAAAAGAAGATGTCCAGATACTAATATACGAAAGAGCAAACTGATTCAATCTAAGCAAAGCCCCAAATCGCGATTTTTAGAAGTTTTCCAAGTTGTAGAATTTGAAAATGTGGCGTGTATTTCAAGTAGCGGTTTGGAAGGATCTTGTGTTCACGAATATGAATGCGAATCCAACGGAGGTTCAATGATGGGAACGTGTGCAGATGGTTATGGAACTTGCTGCGTCAGTAAGTCATTCATTTCGTTAATTAGAACAATTGCAAACACATGATATATAGCGGAAAGCATTTAAATTCATCCTCCTTATTGATGCATATGTGTACAGTAAAAATGCTGAATGGGAATATTTTTGCAGCCCTATTTTTATGCGATGGCAAATCATCGGAGCTCGTCGGTTGGTTCACCAATCCAGGATTTCCTTCGCCTAGTTCAGAAGGGTTATCGTGCATTTTTACTCTGAATAAAGCTTCAAATGATATCAAACAGCTACGGTTGGACTTCGTAACTTTCGAGGTAAGTTTACATACAAAATATATGTTTGTTTTTTTTTTCCTAAATTCCTACTAATAACAAAATGCAACTGTCCTTTTTTCTTACCAACTATAACTGTTCATAAATGGTACAGTAGTGATTAAAAGCAGCATTAAAGATACAGGATTCTATATTTGGTAGTACTTTATAAATACTATCGATCAAAGTTAACTTTCTGTTGTTTACAAACTAACGTTTGTAAAACTCGCTAAAGAATTTCAAACTTTAGTCCATTAAGATGTCTATTAATCTTTACTTTAATCACTGCCAATATATGTAAGTCAATCTTTTCATGCACTAGTAGATGACTGGTAGGTTCTATCACACCAATGTTTTATTGAGGAAAGAAACTGGATATTTAATTATTCATCAGTTTTCAGGATGTCGCCATCATTATTTTGAAAGTTTATAAATAAATAAATAAGGTCTCGAGTTCGATTTTTTACTGATTAAATGCAAAAAACAAACTTTACTTACTGCGTCTCAAGTTTGTCTATCTGTAGAATCAATGTTTCGGATTTCCATAACATACCAGAGTTAATATTATCTAATATTTAGATATTTATTTCAGTTACTTGGACCAACAGGCGGAACCTGTAAGCAAGATCAATTCGTTGTGTCTGGTCAAAACACAAATAACGTTATACCTATTTTGTGTGGAATCAACACAGGTCAACATGGTAAGTATCGACTCGTAAAATCTCCCTATATTTTAGATCCTCATGTATGTATAATATTTTTTTTATTGAAACTTATGTGAATTATTAATTTCTTTTACAGCTTATGTAGAAGTGGGTGATTCAGATGGTCCAATATACTTTTCGGTTCAAACCTATTCATCTGAGAACAGATTATTTTCAATTAAGGTACCTACTATCTAACATGCCCGAATCAGAGGGAAGCAAGTGGGGCAATGGCCCCGGGCGCCAGAGTCCGTCTGGAAATATTTGAAATAAAAGAAAAAACGTGCACTGTAAAAATATAGTAGGGGGGAGGTAGAGCAAAAGCGCCCTACAAAATTTCTGCCCCGGTTATTAACAATCGTTGATCCGGCCCTGTATGTTAATGTATTATTAGTAAATAATCTGATAAAATTTTTACGTATTTCTTTTTGTTATAGATATCTCAACTCACATGGGCTGATGAATTAGCGGCACCCACTGGATGTCTACAGTATTATACAGAATCACAAGGATTTTTGGAATCATTTAACTATAGAGATAGATCTGAAATTGGTATAGCGCGAATTCCTAGCTACTTGGTAAGTAATTGTAATTGTCAATCTTATTATTAATAAACTAATGTATATTCTATACCTATCCCGATTTATTATTACACGTACTGTACTGTTTATTGAATTTCATGTTTGCTACCTTTAGCACACTTAGACACATTTTTTGTCTTCGTCAAGAATATACAGATTTCTTGTACGTTCCAACCTAAGGGTATTACCATATTTTATTGTTTTGATTGCAAAAATGAAGGCAATGGAGTCTACATTTTTTTTTATTTAAGGAGAAAAATCAGATTTTTTTTTATATTCATAATTCGTCATCAGCCTAGTAATGTCCCTACTGCTACAGCGCAGCCTTTCTTATGATTCCGTATGAATAGAATAAAATAGGTGGAATAGGCTATGGCCTACCAAAAGTACCTATCACGGATTGGGTATTAACTACTGCACGTGCAGTCAGGACCAACGGCTTAACGTTCCTTGTGAAGCACGGAGGAGGTCAGGATGATAAATTTTTGGTCACCCATCCTATTACCGGCCTTTGCGAAAGTTTCTTAACTTCCGCATCGCAGACCGAATGCGCTAACCAATTCGCCATTGACTTCCTCGAGATGACGTTTTGCGATTCTAAAACAATATATTTTTTGTTTATTTTTTTTTTATTTATTTTTTAATAATATTACTTTTACATACTTGTTCAGAAGCCCCAGTAGACTAACATATTGTGTTTACCTATTTATTACACTTCCAAGAATATGACATATTTACATAGTTTGCATCCTCATCTTTTTAATTGCGAGCTCATAACTAATATGATGATTGATGTTTATTAGCCGAATTTAATTTATGCCGAGTGGTGCTTAATAACTAGATCGAAACTGGAATGTATGAGAAGTTACAAATTACAAATGCCTGCTACTGAGTGGGGTGCAGTGTAGGGCCAAGCCAGAGATGTTGGCCGGGCATATAAAAAATAAAAATCTAGATCGTGCCCTTAATATTATGTATCACATAGTAAAGGTAATGTTTTATTTCCAGAACAACCTTAATTACGCCATGTGTATAAGACGTGCTCAAGAAACTTGTAGTGTGACCTACAGCAACAGCGATTACATGCAAATTGTTAACTACGACCTAGGTAATCATAAACAATTATATAATCTTAAATGAAGTCTTGGTCATGTTTTGACAAATTATTCAGTGCAAGAAGGGATCTTAGTTTAGAATGACATGTAAAGACAACATTTGTGTTATCTTCTTTTGATTGAACTCGAATAACCTCTGCTTCAAGTATAATACATCTTTTATTTTATATACATGAAACATATATAAATATATATATAACAAAATATCGTTCGTATAATCAGTCAAAATCTAAAAATAAGTTTAATTTTTGACGTCACGGCACACTGAAACGAATATCGATCTATGTATGCATAAGATTGAATTCTTTAAGTTCTGATATGAGTAAGAGGGTTGTGATGTTATGCGCTATTTGCGGTCAGGTGACAATGAGCATAAAATATTAGTTTTTTTTATAATTAATTTAAGAAATATTATTAATATAATAAGCTTGAAAGTATGTCTATTGGTAATAATAGTACATGAAACATTACCAGAAAAAATAGTATTTATTTTCGTTTACCATTACCCGTAATGCTATGGTCATATTTTTTTTTTGTTAACAAAAAAAAGTTCTTTGTTTTCATATTTTACTATGGTTGATTTAAATTACGTCTTTTGTTATACTCTATATAATGCATAAAACATTAGCTTAAATTCTCTCCTTAGTAATTCACAGATTAAACTAATAATTATAAAGTCTCCGAAATTACTGGATCGATTTAAAAAAAATCTTTCACCTACGGCAAACTACATCAGATGAGGTGAATATAGGCTATATTTTATCCCGAAAAACAGCAAATAAAAGAATAACAATGGGAGTGTAAGTTTGTATAGTAAATTAAAGCGTTACCATAAGTACTAACCATTGTTTACTATTCATTTTGTCATTGTTATTATATTCGTGTCATGATATGAATCGATATCCAAATAAACAGTTCCCTAGGAACCACGCGGCTGAAGCCGCTGGCGGAAAGCTAATTTATACGAAATAAAATAAAATAATGTCCCAAAAGGACATTTCCACCACAAAATTTTTAAGACGATACAGAACATTAATGCTATTTTCCGAGACATAATAACTACCTACGTAGCTCGTATTATTTATGGTGCCTACGGTGAAAACGCATTGCACTAATACTAGGAACCACCTAACAAAACTAAGCAATGTCTAAGGTTACGACATGCGTTATGGGCGTCGCCTTACGCTTATATGATAAGTCACAAATGTGTCAAGAGATAATAAAATATATTATTTGTAATTAAACTAATCTGCTTAATAAGCCTTAAGCGATTCGTCAGATTAGTAGTTTCTTAGTTAAGCTATGCCTTATTCAAGGTGAGTGAATACGGGTGTCAGTGTAAAACCTAGCATGATATTATTCCAGATGGCTTACCAATTATTCCTAAAGACCAAGCTGGAGTGGAGATATACAACTGTCCCAGTGATTGGCTTTTAATATCAGCTACCAGACTCTGCGGTGATCGACTGAACGACGGCTCCATCTTACAAGACTTTTCCTTAGACGCTCCTGTTACTGGTGAAATTATTTATTTCATAATAGATAGTTAAAATTTTATAAAAGGGCGGTTCTAGGGGTGGCCTTGGGGGTCATGACCCACTCCAGCAATGCGACCAACTTAAGTCATTTAACCCAAAATCTACTTAAAGATATGTCAAACTAGTAAAATGATACGAAATATCGCCATAACATCGCTATGATCTCGTATCATATAGCTAGAGAGTTAGGCGTTCGTACTATAGACCATAAAACAGAAATTTCTATGTGTAATTAACATGAACGAAGTCGGAGAAAAGCAGCTAGTGCTCTCTCAACATCTTTATAAAACTAATCTTAATTAAAAATGTCTTTTTGACTTTCAGATAATAGTGCTGGTCCTATAACGGTATGGTTCAGATCCGACGAGGGTTACGTAGGCAGAGGATTCAAGCTTGCCTATAACCAGAATTCTTGTAATAGTCCAGTGTAATATATTATATTTTTGAAATATAATATTCGATCAATTTAACTATATTGATATTTAAATTTTATTCTTAAAGAAAAATGCTTAAAATTTAAGTACTTTATTAAAATTATTGATGAAAACACGCTCACTACTACCGAAAGTAACAAATGTTGGAGAAAGTCGTCTTTCACCCGTCCATTCCTATCTTATCCTATTCTACGCGTAACCTATCCTTATTTATTCCATCCCATTCCACTGATTTGTTAGCTGAGTTATTTTTATTACATCTTCATTCATTCAGCTTTCGGCTTTGATACATCCGTCATTATTGTTCTTATAAAAAAATTAAATCAGATGTCCATACGGTGACATTAGTCTGCTACGATATTAGATTCTATGTAGATTTTAAAAATATCAGTCGAGTTTTTTTATTATTAAAGAATGACAGATGTATCAAAAACAGATATCAGTCGTGCACAATCACGTAACTCTTTTACTAAACAAATAAAGAACATTTCTTTGTGATAGAACATTCTTCCTGAACAATACTGTAGTATTTTTTCTTTACCTCGGTGTCTATTAACTATGTATATTTTAAGTATTTTGTCTACTTATTTCAATTTATTATGTTGTTAATTTACAATTATTTATCTATATTCTACAATTTTTGTAATGCACTAACCCGTTGTCGATTTTCTTAATTTGTAATTGGTATAATTACCTTTGACCAAAGGTAACCTGGAAGAAATGGAAGAAATTGCTACCTTAGCAATAACAAACAAACAATTATGTGATAGTGCGCAATAATATAAATAGATAAATTCCTCAGTCCTTCTAGGTTTCAAAAAGCTCAATAGGGAATATGCGTCTGATTCAAAAAAGGGCTTAAATATCTTTTATTGCAATCGTTTTTGCTTAAGAATAAAGTCTATCTAAATGTTGGTATTCAAAATTTGTTCGTTTTTGTAAATGTTTTTCAAAATTTGTTCGTTTTTGTCTTGAAAATAATTATTAAAAAGTGCAAAATAAATGCGATAACTTCGAAATATTATAAACGCCATGCTACTTGTCAAAGCGGATGTCACGAAAATGTACACGTATGGGGATGTCGTTGTTACAAAAAGTTAACATCGATGCAATAACATCAAAGTATTAAGTCGCAAAATAAACAACAGATTACAATAGGAAATATGCGTCTGATTCAAAAAAGGGTTAAATATATTTAATTACAATCGTTATTGCTTTAGAATAAAGTCTATCTAAATGTTTTTTAAAATTTGTTTGTTTTCGTCTTGAGAATAATTATTAAAAGGTGCAAAATAAATGCGGTAACTTTAAAATATGTAAACGCCATGCTACTTGTCAGAGCGGGTGTGACGAAAATGTACACCTATAGGGATGTCGTTGTTACAAAAAGTTAACATCGATGCAATAACATCAAAGTATTAAGTCGCAAAATAAACAACAGATTACAATTTAAATGATGTTTTAAGCTTTTATTTTTATTTCACCAATTTGGTAAATTATATGATTTATTAAAAAAGTCTATTATATTTTAAAAAATCGATTAGTTGTTAATCGATTTGGGTAATTGAAAATAATCAATCACTCAAAATCCATATTGATTTAAAATGACATATCTCCAGTCGTGTACTTTGACGTCACGGCAAGAGCGCCAAAAATTCCGGTGTTTAAACTGCTATACTTATTTTCATCAATGATTAATGTTACAAAATTTTAGTTTTTCGGTGCCGGGTATTTTTTTACAGTTATATATCGATGTTAATTATCATATAAAACCATTTTCCAAAAATGTGCATATTCCCTATTGGCAAGAGCAGTCGCCTAGATTAAGAAATGCTTTCAAATACTGCCTACTGGTAAAAATGAGAAACATGTTACTTCAAAGGTAGATACATAATTAGATTTAAAAATGCCTTTTTATGATAACCATGTTCATTAACAACCTGCCAGAATACGAAAAAATAAAGACAGTCTTAATAGTTATAAGTCTTACTCTTGAGTTATTAAGAATTCATAAAGTATAAACCTATACTTATTTTTTACAGTTAGTGAGTGTGTACTTAGTTTTGGTTAAGTATGTGTAATCTATACTAATATTATAAAGCTGAAAAGTTTGTTTGTTTGAATGCGCTAATCTCAGGAACTACTGGTTTGAATTGAAAAATTCTTTTTGTGTTGAATAGACCATTTATCGAGGAAGGCTTTAGACTATATAACATCACGCTGCAACTATTAGGAGTGAAGGAATAATGGAAAACGCGGACGAAGTCGCTGGCGGCCACTAGTAAATAAATAAAACCCTTAAAGTAACACTTATTGTTAGACTGATTATTTATTTTAAATATTATAAATTATTAAATGCAATAAATATCTATAAATGCAATTCAAGTTGGTACTTGAAGTACAAACCTGTATTCTACTCTGTTGGAAAAAATCTTAACTTGTCAATGTGTATTTAATTTAGATATGTCACAAAAATATTTAGGCTTAACTTTATTAAATTAACATACAGTCTTTTATACTCATGACATGCACGGATGATACCCTGGCCGCTATAGACATGAAGTCATTTTGGTATGTAAACAAACATTATAATAAAATATATATACATATATAAATTAATGACACAATAACAGTGCCATTTAACTGGGGATCTGCTTAAAAATAAATAGGCAACTGTTTAAGATTACTATGACATTTTAAATAACCAATTTAATAAAATAATAATTTCAAATATGACTCAAAGTCAAAATATTTGTTACAATTTTTTATTTTTTGTTGTATGTATAAGTATTGTATAACATAAAATATGTATAAGATATAAGTATTATTTTGTATGTTTCATAGAAACTATAAAGGAAGCATAAGTAAACCTATTATTACTAACATATATATCAACCAACTATTTTTATTTATCTATAAAATTAGTAAGTAATAATTTTCCAATTTATATATTTTAAATAGTTTAGATTAAGATATTTGTATTCATACCAACAGTTATAATGGAAATATTCAATTTGTAATATTATAAAATTATTACCATTGTTATTTTACAAATAAAATAAAATTTTAAATAAGTTTCATAAAAGTGTATCAAAAATCAATATCAATAGTAAATGTAATTAAAATTGCTATGGATGCCATCTGTAGAGCAATTCTGTTAATGTTGGCATAATTAAGAAAAGTCAAGTGTTTCAACTATAACCTTTTATGATATGATTCTTATCATAAAGGATTAGTAATGAAATTGTTGAAACTTCAATATTTTAATTGTATTTTTTGAAAAAGAGCTTTTCTGCAATGTAATGCTATATAAAATAATCTTATATCGAACTTTTTAACTACTAGCAACTAAACTTTTGTGCATAAATAATAAAATATATGTTTTAACTAGGTACTTAAAGTATAAACATTTTACAATAGCTATCAAAATATTGGTTAAATCTTAATAAAAGATGTACTAACATTTAATGAGCTTTTTGTTTTTCTAATTGTTTCCTCTTCTTTAGGCCATTTTTCACAATTTTATGGAAAGATAGCATAATGCTTACTATAATAGCTCGTAATAATCCCATTGAAAATACTTGTATCAAAACTTGTGATGTACTTTCAATAGATCCACAATTCAGTATGGACAATAATTTACCAGAGAAACTAAAAACTGAATATGTTCTACCAATCTGTAACAAATTGTTGTTGATTAGAAATATATCTATGAATATTTATGTAATTTAAAGGTGTTTGTTGCCAATTATATTTACCATTGCATCTTGTATAATTTTTTTGCCTATGACATCAGCCGAATGTAATCCACCAGAACCAGAAATAAGTTTGGTCTCTTCCGGTTTCGTTAGCTCTTCTTTCTCAAATCCAGGAGTATCAGTATCAGGAGGGAATGCTAGAGTTAATCTTACATTTGTTCCCACCAATTCCATAATCAAAGATTCTGCTAATCCCCTAAGAGCCCATTTGGCTGCACTGTAGGCACTATACCCATATATACCTGTAAATCAAAATTAAATTTTACTTTGAAGTAAATGTCATAGATATTGTTTAAAACTTCAATTTTAACACTAACCGATAAAAGCTGCTTCAGATGATACAAACACTATCAAACCTTCATCTCGCTCTTTCATTGGTTTCAGAACATATCTTGTTGGGTATGCAGTGCCAAAATAATTGAGATCAATCATCATTTTTATATCCTGTTCTTTCATGTTCTCAAATTGGCCACAGACACATGTGCCAGCGCAGTTCACGAGCATAAAAATCGGCCCTACGTCCGACTCTAATTTTGATAAACATTGCGATATCGTTTCATACTTTGATGTAACATCCAGTGCAGCATACTGAATCTTTTGTTCGGACTTATCCATGCAATGTTCGATAATTTCACTAACTGCAATTTTTAATTTTGCAATATCACGGCCTATTATGGTGACATTCGCGCCCAATTTTGCTGCTTCTATCGCTGCTGCTTTACCAATACCACTCGAACCACCAGTGACAACAACGTGCTTATTTTGCAAAGTTTTGTATACCACTTTTTTATCTAAACTTACATATAAAATCAGTGCCATAAGAAAAATTAAAATGATAGTAATAGATACAATATAATGAAACATATTTTCGTTGGTATTTATAAAATACTTTAAATACTTACGCTACAAAAACATAAAAGTACAAAAACAAGACTGACACCTTTTTGAACTAAAGTGACATTTAGGGACGAAACGATTTATCATCAACCAAAAATATCGATATCCAAAACCAATTATATTTAAAAAATAAAAATTATTTTAAAGATAAATTATGAAAAATCAATATTTCATAATTTTTTGAGTCCAATACTATAACAATGTTATTTATTTAAGTACATAAATCTTACAATATTTTAGAATTTTGAACTAACTAAACAATATTTTTGAAATTACTTAAGATAAAAAATATATATATCGTTAAATATCCATATATCGGCTGTAGCCGATATATCATCATCAGACAGGGCTCAGGCCATCCTTGGATGAATAAAGAATGACCGAAATAGAGCGATATTATTATGAAACTTGCATCTCTACTGACATGCGATGGGTTGCCACTTTATCGTAAATAGTGATGATTCTGAGTTACTTAACAGGTTATCCATTTACATTATTTTTAGTATAAATATCAAAGATATTGCGAACATTATAATTACACCATGTTATAAAAGAAAACTCTTATAGTATAATCATTTTAGTTGTGCGCGCGACTGTCCTTGTAATATATAAGTAACAGTAATTCAAACAAATTGAAAATAAAAAACAATAACTGTGACCAGCTGTAACTATTGTGTCTAGATTTCATATTCTCAATACAGTCTTAAATATATCATACCAAAAGTCGAAAGTATTACACCTTGGCTCTAATATATTTTGTTTCCGGAGAATGAATGCCGGTTCTATTTGTAATTCTAACTGTACGCGTTCATACTTTACCAAATTTTATAATTTTTTTATAAAAATTTAACTAGGTAATAAGCAAGTATTTAAAAAATAATAGTTCCCGATATCTAACTACATGTCAATACGGTACGTTCTTGATTTCTCCATGATTACCCTTACGGTTTTCTTTCATGTATAAAAGTAAATTCGTTTTCAAAACTTATAAACAATTCATATTCTATTTGTACTTTTTGTCTTTGTATTGATATCTAAGTTTGGAACTTTTCAAATTTCAGTTTTTAATATATTAGTTACAAGGAACGGAAATGTCTGTCTTTGGTCCATTCGTTTCCTGCAAAAATCTACTTTTGGTAGAGTCGCCATCTAGTGGAGGTGCTTTTTTAGTGCTTTCGTTTTTTTTAATACTTCTTCAATGAAATAATCCAAATTGTCTTGGATTATCGCAAATCTTTTCAAAACTTTTCAAAACAAATCTTTTCAAAACTGTCGACTTTCGATAAAATGTATTTTGATCCGAATCCCTAACTGTCAATGTCACCGTAAAATGTCAAATAAAGTGTCATAAATAGTTTGTCCCCTGTCAGTCAAGGCGTGAGGGATCGATTTATTTCATATTTATTACCATTAATTTACTTTGTATCTCTTCAAATAACGAATATCAGTTAGATATGTTAAATTTATAAATATTGCATAGGCTAATTTCAACAATACTAGACTCTAACGTTATTCCGTCCGCCTGTTTGTGTTCAGCCAAAAATGAATTTTGAAACAAACAGGCTTAATACATTTGTGAATTGGCCCTCGTCAGCGCCAGTAGATCCGATAAGAATTGCAAAAGCTGGTTTTTATTATACGGGTGAAGGCACAGAGGTGCAGTGTTTTAGTTGTGGTGGTAAAATATCGGAATGGAACTATGGTGATCAAGTGATGTGGCGTCATAGGCACTTGGAGCCTAATTGCGAATTTGTAGTAAATCCGCGTCTTTCGGGGAATGTTCCCTTAGTTTTAAATACTGAATGCCCTTCAAACGTGGATTCATCCACTTCTTGGTCTGCTCCTGATGATAGTTCCAATGATGTAGCTGATACATCACAGGATTATGGTGTGACAGAAGAAGATGCTATGTATCAAATTGATGCACTACGACTTTTATCATTTAGTAGTTGGAATGTAAGTATATCATGCAACAATTGATGCTAACCTTTATTTCGATTTCTGGCATAAAAATGATTAAATTATAAATTCCTTGAAAATTATTTATGCACTCTCATGCATTAATATATTTCATCAATACAATATTAGTTAATAAATCTTGATGCTCATACCTTCACAAGTGATATGAAATTAGCGTGGGTTCTGTTCAAAATGTAAATAATTAGACAATTATTTTACAAATCACATTAAATTATACTACAGTAGAACCTCAATAAGTTAAAGTCCAAGGGAAACACAAAATATTTTAAGTTATAGAGGTTTTAAGTTATCAGGGGTTTATGTTAGGGATAGGTTAATATAGAGGCAGGTATGTACATATATATGTTCCTATTTTTACTTGAATGCGTCAGAAGGACAGGTTAATTGCACACATTAAATAAAAATAAAACAACATTTAAAGGTTTAGTTTACTTAAAAAAGTTTGTTTTTTTTTTGTTTTAAACAATTCACAGTTTCTAAATCGATTTAAAGATTTTCGATAAAGCAAACAATGGTTGACATATGTATTTTTTACATTAACAATTTAACTAGTGTTATGCACACTCTTTTAAAATGAGTTACTGACAAACAATTTTATGTTATAGAGGTTGTGGAAGCATTTCTTTAAGTTACTGAGGGCCAATACAGAGATTACTTATTTAAGTTGCATATTTTAAGTTACTGAGGTTTTGGGCTCTGTTGGGAAGGGAACATATTATTTTTTGAAGTTATAGAGGTTTTTAAGTTACCGAGGTTTGAGTTATCGAGGTTCTACTGTATATTTTATTCTCTTGCTTTCTCTTTTATAAGATAACTAGCTGCTGTGACTTTGCTAACTTAAATTATAGCCTATGTCACCTGAATGTAATCTAGCTTCCAATAGGTCTAAGAATTTTCATAATCTCATCAGTATTTCCAAAGATCCCTTACAAACAAAGTTAGAAATTTTTACCTCTGAATAATAATATAATATTCAAAGTTATTATCTTATTTTTTTCATTCTATTAGAAACCTTAATGTTTTTTAATTTATAATGTTTTTAAAAGTTATATTTAGTTATATTGTTATACAAACTTATCTGTCTGTGATACTATCACAAGCTCTTATCATCTTAATTGAATATAAGTTATTTTAAGAATAGTCTTTATTATTCATTGATATAAATGTGATGTGATCATATATGTAAAGAACAAATAATAATGTTTCATTTAACACCTGGTTGTCAAACACTCATTAAGGTTTAATGAAGAATATTTGGCTCTAATTAATGTTCTATGTTTTGATGCTGGAAAGCAAACACATTGTAACCTGCAAAATGAAAATGGATATTTAGAGTAGAAAATCTTTATATTTTTCAAAAACAAAATTCCCAAGTTGCTCATCAGCATCAATTTTACAATTAGCAATGTTGCTTTAAACTAATAACAATTTTAATGGACTTTTGTGCAACTAGCACTTAGTAAGTTAATATTATTGCTTACAATGCAGAATTATCTTGTTTTGTATAGGATACTTCAGTGTCTCGAGAGGCACTTGTTAGTGCAGGGTTTTACCATTTGGGTGAGGGAAGACTTCGTTGTGCATGGTGTGGTGGTGAACTGGCTCCGTTTAGAAGATTCGGTTCACTTGGAACACCTCTTGAAGTTCACAGAATGTAAGAAAATGCTAATATCAATTTTATCAGGCCAAATGACTTTATATTTGATAACAACATTTTAATGCTCTTAATCATGAATATTTCATAACAATTTTAGACATTTCACATCCTTTACATGCTTTGTAACTAGTAAGCATTAAGCAGAATAGAAGGATCAACAATCGGGACTTATTCAAATTATACAGGGTTCTGTTGATTGGTCAAAAAGTAATTATATTTTTTTTAATATCTTTCTTTTGTTTTTCACATAGTTGGGTTTTTGTATTTATTTATTATTTAATGAATGAGTAAGAGCTTAGAAATACAATAAACAATGTTTTAATTTTGACATATTAATCTAATGACAAAAATCTTATAAGTCTACTGACAAGTTTTTTTCCTCAAATAATTTGGGTATTGTAAAATTTTTATTGATTAATTTCTTATCAGTTGTGTACTTAGATCAAAAGTTGTGTAGTAATAATACTTTTAATGATAATCATAATGTTTATGGTTGCAGGTATTTCCCCAGATGCGCTCATGCAGCCTCATTGGAGTTAGCACAGCAGAGGAATAGTATTTCCCCTCCCTCCACTTCACCATTGCAGACACCTCCTGTTCAATCTCCACCCGTAACAATTGACAATCAACGTCAATCGTGAGTGCAATAAATTAAATTACAATAACGTGTTCTTTTTTAACTTTTATAACAAATCGGCTACTTGAAAGTTATAACATTAAATAATGAAATATGTTGGGAATGAAACTTATATGTAAATGATAACTATGTAGTTTTTTTTTGTTTTAATCTATACATAGTAGAAAACAAAGTTCTTGCTATCTGTACGCTGTGATCTTTTAAACTGCACAATGGATTTCATCAATATTCAGAGTGATTCAAGAAGAATTTTTATATTTATTACTGGACCACGGAGGGAGAGAAGCTAGTAAATTAAAAATACATTTTTTGCAAAATAAATTTGCGGTCGCCCATGACGGAAAATCATGTAGCGGTACTTTTGAGTTCATTTCAGTGGCGTAGCATGCCTTGGCGGGGCCCCGTATAAAAATTTGCCCTTATGAAGGGTACAGATTTCTCACAAAAGGAAAATAAATGTTTGATTAAATTACTTTATTATTATAAACTGTGCGAATTTTAATCGTATGTTCGATTATTGTGAGATTCCCCCGTTGAAGTAAATGACTTAAACGGAGAAATCCCGGAATTCGCGATAACCGATGTATGGTGTTGCCGATTATGAAACGCGTGTTTTCATTTCTGAAATAAATAAAAAATTGGAAGTTTTTATCAATTTTTGCTTACGTACGTTGGGGGTCCCCCTCGGCCGGGGGACCCATATAATTGATACGGAGGTAGCTACGCCTCTGGTTCATTTCAATAAATTGAACGTCAACATTTTTATTGCGTACTCATAATTATTAAAATGTGACGTCACGGCTCGAAACGTCACGCGACTGATTGTTTTCGCGGGAGAATTAAAAACTTATAAGTAAAAGTATGTTTCCATTATTTAATAACACTTTTTTGAAACTGAAAATAATTTTGAAAAAATACTTTTTTCCGAAAAGTGTCAGTTAGCCAATTGTAAAAAAGAGCTATAATTTGTTAGAGACTTTAAGAACTGCATATAAGAAAAAGTTATTTAACTGGATTATAGCATGTAACATTGTCTAACATATTGTAGCCAAATCTTACACGCTAGTAATGTTATGCTACTAATACATACTAATATTATAATGATAAAAATATGATTGTTTGAATTGAATAGGCTCCGAAACTCCTGGACCGATTTAAAAAAAAATATCTGTGTGTAGATACATTATACGCAGGTGATATAAGCTATAATAAATTAATCTCTTAAGCGGGTTCTGACTAGACATTGATATACCAGTTATGGCATTCAGAGAACAGATCTTAGAACTTTATTATTTTATGATTTCTACTGTAGGTTTGGGGTGAATTTTAAAAAGCGCACATTTGTTGCCTATGTAACTTATCGTTAATTAAAGCCTTATTTTTTTTGTTGTTGATGTAATTACATTTAAATATTACGTGACATAAATAACACACTGCGATACGGAAGATAGAGTTACTACTTCATCGAAGGTTATAACTTTACGTGACCAAGTGTGAATTGACATTGGTTACTCCGATAGTTTTGTTTACATACGAAAATATGGTATTGTAGAACACACAGTATAGACATTCTCTCAGTACTATGAAGACGCATTTATTTATTTTATGTTGGAGAAGGTATAACCATTTGTTCTATACGAAACAACTTTTGTTTTAAACGTTAATTGTCATTACATAGAGTTATTCTTTGTAGTAGTATATTATAACTTAAAAACCTTTTGAAGTGTGAGAAAAAGATTTTTGTATCAAGTGTTTACCTCATATAGCCCATGCCTAGCTTGTTGTCGTAAGTGCTAATGAAATAATTCAAACTTAGTATATGGCATAGCCGGCTTTATCGCTAGAAAGGAGTATCTTCTAGGATTGTTATATTTTGATTGCGAATTTAGATAGAATATGTTCTTTGGGGGGATATTTTGTACAGTGCACGTTGTACCTGGAAGATAACTTATGTCCATGACCACCTCTGTTGTGTAGCTGCCGTGGATTTTCATGTCATACTTTCTCTTTCTAAGAATCTAGCTACAGATAAAATATAGGACTAGTTTCTAATCAGCTATTGCTAGAACACTTTGATTCTATTGTTATACTCTATCCATTTTAAATCGATTGATATACATATATAATATTAAACGTGAGTATGAATAGAGTTTGAGATTGTTTAAAATTAAAATCTGCCGAGCTTGATTGGGGATGGTTTTAGATTTCCTGTTGTAATTGCGGAAATCAGTTCGCAACTGTGCGTTTTTCTAGAGTTTTCCTGCCTCGCACAGTCAAACTCTGGAGCAGTTTGTCGCCAGCGGTATTTCCGGCCCGATACGACCTTCAAACTTTCAAGCATAGAGCATATTCGTCCCTCAAAGGCCGGTAGCGCGCTTGTAGCTCCTCTGGTGTTGCAGGTGTCCATGGGCGACGGTAATCACTTACCATCAGGTGATCCGTCTGCTCGTCTGCCCCCTATTCCATAAAAAAAAAACAAGAGAATTTATTGTCGTTTTAGTACCCCTGACAAACTAACAAAGTTAACAACTTAACTTCTTTTTATAATTAGTATGGATAAAAATATATGTAACTGCAAATGCTTGAGCACTTGTCCCGTCCGTCGGATAATGGTTTAAACCTATTACTAAGGTTACTCCTTGTTTTTTAAATGGGCTCACTCTTGAAAGCTTTAGATCAATTACATGAATTTCGCTCTTGATATAGGTAACTAGGTATATTTTTAAGTATCATTGTTTATTTTTTTGTTGTAATTCGTTATGTATAGTAAGTATGGATATTATAGATGTATGTATATGGAACTTTATGTTTTATAATTATTATTATTACTGCCTCTGTCCGAAGGTGCCAGCTGAAAATAAACGCTGCAGTAATTAAACCGCAGCACATGTCGAGTTGGCTCCATTTGGATACCACATCAGATACATTCTATGATTATCTATTGAAAAATCGTATGTGTATTTTCAATAAATGATTTTTCGCTTTCTTGATCTCAATACAGCCTAAGGACATAAATGGGATCTACGTTGGGATGAGCTTGCCCAGAAGAAACCTATCACTCTTGCCTTAAATTATATGCACTTGTGAATATTCGAGTACGATTTGAATTAATTATTTTTTAATTTTAACTGTCAGGTCAGGTGCAGAACACAACGCCCGTTTGCTCGAAAGTGGACGTACGTGGCGAGCGTTGGGCGTGGTTAGTGGCGGGGCGAGACATCCGTCCCGGTCTTCGCTCGCCGCTAGACTGGCCACCTTCGAGCGATGGCCCGCGGACCGACATCAAGCGCCACAAGCGCTTGCTGAAGCTGGCTTCTTCTACGCTGGCACTGATGACCAAGTACGAATTACTTAATTCAGTTTTAATAGAATACAAAGTTTCAATTTACGCAATAATAAGGTTCAATATTGTTAGCAAATTATAGGACCAAAGATTTCAGTGATTTTGTACATATATACATAATTTGTCAATGTTTTATGGAAAGTGAAGAGTTTTGATGAATTGGACTTCCCTGTATGAACTAAACAGAGAAAAAAATGCCGCATTGCTAAGTTGCTTGCCAGTTCTTCTCAATGTAAGTGAGGTGTCTTGACGTAGACTTGCGAACCGATGGCGTTGTTTTGTGACATTCACAAGTGCGTGTATTAGCCTAGACCGAATATTGCGATATTGCTTTTAAATACAATTAACTTTTGAAGTCTATGCGCAATTTCCAATAGGCATATTTTTACATATATCTATGAAATAAAAACACGTTATCAAATTTTTGCATTGTAACCCAATGAAGTTGTTTAAGTCAAGCCAAAATATCTTTATTCAAATAAAGTTACTAAAAGTACTTTTGAATCTTCCAACATTTTTTCCCTACCACTCGGTCAGGAGGTTTTTTGTCTGATAAGTAGAACGAGCAAGAAACTCACCAGCTCTAACAGAACTAATGACATTCACAAAAACCATGTTATTACCAGATCAATCCATTACAAATTTATGTAGTAACTTTACAATATTAACAACATGACTTGGTACATATTTTATCCTTCTATATTGTTGGAAGTTGAAAATACTCTGTAATAGGGATGAAGCATGGGTAAAAAAAAAAAGAAATTCTATTAAGGTTGTCAGTCATATAAATAGAAAAATATTAAATACGTATTTTTTGTTTTCAATTTAATAAAAATATTATTTAGTACGTATTTTTTGTTTTCAATTTAACAAAAAAAAATAAAGATTTATATAATAGGCGTCAGCCTATTATTTATCGCTGTAATTTATCCATTACGAAAAAAATAAAAATATATACATTTATGTATGTATGTATTATTCAATAATCTACCTGATGGACACACAGTCAAATATTACTATTATATTACAGCATCCATATTCCTATTGTCTGATATTCTAGGTTAGATGCTTCTATTGCGATGGTGGTCTCGGTAAATGGGAGGCGGGCGATACGCCATGGTCTGAACACGCGCACTGGTTCCCTCACTGCGGTTACGTGCTCCTAGTTAAGGGGCAAGACTTTGTTGATAATTGTCGTAATCGCTCGTCCGTGCAGCGAACTGTGAGTAGTGGAAATTGACATTGTTAATTTAATTGAATTGACTTCGTTAATTCTTGTTTGTATTAACTTAACTAAGTGCAATTTTTACAATTTTACAGCTTTCTGCTGACAGTGGACTGAGTTCAAGATGTAGAAGCACCGGTGTTAATTTTCCTATAACTGAAAGTCAGGTAAGCCTTTAATAATTAAAAACTTACATAACGTACGCAAATGAATAGTTCCTAAACTTTGTGAAACCATAAAATACTATAGGTAATAATAATGATATAATTTATAATTTTTTTTTTTGTAATATAATTATAATAGTTCTAATTATGTACTCAAATTGATTTTGCTCTGTAATTTATACTAAGCTGTTCTATCTGATGTATATAACGAATAATCATTTATGTATTTTTTTCTAAATTCCATTCCATTAGATGCATATTGAAAGCTTTATTGACCATCTGCAGGAACAATTACATTCGTAATAAGCTATCATTACTTTATTGGAATTATATGATTGATGGTCAAAAAAATTTTATGATATTACTAACTTATTGAATTTTGCATTCACAATTAAAGTGAAATATTGGTTATTGTGTTCAGGTAGAAGAATGTATGGAGAGCGGGACAGCTCTAGCGGCTCTTGGTGCTGGTTTAGACGCTGCGAGAGTTCGAAGAGCCCTCTCTAGAAGATTACGCTCCACTGGTAAAGATTTTTTTCTATTATTTATTTTACATAAACTTCCAACGGCATTTTTAACGACCAGAGAAAATAAAATCAGATCCCGTTAAAAAATAAATAGTCATGTTATTGGATTGGCACTGCGCCGAAATAATCTTAAAATCATTATCGTAAAGCAGTAAATCGTAGGCTAGATGTCTAGATAGGTTTATCGTGAAAACTATAAATAATGAAGGTCCTAAGTGTATTCCCTTAAGAACGCCTGTAAATTAGCAGGCTTAGCTTGTCAGTAAAAAAGTTGCAAATAACTGCTTAGATACGATTACAGCCACTTTAAAATACTCATGTATATTGTACATATTAGAAGGCAAGTTTGAAATGTAACTAGGAGGTGTAAATATTGTCGAAGGCTTCAATAAAATTCAGATATTTTCATAAGCCCAAGATGGTTATAGAAAATAAATTGAATGATGCAGTTATAAAGTTGGGTATATACTTTAGCAGTAATCCGCAGCTTCAAAAGTGTGTTACAAGAAACTCAAAGGCTTTGAATGAAATACTTAAAATAGACAGTCAGAGTGTTTAATCGGATTCTCGAATATTCAAATGTTTACAGTTGACTGTTATGTCAATTTTTGATGCATGTACGTATAATGAAGTGTTGATTAATTAATTAATTTCTTACAGGTCTCCCTTTTAGTTCGTCTGAAGCTCTAATTGATGCCGTGTTAGATGAGCAGCTAAATGAGGAGGCTTGGAGTGTAACGCCTCAAAGTCAACGCCTGGCGCGAGACATTTTAGCAGAAACATTGAGAGAATTTGCACCTGGCGCTGGGTATGTAATTTATTATTATTAAACATATTGTATACTAGCTTTTGTCAGCGGTTTCGCCCGCGTGATCCCAAGGGACATGTTTAGTAGGATAAATAGTATTCTAATACCATATCTGTATACCAAATTTCATTCAAATCCGTTCAATAGTTTCGGCGTGATTGACAGACAAACATACAAACAAAGAAACTTTCACATTTATAATATTAATATTTTGTATATATATGCTAAAATATGTTAAGAGAGTGGTGTTAATATAGTTACTGTCATAGACAAATATTATTTTGTTTTCCGAATAAAACATTTTTTTTTATTTCATAAATTTTGAATTCATACGATATTGATATTTATCTTATAGAAAATACGCATAAAAACCTTAAGAAACTGGCCTTGCGTTTTGTAGAAATGTGCAAGAATATTTCAGTTACAAAATCCATCTCGGCTGTTCCAAAATAAAACGCGATCTTTTATAAAAAACTGTAATACCTATCTAAGTTTTAGATATTTTGCGTGTATCTTTGATCATACTTAAAAAATCCTTATAAAATATGAAAGTGCAGAAACTCAGAATTTGCAAAATAAAAACAAATAATCTATAAATAAACTAACAGTTTGATAATATTGAGTGGGGTTTTGAGTTTCATTTTTGAACCGCCGAGCTGTACTGCCCTCTTTTTTTTTTAATAAATACAGTAAAAAGGCAACCCTTTACTATACATTATTTATCATTTGGACCTTTTTTTTAATATTTCCATAGAATAATACCATCACAATGGGAGGACAGATCAGAAAGTCAGAGATCGCAATCGACAACGCCCCCACATTCACCTTCACCCCCTCCTTTATCCGCTCCACTTAATACCGAACCAAGAAATAACTCCAAAGAACGAACAGACCAACCCAACAACACTACGAATGGTGTCGGAGAGGAATCCGAAGATAAGAGTGTCGAAAGCCCAGTTAAAGAAAAGAAGCCGATGTCTTTAGAAGAGGAAAATCGCCAGTTAAAGGAGGCGAGACTGTGTAAAGTTTGCATGGATAGTGAGGTAATTATAATATGGATGTTGAATTTTTTTTATAGCTCCATTTAAGTACATTTTCGTTGTTCGATAGGGGTTGCAATCTTTGTACCGTCTAGAATAATATAGACGGTATAACGACAACGTTATTCTTCGTTGACTTTTACTAATCATTATAAACCCTCAGGGTTATTACTTGTATGCGGTACATCGACTAGTTAGCCGCTAAGTTTAGCGACCGTTGTTAATGTGCTCTAAGTACAAATGTTGTTTCAATAAACAAAGGAGATGGACCCTTAGTTTACATTTAGTTTCAAACATGAAACTGCCCCAAAGTAGTTTCATGTTTGAAACTAAAAACACGTAAAAGACACAATGACATTGATATAATTTACATTTTAAAACACAAAATGTAGAAACATCCTATCTAGAGGTGTATTTCCTAGACTTAATGGAACCCAGTGTAGTTTCATGTTTAGAAATGAAAAACGCGCAAGTGACTTAATAAGATAATTATTTGCCAACTTATAGTAAAATCTTGTTTTATTACTTAACCTCACCATTCCCAACTGTACGTTTCGTGTGCTTTTTATAATGACACTTTTAAATAACAACTTTCAAGTAGAAAATGATTCAGTCAGAGTAATTTTCACTAAGTTGTTATTGTTTATCAAATCTCGTATTAGTTAAGTCGATTCTGGTTATCCCACAGTCAACACGCTCCTCCTCTCTCCCTTTGTTGTCATACCCAATTTCACCGTTTATGTGACCTAAACTTATCTAACTGTTGCTTTGCTTCTGGCATTTCGCCGACCGCTGCTGCGGCACGCTCGCTTCGCTCGCTCGGCTTGTGCGTTGTTTATGATATACTTACCTAACCTATACGTTTTTGTTGCTATACTTATTATAAAGTTCTTGAACACAAATCTACATACTCAGAGGAAAAAAATGACAAATTATCAATGTATGAAAAGGGACTGATACATTGACGAATCGTTATTCGTCTAAAAGTTGTGTGACTTAGTAAAGAATTAGACAAATTATATATATCCCAATTGTTTTTGGTCATAGTAATAATCAGCTTAACGATAATTCTAGCGAATTAAATGTTGTCATACAAAAATTTGCTTTAAAGATTTAATTCAAGAATGGTATATAATTGAAGAATAAGAGCATCTTAAAAAAATGTTATATTGTGATAAAATAATGAAACATCAAAATGCCGCTAGATAAGGCAATATATATATATTCTTATTATAGAATAAAATATTGAAAGAGATATCCAAATGGGTCGTGACGCATAGACATTTACTTGTGAGGCAAACTATGTATGGACCGTGGTTCGTCTCCTTAGTGAAAATAATAACCAGTGGTCGGAATTAGGTAGAGTTATTCATGTACTTACACTGATTTCATACAACGAAAGAATAATGTGGATATGCCTCAAATTTCGAGATTAATTTTAAAGAAAAGAAAAAAAAACCCGTGATTTTTTAAATAAAAAGTTATTTACTTTTACACAATTTAAACTACTGCACGCACGACGTTGCCAAACTTACATCAATGAAAGAAAGAAAAAAAAAATAAGAAATAAAGAAATCCGGGGAAGGTCCACATTAATATCAACATTTCGATGCAAGTACATAAATAACTCTACCTAATTCCGACCTCTGATAATAACAGAGCCATCTAACGATCGACTATGAAAAAAAAAGAATAAAATGAGTTAAGAAGAGCGTCATTTAGGAATTTGATTTATAATAAATAGGCATAATTTACAACTTATCTAACAGCCGTGTCCGGAGGTACGTCACAGAATGGCGGATCGTGTTATATAAGTCACCTGACACAGTAAAAAAATATCGACTTATTTTAAGATAATCATGCGAGTTAATGGCTCAAAATCAGAATATCTATAAATATCACACGGTTTTTGAATTGAAAATTTTAATTTAATCATGTCTCAAACCGTACTTGGCCATTTCAAATGTCATTTGAATAGGTTTTCGTTTCTGTTTTTTTAAATGATAGCAGTTCGCTAAAACTAGGACTTTTTGCGTAAACTAGGACGTTTTAAGTAAACTTAAATTATTAAGTATAATCAGTTGAGATGTTGCAATTTTCTCAATTCAGAAACCGGCGGTAAGTCATTGTAAATTTTAGTTGTTGTGCAATTTCGTGTTTTTTTTTTATTGAAAATACCTTAGTATTACGTTGTTTATTGTATTATAAAATCCGTGCAAATTTCTAATACGCCTGGCTGCGATTTTGGTAACATAAATATTGTAGTTCAAGAATCAGTACCGATATAAATAAACACTGGTTGATGAGTACACTTATTGAGTGGGGTTGTGTTGAGATCACACAATTTTTGTTATGTTTTGTTGTTACTTGTCATGGTTGACTAAAATAACAATTGCTATTATGATTTTCACAATAAGTAAACCCTATTTCATTAAAAATAAATATATATAAAGTTTCTCATTTCATAATTATTTTGGCGATGTTCCTCTCCTCTGGTTATCGCGTTATTAAAAAGTATATGTCATATATTTTTATTTTCCATTTACCTCAATATTTACATATAAATGGGTCTTTTTCGGAAATTCTTGCAATAAATTAACATACTAAAAATTGATAAATTGTTTAACAATATTTTGGGGATTATTCATAAATATTTTAATAATTATTAAATAATTTATCACTTCATTCTTTAATAATTTATCGTATTCTTTGCTATCTATACTTTCTATTTTCATATGACGTCATGCGAGTGTTATTTAGATAAGGTTCTAGCGCATTAGTAATTTGACGAACTTACCAGTAACACTCTTACGAGCGAGCGACTCTTACTCGGAGCGAGCGTACCGCAGCAGCGGTCGGCGAAGTGCCAGAAGCAAAGCAACAGTTAGATTAGTTTAGGTCACATAAACGGTGAAATTGGGTATGACAACAAAGGGAGAGAGGAGGAGCGTGTTAGGTTGACTGTGGGATAACCAGAATCGACTTAACTAATACGATATTTGGTAAAGAATTTAGTGAAAATTACACTGAAACATTTTGCTACTTGAAAGTTGGCCTTTTAAAAAGTGTCATTATAAAAAGCACACGAAACGTGATTGTGAGGTTAGGAAATGAAACAAGATTTTTTTACTGCGTTATAACTCTGTTGACTTTAGCTGTAACATATATATGTTTGCCGTTAGGTGAGCGTGGTATTCTTGCCGTGCGGTCACTTGGTATCATGTGCTCGATGTGGAGCAGCGCTGTCCGCCTGTCCGCTCTGTCGATGCGGGGTGAAGGCACTAGTGCGGGCATATCTCGCGTGACCATCGCGATCACAGGTATTTTTGCCTTTGCCCACATTTACTGTAAAATGCTGTGAAAATTATTATCATTATGTATGCAGTAAAGTGTTTATATCTATCTATCTATTTATATATCAATAGATAAAGAGATATATACAAGGCAGTATACAAGATATAACATTAAGAACGGTCAACATAGAAAACACATACAAAGATAGTGAAAAGAAATTCTGAATTCATTCATTTTAAAAAATGTTCCTAAGATTTGCCTATACTGAACGCTCTTAATGCTCTATATACAGCGAATTTAAATCAATATTTATGTTAAGTCACATAGATGAAGTAAACATAAATGCAAAGTTTAACATAAGTGCAATAATAATAATACATGTTATTTCAATAGTTATCTATGACTGCCTGGACTTTTTATATAATCAATGGACGACATCATATACAATGGTGAGACCTGCTTGGTCTGTGTGTCTATCTAGACATACAGACCAAGCAGGCAGGCAGGATACAATATGATACATTTGTTTTGACTCATCATGTACCTGTTGTAATTATGGAAAGTCATCACGTTTCAACTGCAATCCTTTATGACACAGTTCTTTATACTAGATAAAAAATAATAAATAGTTTTGTCACCATGAGCTAAATAATGAAGTACGACAAATTTCGGCCATTCATAATGATTTAAATATCATAAATATTGGTGTATCGCCATCGAGCGATCCACCAATATCTATGCACCACTCGTTGAGTGTGAGTGAGATGGACCCCACAGTGCATTGTATTTTATATCCTATGGGTAATGAGAACAGATTTATATTTATTTTAACTGTGCGTTCGGTCATCATAGGAAAGAGTATTCTATTCTGTTTGAAATAATACTTGTAAGTGTTCATTTTACATTAAAAAACCCACAAAAAAAAATAGTTTACTCGCCTTAACTTTTTTTTAATCCTGCAAATTACTAAATTAAAACATATAAATAAGCTAAGAACAGCGGCATCTAGGAATTTTATGTATAATATATAAATAAGCATACCTTTACGACTAATTTGACTTCGCTACCATGGCGGGTCGTGTTTCAAGTCACGTGGCAGACATACATAAAATCTCGACTTTTAATTTTAAAACTCAAAATCAGAACATCTATGTTTATATTTCATTCATATTCATTACTTATTTTTCATTACCGATACTGTTCTATTGTTAGATGTGGTATCCAAACGGGGATTCACAATGTCAAAGTTTTTTAAATTTTAATTTAAAATTAATTATTCTGTGTAATTTTTTTTTTCAGGGCGCTGTTAGTGATCTGGATATACGAATTGTTCACTGTGTCACCAAGAAAGTATTGGTTGATTCAAGTCCATTAGGTGGTGTTCTGTATTTCATAGATCTGCTAGTAGACTGATAATCTAGTATTCGTGGCATATGGTTCATTAAAATAGGCCTATATAAAAGTACGCTTGTAGTTGGTATTGCGATGTCATTGCCAGTGTTTAAAATACTGTATTATGTATTAGTCCATTGTAAGTGGTGAATTTTAAAGATGTTATTTAGTTAATAATTAATATCGATCGAACATTGTATTTGGCAACGGCATGACTTAATCGCTTTGAGATGTTAGGATAAAGGTTTACGACATAATTTCTAATTGGGCAGGTATATTCATAAATAAATTTTCTTAATTAATGTTAATAAAGTTTAAAGGGCCAATTATTTATTAATTATTGATAATATTAATTGGACGTAGTTAATCAAAAAGGATCCATCTCACACAATGTCACTTTTGAGTTATAGACGATCGAAGTTTAAGCTTTATTAGCATGTTGATGTAACATTTCTGTGTATTATATTTTTATCTAATAGCATAGAAAACCACTTACATTATCTTATTATAATGTCATTTCAACAGAACTAATAATATTTATTAAAATATAAAGATTAAAGTATGTTTGGATCCTCTATGATATATTTAGGTTTTAAGTACCTTATTTCCACAAAACAAATCTCAAAAACGATCCAAATGAAGAAATAATAGAATAATTAACTGAAACGCCAAAATTTAATCGTAAAAACTATTTATTAAAGGTTCTTTATATTTATTGTTTTAATTTTTAATGTCAAATGTATTCTCACTATTTAAAATTACCTTCCTACACCTTTTAATAAAATTACCTTTTAACAAAAATTATTCAAGCGTTTTGAACCTTTATTTTAATTTTTAAACGAGATTAGTGCCTTTAATACGCTAATTTGCTATTTTACTATATGGATCCAAGAAGCCTGAGTCGTTTTCATGGAACTAAAATATGAACCTACCAAAGATGTGGGATGGTAACTACCATTGAAAAAAACGTCAAATATTTATTACAGCTCAGAGCTTTGTTCCTCTATAAAAGTTTAGATCCTGATGGACATTTTGGTATACTAAACTCATTTTCGATCAATTTGTGGGTTGGATCCTTTTTGCGTAACTACGTCCAATTATGGAATACACAATCGATATATCGGTTCCGTGTGATATGTTATCTAAATGCTAATTGACATAAATATTAATTATTGACGCGATTAATAAAAAAAAATAAAGTATTAAAACGACAATATATTAATATGCGTTGAAGTAAATATTTTGTAATCCGATTTTTATTAGTAACAAAAGAGAAATAATTCATTAATAAAATAAATCCAATATGACAATGTATTAAATTAAGTAATTAATAATTTCCGTTCTTTAACTAAATAATGGAATGTAGCCACAGGTGACTACAAAAATAATTTTAAAAAATTATGACGAATTAGGCTGTGTAATTGAGACCAAAATTATATACATACTCCAATTAACAATGTACCGTCTGTAAACATTTTGCTCGTTCAAAAATTGTCGTCATTACTGAAGGTATGTCTTAAAAAACCATTAAAGTAAAATGATATCCCTGATGCGATACTACGTCGATTAAAGGGGATTTCAATTAAAAAAAAAAGTTTATGACATGCCTTAAAAAATTCACCATCGCCGTTCCAACCAGTTATAGAAATTTTCAAATATTTCTCTATTAGAATTATAAAAAATACAAAATATTAAAACAAAATAAAATATCTTATATCTATGGAGAAAACATCTAATCATGAAAGCATTTAAAATTTCCCATCATTCAGTACATATGAAAATAAAAAATAAATTGTAAGTTTTTGACGAATATGGTCGGCATATAATTACAATCATTTTTCAATTGTGGGTATGTCACAGCCGTCTTTGACGAATGTGGGGAATAACAAACATCCAATTCGTGACACAAAATGTGGAATTAACAATAGTTTATTATTACTCATGTCGTTACTGTTAAACATAAATTCCATCTTAATATTTCTTTACGTAAATATCATTTATTACTATATATTTTCATCAACACGCTATAGATCTGACAGTAATATAAAATATAATGATTATATTAAAATTATATATTTTGGTCTGGTCATTTGTCTGCATAATTATTTACACAGCTTTTAAATTACTTTAAATAAACCCCATGAAGTGCCGTAAATAATATACAATTATTATCAGTTCTAAATAAGTGGGTAACATTTAGCATAGCGTATTTTACTATTACTATTACATTGATTTCAAAAACTAACTCGGTAAGAAGAGATTCTTTGAGATGCGCATGCGCTTTTAAAGAGGAAATGAATTGTTTATTAAAGAGCTTCCAATGGTAATCCCAGTGAATTTGCCTTTTGGGATAAAATATAATATTAATAAATTGATGTTGTAATTAATGGTAGTGAGTTCTGTATTCTAATCTATGCGTATAAGGCTGTGAAGAAAATCGTGAGGTGTGATTGGATTTTTTTTTCTATATACATAATTTAAATTAGTTATGCTAATTGGATAATTCTTTGTTGATGATTTATTAAAACTATTGTTTAATTATTTTGTTTAATTACAGAACAATCACTAGATTTTTTTCTAAATTTTAATTTTTTTTTATTTTCAAATTTTTTTTTTATTCTGTCGGAGAGATCATTGAAAAATGTTAAACACTTATTTTTTGCGTAAGCAATAGTTTGTTTATCGTTTATTTTGTGTATAGTTTGTTTAACAGCAATACATCTGGTGACTACAAATGGCAAAGTTTCTACATTGTATTTTGAATTTGAGTCATTTGGTCTTTTGTACATTATAAAGCTAAATTACTTTTCAACAGTAACTCGAACTTAGGAAAAACCTAAGTTATGATATCGAAACGTCAACTAATTTTATCTTAACAACTCTGTTAGCTAACCAAATAAATGTAATTCGGAGTTGTATTTATAAACGCAATAAGAACATTCTTGTACACACAGCTGGACGTCAGTCTATCATAATATGTCAAAATTCCTCAATCTATTGTGAACTCTACCCACAATGCATTGAGGTTTAAAATCAAATGGAGAAATTTAACTGTTTTGTAATACGTTGACGTGCAATTGACTGTACTTACCCAAAGCGGTCAAAATATGTTAATTAGCTTTTCCATTGATATGTAATTAACGAATGCGTATGAGAATCTATTTGGCATGTATGTCACAGGACTACAATATCAATTTGAAATTCAATTAAGGGTATTAAGGTTGATTTTTCTTTAACATGAATATTATCTGTTGCATTAAAATATTTGTACGCATATATTTTAATGATCTTCGAGGCGTAATAATATTGAGAATTGTGCTTTTAACATAATTTGACTACTTTGGACGTTTCAAAGTGCTTACTTCGACTATGTATATTAATAAATAAATATGAAATTTATAACTCTAATTTTAGTAACATAATCTAATACATAACAAATAACATTTTGGTATAAATTATGATGAGATGTTTCCTTTCCATTGTTATTTCGTTTTATGTGCATAACCTATAATTCTAATTTTATTTATATTTGATAAATAATAATCTTGATTCATACTCAGCGTCGTGTTTTTAAAGTGTGTCTAAAATGTGATCTTAAGGTCCGCACTTAAAAAGGATAAACGAAACTCTTAAATGAGCACTGGACTGATTGAATTAGAATTTGGTACATATGTGGAAGTCGATAATTCAAAGGCGGTCGTTCATTGTAAATAAATGATGTTATAACGAATGTGACATATCAAATGAAAGGACCTATTATGAGAATCTCTGATATATATATTTTTATTTATAGCAACAAGACGTAGTTCACGACAAATACCCAAATTATCCGATATCTGAAACTACAGTGCCTAAAAATATGTAAAAACACTGACTCTAGTTAACCTAAACATTATAATATTAAATGGAAGTCTATGGTTTTCCAAAATTAATATTTGCGCGGGAACCCTCTAAATATTGGCGGGGAACTCTCCACACGTGTGAGACCGACTCGCTATTGGTTCTTTTATGAAAATGAATCAACTCCTTACACAAATATTATCTAACCTAATGATTTCAAATATCTTCAATTATATAGAGAGTTATAACAAAATTTTAGGACGTTGAGTGTGAATCAACGATTTCAATTATAATAAAAATGTCTATTATATCTTTTTTTAAAGTTGTGTGTTTGAATGACTCCATAAATTGAGCCTTATATTTGCTACCTCAAGGGAAACGTGTAAAAGCAATTGAACATTGATGTATGTTTATAAAAATTGGTGACACTCTAGTGTCCTAAAAGCTGCATAAACGTTGTCACTTTGTTACCGTAATGGTACATTTAAACAGGAAATTGTAGTTGCTATGTTCGATATCGGTAGCCTTTTATGACACAGGTCTTGTTTATAGATCACACATAATAACATAGCTATCAGCATTGGTTTGTGAAGACGACGTAGCACTAATTATATTGTACTAAGGTGGATAGTGCAACGGCAAAATTCATGCAGTTAAAACTTATCGCGGATCAATTCGGCCATAGTTTGACTTTTCAGTCGGGAGTGTAAACAAATTATGCGTCGTGCCTGTCCGACTTTTGCGAGACACTTAGGCTGTCGCAAATTTTACACAAATATCCTGTAAGTTTCCTGTTATCCTGTTTAGGTTGTCTGATTTTTCGGACACAACCGCTTCATTTCTAAACTTATATTTACTATTATGATGAGAAAGACTAATGTTGCAATATAATCTAATCTATGAATGTAAATGGGCAATTGTTGAGAAAACTCAAATTGTCTTATTGTAAAACGACGACAAAATTTAGTAGGTACCAGGATTAGAGCCTTATCCTACCGAAATAAGTCAAACAAAATGTCTATGTTATTAAACGTTTACTGACGTTTACTACGTTTACGTTTACTAACTGTTTTTTAAAAACAATGAGCTTTTGTTGCAGTCAGGTAAAAATAGAAAGCATTAAAGTAACTGATGATATAATTGAATTCTCAGCTAGAGTAATATTTTTTGTTTCCAATTACTCAAATGTTTTCACTATATGATAAAGAATTTTTACCTATAAATATATAGTTCTAAATAGTTTAGTTAAAAAGTGTGATATTTTAGAAATAGTGAGATAAGTTTGCCCGAGCTATTATTATTATGGAATACGTAGTTTTATATCCACACACCTCTTGTTATAAATGCAACTTACGTATATTTAGTTTTAACAAGCACCGCTTCTGTATAATTTTGTAAAATATATGTATTCTTAACTGTAGTCCTACTAATAATATATTGGTTCAAAACCTCACATGTTTTGTTTTCTTTTAAATCGACACAAAAATAGAAATTCTATCTAGACCGTCAGTCAATTATTAGATAAATATTTTTTTTGGTTTTGTTAATAGGCACTAAAGTTGTGGAGACGGACCTCGCTATGTCACAACTATATAGAAAATATACAAACCTGATAGATAGATAATAATACGTTTGTTTTATCGACTACACACAATTACATCGACGAAGTTTAGAAAAAATAAACAAGAACAAATCTATAATGATGTACCTGTGTAGCACTTAAGAAATGGCCAAGACTCGGTGCATTTAAGTTACCCAGGAATGGGTGAAGGTGTGACGTCTTGCAACATTTCAACTCGATGTATCGCCGTGATTAATTGATGACGCAAAAACCATAATAGTCTTTGATATTCTTTTCTTCCATGATAACTTTTCTTCAATAGTCATCCCTTTTCTAGAGTTTTCGAATTCGTTCTCTGAACTTTCTTTGTATGACATTGCTGCTGCTGTTATGTTAGTATTGGCATTGTAACTTAATCAGAGTTACTCGAGAATGTTGGTTACAGAAATCTTGCGTAGAAACATTTTAATAATCATGATACTATTCTTGAACGTAAACTAATAAAGCATAAATATGAAAACTAAAAAGTTTTAGATAAAGCTGTATTCCAAGTTACCATCAAGTGTAACATAAACAATTTAACTACTAACAGCAATTCAACTGTACGACAAGCTCATTCTACTTCAGAAACAAGTAATTGTGCCGGTCGCATACATGGATCAAAGGCGACTTTTTTTGGGACCAAAGGTGAAGTGCGTGTAAAGAAGGCGAGATATGCGCATGCGGCGCCGACGTCTGGCCGGGAATAGCTTCAACTGAAATAGCGCAGACGACGCCGACAGCGGCTTTAACGAATATTAATATGCGAATGCACCTTAACCGGATAAATTTTAGACACGCTGATTCATGGAAATGCTTCAGAAATAGGTAGACGTATGGTAGTCTACCGTTTTCTGTTTATCGTTGGCAACCAAATTGGTTTACAAAATAAGTAAGATCCAAGTAATATGGTGCATCATTGTTTTCGGGCTACTAATACTAACGATGAGCGGACGTTTGATTAAAATTTAGGCTTCTAAACAAAACTCATTATAAATTTTAATCGCACCCATATTTCAGTTGTCCGATAAGAAGTAGTTGGTCTATTTTGCGCCATATTTGTTGTGTATTTATTGTAAGTAAAACTGGTAATTTTCCTTGTAAACGCATTTCTTGATTTTAAACAGCTAACTACTTTGCAAGGGTCGTTAATATCCTCCAATCCGCATTGGGCAAGTATGACCCATCCTCCTTAACTATCCGTAAGGAAGGCCTGAGCCCTGCAGTAGGGATATAAAAGGGCTGATGATGAACAGCTACACGGTATATAAAATAGGTAATAATTGACACACATTTCAATAAATAAGAACAGCATCATTAATTAGATACCAAGTCGCTAAAGGACTTGTATTACGTTATATTCTAAATATATTATACTCTAAAACAATTGCCGCAACATCCAAAACCGAGACAATTTAGAAAAGTTCATCTCGACTCGACCGAGAATCGAACTCGCGATCTCAGAGATGGCTACACTTCGAACCTGCGGGTGAGCCATTCAGCTTCATAGGTCACCTCACCTACACGATGTTAGAAACGTTATAGAAAATTAATCTATTAAGAACATCAGTTATTAATTCAAAGGTGTATTCGAGAGAGGGCGCTAATTGGTCGCACAAACTTCTTGAGTATCAAACCTGAATTTATTAAGTAGGTATGCATGGTGACTCACCGCGACGAAGGAAGCATTAATTGACCATAGCCACAAAGTGTATAGACGTGGCGTGGCGTCCTTGCAAGGCTGTTGCGTCGGAGATCACGTGTTAGTGCGCCTGCGCAACGTCTCTATAAGTAAATCTAATCCTTATTAGATAGTTATTTTATGCGCAAATTATAAATATAGCTTTAAACTCGAAATTGAGTAATTATTTTCATCTTTATATCTCTACTAGCTTTCGCCAGCGGCTTCGCCCGCGTGTACTCTAGGGAAATGTTAAGTGGGATAAAAAGTATCCTATTATCTAAGTCATATATGTATAGCAAATATCATCAAAATCCGTTCAGTAGTTTCGGCGTGATTGACTGACAAACATCCAAACATCTAAACATTCAAACATCCAAACAAAGAAACTTTCACATATAATATTAATAGGATATCAATAATCAATGCAGTTATTAATATCGCAATCCGTTAAATATAAAAAAATGGTTAGCATTATTTTTTTTTTCTCAATACTATGAAGCTTATTATTACTTTAGTCTCGATGAAAGTTAACTTTGAAAAGAAGTTTTTATATTGATTACCGAGTCTGTAGGACAAAATAAGTAGGTTTGAAATTGGTAGAAAATAACATTGGTGCCAATATTAGTGCCATAATATGGATAATCAAACCCATTGTCATACGTAATTATAGTAATATCATTATACTTACCCTTTTATACTAAAATATAATAAGTTTAACTTAATTATTTCCATAATTGAAAATGCAATTTGACAAGATTATGCAGTAGTCTACTTTTTACTAAACGATTGTTACCAATGAATATCTATTTAGGTACTTGTTGAAAAAATAACATGCAACGAATCTGTGGTTTTTTATAATTCCCAGTCAGCTTTATATAATACTTATCGATATTTGCATCTTCCTACAAGCTAGTAATCCTAACTACTTACAAAGACGTGTCCACCCACAGTCAGTAACTTGCTTGGAATGGAATTATTACTGATAATATCCTTTAAACAAATTTGAATCTTATCTTTAATGTGAATTGAACCGAAATTCGAAATCCAGTTGGCCGTAATACTACGATGTCGTATGTCGAATCGCCGGCGCCGCCAATGAAACTATAACAGTCTTTGAATCGGGAATAAAGGTTTGTGACTAAGTACGCTTTCTTAAAGTCATAAGTATGTACAAGTTTAATTTATGAGACACTAGCTTAGCTTTTTCGCTTGCGTGGTTTATATGATAACTGACTGTATATTTATCCCAAGGGAATCGTCCTTACGAACTTTCGATATAAAGCCTACAAGCTTTCCGTCAGAGATCACGTAATTCAATTCCTAAGGAACGGTTATCATCCAAATGCGTACAAGTTTTTACGTGAAAGAGTAACAAAAATTTATAATATCAGTAAGAGGAGTATAATGCTAGAGAACCGACGTGATTTGTGTTCAAGCATGCTGAGAACGTTACATTGCAACATTTAAATGTTTTGCAATTTGGAATATTCGAGTGAATTAACTCGAATATTATAGGCGTTTGTATGTCTAAATCCAAGATTAATAATATTACATACCTATTCAATCAAAGCTCTCTCTCCTTGAGAAAGATATTTTGATATTGACATAGCCATAATTTTTGGTTATTATTCATACCGAAAAATTTTTGACCTACTGTAACCTTCGTGTAATTAAATTGGAGGCGTTACTTTAAAGGGAACGTCAGCTACGCCACTGAAGATCTCTAGTTTATGCTGAGCTGCCCGTATTGCATATTGGAGTCTGTAAGTATAATAATATAGTAGGTGGTATGGCGTAAAAAAACCCAGCGATAGGATTAATTAATGATTTGTAGAAGGTTATTATATATACTGTGATTGGCTTATTATCAACATTCTTTACCTGATTCTATGTACCATCTATCATGTTATTAGCGCCCAGTTCTCCGGTAGACTGAGAAAGAACGCCTAAAGGCATCAAAAGTTTAAATCATCAACAGCCTATTAATATCTCCACTGCTGGGTCTGAGGCTTTTCCTTTGGATGGAATGGAGTCAAATCAAACTGTGAGAATGGGCCTAGACACACCACGCGGCCCCAGTGCGGATTGGTGGATAAAAACGACTGCAAATGTAGCCGGGACTAACGGCTTATCGTAAAGCATGAAGAAGCTCTAGAAAATAAATTTTGGTCATATTGCAGACCGAGCGCGCTAATTACTTCGCCATCGTGCTCCTCAAAATTTAAATAAATAAACACAGTACCAGAGTTTCATGTATTGTTCTGTACTTTAAGCCCTCTACTTAGAGATAAGATTCCAATTTTGCTTTGTTGTCTGCTTTCAAATTAAAATCGAGTGTCATTTCTAGAGGATCAGTTATCAGTTAAATATTCGATTTGAGAGTTATGCGTGTCATGAAACACCGTTAATATTTAAAGTTATAGTGGTCCCATCTGGCTCCAAGACGATTGATGCAAGTTGGCGCCAGATACTGACTCATGCATGATATGACACTCCTTGGCCAGCCTAACTCGTTCGTCGATTCATTCGCGTTCAGCCTTTCGTCACCATGTCTGTGTAAGTACAATCAAAATCACGAATTCTGTCTATTGATTTAAAACTTTTTAAAATTTTATAATAACCTTAGATTTATAAAGTATTCTGTAAATTGTTTTTTGACACTTGTTTGCTAAATGTTAAGGAAAATCATTGATAATTTATGATAAAATATTGCAAAAGTTAAAGTCTTTTAAACTCCACCACAAGATCAGTACTTTTACCAAGCTCTCCTTGACCACTACTTAGTGCTTGTTTAATAATATATCGTGCTTTTCAAGTGCCTTTAACATACTTAATTAACAAAGGAATTTCTGTATTGGTGATATGATATCAAACGTCTTAGAAAATTGATAATAATAATGTATTTATCTAAATAATCTACTGCTTTTAGCTTTGATTATCTTATATTCTTGATTCAAAACATTCCCTACATTCGTAAAGCATTAAAATAAAATCGCTATCCAGCAATTATTCGTACCGCACAATTTTTTTGGCTTTTCCGACTGTGTCCTGCTTATCTAAAACATTTTTGAGCAACTTATAGGCATTTATATCTTTATTTCTGACAATATATGTATATGCTTGGATAGCTGCATTCCCACGACTTCTCCCGCCTACGATGAAGTTTCTCATAGGTGGAAGAACTTTTTAATTCGGTTCAGTAGTTTTGAAACCTATTCGTTGTAAACAAATAATCACACCTTTCCTCCAGTATAATATTAGTATAGGTTAGGTATATTACTTTAATTAAGTATTGAATTGTTTTAACTCTTTATTTGGTTTATTATCATTTTTTATCTATTCCTACGTGTCGTCTTACATTTTATTTGTACCTGCTTCTCTAAAATATTGTGAGAGAACGCCTAAAGCATTGTGCACTTTTACTAGAAATAAAGTTTCAATAAATAAGCACTGTAACATTAAGTATAATATATGTATACCTATGGAATAAATAATTCTATAACCGAAAATCACTCATATCTTAATATTTGTTCAGTGAGACATTTTCCCCACCATTTGGTTTATATCCACCCATTTGTTTATTAGTACTTGTGCACCTAAAAATTGAACGCATTTTCATATCACGTAATAATAAGTAAGATAAATAACAATATAGCATACTGAATGAAAAAATTAAACATTATTTTTGTTACTGTGTTAATTACGAATGTAGGCAGATATAAGTTGACGTCCTATGCGTAGGTAGAATCAATTGAAGTCCTCTTGATTCTCTCAAGTGTGTACTAGTGCTAGTTACTGGTGCATAAGTGGCTGATAACAGTATTATGCATAAAATACATACCTAAATACTATTGACGCCAATAATAGATAATGTGTATCATTGGCATCATGTACTTGATAAGAATACAGTAATGAGAAACGTGAAGGTTGTATGGAAAACTGTAAATCACGCCTAGTGTTATAGATTTATTCAAATTAACTAAGAGTTGATAAAAATTAAAAATATTTGTCGGCGCATCAATTGTACCACGATATTCCTAAACGAGAGTGAATTATTATTCACTCTGGCAAAACGTTAGACGGTCGGCCATTATGTCGTGGTTGTTTGATTAGAGGTGATATAGGTCGGACGTCATCGACGGAGGGCGTGATCATCGATACTTTTAATTTTATTAGAATGGTAACACTGACTTTGACAGTTCGTTAACAAAAAGCAAGTTGCCGCCATTTCGACAGACATTCTGTTTCCGATCGTTGAGGAGTAAAGACATCCGACGACATCGCGCTGATCTCATTATATTTTCGTATGAAAAGTGATAAAATGGAATAAGTCCACATTAGTATACACGCCTGCAGTGTTATTTTAAAGATAGTCCTCCGATATGGACGATCTATTTGGGCTTCGTAATTGCCCCTTTTGACTCCACGCCGACATATTTAATCCACTTTGTCCTTTGACAATCCGGGCGACTGCTTTAACCACTGAATTACCCAGGACCTAACAGGACTCACGAATTTATCAAGTACTTGTTACTTTTTCGCTACTACAGAGCGTATTTTCATTAATGTTCAGGCAATCCACCCAATCAGCCGAAAGAAATATTTTTACAAATATTGAAACTTGATTCTTTTTTCTAATTTATTATATTTCATAAATTTTGCATTCACAATGCTATACTGAAAAATATTAAAAAATCCACTTTATTCTTGGCACTCTGAAATAGGAAAGTAAAAAAAATTCGACAGTCCTGTTAGGTTCTGGGAAGCTCAGTGGTTAGTGCAGTCGCCCGGATTGCGAAAGCTCGTGAGTTCGTGTCCTATCACAGAGTCCCAGAGGCTAAATGCATTTTTAATTAGGAATATTTTTCAGTATAGCGTTGTGAATGAAAAATTTTTTTTGAGTCTTACCTTTCTTATTAGAACTTATGACTTATTTCTTATGACGGAGCATCGTGCGACATCACATTTCAATAAACTAAACGTAACGTCTTTGTTGCGAGTGCAATCAATACTCAAGTTCATTGAAATGTGACGTTACGGCTCGAAGTATAACGTGACTGGTAATTTTGGCAGTGAAAATGGTTTTCTTTTATTTGTCACCTATAAAAGTTTTAGTTGAGAGTTGAAGTTATGCATGATATTCTACGATAGTAATATCCAATATTCCTTACTGTAACCAGACGGCTTGAATTTTTTTTTATGGGATAGAGGGCAGACGAGCATACGGATCACCTGATGGTAATTGATTAACGTCGCCCATGGACTCCTGCAACACCAGAGGGGCTACAAGCGCGCTGCCGGCCTTTGAGGGACGAATATGATCATAGGGAGGGAAGGGATGAGGGGCAGAGGGAAGGGAATAGGGAGGGGTTAGGCCTCCGGTACCCTCGCTTACACGACGAAACACATCGCAAGCGTTGCTTCACGTCGGTTTTCTGTGAGGCCGTGGTATCACTCCGGTCGAGCCGGCCCATTCATGCCGAAGCGTGGCCTCCCACGGTTCCGTAGCGTCCCGTATTTTAGGCATAGATTTGAAATGTTCCGATTGAGTTCCGATGGAGTTGACTTTGTTCCGTATTTGTGTCAAATTTTACTTAATTGACCAATCGCAACTGTCATTGTTGCGATTGAAAAATGGTATAACGTTTCGAAAAGTTTTCCAACATCGAAACTAAAATTTTTACAATTTAATTTTGGTAATCACCTAGCATTTAGATCGTTCAATGTAACAAAGGGAAATTCTCAGAAGTGTCAATCCATATCTTATCACAGGATTGTAACTATCTAGCTGCAAATTTTATATTATCTAATCTGGTATATTATTTTAATGGGATTAATATTTACTGTATTTTAGGTAAGTAAGGTAATGCATGAAGCATTGTACCGCTTTTTCCCGATTGGAAAAAAGCTCATGAGAGGGACGATGGGCATGCTCACAACACTAATATAGTTATGCCATCTCATTATCATGGCTAAATGAGGTATTGCCCTCTTGGAACTTTACCTAAACTGTATAAAACCTTGATCACCGCGTTATACATTTTGGTATCTTTTTTGCAGAGTATTTGGAGCAGAAGTTCATACATCGACGGGCACTGTTTTAATTAGGGTTGCTAGAAAAATAAGTAGGTATAATTATATTTACTTATCTTTAATAAAACCCAGGTATCATGAGTCGGGACACGAACCCATATTTTAACCTAATCTTATTTATTTATTGATATTATTTGGAATCGAGTCGGTTTTAACATAATAAAAAAAAGAAAAGATTTCGGTGTTCGAAATGTATCGCTGACTTTCTGTAAAGTTAAACATTGCGTGCATATTGCTTTAATTGGTTTTATACATTTAGTATAGTTAGAAATACATTTGTTGGTCGCGAGTGACAGAAATATATATGATGCTCCCAAGTGATTAAATCAGCCGTCCAATTGGGCGGCTAGCCATTTAATTGCATGCTAACCTTCGTACAATTCAATTCATTTGGGGTCAACACACCCAAGATGGCCCCAGCCCAAGTGCCCGCTAGCGCCGAAATATTTCTTTAAAATTGTAAGTACCTGACTATTTTATTTTACTTGAAAAGTATATATTTTTTAAGTTCTGCTAAAAATCGATTAAAGTGAGACAACTAATTTTGTTAAATTTTGTTAAATTAGTTGTCTCACTTAATCGATCAATTAATTTTGATAAATTTTAGAACGCATCCCTTGGTTTCTACATTTTTATCTCAGTACGTTGGCAGTGCTGGTGAGCATCGACGATCGGGGAAATAATTCCCTTATTTTGTTATCCAAGAAAGTAATTTTGTCCTAACGCTGCCGCTGGGGCGAGCTTGAAATACTATGTTAGGGGAATCCCGGATTTGCTATTTTTTATGAGGGCTCATGCTACTGCCTATGCTTTGATTGTTTTGACGATTGGTCATTTGTATTTATGATTTTTCGTATTTCTTGTGTTATTGAATCTGCGAATGGTAGCAAAGCAAAGTTGATTGTGAAAGTTTGATATATAAATGTCTAGTCCATTCTCTTGAAAATAGAATTGTTATTGATGTCGGATAACTACTTAAGTGTTTTTATATTTAAATATCTAGTCCTTGCTTTTGAAAATTATAATTATTAGTGTCGGATAACTACATAAGTATTTTATTAAAATTAAACTAAGTACAGCGTGATGAGTTTTACTGACAGAACCCCATCAAAAGAGTTTGCCACGGGCCCCAGGTGGTATAGTTAAGCTACTGAACATATACGTTCCATTCGAATGCGGTAGCAACAAAACGACAAATAAATGTGTTTCCCTCTATAAGTTCCTAATTAAATGTGCTAGAACATTTTTATTAAAAAGATAACTTTCTGTAGTGGTATTGATTTAAATTGTCTGTATTGAACATACAGTCGGTAATATTAATTTTAATAAACCATTTCTTTGTTCGGCTAATTATGGAACATTAGACTTTGCACATTGGAATGCCAGTGCTCTGTCGCCACTTGACACTCATTGTTGCGAATGGACGTTTATATACTACTATCGCAACGGGTCACATGATAACACGGTATCGAATTGGCACATACCTTTGACTGCAATATGATTATTAAGAATGTTATTTGTATCTATTTAATTAGCAGTAAATGTAATTAAGTTTGACATATCGCACGTTGAGAACGATAGTGACACAATGCAAAAAATGCGATTTTGAATAATGAGCGTTTAATGTTCAAGAAATAGTAATCAGCCCCTCTAAACAGCCCACCTAGCAGTTTCTATGCAAGCTACGTTCACAGGGAGCTTTGCATTTTAAACTTTATATTTAACAAAGAAAAATGTTGCCAAAAGTAAAAAATACGTCGTTTTTGCTTAGTGACATTGTCATTCTCAACGTGCGATATATTTTCCCGCGATTTCTCCCGTATAAATTATAGTCTGTCCTGTATAGGCAAAAAAAATTTTATCATCGGTCCAGGAAATTCGGAGCCCATTCAATGTAAATAAAAAATAATGTAAATCTTTTCAATGTTTGTTATTTAATTTTCTTTTTATTATAGTTTATCAATTTTACATTTACAATGCTATACTGGAAAATTTCTTGATGAAAAATCTTTTAAAAATCCACTTTGTCCTTGGCTTTCTGAGCAATCCGGGCGACTGCTTTAACCACTGAGCTACCTAGTACCTAACAGGACTGTCGAATTTTTCAAGCACTTGTTATTTTCATCGATATTCAGACAATCCACCCAAACAGCCGAAAAAAATATTTTAACAAATATTGAAACTTTCTATAAAGATGAAGATTTGTTCTAATTACTATATTTGAACTTAAACTGAAAATATTGATTAGTTAGCCCTGTTAGGTCTTGGGTAGCTCCTTGGTTAAAGCAATCGTCCGGATTACTAAAGATCACGGGTTCGAGTCCTATCTCAGAGTGCCAGGGTCAAAGTGGGTTTTTTAAGCATTTTTCATTAAGAATATTGTTATTTTAGTTTCATAAAGAGTTTCTTAATATGAATTCGGCGTATATTACCCGAGGTGCCAAACCAAGTTGCGAGAGGGAGAATTGCCCGTTCTCTCTGTTCCATTCGATTCCATCCATAGGGAAGGCCCGTGCACCAATATTGGGGACATTAATGTTGTGATGATGAAATATTGCGTATATTTAATGTATCACTCAGAATACTCTTCTTAATTCTAGGAACTTTATTATTACCATTGATGAGCAATTTGTTTTCATTTCCGTCAGTTTTTCGAAATATAAGTTACAAGAATGTCTTATCTGGGACTTGTGACGTCTTATCATTAATGATAAAGCCATTATATGTGTTATCAATCCAATGGCGATATATTTCATAATTCTCAGAAAGAGTTCTTTATCGCTATTATATTTATATCTTAAATGATTAATATGAGTTTATGATTGTTTTCGTTATTAAAATGAAGAATAGGTAGGTAAAATCTAGATTCCAATTCTGGAATAGGTAAGTGAAATCTAGATGCCAATTCTAGAATAGGTAGGTAAAATCTAGATCTAGAAAATGATTCAAGCAATTCAGGGTGGAGACGATGTTCGCTATCAAACGCGTTAAGTATATTGTCCACCAAAGTATGGAATTTGGTTTCGCATTGTATTCAATAACCTTCATGTAACTTGCCTGATTTCATTTCATTCCATGTCACAAAACACCTTGTCTTTTGTTCACCGGATTCTCTAGAAAAAGTCTAACAAACAAAGTTCGTTCAAGATTGATTTTTATTTATTTATTTAAACTTTTTTGCACACAGTACAAATGGCGGACTTAATACCTTAAGTTATTATCTACCAGTCAACCGTAGAATTGTATACAGATAGTATATGAGGCGGTGCGAAAATATCAGCTGTATTAGACAATTATTTATATCTTACTTCATTATAATATCCTAAACATAAAAAAAAACATCATAAATAAATATATATAATCAAATACATATTTAAATAAATATATATATCTAAACATATATAACTCAAAGTTGACTGACTGACATAGTTATCAACGCACAGCCTAAACCAATAGACGAATCGAGCTGAAATTTGGCATGCAGGTAGATGTTATGACGTAGGAATCCACTAAGAAAGGATTTTGATCAATTCTACCCCCAAGAGGATAAAATAGGGGATGAAAGTTTGTATGAAACTGACAATTTTTAACTGATGCATAAAGCAACTATGACGTAGGCATCCCCTAAGAAAGGATTTTGATAAATTCTACCACTAAGAGGATTAAATAAGGATAATATAATAAAACTATATTTCAGGTATTTTACACGATATAATGAATACATGCTGCTCAAAGTAACTTTACCACGCGGACGAAGTAATCTAACCAAATGATGGGTTAACCAGATGAGGATGATGAATTTAAAAGATATTCACGAACTAATAGTTTGAAGGAGATTTTATTTAGTGCTTTCTGTATATTGGTAGGGAGCGCGTTCCAGAGTCGTATTGCCTGAAGAGTACAGAAAGTACTCTAACTTTCTGTATTTCAGATATCCAGGAGCACATGGATCATTAATTATAGAGTAAAAAGTAGAAAGGATTCTTAAGGCCCGACGTTGGCGAATTGTCAGCCATTTAAGTTCATTGCGATAAGATGATACACTTATGATCATATTTTGGAAGACCATAGATAAAGCGTATACAGCTATTAAGTAAACGATCCAATTTGTGAAGAAGTTCTTGGGAGATATCAATATAACACACATCACCATAATCAAAGATAGGAAATTAGTGGACTGAGCTAAAAGAATTTTACTCGAAATCGGAAGAAAATTTTTAAACTGATTGAAAGACCTTAAGCTATTTATGATTTTCCGGCAAATACAATCCACCTGAATCTGTCAATTATACATGTTATCAATAGAAAGTCCAAAGTTTAAGACATGAGGCATATATTCTATGACAGACCTTCTGTATGTCAGAGGCGTTAAAGAGCTCATATCCAATTTAGATAATGCATACCGGCTACCAACTATAATAGCTTGACACTTACTGGGATTGACGCAGATGCCAAACTTGGTAGACCAGTCGGAGATCCGCTGTCTGCATAAAGATTATGAGAGTTTTGAAGATGATGAGAGGTTTGGATGTTATTTATCATTCTTTTATTTCTATTTTGCTTGAAATAGAATTTTAGTCTTTTTATTAGTAATAAGATTTTATATCAGCTCAATCCCGATGATTTTAAGGTTCTTAATTTCAAAATTGATTGCAAAAAAATTGACGCTTAATCTGACTGAGGCGACATCTATTAACATGTCATCGACGAAAAAAGTATTGTAAATCAATATTAATAAGTAACTGCTTTACACTGATCAAAGATGGCGTTATTGGTACAAAATGTTTATGTAAAATATACCTATACTTTTTGTGTTTTGGATAAATTCAGCTTGATATAGCAGACGACAGTGGTAGATTAACATTATGAAAGTAGTTGATTGAAACTTCTTTATAGTTCGTCCATCTTGATAATTATTTATTTATTTTATTGCTTTACACAATGTGGTAATGAAGATGTTACAAAAATAAAGGTATCATTGTGGACTCCGTTGGGCATTACAAATTAGGAGAGGGTAGGACACTGTGCTTTAAAATGTAGGTAATCAGTATATCTGTTATAAAAATATATATAATTATAAGTTTTAAATAGATATATAATATGTTTATTTGTTTTATGTAATCATTTTCTTTATTTAATTTTGCAATTTATTTTATTACTAGTTTGTAAGATAGTAGTGAAACATGACTTTTTGTATTAAGTTTTATGATCTTACTCGTTCATACTACAGCTAGCGTGGTCGAGTGTTTCGCACGCCGGTTTCAAGTGGCTGCCATCTTTTCACGGCCAGCTTCTATTCACGGTCGGGTTAGTGAAGAAAATGGTTTTTTCTATAAGACCACGGTTCTGGGTGTTATGGGACTTCGTGCGTGATATACAGATTTCCATAATATTAGCGGTTGAATTAACTAAACCGGATGCAATGTTTATGATACTATTATTATACTAGCTTTCCGCTAGCGTGCTCATTATGCATATAAACCTTTCGCTGTGAAGTTTAAAAGATCTTAGCATACATACGACGGGAAGCGACTTAAAACAATGTCGCTTCCTATATATAGATTTTTTACTGTCTATAATTTCCTGCCAATAGGGTTGTGTCCTATAATTGTAAGTACAGGTTTCTGTTACATATTCGAAAAACATGAACCATTTTAACTTAGAAATATTTACAAAAATAAAATGCTCCACTAAAAACGTAACAACTATAAACTTAAACGCACAAATGACAAAGACATTATAAAGTTTGCTCAGACGGTTATGCGTTTTTCGCTACCAATTCGTGGCTTGAATTTGTAGGGAGCGTTTATGGCCGGCTATCAGCGGTTCTATAAACACAACACCATATCTCCGAAATTCTTAACCGCAGACATGCTGGTATTTTTTTTATTCTTTTAATTTGTAAGGCGTTTATTCTTTAGAACATTGCAACCCCATCATACCATACTTAAATCTAAATTCATTTTATAACAATATTTCATTAAAGATTTTTACAGCATTCACTTCAGTTTATTTTAAATTTATGAGTAATTTAAATAGTTTTTGTGCAATGATAGACTCAAGCTCTGCTAAAATACTTTGAATTAATCCAATATCTAAAACATTTAATTTAAATTCTTTCATAAATGACTCCATCTCATCTTTGTTTCTAATAAACTCCGTCAGCAAATGTTGTACATCTTCAATTTTATTTCAATTTTTATTCATTTCATTTTATTTAATTTTATGCTGGTACTTCTACATTATTTGTCAGATATCAATCGACTACTATTTATTAAATAAAAAAAGTAGTTAACTAGCCTTATATTTCAAACCCAAACAAAGTCTGTTCCCAGACAAGTGCTGATTCATCAAAGCCTGATAATTTGAAGTGCTTTACATAATACCTACTTGGTTACAACAGAGCTTACCAGTCACGATTTGTCAGTTTCGTTACCATATGAAGAAAACTGTTGAATACATGTGAGTAGTTGACGTATTTAGCACGTGTAAACATTGCGTGAACAGAATATCAAAAGGAAAAAAATGTTTTATAAACATGTATTAGCTTTTTGATAGAAATATATGAAGCTATATTAAAATTAACCGACTTAAAAGGGCTTAAGCCATAAGGAAAACTTCCAACATAAAGTATTGTAGATATTTAAATAGGAAAAAAAGACAATCACTAAACTTTTTTAAAAGAACAATACTTGATATTCCAATGCAAATATTTAAAAATAAATATATAATGTAAGTAACTTTCAAATTCCGATGAAATTCTTGGCTTCAATATAGTTTTATAATATTGAATAAAAATTGTCGAAATAAAATTGATATCAAACTGGTCAATTAAAAACAGGCAGAGTTAAAATCATTGGGCCAATAACAAAGAGTAAAAGTATATTGGCAAACAAGTTAATCTATAATAATATTATATTTTATTCTTTGTTTTCATCGAAAACGGAGCCTTCGGAGCAATTTAAGAAATTCTTTCACCTATGTACGAGAAGCTACGTAATACGCGGTTGACAGGCTAGGTATGTAATAACTCGGGCTTAGTTGCAGGACAGCTAATTTCAAACAAAACTGAGTAAAATCACACCCAGATTGACTTTTTATTGCAGAAGAAACAAATGAATAATGCTTTTGAGGAAAACATAATGATGAATTGTTATAAATTATCATTCAGGAAGTGGTCTCCAATAATGTATCATATCCTTTGATCCCTAGAACTGACACTCGATAAGTATTGTATTATAATCATGATTTGTAATTGCCAAGCGTCGTCACCCACTTGATAGTCGGTTCGTAATAATCCACCGATCTTTGCACTCTGAACAACTTCTGTGACATAGCTAATCATAATAAATAACTTGTCGTTTCTAGCATACCGGATGTACAAATTGCCCAGGTTTTGCCAGTTGAGAATGCACATTGCTACACTGGTATATTATTTAATAGTTGCTTGGCTTTTAGCTTTCACATTTGTCCACAGAAGATCACGTTAAATATATGTATTAAGAATCAACAGCATATCTAGGGTATAGTAAAAAACTATCTACGAAATAATTTAAAAATTGAAAAACACGACTGCCAAAATCAAACTAAAAATGAAATAAACAAGTTCTATTATTGCTTGGATAAACAAAATTCTTATTGCAGTCGTGTCTTCTAAAACTGGTATCAATAGTCGACAATTTTAGATTTTAGATAGAATTACTTGAGAATATATATATCAGTACTCAGTCAGATGTATCAGAAGCGTAGGTCAGATGCACTAATAGTGAATATAACTAATAATAATTTAGTAATAAATTTACCAAGCTCTTTCTCACACCAACTTCACGTATGAGCAATGTGAGCAGTTGAATCAACTTTTTTATATTTATATTTTATAGAATAAGTTTCTCGCTGATTTTAAATCAACGTCGTTAGTACACCGATGCATTCGATTGCGAAAGCGAAACTACTGGGAATGAGAAACATCAACGTCTTTGTAACGATATTTTTCGCAGTTGACTTCGAAACAGCAACAAGGACGTATATAGACGTTCATTGAGCTAACAATAGAGCGAGACAAAGAACGTCCCAAACTTTGCCTTACAATTGACAGTTTTTCTATTGTTTCGCATTCGCTTGCGATAATAAAACCCTGCGAAACTATTGCCAGGGCGAAACATCTGCGTCTCTGTAATGACGTCTTTCGCAGTTGCTTGCAAAATCGTACTGACTAGGACACAGCTATTTTGTGGAGCTAATAATAGAGCGAAACAAAGCACATGCGACACATTTCAATTGACAAGATTTTTCGTTGTTTCTCTTTCGTGTGCGATTGTGATGGTGTTAATGGCGTTAAAATATCTAAAAAAATTTCGTGCTTTACATTGGCCCGGTACCACCAGGTGTTCCAGAACATGACCTTCGCACTGGGTACTAACTGATGTATAGCCTTGGTACTTCAACATACTAAAATTAAACGTGGGAGAGCCATGCTTCGGCATGAATGGGCCGGCTCGACCGGAATGATACCACGGCCTCACAGAAAACCAAGGTGAACGCCTGAGTTGTGTTTCGTCGTGTGAGTGAGGGTACCGGAGGCCCAACCCGCTCTTCCCTCTCTAAGATGGCGCACCTTAGGGAGGGAATTCTTGGATGTGTGCTATCACCCACACTTTTTCTTCTGCATATAAATGACATGCTGCAAATTAGCGGTATTCATTGTTATGCAGATGACAGCACGATGGACTCCTCCTATAACGGTCGTGCAAGTATTTCTCGGGAAAGCGTCATTGAGAGCAGGAATAAACTTCTGTCTATTATTGATTCTTCGTTAGTGGAAGTCTCTAACTGGGGTCGACTTAATTTGGTCCATTTCAACCCTTCTAAGACACAGGTTTGCGCGTTCACCGCCAAAAAAGCCCTATTTGTCGTATCACTTCGCTTTCAAAACATTCCCCTACTACCTCTGCCAATATTGAGATTATTGGTGTCGACATATCGAGCGAGGTCTAGTTCCGTGGTCACTTAGAGGGTAAGGCTAAATTGGCATCTAAGAAGCTTGGTGTGCTTAATAGATCGAGGCAGTATTTCACTCCAGCACATCGCCTGCAGCTTTACAAGGCGCAAGTTCAGCCCCATATAGAGTACTGTTCTCATCTTTGGGCAGGGGCACCCCAATACCAGCTTCTCCCTCTAAACCGCATTCAGCGGAGAGCGACTCGAATCGTCGATTGCCGGGACACTTCAATTCGGCTTGATTCACTGGCCCTGCATAGAGATGTTGCTTCACTGTGCATCTTCTATCGCATCTACTACAGGGAATGCTCCGAGGAATTGTTCGGACTCTTGCCTGCCGCTAATTTCCGCCATCGTTCCACGCGACAAGGAATCAACGCTCATCATTTGGATGGTTGGAAGTCCTCAACTGTGCGTTTTTCTAGAAGTTTCCTGCCTCGCGCAGTCAAATTCTGGAACAGTTTGTCGCCAGCGGTATTTTCGGACCGATACGACCTTCAAACTTTCAAGCGTAGAGTATATTCGTCCCTCAAAGGCGGCAGCGTGCTTGTAGCCCCTCTGGTGTTGCAGGTGTCCATGAGCGATGGTAATCACTTACCATCAGGTGACGCGTTTGCTCGTCTGCCTCATATTCCATAAAAAAATATATATATATCAAGCCTTAGATAGCTCTTGTACATTTTTGTCACGATCTCTTAGACTACATAGACTATAATGCAATGTCAATTGTGAAACCGTTTTCGATAAGAGGGCTGTGGTAACGTTTCCGCAACAACTGCTGGCAGCGATAGTAATTAAAGACTTATTGAGTTGTAAAAGGACCGAAACGTGTTGAATACGGGCTACGGATTTTTTTAGGATATGAAAGTAACTAAGTAGGTTTGTCTTAAGTGGCACGCATTACAATAAAAACAAAAACCGCCCGTATCATTAATATCTTTAATTTTTATGTATAGTTCGGTTACCTACAAACAGATGTCGATAATAGATCATAGATCTTTCTTCAACTTTACGTATAAAATCTCCAGCGACGATAACATATAGCTCACCCTGCGGATCGGCTTCATAAATTCACCCAATCCCGCGCAAAGCTAATATATGAAAACTACCTTCATGCCCGTAGTAACTGACGCCTTCAGCTATGGTGTTCTGTTAAAAAAAAAAACAACCTCAATCCCGACATTGACCTCAGCGCTGAGATAGCATAAACAGGCAATGGAACAAAACCTTTATTAGTTTTTGAAGTAAGTTTAACTTGATTGAACCTCCATGCTATGACAGGAGTGCGTTCGAAATCGATTATGACGCTGTTGAAAATAGCTGAGTTGAGAATAGCGCGACAGCTTCCTCTACCTCCTTATTCTGTAACTCGATAACAACCAAAATAAATAGTTCACGGAGCTGTTTGGACACATTGGAATTTTTCTCTTTTTACGATGATTACTACTCGTACTTTAAGCTGTTGTTGAGTTAACGAATAGCTCAGAATAGGCCTGCTGGCCACAAATACACAAACTGTCTGGCATAAAACGCGGTGGCGCAACTCCGGTATCACAATGCGCGCTTTCACTGCGAATGGGAACGGCAACCGGCGACAGTCTCTGCCAATATCCTGTTAAACAAACATTACGAGACAAGGTATTCAAAACTTTAAAGTCTAGAATAATAAAGTCTACATTTCAAAGGCTTTTAAATTTTATAGAAACAACATAAGGGGGACCTTTGCCTGTAAAGTCATCTGCATTTGAAAACCTATAGAAGGACGTATATAACGCTTTGGCACTGGTTGGGAAGAGAGAAAAAAAATTCTAACCGCTCAAAACGCAAAAAAAAACTATTTATTTTCTTGTTTGTCTAAAGGCACTAAGTGACTGGGCATGCTGTGATATACGTACTTACTTACATTCTGATGTATCAAATTTTATATAAGTCGTATTTCACCAAGTTTTGGTAAATAAACATCATCAAAACGCTGAATAATTTTCGCGTGGAGAGTTGAAAAATACCAACTTCGAATTTACATGAATGACATGCCACATGAGGGCCTATTGCATTTGTAGAGGACAAATACAATAATAACGAAAGTTCAGGATATTTCGTATCGTTGTAATAATTTTGTTAAAATCACACCAATTAAGATTATCTGTGCATCGTCAAGACCAACCATTGCATTATAAATTATAGAAAATACGTTTCTTTTTAGTCATAGTAGACGACGGCAACGTACACCCTCCGTTGTTGTATTATTTTTTTTTACAAACTTGACAATTTGCAGTCGTATTAGAATATATCGAAAATAGATGAAATTTCGTTTTCAGAGAAATAGAATAGGCTTTCAGGTTTTAGGTTATCTGGTACAAGTAGTATGTAGACGAGCTCTCCAATAGTTTCAAATTAAAAAAATGGGATCTTGTCTCGTATTCGATTGTTTTAATGACGACGTTTGCCTTTGGTTTGCCGGCGAGGCGTACAGTCCCAATGAAATTCTGCGTCGTTGTCCACACAAACGTGCCTTATCCGTCACGTGTACTGAGTAATACTTACAAGAATTTGTAAGCAACAGTGTCATTCGGTATGTCTACTGGCGCCGGCCAGTCGTTCATATCGTATAACTGACTAGGAAAGGAAACTTCTATCAGTGGAATTGATTATTGATCTTAGTAGCAGCACTTATTTGGGCCTAATGGTCTTTGCAGTTCTTTTGTTGTGTTACAGCTCTCTATCGAATAAATCAAATTAGCTCCCAGAGTTCACTTATATGGTTTGCCTTTTAATTATATAAAGGTTTAAGTGTATTCAACTTTTTTCCAGTTTCCTGCTAATGTGTACCAAAATTATATTATTTTACATATTAATCGTAAGACTCCATTGATTGTTATTTTGCTGTGTAATACCGCCTCTTTTCTAATAAAATCTATACATAGTATAAAAAAAGATGCTTCCCGCTATGTATACTCTGAGATCTTTCAAACTACACAAAGGATTTTATGCGGTTTTCATTAATACACAGATTGATTCAAGATGAAGGTTTATATATAGGTATAATATTGGACTGCGCGTTCAAAGCGGCTGATGGAAAGCTAGTATAAAAATCGGTAAATACCTGTTTTGATTTTTAATGGGGCTACTTCCAAGGAAATGTTTACTACAATACATATCTATTCAAAATATTTTGACACGTGGAACTGTCTTTCCATCGTGGTATTGAAGTCAACAAATCTATATAATCTGTGAGTAGTTCGGCTTATTAATTATTCTACTTCAGCTGAATAATTTGTTAGTTTTATCCATCACATTATTAATTGAAGCTAAATCACTCGCAATTACAGATTGACGTAAAAATAGAAATATTAAATTTCAAGAATATTTGCGTTGTTTTAAGTACTTTTGAATAACAAAATTCATTTATTTAAATAGAAGTGACAATCTATCTGGAAAAATGTCAACATGGTACTTAAAGTAGACGATTGATATAACCACTTCGAAGTATGCCCGTAAAATGTACATCATACTTAATATTAACTTACCATTAACATATTAATGAGACAACTCTGTTGCAAAAATATTTATAGACTTTTAAGTGATTGTCATGAATGTTATCTTTGTATGGCTCATACTGACGATAATTGTTTACAATCTTAGGTACGAACTGAAAGACACATTTTATTATTCAATCGATAGATGTATTTAATATATGTCAATTCCAATAGTTTCACAAGAATGACAACCCGGAAGAATATTGGCGCGAAACTTATAAAAGTCAAAGTGACAGTGACAGCTAACTGACAGATAGGGAAGCCAGTAATGAAATCAACAATAAGTACTGCCATTGGTAGTCGATGTTTTTTCCTCTAACACTACCTATATCGAAACAAAATCAGCTTTTAGAATCATCATCGGCTTATTAAGGTCCCCATCGGGGGCTACAGGCCTCTATAACAGATGGAATCAAAGGTAGATGTTAACAACTGTAGATGCAGCCGAGATCAATGGCTTTACGTGCCTTCCGTAGCACAAGGTAATCATTTTTGGTCGCCCATCCTATGACCGGCCTTTATGAGAATTGATTAACAATTGTATCACAGACTGAACGCTCTAAGCGGGTGTTTACAGCAAGGGAAACAAGTTGAACCACAGAGGTTTTCTTTCTTAGAATATTTAAGTTTATCATGTACAACGCCTCATGATAAGCATCTCAATTCTGATGTCGTTAGATTTCGGCCTGGTTAATATAGTAGATACATGAAACTTTATTATTATATCTTGTGCATACTTTGGGATTATAGTAATTTCAGTAACGCTTATTATATTTGATCTATTTTACATTCACAATGCTGTACCTGCTATTATATATTAATAATGAATCATTCTTAAAATCCAACAGCTCTACTTTTGAGCCACCCAAGACCCAACAGATTTAAGTCATAATGCTTTTGAAATAAACGCGGATTTACTTTTGAAATCGATGTCGATTCGTTTGTGTTCAAGTTTCAAAATACAGAATATGAAAATACTCATTTACTGTACCGTATGGGCGGTGATTCATAGTGATGTCATTGATGTGCCATATGGAATACGCTATGCAGAACGCATATATTCTAATAAGTACTTGAATGTAGTTTGTGTACCCTGACCTCATCGGATAGAACAACTTTCTATATTGTTATGTTCAACCGATAGTAAAAATATCAACGGTACATGGTATTTCAAATAGAATATACCACTAATTGTTTAGAATGATGGCTAAAACCGGGATTTTATGAGTTCCCGACATTTCGGCGCTGTTGTAAGCGCCATGAATACGGATTCTGATGTTAATGACCATGAAATTTTAAAACAACATAACATTGTTTGGATTGCTTTAGTACTCTATTTTTGTAATTTATAAACGATTTTAACACAATGTTCTTTATATAGAATTATTTCTGTCCCTTTGAATGCAATGACCTTCTTTATCTTGTATCAAGTCTGCCTTGAGACACGGAAATGCTGTCAGATGGACAACACTAGAGGTTTTTTAATGAGTAGGTACCTACGATGAATACGAATTGAATGCGAATTAAATGTCGATTCAAATTGAAATTTACTTGTGGTATTAGCTTTGAAATAAAATAAAACTCCTCGCACTTTAACTTTAAATTTATTATTATGATTTTTTAGTGTATTGATATTTTACTTTCAAACTATGTGGACATAAGACATTTGTTGTATGCAAACATTAAAAAGAAAAATTTCTATTTCGAATTTTTGAAACCGATAGAGTTAGCTAATTTTCTTTCCATAAAAACTTTATCCAATATAAAGTATGCTATTGATACTTGCCAGCGAACAGCATTTGAATTCTGAGGATTTACTCTGTTTGTCCACGAACCAAATTTGGTAAAACTTGTAAAACGTACTTAAAATTAAAATTAACCGTGCATCAGAGGCGATGTAAAGTCCTACCTCCGTTGCGTCGTTAATTTATTAAAAAATGCGTTTCTTTGGAGTCGTATTAGCGTTTTGAATATAGACTGAATTTAGTTTTCGGAGTAGGAGTAGGCATTCTGTTTTTGGAGAGAAATTTTATATGTAATTGTAATAAGAGATCCATTGTGAAATATTTATGAAATGAAAATAAATATCTATGAAAATATCGGGAAAATCAAGATGAATGCTGACCGTGTATGCAACCCTAATCTTGCGTAGTATACAGTCCAGTATATCAATTAGCGTTAGTTAACAAAAGACCCTGGAATGAATGGTCCTGCAGCATGAATGGTCGTTCAATGGTGCCCACTAATTGTACCGACTGTTCCGTGCCCTAGTAATTATCACTTAGCCCTTTGTTGTTTATTTAACACATTTTTAGGTCTTTTTGTTGAACAGTAATTCTCTATACAAGTACCTAGTTTATAAATAGAAATATAAAACTCAAGAAAAGATTTTTATAACACGATTATCAACATGTGTTTGTGTGCGTATGTTTATTTTTTAATGAACCGTAATATATGTAATTTGATTGCGAAAAATGCCAACTCTAATATGATTTTTATTACCTACTTATGCGACTTGTTTGGAATGAAAAATATTGCACATTCTGAGTACCTACTGCAGCTGTGAAGAAAAAAATCCATGATATATCTAAACTAGCGAATTACTGTTGCTTTTGTATGCAATTACCATAAGTAAGTTTTATATACACTGGCTGAGACTAAGACTGAGAGTCCTGGCGACTCGTAGACGGGCTTCCACGCCCACAGAAGTTTTAGTAGGTATGCCTCTTGGTGTAACAGCCGCCGTCACTTGCGAGGTGACAGCATTTCCCCGATGCACAAAAAAGATAATAAGCATCCTATAAGTAGGTGGGTATTTGATATATTTATAAGTGCCTGCCCAATAATAAAACACGAAAAGGCAATAAATATCATATTCTATAGTCGAAAATATCTTTAATTAAATTTGGAAACAAAGAAAATTATAGAATTATCATCCACTATAGCCGTTTATGAATCTTAGTACAAATAGTAACTCTGTGTCATATTCAACAGGAACTTGTGTATATAAACTTAAGACAGCACAAACAATGAGGTGAGTATTTAGTGTAATCTCGAGTTGTATTTGTTCACTGCGTGTGGGTGGTGCCGCTCTGATTATACCGACCCCCACAGGTGCGCGGGCGCAGGCGATGGAACGATGAGTTCTTTAAACAGACTGTTTTGAATAAAGAATAAGTTATAAAGATTCTAATCCGAGTTTATAATGCGAAAGAAGGTTTGTTATAATAAAACTCTTACGGTGTTCCTTTTATTTTCAGTATGATCGGCAATAGAGAATGATTTATTTATTTATTGCACAAATAAAAATGTACAAATGGCGGTCTGAATGCCATCATCTTTTCATTTCCTAAATAATATAAATTTAGAGAGTTTAGTTTGATTTTGATATACAAAAACCTACTTTAATTAGCAATAATAAGTAAAGGTCTTTAGTTTGACACGAAAAAAATACGGTACTTACGTATGTTATGATTACAATAGTACCAAAATAGAAGTACGTAAATGGTCTATTTAACTCAATAATGTAAGTCGTTGACCTAACCTCGTAAATAATGATGGCATCTATCTGCATTTTAATTACGTCTTGCATGAGGAACATTTTTCAGTAGAACTGTTTAAAGCTAATAAACTCTGTTATTATTTAAGAAGTAGGTATATTAAATACTGCTATAAGTATTTTAATAGTTATTTGGTATTAATTACTCACATAGATCAAAATTGCCATCAGGAATATTTGTAGGCAAATGCTTAATTCATTGTAGGATATGTACCTATTCGATAATGCAGATAAACTTTGCATGTAATGGTCTACCTGTGATGGAACCTAAATAGTTTATTATTATCTAAAACTAGTTGGTAATGGTTTTAATACCTTCATGCATAAGTAAGTATAACACATTTAGCGAAAAGCTTTTTGTATTCTCTCCAAAATTGTCTTAGATATACAATTAAAAATGAATCGATATACAATTCATGTGGGTGTTCTATGAATTAGGATACTAGAATTCCGAACCAAAGAGATACATAAATCTCCTTTGTCATTATGTACTATCACTTGAACATTTTACATCTTATCCTGTTGTCTATTGCCAGTCTAAAATACAGCTATTACTGAGGCCGCTGACAACACATTTCCGTCAGCACATCCGGTGATGCGCGCGCGCCGCTCCGCTGATAATAAACAAAGGGTCAAAGGAGCTTCCGGTGTAGAAGTTCAACTTAAAATACAGCTATTGTGTATTCATTGGAGTGAACTTGAAGTACCTACTTGTTGCTCGGTCTTGCTCTTTCTTTTTTCATATTATACTTTATTTTACACGAAGATTTTGAGACAACAAACATTCCAAAAACCAGTTTCCTTTACATCCACTCTAAGGCATAAATAGCGATATTTTTGAAACTGCGAATATAAATAAATTTTGACTGACGGCGTAGCTAACGGATTTTGCAAGAGACATGTATGAGATAATGATAGGAGAAGGGTGCAGAGACTTTATGGAGATCAGAAAGCGGAATGAGGTCCAAAAGTGAAGGGTTGCAGTGACGTGCATGATGAGTAGAGATCAGAGGAAGGATATGCATACTTACAGAGGATACTATATTTTTAAGCTTATGAGTTCTTAATCATGCATATATAGTGGCATTCATAAATATTGGCAATCGTGGCAGAAATTTTATGTTGCGCCCTTTAACCGATTTATAAAAAGGAGTAAAAAATTGATGACCTTCATTTGAAACAACTTAAAAAATACTTTCTTTTAAAAAGTTTTATAAAAATAGAAACAATATATAGGACACTTATAGGACACTTAAGCTGCCTATTGACAGTTAAAAATGCTTGTACATATTTTTAGGGCCACGAGTATTATATTTGATTAAATGTCAAGTCAGAGCATTTTATTACGAATTAACATGATACCTGAATTGATATTAATATAATGTGATCCTAAAGGTGTATTCTATTTTTGTGAGAATGAAATTTCGTGGACGCATTTTTCGACAAATCTATGATGCAAAGGTAGGAGATGAGACTGCCTGTGATGCAATCTTCACGGATATAATTGTAACAATTTTTTGTAAGAACTATTAGATAAGTATTTTCCGAATTTTCTTTCGAGACCAAATTATAGAATAGGGCCTAAGGTGTTATAGGAATATTAGTTGTGTAACGTTCGAGTTGACTACAGACTTTTAGGTAACATAAGAAAGTGATGTCATGTCAAGTGCAAAGACATCAAATTCATTGTTTACTGTTCATTGTGTCATTGCTAACCGTTCAAAAAGTACGCACTTATTCACGAATTATACGTTACGTCAAGACCTTATTAGAATATCATAGTTTCGCATATGTTTGTGTATCCGCCATCTTGTGCTGAATTCAATATTAGATTTAAAATGCTTAGAGAAATTAGCATACTAAACTCCCGTTGTAAAAACGTCCATTAAACTAATCATTAGTTCCAAGCGACATTACCTAACAAATTTTCAAATTTAGAGCTTAAACCTTAATGGTCGTTCGTGCAACTGGAAGAATGTGGTCTGTAGCGTTAACCGATTTTGGAAAATAAGTCTATGTATGTATATCTATTTAAATAAAGATATAAACTTTATACCCAATGCTTATCATTGTCTTCATATTGCTCATAAACGGAACATCACGCGAATTTGAACAATTAACAATCCGGGGTCGAGGACCTACAACAACGCACGCTTCGGCGATTCCTATGTTCAACCTCAATTTCAATTCAAACAAACATTACATAGTTTAAGAGCGTATTCTTATACTGCCTTGGTACTTATACTTTGCGTATACTTATACTGCCTCGAGAGAATTACTATATATATGACATGATAAAACTTCCACACATTGGTGCTCTTAGCAGGATATATAATATTATTAAAGTACGTAATTACTTTTACTCCTTGTTAATAGAAAATCATCATCAGCCCTTTTACGTCCCCACTGCAGGGGTCAGGCCTTCCTTAGGGGGCGTCCATAAAATTACGTGAGATGTTTAAGGGGGGAGGGGGTCGAGGCAAATCTCATCTAATCTTACGTTGGAGAGAGGGGGGGTCTCGGCAAATATCACGCAATTTTTTTTCTGATTGAAACAAAAAAAAAATACTATTTTGGTCCATTTAATCTAGATTGTACATGCTTAAGATTTAATCTTAAGCGTAATCGTATACGATTAAGATCATTCACTAATTCGTTCGAAAGAAAATAATTTCATTCATACTTCGACGCTATACATCTACTGAATGTCAAACCACCATATTTGTAGGGCTCGAACGATACTTTCGATACCGAGTAGGTATCGATACTTTCAAAAGCGATACTCGATACTGAGTACTCGATACTACAACAAGGCAAATACTCGCAAGTACTCATCAAATTGCATTTTGAAAAATCTCACGTGAGATTGGGGGATGGGGGAGGGGGTTGAATAAAATCTCACGACATCTCACCAGAGGGGGAGGGAGGGACAGTAAATTTAAAAAAACACCTCACGTAATTTATGGACGCCCCCTTATGGATGGCTAAGGAGGATGGGCTATGATCCTCCACGCTGGCCCAATGCGGACTGGAGGGTATTAACGACTTGCAAATGCAGCCGGGACCAACGGCTTAACGTGCCTTCCGAAGCACGAAGTAGCTCGAGATAATAATTTTTTGGTCACCCATCCCGTGACCGACCCTTGCGAAAAATGTTTTATTAAAATAATAAGTATAATAGTAGTTATACTACTTATTTAGATCAATGAATTAATGTTAGATCAATTAATTAATGTAGTTAGTGTTAAAACATATATTTGATTTTTGGTGACGTTTTAAGTCCAGTAGAACAAAAGCATCGAAAATACTTAGTATGAGATATTTTGATCTAGTTAATAATTATCTTGTACATATATTAAACCAATTGTATGCTGATTGTATGCCAATTGATTCATAACCAAAAATAAAATATACGATACGTCAGTGAAGATTATTAAAAGGTCAAAATATAATGAGATGCTTAACAAAGACACAATAAGGTAGGTATTCTTAACAACTACATAAATCCGAGTTAAAGGCGAGTATGGTCTTAATAAAGACCGAACTTAAAATGAGTTACCACACTGGTCGTTTTCAATAGACAAAGACGTTATGCCCTTTGATAGGCCGCCTCATTGTTGCCCGCGGACGACTTTAGGCTTTCACTGACAAAGGGCCGATCATCTTTCTCGTGTCCATCAGGTCATCAGTCAGTAATGAAAGCCATGTGTTCAGAACGAGCTTGAAAGCGGCGCCGCGCCGCCTCGTGACAAATGACGGAAACCATATTGTTGTACTCGTATCAGCATTGTGTTATAGATCATGGGAATCTTGCGCTATGAGAATAAATCAGACAGAAGGTGTACAATATTTTTAATTTAACCACTTCTTTTAAAGAAGATTAGTTTTTGCTTCAAGTCTTATGTTATATTTTTTTTATAGTTCGCACGCCAGTTTTAAGGTGTCACCGTCCCTGACTGTCCCGGGTTCGATTCCCGGTCGGGTCAATATAGAAAATTGACTTTTCTATGTCATCTCCGGTCTGGGTGGTCCCTTCGTTGTCTTAGTTAGATATTCCATAAAACGGGGGCTGTAGCTACTCATTTTGGAATTTGAACAATGTATGTTGTCTAATATTTATTTATTTATTATTTTTCTTGGATGGATATAGAGGAGCTCAAGGAACTTTCACAAGAAGCGGTCGTAGGATGGGTGATCAAAAATTATTATCTCAAGCTTCTCCGTTCTTCAGAAGGTACGTTAAGCCGTTGGGCCCGGCTGTATCTGCAGCCGGTAACATCCACCAATACACGCTGGGTCATGTCATGTCATGGCCCATTCTCCCTATTCGATTCCTGCGCCTTAGCAGTGAGGATAATAACAGGCTGAGGATATTATTATGAAGATGATTCTATAAGTGATATCTATAAAATATAATTTCAATATTTGAAAATAATAATGTGACCAGCGTGAGTGTAACAACCTCTTCGGCAATTCGTTGACGATGTTCTAAATTTTAAACTGTTTTTTTTTACCAACTGATAATTGGAAAGTTCTCAATAAATAAAAGAAAAAAACGAACATGGTCAACAGTTGAAACCCGCAATAATTGCGGGCGATTTGAACGACGATAGCCCACAGTTTTCCCATGACAGCCGTGGCCAGCACCGCGACCGTAAAAGGAGATCGGACCAATAGCCATATCAGGTAGATTGTATTAACCAGCCTACCGGTTCGTGAGCAAAACCCTTAAGAGGGCACCAATATCAAATTGAATGTAAAAAAAAAACAATATCAAATTGAATGTAATAATCAAAGTTAAACTAATTCAACATCTACTTATCTTCTATCATATTTCTTATTAGAGATACTGGACTAAAAGTGAAATCATAAAATTTTCACAACAAAATAGAGTCACAAAATTTTTCTAGTAAAATTACATGCATGTTTATAATGAAAATTGATAAACGTGTGAGTCATTTTGTAGTCAATGTCTGATACAAATGATTTCATAATAGTAATACCTAATGATTTATCGTTATATTAATTCAAAATATTGTTAACGCTTTATTTCACATATGAGACAATTAATTTATTTATTGTATGAAAAGGCGTTGCAATTTAAAGCTATCTCGTTGAAAACAGTGTCATCTGTCGCGTTACGTCAAGCCCTACTAAGTTGAATAACTGAGAAAAAGTAAAACTTTGGCAGTCTTCTTAAATAGGCCTTAACCTTAGTACCAGCAGAGCGATTCCGTAATAATCTGAACTCGAATTCGAATTCACTCAGGTATCCAAATTCACGTCGAAAGCGACATCCGCTTAACCTTGAATTGACATTAACGTTTCGTGGCATAAGTAAACTGAGTTTCGAAATGACATAGGGATTGAATAATTGCGATACGTACGAATCAATCAATCTTGTTTTGCATTTTTATACAAAAAATGGAATCAAAATGGATACAAATTAAGCGGATTCGCTTTCGAAGTGAATTCGGACACTTGAGTGAATTTCATTTCGGGTTCGGATTTTTACGGAATCGCTCTGCGGGTTTAAACCATTATCCGACCAAATTAAATCAACATGTCTCAATATCTAGCCGTTTTCTCTTTTGTTATTGTCAATTCGCTTTAAACGACCAATGGTTTAATGATTTTAATCTGAGTTTTATAAAAAAACTGTGAGATTTGATCTGTTAATCTGAGACTGATAGCAGTAATTATAATAGCACAATTTTCAGGGATGAGTCACAAGAATCCGAACTACACTTGAATATAATAAGAATATACATATATAAGAATAAGATTGGCCACGCAGCCGGAGTCGCTGCTATATAGTCTTAATTTTTTAAAAAAAAAGACTTGGTAAAAGGTACTGCAATGCGGCTTGCAAAGTGGAGACATCGTTTGTATTTTGCCGATTTCATTTGGATTACAAACGATGGACGTTTACTTTTCCATCATAATTAGACGACCATTTATTTAATTTTGTTTCTTTTTTGGGGTTCTGTACCTCGAAAGGAAAAAACGGAATCCTCATAGGATCACTTTGTTGTCTGTCCGCCAGTCCGTCTGACAAGACCCTTTTTCTCTGAAACGCGTATCAAACTGAAATTATTATTTAATATTCAGGTCTACTATCTCTCGGAGCTGCGACTAAGTCAATGCTTATGCCGCAAATTTTCGAAACTGGCAAGGGAATCAAAAGTTACAGGATACTTCCCGTGAACTCAGAATCTTGAAATTTGGTAGGAAGCAACGTCTTATAGCACAAATAAAGGAAAAATTGCGAAAAGCGTATATTTTTAGTACATCAATCAATTTATTTTAATATTTCTTTAGCTATTAGCTTTTACTTAAATACCTACAGATTAATTTATTTCGGATCGGCGCTGTATATTTATTACATACTGTTTCATTCCTATTGAATTTTTTTTGGTAATGATTAGATTTATACTAAATATTTAGGCCATAGAGCCAAATAGGTGACCCGGGTAGGATACGGGTGTATGTTGATTAATTAAAAAATAATTCATATAAAACGAGACTGCCACTAAGCCCATGTGTTTAGGGCTGCCAAGCGTAGGTACTAGGTATGATAATTATATAGTAATGTACTATATTTTAAATAATTTTGAAGAAATAAATATAGCACGCAAAAATAGTATACGTCAAACACCGAAAATGAACAAATAAATCTTTAAGATAAATAAATTAACGCAGTTATACATTAATATTAGTTTATATCCCAACGCATTTGGAGGATTTTTATAACTTAAGTAATGGAATTGGAATGGATTTGGATGAAAATTGAGTAAGACATATTATACAAAAATTTTTTATTCCGGGAAAATTATACGGAGGGGTGAAGATTGGTACTAGGTATATATTTTTTTGGTCTACCTGTAAAAATTGTTGGTAACCCTACATATGCCCTAATTGAGCTGGTATCTAATGCATAGCTAATATTTATGTTAACAGTCAATGTAAACTTGTTTCTTTTCTGTGTCACATACGGTGTGGACTAATTTGATAATAATTATTCTTTAAATAGACACACAGTCAGCGTTAGCAGTAAACAGAGTTAATTGAGGAAAATTCCTGTCTTGATAATTGGTTTTAGTAAATTAATATTACCCTGAAAATATCGAAAAATTCGTTTGAAAAGTTGTCTGAAGTTCATTTGTTTATTTATAAGTAACTCAATTCCAAAACTAATTTACATATTTGATTATAATACCTACTTCTGGCTTAGTTTAATATTATTTCCTATAGCAATAGGGTAGTATTGATTGTGAAAAATAAATCATACAATTGCAGAAAACCTATAATTGACGTCGTAATAAACACAGAGATTCTGATTGTGTCTTATATTTGTACGATTATCTTATTATCTTAAAACTAGCTGTGACCCGCGGCTTCGTCCACGTGGTCCTAGGGTCCTAGGCCAGTGTTATACAGGCCACTGCTACACTGGAATCTTAAGCTAATCTTCATATCATCATCATTAGCTTATCCATGTCTCCACTGCACTTCGCATTTATGTATTACTTATATGTAATACTTATATGTATTACTAAAAATAATAAAATAAAAACATTTAAAAAAATAGAACCGTCTTCAAACTCTAAAAAGGTGAAAAATAATAGTTATCTTAAAAGCGTATAAATTTTTAAGATAGCGATTCTACCCATTTGAATAATTCAAAAGAATATTTAAACCTGTGTAAATAGTTTCAATAATTTAAAAATGGTTTTAGAAAAAAATGACATTGAATATCATTACAATGACAAATTTTCAGATTAGTCATAACGCCTATTAATTATAAATCAAATTCGTATATAGCGCTGTTTTTGGCTTATTTACATCTTTTAATTTCGTAATTGTTCGTCAGATGGCATTGTTCTTGCTATCTCGGAAAGTTTCAATTTTCGGTTAGCTAAAATTTATCACAATTTCTGGAGTAGTGGCACTTTTTGGACGTCCTGGACGATGTATACTTTGGACGATGGTACGGCCACGTTTAAATTCGGCCACTCAATTTTTTATGGTCGCATATGAAGGAGCATTTTCTCCCAAAACATCCTTCATCTCCGAAAATCTCTCCACCTTTTAATCCTTTTAAATGCAAAAACTTTATCACAGCTCGTAGCTCAATTTTATCCATTTTGCAGAAAAAGAAAAGAATGCTTTTTGAAATGTCAATATTTAAAAGAAAAACTATACGATCGATTTGAAATTTGGAACACTGGCAGCTAATGAAACAATGAGTAAAATACTAAGGAGATTTTATATCGTTATTATACAAAATATGGGTTGGGCTAGCTATTTATCATCCCGCCTACGTAGATTGCATTACGGTTATTTACAAATAACAACCTACGCATTTTTTATTTTAATTTAAAAACGATTTATTTTTACAACTTAATCATATCAAACTTACTTCCGGTAGACGGTATCATCAAAACACATTTGGTCGATATATTAAGAGATAAGCTCTATTGTTTTGGAAGATATCACTCAAATTAGTTTTAGATACTTAAACATCTAAAATTAGTCCATATTATTGTATAATGTCGTAGTTTATTAAGGTGCCATTATGGTACGACGCCATATTGGCACTCTTCATCTTCTTATTGAAAAATGCTTAAAAATCCACCACCTCCAGTACTCTGAGATGGGACTCGAACCTGTAGCCATTGACTTACCCAGGACCTAATAGGATTGACGAATGATCAAGCACTTGTTACTTTAATAACAGAGCGTATCTTCATCAATGTTCAGGCAATCAACCTAAACAGCTGAAAGAAATATTTTTACAATTATTTAAACTATTGATTGAGATTAAAATTTGTTTTAATTATTATATTTGATCAATTTTGCTTTCACAATGCTTTGTTGGAAAATATTCATAATATCTAATGCCAAATGTAAAAAATGTGAAAAATTTATGCAATATATTATAATAACTATTCAACTTCTTTCTAGGTTCTTTACTTTTAAACCTTTTTTGTAACTATTTGATCTTAATTGTCATTTTTGAATTAAATTATTTATTGTACATCGAAAATTCATTTATGAATGTCAATTTGTTTGGATTTTTCAACTACAATAGAGGTTTTTATTAAAATATTTAAGTCATGACTAATAAAAATTTACTATCATAGAATTAAAATATTTTAGTGCAGTAATATTTTCTAACGATCGTGTAAAAATGGTATTCGCGTATCTGTTGATTTTTAATCTATCTATCTATCATTCAAGCTTCTTACTACAATTATTCATTTTGAAGTTATGTATGACTTAGAGGAGATGGGCCCAAAGCAGATCCGGATCTAGGAGGTACAAGTGAGGGCATTTGACTCGGCGTCAGTGTCAGGGTGCGTCAAACTCATAATATATTTTTTTAACTTAATAAATAAATTTAAACTTAATGTAGTAAAAAACTAGCTTTATAAAATGTCTTTTAAAATACATTACAAAAATATGACATTAAAAAAATACGTGCGGGGAGAGGGGGAGCGCACTATTAATTTTCTACCCCGGTTAGAAAAAGTTGTAAATCCGGCCCTGTTTAAAAAAATGGTTTTTAACTTACAATTAGCTGTAATCTTTATTTTTTTAAGATCCACTATTAACTACCATTGGATGAAATATGATTTCGTTTACCAAAACTAAAAAGATATAATAGTTACAAACAAATTACGAAACCACTAAGAGTGTCCATTTTCTCCTAGGAGGGAAGCGGGTACTCGAAAACTCACTCTACAACGAAAAGTATATTAGTTTATAAGACGAACATCTTTCCATAAAATTGCACCGAGTTTTGCAAAGGCCTGCTTCCGTAGACTAATAGCTTTTCTTGGTAAAATGCAAACGACAAAACTATTCGACCTTGTACCTTAGAATGAGTAGCTAGTGGTAGACCTTGCGGATTTCTTGTGTAATTTAACTGTCTCAGACATCTACTCGTATGTACTTTATAGACCGATTACATAATTACTGTTGGTATAAAAATAGTAGTACATTTAACGAAACGCTGAAAAATATATTTTTTGGTAGGTATCTAAAATACGAGTATGCAAAGGATGTCGATGTAAGGATGGATGAAGGCTGAACGCTTGCTTTAAGTGAGTATTGTACGCATTGTACTAGCAAATCCAACATCCTCTTATCTCTTATAGCTGAACAATTTTAACTGTATACCTTAGTAATTAAGATATAATAAGTGTTTTTTAAAGGGTAAGTTTTAAGTGGGATTTGAATGCATACTAGATGGTTTGTATGTAAATGACCATTAGCTACTAAAGTCGATATAAAACTATTAACAAAAAAAATATTTTGTGGATGTTATTCAAAGTCTATTAAGAATTTGTTTGATATATTAGGTTTTAACATATTTTCAGAGTAGAGAACAGTACCTAACCAAATATGTTATAGTATCCCTAATAGAGAATACAAAAACTTCTTCCTAAATTATATTTATTATTCTTATAGAAACAATGATATAATTGTTTAGAAATATTATTCACATTGAAATAATCCATCCGAATCTGTAAGCTCATCACGAATTTCCTGGATCCCAATTCATTTAAATTCGCTATGAGCCTATGGATAATTTATGAAATATTTTCAATATTCCATATAAGGTATAATATTCCTTAATCGGTTACTTTTCTCTAAGTACCTATTTTATTATTCTGATTTTTTGTTTTGTTGTTTTTCCTCTGTTGGGGGACGTAAATATACATATATTTTTTGTGTAAACTTTCAACGTCTAATTACAAATAGAGGACTCTAGCAGGTCCTTTTAGAGTACACAGTACCTGCTGAAGGTTTTCGAAAGTTTAAGTTCAAACCATAATCTCACCAAAATAAGTCTTAATTTGATGTTGTCATTTCTGTCATTGTCAATTTGCTTCAGATCGCCAATGCCAAAATCAAATGCTATAATTAAGCCTCGTTTTTTTAATAAGACTTTCAAGCAAACTTTTCAAGAAGTCCAATCAATGTAGTTATTTTTGCTTTTGATTATGAAATATGTGTATTTGCTTCAGTATGTATCAGACAGGAGACAATAGATCATTCAACTATTCCACTGCGCAATGTGCTGCTTCCATTTTATCAGTTAAACACCCGTCTTTATTGTCACACATACATAAGTTTATTATATTCTGATGACGAAACGCATTTCGAAACAGTTATTGTGACAATAATTTAATAACGTTTAGGTAAAACGTTGCAATATAACATTGACGTTTTAAATATTAATAAATAAATAATAAAATGTAAGTCAAGAAATTTTGTATATATCGACGCTGGAAAGCAAACACGTAGTAACCTTCGAAACCAAATTAGATATTTAGAATGGAAAATCTTTATATTTTTCCAAGAAAACATATCTTCTTTCCGTATAAATTGACTAAGGAACACCTTATTTGTAGTTTATAGGAATTATTTATCGAAAAAAATAAAAGTTTTTCTACTCTAAAGAATAATTTTGGTTTTGCGGGTTACTACGTGTTTGGTTTCCAGCGTCGATATGTTTAACCAGCTTTCCGCCAGCGGCATCGCCCGCGCGGTCCTGTGTTATACATATATAAATCTTTCTCTTGATCTCTTTACTACACAACGGTACACACACTCTGTGTACCGTTGTGTAGTAAAAAGATCTCAGCATACAAACAGCGGGAACTACTTTGTTTTATACTAAATAAAGATATGCATGCTATTTGTTATAGCTGAACAATTTGAACTGTATACCTTAGTAATTAAGATATATTAAGTGATTTTTTAAAGGGTGAGTTTTAAGTGGGATTTAAATGCATACTAGATGGTTTGTATGTAAATGACCAGCTGCTAAAGGAATAAAGTCGATATAAAACTAATAAATAAATAAATATTTTGTGGATGTTATTCATAACCTATGAAGAATTTGTTTGATATAATATAGATCTTATTGTTAGAAGGCTTAAAACGAATTTCTTAGTGAAATAAGCTCAATAAATTCTGTATTATGTACATAATCACCTTAACCTCAGAGTAGGTAATTAAATTTGGCTAATAATATCCATAAATTATACAAACAACCTGCCTCTATGTTTCTCATTTAAGTGCCGATCTTTAATAGCAACTAGCGCCTTAAATGTTATTTTACGTTTCACTATTAATCTCTGTCGTAAATAACACGATCTTATAGAAACAGCTAGTTAATGGTGTTTCCAAAATAGATGAGAATTAGTATAATTATTCGTTAATAATTATAACTCTAATCGATTTATTTATATTACAGGACTTAATTATGATTTTAATTGTTTAATTATGAATGACGTTATGATAATTATTCGACCTGCTGCAATTCGCGTAGGTATGAATTAAAATAAATTAAAAAGTATTATTAATTAACCGCTTATCTAAACGATTTTAACAAATTTAATGTGATAGTTAAAATCACAAATTTAACCCTCTAATTAAAATTACGTTATTATTTTTTAATCATTGATAAAATGAGGAGCTTGCCGCTAAAATAAATTAATTCAAAGTGATAATAATACTTCAAATAAAATTATTTTTAGTTGCCCGTTTTATAGCATCTACATCCCAAAAGAATCTCTATGCATAATTTGAGACTCTTCACTGGTAATAATGAAATTTTATGCTAACTATCAACGCCAAAAATAACCCCTTAGAGGTCGATAACAATGTTTAATACAGATTCTCAAACGATTTTGGGCAAGAAATCTGATACTTGAGACCCCCATAGCTAAATTCATTTAAAAATTTTACCTCTAGTATTTTCCTATTGCTATAAATAATCCCTTACGAAATACTTTAAAACTATCTTATAAAATTAGGCATCAAATACATTGCTCAGATCTATATCACAGATACACATAAACCATACCAGGACAGTTTATTACTAATAATATATCGTTCAATTAATTTGAAACCTGGGTTCCATTTACAATCCTGCTTTTTTAACAATAGGCAACCAGATAGAAAACTTATCTGGATTCGTTGAGTCATCTTCTGATGATGATATGAACTGAATTAGATAAATATTCAAAAGTGTTACATTTATCAGATATATCTTGTCAAAGCTGTATCTATGGCGCCATCAGTCGTAAGATTATAAAAATCTAGAGTCAAGTTTTTTACTTTGTTATATTTATAAGACATCGGCTACTTTTATAGTATCAAGCTCCCCCGTGCTTCAGAAGGCACTTTAAGTTCATCCCTGCTGCATCTGCAGTCGTCAATACCCATCAATCTGCACTGGGTCTAAAGTATTAAGTTTGATGCCATCCCTAGGGGAAGGCCTGAGCCCCAGAAGTATTTCACTGCGCATATTATGACAGTTTTAAGTCTTAAATGACCTATCTAACTCAATACCGAAAATTTTACTCAGATAAATAATTATTACCTTATAACCATCGATGTAAGCACTGTGTAGGTATACACTTAAAAAAAAATATCGCAGCTGCAGACATTATCAGTGATATCGCTCATATCACTATGCAAACAAACGACTGCGGCTGTTATTATGACTATATACAGTCAACGTCACATAATGTTGGACACATCTATCTAATTTCAACAATACATTCTAAACTTTACTACGTTGTCTTTTAGGTTCATAATCGCTTGCGGAAATTAGACATTTTGGCAACGTGTGTTGTTGTATGTACTTATAATACTTTTTGTAATCATAACCGTGTATATTTGGTGTGTCGATTACAAGGTACGCATTAAAAACTGGTATCCAAGGTTACTTCAACACTCTTATTCATTTAAATGAAATATAATTCGGTTCTTTTCCTTTCGTCCTCATAAATTTCCTTACGAAAACAGGTCAACAATAACAACATAGATATTACATATATATGACTTAAATGAATCATCGAGTTTTTGACGGTTTGATTTCCAATAAGTCTGATGAATACATCATTGGCGCAATAAATTCCGGGTAGGAGTTGTTGGTAAACACAAATATGTGGATGGAGATGTTGGCAAAGACAAATTTACACAAATAAGAGGCTTTGTTGAATGACTGTTATAATGGCGCCCAACATGGAACCATTTTTTCGTTAACATATTTTACGTTAATACTAATTCTTATAACTTATTATATCATAAATACGAAAAGCAATGCTCGCACACCAGGCATCAATCGATTCGAGGAATCTTTTAAAAAAGACTACAATTCATTTGCATTTCAACGTTCACCTTAAGCTGTGCGTAATGGCTGATTTAACATTGCTCATAGAGTATTCTTTATTAATTGTAACCCTTTTAAAAAACTCTTATACAGCTCGCCCGGTCCCTCTTCACGCAGACCAGTTTTATATATTTAGTATAGGAGTGATTATCGCCATCCTGCGGTTCTGGTCACGGTCTGATCAATGTAGGAAAGTAAATTTTCCATATTGTCTCGGGTATGGGTATCGTGCTATGTCGTGCTACCTTCGTTGTTACAGATACTCCATGATAAAAGTGTTTTAACTATTCATCTTGGATTCTGCGCAGTATTTATTTATTATTTAAGTTCATATTTATGTTGTTTTAAGTTATCATGGTCATTTACATTAGAATTATTTTTTTTTACTCGATTGCTACCATGTACCTTTTTTTTATTGAGATCCTAATATTTTGGGGCGCGAGTAGAGGTATAGAACGCAAAAGGACTCGAAAGAAGGTAGACAGGTATATCCGTCAATAACACCAACTCGCAAAAAATTCAGTTAGATGGCGCTTGCAACTGCGCTGAAATGTCGGGAACTCAATAAAACATGGTACAAGGTAGTAATCCCATAGAAACTATCACATTTATTTTACTCATGAAAACTACCTACCCGTACGTGGCGCCACGTGGCGCAGGCTAAATGTAAGTGACACATGTGTGTAATTTTCCTTCAATTGTTTATAATGTAATCTCGAATACCTAAGTACTTGCATACTTATCATGATTTCTTCGAAATTGCATTAAAGATATGGCAATGAAAGAAACTAGAATACAAATAAGGAAAATTCCTAGTTAAATACCTAGTGTATTTCTAGCATTTCTACGACGAATAAAAAAATGTATAACAAATGCACTGTTTCTTATTATCAAACAACTTTTTTTTTGTAGATATACTGTTGTAATGTGTTATTTCACACTTTGTAGTTTCCACTAAATATTCTAATCTTATTGATCTTTATCACCAATCATTATACATAATCAAAATCTAATTAACAAATAAGTTATTTCTTTAACAATGTAATTATTTTTTACTTTTGTAATTACAAATGAGAAAAGCTATAGACTTCTTTGAAGATACAATGTTAGTATTAAATAATACTGTTGCCGACCTTTTTTCTTTATTTATTTTTTATATTATTTTAAACATCAAAGATTATAAAATAATGACAATAATTTAAAAATAAATAAAGGCAAAAAGGTCGGCAACAAATACTAAAATGTGGCTTTATCTACTGTCAAATGTTAAATGTGACCGCGGATAGTTTAGGCGGTTTTATCTTATATAAATATCGATTTTAGGCCTCATCGTTATCTGATAAACTAATGATAAGAGTTAAATACCTAGCTTAAGATCAACCGCAAAAAAGTAATAGATACACGTACAGAAATATTTTTTATATAAATAACTTCTTTGATTTATTTATGTATATGTATATGTTTACGCTGAAATCGTTGAACTACACTTATTTTCATACGGTGTTTATATGGCGTGATATAAATACAGGAGCACGCGGGCAAAGCCTCTTGCGGAAAGTTAGTATATAATCAACTGCATAATACTCGTATGTCAAGAAGGATACTAAAATGGCATACTAATAAAACGTGCGCATTAAACACATGTTTTTCCTAAGATTCAAGGTTACGCCGCCCATACCAAGTAATTAGATCTAATGTGGGCGGAAAATCTGCATTTTCAATGAATAGATAAAATAACTAAATAACTCAGGCATAATGACGTCATGATGGTGAAATAATAACGCAACATATAAAAGTATCAAATTTTCGTGTCATTTGATGTAGCTACGTCATTGATAAAACTATTGCCGATATGGATTAAATTTCAGATGTAAGCATGTGTAATTTAGTCCAACTAAAAAACGGAACAGTTTACTGTCTCAATTGTTTACCTCAATGAGCAACAGAATCGCGTGGTTAGGTCACCTAGTTTATACTAATATTACAAAGAGGAAAGCTTTGATTGTTTGTTTGTTTGCGTCGAACAGATTCCGAAACTACTGGACTGATTTAAAAAATTCTTTCACCTTCGGGTAGCTACGTCATATGGGGATGGCATAGGCTATAATAACGCGTGCGAAGTTGCACGTAGTTTTATTAGTTTAGTTTCATGTATTTTTAAAAGGTATATTAATTTGGACCTCAACGTTCAAAAAAGTTTATTGGTTTTTTTTTAGCAAAGATGTAATGTTCATGTATGAAAAGTAATACTCTAATACACGACGTTGACTTAAAAGGTTACAAAGTCCCACTCAGTCTATCATATTTGATGTCACTAATATAAGAGACATTTTGAAACACACGATAATATTTTTTTTTAATATATTTATAGGATTGCGAATTCGTAGGAACATTTTCTCAGAAAATGAGATGTTGACATGGCTTCAAGACATATCTATCAATATTTATTATTCATATAACGACGAAATCTTGTTATCTTTAAGGAGTGCCACCGTATAAGATTATTCTCATATCACTCTGTATCCATCCAATGCATCTTATGCTCAGACACTATCATATCCATGGCGAGAGAACTGAGATAAGTAATCCTTGTGACACAAACGTTGTTTGTGTCAGGTTGTATTGTAGGTATATTCTGTAGGTTTCACTGGAAATCTAGTTTTTATTGGTGACGTATTGTTTATATCAGTGAAATTAGTTTATTTGTAGTCTGGAAAAGTATGACGTCATTAACAAACTTAATATATTAATGGTCAGTTGCACAAACGTCGATTAATGTTTAACGACGCCTTTAAGCTCTAATGAATGCCAAATTTGTATAGGTATGTCGCTTTAAAATAATGACAATTTCAATGGACGTCTGTGCAACTGGCTGTAAGTCCTCCAGACCATGATGAAGTTTGTAATATTGTCGAGGGTGCAATATCGCGTAACTCAAACTCGTAATTAAGAGCTTATTCTGAGTGGGATTGTATTACATTTCACTTCTATTGCAATTTTCCAGATTATAGGTATATCAAAATCAATTTAGCGTAAAAACAAAAGATTGTCCTATTTAAATAGGGACAGAAGATGGCGAATTGCGTGTAAAAAACTGTTTTTAATAATAATTCGCAAGCCATTAAAATAATTGTTAAAGTTTTCATGTACAAGGCCTAAAATTAAGTGATGATATCGAAAAATAATGTTTTTTTATGGATAATTTTTTGATCTTTTTTACGGGACCTTTAGCCACTTTATGTTGTATAATATATTTTAATTGAAAGATATTTATTTTTGATGTTAACTACCTCTTAAAAATACCTCTTAAAAATATTATTGACATAAGAAATAAAGAGCAAAGAAACTATGAGCGAAATGAGAAAACTAGATCATATATTTTTAATTGTTAAAACGAGAACGAGACGAACCTATTTTTATAGAGTATTTAATCATTTTTATTACGTTCCTTCGTAGGTCATATTAGTTTTTAAAACTATTTTGTTGTTTTAACCCCCTAAAATAAGTTATCATGTGTCTCTTTCTGTCTCACTGACAGTCTTCATGATTTTTATTGTTTACTCATTACTTTTATACGCTCTTAAATAACAAGCATCGTTGTTCAAAGCTACGTTGTCATGCAGTCAAACTATAAAATAAATTAGTGTAGTAGTTGCATAACATGTCGTATGGCATCATCAATGCGCGTCTCAATTAAGACACATGTTCATTGAGTATGAGTCAGATATCTCATTGAAACATGCCATCATGGTATAACGGGTGACGTCGGATGGAAGCTGTTCATGCAAATAATTGCAAATGCTTGTTTTTATTAAAGTAGTGTGATTCGTCCGGTCAAACCCGTGTCGAGTTCACGTGCCTCTTGAATTTATTTATGATTATATACCTATACCTACAGTGTTGCAGTGAAATAATAAAAACAGAGATTTGATCATATCCCTGATCAATGATGATAATTAATTTGTAATAAAACATGAATTACGTTTAAGTGCAGATAATATTAAACCCGTAAGGTTTTTTTAACAAATGGTGTACAAAAAAAATTCAAGTCATTGGTGACGTTAAAATAACGCCTTTACTTTGACAGTTCCTTAAACAAATCCAGTGATTAGATCAAATCTCAAAATTAGTTCAGTAAATTGAAATAAAAATAAAAATGCCATTTCGAACCTATTCTATATATCACATGACATCTTTGGAAAGACATATATCTTGATCAATAGCAGTCAATGTCACATTTTCTGGTATCTTTTGAAAAATTATATTAAAATTAATATGTTCTTCAGTACCTGAATTTATATATTACAGATAACATTTACATAGTAGGTAAGACTGAAGTAGTAACCACATTTAAATAAAGCGGAAATTTTAATAAGACGAATTATTATTTGCTTCCAAAAGTGTTATTTCTACGTCCAAACAAAGCAAGCTGAGTCAGTAATGGTAGCGTAAATATTTTTATTCTTCCTCTGGAACCTTTGTTTTGCAAATGACTCGCTCGTTGTTTACACTCGCGGAATGTTTTGAGCAGTCCCATATGCTCTTCAGCTTTGACAAACTGCATATCATTGTGAAGAAACGCATAACTTCACTCTGAGTAATAACGCCAACCGTGATTTAGCGCTGAAGAAATTACATCAAGAACAGAATTTTGTAAAGCATTTTACATGTACCTAAAATAGAAAGATGACAGGCATCTTTGGAACTACATATTTATGAACGGATAATAATTATATATATATATATAATAATCAAAAATATCTCAACTTATTATGTGAAAGATAGAGATGTAGATTTTAATTAAACATAAATGTGCAGTTAGAGAACCATAGACGAGATAGAAGAATTAAAACAAAGAGGCGTCGGAAGAAAATTTGATGCAAACCGCCAAAATTTGAGAAAATGAAGAATATTGAAGGAGGCCTACACCAAACTAGTTAAGGAAGGCTTTAGTTGATAATAAATAATAATAAAATCAATTATTTCTCACCACAAAGACCTCATAAATAAACATAAATTAACAACACCAAAATTTACAAGTATAACAAAGTAATGTCTCTGGTATACTGGTTCTTTATAGGTTGTTAGACCCGTACTACAGATCATGATGATGCTAATGATGAATTTTCGATTTTTTTTCTATCATCATCAAATATCATTAGCCTTGAGTGGTGGGTTTTAATAACTGGAGATACAGTCGGGTCCTATGACATAACGTGCAGACCGAAGTACGCAGGAGCTCGAGTTAATAAATTTTTTGGTCACCCATCCCACGGCTGGGTCTTTCGAAAGTTCTGTTTTCCTCGCGCTATTGTTTTTTCTACATGACAAACATAAAATTTAAACTATTAACTATTATTATTATTTTAACTACAAACTTATGTTCGATGTTGATTGCTAAAGAAATTTGATTTAATTTCTTGGAACATTTGATGGAATTCATTTCCAATCTGTAATTATTAATTAATCATACTATCGATGCGTATTTACCATTGACTAATCGTCGATCAATCAGTTGATTGATTTTTAAATGAACTTACTTACTATACAGACTAACAATTTTATCTCACGGGAGATATATGAGATATCTTAGTCTAATAAAATATCATTTTAATGAAATGAAACTATCACTAAAATAATTACTTAACAAAAAAAATATATATTTTTATTCTATATATGCTTAAAGCACTATACAAAATAAAAATATTAATTTTTCTAGAAAATATATAATGCTCAATAATATAATCTTATTAATAATATTATTTTACTACAAGATTATATTTTTGATATTCCTGGATATTTTGTAGTTTAATTAATAATGTTTTTGAAATTACTTTTCATTCTTATAAGGTAAGTAAATGATTGACTATGCTTAATTTTTTAGAACTATTGATTCATTAATTGCAGGAAATTATAGCAGTGACATAGGTTCATTGTTTCAAATATTTATTATACCTATACTTTTTATGTATGTACTTATTAATTGGATTATCAGCAAACATTTGTTTGTAGAATATTACCTATGCATGTTCGCAAATACTATTTGGTGTAAACTATTATAAATCAATCGCTTTCAACTAATTTGTTTTTGGAGAAATGCTTAATAATGAAAATAAATTACTATATCTATTATTGAATACGAAATTCCCGGATCAAAACAAGCCGCGTGTACCGTCGATGTCTATGATTTATGATATAACTGTAAGTATCGAATGATAATCGATCATGGATAATTGAAATTTCAAAACAAATCTCAAAAGGTATATTCCGGCAACGATACTACAACCTACTCCTACGTACAACCAGCTTGTTGTTTATAAGTTGTTATAACGATGAATATTGTTTGTTTAAGAAAAGTGATGTACACAATTTCAATAGTAGAAATAAAATGAATTAACTATTTTTCAATTTATTCATGTTAATATAACTGTATGAGACTTTATTGTAAAAGCGCACATAGAGATCCCTGGATTAAATATTAACTTTTTGCAGTCTAGTGATTTATTTTTATTTTGGTATTAAAATACAAACTCATATTTTACAACATTAAATTCTCGTATATGTATTAAGAAGCAACAGTCCTTATGTCTCTTTAATTTTTTCCGATAAATAGTCCCCAATCCTAAGATTACAAATAGATCTAATAGCTGTCTTCTGAAGCATAACATTTTTTTGTATGTTAGCTTTTCCCCACAACAAGATTTTGTACTACAATACACAATGATAGTAGCTGAATCTTACTAATCTGGCAGTATCTGTATTAGTTAACCTGCGTATCTTCATTACGGCATATGCTGCAGAGCTAAGTCTATTCGACAATTTATCAATATGTAGGCCCAACTATAGTTTAGAATCTATTGTTATCCCTAAACATACTGTGGTATCCACAAGGCCCATGTTCTTATATTTTATATTCACATTTATATCTACTTGTTTAACATTAGAGAACAGTCATGAATTTTACAACTCTGAGATATTTCTTTTTATCTATTATACCAAGGCCTTCAATTGTGTGCAGTGGGATAAGAGGTGCTGAATGAAATGAGAGTACCACAACACCTTATTGATCTGATCCGTAACAACCGCTCTTTCGTCAAAATAGACACCGACTATTCAACTGTGTTCTCCGTTAAAAAAGGCATCAGACAGGGATGCATTTCATCATAATATGATATATTATTCGCAAAACCATCAATAACTGGGATAGATGATTTACTGTGGGTGGTAAGCGCATCTGCAACTTGCACTATGCAGATGATACAATTCTTCTAGCTAAATTCTTTGCTGATATGAAGGAATTACTGTGTAGGTTGGAGGTAGAAAGCGGGAAGCTAGGGTTAGCAATAAACCGACAAAAAACCAAATTGATGGAAGTAGATCATGCGGGGAAAATGTTGGATGTTCAAAATATTCATGGCCTTGACACTGTGGACAATTTTATTTATTTAGGATTGAAAATAAATAACGAAGGAAGCTGCATCCCGGAGATCAAACGCAGAATAGCCATGGCCAAGGATCGATGACACGTCTGCAGAATATCTGGAAAAACAGGGGATTAAGCTTTAAGACAAAAACAAGTTTAGTCAGGGCCTTAGTATTTCCGATCTGCCTTTATGGGGTGGTGACTTGGATAATTAGAGAAAGAGAGAGACAGAGAATAGATTCATTAGAAATATGGTACTGGAGGCGTATGCTCCGATTGCCGTGGACAGCTAAACGCACATATATGTCTATTCTCTCCCAGCTTGGCATTAAATTCCGGCTGTTGAACTTCTGTCTGCAACGCATACTTTCTTATTTTGGCCACATTATGCGAAAAGGAGATGATAGCCTTGAAGAACTGGTCAATGTTGGAAATATAGAAGGAAAAAGATTACGAGGTCGGTCACCGACACGATGGTCTGACTAGGTGAAAGGAGCTACATCTCTACCTGAGTTCTACGAGGTGGTGAGGGCTGCTTCCGACTGGAGTCGATGGAGATGGTTTGTTAGTTCGACGAGTTCCAGTGACCACGATCCTCAGTAATGAGGAACCAACTACATACACAGAGAGAGTTTAACATTAGGAAATACAAATTTTAGGTATTTTGTTTTCCCTTAATTACGGAGAAGATTGTTCTTTACCGATAAAATTGTTTACGTCGTCATTTAGTGGTAGCCCACTTTTAATTTTAAACAAGAGTGACGTTACACCTGCACCTGTATTTCGTTATATTTTCTTACGAAACAAGGCAAGTTATTTATGTAAATGAAATACAAGAAAGGACCAAGTATTGAGCCCTGCGGAACATCCATCTTAACTTTTGATGCATGGAATCTTTTGCCATTAATATCAATTTTCTGCACTTTGTCAATCAAATATAAGACAATAAAATCCAATGAGTTATGTCTAAATCATAATCAAATGGAAAACATAATCAAATGTTTGAGATAGGTCACGGAAAACACCAAACGCGTCATGTGAATCCTTCCAGGCATCAAAAATTTCTTGTATTAACTTGATACTGATATCGTTTGTTGAGCGACCTCTTGTAAAACAAAATTGTTGTCAATTCATAAGGTTTTTTTTGTAAAAGTATGTTTGCACAAATGCCTAGCATGATTTTTTCAAATATCTTACTAAATGAGTAAAGTTTGAACAGGAATAGGGAGGTATTAGAACGAAATTTCAAACACGCGTCTTATTTACTGCACGCATCTTACTCCCAAACTATACTAGGCGGTTCCTTTTTATTCTTGTGAATAAGTAGTAAAAAGTAAATATTTAATTTCAGTTCAGTTCACTGTATTATGTATAGATTTAGACTTTAATTGATTCTGTTCGATATTTCAGATAATATCAAGGTTTTAATAAATGACCCGGAACTTTTACTTGGCAGTTTATTTTCTATATTGAAATTTAATAAGAAAATTTGCGAAACAGATGATTAAGGGAGCAAATAAATAATTAAAACTAATGTACCACTGATAATGAAAACAATTTGTGTGTTACCAAAATAGAATTTAACGACTTCAGACATAAACAAACAATAATAGCTGTTTACTTTTTAGGTATCTGATATGAAGCACAATAACAATCTAGATATATATAATTATAGATATTGAATATTGTTGAAAATTTCCCTACGGAATAAGCCTTAAGATCCACTTATTATAAGTATCTGATAAAATAACGAATCTTAATCGTCAATAATAAATGATACAGATATATTGCGTCCTTTCTTACTATAACATAAATTATATTTTTCACCTATATACCTAATAATAAGCCATGCAGTCTGGATGGGATTATTACATAATGATTATATTTGCGTTCATTTTTCTTTTTCTAGTGTTCACTTATCAGTTTAAATGTAATTATCTCGTGTATAACCTTCTTATACGTTTATTTTTTTACAAGTATCTGTGCCACATGAATCTGAATTATGAGTGCTATATTTTTTATAAAACATATCAAATTAATCCTTTCATTTCCATGTGATACGCATCAATATATCTATACCTATCCGATCTTAATCGATGTAATAGCAGAGTCGTTGAAGCGTTACTATGTTATATTACGTTCATCATCATCACTTCAGCCGAGAGACGCCCACTGCTGGGCATAGGCCTCCCCCAAAGATTTCCAAAGCGATCGGTCCTGCGCCTCCCGCATCCAGCGGCTTCCCGCGACCTTTACCAGATCGTCGGTCCACCTTGTGGAGGGCCTACCAACACTGCGTCTCCCGGTACGCGGTCACCACTCCAGGACCTTACCGCCCCAACGGCCGTCAGTCCTGAGAGCGATGTGCCCTGCCCACTGCCACTTGAGGTTCGCGATTCTATGGGCTATGTCGGTGACTTTCGTTCTTCTGCGGATCTCATCGTTTCTGATTCGATCTCGCAAAGAAACCCCGAGCATAGCCCTTTCCATTGCCCTCTGGGCGACTTTGAGCTTCCTTATGAGGCCCATCGTAAGCGGCCACGTCTCAGTACCGTATGTCATCACTAGCAACACGCACGAATTAAAGACTTTCGTCTTGAGACACTGCGGTAGATGTTCCGAGAATACACTGTGGAGCTTCCCGAACGCTGCCCAGCCGAGTTGGATCCGTCGATTTACCTCTCTCTGGAAATTGGACTTACCTAATCGGACTATTTGTCCCAGGTTAATGTACTCGTCGACAGTTTCCAGTGTAGAGTCTCCAACATTCACTGGAGTGGGTACGACATGGGAGTTTGACATTATTTTTGTCTTCTCCATGTTCATTTTAAGACCCACTTGCTGGGAAACTCTACAGAGGACTTCGAGCATTGTGCCTAGATCTTCCATGGTCTCAGCCATGACTACGTTATCATCAGCGAAACGAATCCAGTCCAAAAGCTTAAACACGTCCTCCAGTGCGGCAGTGAACAGTTTCGGCGATATAACGTCGCCCTGTCTCACTCCACGCTGAAGTCGTATTGCTTTCGAGTTTTGGTCCTGGAGCCGAACTGTCATGGTGGCGTTTTCATACAGTGACTGCAGCACTTGGATGTATCGATAGTCTATTTGGCACCTCTGGAGTGACCTAAGCACGGCCCAGGTCTCGACGGAGTCGAAGGCTTTCTCATAGTCCACAAACGCCAAGCACAGTGGCAGATCATACTCCTCGGTCTTCTGTATAACCTGTCGCAGCGTATGAATGTGGTCTATGGTACTGTAACCTTTTCGGAAACCGGCTTGTTCAGGAGGCTGGAAGTAGTCAAATCTACGTGCGAGACGATTCGTGATGACTCTCGAAAACAGCTTGTGCACATGACTCAGAAGCGTGATAGGTCTGTAATTCTTCAATTGGGTCCTGTCGCCCTTTTTGAAGAAAAGCACAACCACACCCCTGTGCCATGCTTCCGGCGTCTTGCCCTCGAGTATGGCGGAATTAAATAGCTTCTGAAGCGCTTTCCGGACTGGTAGTCCACCCGCTTTCAGAAGTTCCGCTGTGATTCCATTATGCCCTGGCGCCTTGTTGTTCTTTAGCTGTTTGAGAGCCACACTAATCTCGTATAGACTGACGTCCGGGATGTCTTCGGTATAATGTCGGGTTAATTTGGCTCTAGGGCCTCAATGACAGGTTTCTGTGATGTTGATTTCATTGACACTAACAAGTATGTTAGAAAATTTTATTTGACTAAAGATAAATATTATCTTTCCAATTATTATAAGAGACAAATAGCTATTTCGCTATCATATTTTTTTTCTATAACAGCCAAAAATTTGGCTAACCAGAGTGCTCCTATTGAGCACTCTTCTATTGACATGACTGTCAGTAATAATCCTACTGACATTGCGACAAATTCGTCTTTAAATTAGATACTAAGACAACAGAGGATTCCTCTTGCTTGCTATTGAATAGTCAAAGTAATAATGGAACCAGGAGTTTTTCAGTCATCAACCTAGTGCACCAAAATGTTCAAGGAATGTTGAGTAAAGAGTTAGAAGTGGAATTATTCATGAACTGTAACAATGTTGATTTTTTCTGTATTACGGAACATTGGTTAACAAGTTATAATTGCATTTTTAACTTCAATAATCACCTTGTTGGTAGCGCGTTCATTAGGAAAAACGCAATGCGTGGTGGCGCACTAATTTTATTAAATAAAAAGTTTAAATTTAAAGAACGTAGAGATATAGTGAGCTTATCGGTTGAGGAAATAATAGAGATTGCCTGTATAGAGCTGGACCAGCTGATTGTACTGAGCGTATATAGACCTCCTTCAAGTTTAGTTTCTCATTATGATCTCTTTGAAACTGTTATGGATGAAGCATTAAAAAAGGTATATAGCAAAGGCAAACGATTAGTGATTGGGGGTGATTTTAACGTTGATTTATTAGGAAACTCCAATTCATGTACAAGACTTGTAAATCTATTTATGTCCTATAATCTTGCGCACATGTTTAAGGAGCCTACTAGAGTAACTGCTACTTCGTCCACATGTATTGACAACATTTTTACAGATCTAGTACAACTTTCAAGACAGATAATTAAACAACTACCGTCAGATCATTTTGGACAACTAGTTAGCTTTCCGCATAAATGTACGTTTGTGGCTAGGAGAGACATTACAGTTGTGTCAAAAAGTATGAGTCGCTTGGAACGTTTTAAAAATCAATTAGATAGTAAATTGTATCATTTGAAACATAATAGTAATCCCAATGATTTGTACAAAGATTTCTTTGATGTTTATTGTACAGAATTCAATAAGATTTTTGTCCCAAAAAAAATAAGTATTAGTAATCCTATAACTTTTAGTGTGTGGGCTACACCAGGAATCTACAAAAGCAGAAAAAGGCTCTATGAACTATATGATGAACGTAATTATAACACAAGTGAGGACTTCAAAGAATATGTACGAAATTACTCTAAATTATTTAAAAAAGTGTGTCGTTTAGCCAAATGTAATTATTTAAATGCAAAAATTGAAAATAGTAAAGACAAAGTTAAAATGACGTGGAATATCATAAATAGTGAAACTGGAAGAGAAAAATCCCGGAATATAAATTTTAATTTAAACATTGATAATAAAAAAATAACATCAGATCTTGAAGTTGCTACAGTATTTGAAAATTTATTTACTGAAATTCCAGTCTTAATTACACAATCTTTGAATTCCTCTTCCACTGTTGCTGAATCTATTTTAAAGGCAAGTTTAAATAATTCTAATAGCCAATTTAAGTTTCAACACATTGATTTTAAAGATATAATAAAATCTTTTAATCAGCTAAAGAAAACGAAAACTGCTGATTTATGGGGTAATTCCATTGAAGTTTCTAAATCGGTAATTGAGACAATAGCTCCAATCTTAGCTTATATATTTAATGAATGTACTGATTGTGGTATTTTTCCTGAGCTCATGAAATATAGTAAAATTATTCCTTTACATAAATCGAGTAGCACATCTGACCCTACTAACTTTAGACCTATATCCGTGCTACCTACGTTTAGTAAGATTTTTGAAAAAATCATGCTGGATCAAATACAAACGTACTTTTACAAGAATAAGCTTATGAATCGACAACAATTTGGTTTTACAAGGGGTCGCTCGACAACCGAAGCCGGTGTCGAGTTAATACAAGAAATTTTTAATGCCTGGGAGGATTCACATGATGCGTTAGGTGTTTTCTGTGACCTATCTAAGGCATTTGATTGTGTTTTTCATGAAACATTGATTAGGAAACTGCATTTTTATGGATTTAGAGATAACTCATTGGATTTTATTGTCTCATACTTGACTGACAGAGTACAGAGGGTTGATATCAATGGCAAAAGATCCCCTGGATCGAAAATTAAGATGGGCGTTCCGCAGGGCTCAATACTTGGTCCTTTCTTGTTTTTGATTTACATAAATGACTTGCCTTATTTCGTAAGGGATGATCACGAAATAGTTTTGTTTGCGGATGACACTTCACTCTTGTTTAAAATTAAAAGAGGGTTACCTCTAAATGACGATGTGAACAATTCTATCGCTAAAGTAGTACATTGGTTTAATGTAAATAATCTTCTCCTTAATGAAGGAAAAACAAAATGCTTAAAATTTGTACTACCTAATGTTAAAAAAGTAGATATAAATGTTAATGTAAAAGATAAGAACATGGGCCTTGTGGATACCACAGTATTTTTAGGAATAACATTAGATTCTAAACTACAGTGGGGCCCACATATTGATAGATTGTCGAGTAGACTTAGCTCTGCAGCATATGCCGTAATGAAGATACGTAGGTTAACTGACATAGATACTGCCAGATTAGTATACTTCAGTTACTTTCATAGTGTTATGTCATACGGTATCCTATTGTGGGGAAATGCTGCCGACATACAAACAATTTTTGTGCTTCAGAAAAGAGCAATTCGATCAATTTATAATCTTAGGATTAGGGACTCTTTAAGGGAGAAATTTAAGGAAATAGACATTATGACTGTTGCTTCTCAATACATATACGAGAACTTAATGTACGTTCGTAAAAATATTAGTTTGTTTTCTATAAAAAGTGATGTACACAATTTTAATACAAGAAATAAAAATAAATTAACGGTGCCTGTCACTAGACTGCAAAAAGTTAATAACTCTTTCAAGGGTCTTTGTGTGCGCTTCTACAATAAGGTCCCAAGCAAAATACAACAATTAGATATCATGCAGTTTAAATCTACTATTAAAAAAATACTTATTAAAAAAGCTTATTATAAGGTATCCGATTATGTAACAGATAAGAACGCTTGGACTTGAGATGATCCAGCAACTGGATAGGTGATTACTTCTAAACTCATTATCTTGTTTCCATTATTATTAAATGATTATGTTATTATTATAAGACCATAGTTTTTTTTTTTATCTCTGTTTATAATGTATTGATCTGGTAATGACATGGTTTTTGTAAATGTCATTACTCATATTAGAGCTGGTGAGTTTCTTGCTCGTTCTTCTTATCAGCCAAAAGACGTCCTGAACGAGTGGTAGGGAAAAAATGTTGGACGATTCAAAAGTACTTTTAAGAAGTCTATTTGAATAAAGATTATTTTGACTTTGACTTTGACTTTGTTGTTTATATTACGTTATATTCATGAAAATGAACGATGAATGAATTCAATTAAACTACTGTATAATTGAATTCATTTAATGACGTGTACAGGTATACGTGATAATATAAAAAACAAGTAGTATTATTATATTTGATCAATTTTTCATTCACAGTGCTATACTGAAAAATATTTTTTTGAAAAATTCTTAAAAATCCACCAGCAACAAAGTGGATATTTAATCATTTTTCACTTAAAACAAGTAGTATATCAAAAATTATTTTATTATTTAAAATCTCTAAAAAATCTTTCTATAATGGTTTATAGAAAGATTTTTTATTGGGTGGTCCCAATAAAATATTTTTCAATGCAGTTGCTCATAAAGCGCTATTTTTTAAAATCCATTGTAAACACCGAAAGTGAGTCTTTAAACACGTGTTAAATAAAAATGTACTGAAATCCTTTACTGCACATGTGCTTAAATGTATTTTTTTAATATTTTTTGGCCGAGCAAAAAAGGAATTTAAAAAAAATTTATGAAAATATGTCAAACTTTAGAGGCAAAAGTATTTCAAGGAGCCTAGAACGAATATTTTCAAATAAAAATGTATGACACGAAAACATGTTCAAATATCACGTTTAATTTTAACAAATAATTTTTACCTTAAATACATACTTAGTTTTATTAACCTATATATTTGTTTTATTTCCTTGCAAAATGCATTGAAAAATGTTGTAAGAAACTTGAGCGTAAAAGGTTTTTCGAATTCGTGCCAATGAAAACCCTCGCTACGCTCGTGTTTTCTATTTGGCCCTTATTCGTAATTTCCGCACTCGTATCTTAAATAACTATTTTATCACAAAACCAAGTAGCGCGGCAAAATAGGCGTTCTTAATTTTGCTGTCCCCTGTTTTTGCTATCCTGGGTATTGCCCGACCCTTTTTAAGTTTGGGTCCTAGTCCAACGATGGATTAACTAAATAATATGATGAGCTTAATTGCTACTCAAAATATCTGCTTAGCCGCTTAGCGCTCTTCTTCTTTTCCTGTAAACATATCTTTTCAAAAGACCATTGTTAGTTGATATTTTATTTATTAAATTCAAAAGTATGTTCCCTTCTATATTACTACATTTTGCATGAGCATTGAAATTCAGAATATAAATTGCTCGAGCACGCACGACCTTTTGTTCAGGCGTTCACGACTTTAGTAAAGTCTGTGCGTGCGTATTCGTTTGTAAATATCGTCGCACTTTTCTATCTTCTTTTGCTTAATTTCACAATGGCATAACCACACATAATTTCAAGCATAAATGTCACGTTCTTTTCTCAGGTATGCGCTAAGCATAATCGTGTCGAATTTATAATTAAACTTAAATTCAAAACTTGTTAATGTCAACCAGAAAAGTGCTCAGAACTCATTAGTGGCAATATTAAAGACACATGCCGCGGTCGTTGTCGTGAACTGGTTATAAAAAAGTTTTCATTTAAAGGACGACAATCTGATGCGCTCGACTCGATTGGGACAGGAGCCATATGTAATATTTATTTGTGGATCGAAGACCACTCTGGGATGACGCACAAGTGTTTGCCTCCGGGAAGAGTAGAAATAAAGTATACAAAGCCGGGTTATCAGAGTTAGTCACGGTCAGTGCACTAATACTCTCAATCAACATCAACTTTACGACACAACTAGCTCCTTGATAACGAAGTATTGTTCTGCGTTCTACCTACCTAACATACTCAGGTTATTACAAAAGGTAAAATTCTGCAAAAGATTTTGATTTTACTGTAAACAGATTAAGGCATTTAATCGATCATAGAAAAGTTTTATGTAGTAGGTAACATGACGTGTTTTATAACACTTATAACATACAATGTTAATTGTCATAAAATTTATTGAGTATATTTTAATTTAGATTTGATAGAACTTTATAAAAAAGGAAAGTACTAGTTTTTTACTGTCGTATATTTACGATAATGACGCTTGGTTAGCATTTTAGGGTTAAATGTCATCTTGAATTTACGGCAACTTAAGTATCGTGTTGAACAAAACAAAACACGGAGATTCAACATAACCATGTGTCACAGACCCTCGTTGTTCTGACGCATGAGATGAGACAAGTAATAAATTGATGCTATTTGCACATTTAGTACGAAACAGTGCAGTTAAGCTTAATAAAAAGATTCCTTTAATAAGGCCTATTCGTTAAAAGTTTTATCTTAAACGGCCAAAATATAAACTAATTCTAAATCTTAAGTTTTTATTGAAACTTATTAAGAGATTGGTTAAATTTTAAGAGCACATTAATTATTTTGGTATCTTTTATGAGGTTCTGTTGGTATACATAAAAAAATCATCATCTCTCTCTCTAACAGCAGATGAATTTCTCATGCACACAATTTGTGTACGCCATTTCTAAAATATGCAATAATCCGTTTCTTTTTTAAAGTAATAGCACGGTGTGTTTATACACTTTTGAAATTATGTCAACACGTATAGTGACCATGAAAGCCTCAAATAATTTAAAGTGGAGATTTCTAGCCAGCATCAGGACTGTGAACGAACACGCAGCGTCTTGATAGGCAGTGATCAATTTATAAATGACCTGTAATTTGCTGGAAAAAGAAAACGAAAATCAAATCTTTTGGTACCTTCATTGTCTCAGATACTCCAGGATATTAGCTACTACTTATATTGGAATCTGAGCAATGTAAGTGATGTTGTATAATATTTATTTAAATTTAATATGGGTTTCTATAGCATCTTTAGACTCTTCTAGCAACTTCGCTACCAACTTTGACACGTATGTTCTTTGTGTCATTTAGTTCTAAAAAGTAACTATTTAATATGGTCCCATATTATGAGTAACAGTTACAATTTAATGGTTTTGTTGCGTATATAGAAGCAAATAAAACATTCACTCTTTGATTATACATTCACTCGACTTTTACGTCTCGCGCGGATTGACAAGCAGTTAACACACACATTATCTTTTTGTTAGTTTCCAGATTTAAAACTAACTAAAAAGATAGTGTGTGTTTTGGCACCTATTATTAACAAATAATTAAATTTCACTTTATTTTAATATTAGTTGAGACTTTCCTAGATATATAGACTCATAGTCAGATATTGGAAACGAGTTGGTAAGCGATTGATTTAAGATTGGACAGATCAATTCTAAATGATCTGATGATAGTTGATGTATTATTTAGACTGATCATTAGTGCTTCATTTTGTCAGATAAATCAGGGCTTTAGTTACGCGATAGATCCGCTGGCACAGACTCCATACATTTTGCGACCAATCCTTTAACCTTTGGACCTGACGTATTCTCAACTGTCTTATGTATATTATTATTGTCAATCCTAAATTAACATAATTCTCGGCTCCATACTACATAATGCTTAACTTATTTATTTTATTGAATTCGTGACTTCAAATTGTTTGGAAGTCACGAAGTACCTAATCAACTACGCAGTATACGTATATGTCACGTTTTGAGTTTTTGGCATCGATATTAAGATAAAAATGTACATTAAATTAAATGTACATCGATGTAAAGTACGAATCAATGTTATATTTTACAGTTGAATAATTGAGGTTTTAAATTAAACATTCAATTTGAAAAATAACGAACCGAGTTAAGAATCTTAAAATAAGTTCTTAAACGCGATTTCAGAGAAGAACAACGCCATATGTATGCGTGTAATTATTGTCCCACTTTGAATTGCTGATCTGCATCGTTAGAGACTTTTATGTACACATATGTACATACAAATTTTATTTAATATAAAGCAAAAGCCACTCGGGATGTAAAAAATAATATATTATTATAGCTTTTCTTCTAAATTAACATTTAATATCGATATTCTATAATTCTATATACCCTTAGAGTATTTTTAAGTATAAATCGCATGTATATTATAAAGTTATCGTAGTTCTAAGACTTGTCTAAGTACTAAATTAGTAAACTTTATAAGTTAGACTTTTTAAGTAAAAGTAGAGCGATTATGGTTCTTTAGAAAAATTATTTTAATATATATAAAATAATTTTTCTACAGATATCTCGTCAAGTTACAATAACAGCTATCGGAAGTCAGTTTTGAACTCAATTATGAAACTGTTTTTTTTAGAAAAATGATTTTAATCCTATTAATATTATAAAGGCGAAAGTTTGTAAGTATGGATGTATGGATGTTTGTTACTCTTTCACGAAAAAACTACTGGACGGATTTGGATAAAACTTTACAGCAATATAGGTTATACATCAGAATAACACATAGGGTACTTTTTACTGGGAAAACTTCTCACTCCCACGGGATACCGACTTCCACGCGGACGAAGTCGCGGGCGTCCACTAGTATACGATAAATCATCAAGTTACATTAAAAGCCATCAAAAGTGAGTTTTGAACTTGATTAACGGATGAAATCGAATGAAAAATTTTGGCCTTACACGTTAAACTCTTACAAGAACTAGTTGTCGACTAAAACACTTAATAATTGCGGCTTAAATAGAAATGATGCGTGAGTAAGAAAATCTATTAAGTCCGTCATCAGATTATAGAAATATATTAGAGATGATTTTTTTACTTCATTTTAACAAGAGGTGGCTTATAAACATTAAAGTTGAGGAGTTGGGTCTCGCTACCTCACAACTATATATAAAATGTACAAAGGCGTGACGTCACGACGTTTCAACGCAATGTATCGCCGTAATTTATTGATTACGCAAAAAAAGTACTTGTTTAATATTTGATAAAAAAAAATAGTAACTTTAGATAAATTGTCATCATCTATTATAATTTAAGAACACATTAGAATTTTACGCTAGTGTGACCTCTTATATAGGGCGTGGAAGGCCCGTGCTGATGTCAATGAATTTATTATATGTCAACTTTCAATAGAACGGTTCTTTAAAACAGACAGATGACTCAATTTATATTGCAGACTGACCAATCCAAATATTTTATGGCTAGTCTTACCAAAGGCAGTAAATCTTTATAGGTATGTACAGGAACATGTTTTCTGTTTTTTTTTTGAGCAGAGATGAAGAATAATTTTCAATGAAAAATGTTTAGAAACCCACTTTGTCCCTGGTACTCTGATATAGGATACGAATCCATGACCTTTCGGAATCCGGTCTCTGCTTTAACCACTAAGCTACCTAGGACCGACGAATTTGTCAGAGCGTATTTTCATCAATATTCAGGAAATATTTTCACAAATATTTTAAGCTTTCGACAGTGACGAAAATTTGTTCTAATTATTATATTTGATTTGAAAGACGATTCTCATGTTATTCTTCGGGTGCTCTTATGGGCTACGGTACTAATATTAACTGTTTGTAGAAAATATTCATTGTTTACATAGCTGGTAACTGTTGCTAAATCTGTCTGTACAGAATCGATTGGCCGCATTTTATCACGCACCGTTTAATATGCAACCGTTACTATTTAGCACAAAACGTAAACACTGTTATGTGTTTTTTTATGATTAGGAATAGCTCTTGTAATAGGCACAAGTATGCTTTACGATTTCCTTTACTTGATTACAAACCTTTCGGTAGTATTTATTAATTTTGTTAAGAGATATCTGCGGTAGTTCTATTAAAGCGTTATATTCGGATATTCAGGTATTTTTATCTTACATTTATAAATGTTCCAACTAATGGGTATAGGATTTCCTTTAAAGAAGAAACTTAGACAGAACACCATAATGGTAGTGAATTCAAACAACTGCAGATTATTTGGGACCAATGATTTAACGTGTCTATAGGAACAAAAAAGAGCTCGCTCTATTACAATTTTTGGTCTCTCATCTGTGACTGATCTTTGAGATAGTTGTTTAACTTCGCTAATAAGAGCGCAATCTACAATAGTGGCCTACTGTGCAATCTTACTACATAGTTCAATACAAACTTGGTTATCCATGCATAACCGAGTAGCTCGGTGGCGTAATGGATAAGCACCGCGATCCGCGAACGTTATTGTTAAGCAAATTTCTCAAGGGTCGGTCACGGGCTGGGTGAACAAAAATTATTATCTCAAGCTATTTCGTGCTCCGGAAAATACGTTAAGCCGTTGGTTCCAGCTGCATTTGCAGTTGTTAATATCCTCCAATCCGCGTTGAGCCAACGTGGAGGGTCACGGCCCATCGTCCTTAACCATCCATAAAATAGAATGTATAAAACAAAGTCACTTCCCGCTGTCTATACGTTGAGGTCTTTAAACTACATATTATACTCTACAAAGCGTTGTGACAGCACCTACCGCTTCCAACTCAGTAGTAGGATATTTATATTCCTATATCTGTTTATATATACTATATCTGTTTCATTCAAGTTATCTCTCTAACTCCTATTTCATTCATTCCTCATACTATATCGTTCTCGTTTCCTTCTCCGTTCATACTTTAACAGCTGGAAAAATCTAATACCATTTCTATCTGTGATGATGTCTGTCAAACTGGGTCATCTGCCCTAATATATGCAGTTCCATCAACACTCATATACTTACTGGACACAGATCATCAAATGAAACATAAATTTTATTTGTGAGCAAATATCAATCTATGGTATCTAGCATGACAACCCTTAATTTATGGGTGCGTTGTAAATATTTGATGGGAGCACCGTTAGACGTTGTATCGCTCCTTGCTGCAGCCTTTGTCGGTCTGTTTGTGCATTGACCCATACAAGGTTGTGGCTAGATCCAGCTTCCTCGGTGCTAGTACCTGTCAAATATAATATAATACAGGCAAGGCGTTTAGATTCTGATTTTGGTCTATAAAACAGAGTATTTACCTTTACAATATAGATACAAAATTGATAATTAATGATGACTATTAACTATTTTTCAAGTAATAATGTAATCACAAAGAGATGTTCTTAATGATATTAATGAAATTATGTACGTGTTTTGAGGATTCATTAAGGCTTGGTCTAACATTTTGGTGATTGAAGAAACAGTTTACTGAAAAAATATTACAGGCTCTCCTGTAAACTTCCAGAAATATCGCTTAACTCAAATAGAAAGATAATATTATCAGTATTTTTTATATTTAACGGGACGTAAGTTAAATTATAATGTTTTTGAAAAAAAATACCGCTTCACGTAGGTATTTGAAAACATAGTTCTTCTTCTTGATATATCACTCCTAAGGGACGTTTGCCAGTATCATCGCTGGTTTTATTTTAGAGGCCGCTGTTATGTTAAAGAACTCTGCATTCATTATTATTATCATGGCGAAAATAAAACAACACTTGATGGTGTTTGGTCTGATATGTTGGTCACCTTGTCACGCCATTAGATTTTCAGAATGCAACGGCACATCCACATTTCGAAAGGTCCCAGTTTGTCAATACATATGTACCAAAATTTATGATTTTGAAATTGGGTAAAAATGACGACTAAAAAAATGCGGATAGCACATTTTGGGATCCCAATCGAGGTGCGGGGGTGAGACGCGACATGTAACCAAAGCAACGCAATATACTAGAGACCATTGAAGTTACCTAATCGTCATTGTACGACTGATGTGCCATACATTATATATTTTTATAACTTGAAATATTTTAATTCATAGAATAGGACTTTACGCACGTAAATTATAGCATAAAGCTACTGTGTTTGATGTAGCTTCGTGTAGGCCGTAGGAGAAATAATTTTCATGATAAGATAAGTATTTCCGAAGATTACCTTTTAAATAAACACAGAATTTTTTAAGTCCTTATAATATTAGCATAGATTACTCGTTTTAAAAAAAATATTATAATTTGTCGTACTATTTGCAATTACTTTTATTTCTTTTTATTAGTTACGTTTTAAGAGTAAATTATAGCAATACAAGGACAATTTTCATAAATACTTTGAATATTAAACCACATACACAAGCTGAGCTGGTCTTGGCTTGGTGGACAACGAAGCATTCCTTCACGGACGTCTTCGCCTTAAATGGCCGAACAACGTCGCTTATGTAGGGTTACCAACTGTCATTAAGCATATTGGCCCAAGGAAAACCACAAACAAAATTAATAATATAAAAAATAATACAAGATCTAAGTTAACAGAAAGAAACTCAAACCTTTGTTTAGTTCAAACATTACACATTGTTATAAAGAAGAACAAAGAATTACGATTATTAATTTCACAGCAATGTTATCTACTTAGTCGTTTGACCACCAAAAGACATATTAAAGTAGTAAAATGATACAAAATATTGCCATAACATCGCTAAGATATTATATTGTATGGCAAATGAGTTGGCGGTCGCACCCTATGTCTTCCGCCATCTAACCTCCGTATTGGATATTGAGTACGTGTACTGTTACATTAAAAACTCTAACACATATTTTGTTACTAGCTCTCCGACAATATAAATGGAAAAAAGACTTTGAGCAATTGTAAAACCTTGTCTCCTAAAACGTTCACTGCAATGATTAACTTTCTACTTAATTTGACATTTTTCTCATATCAAATAACGTATGACTGCTTACCATTGACACTTACTTGGAGCAAACACGAGAGAGATGTGCTCAGGCCCATCTTTTTGAAACAGAGGGTATTCGCTTTATCGGGTTTCCATAACCTTGATAACCTATAGAACCTACAGAAATAGTTTGTAGGTCTTGAGTTCTTCACTGTTAATTAGACATTTTGCATTACGTGTGCACTCGGTTATCCTATTCCATCCACATCACTTGGTTAGCGATAGCCTAATTCTCTCATTATAACTTAATAAAAAATGTAAATAATAAAACAAGAAAATTTTAAAATAATAGCATCATATTTATTGATAAAATCATTAAATTTTTTTAAAACAATGGCTAGAGTTACGGCATTAGAGTTAGCGATCGCACTCTTGCTGTTGCTAGTGACATCCTTATCACGTACTGTCGCGACTTTTGTTAAACAAGCGGGCTTAACTTTCCTCATATAAGTTCGTCCTCAATATATTCCAAGAAATGTTCAAGTAAGTATTCAAGTCCCGAGCCAAGAAACGTGTTGAGTCATTCGGAATGAAATTTAACGTTCGATCAGCAACAGGTGGTCGGATTTTGGGCTCAATTTACGGCATTTTATCTAAGGAATGCGCTTATTTTTTGAGTTCGTTGTCTGCGTATGACAGTTTCAACTCTTGGATTGAAAATATTTATTTCTCGTATATTAATAACAACAAAGAGGTTTTAAATAAAAAAGAGAAGTGAAGAGAGAGGTGAATTACGAGTGTAGAAATAGTTTTTAAACTGTACTATACTGTACTGTTTAACAGTTTTTAGCAAGGATATAAAAAGTATACCACAAAATTTATTCTCTGTGTGTGCCTATATTGATATCTTCTATATTTCCGAATGTATTCTCCTCACTATAGCTAACTTAAGATAATGAAGAAGCAACCCTGCTAAATGAAGTACCACCAATGTGGACTTACACTGGGAACTCCTCTGCCTGTTGATTCGCACACACTACAAAAGGAAGCACGACTTTTTGTAAGCCTTCTGTTGATTCTAGCTATTAGATCTTATTGAGACTTCACTAATAGATATTCCTACGTAAACACCTGTCGATATTCTAAAGAAAATATTCGCTTATTTAGAATGCTTCATTTATACTTCATTTATTATTGAATGCATAATTTTACGACTTTTAACTGTGTTTCTAATTATGTATGTCGATGACTATTAGATTTAAGAGCGGTCGTAATTTTTAATTTGTTTGATATTTCATCTAGCTAGAGATTGGTGGCATAATAATTAATTGGCACTACAGGTCTATGATTGTGGAGGTCTTTCGTAAAGGCCGGTTATAGGATTGGTGCCTTCAAAAAGTATGGAAAACCGTCAGTTTTGATTAGTTGATAGACTTCAAAGAAAAAATCCCTCTCAAATTCAGGAACTTTATTCTTATAAGCAATAGTTCTAATAAGTTTAATATGATAATTCCAATACAGGCAACAATATCTCCTTCAGTTTTGACAGAAAATTAACCTTATCAGAATTCAGTCTCACGAATGTAAGAAATTGAACGATTTTATCGCTATTATGTTTTTTGGGCCGCAAATATAATTATATTTCGTCTAGTAAATATAATTATACAATAACGACACTGCATTCTAACTTAAAAGAAGAGCAAATAATACTTTCCTATTCTAATCGCCTACCTGAAACTATATCGCCTAACTGAAATCAGTATGGAATCAAGTTACAATTATTCTGTATTAGGTTTACTAGTTAAATTCCTTAAAGCTGTAATGGTATGCAACTATAACTAGCTTATAGCATCGATTTACACTGAAACGGTCGTGAAGGCGTACTCAAACGGTCGGTCCCGTTACCACTAGGAATGGGGACGTCCGCTATCGGTAACATCACAGCCATCCGCCTACATGTGCTATCGATTCGGCAGTATCGATAAACTTTTACAACTCATCATATAACAGATGCTTCAAGCAACCAGTAACTTAGCTTGCATTAAACGCATCAGTTTAGTCAGATTCTTTTTAAATATTATTTATATAATGAATAGCGTCATCAGTTATTTTGTAAGTTATGAATGTAACAAATAAAATAAAAGATTATACTGTGTTATATTTGGAACAAATTAAGAGTTGGGGTGCTTTTTCACTTAAAATGTGATCAGAGTACTAAAGTTGCTATCGATGATCGTGAAAACCAGCAGTTATATTTATGGGGTTGAACTCAGCTATGTTTTTATTATACATTAATAGGCTCATGGTGATAATTCTGCTGTAGAAACTTATATCAATTATTAAACTTCGAACACCACGTTACCTAATGTCATGAAGGAAAATATTAATAAAATAGAAAATCCATAATCGTCAGCTAATATGTTCGCGAACCTTTTAGTTTGGGTTTACCCACGATCATATATAAATGTTTTCCTGTTTCAGTTATGTATATTATATTTCAAGGACAATAAAGAAAAAAAGACATAAAAAATGAATATGATTCACGTGTCTATTAAAGTGATAATGACTCATTTTTGCTGGAATTAATGTTATAGTTAAGTTAGTTAAGGTTTTTGTATGAACATTAAATTATACAGAATGTAAATGATTTTACAAATATATACATACTTAAAATGTTTAACAGTTTCAAATGCCCGTGATGAACAGTTGAAAATTCAGAACTGTTCTATATAAGAAATATCAAAATAGTATTCAGGATGCATTTATAATATATTAATTGGGTCAGTTTCAAAAAAAATGTACATTTTAACATTATTTTTGTCCCAAGTAGATTATTTTTATTCCAAACCAGTTAATAAAAGACATGTTCCTGATTAATTTGAATAATTCACATACTTACATTGCGACTAATACCATTTTCTACTCAGACTAATATAATATTTTATTATAATTTAATAAGTGATTATCAAATAGAGGATCCCTATAAAAAAAACGTGTCCCATTTAAAGGTAACACCAAACTTTACAGATCAAAAATATATGGTCTAGTTTATTAGGAAAAAAATAATATGAACTCATTACCTATGAACTGAAGTTTAAAAAAAAAAATTGAAATATTAATATTATTTATTATTATTTCTATAATAATATATCAAAATTTGTCCCATTATATTTTCATTTTTGTTATTCCAGTTTATAACATAATTTTTATCATGAATTTGGTAGAAATGTTTATTTAAATACTGGCAGTACTAGAAGCCAACATAGTACTGTGTAGGTGGCGCCACAAGTGGGTCGGCCATTTTATTTCGCGACAGAGCTGTGAGTGAATAACAACTTCGTGGTAAAAATAGACAATTATCTAGCATTCTTTCTTAAAACGCTACTAACGTAGGTAAGTGATTTATTAATTTGTTTTATTTGCTATATTAATCTTTTGATACACATCATTAAGATGTATCGAACTTAGCTTTACTATAAGGTCAATAACTCCACTAATAAATTTAAGGTTATATTAGACACGAGGTACCAATTCATTTTTATAACTTTTTGTTATGTTTTTTTTTGTTACGTTACAAAAATGAAATGTAAGGCTCGATTCATATCAAGTGTGAGTTTTTAGTTCGTACAGTAAGCCACACATCAAGTAAATTTGTCATTTTTGCATAAATCTGCCAAATTTGACAGATTTGTATCTGTATAACTTGATGTTTGGCTGTCTACACAGTATGTTTCAATGCGTGGAAAGAACAATGCTTTTTTGCTACAGCCCCTAAATAGCTACAATATACAATCCAAAAACGCGTGTGTACCTATATACGTTTGTGTGACTTTGATCTTTGTCTAGCTTTCTAACTCGCATTCTTATTCATCCACTGACTGAAAAAATACATAAAAAGAAGTGATAAATAATGTTTCAGTACTGTTCATATTGTGCTTTACAACAGTTCAGGTTTAAAGAAAAAAATGTTGAAGTAGGCGCCAAATTCTAAATAGGATTAGTAAATTCTTTAAAGTGAACTAAAACATTATTATTATTTCTTTTTATCTAATAGGGCAGAGGAGCAGACGAATCATCTAATGGTAAGCAATTGCCGCCGCCTATTGAAATTTTTCGAAGGTGTTTTTTTTTTCTTTGAAAAAGAAAACGTTTGGTTTTTTTGGCACAGCGCACCCCTTACTTACTGGAAATAATTAACTCCCCCCCTCTCCCGGTGAATTGAAAACCTCCTCCTTTTCTTAAGTTGGTTAAAAGATTAAATTTTTTATATCTCAATTTTTTATTTTTCCCTTGTGGTTTCAGAAATAAATATGCCTTTATCTCCTGCTGAACGACAACGACTGTATAGAGAAAGGTTAAAAACAAAAAACCCTGAAAAATATGAGGAAATCAGGCTAAAAAATTTAGAAAGAATTAAAAATAATTATATACGAGTAAAAGAACTATCTGAACACCAAAGAAAGATAAGGCGTAGGACTTGGCGGAAACTTAAAGAAAAAAGTAAAATAAAGAAAAAAGATAACAATAACGAAAATGAAGCACAAAATCCAGAAAAATGTTGCACAGAGAAAAATAGCCGTATAAAATATATAAACATATTTACTATAAATTTCAAAAGAAATATAAATACCAAGAGGAAAAAAACAAACGCATGAAGAAAAGAATCGACACATTGAGAAAAAAAGTATTTAGACACAAAATATTAGCTGAATGTCAACAAGAAAAGGCAGAAGTTATAGAAAAAGAAAATACTCATGCTCCTTTTCGGACGGACCTTTTGCCCAAATTGTTAGAGACGCTTTATAAGAAGTGTACGACGAACATTGAAAGGAATGTAATAAAAAAAATTGTAAATGACCCTTTGGTCAAAAGTTACAAATTAAAAACACGATGGGCTCGATATTTAGGCTTGAAAGGCAGAATCCGCAACCCAGCAGCCAAAACAAAAAAACAAAAATACATTGCCGATAAGATAGAACAATTTTTTTTACGTGACGATATAAGTCGAGCAACAGCTGGAAAAAAGGAGACCAAGACCCTAAATAAAACAAAAATGCAAAAGAGATTGCTCCTCGACACGTTAAAAAACATACATAAAAAATTTGTAAATGACACCGGGTTAGCAATTTCTTATGCAACTTTTATAAGAAGAAAACCATTTTATGTTTTGAGCCCGAAATTGTCGGATAGAGATACTTGTGCTTGTAGAAAGCATGCGAATATGCATTTCAAATTTATTTCATTGAAAAAAGCTTATGTGTTGGTGTTCTATAATAATTTGAAGGAAGCAGTAAAAGCGACTGTTTGTGATAAGAAATCAAGAAGCTGTATGTATTCCGAATGCACGGTTTGTGCAGAAAAAAAAATTAACTATGACTATTCATCAACAAATCAGGATGCTAATATATCTTGGATAGAATGGAACCTCAAAAATCATGAATACGATAAGAATGGTGTAAAGAAAGTGTCTAAAAGGATGTTAAAGGAGATCAAGCAAGATTCTTTAAAAAACTTGACAGAGAAGTTTGAGACGGAATTTAAGGCTTATAAGGTGCATTTATTTAACATCACTCATCAGTATAGTACTTACAGAGAATTGAAAGATAATCTTAAGTCTAATGAAATGATCCTACATTGCGATTTTTCAGAAAATTATGCTTGTAAAATGCATCAGGACGTTCAGGCTGTCCATTTTGGCGGTTCACAGCACCAAATATCTTTGCATACGAGTGTACTGTACAAAAATAATGAGAAAGCTCAATGCTTTTGTACATTTTCGGATTCCAAAAGTCATACACCCGAAGCAATATGGGCACATCTGCAGCCTATTTTGATCTATATTCAAGATAATTATCCCGCAGTTACTTGTTTGCACATATATTCCGATGGACCATCATCCCAATACAGACAGAAGAAAAATTTTTTCCTTTTTAACAGTGTTATGCATCATTTTGGTCTAAATGGTACCTGGAACTACTTCGAAGCGTCGCACGGTAAGGGCGCGGCTGATGGAGTAGGAGGATATATAAAAAGACTACTAGATAGGAAAGTATTACACGGAATTGATATAAATACTGCTCAAGACGCATATACGCACACAAAAGATACATGTATAGAAGTGTATAATATTGAAGAAAGTGAAATTGAAGAAATTACAGACAATTACAAAGAAGGTTTAAATTCATTAATAGCAGTACCTAATACGATGAAAATCCACCAGATTTTGACAAATATTGACAAAAATATAATTTCATACCGTAATTTAAGCTGTTTTTGCGACAATTCTGTGGAAAGAGGATTTTGCAATTGTTTTTCTTTAAAGAAACACAATTTGTTAAAGTCAAATAAATCGGTTAAAAGAATTTGTTATGAAAGCTCTTCAAGTTCCTATGTGTTATGTCCACCAAAACGCCGACTTAAAATAAATTTGTCTTCTTCATCGTCAGCTGAAAATGTAAGTTTAATTAGTGAAAAAATTAATCATTCTGAAAATATAGCACCTGCATCATCTGAAGAAATATTTGGCATACAATCCACAAAGAAAGTTGTAGAAAGGAGCCATCCGACTCCGAAAGTAACTATTCTAGAATCAGTTAAAGTAAATTACAGCAAAAAAAGATTATTGAATATTGTCAAGAATGCAAAATACAATATTTCTTCAAATGATATAAGGACGGATTTCAAAGAATTGGTTATCAGAAAACCCTTATCTTCAGAAAATAGTTTATATGAGCCGTCTTGCAGTTATTTTAATCAAAATATTAAGAATAAGTATAACGTAAGCCCAAAAAAACGTACACATAACTTTTTTTATACAGATAGTGATGATGAACATTAATTTTACTAAATATAATTATGCCGCTAGTGCTAACGGTGAATAGTTCAGAGGGCTTTACACTATAGAAAATGTGTCATTTGACTGTTTTGTTTTTGATAATATTATAAAAGCTATAAAGAGCCTAAGTATTGTAAGTAAATTAAAGAATTAACTTTTTATAGCCTTTTGGGACCACATTGTAACATGCTATATAAATAGCCTATTACAATGTGGTAACAGTCTATAAAGGACTCTAGACTATAGAAAATGTGTTATTTGACTGATTTGCCTGTGATTATATTTTATAAACTAAAAAGAGCATAAGTGTTGTAAGTAAATTAAACAATATCATTTTAAAACGTTTTATCAGACTATATAAATATAGCCTGTTGCAATGTGGTGACATGTTTTATTTATTTATTTTTGATTTTTCTTATTAACCGTCTCATGATTGTGATTTTTTTTAAATTATTTTTTATAAGCTAAAAAGAGCATTTGTATTGTAGTAAATTAATTAAACAATTATTTTTGATACTAATCAATGTGGTGACACGTTACATTTATTTAGGCTTTTGACATCACATTGTAACAGGCTATATAAATATAGCCCGTTACAATGTGACAAGCTTTATTTATATAGCCTTTTGACACCACATTGTTACAGGTTATATGAATATAGTTTGTTACAATGTGGTGACAGATTTTAAACATACAGCCTGTAACAATGTGGTGACACGCTGTATTTGTATACTCTTTAGATTTTTTGCTTGTCTCATAATTGTAATTTGTTTTGATTATTTTTTTATAAGCTACAAATAGTATTGCAGTAGGTAAATTAAACAATTATATTTGATACTAATTAATATGGTGACACGTTACATTTGTTTAGGCTTTGACATGCGTACATACATGCGTGACATAAATAAAGCATTTTTGGTGACATTTGACAAAAATCTTTTTATATAGCCTATTGCACCTTGTCATTACATGACATTGTTACAGTTACATTTTTGTTACAAAATCATTGTTACAAAATGATAACTTTCCTAGCAAATTCAAAAATTTACATTTCTTATTTTCCGGTGACATAATATACTAATGACATTTTGAAATTTTAGGAGTTCGTATTTATGGTTATGAGCCTTTGAATAAAGGAAACATACTGTTAAAGCGACATTATTGATTCATAGACATTGTTAATTAATATGCTTAAGGAAAAATAAATGTAAACAATTATGTACATAGATTGAGTTTGAATCTCCTGTGACCACGACTTTACCATTCCATTTTGTTATATTTTTTTGTTACGGCACCTATTATTCTTTTTTGTTTCATTTTCGTTACGGTACATTTTTTTTGAAACTGACCCAATTACTAGCTTTCGTCTAGCGGCTTCACTCGCGTTTTTCCCGATTTTGTAAAATTTTTCATTGCTGTTGCTGGTCAACTCCTATTAGTCATAGCGTTATGTTATATAGCCTAAAGCCTTCTTCAATAAATGGACCAATCAACACAAAAAAAAATTTTCAAATCAGTGTTGTTGATTAAGTTTTAATCAGGTAAGGTTATTACGTTTTTTAAGTGAATATCGTTCGTGAATTATTTATTAACCGTTCTTACAGGATAATTAATATTTTATTCGGATTTATCGAGTCACGCATTGTGTAACAATAGAGTTGAGTGGTGACAATAGCTGGATCGTGCGCACGCGCAGTACATGCGTTGCACAAGCCAACGATGAAACTGCTGGTTAACATACACCTAATAAGTAGTAATAGAAACGATCAATAACAATTATTATTTGTTAGCACACCTTAGGTGTGTCTTATTAAGCGCAAAAGTTTGGCTGAACAAGAAATTCAACCAATATAGATTACGATGACAATTTGTACGATCTTAATTACATTGGTTTGATTATAACCTTAATGTAATTCATCCTAAACATGAATAAACTATGAAATATGCAGCTAAAATATTTTTTCATATATCTTCAGTTTCATGCTACTATAGATTCCGAAATCTCTCACCAAAATATATTTTCACGTACTGGGAATGTACATTCCCTTAATTCGACATTGAAATAACCTAAATTAATTGCCTTTTTATTCACCAGTGAAGGGCTATTAATTTGTTCAAAAATTAAGTTTCACAGTATTCAACAAGCAAGTAAGGAGTTTTTATTTAAATTTTTCAATTCAGAACGCATCTGCGACCTAGTGCTTGCCGTAAAAAGGGATCTTCACATATTAAATTACATATGAAATCCTACTATAGAATCCGAAATCTCCCACCAAAATATATTTTCACATATATTCTCTTAATTCGACATTAATGAATAAGTTACAGAATCTGTTTAAGAGCCATTTATTAACATAACCTTAATAAATTACCTTTTTATTCACCAGCGAGGGGCTATTCATTTGTTCAAAAATCAAATTTAACAGTTTTCAACAAGCAAGTAAGGAGTTTTTATTTAAATTTCTCAATTCAGAACGCATCTGCGACCTAGTTCTTGCTCTAAAAAGGGATCTTCACACATTGAATTACATGTGAATGGAAACTGGACGGAATATATTAATACGTAATTCGGTACGGGCCCAAAATTAGGGAGCGAATAATGGATGGCGAAAATGTAAAATAGTGTTCAATCGGGCCCCCCTATAATTGCATAATAAGAGTTGATCTTGTCGCAACTCGTATAGCACAGATGTTTGTAACATCACGTGGTGTTCCATTAAAACCAGATCAAAGACGCATTCGGTACCTCTAAGCTTGTCTAACAACAAAAACTTATAGCAGATAGAAAAAAATAACTCGTTCAAAACATTCTTATAGCACAAAAAAGGTATAGTGACTAGCAAAAACTGAATAACAAGCCATCAAATAAATCTGCTATTAATACGAATAATCTGCGAATAATACGAGTATAATTAATATAATGAAAGTACATTTGGACGTTAACAAATATAACAAGAACATATTGGATAAATACTAATAATAAAATCAATTGGATACTGGGAAAAGAGTTGAAATTATTATGGACTTTATTTTCCTTTGCATTTTTTTCAAAACGCACTATATGAAACAATTACTTATATCACTCTTTGTTTTCATTACAAACCCATGGCCTTGGACTTAGTCGGGGGTCGAACCCACATGCGTTTGTACAATTTATTGCTACACTCGTTTATAACCATTAAATGCATTTAGGATACCGCAGGGATGTGTTCTGGGTCTCGTAAGTTATAAAAATATTCTCATAATAAAAATGGCAAAAACACTTTTTTCGATATGGGTTTTATACCTAACCAAATTGAATTGACAAATAGATACCATCGAGCCCGATGTTGAAACGTCAAGACTTGTTTAACGTAGTGGGCAGATTGGGCTAATTAATAAAAGTAGATATTTAGTTACATAATTTATTTTATTTAGCGATAGCATGTGTCTATGCTTGATCTGTAATTTAAGCGAGTAATTAAGAGAAGGCTCTTAATATAACCATATTAAGAGGCATAAACATACGAGCTTTTTGAAATACAATAGTATCCTTTAAGCGAAGCCCATATCTTTATATATTTTACCAGTCATTAAAATAAAGAAGACACCGCAGCTTTAACACTGAATGCGGTTTTGTAGATTATTAAAGTGAGTATTTTTAGATCCTTTATGCATTTACAAAAACAATAAATTTCATTCGTCATCTTTTTAAATGACAGTATTTTTGTTAGCTGGAATTTTTTAAATTTTTGTTTTTATATTTTATAATTTACATTCATTTATTCATTCTCTTTATTGAGAACAACCAAAGTAAAGCGAAAACCTTCCACTATTTTAAACTGACGATTCTAGAGAGGCGATTATTTACATTCGAGTAAAATACAAAATGGTTTTCTCTTTCAAAACGCATATTTTGCGTATTGCGATAGTTTCTGTTTGGAAATTTTAATAAAGATATTGAAAGTAACGGCAATGAGTAAAATAATAAATGGTACTAATCAAACAATTTTCGAGTGGTTCATATGATTAGAACTTCATTTTAAGCCTTAAATTGTTGAGAGTTAAGTGCAAATGGCTTGCAGAGCTTCAGCTTTCGTAGCCACTTGATATGTTTTTAAAAACATTAGATACAAATATGTTTAATTTTAATAATAATAATCAGTTGCATTTTTAAAAGATTTATAAATTATTTGAAATAAAAATTCTCAAAATTTAAGTTGAAAGTACTTGAATAACAGTTTATTTGAATAATCCTCTTTTCCTCGCACAATTTAGGGGTAAATTCTATAAAATACATTTTGTTTAAATCCACACAAACCTAACGAAATTACAACTTTTATTAGTTTTCTTTTCTAATAAATGACGAATGATAGAGTTCCAGTTCTATTTTACAATTAGTTAAGCTAATTAACTATAACTCGATCGATAGAAACTGTAAACGGTATTCTCCTAGTTTAATTGAACTTAAATTGATCTTTGACCCTTCTTCCACTATTTAGATCAATTGATGATCGAAAATTTTGTTTATTTTTTATATCTTTTCACTCGTTCATTATAAACATTTATTGATTTGTATGCAATCTTAAGTTTTAATTTAACACTTAATATTACCAAAATACATTGTAATGAGGAGGCAAGTTTTGAGACAGTGCACGAACGACCGTCCTTCATCAATGTCACATTTTTATTTGTTTATATACATATAGAAACCAGCCTTTCTGTTTGTGTATGATTAAAATGTGTACAGCATGATCTCATTCGCCTCGTCATTGGCAATGGAGTCAGATGCCCGAAATAGCTTGATCGAGCACCGAACTGGCTCTCCTGAACGGACTGACGATCCTGAGTGGGTGTAATATAGGCCACAGTGAATAATAGCTTTTAGAAGTCAAATATGAAGCTTAAATGGGTTAATTGCACTAAAATTACTACGCAAAACAAGAATCAAGTTTAGAGATGTATTGTTTGGAAAAAAAAAACAAGTTTTAAATGAGCGGCTCTGCGATAAACTGTAGTGTTTCCCTTTTCTTTCATAGTTTTTGTTTGTTAATTTTTTTTTTGTTTTGGATATTTACGTATAGATTTAATTTATTTATAGTTTGTTTTTGGGTATAATTATTCATGGAATCTCTTAGTTGATTTGTGGTTTTTAGCGAAGTTGGTTTTTTGTTATCTATAGGAGAGAGTAGCAAATTTATAAAAAAATTTACACCAAAATCTTCAAAATACTTTTTAATGTTTGTAAAAATATCAGTTTTTACATATTGGTAATGGAATAAGCTCAGTTTCATCAATTGAATGTGAAGACTGAAGTATCACACTGCTTTCAAGTTTAGATTGAACAAATTAAATCTATGATTCATGTGGGAATGTACTACGTAACCAATATAACGTTGTTTAGTCTATGTATAGAGTTTCACTAGCGTTTTCTAGGTCGATGACCGCCGAACACACCTAGCACTAGTAGAAAAACATTTTTGGTATGATTTCAGTTGAGCCCGAGTGCTTGTATGCCATAGGCGTAGTAACGTAAAGTAACGGTTTATTTGAAATGAATTTGTAAAGGAATTCTTTTATTTGGATTTAAAACAACTATTACCTACATTTTCCCTTTTTGAATTAACTAGAATAGGTATCATGAAATAAACCTTTTAATATTACAATTATTGAGGAGAAATCATTGGATTATACTTTCATTTAAATATGAATGTTATTTCTTTCAATCTATAGTTATAAAATATTAACCAAATAGGGCCATAATAATATAAATAAAATATGTAAATACTTTAGTATTCCAACATGTTTTATCAAGTAATCGATATAACAGCTAATTTACTCGCATTATTCGAATAATAACTTTTCTTTACAAAACAATATCAATTTATTGTTAGTTAAATTATACAGCATACACATTATCCATTTCTGGAACTAAATACCTAGCTAAATCCTTTTAGTTATTTTAGGTTTACAATATAAAGTATAAACCTGAAACAAATAAGGTACCATAAGACCCAGATCCGAGTCCGAAACAATTTAGAAAAGTAATTTTTTACATATTACTCAACCGACCTATGACATTTGAGGCCCTCTTATCATCAACTCGGCTCTGGAAAATGAAATATTTTTATAGAAACTGTCACTCTTGTTTTCTTAAACTATTCAAGGGAGCTAATAAAATTTAGGTATATATGTCAAGTATGTATTTGATTTAATACGTATGTTGTTGACAGAGTAACAACGACAGTTTGGCGCCCGAATATTGATAAAAAATTCAATGCAACTGATATGAATGTTTTGTTATTAATATTGAGATTAACATTTGTAGTGGATAGCAAATTGTGACAAGGCCTTAAAGAGCAATGGATTAATGAAAATATAAGTTTTATAGCAGCAAGTTTGATTATACAAAACTCTGAAAATTCTTTAAGCCATTTTAATCCTTGAAACAATTTTGATCAAGGACAAAATCAGTTGCAGATATTTGACATTTGATATGCTGCTGGGTGTTAATTCCAAGTTACCTCTTTATAGCAGCATAAGCTAAAGTCAGATTTCAAAAGGTTTTTATTTTTATTTGAGTAAGTTGTATATAAACTCAAAATTTATCTCAATTTCTACATAAGTCAAGAGCTCTATCGCAGTAATGGCGGAATTTTGATAACGCAGCTTGTGGTTCGGGTTTCATGTTTTGAAAAATAGTGTTAAATTCGACTTAAATTGCATAATTTTAGTGGAGTTTTATTCAATTAGTGTAGTGAAGTGCACTATTGTAGGGAAGGTGAATCTCGATTCCGTTGTTGTGATATCTTGTGTTGCTCCATTACTCCGCTTGATATGGTTTTGATTTTGTTCCATCACTATACCTAAGCTCTTGACATTACTGGTGGACGGACTACGACTTGAAACATTTTGAGCTCGATTTGGCTACAACTTGATACAAATTATTTACTTGATACTGGCGATATGTACAAACCGTGCGAAGCCATAGAGTTAAAAAAAAATAGCCCTATATTCTAATATTGGACACCACAATTCAATCAAGTTAATTTGTCAAAAATCAATAAGGTCATAGAATTTTATTTAAAAGGCTTTCCTGAAAATAAACAAGAATATTCTACGTTAAATATAAAAGGAAAATGTATTACCCATTATTATCACCTAATTATAATGAAATCTTTACAAAAAAAATATAGTTAATAACTGGTAACCGACGACAGGATATTGACCGTATTACTAATTTATTCGTTGGTTCAGTCATAACTGTTACCACCCCGATAGTGTTGCATACCATTGATAAAATAACCAGTTTGTACCGATAATAATTAATATATTGTAACGACAATATACCGTTACTAACAACCATTAGTTGATAAGAGTCACCATGTGTACTTTTAAAACTGTAAACTGTACATGTACTAACTGTTTTCGCGAGTTCGGCCGCGTAAAATATACCTAATTATGTTACCCGCGCCGCGTACTATGTAGCTTCCCATAGCTTTTGAAGCAAATAAACAAAAAAAAATCAAATCTTTCTTCTTTATAATGTTAGATAAACGTACAAAATTCCATATTCATTTAGTACATATATCATTGGATCTCATAGCAAAATAACATTCATTCATTGCAGCTTTAGTCTCCAAGTCACTTTTATAGTGTTATAATTTATTAATATTAAAACAAAATAATACTATTGGAATAAAAGAAATGTTCACAGGCTCCCTATAAATATTTAGATATTAGTAAAACTTTATCGTATACCTAAGTTATATCATTTCGTTTAGAAAACTATCAACTTTCAACATTAATTGGACATTATTACTCAAACTGAATACAAATCATATTGAAAGAAAATTTAGTACATGGGCTAAAATTCTGGGCCGGATTAGCCATGTAGCAAAAGTAGCAAATGCTACGGGCCCCGCGTGTTTGGCAACTCCGTTATGGTTCCGAGCCAATTAATTAATTTTTTAAGTCAGTGTTAAATAATAAAAGAAATAAAATAAACCACGCTTCAGGCTCGTAATATTTTTAAGTATAAACTGACAAATTAAACTCAGATCACAGATTATTATTTTGAGTACGAATTTTTTTGTTTCATACTAAATTTATTAACGCTATTTAGCTTATTAAATAAACCAAAGGAAATCCATATACATAGCACAAATATTTAATGTCATACCTAAAACAATAAAGCCATGAACATATAAGTACAATAAATAAGTATAACCAATTCATTTGACCTAAAATCACTTCGAAATATTGAGGAAAAATATAAATAAAATCTGGAAAACAGATAAATTTATATTATCATCTGTTCTTGGTAGTTGTCAATTTAAATAATGATAAAAGAAATATCTCAGTCATCAGTCGGGTCATAAAAAAACTAGCCAAGTGTGAGACGGACTCGCGCACATACGGTTCCGTATCGGAAACGAGCCAAAAATCGCGTTTTTGCTATGGGAGCCCCTTTAAATAAAATCTATTCTATTCTATTCTATTTTATTCTGGTTTTCTAGTATTTGCTTTTGAAGTGGCAACAGAAATACATCATCCGTATTGATTTATAGGGCTCCCGTTTTACCCTTTGGGTATGAAACCCTACCAATCAAAACATATTAACTATTTAAACAATCAGTTGTTAGGTAATTTTTAGCCTTTCCATAATACCCACAAGTGTATATTACGCACTTGTGGTGAAGGCTTCAATTTTATAAAAAATCCTTATCGTTTGCGAATATAAACACTACAAAATGCGGATACAGAGGTCACCAAGACATAATGTGCCTTTTGAAGCACGATGGAGCTCAAGATAATAAACTTTTGGTAACCCAACCTATAACTAACCCTTGCGAAACTGCTTAACAATTTTATCGCAGACCGAGCGCGCTAACGACTGCACCACGAGTTGTCGTTTGCCGATGCCGAATAAGTCAGGACAAGTTCTTATAAAAGTAAAGTTAACTTACATAATTAATAGAAAGATTATATTTTAATGATAACTTCATTATAAAGAAGATTTATTTGCTTGTTTGATTGCATTGAACAGGTTCTAAAACTAATGGACCGATTTTAAAAATTCTTTCGCCTAAAGAAAGCTACATCATACAACGGGTGGCATATACTACAATTTACGCGAGAAGTCGCGGGAAACAACTTTCAACTAACTCTTTCAAAATTGCTAACTCAATAGTGACTTAACGAAACAAAATTCTTTACCATAAGGTTTTACCATAAGGTGAAGACGATAAAAACTGGAACTACTCAGCACGGATGTTGAGAAGGCAAGCAGACCAAAATATCGCATTCCGTTGTTGATTGGAACAGGTCGCGATCGCCAATGGGTGACTTTTCTCACAGTAGAGCTTTCTTGGCGCAAATAAAGTGCAGTGAACTAGGCACTTCAATATATACAGTATATATTTATTTTGACAGCAAAGAAACCATCTTGGAGAGAATTACACTAGAACTTTCGACCTAGACCTATAGAAAAACAATTTAGCCTTATCAATACGAGGGCTGCTCGAAAATCGAAACCGTTAAGTTTCGATCTTCATAGTTTCATTAATGCAAAGAAACCGTTTACTTTCAGTATGTACGAGTATATTAGATAAACTTTACTTTTGGTTAAAAATTATAATTTTGACGTTGGCGTGATAAATGGTTAGAATCCGTCATTAAATACTTTTTCTTGATAAAACTCTGTCATTGTGACCATTTTGGTCTTAATTTTTAAAAATAATATCCAAAATTCTCCGTGACAGTAACATCAGCCCAAATACGTTTTCATTACGCCTATATCCGAGTTTAAACATTTAAATAAATATATGCGTATTTATTTTCAGTTTTAGTTGTCAGTGCTAAAAGCTCGTCCAGGCTTGGCTGTAGGTGTGTAGCGACCCACTGTATACGGTGATTGCTCTGCGTTCCCGTGAGAACGTACCGCCTGCGCCCGCGCACGCTCCGCTTGCCACCGCGAAAGGTCACAACGATACTCGCGGAACGCATTCTACCCTAATTGTTGCACTTTATCTACTGTTACTTTTCAACTGAGCTCATTTAATTTTTGACGACTAGATAGCGTTAAAGCGAATTCAATATCTAGAAAAAATATGTTTCGTGTGACTTTATTAACACTATAACCACAGGCATTAACATTTTACCTTGGGAATGAGTAGCTTAATGATATAAAAATTGATAAGTAATTAAAATGATATTTAATTCACGTTTTTGAATGCATTTCCCTATGACGACAGTCGGCTATAATATTTTTTAACATTTTCGACATTTTCGTTCGTTAATTTGGTAATTCAGTGTTCCGTTACGGTAGCAAAAAAATACATGTTTTTAACTCTATTAACAAAGAATTATCATGGCTGTGGATGAATAGATTGCAAATTTATAAATCTATAGAGAAAAAAATATCAATAACGAGAGTTAAGAGAGGTGCAATAACATATTTACTATACGCTTATTTCGCGCGTGATATAAGGGAAGGTAGTAGTCTTGTTTCATCCGAGATCACACGCACGGGTGATATTATCACAAAAAAAAAAATAATTAATATATGTTTAAAGATTATTTAAAAATAAATTGGACATTACTTTCAAGTTTCGATAAATGTCTACCCAAATCACCCAAATCTAAATTACTTAATATGCACCAAATCGTTCAGGTTTTGACTTGTCGTAATGGCCTATTAACGAAAATGCGAAAACAAAAATACGTGATACTTTTTTTGGTGTGTAAAACTTAAAAGCTTCTTATTGATAAGCGTATTCACGTTGGAGGGTTTGAAGATCTGTTTATAGGAGTTATCAAATAGGAAACATGCCGTTATTTTAGTGTAAAGAAAATCTGTATTCATTCATTTAAAAAAGACTTAGTTCGAGAATCGAACGCCGACGTTTGAAAAATAAAACTTACATTATTTCTTTGAAACATAATGTCTAAAATGGAACAAGTAGTTGTAGAGAAAATTTTATGCGTACGATTTGATTTTAGGCATCATGTTTCATAGGAAAATTGATTGCTTAACACTTATACAATTGGTATTTTAGTAAAAATAATATAAGTTTTATTTTTCAAAACGTCCGGGTTCGATCCCGAACTAAGTTTTATTTAAATGTATAAATACAGATTTTCTTTTCACAAATTTTCTCGAACTAACTAAACTTTGTTCTTTTAATGTATACATGCAGTTTTTCTTAACACTAAAATCGATGACATGATTCAAATCCTAATTGAAATAAATCGACGTAATTTTCTCATTCGTTCTTCTTTACAAAAATATATCAATATATAGTAATTTTCAATTCTTGTTATGTTCTTGTTGAATATACCTCGTTATTTGAAAAAAGTTTTAGTAGATTTCCTTAAGAATTTTTGTAGCCGTTTCTTATTTCTAGAACGACCAGGAAATGTGGTCGCCGATGGAATGTTGATCCTAAACAATGTTGACGGCGTCCAGTCGCGGTGGAATGTCACCGGTCCTATTTCGATGGCTATGGATTGATGCAATTTTCTTTTAATAATATTGACAATATAATTAACTTACTCAACTATGAATTTACTTTATTTTACTTTTTAAAACCCCAATTTTAATTCATAATAATGGATTTTTGGAGGATTTTTTACACTCGTATAACTCGAGAGAAGTAGTTACTTGAGAATATGTCATATCATAACTTATTCAAATATTTATATTATATGAGATAAAGATATCTTTATCGAAAGCTAAACATATTTCTTTCTGCTGTTTGGGTGGATTGCCTGAACATTAATGAAAATATGCTTTACAGTAGCGAAAAGGTAAAAAGTGTTTGAAAAAAAAACTTCAGCCTTGTTAGGTCCTGGGCAGCTCAGTGGTAAGAGCAATCGCCCGGATAGCGAAAGGTCGTGGGTTCGAGTGCCATCTCCGAGTACCAGGGACAAAGTGGATTTTTTAAGTATTTTTCATTTTGATTATTTTTCAGTATATCTTCTCAGTCGTGCCAAACACTCAAGTACTTACGTCGTGAAATTTTATTTATTTTGCTTTTTTTTTATTCAATAAATGTTCATTCATATCTCCTAATTGGCGATAAACTTTTAATAATGCAACGGTATTTCCATACAATTAAGCTAATTGAACTGGAATGGTAACATAGTGGTAATTTAGGCCGAGTCACTGTCCGTTAATCGTTTGAAGGCATTTTGAAGGACGGTCGCCCGGATCGAAACATTCCGATGCCATCAAAGGGGTTAGACTGGTCGGTTGCTATAGTCAATCGACCTTGGAAAGGTTTTTAAGGAATGATTGACTTATTTCTGTTGAATATTTTAAAAGTTGTCCGTAGTCTCGTATAAATTTATATCTACAAATAATATTATTAAGGTTTTGCAAATCTAGGAGTGTCTAGCCAAAATATTGATTTTACGAGTAGCATCAAAGCCTTAATATTTTAATAAGGTTTTTAGGTTACTTCTTCTAAATCGGACTACAGAAAAGTTAGGTCCGTTGAGAATGATCATTATATTATACATCTTACCTAATTTTACAATAAACTAACTGTTACAGTAACTAGATGCAATCCCGCGACTTCGCCCGCGTAAATTTTAGCCTATGTCACGCGCGTATGACTTAGCTTCTCGTAGGTAAAAGAATTTTAATGATTGGATCAAAATTTCCGAAGATAACTCACAAACTTTGAATAAAGTTTCTGAGTTTCTTCTTCTCTTTATAGCATTAGTATAGATATAAATTTTAAATTAACTACATTGCATGTAAATACAAAATCATTATTACACGACGCTATCCTGGGGGCCAATTCTACTAAATAAATTTTGTTTAAATCGAATCGAAACCGAAAGAAACTACAGTTTTTAATGTTTTTCCTATTCTACAAAGTGACATACGATACAATTCCAGTTCTATTTTAGCTGGAATTGTATCGTATGTCATATCTTAGTAGAATAGAAAAACCATGAAAAAACTGGAAAGAAAGTTTGATTGGTCATATTACTTTATCCTCATTACGACGTTCGTGGGAAAATTGATTTACTTGCGCAATTCGCAGCAACTACACCGTGTGAAAGTTACCATCAATAGCTTGCGTGAGAGAAAAATATTCGAAGAAACGACTCATTGAAAACACTTATTTAAAACCATTAAATATAGACCTTCCTCACTTCCCTAACACAACACTTAAACGACTAGAGAGGGATGAAACGGCGTTTTATCCGAGGTCTTTTGTTAATGGTTCTGCTCATGTGTTAGATTCATTGAGGTCCCACGGTCAAAGGCGACAAAAAAAATAATACAAAAACCGCTATGCTCCCGAAAAAATATACCCATAGTGCTCGCCCATGAATGTGTCTCATTCAAGAAACATGTTCAAAAATAATGCGTTCGTTCAATCATCGTAGTGTTTTTCTCGATTTATGTTTGTTAGACGTTACAACTCTTATCTAATAAACAAAAGGTTTGTGATCGAATATATAATTGAATATCCAACATTAACGTAATATATTTGGGACTGTTTGAGACGTTAAGCAAATAGCATAATATTACAAACATTTTAAAAATGTCGTTAAAGTTCGAAATTGTTGATAAAACCTTGTACTTAAATATTGCTTAATGTCAACAACTATTTATTTACAAGAGAATAGATTATCAATTTATTTTGACAAAACACACGGCATTACGTAGCACAAGGTAAGCACACATTACAAATAAAAATAGTGCCATATTGTGTGTATATTTCTTCACGTATGAATTGTTTTTTTACACCAGTAACTAATATTTTTTATTTCCAATTTGCTAAAAATACACCATACAATCATATTATAAAGACAACATTGTTAATAGATTATAATGAGAAACTGCCTGTAAATAACTAAGAAAACTGAACTTTTAATATACGTTGTATAGGTATATTATATTTTTTTATAGAATAAAGTTCAAACGAACCCAAATTGCATATAGTATATTTTTAGTTAAGTTTAAAATATGCATGTTGTTATTTATAGTTAAAAAAAACTTCACTTTAAAATAGTTTATTGGGATATAAAATTGTAAAGCAACGGTAGACATCGCTTATAGTTAGGACTTTAAAATAGTTTCTTGGAATATAAAATTGTATAGCAACGTTAGACGTCGCTTATAGATACTAGCACACATGCGTGGCACATGATATGCGTCGCGTGGGACCGACAACGACGTCTACCATGAATGGACAGAGATAATATGGGACCGACTCCCATAGCCATTCTCACGCTTCCAAGAAACAGATAAAAAGCAAACCATGTGACTAACACAAAAACCCACCATCCCAGATAAATACATATATTAAAAAAAAAGTGATTTGAGCATGAATGAGTCAAAGTCAAAGTTCATTGAGATAAGTACTATATAGATAGTAGAAAATATTTTATTTGATACAATGAATAACAGTCGATGAGTGCATAACAAACCTATTATTAACGATGAACTCATTAGAATAATTGATAGTGATAAACTGTCATATGACACAGTAATTTTTGAATAATTATTTACCAAGATGAATCCTAATAGCTTGTTTGTTTATAAAATATATATTATGGGCCATTGCTTTTAAACATAATTTCTGTTAATGTTAGATAAATGATTTTTGTAAACTTTGTAGCAATCAAGTAGATTGCTAATTTAGCTGATAAAACTATCATAAAATTAATCAAGATATGTCTTTGTCTTTGTCATCTCAATATTTTTTCATTAAGAATATTTTTTGTGTAGCTTTATGAATCCGAAATTGTTCAAATATAATTTAGTTTAGATTGTTTGTAATTGAATAACTTCAAATCTGAATCTCGGAAACATCTCCAACAATTTTCATGAAATTTCGGAGCGACAAATCGGATTAGCCAGATTTCATAAAAAAAAAATACCGAGTAATGCTCGTACTTAACTGTAGGGCAGATGACCCGGTTTTGCCATTATAAGATTATGAGCTATTTTTGGCCTCTAAGAGTTACGAAGAAGTGAATTTTGATACATCATAGCTGTCAACACATTTAGTTTGGCCATAATGAAACATTGTGAAAACCGTTCAGGATAAATTCATATATTTGTTTATGCGTTAGTTAGAATGCTTTGAAGATCCAAATACTAGAAGGGGGCAGTGGTCAAAACCGGGTCTTCTGCCCTATTGAATAAAATAAGAAAATACTGATTCACTATACCTTCCTTAATTTTCAGGTAGCACATATTGTAACCAACGATTGCAACAATGCCACTTGCCGGCAAAATCACTTATCAGGATCTTCGAACCTTACAATATTATCTAATAAATTTAAAATATTAATAAGAAGATTGTAAAGGTTAGAATCGATTATTAATATTTACATAAAATAAAAAAAAAGTCAAACAAAACACAAAACTATATAGCCTAATCATTCTTCAGTCTTTGAAAGCTTTTGTTACTCTGTATTTTGCGATATTGATTATCGCTTTGAACGGATAACGGAATGCTAAAGGAATAGCCTTGGCTATCTCGCTAGGAATGCAGTGGGAACGACGGGTGGAGTGCATTAAGCTATCGCGTCTAGGCCGCATTCCTTCTACCTTACCCTGTGTCCGGCTCTGGAACTTTCAGGGCTATTCATAACAAAACAGTAAAACTGAAATAACACCAGAGCACTGGGTATGGTTAGTATGTAGATTGAATATAATGCAAAATTTCCAATAAATAGTGTTTTCATTTGTTGGTAACTGTTGTTCAACTTTAAATAATTTAGATAAAGATTGCAGTTTATGTTCATATATCGTGGCATTTCTGAAGACTCATGAATATCTTTAAATGAATATGAATGCGTTTGTTGTTAATAAACAATAAATTACTTGAACTCTAACCAGTTATTTCAAAGATAAAAAATAAAGAATTTTCATCTATTCATAATTTTAAATTTTAGCAGCCCTAGGAATGTCTGTAGTGAGCCTGATCCAGCAACCCGAGACGGAAGGAGCGGAAGCATTTCATGGAACTGGTCACGACACTTCAGAATATCACATTAATCTTCTAGCAAAGAATCAAATTGAACCCTATCTAAAACACTAGAAATTCTATTTTAGATTTGATCGCAAGAAGAGTTTAGACTTTATTCGACGCGACGAAACTGTATACGAACAGCCTTGCTAAACGTCATATGTCTAGAACAGTCTACTATGTACTCCAGGTTTTATGTAATCAAGATAAAGTTTGTTTTCCAACATCTATTTGTTTGCTCCGAGTTGTGAAGGTGTTCCAAGCTACAGCGCACAACCGTTGCGCTCCACCGTGCGTGCATCCTGCCTTGTACAAAGTATGATTTTCCAAGTATTTTACTCTATCAAAACGTTTTTAACTCAAAATTTTACAGTCAGGGAATTATCTGATGTTATCGCAGTTTTTTTATGACTTTAACATCGACCTACACTGCAACCTCCTTGCTTATCATATTTATATTTACATATTCAATCTTGCACTCACCATTTTATTTGTACATATAATCGAGGCTAAAAATAAGAATCAAAGTACAGTTTTTATTTAATAAGGAGCAACTTTTAACGTTTGTTTGTTCGCTCAAAATACCTTCGCCTCTGTCATGTTTGAAAGCCTCCCGCGGCGTTTCCCGCGGTATTTTATTTTGTAAACTGGCGATGGCGTCACATATTGTCCACGATGATTATTGATTAAACAATCGAGCGGGTCCCGCATGCCGTCTATCTCAATTGTAAACTGTTATTGGAAATCAATTGACACCGAACCAATCGACGATGCGAGCTGCCAGTGATGTAGTCTAATGTAAACATTTGATCATACAATCATCGGTAAGTTGCGTCATTTCCGAAGAAAAAATATATTTTCAAATGCATGCATGTTTTTCAAAAACAAGGTCTGATATCTATAAATTTATGGGCATCACCACCATTTATATATTGATTTATTCATCTAAGACATAAGTTGATTGTAATAACATTGAAATTTCTGACGGCGTAAGGTTTTTTCAAAAACAAAGTTGCCATAAGGGAGGTGACATCATTTAGTCATATTATCTTAAATGGCGTATCAGCTAAGTTTCTTGTTTTTCCGCGTACTGCTACCTTTAATTCATTTAACAAAACATCTCAGTCTAGAGAACCACAGCCCCGGTACATATGTAGTGTACTGCTTCTATACCTCAAGGATCTTTATAACAAATATCCAGACGACCTCTGTAGCCGAGTGGTTTGCACGCCGGTTTCAATCTATGAGGTCCCGGGTTCGATTCCCGGGGTCAATGTAGAAAATGAACTTTTCTGTATTGTCTCGGGTACCGTCTCAGATACTCCATAATACGGGGGCTTTAGCTACTCATCTTAGAATCTGAATAATATATGAAGTTTTAAAAAAAATTAACAACAAAATCTAAGACGCAATACGCTAAGACTTATAACACACGATCTGCAGTGACTTCCCTAGCTTAGGTACTCCTTGTTAGTTAGTTAAGTAGTCTAATCTAAAATTAGTCACTATACCTATGATTATACCTTTTCAGATAATAAACTATCACCTTCAGCGTCCACTCGAAATAGTCATGATGCTTTACACAGCAGCAGCTTAATTACTACTACAAAAGGTCAAACTGTAATTTTGAAATGTATTATTATTAAGAATTAAAACCGATTAAAGCAATTTGCCTTTTTGCAGTAATCTGACATGCAGTCGACTGTACTAGTTTTCCCTATAGAAATAATATGATTGCATCATTCAACAATGATTGCGCAGTTGCCAATGCGTTCGGGCTGTGGAAGTAAAGCAAATTTGACATTTATTATCTCAAGTTTTCTCGTGCTTCGGACGGCACGTTGAGGCATTGGTATCGTCTACATCTGCATTCGTTAACATCAACCAATCCGCACTAGGTCTACGTTGGTTATGGCCTTAGGTTATGGTCCGTTTGGGGGCGAACTGCGCGGTGTATGGCCTCCGGGCCGATCCCGCGCCTCGCCTACCATGAGAGGGACATCGCTGAGTTTTAATGGGTAAACTCCTGTTTTTTGTCTAGCCCCCATTCTGGGGTGGGACCACAGGAGGAGTCCCACAGACCCCGTGAACCCCAGCGCATGGGGGGAGCGGACACGCGGAATGCATTTCTCAGCGTCAAAAAAAAAAAAAAGGTTATGGTCCGTTATCTCTATTCGATTCCATCCATAGGTAAGGCCTGTGTCCCAGCATAGAGGGCTTTAATAGACTGGATGACGACGATACAACAATATTAGTATAAAAATTATATGAATCGTAGTTGGAAATTTGGAATGCATCAATGTTTGCTCGACATAACGTCATTCCCGAAAAATGGAAATTGAAGTCATTATTCCAAATACACAGAACTACTGTTAATAAATTTGACCTAAAAATATCGAATACAGATCATCAAGTACAATGACCATAAATCATATATTTAATATTCTTAATGAAATATTTTTAACATTAAAAGCCACAGATTCTTCAAACATCTAGTTAGATAATATTAAACCTATTTATATGTTTTTCATAATAAACTGTTATTACTTATGTTATGAGGCTTAAAAATACGACGTATTAAAAACAGGCTAACACAATACATCGAAATAAAATGCGCGTAGTTCAAATTAACTAATATTTTTTGTGTCAAAAAAACAACGACCTTTGTGAACCGGTTTTTATTTAGTCAATAGCAATCAGGGCCTAGGAACCTTGTTAATATAATGTACAGGCTTCTAAGAAACTGTATTGTTTTTTGAGAGTATTTAGGTTTCAATTATTTAGAATCAGTCCTGTCCGGTTAATCCGGTTAATTTCGCTCACAGTTTACAGTTACATCGCCCATCGATTACTTTATTTGTCTTACCTGTTCATCTTTGCACTTTCCTGCCAATTTTGTTATTGAAAAGTAACCACTTGCCATTAAAAAAAGTTGAATCTCAGAGAGACGGCTTTCGAATCTCCGCACCTATTTTCCTCGTGTATAATGTTAAAAAATATTAGAAAATATGCACGCCGCAAACCTAACTTAATAATGAACACATTATTAACATAATCTTTGCTCAATGATGATTTTCTGTATTTTTTTTATAAAATTTCCTTTGTCAAAATGTAGTCTTGAAATTTAAGTTTTCCACCGCCACTGATTACAATGCTCGAAAAATGATTTTTGAAACTAATTAATAATCTTTATTATCCGTTTAAAAAAATAGTTAAGAGTTCGCAAGCCCTGACTGATAGCAATATTCAATACACTAATGAACAAACGAAAACTGTTGATTCATTAGGTTAGTTAGATAACGTATAATATACTCCTAGTTTTGATATAAATTTGAAAATGTTTTGATACTCAAAAATAAAGTCTTTACCATGAATATTATTTTGCACGTTCATGTTTTTCCAATTTTTTTTTCTTTATTTAAGTAATATTTAAAAGCAACTAAATGACAATTTAGCAAAGTTGCAGAACAGTGATGTCAACTTTATTGTATTGAACTGTGACGTTTCCTACACAGGAGTAAACTAGCGAGTGAAAGTGTGTACGACCCACTCAGCCGCTTTCTAGTAGTAGCTTTGCGAAAGTATCAGAAGCAGTGAATGAGGTACAGTCATCACTAAAAATATATTTAACTAGTTTTTACGATATAAGAAATATTACTAGAAACCATTACTTTTCTACTTCTAATACCCGAATCTTCATAAATATATGTTTTCTTTGTCTATTTAGCTTTGGTATTGCCATTTAGTATGTTATATTTATTATAAGCATCTAGAACTAAATCATTAGAAGAATTTAGAACAGGCGGTGAAGAAAAAGACATGACAAGATGTAGATTCATTTAATTTTCTATCTGTATCTTCGTAGATAAGGAGAACCGGAGACCACAAGTCACAATAATTAATATAAATCTAAATCATATATAAATAGACTAGCGGTTTTTCCAAAGAAATTATAACATATGTCACTCGCGTATAATATACTATCCATAGGTGACAGAATTTTTCAAATTAATCTGGTAGTTTGGGGTTTACCTAATGCAAACAAACGAACATAGTCACAAAGAAATCTTAAATATAAACGTAAATGACATTATTATAGATGACTCCCTTGATAATTACTTATTATTTTAATCAATTACCAAAATCTATGAGTATCGTATTAAGATACTAAATCTAGATGGTCATGACATGTTTCCATTTGAACAATAATAATGATCAATCGTCACTTCATCTTTCAATTACATCGTCGGGGAAACATAGGATTTGTTATTGCATTCTTATTGCTTTCATTGTTTTCCTTAGCACCTCCTGTATATGTAACTTTTTTTACTCAAGATGGAATATGTCAAGAAAATACGTTCAAACATTTTCATACTGCCAGTAAAAATTCTACTCATAGAACATCTGATCTTCTGAATATACTAAGAAACTGAGAAGCGAGTAATTTATATTTTATTGAAATATTATTAACAGAATTGAAAGGCGAAAACTTCTAGTACTTACAGAACATCTGATCTTCTGAATATGCCAAGTAATTGAAAAGTGAGTAAATTGTATTTTAACTTATCACATTATTTTTAATAAAAATTAAAAGCGACTTCAAAAACTACTATTGAAGTATGGTTGAAGGGCATACAAACATACAAAACCGGCGAATTCTCGAAAAAAAAAATCAGTTTGAATTAACTATGATTTTATTTGCGTCTTTTATTTGGAAAAGTGTCTTACTTTCGAGAAATCTATTCAGAAAGTAATAGTTGTATGAAGCATATTGATTACAAATATCTAACTTATAAAACTCCGTTTTATTAAATGAAGTATTGTCTTTTTTAATAATGAAACGTATTTGAGTTCGATTTATTAGATTTTTTTATAAACTCTCAACTCTGCATCTAGTTGATGTAGCGTGATTCAGAGATTCAAATTGCCTTCACTTTCCTTCTTGACACAATAAAGCGTATAACCATAATATTATGTATTCATACTGTACTTACCTTATAAAGATGCATGAAACTATTCTTTCCAAACAATGTGCATTGTGCGAGTGTGCCAGATTTGAAACTGAATCTTTGCGTGCGCTGCTAATGCAAAATGTTGGCAATGCCTATACAAACATATACATTAACAAATACTGTTACGCAGTAGAATTATTTAAAAATATCTTAAGAAAATATTTTAACAAAGCAATATTTGGCTTACTTGCTTGACTCTCGATAACATGTTTTCAGAGCTAAAATATCAACATTAAAGGTATTATCAGTTGTTTGACGCATCTTTTGTAAAGCACAATGGACAAGTTGTTGTCTCTGAATAAGAAATTCAAATGAAAAGTTGTAAATTTACCAGAAAAAAAGGTTGTTCCATCAGATTTAATGAAGACGATGGTACAATGAAACCGGTCCTGCAAAGTTTTCTTTACTAATTTTGCAAAGTCAATATTAACCACATGGGTGGCTTGTGAGTGCGGTCTGTGAGAAATTTGACCGGAGAAACCTGATAGACAAATGATTGGGCAAACAGACACCGAATGTCTGTTCGTTTATTCGCTGCTCGAACAATTACCGCAAAACGTGCCTCAAACAATAAAGTTAAAGCTTTCAATGAGAAGTCTTGTTAATTTTGTTAACGAGAGAAAAGTGCACAATTCTCCTTTATTTAGTGCTGATACGAGAATTACTTATAACAAAGAAGCCATTCGAAATTTGAACATATGGCATTTTTTTTAAAATCTAATATCAGACTTTTTTACCTTTGTAGAAAATAAAGTGAAGAAACTTTAATGTTTGACTTCAAGAAGGCGCGTATAGCAAAAATCACTTACTTACTTTCAATCGTACAATGAATTTTGGAAAATATTTTAAGTAAAATATTTCTGACTGCAAATTTAGATTAGTTTTGTGCCGGGTACTGTAAATGGTTCTTTGTTTTGCATTTAAGGATACGGCGACAGATGCGATGATTGGATGTGAGCAACGAGACGTGACCGTTTTTGCCGACCGCTGTATTTAGGTATCTAATGTCGCGGTCGTTCCATCATCTCAACGAATAAAAACGTTTTCTTCACGCATCGCAAACATTGTGAGATTACTTAATGTACTACACCTACGAGTCTTAGAAAAACCAGCAATGGATTTCGTTCAAAAAGCTTGTGGTGATGTCATGTAGATTCGAATTTGGCAATGGCGATGACCTCCAAAGGAACTGCGCAACCGTTTTGTCTCTCATACAAAGGCTTATGAGAACTGTTTCTCACAATCATGTTGGTACTTATAAAGCGAGTACACGATTACAGTTGACAGCAGTTAAAGAAAGCCATATTTCTTCAATCGATTTAAAGCTTTGGTCCGTTGATATTTAAGTTCAAGATTGGTGGTTTGCAGAAAATTGAAGTGCAGCTAAGTGTGCTATTTGAAAGATCTTGTCCAATATCAAAAAAGAACTATACTGTTTCTACAGAAGTAATATCCTACTTATCAAATAAAATATTTAGATAGTAGGTATAATTATTTCTAGTTTCATTTGAAAGTTTGTGACTAGAATAAACACATCAGTGTAGCATCTCAATATGATTGAAGAAACAAGAAAATTGATAAAGAGTGCAATTAGTATATACTTATTTCTACGAGTATTAGCATGAAGGCTAAATATATAAAAAGGTCAATCTAAACAATAGAATGATATTAGCGTATAATGGCTTGAGTAAAGTGACTTTAATCACTGTTCTTGGAAATTTAATTATCACCAGAGATGGAAATGAGTATTTATTAAAAAAACAACACAGACCCGAAGAAAAACGGATTCTCGTTGAAATTTGTAGGGAGATTGGAGCCTAAACATATCGAAGTAATTACAGTATAAAGTTTTCCTTTTTTTTCTTGACAAATGTGCGTTCTGTTTTTTTTTTCTTAAGCATTTTCATTGACTATTATACTATTTAAGTAGTTGTACTTTTATAATTTCAAAGAGGCAATTATACTCTTACCACATATACAGTTATAACTTCTTAGCTAGGACTACGACGTGTATTTTACGATACAATTCACATCCGCGTTGGTTCTATCGAGATTAGCCATAGACTCGTAGGGAAGGGATTAGATCGGCGGCGTTGAGTCACCGCCATGCCCCAAATTCCATAGCACAGCATCCGCTGGTTGTAGCGACCAAAGAAAAATCGACTAAAAAACGAATGCCGTAAGATTTTAATTACTCTGTCAACGATGTCTCAAATAGTTGTTTCATAGTTCTCGCAATCTATAATGCCTAGCAGATGCTTTATGTTCTTTGACTACTAACAGATCGAATCGACAATGCTTAGAAAATAATAACCTTAATACTCCTACAACAGGTCAAACAAGACAAATATATTGGCTATAATAAAACTCGGTCAATCGTATCGTAACGTAATTTCAGCTTGTCAGATGTATTCTATCAAGCTTACTATATATATATATCTTTTATTGCAATAAAGCAGAGTTAATGCTGTACGGAATTTAGTACTAGTTGACCAGTAAGGTGTTAATTAAATCATAGAGGATGTATTTCATAGAGAATTATAATATCTATTTCCTATGATCTTCATTAACATATCAATGCCTTATTTAGGATCGTGGCAGTCTCATTGGAAAAAGCTTCTTTACTTTGACAAAAAACATGCCTGGTACATTGGGAAAAATATTTAATAACCTAGATTTTGCAGTAGTAAAGAACAAGGTCTGAAAATAATTGCATCTATACAATATTCTATATTTTCTATTAACTGCTGAAGGCGCCAAAACTTACAATAGAAGTGTTATTAATAGAAACGACCTTCGGGGCCAACTGTGGAATGTCTTAGGTTGTTTCAAGAGTGCCATTTTCCAAGAATCTTGTTGCACGCGTGGACTTTTTGTATAAAATTATATAGAGACGTCGTGGAAGTCGACTTGATACTTTGTTCTGGTCTGGCTTCCGAATATTTTTGCTGTAAATTTATAAAAATTGATAATTATTAGTTTCTTCATTTAAACACAGTCGTCGAATATTTGCTTTATGCGCTAATGCGCTAAACAAAATTAATAAGTAAAAAAAATTATAAAATATTTATCGATATCGGTGATATTAATGTTTTAAAAGCTGTAGATTTTTCAATAGTCCAAAAAATTTGGGCTTATACGTACTTGAGAATTAAAAAACCTTTAAAATCCAAAGGAGACTTATACTATGAAGGATCGGTAAGGAATTTCCGTTGAGACTGCTGCTTTATTCTCATACATAGGTCGGTCATATCACCAATCGTTTGTGATAGAACAATGAAGTATTCTAAATGTATTAATGAATAATTTCGATGTTGTAAAAAAAAGTCTAGCAAAGTAGTCATAAAACTTCAAATCTCTTCAAAAAAATATAAATTTTACACACTTTTTTTATTTTTTATTTTACTTTCGATATAACACATTCGAATATCATATTTAAAAGAACAGCAAGTATCAACATAGTTTTTGTGAACTATAAATTCCAATGCCTTCTTAGCGCCATTGCCAGAGCCTACCTGTAGAATAAAAAAAAAAACATTTCTGGCTGTTACCCGCGTCGGCCCTTTTGAGATAATTTATAAGGCTTTGCCTTTCTCAGAATTTCGAAATCTCGCCGAGATAGCTCCATGCCCAACTCGCGGCACCAAGGAATGGAATGTAACGGATTTGGTGAAGAAAAAATAGTATTGTGTATCGCAGCCATTGTGAATCGGCACCGTGGCGTTTTTTCGTTGGAAAAATTGAATAACAGCGATGCGAGTGGTGCCTAATTCAAAACTTTTGTTAATTTAAATACACATCTACAAAAAAAAATGATTAAGCAACAAGCAAGCGACGTTACCTAACTATATATCTCCTATATGGCTGAGGAACATTTTTGATCAAGTATTATTTTCTTTTAGATGTTTTGATATACAGTATGATTAAATTAGTTAAAATTATTAACCTATAAGTATACTGGAATTATAAGGAAGAAAGATTTGATAGTTTGTATGTTTCCGTTGAATAGACCCGAAACTGCTGGGGCCGATTTTAGAAATGTTTGAAAAATTCCCTATGTGATGAAAAAAGACCTATAATCTAGTAATAATAACCAGAAATCTTATAAATTAAGGACTATGAATATAGAAGTTTATGGTACAAAACAACCTCTTGTTTTGTACCACAAACTTCTAAATTCCTAATTCAACTTCATCATTGTGCTAGGACAAACATCGACATAAAATACTTATAACTTGCAGAACGTTTATTATTTTGGTAAATTAGACAAGGTAGCTATTATAAAGGAATCCTACATGTAATAATATGATTGATAGTTTATCATCTTCCTGATCAGAAATAACAGTTGCCCATTTTTGAAACCATGGTGTTTTAATTAAACAGATCTCATAATAGCTTCTGCCTTCATCTGCCATGGCAGATGCATAGCAGAACCATGGTCCTTGTCGTAGTCAACTTGATTATGATTCGGATTAGCACCCTTTTTGAATGGACGAAGATTATTTTTGATTTGATATAGAACTATTCATGAATATTTACCATGAGGTCTCAAATGCAATGCAAAAATAGTCACAACTCCTAAAAAGCTCATTTTTTCTGAAAACTTGCTTTAAGATGTACATATGTATACTCCCTGAAAATACACAATTACGGATTTAACCTATCTAATAGGTATTAGTCACTAATGTATTTTAATCTTAAAATGTGTTTTATTGTAGGTAAAATCCATGATCTCGTAGTGCCATCTTATAGATTGCGAGTGCTACCTACGAGCACGTTAAAAAGTTTAACTTCTTCATGACATAAAATTATAAGAAGCACATCGAATAGATCTATTTTAAGTTCCCTAAACATTATTATTGAAAAGTACCTACCTATCTAACTCAGATGTGGAAGAAATCTTCATTGATTACACTACTAACGAGCTACAGACCAATAAAGCGAGAAAAAGGATAACTTGTTATCTCTGTCGAGGTCATGGGATAACTAAATATATTTACCCGTAGTTATCCGTCGAGCGCAGGCTTTGTACTCTCTACATAGATACATACAAGTCATCCAGTCTCGGCGAAGAGTTCTTGGAAAGCAGGCCGCATACCACGCAGTGCGCTGCCATTGGACCGCCTGTGCTTGCTCCCGACGAGTGCCATAGAGGAGAAGCCACAGAACCGAACATTGAGAAAAATAAACTTAATTTCTACAAAAATAATGATTAAACTTTACTTCATAATATATGAAACATAGAAAATATAATAAACCAAAGTTCTTTTCGAATTTATCTTATTGGTTATTTATTTCCATATAGTCTGGTTTCCTCACTGTAGTAAGTGCTTCGGCATGGATAAGAAATGGATAAAATAACTAATATCCAAGTAATAAATATTTATACAAATTGATTAATATTATTCCACAGTACCATACTTTCTACTTCTATTCTAGAGGAAAGATTTCAAATCTTTCTTTAAGCCGTAGACTTTTGATTGTATGGGCTCCGAAACCACTGGACTAATAAATAAATAAATTATATAGATTTTGCAGTTTAAAAGAAATCATAAAAGATACCAACACAAGTGTATTAGTTTAAATTTCTTAACTTTTATAGCATCCATTATATCGAAAAAATCAAGCTTTTGACCAACTCACTGCTCTTTCGCAGAAACAGGTGGTACTCATTCTCGTAGTCTATGAATAAAAAAATATAAAATATGTAATTAAAAACATATTGACATTTCTACATGTAACAGAAAATAACACCTACAAAATAGTCCCTTAAGGAGGAGTATAGTATTTACGAAAAATTACACCATTCACTCAACGTCAAGACAAAACGAAGCCGTATGCCCGTTTTCACTAAACTTAGAAGCCACCGAGATCTGGCGACTAAGTATTTAGGAATCTCCTAAGATGAAAATGCATACCATTAAAATGACGAGGAACCACCTAATGACCATAAGAAATGTCTAAAGTTATGACGTTGTGTTACATTTATTTGGAATTAAACTAATCTGCTTAGATGATACGTACATACGTAAGATAAGGCGTCTCCTACTTAAGCTATGCCTTGTTCTAGGTTAGTGAAAACTGGTTTTAAATTGCATTGTAAAGTTACTAAAGCTAAAATACAAAGCTTTCCCTTGAAGTTTTTGAATTTTTTGAAAACATTCGTCATTTACGACCAAAAATATCGGTAAATGCCAGTTCTACATATACTCCGATATTTAGTCTGTGGCATTGTTAAAGTCACGATGCGAACGCCGCCGCAGGCTCCGCGCCGGTCGCGACGAGGCGAGTTCATTCATTAAAATATGCATTTATTACCAGCGTGCGTCTGCGCATGCCGCATTACCGCCCCGTCCGCGTCCTCAGCCCTCTTCTATTACAATACCAATTCATAAAGTAGAAGGACATTTTATTCATACTGACTGATGTTGAAAAGTACAATTGTGTTATGTAGTATTGATTCAAATATGTATTGTTTAATTATTCAATTGATTACTCGACTGTTTTGAAGAAAGTATTTTTAAAGTTTCATATGATCATGCTTAGAAACTATCAAGTTTATTTTATCGAATTAGTGATATTAAATAAAAGAAAAACATATTTTTATTAATTAATTTAAAACTCGCGAAAAAAATCACGTTACATGTCGACCAATTACGTCACATTTCATTAAATATAAGTACTAGTTGTAATCGCAATAAAGATGTTTACGTTTATTTTATTGAATTGTAACGTCATACGAGGCTCTTAAATTTATATACGTAGAGCGCTGAAGGTATATCTTTTCTTTACTCTTAATATATTAACGTTTAAAATCAAATGAAGGAACACAATCTGTTTAACCTGACGTGCTATTGGCTGTATTAGTAGGTAAACATATTTCCATTTCCTAAGTACCTGCAAATAATATTTTAAATAGTTTTTTTTTAACTTTACATTAAATTAAAATTTCTTCTAAATTATTTTTGATAAACTTTTCAATATCAATGCTTATCAAGAGATGATTTGCATATTACAAATAAGCGCATGAAGGTGGAAGGAAATGTAAAGAGAGAATGAAAGACCGCAAGAAGGATGGGCGACTAGGTATATAAATGAGAGATGTCTAACAAATGAGTGAATGTTAAGATAATGGGTGATTCAGTACATATTATGCCTTTCCATCCACCCTAAAACAAATGATAATAAAAAGACTATCATAATTGAAGGTATTTAATATTTATATGATATTAAAGACTAATATTTATCCAACCTAGAATAATGTTGCTAATTCAACATTCTTTGGAAATTATAATTATTGCGCTGACGTACGAAAAGAGAATTTGATTAAGTATAATACCTATTCAAATCGGTTTTTTAACTGTGAGGGTGAAACTGGAGCGGAGGAAGGGATGACGACGACAGCTGCTAAGCACGTGGAACGGCAGATGTGAGTTGACGTCTGCGCACGAGCAAGCTGCGCGGACACACCTGCGCGCTGCCAAAAAGTTTTTTCTAACCACCTACCTCAGTGAATACCAGCGCCTTCAATTAACATCTGCCGAAGGTATAATTTTTAAGATACCAAAAATAAAGTTCTTTGTTCCATCTCTGACGATTGTAGGTACTTAATTCTCCTGTATCCTCATCAATTTACCACTTTATTATTTTTTTTAAGAAAATCAATGAATGTAGGTAAGTATTATAATTGACTACTTGACAGCTATAACAATAAATAATGAAATCATTGGAAATGGAAATAGCAATATTTTTAATGTCGTGAAATTCTGTGGATTAAAAGAGCTGAACGCGAGCGGCCATGACGAAGCATCTTATGACGTCACATTTCAATAAACTAAACGTCTACGTCTTTGTTGTGAATGTAACCAATCAAGTACTCATATTTATTTAAATAGGACGCCACATCTAGAAATATCACGTGACTAAATGTTTTCACGGTAAACTTTAAATTCACGAGGGGAAAATTTAATTAATGGAAATAAATGTTCTTATCCTTCATTTTATGTGAGCATACGACTTTTATTTTTTTTTCCCAAAACTTTCAAGAAGCCAACTAGAAAAAATCTTAGAGATAGGTTTAGACATTGTTTTTCGGGCTTAGATAATATTTTTATTTATATCTATGCAAAATTAATTTCTATTACTGTTCTTAAATTAAACAGAACCCATAATTAAATGACCATTATACCTATAATAAAAAATCATTAATTTAACGGGGATGTCATTATTCTAACACCTTTACGTTAATAGATGTCATTAATCTATTAACGTAAAGGTTATTAATCTATTAACGTAACGTAAAGGCATTCGTCAATCTAAAAAGTATGGTTAGTTAAAAAACAGAAACTTTAATATGCATTTTATTTTTTTATGAAAATTGAAATCACAATTTCGATTCACTTATCTTGAAGAAAATTGATCCAGAAAAAACCAATAATCTCATGTTCTATTCCGGACAGAAAAATAATTTAATACACTCATTTTGAGGAATCGCCGAGATAGTAGTTCCATTTTCAAAAACAAAATATTCTTAACTAAATTAATACTATTAGTCTCCTTGGTCTCAAAATAAAAAAAAAAACTTTTCCCCTAGTTTCAATTTTGACTTTAGTACGCTACAATTACGGACTTTTTGAGCAAGAGAAGTGAGAGATTATTTTTTGCAATACTACCCTACTCCAGGCTGTAATCTGAAACTATAAATAAATCAAGAACAAACGACATCGGCACATTTGGATCAGTAATTTCATACATAATAATAACTATAAAATAAACTTATTAAACTTGGTGAATTACACGATGATCCAACGATGTGTGAAGCATCTCTCGCCAGACTGTGATAATATGAGTAATACATTCTCATCTCATATTAGAGAATCAATGGAATTAAAACTATGCAGTTATGAAGGTAAGTGTTACCATGAAGTCAATGCTGTGATGATTATTATTGCACCATATCATTGAATGACTAGGTTAGCTACATCCACCTACGTAGGTACTCATTTACGTAACATTTAATGGCGATACCTATCTCAATCTAGACTGGGTGTAGCATTATAGCCACATCGCCGCTCGCGACACCACATACTCGAAGTAAAATAATATTCGGTGTCAGTGTACAAAGTGAACAAATAAAAAAAGATTATCTTTATTACGAAAACTATCTTTATGTAATCTAATCTTTGCGTTTATATAAGGACAACGTCAAATTTTCCCTTTTGTTTCCTTTCATTTCGTAACTTCAGCTGTGAACAGAAGTGTTTCTGTAGACTTTCTATATATTTATAAAAAAAGTGAAAACGATGATATCTTTCCAAAAATATAGGTAAATAATTTTGTGGAATGGATGAAAAAGTACTTTCAGTGAACAGCTGTAAAAATGAAAATATCCTGGAAAATGCAACTGCTAGTACATCCACAGGTAATAGGACCACATATCTATTATTTATTACTATGTAAAATATAATCCACCTACGTACTATTCTATTACTTTTAGGAATATATAATTCCTAGGTATAATTCGAACGAATCAACATGACACCTGACTACTTATTCTGTTTACCCTCGAATGAATAATTGGGAATTTTCGAACCGTTCTTTTAATTTTGTTAAAATGATATCCATGAACATTATCTGTGCCTCAGAGGCTACAGGTTATTTGTATCAAACATTATCGAAAATTCGTTTTTTGGAATTGTATTAGCATTTAAAAAGACGAAATTTCATTTGTTAAAAAATAAAATAGGCCTTCACGTGATATTTTGTGACATATAGTTGACTCATTTAAATTGATTTAAAAAAAAGCGGTAAAAATATGTATAAATATAATCTAATTTCTGAATGCACATAAGCAAAATTATTTTTTATGCAGAGTTCTATTTACTATCAATCAAAATAGATACCCTATAAGTGTACCGCAATGATATTAAAAACTGATTACCATAACTAGGTATGATAAAGCAAATAACGTTATGGGAATTATATGGGGTTTACTGTTAAGAGAATAGATTTTGAAGTCTCATTATTAGATGGAACGATTTATATTATATACTGCAAACTGCAAATAATAATGTAGCACTAAAAAAGCTGCTCTGCTGCTGTGTACCTACCACGTGTACACAGTGTGGTTCGAAACAGCTGTTATATTAATGCACTATCTTGGCGCCTATTACACGTATCTATAAAGTCTAATTTATTGAAATATTAACGCTGTACGTTAGTGTTGCCAGTAATTATTTTTATATTCAATTTCATTATCGTGTATGGTTCTTTATATCAAGTTATATTTTCTGTACCGTTTTTATCTTTTTCCTTTGCTTCTTAAACTTATCAGAAATATATTAAATAGATATATATATATGTATACCTAATTTCTATTTAATACTGTATTATTTAATCTTAAGTGTTAAATGTAGTCGCGACACATTATAAGGCGAAACATATTTTTCTTATCAAAATAATTATTGTGATAAAACTGCCGAAGCGGGTATTTATTTGTAAGAGCTCTGGTAAGCCTCATTCAGTCAGGCGCCTCGACGCGCTGCTAGTCGCCCAACTGTTTCGTTTCGTTCACTCTTTCATTCGCAACTGACAGTTTTCGAACGTCAGCGCTGGCTGGCGTGACGTAACACTCGGCACGAAAAGCAGACGTCGACGGTCGTTCGCAAGTCTCGTTTACGTTCGGTAGTGTGGCAGTGGTTTAACTTTGGATTGTTCCGCTCCCCCAAGGAATTTTGTCCTAGGATTTTTACTAGTGTGAGTGATAAACAGTTAAAATACAGTGCAATCACACTGGATGTATATCAAGTATATTGCAGTGGATCTTATTGCCCCATAGTCCAGAAAAGGATGGATTCATTAAGAGGTGAAATTCTACAATGTTTTCCATATGATTTTAATTTAGAATGACGTAGGCCGTAGATGTACAGCCGTCATGGTACCCATTAGCTGTCTGCTTTATTTATTTGTTTTTGTAAATAGTGAACATGCTACTTTCGTACTTAAAACACATTTCAACTAAGTGCTACTTTCATAGGGACAAGAAATAAATGATTTTTCAAAACATCTGCTTCTAGTTAAAAATATTCACTCCATGTCACAAATTATGTATTTGATAAGTAGACTACTAATTTTCAAAATTGATTTTAGTTTATTTCTATCTCATTTTATTGTAACCTACAAGACACATCTAATAACAATATCTGTTCACTTATATTATGTTTCCTGTAAGTACAATGTATGATTCATTATAGTGACTTTAACATATTTCCAAGTAGTTTATAGGGTTTAAAAGTGTTATTGATTGACCTTTGGTACATATCATTATTACCATACTGTATACTGACCACTTATCCTTATTTTAGTCATTAACTAATTAACTATGTAGACTAGAATTATTCTAATGATCCTTTTTATAAATTCAGAATTCATCTATACACTGTAGTTTTTAATGGTAATGGCTCTAACTAAATATGGCCTTGGAGCTTACCTAGAGGGGCCTCTTTTATATAGATTTGGAAACATGACATCACAATGACTATGTAGTTCTCTAGTATGCTATATAGTACTGAATAAAATTACTAAAACAATTGTTTATTTTGCATTCGCTATACTATTATATTTGCAATGCTATACTGATAAATATTTATGAAAAATGCTTAAAAAATCAACCCCGTCAGGTACCCCGATATGTGATGGGGATTGTTGGATTTTTAAAGTATTTTCCATTTAAAACAATTATACTCTGTATGTAATTATACTGATACTTTTAAAAAGAACAATAGTGTGATTAAGTTACAACTATAGTTTTGCAAAGTAATGTGCATGAAATGAAAACATAATTATTCCATATCATTCTATGTGAACATTATTCAGCTGCGAGCCTCATACTTTTCCTCTTCGCTTACGTGTGCAGTGTTATTTCAATAGATATTGGGATTGGTAAATTAAGTGGTTGTAAGACAGCTAGCGCCATCTGTTGACAGAGATAGCAAACATCACCCGCCAAATAAATCAATAAATTACTTGTTATTGACAATCATTATTGAAAAATAAACTACTAACTAGAAAATTCCCACTTTTCGCCAAATGAGAGCAGTCCTATGGGGGATTAAATTAAATAAACATAATTAGTTGATTTTGCAGTATTACAGAAAATAAAATACATATTTTTATTATTAACACTACTTATATGCCAATTTTTATGCCGCCTTTTAACTTGTTACATATTAAATTGTTATTTTCGTTCAATAGATGGATTTGATTTGATAATAGCAGGTAGCAATGTAGTGGTTGTAAGACAGCCAGCGCCATCTGTTGACAAATATATCAAACGTCACCATCCAAATAAATTTATTAATTACATGTCAACTTTCTTATTTAAAAAATAAACTAATAACTAAGAAATTCCCACTTGACTCCAAATGAGGGCAATCCTATATAATATAATTATCTACTTATCCATATATTTTTTATAGGTTTTTTTTTACCGTTTAACAGAAAAAAAACTTATAATTAGCATTACCCTACATCATGATGAGTATTTTTTAATGTCGCTTTTAAGTTTGTTTCGTAATTATTGTTATTTTGGTCAATATGACGGATTTCATTTGATAATAGAAAATACACCTACCTAACTTTACAAAATGTAAAATTATAACATTCAGGGTATGTCTATAGTAAGTATATGAACCGATTTAGGGTTGCGCTAATGAAAACTCTGTATGCGTATTATTATCATGTATATTGTTGATGCTTACCATCTGCCGGATGCACGCTTCCGTTGACACCATTTCCGGGATATCCCCGAGTTATTTTTTCAGCTTTTGTTAGAGCGAGTCCAGTTTGTTTAGGTTAAAAGCAACAAGCATATTCATTCACGGTTCCTTTATGAATTACTAAACTTTTTAACTCTTATTTGACGATATCCTGATATGATCTTTATTTTTTTGATTCAACAGTTTTAATGTTTTTGCTATAACCATAAAATGTAAATAGCTGAAACTGCATGAACTCATTATCTCGCATAACAGTCTAGCGCGTAGGCGCTACAGGCGAGGCATTGGAATTCGAAAGCCGAGCGCCCCGACCACCCAAAGGCATGAGAACATGGCTCCGTCCCCTTCCCCACGCTCAGGGCGCCGCCTCTTACCGCTCTCTTTAAGCCTTATCCTGAATTTCATTTGTTCTATGATATTATTGTTAAGGTTAAATATACCTACATTAAACAACGATTTAATACCTAGAGTAGAAAATCAACCTATAGATTAATAATTAAAAGATATATATTGGTAGTTAATATTCACCAGCAAATAACTTCAGGAGTAATAAAAATAAATTAATTGTTAATTTATTCAACTTTCACTTGGTCACCTAATATTGTCTTATAAGAAATTTAACACAAACGTGATGCACCCAAGTACTGTCCGCATTCCATGCAACTACTTTTGTCTACTTTTTTATTTGATCTAAAGCCCGCCCTGCTGTACTGCCACATTCCACAGGCCCTTTTTTACGCTGTGTGGTCGCGGTTTCCGCTGAAGACGGCAACGTCGCGTCTCAGATATGAATGAAATCCGGTGGACGACGGTGTACGGGACGGCAACGTTGCCTTAGACGTTCGTCTGATTGAGAATACGTCTCCCACATCGTCCCCTCAGTCGTCTCTCATTTATGAAATAATATGCATAAAAGTGATCTGTAAAATTAATAACAACATTGCTGGTTTTAATTTTTAAAGCTTTGTAAACCAACTGGATTATATTTTTCGAGCGTATTATGTTATTTGTTAGGCTCACTCTATCTGTAAATTTAACTAAAACAACTGTGATATTTGAATTCAATATGAATAAGCATAATTATAAATTCCAACAAAGACTGAATAAGATAATGGATAAAAAATAAATAATCTTTCAAAAATGCTAGGTTTGTAGGCAAACTAAAAGTGTCGCAAACTAACTGTGACATATGACTGCACTCTATCCAACAATAAAAATGTAATAATAACAAAAATGGCAATGGTATACAGCTGGGCTCCCCAATAGGCAATTTCAAACCCTCTTTTAAAACTACGCACGCATGCGCCAAAGGGTCGAAGTTAGTCGTCATCAGGAGTTACGACAAACGAGTAGCCAACGATGCCCGAATTCATACGAACGCCATTTTTTGAGTCTAGAAAAAAGGAGTGTTTAATTCAAAAAGTGATTCGACTTAGTGCAATGTGTATACTAAGTGTTACCTAAGTGGTATATGCAAAATCCATCAAAATGCCGTTGTTAGTGGATTGCAAAAATAAAAATGGTAAATATCGATCGTGTCCCAGATTGCGGCCATTGTCCAAAACGTAACGTAGGCCTATCTGAAGTTTTATTTATATAGGTATCTCTTAGGGAACCGTTAATTTAAGAAATCAATTGACATTATCTATATTATAATAACGAAACAACACTGCTTTTATAGTATTTCATGATAGTATTATTTGTAAACTGGCTGTAACTATTCAGTCACAAAATGGAAAAGACGCAGTATTATACTTTAATATAGATTTATTTTGAATAAGTTTTATTTTACCGAAATAGTTCATAAACCTATTTAAATTAAGAATGGAATATTTAGCATTAATGATAAAAATAAATATATTTCTTAGTGTCATAAATTTATATAAATGTTTGACCATACTTCGGTATGGGAGTAAGAAAATTGATTGTGGCCTTGGGTGCATGCGCACTTAAAGAGGGGAATGACGCGGGGAACAAGGGGGACCGGTGGGAATGGAATGTGGATGACGCAGCCAACCCGACCGGCCGCGGACTTGTTGTTATGTGAAGCTGTTTTCGAACTCGCATTGTAGTTTCTATATTACATACATTAATTTATATTTTAATATTTTATGAAATTGGCCTTCTTGGCAAAACTCATCCACGATTTTAGGGTATACGAAAGTAGACACATCAGTAACTTTTATTTCTTTCTTTTGCAGTGGCCACCAATGCTCCAGTTCCATTGGCCGAACAAGTTATGTCTATATTGAAAAATAAGGCATTACCACCACCATCAGCAACTTCAACAGACGATAAAACTGATAATCGTGATACATTTTTTTACTCCGTTGCCGATTTACGCCACGAAGAAGAGCGACTGAAAACTTTCGAAAAATGGCCTCTCACTTTTCTTTCGCCAGAATTACTGGCACGCAACGGTTTCTATTACCTAGGTCGAAGCGACGAAGTTCGATGTGCTTTTTGCAAAGTTGAAATCATGCGTTGGGAAGAAGGCGACGATCCCGCTGAAGATCATAAACGTTGGGCGCCTCAATGTCCGTTCTTGAGAAATCACACGAGCGCCGGAAATGTACCCGTGGAAACCCCCCCAGCGAACGGCCGCGATGAGTGCGGCGTTCGAGCCCCCCCAACCACCTCGGTCTGCATGCCCGGCCCCGTGCATCCCCAATATGCCTCCGAAGCTGCCCGTCTGAGCACTTTCAACGACTGGCCTCGATGTATGCGCCAGAAACCAGAAGATTTAGCTGAAGCGGGCTTCTTCTATACTGGACAAGGCGACAAAACCAAATGCTTCTATTGTGACGGCGGTCTAAAAGATTGGGAGAACGACGATATACCATGGGAAGAACACGCGCGTTGGTTCGATCGTTGTGCCTACGTCCAACTGGTAAAGGGTAAAGAGTATATCCAAAGAGTGAAGACAGAAGCTTGTTTAATAAATGCTAGTGAAACCGGATCCTCAGTTACTCCTGACACTCCGAAAACCCCTAGTACAAATACTGACGAAGAAACACACATAGACGATAATAAAGTGTGTAAAATATGTTACGTTGAAGAACGCAACGTAGTATTTATCCCCTGCGGCCATGTGGTGGCTTGTGCGAAGTGCGCTCTATCAACTGACAAGTGCCCAATGTGCCGAAGGACGTTTACAAGTGCCGTCAGGTTATATTACTCATGAAATGATTAGTGATTTCAAACTAGTCAACGGGAGAACTGTTGAAACCAGCTCTTCCGTGTATTTGATTTTGGTCTTGATAGTTTTTACGTAAGATCATAAAAATATGCGAAGTCATGATAAAACTTTGTAAAAGCATAATCTAAACTTTGCACACGTATCTGCGCCAAGTATGGGAGCGAGGAAATGCGAAAAGCGAGAAAAACGCGGTAAACTTATTTTCCCTTTAGATTTTACGTAACAATTATTAATCCCCTGTTTTATTAGCATCTTGTCAAAAATTGTCTTACGTAATAACAACAAATAATATAAACAGTAATTAATTGATTTTTAAATTATTTATCGTTTAAAATTCTTTTATTTTTGTAAATAATTAATGTATAATAATGTATATAATAGATACAATAAAATATCTTGATATTATGTATTGAATGGAACATAGAGATTTTTTTAAACTTTCCGTTAGCTCAATTAATAACTGTTTTTAAGATCGAATTAATTAAAAAAGTAGTTCTACATAAGCACATTTGTTTCCGAATATATAATTTTAAACCTTAATGTTTTCAAGGTAGTGTTTTAAATCAAATGTAGAATTTGATATATTGTGCTAACCTGACGTGCAGCTGTGTACCATACACTTTACGCAAATAAAAATATCCTTTGACATATGAAAAAAAATAATTTTGATAATATTTCCGAATAATCTACATACTGAACTGAACCTAATACTTTATGTATGTACAAGTAGTTCCTATTTTTTATAAGATCAAGCTTTCAATTCATTTAATACATATTTTCAAGACACCTGTATAATTGAAAATAATTATAATTAATTATGTTTTGGTATAACAAATAAAAATTAATACAAAGAATTAAAAATTAAAATTGCATTTAGATTTAGTGTTTAAAGTGTGTGATATTCAACTGTAGTGCCACCACGCTGTACAGGGATAATTCCTATATAAATAAAATGTACATAAGTGTGGGTATTATAATTAAAATTATACGATTAGGTTGACAATGTAAATATAACATCATTATGGTACTGCCACAGACATTTTTAACCAAACAGACACAATTCACAGGTTCTATTTATCTGTACGTTCTGTTGGTATATAAAACAATGGCTAGGTGTGAGATGACCTCGCGCTGTAGTCATTTGAAATTTTCCATGGATATATTGATGCCATCTATATAGGGGAGGTTGGGCAAATGGAACAATCCATAGATAATTTCTCTGTAGGACTTGTTTTTCTTAATATTTCATAAATTAAAGAAGTGCTGCAGACACATTGTGTGCCAACAGAATATACAATTTTTTAAAATAAATAGAACCTGTAAATTATGTCTGCTTAGTAACGGTGATAGTGGATGCTGTGTGCCAGTACCATAACGACATTACATTTAAAGTAAACCATACGCACAAATTTTATTATCATACGTACAATTATATACAATTAATGTACACTTTATTATTATAGAAATTATCCCTGTTGAGCATGGTGGTACTACGTTAGAGTATCACAGTTTGAGGTAAAAATAGTTATTTATTAAAATAGTTATTTTAAAACGACCACTATATCAAGTAACTTTACAGTAAAACCTTTGCCGAATGCGCCATAAGTTATTCAGTGGAGGGAGTGATAAAAACAAAATTCATTAAATCAGAGGTATCGGAAAAGTAATCCCGCTGCTCCCTCCAATCGGAATACCTCCATGTGTTGTGCCCGTAGCAATATTCCGATATTTTAGGCACTTATCGCACAATAACTTAGTCCTCAAAACCTTAATTTAGTTTGATAAAAGTCCTAAACAAATTAACGGTGGTCGTCAAATTAACTTCTACATTTCCATTGAGGAACCTCCTTTCTCTTTTCGACAAAATTATGCGACGCGCATTGGCTCTCGATTACTATAGAACAGGAGTCACATTATTTTCAATGAGGTACGGTCAACCAAATTTCTGCCTACCCTGACTTGGGCAATTTTTGTTTACAGTTTAAAATGGCACCTTGGTTAGCCTGCTTGCCATAGCCAATAGCATCTTTTTTTGTTGATCGTATAATGATTTGTAGTCGCAGTAATTTTGTTTGGTTTATTTGACAGACAAATGACGCTAGAACACGTTAAGGTGGTTCGTTTGGATATTCGTTTTGTAACAATATATTGCGCTAATTGAATACTATTTAATTTTTATTTTGTAATTCAAATGTGTACCCAGTCTACTTTTTCTTAATAAAAATGGTCACTAAAACTTTGTAGTTTATAATAATAAAGGTTTCTCATTTAAATCAAAGATGTACCACCTTAACAACTACAAACTGGAATTACTCATATGGAAAATAATTAAGTCAAAACTTCTGTTTTCATAGGCAATCAATATTATTATTTAACTATTGCATGCTAAATTAAAATCAAGTGCAATACAGCTCTCTTTCTGTGAATTTTACATAACAAAGATAGCGTTATAGCATTCAACTAATATTTGCATGTGAATTCAATATGTTATTTTTTTTTTCGAATATGCCTTATCAAAAACTTATTTAAGGTTTATGTCGAAAATGTAATACTTGTAACTTGTTTTTGTAACTTGAAGAAAGGGATATATGCATGTATTGTATTTTAAGTTAAAAGCATGCAAAAGAATTGGAATTACATTAAAAAAAAATCATTGAACTTCGTATTTTATTTACTAAATCCTGATTTAAATCACCTACTACCACAAGTATATTATCGTACTTTATTATACGTTTTGTTACGTTCACGTCACATCTAATTTTTGTTGATATAAGCACAAATACACGTTAACTAAATAAGAAAAGGTAAATTAAATCACAAAAAAACTAGGGCTTAGCTGTGTATGCTTATTTGAACTTTATTCAAGTGGAGTTAATTAATGAAAAGGGAATTATGTAAAGGGTTAGTGGATGGCAGGCTGCATGTATTTTTACAAAGCCTTAATTCCGTCTAGATAAAGAACGCGATAAAACTTTTAGACAATACAATTATAAAATATACACGAAAGATATGCGTTACCAGACTATTAATGAATTTAAGATTTGCGTTATAGTAAGTGAGCGATAGATAACACCATGTATGTATATCTGTGATTAACTCGGAAGGAATAGGGATTTTATGAATTCATGCCAAAATGACTTTAAGTTTGAAAACAATGAGATTCTAAAGTGCTAAAGTTTATTAAAGAACAATTAAAAAAGTGGCGCTGCCAGAATGACATTAGCCCGGCAGTGCCATATTATTTTTCAATATCTTTAAAGTATCAGCTTAATGGCACAGTGATTAGCGCGCTCGGTCTACAATACGGTTGTTAGGCGGCTTTCCCGATGGCCGGACATAAAATGGGTGACCAAAAATTTTAAATTCTTTTTTTTATCTTGTTATTTGTGGAATTAATATAGTTTTCAATATGAGCATATTTATATCTACAATACCTTAATATCTACTTTCATTTTACAATTGCGAGATTTGACGAAGATATCTTCGATTGCTGTTAATTTTTTCGTAGTAATCCCATCTCGATAGAATTTCAATTCAAAATAATATTAGCGCTGTCATCCGCATAAATCAATGGTGACAGATACAAAATAGGTATATTATATTAATGAACTTCAGGAAGATAACACAATAGCAAAATGCAATAAGTTGAGATTCTATCGAGATGCGATTATTGCAGATATTTTTCATCAACAATACAACTAGATAACGCCTCGCATACTAAAACAATACAACACCATACACTGCGACAACCAAGGAACATACAACAGAGTATATTCTGTGATAAAACTAGACAACAACTGAGGGTATTGTCAATTTTATTTTTCTTAGTAAAATATACGTATAATTATATACGTTAATAATAATGAACGGACTACAATTAGATTGTTTGGTTAAAAAGTATACACGTACTGAATACTATAATTCATTTTTTACTGAAAATCCATTTTGCCTCTCAAATGACGTCTCGTCTCCAGTCGCCGTTTACGCAGTTTATTTAAACATTGTTTTGGGTAATTAATTAAAGTTGAATTTACATCAAATAACATTTTTTGTGGGAATAAGCACATATACAAATTTTTAGAAAGTTTGGCGCCGTCGCAATCAAACTAAAACAAAATAAGACGTCACTTTGAAGTGAGGCGTTTTTCTATTGTATTGTTGCAAAAATGGTTCGGGTTAAGCCATCATAGGGGTCATCCATAAATTACTTCACACGATTTTCATGTTTTTTTGTCCTTCTCCCCGCTCTAGTCACAGCTGGTCACATTTGTAAGACTCCTACTCCTAGTGCGATGTCACATATTTTGCAAAGTTTTTGTAAAGTAATAGTTTAAAGTTCGTGTTTTAACATTTAGATTACAATAGATTTTGAAATGTGACGTCACGAAATTTAGGACCCTCCCAACCCCTTGTCACATAATATCACAATTCGTCGACCCCCTCCCTCCCCCTTAACGTGACGTAATTTATGGATGGGCCCTCTATGAATTCGTGTATCTTTACTCAACACTCGGTAGACTGCAATAAAAACATGTGAATATATTTCTTTCCATTTATTTCAATGATAAATTAGTTATCTATTGAGCCATTAAGGTTTGTACGTATTTATTATTATGCTGCAATAGATTCTGTTTCAATTTCCCTATTTCGCTCATCATAGCGTCGTCAGACACGGTTGACTCTTGAATTCGTTTACATTTCTTCAAGAAATCCTGTATTAGTTTTTGCCCATCTTCAACTTCTTGAGATTTAACTGCAGCTTCCACTTCAAAGAGATTCATTTCTAGTTGAGCTTGTTTTGCTTCAGCATACTAAAACGACAATAGAAAGTTCTTAAATTTCATGAAAATTTACCAGACATGTAAAAATCTGCAAAACTAACTCCGTTAATTTTCATAAACAAATCGCAATCTGTCTGCGATGCGGAAGCAACTTTCGCAAGGACCAGTTATAGGTTATGGGGCCAGAATTATTATCTCAAGGTCCTCTATACTTCATAAGGCTCATTAATACGTTCTTCTAAATCTGTAGCCAGGACCAACTTTTATTTATTTATTATTAGCCACCACGTATTTTTTTCGTAATCAATAGCGATGACATTACTGACATATATCTTTAATGAAAAATGCTCAAACCCACCAGTCTCAGGTACCCCGAGATGAGACTCGAATCCAGAACCATTAAGCTAACAGAGCTGACGAATTTTCCAAGCACTTATGACTTTTCGCTACAACTGAGCGTATTTTCGTTAATATCCAGGCAATTTTTCAATGAAAAAACTTTCACATCAATTACAACTAAAAAAAATAGAACACAACAATTACCTCAATAATAGATTCGGGTAAATCAGCTAGTTTTGCAACGTGCAAACCTAAGGAGTGTGTCGCCGGTCCCGGTGATATTTTGTGTAATAATAATAATTGTTGATCTACAACCGACGCTTCTGCATGGGAATTGACTATAACACCCGGATGTTTACTAGCTAAGCGAGTCAACTCATGATAGTGAGTCGCGAATAGGCAGAAGCATTTAGATTTCGTCGCCAACTCTCTGAAAAAAAGTATAATAATAATCTTTATTTCAGTGATACGACTCCATAGTAAATATTAGTAAATAATAAAAGGCAACAATACAATTAAGAAATAGATAGTCAATCGAATGATGTAGGCTACAATAGGGATGACAACTGGGTAAAAACAAAAGAATTTTTATTTAGTCCGTCAGTCAGATAATAGAAAAATATTAGATACTTATATTTTTTTCTTCAATTTGAAGAAGAAATGGTTTAGTTATTAGGGACTAAAGTTGAGAAGTGGGGGCTCGCTACGTCACAGTTTTGTAGAAAATGTACCATAGCGTGACGTCATGCGACATTTCAACTCAATGTATCGCCGTAATTTATTGAATACGCGAAAAATAAAAAAATATGTATTTAATATTCTTCAATAATCCACCTGACGGATAGAAAAACAAATGTCGTCATCCCTAATTACGCGGGCAAAGTCGCGGGAAGGCAGCTAGTAAATATTAAACATACTCAGCTATAGCCCAGGCGATGCCACATCCTTCGTATGTGGAAGTACCCCGCCCCAACTCATCGACGAGCACTAAAGAATCCGGTGTAGCTGTCTGAACAAAAATATTATTGTTAGATTTTTTACAATTTAAAATAGAAGCCTGCACTTAAAAGAACCGGCGAAAAAATCAACAAGTATAAGTTCCAAATAGTGAATCTTAACAACGACGGAATTTTTAAAGCCGATGCAGAAGGAAAGTAATCGCAAGGGCCGGTAATAGGATGGGTGATCATAGACAAGTTAAGTTTCTGGTCCCGTCTACATTGGCAATGTTGAATAGCTACCAATCCACAGTGTTTACCTGGTGGGTCAAAACTCAAAACCATTTCATTTATTCAGTCTAGACTGTTACAAGCATTTGTCAAAGTCGAAATCTATGCCATCGGTTTGCAAATCTACAGTGGGGAGACCTTGTACTGAGAAAAACCGGCAAGTAACTCAGCAATTGCTGCTTTTCTTGGTTATGGTACGTTCTCTCTATTAGTTTGTGATTTGTGATGGTTGATTTTCAAATAATTCAAGTAATCATTTCATTAGACTTAAAACATTTGCATGCCTACACAAATAAGGTGAACAGTCAGTATGGGAAAGTTTATAAAATAAGACATATGAAGATCTGTTCTTTATTCATACAATTAAATAATCTAGTTCTCAGATCGATAATCGAACCCGGACGTTTAAAACAATAAAACTTACATTTATTTGAACTTATATACCGATTGTACAGTAAATGGATGTCTAAAACGAAATAATTAACGATAGAGACAATTTGGCGTACCTAAACGAGTTGAATGTTGTATTGAAAAATAAATGGTTGTTATTCCGAACACCTGCTTTAAGACCGAATCGGTATCTAAGTAGAAACAAAAAATGTAAGTTAAATAAAGAACTAAGAACTAGTTTTTTTTAAATATATTAATGCAGTTTTTCTTGTCATTTAAGTCGATGGTGGTTCCTTAGAACAAATATTCGTGTATGTCTAAATGTTACGCCCTGTATATTAATAAATAAACAAACAACATCACATACATTGTTCAGATTCCAAGATGAGGAACTAAAGTCCCCATTTTATGAAGTGTCCGAAACAACAAAGGTATCACAACACCCAGACCCGAGATAATATAGAACTCGTGGCCCAATTTTCAAGTTTGAAAAAATATATCGCTATCACTTTGAAATTGACATTTGAAAGATATTCACGAACTTCACGCTTCAACTGTTTGACATGAGATAGCAATTGCGATCTCAACGTTTTTATGAAAGATATTGAACAAATGATAAAGTTTATTTTACCGTTAATCGGACTCGTCTAAACAAAGTGATGGTTACAAATATCTTTGAAAGTATTGAGAAATGTCAAGCGAAATTAATTGTCTATGACATTTAGATCATTCAAATCATCATTCGTTCCAAAAGCGATCGTGTTTTTAAAGTTACAATTCCACTACTCACTGTTAAACCAAATTAAACAATAGGAAACCGGGGTCTCAGAGATGGCAACACCTTAAAACCGGACAATTAGGACACTGGGCTCTCAGAATTGGCAACACCTTGAAACCGGACAATTAGGACACCGGGGTCTCAAAGATGGCAACGCCTTGAAACCGGACAATTAGGACACCGGGGTCTCCGAGATGGCAACGTCTTGAAACCGGACAATTAGGACACCGGGGTCTCAAAGATGGCAACGCCTTGAAACCGGACAATTAGGACACCGGGGTCTCAGAGATGGCAACGCCTTGAAACCGGACAATTAGGACACCGGGGTCTCAGAGAGGGCAACACCTTGAAACCGGACAATTAGGACACCGGGGTCTCAGAGATGGCAACACCTTGAAATCGGACAATTAGGACACCGGGGTCTCCGAGATGGCAACGCCTTGAAACCGGACAATTAGGACACCGGGGTCTCCGAGATGGCAACGCCTTGAAACCGGACAATTAGGACACCGGGGTCTCAGAGATGGCAACACCTTGAAACCGGACAATTAGGACACCGGGGTCTCAGAGATGGCAACACCTTGAAACCAGACAATTAGGACACTGGACTCTCTGAACTAACATTATAAAGAGGAAAGATTTGATTGTTTGTTTGCAACGAATAGACTCCGAAACTATTGGACCGATTTTAAAAATTCTTTCATCTACGGCTTCCCGTAGATCTACATCATATACGGTGAACATAGGCTATAATTTATCCCGAAAAACAGCAAATTAAGGGATGAAATAATAATAATAATACACTTTATTGCACTCAATATAACACAGGTTACAGGAAAATTACATTAAGAAGAAACAGAACACAAATGGCGGCCTTATTGCTGTGTAGCAATTTCTTCCAGGCAACCAATGGAGAGAAAAAGAAGTTGTAATGGATAGTGTGGGGGTAATAGGTGCAATATAAGGAAGGATAAATAAATAACGGATACAACTCTAGACAAACACATAGTTACTAAGATGATTAAAAGACAGATTTAAATTAATGTTCTACAACAGTTTAAAATATATATAATAAGTAAAAATGTTTTAGGATATAGATAGGAAATGACTCTTAACTTGATCGCAAAACGTATCGAGTGAACGAGCTTACCTAATACATTCCGGGAGTGAGTTCCAAAGCCGCACAGCATGCACAGAGAAGGAGTAGGAAACAAATCTGTAGAGTGATGAGGAATCTCAAGAGTGAGATTGGTAGAGGAACGCAATGAACATTGTGTAGAGAAAGAGCGGAAGGAGAAGCATTTTTTGTTATTATACGCCTGCATTGTTATTACACCATGCAGAGACTAAATCGTCAATACGGATGCGTTGCCGGCGTCCTAGCAGGTAACTACGAAACCAATCAATTGCGGCTGGAGATACATTAAGAGAAACCATAACACCGAGAAATACATCAAAATCAACAGAGTTGAAGGCGTTACTTAAGTCTAATAACGTTAACAGAGTTAGCTGTTTATTCTCCATACCCCATCGAATGTCATCGGTAATCTTAACCAACGCAGTAGAAGTACTAAGGCTCTTGCGGAAGCCAGATTGTAGAGGATTCAGGATCTGATTAGTATTAAGGAAAGTGGTGAGCTGTTGGGAGATAAGTTTTTCAAGGACTTTGGAGAGGAAAAGAAGAATGGAAATGGGACGATATTCAGAGAATTGAGACGGATTTGGCTTCTTTGGAAGTGGAACAATATATGCATCTTTCCAAGATGTAGGAAAAACACCAGTCTGAATTATTGGAGACAGAGTAACAATCAGAGGAAGGATCATTTTTCTACTGACAGAATCACTACCTACTGCATTTGAATTAATATAAAAGGGCTCTCTTAACATCACATTCCGCAAATTGATGCAAGAAAAAGGGAGAATTGAGAGTTGGCAGATTAGAAAGATGCTGAAGAGTTTCAGCTTTCCGGTTTCCATCAATAGGAAAAGATGTGGAAAAATAACTATTAAGTTGATCAATATCAATTTTACGAGAATGATAGTCACGTGACTTGCCAATCCCAACTGACCTCAAAAACTTCCAAACTCTTCCAGGATCATCATTATCGACAGATTTATGAATGTGGCGTCTTTGAGCGTCCCTTATCACCGTGTTACATCTATTTCTAGCACGAGTATACTTCTCCTCATTACGCTTCGAAGGATTGAGTTTAAATTTTGTCTTAGCCCTATTCTTCTTTACCATTTACCCACGTATCTCCTCAGTTAGCCAAGGAGCAGGAAGATGTTTAATTTTGATGGGTCGAACAGGAGCATGCTTGTCATACAATTCTGTGATGAGCCTATTAAAAAGCTCAACCTGCACGTCAACAGAATCACTAACAAAAATAGCTGACCAGTCTATGTTGGCAGCATCATGAAAATGAGAGTTGAAATTTGTATAGGGAATTATATTCAATTTATCAATGTAATTATATCCGTATCACGATATGAATAAATATCCAAATAAACAGTTTCCTATGGTTCTCGTGTAGTGAACTCTAGCTACAAAGCTAGTGTAGCATAAATTAAGTAACTTTACCCTGAGTATAGCGGCGGATTCGATCATTTCCAACATGAATGTGCTCTGTCCTTTATCCTCCCTATCAGCGGCTCCCACTCTAGCAGCTAAAGCTCTCAATCTCGGTATTACCGCCGATGTCGCCGGCACGAAACAACCAGCGTGAGCCATCAGTACAGCGACGCCGCATGATCGCATCCATGTCGATTTACCGCCCATATTAGCACCTGTCACTATGTGCATTACACAACTATCTGTAAAGAATTTATTTTAATTAATTTATTACTTTACTGACTGCAGAATAAGTGATACAAATATATATATATATATATATATATATATATATATATATATATATATGTGTTGCAGAATATCTCCATCATCTTTACGAAGATCGTTTGATTTAGTTTCTTTTTTGTAATTGCTAGTTACTCGATTACTTAATTACTCGGTTGTAGAGAGGGCGTGATCATCGATACTTTTAATTTTATTAGAATGGTAACACTGACTCTGACAGTTCGTTAATGTAAAGCAAGTTGCCGCCATTTTGGTTGACATTCTGTTTCCGATCGCCGAGGAGTAAACACATCCGACGACATCACGCTCATCTCGTTATATTTTCGTATGAAAAGTGATAAAATGGAACAAGTCCACATTAGTATACACGCCCGCAGTTATTTTAAAGATAGTCCTCCGATATGGACGGTCTATCTGGGCTTCGTAGCTCCTTCTGACCACCCGCCGTCATATATATATATATATATATATATATATGTCGGCGAGAAGGCGTTTCGATTGTGCGAAACGCCATCTATCACCTGCAGCTGTCATCTGTCAAGATCTATGGTGCTTTGCGAAACGTCAAGTTATGACATTGACAGCTGTCATCGCTTGGGAGTGGTCTATGCTTGTTCGAAGATGGCACTTTACGTTGTGCGGCCATATTGAGCAAACGCAAGCGCAGAAATCTCCGCGTTTCATATCGCAATCCGTTTTCATCGCGTTATTATTAATGTACTCCGATTAGATAACTAAGTAATTCAATTAAATAACTGATTTGTGATCTATCTACGATCTTATTTCGAAGGAATATCTCGAACACTAGTCAGATAGCGGATGATGACCAACCTAACTTTCCGCCGGTCCCGCCTGACTTACCGACATATATATATATTTGATAATACACATTATGATTTTTAAACGCTGAATAAGAATTTTTATATGGAGACAGGTCTTCTACTGCTAGTATTTTTTCATAATATCGATACATTGAATATATAGCAAAACAGACGTATTTGAGATATGATTTAACAAGATAATAATGAAAATACCCCATGGGGCTAACTACTTTCAAAATCTAACGAAATCCCTTTCAACAGTATATCGATTGAAAGAGCCATTTATGGAATTAATAACTATAAAAGCCGCAATCGCTTTTGGAATGAATGATGATTTGAATGATCACGAAACATGAGAACTCACCTTAAAACTTAATTAACTTTTCCTTTTGGCATTTTTCAATAGCTTTCAAAAATATTTACGTCTATATTGTTCATTCAATATTTAAAAAAAAAGTCACGATCGTAATTGCTATGGCATTTAAAATATAGTTGTAAAATAAAAAAAAATACTAGTATTAGACGCGTTTTGTAACACAAAAGTCGCTGCTAAGGAATAGTATTACAAATAAATAAAACATTTACAGCAATAGATTTGAATTCGCCCCTTTTGGACAAGTCTCAAAAGGGCAGATCAGTTGTCATATAAGAAAAGAAACATTAAATAGAGACTGCATGATCGTTAAGTGTCATGTCTCGAAAAATAATGAAGTCAAGTTGAATGTTTGTCAAGCATCTGTACTAGTTAAGACCCACCAATCATCTTTGTACTCGTTCTCTCTATTTGATACTGTCCGTAATGGAGACTTGCCAGAGTATTGAAAAAATCAATAGGCTTATGACGATGTAAAAGCCTTACCTCTTTTGAAGACTACATCATTAGGTATGTAAGAGACTCCCTCCTGTACTTCAAGACACGGATGCCTCACATCCTTCAGCACCAATTCATTCAAGCTTTCAGTAAACACCGGTCTACAGTAAGGATAAGGTGCAGTGGAAGCCGCCACTGAGAATGCCACTAGGACATCTAACCGGGATAGGATATGGGATAAGCAAAATAAGCACTCGGAGTAACCAGCTGAAAAAAATACAGATTTTATGTTAAGATGAAATATCAGTTTCATTCTTTTGTTTTTTATTTATTCGGTACACACACAGGAGTACAATCACGTCATTAAAAAAGTCACGACATTATAAAACAAAACTAAGGCAAACATTATAACTTTGTGACTGTAAGTTTAAAATTCATGCACAATTATATACAAAATTAAAAATTTCATGTAATTCAAATAAATATTTCAAAAAAAATATTGGGCAGCAAAAATATATGAATTAGTAAGGTTAGCTTATAATAAACTGGAAATAAAATATTTGATTAAAACGCTATAGGGCTAAATAAAAAAAAGTATTGAAGTTTGATTAAAGTTAGTGATCATTTCAAAATGACAATAAAACAATAAGAAACAATGAAAATTAAAAAAAAATCTTCTAGGCTGCCAATTAACGGCGCTTATTATTTGATGTTTTTATTTTATATATCTATTTAAAAACGTATTGTTGTAATCTATGGTGTTCAGTCGTGTCTACTACATAAGTAATCTTGAATTTTATCCGGTTATATCGCTACAATACTTCAATAATTTACAGAGATATAAACATTAAGACTTTCGATTAGACATATAATGAACTGTGACGTCAAAGTGTAATACTAGTCATACAGGTAGTGTGCATAGTCGATAAACGTCTGCACAGCGAGTAATTTTTACGCTGTAATTTAACAAAAGAGTGAAACTGGAAGAGATATGTAGCTGCTGAATAATCTATCGATCTGAGTCACATATTTTTCATTTCTTTTTTGTTTTATTTTCCGGAGATTTTTTCCAGAAAACATAAAATAGTTAAATAAAATTAAGGGAATATTTATATTATAATAAGAAACAAAACAAACTTACCAGCGATTCCGACGATTTCAGTGACGACCTTGTCTTGCTCTTTCTCGTATGATGATTTTGTGTGAGTATACTCCTCTGTGATTTCTTCCAATTTATTAGTTTTGAACCTTACGCCGCCTTTAACAGCGTCTATTATCGTGTACTTTTTATTGCCTCGAAGTGCCTTTTCTTCTTTTAAAGTAACCCTATTAAATAAATTTCAAAACTTTTTATCTTGAAATAATAACAATTGAAGATTCTCACAATAAGTCCTTTCACGCTGAATATTAATTTTTTTTTTATTTTAAATTCTCTTATAAACGTTAAAAAAATAAATTTAGTCATTTGTATTCCCTTCGCCGTCGACATGTGAACCAAAATTCCATTCCATCGGTAAACCGTTAAAAAAAGCAGAACGCTAAAACCTGTGTCCGTCATTTCTCACGTGGAAAGTAGTACCGCTTATTCAATAAGGCTTATTGCATAAGCTATCTGCCAGTGAAAGTCCGGTCAAAAGTTTCAGAGCTCCGGAACAAACAGGCAGACAAAAAAAAGATTTCTGTATATGTACATATGTATTTAGTGAAAAGTGATTATTTTAATGTTACAAATAGACACTCCAATTTTATTTATTTGTATAGATGATGTATTACCTGAAATGGAAACCAGCTTGTGCGTTATATTCCAATTTGATAGTCTTCCCCGCGTCCATTCCTAAGTCTTTAGCAGCTTTGCTCAATTCCCTTTCAGCTGATAATTGGAATTGTTCCAATTGGACACTCAAGTTTTGCAGTAAATCGTCGAAAGAAGGCTTTACAAGATAATCGCCTAAAACCAGATATGTTGTTACAAAAAAATAACATCACTACATATTTTTATTTTTGATTTTAGAAGTTAAGAGATTCATCACAATATTCACAGTGAGTAGAGTTGAAAGGATCCCAAAGTAAACCTTTTTTAAAACACGAACTAAATCCACAAAAAAGAAAAAAAAGAAGTCCTTATAGATATAAGAACTTATTTTTTCACTTTTACCAATAACTTACTCTTATCGCAAAGGGACTAAGGGCGACTTTTTTGATGAATCAAAAACTGATTTGTATGTTGAAACTTCACCTCTGTCAACAGCATCCATATCCATAGTAGTTTCTATCATTTGCTGGAACTTATCTAGATCGTCATTCAATTCAGATATCGGTTCAGATAGAGAAGAATGCACCGTTGCGTTGTTTCCTTCCGCCAAACATTGTAGTAAGGCGGGTAGCCTTTTAATAGCCTTAAATCACAATAAAAATGATTCAATACTTTGTATTGGTAATAAGCACGAGTTCTATATATCATAAACTATCTAAAACTAATGTTGTTTTACTATTATGTCAATATATACGTTTTCTCACAATTACAAACTGTAAATCAAAGACAAGCGATACAAAATTGATTACTTTTTATAACTAAATATCACATAGTTTGATATTCACACTTTCTTTTTCTAATACTAGTAAAGGTTCCATTTTGCAAATGAGATGAAGCATTTCCATGATGACATATTCATTAAATATTAGGAGCGGTAGAATCTTGCAATATGATATTTAGTTTCATAACAGGAAGGTCTATTAAGCGGTAGCAAAATTAAGTTTTGATTTGTGCGACTGCTTTGATAACGATATTTAACGGTTTCCTAAATTTATCAAAACAGAATATTTTATAAATACAGTTATGGATAAATTGTTAAAACGCCCATATATAATTTCAAAACTGTTTACACCATAAATGAAATAGTATAATATAATACAACTAATTTACTTAATTCAACTATTTTTGATCATTGTAATTATATTTATTATAAGTGTGTAATTTTATATAAATAATAAGATTTTTTGCAGATTCCGTGGCTATTAGACTTGTCTATTTGTCTAACGACACGACATTTTTATTGTTTGAGTGATATTTATAAGATTTTGTCTAATTGATCATCATCATCATCATCATCAATCCTTTTTACGTCCCCACTGCAGGGGCTCGAGTCTTTCTTATGGATGGTTAAGGAGTATGGGTCATGACCCTCCACGCTGGGCCAATGCGGATTGGAGGATATTAACGACTGCAAATGCAGCCGGGAACAAAGGCTTAACGTGCCTTCCGAAGCACGGAGTAGCTCGAAATAATACCTTGTTGGTCACCCATCCCGTGACCGACCCTTGCGAAAGATGCTTAACAACAACGATCGTGGGCCGCGGCGATATCCACTACGCCACCGAGCTAATTAAGTTTGTCTAATTACTGACTTGATAAATCCTATAGCAGTCATGTAGATTAGCCTTCTTTCTAGTAAGTCTTCTCGCCAGTGCTTGCAGATCAGGTATCCTACGTAAATGGTCGTCGTGCAGTTGTAATCTTAACTGAGAACTGTTGACCAACAGTTCTACAATGTCGAGGCGCTCGTTGATTAGATTTATATCTCTAAGCGGCTGACGTAACCACTGGGCAAGGAGACTGAAAAAAATAGCATGTAGCGTTTATAAATGGTAGAAAATTGGAAATATCAGAATTAATGACACTAGATACTACAATAAATATTACGCCTGAATATTTAAATATACAGAGAATATAAATTTCTGCAAAAATAACAATATCCAATATACTCGTAACATATCATATTAGTTATTATCATCTACAAATACCATCATAAAGTAGCTGAACGCACGTCAGCCAACTAATTCACTGTCAACTCACTGTGCGCACCACAGAAATATATCTAGTTAGAAGGAAAAAGTGTACGTACTTCGCGTGCCGAAACGACGTCTAGACAGCTTCATTGCTCGCCGCGAGGCTCAGTCCACTTTCGATCGCAATCGGTGTTGGACGAAATTTAAAATGATGCGTTGTTCGATAATTACCTGCTCAAACACCACCAATATGGTTGGATCTTATAGTCGAGGTATTTCCTTCCATCGGTAAGTAACTATTTACCTTGATATATCTATTTTGAATTAAAAATCATTAGTTTTGTTGCTCCGTATTATTTTTATCAAAACGGTCATGTGTCTAGTAATAGCTTTCCATTGCGGCTTTAATTTGACAGTCCAAATTTGCTGTGCTTGTAAAACCATCGATGTATAATTCAAGGTCAATTTGTTGGAGGCCAAAAATGGAGAATAGTGCTGTGCAATGCGATTTTTTTACCCGATTAAAAAAATATCGTTTTTGAAAGCAGAAGAAAGGATAATTAATTTTATATTGAATTATACTGTAATTTTTGTTTTAGTTTTCCGTATGATCCTAATATTAAAAATAAATGGATTGAAGCAACAGGACTCTAAGGCAAATAGTAGGTATACTTACTGGATATGGAAACTTTAACAAACACCTATATAACATGGGTTATTCTGACAGTCCTCTGAGCAGGGCGTGCATGGAGACTGAGGAGACAATCTCCTCAGTCTCCATTCCAGTATCACATAAGCGCTTGTGCACTCATGTGATACTGATATGCAGGAGTCTATTAAGACAAAAGGACTACATATCTATGAAGCCCAAGGATACTAGTGGAAGCATGCGGCAGAGTTCGAGATCTTACGGGCTTCCTGGAGGAGCTGGGGTGGCAGGACTAAAGCAACCCCGTGTCTGGAAAATAGGTACTGAGTATCGAGTTGCAGAAAAGCCCGCCGTGAAACATAACATAACAACACAGGACGTAAAAATGTGTAGCGTGTCGGGAGGGGGTAGCGGCTACTACAGTGTTTGCCCACAGAAAAATGCCGATTTCTATTCTATCGCATAAAATCTTTTTTGCGCCGATTCACTACATTACATACGTGCGTTCGTGGCATATACATAATATTTAAGCAAAATGGTAGTCTGTCTATGAAGTCATGAAAAAAATTGAGGGCGCTTCGATCGTGCACGTAGCAACCCTGTGTAGTGAGACAAATGATTTTGATAGTAGGATTTTTTTTTACTCTTATTACCCCAGAAAAGGTAAAGAAAGGCGTATAATTCGTAGACAATGAGTTTATTCTACATTGAAGATTACAATATAGTAATCGTAATTTTTGATAAATCTTTTTTTTTATAATTGCCAAGTTGTTTTCTCGTTTTACTGCAATGTGTGCTTGTGTTCGATTAAAGCCTGTTACTTTGACACTCCTTGTAAGAAAACCCAATATATTTCAGAATTTAACGCAGAACTTCTAGGCTACAATTAAAATCCAGATCGGTTTTGGTAATCAACTGATGTTTTCTTCATGTAGGTACCTCTTTTTTTCACAGAGTAAAAGAACTGAATCTTTTGTCGAAGTGCACAAATGTTGCAGTTAACCATTTATTTCTTAGGACGACTATCTATGTTTCCCAGGGGTTTCAAATATGCCACCATTTTTATAACCTTCATCTACAATACGTAGCACTATATTCTCTGATTTTCCTGAAAGTAAGTTTTAAAAATGTAATACCTATAGGTATTTGGCAAAAAGAATGGAATCGCCACAATGATCAAATTAATGCTATAATTTTAGTAATAGAAAGCACAAACTTTTTATTGGCGTACATAGGTAAAAATCGTACATTCCTAAAAGGTATATTTTTTATTCAGATTAAAATCAATGATAAATTTGATTATCCAAAAGTATTGAAAGTTCGGACCGCACTACAATATAGCCTTCTAACATTTTCAATCTAACTTATAAATGCATAATGTAATCAATACTTCTTTTAGACTTAAATTCATATATTTAGTAAATTTGAAACTTCTGGTAACCAAAACTCAATCAGTAACACGATTACTGCCGTTCGAGCTTAAACATTCTACAAATATGATAAAATGTGTCCAGCTTCTTGTTCCAATAAACATCACTGAAAAACTTTATAAATAATATCCTGAGCTTCACTCTGATTAATTCTCTTCATTTTTAACACTTTTCGACGGAGTTTAGAAGAAGTACCTTCAGTTTAATCAAAACAAATCAAAAATGCAGAAAATCGAGCTAAAAAATCAAGTTGTTGACAGTCGATGTACTTTGATTCAGTGTTGTGATACTTGTGTCTAATGTTAGTTCCTCAAACATTCTTTTCATGACTTTAAAGACAGACTGTACACGTTGGTCTCCGTCGATCGATATCGTTTTTCAATCGATAAGAATCGGTATGCCGTTTCAAATACAACATGTATTCGATGCAAGTGAAATTATGTCTTCCATCACTAAATTAAGATCGTGACGTCATGATACCTACACAAAATGTGGCACGCTCGGTCTCCATATAAATCGACGAACATGTTCCTTCTAACTAGATTTATTTCTGTGGTGCGCACCGATATTTATTGGCAGGATTAGAATTTAAATAAAAATATGTATTGTAGTGGGTGATTTTATATGAACGACTTAAAAACGATTTGTAATTGATACAGATACAGGACTGATCATACAGGTAATGCAAAATTGCTTGTTCGCAACTGGGTATTAATGCTCCGTGTGATCCAATATTGAATAGTAACGTACACAACCATTAAGCGAGTGGGTTAAGCTTTAACTTTCATAATAAATTCTTAATACAATTATACAAAGACCACATAACTGCGATTCAGACGGCCACAGCGCCATCTATCAAAAGCAGAGTAAGTAATGTATTAGACTGCAATTGTTTTAGTATGTTTATTATGATTTCGAAGTTTGGCGCTATAATAGTTAATAACATCATAAAATGGAATCATCATAATCATAAGATCGAAAAATGGACAGACGTCATGTTGAACGGTCCAAATGTCATAAAAATTCAACTAGAAAACTAGGCATGCAATTGAATGGCGCCATCCAATCAAATTTATTGTAACCTAGCTTGTTCCATAATAAGCCGTAGGGGTTTCAAACCTAATTTACACTTTACCGTATAGTATTATATTTGTGATGTAATACCGTTTTCCTTGCTGTGTGCGACATCTATCGAGCAATCCGAGTAAACTCCTAGAAGGCGCATGTGAAGAATCTCCCAACTCGGGGAAAACATTTAATGCTGATAAAGCAGCCGCGTCTAAATGGAGAAAGCAATCCGCCTGGATCGTCGAAATACGAAACCTAAAATTAAAGATAACTCTTACTTAGTCTTAACTCTTATTAACAAATGTCATAAATATTTAATTATAAGTATTTCGTCACTATGTATTTTTACTATTTCTAAATTCTGTTCAAAAGAGTTACATTAATCCTACCAAGAAGGAAGAGAATTTTGGCTTTGACTTTTGATGGCAATAGCAACCGACAAATCCTAGGAGAGGCAAAGTGAGGAGCGAGAGAATGGTATAGCCTTTCTACTGATCAGTCTGCGAGCCTAGTGTATTGATCAGTGTCTAGTTAAGTAACAATATTTGATTTGATTCTAGAAGCGGATCATTGCAGTAAACGAAAATATTTTTTTTTTCGGGTAGTATTTAATATACTTTTAACGATAATCACACTTTTAAGCTTATTATATTTATAATGTTGCTCAAATTAATTATGAAAATCCCAAATATTTTATACTTATTGTCACGAGACCACAAACGTCACGAGACCACAAACAGCGCGTGACGTCGCGCCCCGCTACTCATATAAGATTATAGAGAATTAAACCCAATGCATACATACTACGATATTAGTTATAAAGTTATACGTCATAGCGACGCAATCAGTGTTTTCGCGGGAAATTTTGAATATAAAGTTTATTTTAAGATTTTAACTATATAAATATATATATATATTTAGAAATATTTCATGAATATCTATAAAACTACGAAAAAATATTTAAAAAGTTGTCTATATTGTACCGGATATATAATTTGTTACTGTCACTGTTAAGCACCGAACTGTCAATATTGTTTTTTGTAGCAGTTTATATATTTCGCGACGAACACAAGTATAATCTATACATAGTAACAAACTCGCTTTCCGCTGTCTGTGCGCTGCCATCTCTTAAACACCACAACGGATTTTAATGCGGTTTTCATCACAGTGATTCAAGATTATATAAAATTAAGCTTTATATATTATAGATAGATAGATAGATACAGAACCACGCGGGCGAATCCCTGGAGGAAGCCTAGTGAACTATATATTATATACTTGCCTTCCGAAATTGGTATTGTCATTCAACAAAGAAGTATATTTCACTGCAGCAGCTAAACTCGTCATGGCGTGTTCCTTTCTAGTCTCAGGGAAAGCGTTCGCGTCTTGCTGTTGGTTTTCCTTGAACTTTAACAGTCTGTTTAAGTCTTGATGCAAACCTTCCGTGGAAAAATCAGCTTTCTTCAATTTTGTTACAGTCACACCGGCTCTCGCCATTACTTGTTTTAAAGCTTTGTACTGAAAAATAATATGTATCTCCATAGATATACATACATAAAATACAATAATGCTTGCAATATTTATTCTTATAACGATTTAAACTCAAGATAAGTATTAAAGGCGGAGTATTAAGGAGAGCAGAGAGTCTATTAATTTATATAAAATTCATAATAATTAAACAGAGCGAAAGATTTTTTTTAAAATTAAAGAACTGAATGAAATATGATTCTTTAAAAGTATTGAAGAGAAGTTGGAGTGGGAACGCTTTCTGTCCTTCTCGTTCTCGTGGTTTATTTCTCGTGGTTTATAACTCATGATGTTATATTAACTCATAAGTGGGTATACCTATTTCTATGTTTCTAATAAAGAAGTGGACAATATGTGAAAATTTATTTTAAATTAATTATCAGGATACCCATAATTTTCGTGTATTATTTTTGTATGTAATAGAATAAAACATGATTTATCAGTTACATTTATATTAGACGCAAAAACGCGGCAATTTGATCTGTGACGTCACTATTCCTTATGAACAGCCATAATGACAGCTAGCTGGGCATTTCGATTCTCTTTAAAAATATAACTAATTGTAATTATAAATAAGTTTGTTAAATTAATTGTTGGGGCCATTTGCAGCTTACATTTTATAGGTATGCATGTCGGTTACCAACCTTCAATGAAGGCAGCACGTTGTCTTTGTTATTAATCATTAAGTTATTCACATGTAGTGAGTGACCTTGTTGGTTATTCAAATAAATAAATCAATGAATCGATTCATTTCCAACAGAATTTGGACTATTAAACTAATATTTTTGTATTATTATTTGTTTGTGTTAAATTATCATTAATAATATTAACATATAGTTTTTAAAAATGCTGATATTTTATCGAGCGTACCTATTATCGATATTGTCATTCTGTGCTACCATTTTCAACGTTATGGTTTTGCTAGTGTAGTCGTTTGCGGTCACGTGACTCACAGCTTAAAAAATTACACAACTTTAAAAATATATGTACATACATCAGAAAGTTTAACGTGCTCTGTCCAATTCTACAGCATTTAAAATATGTAAGTTATAGCAGGAGTGGAGTATTAAGTGGTGTAATGAGAATTGTAGTTTTAAACCGTACTCACATCTTCATTTTCAGTTTGTGGCACGAGACATTCGGAGGGCGCCATTTGTACTGTAATCGTTTCCAGTTCGGTCAATAGATCGTCATCGGTGAATTCCACTACTGAAATCTGATAATCACCAGGGACGATACAAGCTACACCTAGCAAGCGACCCTGTAATAGTAAAAGCAAAATAAATAGTAGCTGATTTTTAAAAAGTTTTAATTAAATTGACAAAAGGAAATCAACCAATAAAAAATATCTATTATAATTTGAATTTCCGCAATTAATTTTGATCTTTACCGATAATTTATTAAGGTTTAAAATCCGAAGAGGGAATATGACAGTTTTGTATAATTTGAAGTGCTATTGACTGCACAATTGTTTAGCATAACACGTAGATTATTCGTTAAATAAAACGAATTTTAAAATTTCATACATGTTAATTAATAAAAATTAATACGCATTATACCACATCATGGGCATTACTTAATTTATTTATTGACCCTACCAGGAATCAAACCCCAAATATCAGAAAAAGATAGCGACACCTTAAAACCGACGTATAAGCTACGGAGATAAGGAGTGAGGTATTGCAGACGATAGTAAACTATATTTAATTATATTCTATATTCGGTGTCAATAAATATATTTTCAGGAATTCTAAATACGACTAGATGTGAAAATCTCTTTTCAATCTCAAAGGAAATCAGTCGGAGTTCGAATTTCGGCTCCTGCGCATGGTTGTCGTCAACAGTTCATGACAATCAACAGCGCGTTAAAATATTTAAATCAGACATTAAGAATTAAGCACAACATAGGAATCGGGTTATTTTTTAATTTTGTGGAAATCTGCCTGTAATGTACTGTGGATAAAACTTTTCATTTAGGTACTATTGTAGTTACAATATAATAGTAGAAGAATACATTTAAGATTTTCCTTATAGAGTTCAAACGAAAGTTATAATGTTCACGATAAAATTATCAAGGATTCCTAGAAGACCTGTTTACATTTTATTAAATGGTGTCAACTTGACGCAACTAATACTTATAAAAATTAATAAATTGAACACTAAACATTTTATTCTAGATAGATCGCTACAATACAATACAATATAACTATAGAACTATTACTACTATAAATTACTTCACAGCGTTATGTTAAAACTGTCAAACGGTACTTCTAATAAATGACGTATGACATCGGCAAATTCGTACAATCCGTTACGTGCCGTGTAGCCGATGTATGTGGACGGTCACTTTTGATATCCAATCTAGCTACTTAATATTACTCATGATAAGAGCAATTATAATATATGTTGTGTAGACTAATAAACTGTTGCCCATTAGGACTAATGTGGATAACCTTTATTCAGAGGTTAGTTTATTTCTCGTGTACTTAACTGTACGAAGAGAGAGTATTAGCACGTGATATGAGAATTACAATATCTAAACATAGATAGAAACCTCAATAACAGCTTCGACATTACTAACAACAAGTTCATAAATAAAGACTACAAGCATCGTAGAGATTCGCAGGGTCAAATATAGATAATATTTGACGTAACATAAAATAGCTAAATTATAGAAAAGAACCTACGAAACCTGCCGCAGTGTCAAGTGACATTTCAGAGACATCAGCTATAATAGCGCCGCTATCGGTTTATTCACTAATTATATCCCGCCCCAGTGCCGGCCGGGTTCAATGAAAAATGTCAGAAATAAAAAAGAATTGCAACAAAATCAAATACTAAAGTACGCCGATAAAGGTGTGTAATTTTGCTAATGACAAAAAAAAATTCTGCTTAGGTACTGCTGGTGTGAAAACTTTATACTTTTGAATACTGCGGACAAGGACTCATGTTCAAAAACAAAAGTATTTTCTTATATAGATATTGCATTTTTGAGTTACAAATAATAGTGGCGTAGACTTTCTTTATATTTTTATTTTATTATACATGAAATATATCTAAAAAAAAAATTAATTCATATAATAAGTTAAAATTTAAGAATATATTTATGTTAAAAATCTCCCGCGAAAACGCCACTTTTTTCATGGCGTCGTTATAACGTCATGGTCCTCTGAAACTAATATCGCACTATGTATACATAGGTACAATTCTCTATGTTCTGATATAAGTAATAGGAGCGTGACGTTACACACTGTTTAAGGTCACGTGACAACGAGTATCAAAATATTTGATTTTTCATAATTAATTTAAGCAATATTTTAAACATACTAAGTACAAATATGTGAATATTAGTAATAATATATTTAACACGACCAGAAAATAATATGTATTTATTTTCGTTTACTGTCTACACCCCTATTAGAGCAATCGTAATGTGTTTGCCATGCCATGCCGCCCCCATATACGAGCGCCCCAGGCAGTTACCTAGTTTTTATTTTTTTGCGTAATCAATAAATTACAGCGATACAATGAGTTAACATGTCACGTTATCTGACTGACAGACTACTTTTTTACTCAGCCATTTTTTTAATCATCCCTATTTCCATAAATTGCGTAATGATGCAATCACACAGTTTCTATTGTTGTGGAGCAAAAGCAATATATTTTGTGCTCCATGGCGAAGTATTTGAATTTCCTCTTTCGCCTTTCGCAAGTTCCGGTCATAGGATGGGTGACCAAAATTTATTGCCTTCAGCTCTTCCGTGAAAGGCACGTTGATCGCGGTAACATCAGCAGTCGTTACCCACCAATCCGTAATGAATCTACATGGCGAGTCACAGTCCATCCTCCTTATTTCGATTCGTTTTCATCCAAAAGGAAGGCCTATGATCTTAAGTGCGTATATTATTAGTCTGGTGGAGAACTTAATAAGCCAAGGGGCAGATTAACATAATAAGGCAGCTTCTTAGTACAAGCCATTTTTCAAAATTTGAAATTTTCAGAGCCGCAATTAATTTCGTATTTAAAAGGTTATATTATTCTTAACTTGGACGGAAATAAAATTTGTTACAACGTTACACTTACTCATTATTTTTAATGTCAGTAATATAAAAGACATTTTGAAATACATCTTAAACTGCGAACTAATTTGGATAACGTTACTTAACCCAGCAAAACATAAAATCAACAGCTTATCCAAAACCAAAATTAAGGTAAATATATTAAAACTTGTATTAGTTTTCATGTCCGATTGGGACAAGTTACTATTGTTATCGAAGTGCTTAGTGTAAGTTTTTGACGTTTACGTTCACCCTTGATTGTGAGCGCGTTAAGATTTTAGTATGTAAACCGGCACAGCGCCCCTAGCGACAACTATCAAGAACTAATAATCTTCATACAAATTCTTATCTCACTCACTAGTGAACGCGTGAACTCATTACTCTGAATCTAACTTGTATGAAGCTCCAACTGATTGTTCAAATAATTTAAATATGCACTTACTTTGCTAACCGCATCAGTCTTAATGTTTACCGCCATCAGACAAGGCGAGCTCTCATCAGATGAGCCCAACCCTTCGCCTAGCACATCCTCCAGCTGCGACAGACATCCCGGGGAACCTTTGTATTTGAGTGACCACTCGCTGTTTTTCACTGATCCCTCGGCAACGTATATTTCTACTCGGTAACGCCTCACCTTAAATATATAACAAAATCAAATCTAATATCTTGTAACAACGTCAAAGTGGGAAGCAATGCCATCGGTTCACAAATCTACGTCGAGATCTTGTACTGAGAAGAAGCGGCAAGAAACTCAGCAATGGTTGCTTTTATTATCCCTGTTTTATTTTATACAGAGAAGTCAGATTGAAAAATGACTTCATAAAAACCATGAATTCTCTTTTTTTATATACCTTTATGGTAAAAAAAAAATAAAGAATTTTTATGCAAGTGAGATTAAAAAGTAAAAATTCATTTATATACAACACGCATAATATAGAAAATGGACCCAATTAGTTAGTATACATAGAGAAGACTGGCACACTGGCAGTAGCAGTCGTTCTCAAGTATGACGAATGAGCCAGCATTTGTATAGTTCTACCATATTTTAGGGAACGTAACGACAATAATTATTATTATGTTTATAATAATGATGATAAGTCATAATGATATCAAGGCTTCAACGATGCCGTAATAGTTTAATCAGATATTCAATCCAAATTTTGAATACCGTATTATATTATGAGTCCATGTTATGGTATTTTGTTCAAGAATTAAATAATTTCAACAATAAACATGTGGCCTGAAAAAAACTTTTGTCGTGTTTTGCGGTCAATGCTAAAGATACATATGTATCTGCTTATGACGTAGTTATATGTAATCGTACTTCCCAAAAGCAGACTTTCTAAGAAATATATAACTTTTATTCAATGACTCATTTCTTAGGAGTTTTTATTTTGTTTGTTTTGCCCAAAGGTTGTAAATATCTTCGTATATGATCTTCGGTTTCGAATAGTATTTTTAATAGCAACCAATCAAAACTTGAACCAATAGCTGATACAGTGGATTATCCTCAAAGGCAAAACGAGCACGTACCCTTAAGCAACTTTGGTACATATGTTACCTACTGTTATTCCGAATGATACACTTGCATGATGAAAACGTATTCAAAGAAATGTTAAAAAATGTGAAGATATATGATTTAACAGGAACGTGCTTCATTGGTTTGGACATGCGGAAAGACTAACAAAATTATAGAAATACTCGCAAGTGGAAGTATGTTAGGGAGACCAATATTTCTTTATTTGGGTATTATACAGATGTGGGAAATGAAAAATATCCCATTTTCAGCTGTGTCTGCAATTGTCTAATCTTTTACTCATAATTTATAATACCTTATTAGAGGCAGCTTGCCAAAACTGTTCTTGTCTACGTTCACTGAATGAGAATCAAAGCCGTTGCCATTGAGGGCAGCAGCTTTACCACGTTACTACACTTAAGTACTTCGATTTCCGTGAAATTTAATACTGAGTGCTTTTGATTCAACCCGGTTTACTAATCGAATACATTGTAACAATATACCTAGTATTGAACGTTGAGCGCATTTTGATAGTCAGTAAGTTACGCGCAGATTCCGTCATCAACCGATTCAACATAATTTAGTCTAATACTGATGTCAACAATTTATTTATTATTTTTCTATATATATATATATATATGAGGAAATAACCTTAACACTGGCATAAATATAATTATCTTAGTATATTAGATAGATTACTATGATCGTATTTGTTGGGAATGAGAATCTTCAATGATAAGCAAAACGATTAATTAGGAGGTCACCAGACTATATCTATCACTATGAATAAGTATTATTTATAGATGGGTCGGTTCGTAAAATATATAATCTGTTAAGTAACTATTTCCAAACAGCTGATTTTATTTACAAAAACACTAAAGATCTGCCTGCGTAGGTAGTGGGCTGAATGTTTTGCGTTACTTTGGCATGTAAGCGCATCGCTATCTTTTTAATTAACTCAGGGGAGATGCACTTTATGTCTCTTAAGCAAGATTTTCCAGACAACACAACTGGCTCTATTCGGCGAGGTCGAAGCGTAGTTGGCCCACGTGATCAAACAGCCTGCAGACAAACCTTCATGTGGGGAGGATACCGGAGTCGACTCGGAAGGCGTTGGACCATCCCATACCTACTTACGCTAATCTCAGTCGACAAAAGTTCATTTATTATAAATTCGATTATATAATCTATTCAAAAGAAGAGTGAACAATAACTTTAACGAGAAAAATACTAATGAACGTGGATAGTAAAATCCTTATCTTTCGTGGGTCAAGATTTGACCGCTGTTTTGTCATTTGGATAAAATTATAATAGAGATGCATAAAGCAGATTTTATAAATCTCTTTTAGTATTAAATGTTTACTCGAATGTGACGTGAAACATCTAATAAATTTCTATCACTATTAAAAGTGACCAAAGTCGCGGTAAAAGTAAGAAATAATCCCTTTTTTACCATTAGACACAATTTCTGGCATAAATTTCCGAAAATAACGTAGCATAACTATATTGCTGTTTGATCGCAACATTTAAGTTTAGATAAAGATGCACAACTGCTTTGATCCTACATTTGTGCTGACCAGTAGTACTACAATTTGCGTGAATTCTGTGAAATTCTTATACTTTGAATGTTAAGTGGCATAAGTGTTTCTTTCTATAGATATTGTTTGACTAAGAAATAGCACCTACCTACTTTTACAAAGAATCGATCAATCGGTTAGGATAGGTTGAAACAGTGACCTAGACCTTAAAGCTATACCCAAGTTAAAACATTTACGCGCATTATCCATAAATGAAACAACTTTTCAACGGTTCCGAATACATCCGAATTTTAACAGAGATAAAGGTTGTATATACCACCGGCTTGGGATCCAGTAATTAGTCAAGTAAAATCTCATTCCAGATCACACATTGTAAAACCAAAAAATACAGATAGTTCATTTTGTGAATATTAAATCAAAGAGAGCACTTTTATTGTCAGAGTTTGTTTCGCCAGTTCTTCTCAGACAAGATTCCCTTTGGAACTGGTGGTAGATTACGGTAGCCAGGGGAAAATACAAGTCAAATGTATTTTTTAAATAATTTAATTTAATAAATGTAAACTTTGCCATTTTTTTGTATAGTAAATGTCTCTAATAGTATTTGGTTTGAAGGTAGCTATAATCTTAAAGAAGAAGAGAATCAATACCTTAGTGTTATGTTAAGACGGAACATGTAAGGGTCCGAAACGTCAATAAAACTAAATACAAACGCGATGTTTCATTTAATTATTATGCTACGTCATCATACCTTTAAATAAGCAAAGAATCTGAATATTATTTTATTTTATTACTACCGACAAAATTAATAATTGACGACGAGTGTAATTTTTCGACTGAACGACCTTAATTATTGAGTGATGAATTTAAATTTCATTTTCGCTTTTATTATATCGTGCGGTAATTTTTAATAATAACTGGTAAATATCAAACAGGTACAATACAGGTGCACAATAATATAATTTCCAATTACCGTAACATGTATATTTTAAGATGATGCAAAAATTCTATCGGTTTACGAAAACATATAGACATTGCTTTTTATATTGTTTTCCAAAAACAAAATACAAAAATTGCTTATATAAAAAAACACTTACCAAGAGTAATTTTTTAATGAGAATCTCGAAGTTTCCTTTGGAAAGCACTAGGTAATCCAGCTTGTTGGATTCTATGCCCATCCTTTTGATGTTTGAAATTGATGAGAAAACTTCTCTAGCAGCGGTGTGAGCGTCGACGCCATGCACACTGTAGTAGTCATTACGATCGAAGATTCGGACGGTGGTCGGTGGTTTCTAGGAAGAATATTCCGATACAAAAATTATTATAATGCCCGAGAGTAATTATCCGAATAAAGAAAAAGAATGGAACTTTAGAGGAGAATTATTTTTATTTATAGGAAATTAGTCAAAAGTTATGAAAGTCAAGGAAGCGATAAACATGTGCAAGGACCGTGTCTTATGGCGCTAGATACACAAAATTTCTGTTGTTGTAAAGAATGTATTTAAGTTTAAAAATAAACAGGTAAGTAAGTGATAAATGATATAATAACAATACAAAACATATATGTATACAAATACATCAGAGGCACACTGTGCACTAGAAAACTGTTTTTGAAGATTCAATTGTATTATTGTTATATTTTTACAAAACATATTGGATATATTAATTAAAATACGTCTTACAAAGTACGAGTATCATATAATAACTACAGATATTTATTTAAAAAAAATTAAATAACTCTAATTCATATATTTATATTTGCATATCCTGTACCAATCTAGGTAACAAAAGTATATTTCCAGAATATTTTAATATTATAATTAAATGAAAACGTGCTCGTTTTAAATTAATAAAAAAACATTATAAGGAAAATCGCATAATTAACACACCATTTTGCAAACGACATATTTAAAAGAAATACGGTCAAGGTATATCAGTTACATACTAATAATAAATAATAATGTAGGACTGGGTGATAATGATCTGAATAAAATAATTGCAAAAAAAACATAATGGAACAAAACAAACCATTTGTGTTAATTATTACATTTCAACTCTTCATAATCAAAGTAAGTAAAAAAAAACTAAAAAGAAAAAAACAAGCCCAGTAGTCTAGAATTCTGTTAAGTAATACTAAATAACTACACAATTGAAATAGTTTTTTGAAATACCTATTCAACGACACCCCACTTGACATAGTTCGTCGATTTTTTTTTTCATTTTTACAATATGGCGTCTGGTTGTCGCTGTGGAGAATTTTGATTACTGTCTTGTCTTTGTGACACTCGCAAGGTTAAGACGAATCGATTGACGTAAGAATCATCAATATCGGCCTACGCATTTGGTCTCTAGAACGCCACATAGAAACAAACATACATACATATAAACACATTACCCTCCTTTGCGTCGCGCAGTCGGGTAAATATCGTAGGTACTTCGTTTCGCTTTGCCAAACTTTTGCTTCACAATAAAAAATACGGAAGTAGTTACTTAAATGCGGCTTTTATGTTTATGTAAATCAAAACTATATAAAAAGTAAGGAGTATACTGTTATTATAGTGTAGAGTTTTACATTGTTTAAGCTGGAATCGAACAAAAATATTGATGATCTCTAACCTTGTTCTCGGTACACTACGCCTACGTTTTACGAAAATAAGTCATAACAACACTACACAATACGAATTAAATATTAAACTTGCTTAATTCATACTTTTCGACAACGACTAGGTCATCTAATGAAGTCATAATCTTGAGTCACATAACGCAGGTGTAACTTTTAAAGCTGTGGACCAAGGATTGGACATTTGTCATGTTTTATTTGCTGTATTGACTCCTCGTAGTTCCGAGAATTAAATATCTTCCATGACCGGTCGAGGTTATCGACAGCTGATAGAATACTAAACGACAATAAATTGACATCTCGCGAATGACCAATGTCAGTAAGTGCGCGACTACTGTGGGGTGAATTTCAGTAATAAGTGTAACTATATTGTTTTTCAATACAAAAGGTAATGAATATTAAATAAATTTATAATATTAACACTACATTAATATAATTTATGAATAGCGGAGTCACAGTCACGAAAAGCATCGAGTTTAACATTAAGCTTGGTATACCTAAATAGAAGTCCATAGAACAGTTTTAAATCAGAGCAGTCGCCCGGATTGCGAACGATCGTGGGTTCGATTCCCATCTCAGGGTGCCAGGGACCAAGTGGATTTTTTAAGCATTTTGTATTAAGAATAATTTTCAGTACCTATGCCATTGTGAATGCAAAATTAATCAAAAATATAGTAAAGATTTAAGCTAATTTTATAAAGAATTAATCTTCATTTACAGGGAGCCACAAAGAAGATGAAGCGTTTAATACTAGGATTAGCCATGACTTCATTAGTCATGGCGAAGCCAGAACTATATAGAGAAAAAGAGGATTTTCAATATTCACGAAGCTCTTCGGATGAAGGAACTAAATCAGGCTATTACGATGCCCAAAGGGGCAACATGGGAGGCAACTATGAGAAGGCTCACAACATGGATACATTAGCACAGCATCAAATGGGTGGTTTAGTTAAACAAGTGGATGGAGAATTAGGAGATGGGTCAAACACCAGAACTGGAAGTGTTTTCAGTTCCGCAAATTCCCGGGGTATTTATGGGTCAGGACACTACGATTTGAGTAATTTGGCAGGCCGCAATTTTCAGGAAGGCGTGTCTTATGGAGACTCACAACATGCCTCTTCATCGAACAGTGCATATACAGTGCATTCATCATCTCATAATAACGAGAGACACAGCAGCAGTGGTCACACTGGATATCAAGCCAGTAATGCACAAGAAACTCAAAATTTGTATGATGCTAAACAATATGAACGGGGAATGCCAACTGGACACAGTTCAATGCATCTTTCCCAATCTGGTTATAATGGACAAAACTTATACGGACAACGAGTATATACAGATAACTTGGCTTCTTCAAATACAGATTCTAACACTCATCACAGACTCATAAGCACAGTACCAGTGAAAATTATAGTAAGGCCTGGACAAAGCATTGCTGTACCAATAGCAACCCAAACACATAGTGGATTACCAATAGCAACCAATACTCATAGTGCTTCTTTTTATGATCAAAATGCTGTAAATAATGAAGCTGAAGTTTCAAGTACCAATATTCATCAACAAGCTTTACAACCCACTAATACTGGTAAGCATTACGAATCTTCTTATAGATATCATAAAGAATGGGAAAAACATGATACCCGACCTGCAGTTATACCATTAGCTATACCAACATTAGCACCGATCTCCAATAGTGAATTATATGATGATTCTTATGCACAACGTGGTACGCAGCATAGTGAGGCTAGTAATAGATACGAGCAGAATAGTGATTATAACTCTGCGTCTAGTCAATCACGATATCAAACTGATTTTAATGCTCGACATCAAAGTTTGGGATCATCAAATTCTCACATTCAAAGCGGTACCAATTCCAATTTTAACTCTCAATCTGCTAACCTTATCGGAATAGAAAGTTCGAAGCCTAAAAGTTATCAATCATCGTATTCTTATCATAAGTCATGGGAGAGACAAGGAGATCCGTACATAATAAAACCAGCATCTAACGGCGTGTATGAAGGTCAAACATCTGGTAGATTAACTGACATTACTGCAGCTCAAAACGGTTACTCTTCTTATAATTACGGGTCCAGGCGAACGCAAAGTCAACAAAGATATACGCAAAATAATTGTATGGTAGAATGTGAACCGAGTCACGACAGAGTTGTGAGGTCGTACAATTCCAATTATGATGATCAATTTCAACAGCAAAGTCAAAATACAGAAGATTTCGGTCAACAATCGCAAAATCAATGGGCCGACTTGACAGAACTCGGACAACAAACGCAAGCACAGTTGGTACAGACTGACAATTTTGGACAAACGCAAAACAAAGATAATTTAGAAGATTTTGGTCAACAAACACAAGACACATGGGATCAATCAGAAAGTAGACCTGAGCACTTTGAAAATTTTGGACAACAAACACAAAACAAAGACAATTTAGAAAATTTTGGTCAACAGACACAAAACACATGGGGTCAAACAGAAAGTAGACCAGAGCACCTCGAAAATTTTGGACAACATGCACAAAACAAGGATGATTTAGAAGATTTTGGTCAACAAACGCAAGACGCATGGGGTCAAACGGAAATTAGTGACCAACAAATGGAAAGAAAGCAAGAGCGTATTGAAAATCTCGGACAACAAACGCAAAATAAGGACAATTCAGAAGATTTAGGTCAACAGACACAAGACACTTGGAGTCAAATTGAAAATCTCGGGCAACAGACACAAACCTTGTGGAACTCAGATAGTACCGGGCAAGAAACGGAAAATCAATGGGGGCAATTAGATGATCGTGGACAGCAAACACAACATGATCTGTATACCGCAGGACAACAATCGCAAAGTAAGTCAAGCATCTAATCTTCGAGTCTCGCTACACTTTTTAATAAGCATTTAATAATGGAACTAGAAATAAGCATTCTATTATTTAGTGAACATCGGGTATATTATCATGTTTAATTTTGCCCATATAATGTCATTTTTTATTCATAAATTACGACGTAAAGTAAGCTTCAAACGATTTTATGCAGAATTTATACTGCGATTTAATTTTATTACATAATTTTAGCAAACAAATATTCATTTTATCTTATTTTATGTCAGTACGTATTGGAGGAAAGGATTTTTTAATAAATCAATTTATTTTTGTATGCTTTAGTGGATTATGGCCAGCAAACACAAGACATATGGGGAAAAATTGTCAAAAATGAACAATCTAAGAAATTTGAATCCAATCAACAAACAGTAAATAAGTGGTATCCTATAAATACACAAAATGTCGAACAGCCTCAGGCATCTACTGAAAAAAATGGTTCTAATTTAGATAACTTTAGCAATTCAGAACAAACAGAACAAGACAAATCCATGGAGCATTCTTTTCAATCAAATGATATGACTCAACAGACCTCAGGAATTTGGGACAAAATATATAATCAACATCAGTCATTCGAAACAAATAATGGAGCCCCTGAATTTCATCCAAACCAACCGCAAAACACCGGCGGTTTAAGTAACTTGTGGGGTAAATTAGACAATTTAGATGAAGGATATACGCAACATACTACAAACAATGAAAATAGCTATTTTTCACAAAGCTCAAGTTCACAACAATTCCACCAAAATTGGCATAAACAAGAGATTTACCAACATTCCAATAGTGATAAAGACTTTAATGAAAAACCATTCAATAATGCTGAGTTTGAATCAAATCCTCTCATCAAGCAGGAGAATGGCACTTTAACGACGTTTGACATTGGAAGTAATAAAATGAAAACAACTACTGCAATAAATAACGCTTATAAAAGTAGTACAGCAAAGACTTTTGACAACAACAACAAAGATATTACAACTACTACAGAAAAAGAAACAAATACACATGTATTTCGCCCTATAGATATAGGCCGTGGAGATATAGGACCTGAAGAATCGACAACCGATAAGGAAATTATTATCAGTCACACTACTGATAATAACTACCCTATTGATGAGCAAATTTCTGTAGTCAGTGATATTAACAAAGAGAAAATCACTAAAGAAATCGAAGATTTAACTAAAGAAAATAGCCATTACGTAGAAAAATATTCTGTTTTTACTGGCAATATAAATAAGCATGAGACTGAAGGCGGTAAGCCTATAGATGTAGAAGAAATGTCACCTGAACTTAATAAACACAACATAAACACAGAACTTATTGATCAGCAGAATACACAAACAGAATTTATAGATCAACAAAATACACAACAAGAACTACAAACATTTGAACAGAACTTCAAACAACAGAACCAACATTTCATTGAATCTATGCAACATTTTGAGACTCAGAACAATGAACAGTCTTCTAACTTTAATAAACAGAACAATGACTTTGATCAAAAACTCAATTTGAATTTAGAATCACAAAATACAGAACAACAATCTGTTGATGAATTTAACCAGCAAAGTCAACAATCAGTTCAGAATTTTGATCAAGAATTTGTGGACTTCAGTCAACAAGATCAAAAAACACAAAAAAATAATAAGGATTCAGAAATAGAGGAGTTAATACCAGAACCGGTAAATTTCCATGAACAACAATTAGAGGTGAGAAAAAAGGGATTGAATAATAGAGAACAAGATCTCGAACAGGCAGGTCAAAACACATATAATCACGACTACAGTGTGATTGGCATGGCTGATCTAAAGGAACAAGAAATGCCAAAAAGTGTGGTAGCTGAGCCTACTTCTACAGAGATTGTAACAGAAAAAACGGGATTCTGGAAGTCTGTAGGTAACAAGTTCACAAATGCCAAAAATAAAGTAGCATCGTGGTTCGGAAGTTGAATAATGTATAGTTATTAATAATAATAAATGAAGACATAGCTGTGATTTTTAAGTTATATTTATATGAGTGTGTAACTAGTAAAATAATAAATTGTGTGTAAGAGTGAATAATTAAATAGAAACACTTGATATGAGATTTTAGAATTAATAAATAAAAAAATGTCTTCCAAATGTGAATTTAGATAAATAAAATAAGTCTGTTACTTACATCAGGCAGTGAATTGAAGTATTTTATAAATGTTTGCTGCTGTACTGAATCTGAAATAAAGAAAATATATTTTTATTTTATGTCAACAGCACGTCAGTTTATAAAAATTTGTTAATTTTGTCCAATAAGAAATTGACATTATGTTGTACCAGATTTTGATGGCATAAAATAAAAAGAATAAATATCGATTTTCACATGGCAATATAAATTGTCAAAAGCCGATTTGATTTAGATCTGTAAGCGTAAAAGGCAGTTGTAATATTATTAGAAATTAGTAATAAAAATACGTAAAGTAAAGCTTCTTTTATTTATTCGTATTAGATTCTGGGTCAGGTAAAATATTATTGTGGTTGTTCTATCAGGTCGAGTGCTGTATATATAACATTAGATGTTGTTAATATAGGTACCTCGTGTGTTCATAAGTTTTGATACGAAATAAAATTTTCAATAACCATTAAATAAATAATAATCAACAATGAAAACATATATTTTAATAAAAATGATAGCCCTTGTTTTTAATACAGACCCTTAGACGATTTGGCCAGTCATCAATGGCGGCACGAATCTTTTCTAGCGGAATTCGCTTTACTTGTCAAACAAGGGTTCGCTTCAGTGACAGTGACAAGTTTGAATGGAATTTTCGGCAGGCCCTGAGCTCTAATTCAGTCCATAAACAATAATCCAGGTTGAGGACGGAGCTGGAGGAGGGCCACTCGTCCGCCGCGATGAAGGCCTGCACATCTACAAAACTTGGGTGCTATTTGCCCCGAGTCTTGCTGAAAAACTCAATCCTTATTCGAAATAACGTATCAGACAGGAGTTTCACCACGGGCTCTAAAATGTCAATTCTTGGTTTTCACCTTGAAACCTTGTTTGCAAAAATGGAGCGGAGCGACACCTTCATATGAAACTCCCCACCATACTAGCCGGATGATCCTTACTACTTTTAGCTTACTCTTTTCGACAGTAAAATTTTCTCGTTGGTGAAGAGTATCTTCTTGGCATCATGTCTCCTCAGCAGCAAGACCATATTTCAGTATTCTGTTCACTGAAACGCACGAAATATTACTCTGCAGAGCGATTTTCTTTTGAGTGCGACATGGATTTCGGTGAAATCACTCTCGGATGATTTTTTTTCACAGAGCGTGACTGACCACTCCTTTGGCGATTTTACAGAGAACTTGTCTCTTTGTACCGCTGTATTGTGTAATAGACGAAGTTACGGCTTACAGGAAACCTTTTCAGCTCGCGGAAAATCTGCATCGGTTTTTCCCGCCATGACAGTTGCTCGTAATTGTTTCGTTCCCTCCATCACGAGAAACTATTAACAAATGAATTTTTTCAGTAAAAAGTTTGTCTCAAAACTTATGAACACACGAGGTAGAGTGTACAGGTGTATATTTGTGTATTATAATTATACTAGCTGACCCGGCGAACTTCGTACCGTCTTATACCTGCTTTTTATAAATCTTATATACAAACCGTGTCATGAATAATAGAAAAAAAAAATATGACAATGAACACAAAAAATAGAATCATCCAATTTGGTGCAGTCGGAACTGGAATTCTGAAGTTATGCGCGTACATACGTTTCGGCGATTCATTTTTATTTATCGATATTTAATAGCTCGCTTTTATTTTTCGATAACTCATTAGTTATGTTTTTTTTTTATATAGTGTAAAAGGCAAGTTTGATCTACATTACATATATAACGTATCTAATTTATTTATTTGAATAAGGATCAAAACTCTATTGTTATAAATAGGTTCGTAAATAAGGCATATTTTTTTCCGACATAGGTATTGAACTAATATCGTTGTAATATCGTCAATTTGTACAAAACCTAAACTTACTATACACTAAAACCTTCCTCAAGATTTGCTCTATCTATTGTTGAACTGCATCAAAATCCGTTGCGTAGTTTCAAAGATTTAAGCATGCATACATAGGGATAGTGACAGAGAAAGCGACTTTGTTTTATACTATGTAGTGATCTCACGTAGTTGGCTAATCTACTCGTATTAAAGAATTTGCTGTGATCTGAATTTGCTCAGGAGTATGTTCAATGCTATCAGGCAGTTATTGAAAAGTTTTTATTAATTTCACTAATATGAAGACATCTTTATTCTTTTTTCCCAATGTTGATTTCTACAAATTTAAATTTCCCGAAATGCCATCAGATTCTGGTACACCTATAGATGATTTAACATTTTGAAAAACTTTTGTTAACATTATATTTGACATTTATTAGTTTCAAATACTGTTTAGTTTATTATATTTTCCATTGTTTTATCGTATTAAAAGAGGGAGAAAAAAACAGCGACGGTAATTACGCGACGCATTATCAGATATTGTCGGGGATACTGCAATATCCCGTCACTAAAATTTCTAAATAAGAGACAATATTACTATCCCGGACGTTATGCACCTAAGAACTGCAAAATCGTATGTATTTTTAAAATACATAACCTTATTCAAGACGACCAATAACCAGGACGCTGATTAAAAAATATTCAAAACATACCAGTATATGACGGGGGAAAAATATCGCTAGACGTGTTGAAAACGAATACAACCAAAGCTTGAATAGGGGAGTAAACAACTTTTTAAAAATATTTTTATTTTATAGATATACATGGAATAAATCAAGAAAAAACATTTTAGTAAGTATCTGAATGATAATGTCTAAATTTTTTTTTTAAATCTGAAAATAAATAAGGCTAAATTCATCCTTACATATCCAGGGTATACAGGGTCTGTTTAACGGTTTGCTTCGAAATTCAAACTTTGTTACGTAAAGGTCTATTGCTTTAGTTAATTTCTTATAAATAGTAGCCAGGATGTTTGGTTACAGTATCTGCAATACTTGGTTTTAGCCATGTTTTCTGATATAATTGTTATTGTGGCTTTTAGGAGTCAAAGATTGAATATTCGTAAATAAAATCTTCTAAGTGGCTATAGTCGAAAATGGTTCATTTGTAGCAGGTGATCTGCCGTTTGTTGAAGTCTGCATGTAAATTTTGTATGTGAGTGCATGAATTCTTTTGATACACTCTTAGTGATCATGTTTTTTCTTTTGGCCGATCAGATCATTGATTCCGGTACATCGTAAATTATGATATTGCGTGCCCTGTTGTCTCTTTCAGAAAGTTGTTGAACTTCCTGCGACAAGTCATTCAATTTCTTCATTAGAAGCAACTGTGCCATAGACGTCTTGCTATCTTCACACAAGAATGTAACTACGCGAGCAACTGTTTTAAGTTCAAATAATCGAATCTCCATAGGTGACAATCCATAGCAATCTCATTTTCATTTCATTTCAAAGGAAGGAGTTGTTTGAGAATTGCTTTGCATTCACAGTGATCTTATATTCTACTGAAATTCTATTTCAACCAACTTTTGTAATACCATAACTTACTATATTTTTAGCCTTGTTATTAACTAGTAGTTGGCCAAACTTAATGGGATGAATTAACACACCTGATGAAGGATCTGTTTCAATTTTAGGATATGTATTATTGTATAGACGGGGAGGTGTATAGACCAGGAAAGTTAACTGTGGGGTCTGTCTGACTAACTGCTGTGATTATTCTTTTAGGTGTGTTAATCAATTTGGGTTCAATTTCATTTCAAAGCTTAACTCCTGTCTATATGAATAACAAAGGAGAAAATTCCATCATTGATAGTGGTATAGAAGCCCAGTCAGGAGGATCCTGAGATTCAGGATGGATTCTTTCCATTGATTACTTTGTAATCAGTGGAAGGGATAGAGAAACAGAAATATATAACTACTTACCAAAATGAGCTGATATTACTAAATAAAAACACTATATTTCGTGGTTCCACATAGAAAATAAGTTATATTCACATAAATAAATAAAGAAATTCCTATAGCATGTGAGAATTTCAAATATATTCTTTGTGGTATTTTTGAAATTTTGATGTCATCAAAATAATGTAAAATTGCTTATTTTCAAAAGTACTAGGGTTACATATTGAAAATGTACAGAAGATTTTTTATGCAAGTTGGATTCTCTTTGATTGCTTATTTTATTTCATAAAATATATAAAACATACCTAGTTTTTAATTTAAGAAAACAGGTAAGAATGGGCTGTGCCACCATTGTCATGGTCTTTGTTAACCCAGGGCCTCGTTAATTAATTCATGCTATTTGTTTTAAAGCTGATCCAGGAAAAAAACAACCCATATATTTTTGTTTGGAAGAAAGGAGCCTCAAATGATATTATTACATAAGTGTGCTTCTCGCCAGTTCTCTATTCTTGACTTGACTTACCTTGACATCCTCTTGCATTTAATATATTTTGTTAAAGAGAGAACATTTAAGTTCATAATACTTTCTGACATTCAATTTTGTTGCCCTACATTTTTGTCACATTAGGCTATCACCCTTTTTCATAATTTGAAGAAAATTTGTACTCCAATTGGAGAATTGTAGATTGGTACCCTAATATTAAGAGATAATATAACATGGCATACTTAAGTTTCATTCTAATTAGATATATTATACTATTGCACTTGCACTGATGAATCTAGCCAATTTTGTCATAATAAAGTGAAGCTAAAATATTTCTGATATCTATCAACAGGCACAATGATGAATGTGTTCAGAAAACATAGTTTAATCATATAAAATAGTTACCATTATGAATCAACTACATAGTAGTAAACATGTATTTTACTATTATTATCAGTAGTCCATTAAATTTGTGTATTTTTTCCTTTGGACAGCATTTGAAAATAAGTAAATCCACAAACACTTTGATAGATTTTTTATGGATAGTATGCAAAATTACCTATATCCAATGATGTATTAAAGAGTTCATCTTTTTTAATTAATGGCTTATCTGTGCATTTTGCACAATTCTACCAAAGTCAAGTAAATAAATGAATTTTTACATGTAAAATGAAAATGAAATGAATGAAAGTTCTTATATCTCTTAGATTAATAAGTTCCACATATTGACATTTTGGAAAATATAGACTTTTTGTATCCCTTGCATATAAAGAATGTTAAAAACATCTGTGAATTTGCTTTTTTTAAACTGAGTCTATTTTACTCGTGCAAAGTAGGTAAAATAAAAGTATTTTCTAAATAACCGATTAGGATTTCGTTTCGTCGAAACGAAATCACTATCCAAGGACCACTTTTTATTTGGTCAGACACTAAAAAAATCACAAAAAAGAGTATAGTTACGCTGAGCATTTATATGAGACATCCTCTAATTCAAAATGCTAATTACGGTTCTATGCTATCATGCCACCTTTAATATAAATTAGCATATTTTCGTAATATACAAAAACTAAAACATTGGCAACTGCTTATCAACAATACAGCGCGACTTACCTAGACTGAGAGCGTGAATGGGTTGTAAGGAAGACATTTCTTATATCTTATATTATTCAAACAAACTGCTTTTTGTTCACATTAATAAAATAAAAAGTTATTTTATTTCGCAAAAACAAAAATCAAATTGACAGGAGCAGTGACATAATGGCGCGAATTGTTGTGTGACAGTTATTTTTTTAAAGCAATGGCTTCATGGGATAAAGCGATTTGATTTTTGGAATTTATTTTAGTACATTTTGACTGTGATTTTTACTTAAAATGGTACATTTTGATGTTCTTAATCTCGGAATCAAAAATTGTAGAGATAGATTGTAATAAAATGTGCAATAACATTTTTTTTAGCTTCACTGAGCTACTGGTCTAAACAAATGATATAATAAAATAGAATCTTATCTCTTATAGAGTCATCTCATATAGTTCGTAGCGGCACAGTATATCGTCAATATCAATCACTTAATTACAAAAAAAAAACTTGTAATTAGGTAACCAAAAATATTCAAAAATAACTATAATTTAACTGTGAATTTTTCCTATCTACTATACAGTAATTGAACAGCATTTGTACTAAAATAACGATGAAATCTTTATTCCTTATGAAATAATATTACTTTATTCCATAAGAAGTAATATTTAAAAATTTGAAATACTTATTTACTATCCTATTTCAATGGAAACTGCAAACGACAAAATGCGATGCACCGTACGTCCGAGCTCAATATGTGTGGTGGCGTAGTGAATTAGTTTGAATAACTTGTAATAGAGCTTAGATTAATAATAGAGCTCTAATAGTTTCAATAGTTTTGAATAGGAGAAGTTTTTGCAAATAATACAGAAATTGCAATGGCTCATTTAATTTCCTGTAGATATCGATCCTTACTAAATGATCAATATAATAGTCTATTTATTATGATAACTTCTAAAATATGCAGTACACTAACTTTTGACATGGCTGTATAAACTAGATCTTTTTGATTTATTACAAAACAACAACAAAAATGTCAGAATGTACTCGACAGCAAGTATTGCCAAATTGAGCAAACATCCCCTATTTTGAGGGACTATTATTGATGCACACAAAGGTTGTTTTGGAAAGAAAAACAGATTATGGTTGAAAATGGCTAAACCGTTACAAACATTTTAATATTTTCTGCACGCTTTCTGAAGTGAGAAAAGTACAAAATGTCAACTGATTATTCTCAAATTGAACTTAACTCTTTTTAGTTTTCACTAGGCAAAAAGTTTTAGTTTTTATCAAACTGCTCTCAACTCTAATCTTTGAAAAAACTAAAATCAGAAACTAAAACCTGTTTAAGTGACGTTTATGCACAGTTTCCAACGTGCTTAACTTTGAATACTGGATTCAGAAACAGGGTATGATACTCTAAGAAAAATTTAAGTAGTCTATTATATCTGGACATAGCGAAGGACTATTGCTGTAAAATAGTGAACTTGAAAAGCGATCTTTAAGGCATGAAGAGTACCAATTCAGAAAGTTATCGCCAAAACTAAACGATGAGAGTTTGTCTAAAAAGATATGATGGTTAACCTTGTCAAAGGTAATGCGTTTATATATATGCATAATTAGATCATCCAAGAAAGTAGTTAGATTTCTTGCAGTAGCGCGGCCCTTGATAAACCCGTGCTGGTTTGGTGTAATCTACTGTTTAATATGCCATGATATTATTGGATATATCGGTAACTCAAACAACTTCGAGAAAACAGGTAGAATTGACATAGGTCAATTCTACCTGTTTTCTCGAAGGTATACATTGTATAATTGTTACATTCTCAATATCTCCTCACTTAAGGACTGGCACTGTAAGAGCTGTTTTCCAAACCGTAGGAAACGTTCCTGAGGACATTGATTCGTTGAACATTTTACACAAAGGGTATGACAATTTCACAGCCTAATTCACTGTTGATTGTGATGGAAAGGTTTTAAATAAAGTGGATAAATTTGATAGTTTTATATAGTCTTATGTGCTTTTGACTGTACATACTGTTTTAAGCAAACATTCAGTTCTACGATAGATAAATATTTTTATTTTCATATACGAACTCTTTCCAGAATTGCTTATTATCATTGTAACTCATTGCATTTCACTTTACCAGCATATTCATAACAGGACATCCATACTGCTTACTGTCCCGCTTGGTTATGAAGCAGTTGGCTGGTGGTGAGCTTTCACTTACAGACATGTCTGTGCCCACGCAGATAAAATGAGATTTCGCGATCTGCCGACAAGTTACCAGAATGCCTACGACAGAACCATACATTACTAACTAGCATACATTACGCAGATCATAGTAGCGAGGTCTAGAAGGCATGTCTGTAGATGAGGTAGCCCATTAAGAGAACTCTCGCAAGTACGCAATTCATACGATCATGATCTTATAGTTATGTATGACAAATTCGTATCCATAGTGAGGGTAGCCTTATTAACAGTACAAATTATTAGACAATTTTAAATATCTGGAAAGCAAAAAACTTTTATGAACATGTCATATTTTGGAAATAAATTATTCACTTTTTTCTTACATCCAAATACATAGCAATGATGTTTTATTGGATAATATTACAATCTACGATTAATATCCTTAAAACAAAATGCTTGAAAAATCCACTTGATCCCTGGCACCCTGGAAGGGGATTCGAACCCACGACCTTTCGTAATCCGGGCGACTGCTCTAACCACTGAGCTACCCAGGACCTAACAGGACTGACGAATCTTTCCAGCACTTGTTACTTTTTGCTACTACAGAGCGTATTCTCATCAATGTTCAGGTATCCAAACCATCCATATAAATCGATTAATAATTAAAAAAACTTATTTTGTGAATGACGTTTGAAGTTCATAAAAAGCTGTTTAAAGTCTGTCTCACGAAAGAAGTCCCGCAGTATAAATCCTTTGTAATAAAAGCGAAAACATTGTGATCCAAGGGACTTCTTTCGTGAGGCAAACTCTACTACATGTGTGCTACTGTTGTACTCTGTCAACAGAAACTTGCATTAATTATCCTATCGGCAGTTTAGTTTTAATAGGATTCCAAGAGAGGACTGGGAACATTCATAATGGCATCTAGCAACACTTTTGTAAGCTGTCAAACCAGATAAACCAAAGAGAATTTAAACACTACGTTTTTTATAAACATTGGGTTTGGTCTAGTTTGGTTTGAGATGGTATGGTGGGTGATATTAATGTTTTATTTTATAAATTATGTTGATTTTTAAGTGTGGACTTGTTATATTATCATCAACATTCATAGTGTCGTAAGTATTTACAATAAGTTTATTATATCCAAATAATTTATTGTCAATAATATCAACGAAGTATATGTTGATTATAATTTATAGGAATATACCATAAAAACCTCACAAAAATTAGGTATTATCCTAAAGTGAGAGAATATGTAGGTACTGAAATTATATTAAGGCTAATTACTAGATTAAATTTGTGGATTTTTAACGCATTTTAAGGACTTTCACTTTCTTTTTTTTTCTTATAAAATAATAATTGCCAGCCAATCATATGGTTTATTATAACAATACCGTTTTTCTTTTCAGTCTCTGCTTTCAAGTTGCACAAGAGACAAATTCCTTGGATATTGGCCTTGCTTTTTTGTACTTAGCCAGCGGAGCAATAGGTAAGTGAGAGGCAAAATATTTATGTTATGTAAACTTCAGTGTTGAAATTTAGTAACTCTTAAATATAATAACAGTTCACTTTGTTCTTTTAAGTAATTTGGTTTGTTTATCATTGCATGTTATGATTTCATCAGATTAATGTATGTTAATTGCAAGAATTACAGTTATTAAATAAGGCTTGGTTATTTAATACTAGAGATGTGCCGAATATTCGTTTGGTGTTTGTTCAGCATATTTTTCACTATTTATATTCAGACAAATATATTCAGTTTGAGCACTTATATATTTTTTGGCTATACAACACTGTATGCAACTAATATATAAAACTTCTTTACTAAGATTTGTTATATTATTAGTCATAAAAAGCCAAGGAAATAAAAAATATTAATTTTATAAACTACTGTCAACATTTTTAAATTTCAAATTGAGATTTTTGTAAGGAGCAAATTGACAAAAATAGACACTATAACAGAGATAAAATCAAAGATAAGCAAAAAGAAACATTAATGTTCAAATAATTTTATAATTAATTAATGGTAAATTATGGTGCAGAAACACCAAACTCTCGGCCCTCTTCGGCAAGAGTCTGTTATATAGTTTTTCATATAGGATGTTTGCATCTGAAATAATCATTAGCTATTCACACACTACTAGCAGGAGCTTTGAGAAACACTGGTAAAATAAAAACAATAAAATTGTAAGTTTGGTTATGCTTAAACGGAATATTTGGTATTCTGTTATTTGGTGAAACCAATATTGGCACATCTTTATTTAATACTGTTGTTGTTTTAGTATTTTAATCTTCAAAACATTCAACAACACCCCTAACATGTCTTTATCAATGTGTTTACATGAAGAAAGGGTTCAGATTTTATTATTTAAGTTAACAATACTAATGAACATGTTCATAGCTATGTTATTAAAAAAATATTTTAAATGCACTTATAAACTGGATATATAAACTTATGTTTTCATTAGTGTCAAGATATGTAATGAGTATTTCAAGACATGTTTAATTAAATCAAATCAAAGATATTTTTACAGTGTTCCTAATAAAAAGTTTTCGCATTCAATTGCATTCAAAAGGTATTATAATATGAATATTGACTAATTAGTATTAGTTAAATGCTATTGTAGCAAAATTTACACGAAAGTTAAAACATTTATTATGAACAATTTACTTTTTGCAGGCTGGGTATCTTAATTTAAATTATTAAATACCTAATGCTCTTGTACTTAAGTTTTTTTAAGTATTGTCAATCTTGTATAACTGTTGAGACAGGAAAATGAAATTGTTCAAAGATTGGTTTTATTTGAGTTCAAAATCAAAGTCTTAATCTTAGTATGATTAGGATATGGCATTGGAATATAGGTTTGGTTTTGGGTCTTCAATTTACCGCCCTTAAGACTATAATTGGTCCATTGTGCGTGAAAAGTTAGTTGCCTTACTCCAGGCAACCCAACAACGCACAGAAGCTTTTTAGGGTCTTCACAGGCTTTGCGTAGTGTTGATGGTTTGCCCAGTACAGGCCTGTCCAACATTCGGCCCCCGGGCCATCATCCGGCGCACATAGACCCTTCATCCGGCCCGCCAACTCTTAGAATCTTTTAAAACTTAGCACATACGTCAAAATTAATACCGCAACTCCACTATACCTGGAATTGATACAGTGGAGAACATTTTTGAAACTGCTAGAGCTCTGAGTTACTATATAAGTATATACTAGGCCCCCGGTGTGCTGCCAGTAGTGTTGCAAGACGTCCCGCATTTAGCGGGATGTCCCGCTTTTCAGCCCTCTCAGGACACGTCCCGCCAGACCCCTGAGCGGGACGCCTAAAATCCCGCTTTTTCAGCCATACCGGTAATCACTATGTGAGTGAACGACTGCCGACTATGCATGCGAGGCGCGCGATCTCATATAAAAGAAGTTCCTTTTATGTTATGTTTTTGTTTTTAGAGTTAAATGTAGTAGCATACATACATTGCGTTATACCAAGGTATGAGAATGGACAGTTGCAAACAAAATCGGCAATGTATGCCGAGCTAAATGCGTTTCAAATAAAAATTTGAATGAGTTTCGATATTGTAAATGTTTTATTCTGTCCCGACTTTTTCACCCCAGTCCCGCTTTTTTTTATGCTAATGTCCCGATATTTAGAAAAACGAATCTGGCAACGGTAGCTGCCAGGCTCTCAAATTTCAGAATTATCTGAGAGATGATTACTTCTGAAGATGTATGAAAATAAATAACGAGTTAAGAGAATACATTCTAATACGTTAAAAAATCTTTGTCCTGATATACTGTCTAATTTATTTATATAGTTTTCACATTGATATTGCAATTCTACGACCTTCTTAGTCGAGTGGCACGCACATCGGTTTCAAGGTGTCGCCATCCCTGCGGTCCTAGATTCCATTGCCCGTTGGTTCAATTTAGATTTTTTTATTGTCTCATCTGTGGGTGTTGTGATATGTTCGTTATCTCTGATACTTTAAAATTGCGCAAAATAGAGCTTTACATACTCGTCTTGGAATCTGAGCAATCAAGAAAAAAATAATATTTATATTTTCGATGAGCAAAAAAGTATTGTATAATAGTACAATTGTATTGTATAAGAGTACAGTGTAGTTTTTTGGTTGTGATTCATTGCTGTTACTCACAATTATAGTTCCATTGACTCATAAGCAAGTCAATAGAACTATAATTGTGAGTAAAAGCAATGAATACCTAGACTGAAAATTTTAACATTTTTCACTATTTTCTTCACTGAGAAGCTCCAATGCCAATCCAGCTATTTATTGATGTAGAAGTGTGTCCATACAGACTCGGATCTTCGATTTTTTTCCAAACAGAGGAGAAAATTGGTATTGCACCTTTACAACCCTCCCCCCCCCGCTCATTATGATGATTTTTAACCCTCCCCTAGATCTGGCCCTGTGTCTTTAACCACTAAATTCCTATTCAGCGATGTTACTGGATCAAAATATCTCAGTTTTTACCATTTATAACATAATCTAGAATTAGACTTTCGAATTTCATAACCATATACCTTCCTTCCTTAATAATTGCACACGGCTCATAATGATATCGTAGGATATTCCCCAAGTAGTCTCTAGACCAGTGATTTCCTAAGTGGTCCAGGTGGACCCCCAGGGGTCCACGAGGGATTCAACGTTGGCGTGAAATAAAAACAATTTCCATCGTTAGATCTTCACATTTTGGACGAATTTTGGGAATATGGTAAAAATGTAGCAGCAGGGGGTCCATCGAAACCAATAAATTTTTTAAAATGGTCTACGGGGATAAATTGTTTGGCAACCTGCTCTAGACTACTAGAAAATTCGGACGGATGCCGTCTCTCATTAATCTACTGAACAAAATGATTCAGAAGATGTGTCATTCGGCTTGAAAGTGGTATTTCAATATGCAAATAATCTATAAATGTTTTTCTTTTGTAGACTTATGTATTTTTAATGAAACATCTAATCTCCTTGTTTTTAATAACAGTGTAGTCAAATTTATAAGCGCAGATGTATTAGGTACAACTCTAGAGTTGCTGAAGATACTTTGCTCTAAATACTTTCGCTACCCATGTTTAAGTTCCATGAATAGGTTCAATATGTTTACTTTGGTAGTAGTTTAAGAATATAACTAATTATGGTTTCATAATCTGTGGCAAAGGTGTATGCCTAACTTTCGTAAGACATGCTTATGAAATGTCCAACCACAAGCTTCGCGTCAATTTCCTTTGGAAATTAACAGCTCCAACTCTACATGACGGCAGCATAAACCCTATTATGTATTACCTAAGACAGTTATATAACGCGAACGAAGACCGAGAAATCTTGACATAATTACGACCTACCATGAGTTTTGAAACCGACCTAGTTTTTTATTGCCTTTATTGGTATATTGCATCTATTTTTATTAAGACAAAAACACAAAAGGTTCTATATGTCTCTCAATATATATGTCGTTTAAATAAATGGTACGTTTGCTACCCCTTTTGTTACTTTTGTTCGTAGAGTTAAATGTTAATACATAGGAAGATTATGAAAATAGTTTTTAATAATAGAAGTCTTATCTATTTTTATATTGCATTGTTAAGAGGGAGTAGTCGAAAAGAGATAGACTGATTAAACGAAAGGGGTTAAATCTTGATACAGAAAAGTTATGTATTTATGGCAAAAAATATATTTCTTTATTTAATACTCAATGCACAATTGTATGCATTCTCTTTCAGACATCCTTTGAGTGATGTTAAGATTCAATTATAGCGAATGTAGGTGCATAATAAAGTACAGTGTTATTAACATACACAAATAACGTTAAGGGAGAAGACTGTTTCCAATCCCATATATACTTTTGATAGATTTTTTTAAGTGTCGTCATTAAAAGTCGTTAATTTTTGTTTAATTCACATAAACATTTTCTTATTTTGATATTTGTTTGAACTAAATAATCAGATAACATTGTGCTAACCCGTTTTTTGCAGCTGGCAAAATCGTCTATGACAGATACCAGCATATACATGTACTAGGCTCACTAACACCGAACCCAAATGTGACTTCCTTTGCGAATAAAATAGCTTCCTTCTCCGCAACATTTTTGTCAGCGGGCTTCCTGGTATATTTCTTATTATTTTTATTTAAGGTAAGGTTCTAACTATTTAACTCTTTCATAATTCAATCATTTTGAGAAATCATCTGTAACATAATAATAACAAAATAATTTTTGATGTTTTACGTATAAAATTTTACATGTGATCTTTTACGGAAATAAAATGTTGCTAACTGTACACGAGGACCAATTCTTTTCTATACTTATAATAGAAAGAGGAACGATTTGATTGTTTTCATCGCAAAGGAAAAATATATCTTCGATTACTCGAAGCTACACAAGTCGCGGCAAAAAAAACAACAGTAAAATTTATGTTTAATGTATTATTCTTTAAACTCCAAAGAAGGATAGAAACGTCCAGCTACTAATAAAATCCAATACTATATTTTACAACTTACAAAGCTACATGTAGATTCAGTTCATCGATCAACGATCCGTTGATCTGTGTTAATTTTGCAAACGTTAATTTTTCAAAAGCAAATTCATCTGACTTTCTATGATAAGTGAAATTTAACGATTATTAGACAATTCAGAGAACATGTCTCAATAATTTACTTCTCATTCCACAGGTGGGTAATAGCTGCCTAACCGCATTAAGTATTTTCATATGCGGTTTCGGGACATTATACATATGGATGCAAGTGAGTAACTATATCCGATTTCAAATATCTATTCTACTTTTTTTAATTCAACGTGTCGAATGAACTAAATACTTTTATGACTTCATGTGTGTACGTTTTTGAGTTCTAATTCTATAAGCATAAGGTATATAAATTGTAGTACACTTTTCGTATTCGGGGCCGTAATGAACGGAAAGAAAAATGAGCAATTATGAGTCACGTTTGCGAGCGGCTCCCCTCCTCGGCGAGATAGAATCAATCAATTGAATACGTGCTCGTTTAAAAAGCCGCATTTCATTTTGCACTATTTCCTATTGGAAGATCAGTTTCTCTTCAATTTGTGTAAAAACAGTATGATTTTGCCTTGAAATAGGAATCTAATTATGAAAATCGTCATTTTTAGTATTATTGATAAACAAGGTTTAGCGTTAGAGTATATTTACGCTAAAATTGCAATTTTAATATTAGTTCCAATTCATACAGAGAATAAGCAAACCTACTAGGAGTAAATATTAGTCCTGTAGAACCTGGCGCTAGGTAAACTTTTGCTAAGTCTGTTTAATATTATGAATTTTGACTAATACTTAGTACAGTCTCAGCGTAAATTTACTCCAACGCTAAATCTTGTTTATTAATAACACTGTATCTGATTAAAAGCTAACACAAAAATTCTCGACAAAGAAAAATGAAGTCACGCACGTAAATGTTGTTTCAAATACATTGTTTCGGTGGTAATTAGAATCAGCTATTTATCCGGCTCGAAGGACAAGATTGTTTAAAATTTTTTATAGACTAGTAACTAGGAAGATTTTGATTGTTTGTTTGCATCAGCATAGACTATAATTTTGTAAACAATTTATCTTTCATATTGCGTGCAATAAAGTATTTTATTATTATTATTAATTTACACGGGCGATCACAGTAGTTTATAATAGGATGACATATCCGTTGTACTGTCTAATTTTTGTCGCGTTTGTTTTCAGTGCATAATTACTACATACGTAGCGACTTTATATTATGATAAGCACTTGTCGATACTGAGACAATGTCTTGCCAACTTAAGTTTCCTCCTTTTGGTTGTGATGGCAGTATTCGGTACTGTGACTTCGTTTTTGCCAAAAGGTATGTAAATATATATATATATTTGCAATGCTTAATAGTTTATTTAATTCTTAATTATGAAAACTGTTTAGTTATTAGTTATAATTTGATTCCTACGACCTCCATATCCCAGTTGTTCGCACGCTTGTTTCAAGATGTCACAAACAATGTAGAAAATGGGTTATTGCCTCGGGGCTGGATGTTGTGGTACCTTTTTTGTCTCAGATATCCCATAATACGGGAGTTTTAGCTACTCACCTTGGAATCTGAGCAATGTATGTGATATTGACTAATATTTATTTATGTCAGCTGAATTTTGATACAACTTTAAAATAAAAGGACTGATTTTTTCGATATTAGACCTTGAATAACTTTTTCAGCCGGCTATTATTGTCGATTTTATGCTTAGCTTACTGATTTTTTAATTTTTTTCTGCATAATGACGGGCCTTTTCACTGTTTTCTTACTTATTTAGATGAGATTATTTTCGTTTCGTGATTTTTATTTCTTTTTAAATAGTAAATTGTGCAATAAAGTTCCTCGAGCACCGCAAAAATCTGTGTCGAGAGCTATTGTAGTTAGAATAGCTATTTAATCGAACTCAGTATTCGATTTTAGTTGGGCGAAATCTTTTCATTTGTTTTTTTTTTTAAGATTGTGGTATTAATATTATCAATTTTATCCTTACAGGTGGCACCAGTGGTGTTTACTTATGTGTTCTAATCACTTCCCTGTGTAGCTATATGCTGGCAGCAATATTTTGCGTTTTCATATTATCATTTGAAAGGGAATATGTATATTTTTCTGAGGTAAGTGTCCACTTCAATGCTTAATCTCGGTAAAATGCAAATTTCAAGTTATTATTTAGGATTCGATTTCCACTCAGCTTTGGTTTCACGGTATTTATCTTATCAAATTTAATTATTTGAAAAGTTGCTCTTCGCATAGTGCAGATGACCCGTTTTTGATAACTGGCCCCAATTTGGCCATTTGGGCAATTAAGTATGTATATAACTTTACCCTGTAATGTCTTTAAAATATTGAATTATGGCAAAGCTGTGATGTGTTATCTTTCACTTCCACGTAACTCATAAATTGGCCAGTCAGGTAAAGTCTCATAATGACTAAATCCGTTAACCCTATCTAAAATTGAGACTGTTTTCAAAGTATCTACGAAATTAATTATAGGTATGATTAAATTATTTTCTCTGATTACAGGGATTAAGATCTGATATGCTTCTCGACGATGACTGTTCATTGGGCGATGAATCGTTAGCCGACGTCGACAGCCTATACGGGACCCAAGAGTTTAACTCTAATCCTATTGTAATAAAGGACAAAATCCCATGCGGAAAAGTCTCCTGACCTGAGGCCGTGCCCCCACCGGGCACGCCTCCAGAACGTTCTACCATCAAAACTCCAAACTCCACATTCTACGGTAGTTTCGGCAGTACGAATTTAAAATTATCGAACAACATTGAAATAAACGAACAAGAAGTGGATAATGACAGTGGTATGTCATCAGAGGAGAACGAAGACTCTCTCAAACTAATAATAAGTGCATCTAAAGAAGTAAGTAATGTAAGTTCAAATTTAGACGATAAATGTGAAGTAATAAAGTGCCTAACTAGTGACCCTATTCGTGCTGAACATTGGAATGAGATTCCGTGTTGTTCTAACCATGTTAATAATGTAAGTGTTGAGGTTTTCGATAAAACCGGGCTTAATCTGGATAGTGATACAGTAGATGGAGTTAATAAAAATGTTACGGACTTTATTGTGATAGATTTGGCATGTGATGTCAATAAAGTTAGCGATGAAAGACTAGAAGACAAGATTGGTACAAACGATCAGTCTAGTATACCCAGTGTAAGTTCCAATCAAAGTTTAGTTCCTGTCAACAACGAAATTGTGAGCTCTGAGAATCAGAAATTAGTTAGTCTATCGCTATCTATACTTTTAGCTGCGTTGCTACAAGCGATGCGGTGTTTTGCGCAGTTCTTAGAGGACATTGTAGTTCCGCAACGGTATTAAATATTCGTGTTCCTTTATATTTTTTGGTGCATTATTCACCTGTTAGTGATTAAGTATTACGTATTACAGAATGTCAATAATATATATTTCATTATGATATTATTGTAAAGGTTGTTTTCATTTCTAACCGAAACTACAGATATACTATGCCCAAAACTGACTGAATATTGGTAATGCCTGGATCAATGTAATGGCTAGTTTCGTTTTTTCAGTTAAATTTATAAGTTCTTGTTTTTAATGAGTTAAACTTATTTTTTGTTAATTTATGTTGCAATTTCAGTTATTCACTTTTAGTTCTACAATTCCATTATAAAAGTGCTTTAGTTATTTAGTTTGGTATCGGAGCAATTTATGTGCTATTGATAGGTATTCTTTTTAATATCAATCAATAAAAATCAATTGGTGCATTGAGTTGTAGAATATGGCACTAGCAAATACCCAGATTGATTAGTTAGTCACTGTTATAAATCGAGAATCATTTATATTTATAACAGTGACCCTAAAAAAGGATGCACCATAAACATCTATGATTATTCCGAAACTGTCCCAAGTAGCACAAAACACCATTATATCAAACTTATGATAGCACGAGTCCAAGCGTTAAGCATCATAATAAAATCGTATATCAACCGTATTTCTTTTAAACGACTCTTATACGTAAAATTTGGGCCCCCCCTTTGTACGACTTTAAGCTTTATAAAAGCTGTGCAATAGCACTACAACTTTTGTATAATAGCATTAATAAAGTCGGGTAAAAGCATTCTAATAGCCACAAAAAGTTCAATTAGCCCCTTAAAGTGCTAATTGAACTTTTTGTGACTATATTACAATTGATATGCGTAAATCAAAATTATAATACGTTAATTTAATGTTCCAAAAATGCTTACTGTTTTATTTCCTTTGTAAAAAAGTATATTTAATAGATTTTAAAGTATATATAATCGGTTTAAGTTATTGTTTTGTGTAAGTGTCATGACATGTTCTCTTGGCTGGTCTTTTAAGTATTTTTTAATATTGATTTAAACAGCTCGTTATGTGTGAAATAAGCTGCAAACATCAGTTTGTGGAGTAAAATATACAAGTTTATGGTGTAAAATACACGCGCCTTCGCAAACTTCATTTAATACAATAAAAATAATAGAAAATTTAATCTAGTAGCAAAAATTTTTGTTGAATTTTAGGCTTTTTAGCATTGTTTTAACAACAAAATTGCTTTTATAGGCATCTGTGCACAAAATAAATGATTATTTACCCCTTTTCATCTGACACAGTTGACTTTAAATATTTTGTAAGAATTGGAAAAAGAAAGCAAATGGCGACTCGTAAAATTAAAGCATAAGGTATTCAAATATAGTGTAGTAGAGCTGTTAATCGTATTATGATTAGACACAAAACAAAGAGCTCGTAATTCATCGTATAACGCACTCCCATTTTAGATACAGCCGTATTTTAACACTTCAGAAGTATCTTATAGTGCTTATAATCATCAAACGATTATTTCATTTTTTTTAATTTTTAAAAATTTCATTTAATTTAGTATACTCTTTTTTCAGTTTTCTTTTATATCCACCTGTTTTCTTTGTTTTTCCCAACCTTTTTTGTCCATGGCGCCATCGATGCGTATAAAATGCCACCATTACAATACAATACATAAAATAATTTTACATTTTAATTTCAAATAAAAATAATTACGATCTATTTATTACTTGTATCTCTATAAATAACTTAATATTGATCAAAATATAGCCTAATGTTTGATAAAAGCATAGATTAAGAAGATAAAGGAGCTTGAGCTTGATTAAAGAATACTTTAAGAACAAATCGGTGCTAAAGTTTTACTAGTTCTTTATTCAATGTGTTTATAGGATAAGCATTAAATCGATACAACCATAGGCCATTAGAAAACCTTTGTTTCTAGAAAATGACTAAATACAACTAAGTGCACCAAATAATATTACGTTAATGCTTATATAATATATAATGTTTTTTATATCACCGAAATACGATAACAGCTTTATATTAATATTACCCAATACTTAAATAGGAGTTTTGACATTGGTATACTTTTTTTATTAACCATAATATGGCATTAAGCATTATTAGATAAAATAAATGCCTTTAACCAGATTCGAAACTTAACCAGTGCTGATTAAAAATGTTAGTATGACTTGAGGACATAAATCGGTACTTATTTTAGTTAATATATTATTTATGTGCTACTTGGGGTGGGACACCTCTGTTTGTCCAAAACTGAAGATTTCGGAAAATTTCGAAAACATCTAATAATTTGTTAAAATCATATACTTGAAAACTATTTGAATCAGAGGCAGTGTCAGGTCCAACCTCCGTTGCATCATATATTATTATCAACAGTTTTGTTTCTTTGGAGTCGTATTAGCGTTCGACATTAGACGTTATCGGAGAATGAGAGTACGCCTTCTAACCCGGATTATTAAAATACTAATTGACACATACCGTCCTAAATGGTGCAATACTGCATAACTAAAATAAATAAATTTATGTAATATAAAATTTGGGTAGATGAGGTGGATGCCGCGATCTTGTCTCTTATTGCTACTCCGTTAAAAACAGCCTCGAACTTGATATCGAGCTTGCTGCTGTGACAGCATAGAGATTTAATTAAAGAAAACTTTTATTGACATTTTGAAGTATTCAATAGAGTCTCTATTGATCGTATTATCTGATATTATAAAGTTGCGCTAGACGTCGATTTTGAGGCTGTTATTTTAACATAATAGCACTGTCTTAAAACCCCAATTCAACCATTCTATCAAAAGGAGGTTCTCCCACAAAAAATAACATAACTGCAACTTTCTATCGCCAGATTGGAGCACTAGCACATCTAGTAAACAGTGTTTTATTATAAATGTCAACGACATTTATATTTACAGTGTAGTGAGCAAACAGAAAGGCAATAGTGAGCATAGTAGGTATTCCATATCTAGCACATGTAGTAAACAGTATTTCATAAACTTCAAACGACATTAACATTAACAGAGTAGTGAGCAAACAGGAAGGTAATAGTGAGCATAGTAGGTATATCATATTTTTAAACGAGTGTAATTTTTTACAATAATATACCTTTGCGGCACATTTGGATTGTAAAAAGGAAGGAAATTATTCATTTCCAAAAGATAAAATGTTGAAAAATTGTTTTTTAATTATATGTACTAGTGCTGCCATCTACGCAGAGCTTTGTCTTTGTCTTAACTAACAAGGGGGAGTAAAACAAATCTCTTATAATAATTTAATAAATTATATTGAACAATACACAAACGCTACTATTCACACACATCAAATAAATTAATGAGGTTAAATATGTCTAAAACGATAATGTTCTATTATTGTCTCGTTCGTAATACACTACGAGTTTTACAGCGACGCTTCGTTGATCACCGTTATCAGTCTGTTGTTTGAGTTATGGCACTTTTTGTTATTCCACTTTATTGATTTCTTGGTGTGGTTCTCTGGCGAGCTCTGATCGTTGATGGCGGACGGTTGCGGCGAGTTTGACACCACTATTGACCATCGACGACTTCTGCGCTCGTTCAGGTTCGGCAATTCTGCTATCAGGTTGTTCTCGTACTCGCTGAGCATCAAATAGTTCTCGACCTGCAAAGAGTAATTATTAGAAAGTTTTTACGGACCGAAATGGAAGACGGATGGAGATATTTATATCTACCCTACTAATTTTGCATCAAATATCAATTACAATTGTGTCTATCTCACCCACATCAAAATATAATTCGATAAGTCCATAAAACGTAGCATGTGTTACGAACTGGCCAACTAACCGGCACATGTTAAATAATTTAATTTCTTTTTATTTACCTTAAAAAGAAATTAAAATAATGTTCACACAATAAGTCGCAGATCCGGCTCGAAGGACCAGAAATATAAAAGATTGTATAAATAAAGAAGGGATAAATATACAGTAGGTAACATCGCGAAGCGAGCAGCAAAGCAACATAAAGATGATGGTGTCAAGTTGCTTTTTTTCTGTTGTCTTGCAGAACAAAAAGACTTTAAAATAAATTAAGTCTGTTTACACAGTCTCGGTTTAATTGTCAACGCGTAACAGCATGCATATGTTAAAGTAAAAATGTAAAAACTACTAGATTATAATCCAGTCGAAAAATTGTGATCTGTAAACACACACAGCTTACAATTTGACTATGTATAATCTTTCGCATTCAAATCGTCGAATTATGTGATTGTATGTAAGGAACTCAGCTCGCGTCTTGATTGCTTGAATTTCATGTGCCTCACGTCGCTATATTTATCTATTCATAAGTAAAGCGTCAAATTGTGATCAGTATATAACAGATCTCAATTCATCGACAGTACGAATTTTCATGAGATATAAGATATTATAATCTAACGTTTTTTACCAGCAGATAACTAGAAATGTATAGGATTCTGTAACAATCCAGACCCGAATTCGAATTCACTCGTGTCATTTAGTATAGACATTCTTAGGTTCCATTTTTTGTATAAAAATACAAAACAAAATTGATTGAATATCCGTGTCTCAGATATTCTATTTCGATATAATTTCGAAACTCACTTCACTTATACCATGAAACGTTATTACCAATTCATGGTTAAGCGTATGCCGCTTTTTGGAGTAAATCCGGACACCTGGGTGAATTCGAATTCGGGTTTGGATTTTTAAAGAATCGCAGGGCAGGTCGGAACCGTCTTCCTCGCTGATGTAGGTAAGATGAGATAGCCGAAATGGCAATACTATGTACGAGTAAGTAGTAGAACATCACTTAAATACAGCTGGTAATATACGCCCGGGACAGTTCAGATCATCCAGCTCACGGTCAATGTGGAGGTCCAGGTCGAGATGACCCTTCCGGTGATGCAGGTGCTAGCTAATTCGTAGTTCTGTGAGGATTTGGTCGAACATTACCTTATTACAGCTGGTGATACAATCCCCGGCGCAGTCCAGGTCGTCCAGCAGATGTTCCGGTATGTCGAGGTCCAGGTCCAAGTCGAGGCCACCCTCCTCGCTGATGCAAGTGAGCTCAGGCGGGGCGCCAGCGGGGGGAGAACCCAGACTACCGGGCCCGATGCTGTCCACCAACAAATCTCTACCGTTCCTTCCTGGGACAACCAATTCTCTTCCTAAAACTAATCGTTTAAGTTTGTACTTTTCGATTAAGAAAACTGTTTTAAGATATCCGATTCCTGTTAATCTAACTACTTTATAGGAATATTTTGATAAGGATACACAGATAGGTCATGTGCATAATGTACCTAGATCATCAACAAAATTTAATTAATCCAAAATTTGTTTCGTTTTTGGAAAACATTATTTTAGACCGAATCAGTTTGGTATTAAACTATTAAATAAAAACAGGGATTCATCATTGAGAATTATTTTAACTTTAATATTCAGGTTTAAAATTTAAGATCACGGGTCTTATATTTGAGAGTTTAGAGTAGGTATCGGATATTGGGCGGCTTATATCGATAGACCCGTATTCTTTGTAGGATTTTGCTGGGACATTGCTACACTTCTTGTCATTTCATCATCAGCCCTTATACGTCGCCACTGCAGAGGTTCAGGCCTTATTGATGGTTAAATTATTGTCAACTGCAAATCCAGCTGGGACTAAAGGTTTAACGTGCCTTCCGAAGCACGGAGTAACAATTTTTTGGTCACCCACCCCGTGACCGACCCCCGCGAAAGTTGCTTAATAACAACGACAGCGGACCGTTCAACTTATCTACTAGTCCATCGAGCTACTAACTACTTTTCATTTATTAAGCCAATTATTTAGTTTACAGCAAGGCTGGATTATCTGGATTGGCTTGTCGGGCTTAAGCCCAGGACTCGCGGATACAAAGGGCCCTCAATCCCCCCATTAAAACGATACGGTACTTTTACATTAGGAAAACAGTTTCTAAATAAAATTACATTTACTTCAATATTTAATAGGCCTCTGGCTAGTATTAACCCAGGGCCCCACAAATTCAAGATCCGCCCCTGGTTTACAGTCTACATAAGATTTGATTACCTAACGTTGCGGCAGCGCCGGTACCCGCGCGTGGATCACGCTCGTGGCTGCGACTGCGTACCGACGGACCGCACGCCGATTCGCACGTACCGCCATTTTCTCTGAAAACACATGTAGATAGCCGTTATTAACAACGAAAAACCGAATTGCAAATGTAATCGTGTGGCCTAATTTTCATATTTAAAATCTATCGCAGTAGCTTTCAATTGTGATATTTTTCGAATCATTAAAAAACGCAACCGCTTTTGGGAGAAATGATGATTTGAATGATCAAGAGACAATAGAAACTTAGTAACTTAAAGGAGTATTTATATCTAAGGAAAGTGGCCTTAGAAAATTATAATTAGCGTTGAATTATTACCTTTCATATTATGTCATATTATTATTATACTCATATTATGAATGAAGTCAGAATAAAGTATAACTTAAGTATAACTAGTCGGTTAGTTTATCCAGTCAGTGTAACTAGCTGTTTTCGCAACTTTGCTCGCGTAAATTATACTTAGCATATTATATAGGTTCAGTGGCGTAGCGTGTCTTGGCGGGGCCCTGAACATAAATTTGTTTGAGAGTCCTTGTAAAGGGTAAAAATTTTTTAATAAAGAAAAAAAATTACATCGAATATTGTGGGAGCATGCGATAACCGATGCAGGTTGTTCCCACCTTTGAAACGCACGGTTTATGCGCGAAAAAAATAGTTTCTTTTTACTTTTATCATGTCTGAAATAAAAATAAATTTGGGAAGTTTATTTTTTTATTTTTACTTACTTTACTTACTTTTTACGCACATTGGGTCCCCGTATAATTGATACGGTAGAGGCGATAATTACGCCCCTGTGTAGGTTCCCATTGGTGAAAGAATTTAAAAAGGTAAGAAAATTCACCTCTTTTTATTAGTATAGATTTTCCCGATTTTCGAATGTTAATATCTTTATTGTGAAAGTAGATCATTCAATTTGTATTTCTTTTTTTGTCAAATTTGACGTAAACCTTAACTTTGAATGCTATTATGGTGCAATCTAGCCGTTTGCTAAAAATCTACCTTACAAGAGAAGTAGATTTTTTTAGAAAGACGCTTACTTGGTGTGTTTATGGGCAACACTGCGTCGATGCAGGTCTATACAGAAGAGAGATAGCGATCCTATGAGAGAGCACGTCGAGCTGAAATAGTATCCTGCTTTACCGCCACACCCGACGTTTATGTAACCTGAAAATATGAAATTTAAGAAACATTTTAGAGCATCAATTTATAGGCATGGCAATGAATGTATAATACAAATACGGCGAATGTGTATTATACGAATGAGGACAATTCTACTTCCCCTAACCTAGTACAGGTAACTACGCGTCAGACTAATACAGTCCAATTTCTTCACTTGATTTTAAACCGCAATGCTTTGAGGGTAGAGGTCAATATCGATTGAGGAAATTCACATATTGTGGTAACCTGAGGTGCAACCGTGTATACCACAGGTAGAATTCTTACCTGGCACTCGTGTTCTAGGGATGTTAACTATGAGTTTTTAAATGCAAACGCCGTTGAGATGCATTATGCTAAGTTCCCAGCAGGCTTATTCGCAAACTCAACTGGCAGCTTAAAGTGGTAATTACCGTAAAAAGTGAACAATTCCTGTGCCAAAATCACTTATTCTTATGAGCGCTTGCCCATAGAGCTACGTGAACAATTTATTTCGGTCTTCGTCTGATTTACAGAATATGGGGTTTTGCAAAACATGTTCCATACCCTTGGCAGCTGATTAATTTTATAATGATGAAGTATTTCAAAATAAAAAGAAAGCACCTCCACTAGAGGGCGACTCTAGCAAAAGATGATTTCTGCAGGAAAGGAGATAGTAATTTCCATTCCTTTTAACTAACATATTAACAAACTGAAATTTGCTCAGTTCGAAACTAAGATATCAATACAAATACCAAAAAGTACAAATTGAACATGTATTTATTGAGTTTTGAAAACTAATTTACTTTTAGACATGAAAGAAAACCGGAAGGGTTGTCATCGAGAAATCAAGAAAGTACCGTAGCGACATCTAGTTTGATTTCGGGAACCAAATTTTTTTAAATACTTCCTCATTTGTCTGGGTAAAGATGGCGTATTAAATAAAGCTTTACCTGACAGCGGCACACCAATCGCTATGGGCACAGCCTGCGAGCATTGCACGAATCCCCAAGTACGGGCGAAGTTGCGCGAACGCACCCTTTCGTATGTGTACATTTTCAATGAGTAATGGTACCCTCCACAGAAAATACCTAGACGGTAGAAAGAAAAAGCGTAAACTTAAAATATTGCTATAAGATGTACCGCTAACCCCATGTGCGGAGATTAGTATGCCTTCATAGAAATAATTCAATAAATCCTTTTTGTCGCCTACTGAGGAGCGTTCTGTTTTCTATGTTCTCAAAAATTATCTTGTTGCTATTACTATTAAATTATTATGTTATCATTGTTAGACCATAGATTTTTTCTCTCTATTTATAATGTATTGATCTGGTAATGACATGGTTTTTTGAATGTCATTATTCCTATTAGAGCTGGTGAGTTTCTTGCTCGTTCTTCTTATCAGCCAAAAGAGGCCCTGAACGAATGGTAGGGAACGTTGATCCTTAATAAGAACGACATATATATGTTTATTTGAAGATAAAGATTAGATACTTAGGTTAAATTACCATAGACCCATGCGAACATAACATATCCTCGGTAAGAGCCTTCAACAGCAGTCAGCGCCATGGTTGCCAACCCACATACGAATACAGCTGCTTGTGTGAGGTACTGGCGTGCTATACGGCATTCCGCAGAGTTTTGTCTCACCAGCAGACCGAATGCTGCACATCCCACTGCCCATGCTAACCCAAGATATGCCTGGAGAAGTTCCGCTGTATCCCCTAGACCTGTAATGTATATTTTATGTCATTTGCGTAAGAATTTGTATGGAAATTTGTAGTGATTTTTAGTTACTTAGTTACTGCTATGCCGGTTTCCATACTAAATACTTATTGCACTCACGATGGAAGGTGAACGTAAACGTCAAAAACTTACACACGTATCTATAGGTGAAGAGAAGTAATTCTAGTATCTAAGTAAGTCTAAGAAAATAACTTAAACATTTTAACCAATAGTTGAGAATTTGGATCTTCTTTAGAAATATGTATTAGCTGTTGACAGTTCTTACTTCATTCAAATTCTCATCTAGTGGTCAAAAGTATTTGCTGAAGCTTGTATTACTTCTACTCAAGTAATTACTTTTACTCGACTATAGATACGATATAATCTCTCTGGAAATTTATTAGAATCATGGTCTCCTTATTTACTTACATTGTGATGTGACAATGGTTTCATCTAGAAAAAAGACATTATTTACCAAACCGCTTGTATACTAAAATCGTAAACATCGTTAGATTATAATCCGTCTAGTCAGATTACATATTTTTTCTGTGCTCTTTCTGGTTGTGAATAAAAAAATCACGTTTGTTGTATGGGAGCCCATTAAATGTTTATTTTATTCTGGTTTTTAGTATTTGTTGAAGCGGCTACAGAACACGGTGTGGAACCCTAATTACCAGGATTAATATACGTGCCCAACTAATGTCAATTTTCGCGATTTCCGTTTATTTTGTGAACATGATGAAATGCTATTAACTATTTTTTAGCTTTTAGTACATACTTTAACATAGTCTTGTTGGTATTGTTTTATTTTATAAGTAACTTCGTTTGATAAGTTCTAATTTATATGTGATATTCTGATGAATAACCAACGTTTCAAAAACACGCTTTTATTTATTGCTTATTAATCAACAGGGACCCTTGTTTAGTTAAATAAAGACTTTCTTAACAGAAGCTATTAGGGTTTACGAGGTGTTTACGACCGGTAGGTATATATTTATATGACTTGTTTACCGACTTTGTCATGATAATTGTATTGCTGGGCCGTAACAATGCGAAGTAGGCCATTACTAGTTGCAAAATTAGGACATAAAAATGGATATTGAATATCGAGCAGCCTATTCGAGAAAGTTTTTCAATTAAAGCTTAATGAATTTCACCATATACTTAAATCCTTGAGAGAAATATCACTTTACTACGTAGGTGTGAATAGAACTGCGATCATATGGAATATCTTACGTTATTTATTATCCGAACATGTTAAAATTTACAAAATAATAATTTAACAGTTTAAAGATTGTTCTGCGACTTAGGAGTCTCTTAAAAGCAATTTTCGACATATCGTGAAATTCGACGATTTGTGTCCTACTACTTATTTAGCGTCTTTTGTTATCATTACGGTTGCAAATAAATTACATCTTTGAGGTAAGATAGGAACTAACATCTCGTTATACAATACAATTATATCTGGCTAGGTGCCTGTTGTCCATTTTTACTAATTGCTTAGTGTCGCTAGGTGGCTCCTTGTAAATGGTTAACTCATTTTCTCCTTAGGGGATTCCTAAATATGTAGGCGTCAGATTTGGGTGACGCCTAAGTTTAGTGAAAATGAATGAGTGACCGTAGTCTGCTTACCTTCTTCTTCAGCATGATACGCCAGATAGAAAATAGGTGTATTTATTCCAAACGCTGATATTCCAGTAGACATTAGTAGAATCCTAACTGTCTTGGACTTGAGCGTCGAGAAATCGAAGAAAGGCTGGCGGTCGTCAGATTTGTTCCTGTCCTTCATCTTCCGTTTGATTTTATTCTGATTCTTGAGGTGAAGTATTGCGCGTCTTTGCGGATGATACAGTGAGGCGGAACGGTAAAATGTACCTAGTATGAATGTGACGAATACAACTCCCGTTACTGCTTGTAGACCTAAACGCCAACCAATTGCCCTGGAAAAACATATTCAGCCCTACATTCTAAAACTGGCTAAGTGGTAGTGGGTCTTGCGGAAGGGCTCAACTATAAAAGCGCAAAAAAATTCATTTATTGTATGGCAGATAAGTATTAAAATACACCATCTGTAATTATCACAGATCGTGATAAATACCTAACAGCATAGTACGAAAGACTCGAGAAACGCTTTGACAAAACGTCACTTTCCTCGAGTGGAGAGTGAGATATCGTATGGGCTCACCCGCGAAAAGTGATATTTAAACAGACGGACGGATAGCGGAGTCTTAAAAATAGGGTGCTGTTATACCTTTTGGGTAAAAACTAAAAATGTTTAAAAATGCAGTTGTTCCAGGTGCAAAAGTTGCATTGACTTGTCACTTTATTTTTTATTATTATAATTTTAGTCTTCAGTGCTTATTTCATCAAAAGTGGAGCTGGGTGGCGCAGTTGTTACAGTGTCCTAATTGCGTCAGCGGAGGTTGACAAATTGTCGCAAAGGCAGGATATCCAATGGGTGTATCTCGAGTTCTATGCTTTAGAAGCTTTAGTGGGCTCTGTGCTTTGCAATAGGCTGTGAGTATGGTATATCTGCTTTTGAGACGTAAACACCTCCCAATCCGTACCGCGTGGAATGGCCCATTCTACCCATGTGATGCCATCTAAATGTAAAACCTGTACCGCATTAGTGGGGATATTAATAGCCTGGAGACAATTTTTTCAAGGTAAACCTCTGCAATAGAAATTAAAAACATAAAAAAATTGATCATATGACTGTTTTCCTTAGGCGTTAATACCTGATAGCTCCTTTGATGAAGGTAGACATGACGGCGATACCGAGTCCGCTGCCGCTCACTATGAAGATTTCGACGAGCTCTCTTCGCCTTTTGAAATACTGTGCTACCATCAGTGTCGAACAGTCTCGTGTAAGTCCAACTCCGACACCTACCACCGTCCCTGTGAAGTTTAGACAGATATTAATGCTTCACTACCGCTACCGTCAGTATTTAAAGACATCAAAAACGGGGAATTATAAAACGATCGACTAAAAAAGAACTTAGCGACTGATGATGGCATACTGTTTTAATAACTTGAGTGTTATGAATTTGAGTAAGCGGAAAATTAACTTAACCAACGACGAATATTGATTAATGATCAATTTCAAAACGAGCTTACAAAAAGTGGGTTATGTTTAATCCATTTTAGATATTATAATTTTGTCCATGCGACTACATTACTAAGTGAGCGACTAGATATATAAAGAGAGCAACTATAATATTAAGATAGATTAGATTTTTTCCAACTGAAGTTTTTCCCAACGAACTACTAAAAAGTTCACTTTAAGCAAAGTTTTGTCTGCTGCATTATAAATGCATTGGTTACTGTTGGTTTTTATTTTGATATGATTTCTTAATGAAATAGCATCTAATCCGACCAAAAAAAGTATATTTAATTTGCAACAAACTTTCGAAAGATTTAAACTGCACTGATAGCTTATTATAATTATTTTTATATGAGCTCATAATACTATGTTCATTGTTGTATTTTTCAAAATGATTTTTGTATTTGAAACACTTTATATAAGATAGTATGCCGCGCAGTAAAAAAAAAAAACATTTGCCAAATATTGATAACAATGCAGGACTTAACGTTGGCGCTCAAACAAATATTAGGTCGTTCAAATATTAAGAAGCATCTCATTGTGTATTTTAAGTAACTCAAATTAATGTTTGTAAGTTGCTGTTCTGTTGATTTCTCATCTTCCGCAGTCAGTCGCTCACTTAGTAATACTATGACATAAATTAATTATATTTGACACTTAAAACTTTACAGTCACTCATTTTAATACTACCCATCAAAACAGTTTATATATAAGGTACTGTTTCTAATCATTCCATTCTATTTGACCACTGGTAGCCGAGTAGCTTAGTGGCGTAGTGACTAAGCGCCGCCGCCTGCGATCGTTGTTGTTAAGCATCCTTCGTAAGGCTCGGTCACGGGTTGGTGACCAAAAAATTATTATCTCGAGCTATTATTTCGTGCTTCGGAAGGCACGTTAAGTTCCGGCTGCATTTGTTGTCGTTAATATACTCCAAACTGTATTGGGCCAGCATGGGAGGTCATGGCCCTTGCTCTATAACTCCTAACTTAAGTGCTAAAAAGTCAATTATAGCTTCAATTATGGGTCGCACCGACTGATTGTAAGGATGGAATAATGAAATTAAACCCGATTTCATTTAAATTTTTAGGACTCCAATGGCTAGAAATAGTCTGACTATATCTTATTAGACAACACCATTCACATTGCTCAGATTCCAAGTTGAGTAGTACACAATGAAGCCCTATTGTGGAAATTTAATAATAAAGGAACAACACCCAGACCTAAACAATATAAACCAGTTAATTTTTATATTGACGCTTTGGCGATGCATTGAAATCGGCTGTAAGCAACTCGGCTTCGGAGGTTATTAGAAGTTAAACCGCAACTTTGCAACATCCTTCAGACAGAGGTTTATTTAGAGTTCCGTGATTTTCAGTGTGGTTCAAATGGACCCTAAGGATTTTGGCATATGGTAGCTTGGCGCCTATCGAAGCAAGTATGAAACAATTTGAAAGTAATCTAAAGTGATCTACGAGAAAAGAAAGCTTGCCAACAATTTAGACGAAGGATTGAGTAACTACGAAAATAATTATGTGGAATGGGGATAATTGCAATGAATAAGTACATAAGTATTTTAAATATAAAATTGATTACCAGCTTAATGTTTTCAGACCGAAATTAAAGGGAACGATTCCGTTGAATTATCTTTCTAATTCAACGGAATCGTTCCCTTTAATTTCGGTTGACACATTGTTGCAAAGGCAGTAAGTATATCGAATGGGTGTATTTCGAGTTCTATGCTTCAGAAGCTTGAGTGGGCTCTGTGCTTTGCAATAGGCTGCAAGTATGGTTTGTCTGCTTTTGAGACGTAAACACCTCCCAATCCGCACCGCGTGGAATGGCCCATTGAATTTGTTGAATTAGAAAGATATATGGCAGTATATAAAATCCAATATTCGGTGAATATTTTATAGTCTGCGTAAACGGATATAAGTTTACTACATACATGCTAATTTCCCGCGTAAATTAGAGCTTATAAAATTCTTGTATAATGTTTCATGTAGTTGAAAGTATTATCATGATCGAATTAGTACGAGGGTCAAACTGAAAGTTCTTAGAACTGGCCACTTATAAACAATATAATAAAAAAATAATTCTAAAATTTGAAAATATAACTCTTTGCCAATATTACTGAGTATATATTTCATTCATTTGTCATTTGTTTTACGATTTGGCGGCAAATTGAAAATTGTCTGTGTCACGTCATCATGAATTTAACACGAGAAAATTTTCGTGCAATGATTTTTTATGACTTTCGATGTCATTTAAGTCAACAAGAAAGTTATGATAGACTACGATTGGCCTTTCACGATGAAGCCCCATCTCGTGCGACTGTTTACAACTGGTTTAATGAGTTTAAACGTGGTCGCACTAATCTCACTGATGATTTACGTGAGGGACGGCCTTCTACGGCGACGACTGAAGATAACATCTGTGTTGTGCGGCGTATGATAGAGACTGACAAAAGAGTGACCTATCAACAGATTCGGACAAGCTTAGGCATCGGTATGAGTCAAGTGCACAAAATCCTCCACGAACATTTAGCGGTCAGGAAGCTTTGCGCCCGGTGGATACCTCATAATTTGACTGAGGCTCAAAAACTCCATCGTGTGGATTGGTGTCGTAAAATGATTGAAAGATTTAACGGAGGTGACTCAAATGCTGTGTTCGACATACTAACAGGTGACGAAAGCTGGATTTACTGTTATGATCCTAAAACCAAAAGACAATCTGCTCAGTGGGTGTTTCCTTTCGAGGAGTTGCCAACTAAAGTGAAGAGAGATCGAAGTGCGGGAAAAAAAATGGTGGCCTCGTTCTTTGGAAGGATAGGTCATTTTGCAACAATTGTGTTAGAGGATCAAAAAACAGTTTCTGCAGAATGGTACACTACCAATTGTTTGCCACTTGTCTTGGAAAAAGTTCGAGAGAAACGACCTCGCAGTAGGATCCTCCTTCACCACGACAACGCCTCGTCGCACACCGCCAAGCGAACGATCGACTATTTGGCGACATCAAACGTTGAATTATTGGGTCACCCGCCGTATAGCCCCGACCTCGCGCCTTGTGATTTTTATTTATTTCCAAAAATTAAAGAAAAACTTAAAGGAAAGCGGTTTATGAATGCTGAAGAAGCGGTGGCTGCGTATCGCGATGCCATTGAAGAGACCCCTAAGGACGAGTGGGCAAAGTGCTTTTCCCAGTGGTTCCATCGCATGCAGCGGTGTATTGACGTGAATGGACAATATTTTGAAAAGATATAATAAAACTAATAACTGGCTAATGTAATCAGTTTTTGATTTTCTAAGAACTTTCAGTTTGACCCTCGTATTTCCTAAGATTACCTTTACGAATGAATAAACAAAGTTAGACACTTTACCTGTTTATGTTATTATTAGTATAGATATATGAGTGAGTAACACCTTGTAGCCGGATATAGCTTAACAGAATTCGCGAGGGGTATATATGTACATAACAAATGTGACGTACAACAAATCATCACTCACCTCGCAACGTAGTCTATATGAAAATTGATGATAATACATTATATCTACTGTCGAAGGTATATATTTCTTACTTATGACTTGTTTCCTTTCTTATATAACAACTAATGAAATTATATTTGTGAAATGTCGAATAACAACTTGGCACGAAATCTTGTAGGTACTCACATTTACAAGCAGATACGAGTAGGTAATAAACTAAGTGTATAAAAAATCTCCAGACCACCTATGAGTTGTCATCAACATTAGCTGCGATCATACGGACGAATTATCACACACAAATCTATTCTGTGTGTCCTGTTGGCGTCATAATGGAAGTATTTGATTTTAAAAATATCTATTACTCAGATAGACGGGACCGTTGTTTTAATACTAATGAGAAATTACAATTTATAGAGTAGGTAGAAAAATACGAATAAAAATATTTTTCATACATTTCTACCTTCTAATAGGGAATATGCACATTTTTGGAAAATGTTTTTAATTGATAATTTACATCGATATATAACTGTAAAAAATACCCGGCACCGAAAAACTAACATTTTGTAACATTAATAATTGATGAAAATAAGTAATAGCTACGAGCAGTTTAAGCACCGGAATTTTTGGCGCGTTTGTCGTGACGTTAAAGTACACGACTAGAGATATGACATTTTAAATCAATATGGATTTTGAGAGATTGAGCATTATTCAATTACCTAAATCGATTAGCAACTAGTCGGTTTTTAAAATGTAATAGACTTATTTAATAACTTATATAGTTTACCAAATTAGTGAAATAAAAATAAAAGCCTAAAACATCATTTAAACTGTAACCTGTTGTTTATTTTGCGACTTATTTACTTTTTGTAACAACGACATCCCTATACGTGTACATTTTCGTCACATCCGCTTTGACATGTAGCACGGCGTTTGAATATTTTGAAGTGACCGCATCTTTTTTTGCACTTTTTAATAATTATTTTAAAGACGAAAACAAACTGATGTTGAAAAATATTAACATAGACTTTATTCTAAAACAATAATGATCGTAATAAAATATATTTAAGCCTTTTTTGGGTCAAACACATATTCCCTATTGCATTTGTAAATTCCATGAGAGTTAGCTCGTAAGTAGGCAATGAATATCCCGTCCTAGAGATGCATTTTAAAATGTTCACAATGTCATTCTCAGCACGAACGTGGGCAATTGAGACAGTTTAGCAGATTCCGTAGAAGTTGTTTCCATTTGCCTTCAAACGGTTATGCAGTAATGCATTTTAATGTTGAAACTGTACAAATAAGGTGCTTAAAATTGTTTTTATTAATCACATGAACATCCACGAATGTTTTAAATTATCTTCAAGTTTTCCTTCACCTAAGAACAAGTGATATTTCTCTGAATGTTCCCAAAAAGCACGTTGTTCGTCAATCTTACGACCTTTGGAATAAGATCGAGGCCGTAGTCAACTAAACTATGTCTGCTATGTAATTTCAATTATGCAAGTGATTAATTTAAATACGTAAACGCGTTAAAAACGTAATTCTCGTTAATGTTTCGTTAAATATGGTCTTTATATAAAATGGTATGTTATTTTGAAGTGCAAATAAATTTTAATGAGGAGTTAAAAATTCATTATTGGTTGATTTATATATGTTTAACTGGTTATGTTATACTTTATTATTACTCCATAGTTATAGCTACGAGTATTTATTACTCCTACTGACGTTCAAATTAAGGGACTATGTAAAGACTACACTAATTTAGTTATATACAAATCACATCACATATATACATTAATATTATACATACCATTCATATATAAACATACACATGAATGCATTAGCACAAATAAAAACATTGTCATAAGGGATAACTTTTGATTATTTAATTGATCGCACCGTATAACTATGTAACCGAAGTGCATACGTTTGCCGAAATCAATTTCAGGCATACAATCTTACGCTGCTGGTACTCCAACTTTAAGCATTAAAATTCAATCATAGTATCAAGTAAATTGGTTTCGCGCTAAACCTGGGACATCTTTTGTTATGAATTAAAGAGTGTGTATCAAGACAAAGAAAATGTAAGACGAAATCAATAGATCAGTCACTGAGACAAATAGAGACGGACTTTAAATTAATTAATAGAAAGCTATTGTGAAACTTCTTAATGTCACGCTTCGGTTACATAGTGAACTTACCAAGGGGTCTCTTCTTATTGCTTGATGTTTTAATTCCTAATATTCTTTGGCGTTAACGTTAGAAGATAATAATAGTATGACATAGAATTTTCATTCGCATAATGTTACTAGACATGAAATAAACGATCGGTTGGGTTAGAACTGGGACAAAAATAAAAGGCCTACCCTAATGAATAGGCTGTCAAGCACCATATAGGTTATTAAATTTATGCCTCAGGATTTATGTTTTATGTTTCAACATTATAGAGAGATAAAGTATGCCATGTGGATCACAAAGTCTCTATGAAAAAATAGGATAAAAAATTATAATACTTCATGATAGCTTTAGACGTAGGAGAGTTATCGTAATTGATGAAACTTAGTTTATTTAAAATTCATAGTGCTTAGATACAGAATAAAAGTTTTATTAGGTACCCAAAACAATGTTAAAGTAAAACACAAGTACTTACGTTTAATAAGAAAATGGAGTGTTACCTTTACATCGTTGGAAAGAAAACTATTCAGGTAGAGACAAAACAAGAATATCAGAGAATTGTGTAAGTTAATTTTACCAATTTATTTTTATAGACTAGTATCAAAGAACTTCGTTTGATTGGCTATCCCACCATTACACCCAAGTCATCTAGTTTTATATTGTCGCGATTCCCAAACTTTTACATCCCTTAGTGTTACAGATAGTAAATGCAGCTTTTGATTAAATTAACGTTAATTTTGGCGTCTAGGAACGCATTTCTATCAACAGGACTTTGATATCTATTAAGAAAGGCATTTATTGGCTATCGCTCTAATATCCACTTCAGTTTCTTTTTGTTTTTTAAATTGGAATCACGAATAAAGTCAAATAAAACATGTACAGTGTAGATTCAGAAATACAAATCGTATTGTATCATGACGACTTTAAGCCCTAAGCTGTTTTAAATTTGAAATTTTGTGTCACTTTAAACTAACTATAGCCAATTACAACTTTATTTGGACCTTTGTGCAACTGGGCCTTATTAAATCTATGTAGACTGACTGGTTTTCACTCAGATGAATTATTTGTTTTCATGATTAAATTCAAATATAGAACAAGATTCAAAAATTTATTATTACCTTGTTAGTATAAAGTATTCAAATAAACATGAAACCTACACGGAGGTTTACCATAGTTAAAGGAAAGTCTATCCTAGAGTTTCTAGAGTAAGCTAGCGAATATAAAGCGTGCAACGTTCCGTGTAGTCCATAAACGCAAGCGGTAAGCTCGACGCATCTTCAAAAGGATAACACGTTGGCTCGCTATACTGGTATTAGCATTTAAACCGAGTCGATTCATATTCAGTTCTTGAATAGGCTATTGTGAACTTGGCTTTTGCATAGGAAAAAGCCTGTTAACATACCGTAGTCCTTTTAGACCGTGAGCATACCGTGAGCATACCGTCAGCATACTGTGAGTCAGATCTAAATGTAAATTTTTCGTCATCATAAAGGGGATTTGTTATCGGGACTGGGGCGACCAGCTGACAAAGAAATTGAGATAATTTTAATATTTAAATAGATAGAACAGCAAACATAAAAAATAAACTTGGGTAAAAAGTTCTTGAAACTTAAAGACTAGAATAGTACGAAGCGAGCTACTCGGCTACGGGCGTAGGTATGACATAAAATAATATTCTCTGTAGGAACAAGCGTAATGTTTACTTAAAACATTTTTAGTGTATCGTCCAATTCCCTATTACCTAAATTTATTTATTTTATTTAGCCGAATTTTCCGGACTTCTGTTTATTATTTTCCTATAAACCGTATTGGACTACTAAAAAAACCGTTTCAGCAGTTCTCAATTGGTGAATTTATCATTAATAGTTACAGGAAATTAGGGTATCTGTTTTTCGTGTGCTACTAATAATATTATTACATGAATCCAGTGAGATTTTTAGATTTTTATACTTGTGAGATTTTTATTTGTGTTTATTTACAACAACAATAGAAAAGATATTGAAGCAGCACGATAAAAAGACTGAATTAGCAATTCAGTTTAGTGGGTGGACTAAGATAATAATTTATAATTCCAGGATATGCCTACTTCTAAATTTAAGAAGAAATACTACCATTAAAAATAAAGTCAACAAACATCGAGGCACAGATGGACACGTCTGAAAATCCCTTGATATTAGAATGTAATAAAACCTTTTTTAAAAGAAATAACGTAAATAATACTTGTAAAAGGAACTGTCACAGCAATTACATATTTTAGGAAGAGTAGGTAATAAAATTTTCGCTCCTCGAAGCAGAATGTCTCATAAACTCTATCTCCATCGGTCATAATAAAAATAAGATATGGATCGTGAAAAGTTCAAAATGTTACAAAAGCTATGAATTAATCGTTCTGCACCTACTATTATAATTACTTTGTTATCATCGTCATTTTATTTTATTCCTTTTAGTGCCCCGTAAATGTATACAAAGAATACATTATTGGAATGTACTCATCGAAACCTTTAATTTGTCATCCAAATATAACAATAATTGAAGAAATATCATTTTTTCATATTTTTTAAATGACATATTTCAAGCATGTTGAAAATGAAAAAAATATATTACCCAGTGTTATTTGAGATGATGATGTAAGGTCTCTAATGATAACCTATACGTTAATAATCGTTAAGTATTTCAAAAGTTATGGTGCAATAAAGACACTCACATACATACATTAACCTTAAACACAGTACACTCTTTTTTTTGGGCAGTCATGCAAAAATGTTGCAAAAGACTGGCTGTACTGTACACTATGTTTGATCTCAGATATCACGGTGGCGTTGTTGTGCATCCGCCCGCTTATTCAGAGAACCAATTAACGTGAAGCTTTGAAGTTGGATAAAACGAGTTTCAGAATAGGATCTGATGAAATAAATTGAGCCGTCAGATCCGCATGCATTCCGTTTACGGATGCATTGAGGTTCCGCTGGTTTAAGGTAGCCGTGTAATGTTGAATTAATGAATCAATTAATTGTACGCCTTGACTTGACGTCCATTTAATTAAGGTAAATGTTGTTTTATCCAATAGCGGTTTTTGTTTAAAACTTACGATGGAACTACATCACATACATTGTTCAGATGCCAAATTCAGTATTCAATATTGAAATCTGATATAATAACCGTCCAAGTGCGAGTCTGAATCTCGCACGTGGGGTTCCGTATAGAAATCGACCAAACAAATCACGTTTATTGCATAGGGGCCCCGTAAAATATTTATTTTATTCCGTGTTCCTTAACGAAACAGGTAACTTGTTAATTATAAAGGACAACATAACTGTGGGTAAATTTTTTATATGTACTGGTGGGGCGATTAGCTGTCATCGTTCCAAATCCCCACCCTTAATCCTTGGGTGACGGTTTTTTACTGCGAGTTCAAATTCCTTACGCCTAAAGCCTATGGACTATATACCGTGTATGATATCTTCGCTGGTAACCGCATCGACGCACCCCTTTCCAGACCTAGCCCTTGGAGCCCGTGGCGGTAAAGGATCGCTTGCGGTGAGACGCCAACCCCTGCTTAATATCGTACATTCTGGTTTTTAATATTTGTTGTTCAAGCGGTAACAGAAATACATCATCTGTGACAATTTCAACTGTCTAACTTTGATGGTTCATGAAACTGCGAAGTCATAATAATTGGGTTTTCGCTTTACCCTTTGCTACTTTAAAACTATACAGCAATGACGGCTTTAATGTTTTAATTATATTTACTTAGATAAAGACTGAACTTAAGATATTGAAGGTTTATTTAAACTCAAATAAAACAATTTTTAACACGTTTCGTGTTATTCAAAATTATTAAGTTACTTTTACTTTTTTAAATAAAACAGACTTCGACATTTGCTTAATTTTTCTTTACGAAAGTTAAAATTATAAGAAACAGAATTATTAACAAGTGGACGCAAAATATGACGGGCGTATATGGGATGGCAAAGCTACATAACTAAATAATTTATATTTTGCCATCAAGAGTAACTCCATAATATCATTTATTATTTGTACTTTCTAATATTGTAAAGAAGTATGGTTTGTTTGTTTGCATTTATAGAATACTAAACTACTGCACTGACTATACAAAATTATTCACCTACAGGAATCTTCACTCTTTGATTATACTTTTATAATTAAAGCGTACATCATACGTGGGTGCACAGGCTCTAATTAACGTGAGCAAAGTTGCGCGAAAGTCTAGTAATTTACAAAAATCTAGCTCTTTTCCCGCGCGTAAATTATAGCCTATGTTACCCATTTGTGTTGCAGCTTCCTGTAGGTGAAATAATTTGCATGATCAGATTTAGTACAGTATTTCCAAAGATCCCCCATAATCTAACAAACAAATAAATTTGTAAATAGAATTCACCATCCCATTCTAATGTTTCACTAATTTTGCATATTCAATTGGCGTAGATTGTTGAACCAGGCTTCTGATAGTTATATCAATGCAGTCCTGTACTGGTAGACATGTGCATAAATGAGGACTGGACATAAAAAGAAATAAAGGTGTCCATCAAATATAAAAAAATTGTATTGTGAATGTGTCCAATAGTATTGTTTTGAGGTAGCTATACTCTTAACAGGTTCCGTGTTTACATAAGACTTAGATGTTGATTGGCTTTTTAATTAAAAGTATAATAGTGCGCGTGAAAATATAAGAAATCAATAGATTTACAATAATTTGTCATCTGTATGGTAATTATTTTTAGATTTTCAATTAGAAATCTTCAATTGATTTCGGTGCTTAAGTTATTCTATCAAGTTAAAAATGAATTGGAAGTGTCAATTAACACCTCAGGAAATACTTAAAGTAATTTATAGATCAATAAATAACTCTGGTAGATCGTTACTTTTATTGAGATGGCCATGGGAGAAAAGTACGCTTAACGATTACACGAATAAGTACCGAGGGTGTTCCATAGGGTTACTAAAAAGACAGACAACATTTTTTATTAAATTCGTATTGAAAAATGTTTAAAATAATTCTAAGTCTGTTAAGTCCCGGGTAGTTCAGTGTTTAGAGCAGTCCTCGGATTGCGAAGACTCGTGGATTCGAGCCTGTTGGATTTTTAAGCATTTTTTATTTTAAAATGCGAAATTGATTGTTAAAATACATTTAAAAATTACACGACCTTTTGCAATGTTAGTTAATGAGCAGTCGCTCAGATTGCGAAAGGTCTCAAGTTCGAGTCCCATATCAGAGTACCTGGGATTGAATTTCTCATTAAAAATATTTCCTTTGACTAAGTTGAGCATTGAAAACTAGTGATTAAGCCAACAAAGCAAACCCTATTCAAAGCTTAAATAAATAAATCTAAAGTAATATTATAAAGAAGAAAGATTTCATTGTTTATTTGCATCAAAAAGGCTCAAAAACATTAGGACCAATTTTAAAAAGCCATAGGTACATCAAGCCATATCATACGCGATTGATATTGGCTATAACGAAGGCGAAGTCGCGTGAAAACAGCTAGTGTTATATAAAGCTTAAAATATATGAACACCATTACTATTAGTGGTCACAAACAGTCTAAAACTGTTGTTTAGTGTAGGAGCAACTGACCGCAACAGATACACGCCCATATCCCCATGACACTTGATTTATTCGACCACGCCTATTTAACATGAAAATCTAAAGTCTAGGCCTAATCGACACATTTCGTCGAAGTCTCAATATTCTTCTTGTATATTTATTTCTATGAAACATGACGTAAGAATGAAGATAGTGTTATAAAACACAGGAATGTCAACATATCTCTTATTATTTATTATAGTAATTAGTTTTTAGAATAATTTTACAGAAGTTTTGATATCAATTATATCATTATCGTAGTTCAATTGCGTAGTTGAATTTCGCTTTTTTAGTTTTACCGTTTTAATGATAAAATACACCGAAAATATATAAGTCGGAATTAAGTCGGTAAAAAAAGGAGGAGGTTCTCAATTCGACTGTATTTTTTTTTCTTGTTTGTTACCTCATAACTCTTTATTGGGTGAACCGATTTTGATGATGCTTGCCGAGTGGTCCCATTTTAATTTTGACCAATCATATTAAAATTTATAAAAATTCAAGAAAAACATACACGTCTTCAATTTGTATTAAGTATGCGTGATGGTTGTTATCCCAAAACTCAAAATGTCACTAAAATGAATGAAATAAAAACTAAAATAAAATGGCACCGATTTCAAAATTAAAAAAGTGAAAAATAATACTTACCTTAGAAGCGGTTTAATTTAATTAACTGTATAAAACCTCAGCCCGACTTTGTAGGTCCTTTTTGTATCTTTAAAACGAGTGAAGCATAAATCGCTATACCTATGAAAGGGATTATGATATATTTCAAAATTAAATAGTATATCTTCACAGTTCTCACGCACAATCAACCTATTAAAGCGTCTAAGTGCGGAAAATTGATGCCCCCTAATCTAACCTATCTTCACAGGTACACTCCGATAGACAGCAATGTGGCTGCCATAATGATGTACCTAAATGATCACAATAACTTACCATAACTGAAAAAGAGTTGGTGAAACTGTGTCGCGAAGGATGTGAAGAGGCACCCCAGCGCTGCAACCAGGCCTCCGACGACGGCAGTCACTCGCGTAGACTTTCTCACGCACAAAGCTACCGTCACTGGGGACAGGGCGAGCGCCACACCCGCTGACAGTGCACCGAGGCATCCTGGAAAAAAGGTCATACTTATTTTGAAAAAAAAAAACTCATATTTTTAAATTTTACATTCACAATGCCATATTGCTACGAACTGGCCATCGAACCGGGCTGTGTAAATAGGTTTACCTAATTTCTTTTTCGTCATGATACCTATGTGTCAAGTTGCTTTTTGTTTCTGTTCTGTTTTTTTTTTAATTTTACTATATTTTAAGTAACCTTATTTTGAGCTCTTTATTTTTTGTTACCATTATTTACTAGTCCGTCAGTCAGATAATACGTACGAAATCTAGAAAATATACAAAGCTGTGACGTCATGCGATATTTCAACTCAAACTAAAAATAAAAAATGCGTGTTTAATATTTTTCAATAATCTACAATCAAACAAAAATTAGTTATCATACCTATTGAAATTTTTTATGTCCAAACTGCTTCATTTAAACTATGTATTTTCGTTTCCGTTATGCGTAGGTAGTTAAAGCCTAACAATGAAATAATGATTGCTGAGAACCATAATTATCTCTAAGGGATTTGTCCAAATAATTAATAATACATTTTTTTCTGAAGACAAAACTAAAAAAAACTATGGATAAATAGTCTTAGTGATATCTTCCAAAATTTCCAACATAGCAAATTCAAATAAGTTGTAGATAAACGAGAATATATAATGCGTTTGAAAATTAATTTCACCCTTTTTATTACTCTTAAATATTTCATACTTTGAGAGTATTCGAAGTTTTTCTAAACGACCCGGAACTTTTTCTCATTAATTTAATTTAATTTATTAAGTATATTTTAGGATGATTATTTAACGATAGATTAGGTTGATTAGTTAAACCACCAAGAACCAAAGAATTTAAACATGATTTAAACCTTGACAAACTCAAACATGCCCTACGTAGAAAAATATTTTTACTGACATATACCACATTATAAATAAAAGTTAAAGAGAGAAGGTCAAATAATAACAAAGATAAATTAATAGCCTAAATAAACTATATATAATAAATACTTATATACATAATGTGAAGGCCAATTAGGACCCTGTCTCAGATGATGTCGCTACTGTGTTTTATCACTAGTGTCAGTCCGAAACTGGTTTTGAAGACCGAAACCGAAACTTCTTTAAGAGAATCATGTTTTGAAGGAAAAATAAAGAAAACGTTATTATAATCAGTCAGTGTTTTTTTTTATCCGACAACAAAGGAAGGGTTATGTTTTTCGCGTGTATGTATGTAATATTCTTTATTACCTTATCCTCCTTCTGGAAACTGCTAAATTAATTTACATAATTGAAGTATCGTTAGTTTTGTTTTAGTCCAAGTGTCCAAGATATATGATGTTAAGGAAAATCAAACATGGCTGCCGTAAAAAGCCATTGTACTTGTTAAAAAAACACATTTTTATACTATAATATGGGTGTAGAATTAAAACGCTTGTTCTAAGCCTATGGATTTCAAAAAAGCATATCTATTTTATTATTTAAGTAATTAACTTCATGTTAATTTATTTTGTATTCTTAACTTAAGGTTAAATTAGTAAATTATAAACTTATAGTATCGTTAAACTTGATAATACAATAATCTATGTACCTGAATACTTATTAGATACCGATTCACAAAACCAACGGATCGGAGTGCTAGAACCGAACACAAAATTAAGGATTTTTAACACCCCCCCCCTCCTGTCTCCTATTTATCTATATAAATTCCACTAAATATTGTTCTAACGTCCTCCTAAAGTGTGACGTAATTTATGGATGACCCCTAGTTTCAGCAGGTTTTCCACCAAAACCAAAGTTAAACCGAAACTCTTTTTTATGCCGAAACTCAACCGAAACCGAACATTCGGTCGGACACTATCACAGTAACGACGCTGATATTATGACAGAGCTATGTAGTTACTCTGTAGTGTTCCGTGTGCGTGGCCCGCAGGACAATCTGCTAATATTTATGTTATGATCTCACTTCAACAGAATCTCAACTCCAACATTTTGCCAATGTGCTATCTACCTGAATTCCAATATTATTAGTGCTATGTCTTCCTCAAAAATCAATGGTGACAGATACTTAATAATATCGGACTTCAGGTACAATGGCAAAATATTGTAGTTGAGATTTATTATCTATTGTAAAAAATAGTAGAATTGGCTAACTGGAAAACTACGCGTAAAATGATGTGTAAATCCTAATCATTAATTCTATTCATTCATGTAAGTATTTATATAAAGTCTGGAGAAACTGTAGGTATATTACGGTAACTTCTTTACATTCCCGTTTATCCACGAAAACATTTCCTTGACCTTGCAGTTAATTGGATTTCCAGTTGGAGGGTAAGGGTCATTCACAAACTTTATTAGTACCATTACAGTAATGACCGTAAAACATATCATTAAAAAGTAATTTCTTTCAGGCAACCTTTGCCAAGTGAACTAAATTGTATCTAGATTTAACGCATTTTAATAGACTGGTGATGTTAACGACGATCTTTACATCGGATTCGTCTAATGACCTTGGAACCTGCCTGGATCTTAATATTAGGGCACAGGTCTTCACTATAGATAGAATCGAATATTAAATAATTAATACCCCAATCACGCTGCCCCAGTGCGGATTGTTAGTTATTAACGACTGCAGACCCAACCGGAGCCAACACGTGTCTTCTGAAGCGCGGAAGAGGTTAAAGTAATACATTTCTGGTCACACATCCTATAAATCATGAGTTAAACAACATTCGTATCAGAACGAATGCCCTAACCACTGCACGATCGAGCTCCCGAGGCAAGGATCATATGTACTTAAATTACTTATTATAAAATACTTACAGTCTTACAAACAAAGACTTACTTTAGTACCAGATTTTAATCATTATTCGACCAAAATAAGTCAACATGTTTCAATTTGACGTTTCTTCTTCTGTCATTGTCAATTCACATAAGTATTAACTATAAACCTCCTTTTATAAGTTGGTTAGTTTTTTTGAAATAGTACTTTCACAAATGTAAATGTGGCTTAAGACAACTGTGGAAACGGAATAAATAGTTTTTTTGCTTGCAAGTAGGTATACTAGGGGCGGATAACTTGGGATGTTTATTGTTATCCGGAATCGTAAAAGCGATTCGGGTCGCGCACTGTTCAGCAAACATTTTTTCCGGCGACCATACCATTTAAGTATTACAAATATATTAAATGTAGATACATATAATATATTAATCGTGACATAATCGTGAAATTAGCACCATAAAAATATGCTTTTAATATTTATATCTGATCAATTATGTATTCACAATGTTATGCTGGAAAATATTACGAAATTACCACTTTTTAAAGCAATTATATTCTGACTATGCTAATATTTATCAAATAAATATCATATTAGAGGTATAACATTTAATCATACGATCGATGTTTGCAAAAAACAGAAACATAAATTTCAATAATTGGTTCGATAGCAAAAAATGCCTCAAATAGGTTTTTTTGAATCGATTTTGCTAATAATACATTTCATATTTTTAATGGAAAATGCTTAAAGAATCCACTTTGTCCAAGGTTCTCTGAGATAAACCAGGGAAAATGGATTTTTTAAACATTTATCTTTAAGAATATTTTTCAGTATAGAATTGTGAATTGTGAATATAATGAATATATTTCATCTGATATCTCTATATAATATATACAAAAATGGATTTTTATGAAATCTGAAATGGATGGGACAGAATTATTGGATCTCGAGTACCTCGATGGTTACAGCAGTCAACCAGATTGCCAAAGGTTTTGGGTTCGTGTCCCATCTCGTGGTACCTGGTGCTGATGGATTATTTAAGCATTTTCATTAAAGATACTAATATTTTGAATATTTAAACTAGGTTTAGTCATCTATACCATAATATTATAAATAGGAAATATTTTGCTGTTTGTTTGCATATAATAGACTCCGAAATTACTTTAAGCGGGCATAGTCGCACGAAAACAGTAGTTATAGATATTTAGTGTTATGTTATTTAAAATTGTGTATTAATGACAAATCAAAGAAACATGAATTAAATATGTAAAATCTTAAGTAATATATGAATGATCTCATAAATAAAAACATATACATAAGAAGTTAGTAAGTAATCAAGTATTGTTCGTATTATATACAAAAAATATTAGAAAATAATAATTTAAAGTATTTATAACCATTTTAACAATTGTGAATGCAAAATATTTCCAGTGAAATTTTTTTAATCGTGATGTTTCCATTTAATATCGAAAGCAATGAATCCGATTGAATTCTCGCATATTCACCTGAGATTGATTTCAGACAGGTTCATTGATCAGAGCCATAATTCGGACGTGCTCAATGAATAAGTAAATCTAATGCCATTCGAATTCCTTTCCTACGTCAGAGCTTGTCTGTTTGAAAATTTATTCTGCCAAGTTTCCCGGGATATCAAACGGGATTTGGACCACCGAGGTTTTTATTGGTTTTATGGAGAGATCCACTATTTATTTTTCCTTTTTAGCACTCTTCTGTAATGAGATCCTGTCCGTAAAGTGTCTGCGGTGTCCTTTTTATGTATTCATGTTTATCTCGGTACACAATTAGTTTGTCACTTTTTTGCTTTACTAGTACTGATAATTTGTTTTTTTTTTAATAAAAATCAATAAAAGTGATAAAAAGTATTATTATTTTATTGGTTCGCACGCCGATTTCAAGGTCTCACTTCATTTTTAAGGTCTCAAGTTAATTTTCCGGTCGGGAATGACCCTGAGTAGAAAATTAACTTTCTCTATTATTTCGGATTTGCGTGTTCTGGTGCCTTCGTGGTTTCAGATAATCCGTAATACTAGAGTTTTAGCTACTTATATTGGAATCTGAGCAGTGTACATAATCTAATCTATTTAAATTATTAAATAAAGTCGCTGTCTGTACGCCGAGATCTTTGAAACTAGACAGCGATTTTTCATGTGGTTATTATCAATATATATAGAGTGATGCACGAGGAAGGTTTATATGTATAATAAAGGACCATGCGCGTGCAGCCATTGGCGGAAAGCGGAAGTAAAGTAAGTAAGCGGAAAGTATTTATATAAAATATTTAAAAAATATATCTTATTGGACCTTATTATTTCATAGATTTGGTCATGCACGCGGTAGTTTTATATGCTTGCAGATAGAAAATACTCTTTAACTTTATATTCTAATAAACAAATCGTATCAAATACAATTTCCTTTTAAGTAAAGTTACTATGGAAGTTTACGGAAGAGGGGAAAATTTTATGTCTTTTTCGGACACATTTTGGGGGGGACTCCATTTTCCCTGTCAACATGTTTAATGTTTATAAAGGGACACCAATAAAAGCGAAATCTTAAGCCATAAATAAGGGAATAGCTGCACTAATACATCGTGTAGTGTATATGCATTGTTAGGTAAATGCACTATAATTCTCATCAACCTGATTATTCATGAATTACACCCAGAATAAAAAAAAAAACTATTATTGCCGGTTTTTATCATCATATATTAAAACAAGACTTAAAATTCACTTCTTAAATAACTTGAGTATAAAATAGTATTGAGTAAAGGAGGCACATCATGTCTATGTCAAGTGTAAAATGTAAGTATATACCTATTTATAATCAAATAGTAGTAATATAGATACAAAGAGCATTGGAATAAACCTTCGTGGTTTATTAATGCTATTGAAACTTGAAGAAGTGTAATTAAGTTTAATACTGTAACGCAAATTTAAAAAAAAAAACATGTGAAGAAAATCCATTTTGTCCGCCTACTTCTACTCATATTGAGCTGCTATCAGCTGTATGTTGATATGTATTTAATCACTTTCAACTTAGACACAATAATTAAGATATTGCAAATGGCCTTTCGAATCACTGAACTTTTTTAATTACTAAATCTCGGTTGCACCAACTTACTTTGTCAATAACAAACTTTCTTAATGAAAAATGCTACAGAATGCCTGCACTTTGTCCCTGGCACTCTGAGATGGGAACCGAACCCATCACCTTTCGCGATCCGAGCTTTCGCAATCAGGACTTAACAGGATTGATGAATTTTTCAAGCACTTTTCGATACTACAGTGCGTATTTTCCTCAATGTACAGGTAAACATGGTAAACTACCGGTTAAACAAATAATGAGTTGCCACCATTAAGCATTAGGCAGAGGACGTCATAACTTTATCTGTTAACTATAACCGCCCAAGCTTTACTGGTTAAAGTTATCGTTTTATTATGCAAAGAAAGTGGATGGTGCAATGCATTCTACGGTCAATTTTAAAGTCAGCTTGACAGTTATTGTCAAATTTGACATAAGCCCTAATTTTATTGCTGTTATGGCGCAATCCAGCCTAAGATAAGCGTATAAATACAATGTCTTTTTTAATAATTTTCTATCTTTTTCAGCTTATCCACTGCACTGCACAGCTCCTAAGCCACTTTGTCAGCTCATAACTGCTACATCACTCATATAAAGGATTTAGATGCGGTTTTACAATGAATGTTTTTTGAGGAAGGTTTATCATTTATGAAACTTAGACTAAGTAGAGGAGCCCCTCCTTTACCTCATCCCCATGAGGAGGATCTAATGGGGCTCTATTGTTAATAATGGAATTATTGGTATTTGTATTAAAGAATGTGGAGTTGAGATCGAGTAAGAATTACTAAAATTTCATTTTGCGACTATTTATATAGATTTTGGCTAATAGAAAAATATTACATACCGGTATTAGTTGTACCTTCGTTCATTGTGCCCTAGATCACACAGATAGCCGTAATGTCTAGGTAACTTATTTACTCCTAAATAAATATTATTATTAGCAAATATTTACAACACCTTATTTATATTAGGTAAAGTTACAAACAATAATTATCGGTATAGTATTGTAAATGCAAAATTAATAATAACTCATAGCTTTCCACTTAATTATCAAACTCCAATACTGTTTCAGCAAAATACTGAAATGGATAAGATAGTGTCGATAAATTCGCAAGAACAAAACTTATATATTGCAGTGTAATTATTGCCCACAAAATTGACTACAAATGCAGTTAGTAAAACTATGTGGGTTTTATAATTTTTCCCAAATCTTTGCGTAAACAAAAACTAATCCAATTAAAGCTAGCCGAAAGTTCAAAATTCAAACCACTCACTGCGATTAATCCTGCTCATAGATTTTTCGTATGTGTATTTAATATGGGATTTTCTTGTTCAGATAGAGAGACGTGGTGAGGAGACGTTGTTTTATTAAATTAATATAAATAATTAATTGAAAAAAGAAATATATTATTTTATTTTTAATATGGTAATGGAAAATGATTTCATTTTGTAATGATGTCCTTTTCTAATTTGAAATCTCTGTGTGAAATAAGACAGGGAGATAAAAGCAGCCCTTGCTGAATGGTTGCCGGTTTTTCTCAGTATAAGGTCTCTTACTAATGGCATAGAGTTTCGACTTTCACAAGTGAAACCTATCAAACAATCAGTATGTTTATATTATAGACGCTGTTTTTTTAAGTCTTTCACACATTTCCGATATTTATTAAATTTTAATGTGAAAGAAAAACAGGATAGCGTCAATTATATGTCATCCCACGCATTTTCTAAAAGTCGACAGACAGAGGAATGCTTTGGAAAGTCAAAGACTGGAAACCTGTAATTATTATAGGTATCGAGTGAAATAGGTATTTGTGTTTTATTTAAAGAGTTTCTATTATTTACTTATGTATGTAGTAGTTGTTTTCCCGCGACTTCGCCGGTTTAAATATTATGTCACCCTTCTTTGATGTAGCTTCCCGTAAATAAAAGAATTTTTGAAATCGATCTAGAAGTTGGTTTCGGAGCTTATTCGATGCAAACAAATCATTCCTCTTTATAATATTTGTATAGATGTTCAGTTAAATCACTGGCTATAATTATTCGTAAAAATTATATAATAAGGAAACATGCACATAGCTTCTTCTTTTAGATTATGGTATAGGAACATAATTTATATCGTAATTACTAAAAATAATATTATTTAATAATACTCTCTGTATTCTCTGTTTTGAGTCCGTATAGTCGATTATGAAATAATAACATAAGAAATAAAATAAGTAAGTGAAAAGAAATTATTTTATTTTGGTTGAACAACCGAAACAATGTATTTGCCTAACTGGAATGAAAGTAAAAGAACTTTACAGATTCTGCTTGTTTCAAATTGTGTCGTATCATCAAAATAAATAAGTAGCAAGTAGTCTTTAGATCGGGTAATATAGCCCTCTATCTGCTCTGGCGCATTCAATAAAATGGAATCGAAAACGTGCCGAGGTTTCTTAAATTGTGCTTATTCTTATAAAACAATTTAGTTAAGTTCATATTGGTCATATTGGATTTAGTTTGTAAAGTATTAGATAATTTTATTTCAACTATTAGTGTATTTGGCGATTCTTTGTTCTTGTAAAATAACGGAATACATCATTGTCTAAAGCGATTTAAATTATTCATAATATGGTACGTTTTTACGGGACTACCAAACAAGTCACGACCAAAGATAATCTCAGTAGGAAACAAAAAAGTACGCGAGTGATTTGAATACAATAAATGTAAAAATATACCCATTATTAGTAAGTAATACCTGGATTAACGAGCTCGGTAAATATTTTTGGTTTTCTAGATATGAAACCTAGCTAAATTGATTTATCGCTCCCGTAACCCGGCATACTAAAAATTATGAAAATCGTTAGAGCCATTAGCCATTTTGAAATTCCCATTAATACAAGTTGTTTATGAATAGATACATTTATACGGCGTTATGAAAGTTTCTTTAAACAAAAAGGCATATGTTGAGTTTTTGACGCCCAAAACTTAAGAAATACTCTTCTTGATAATTTCATTTAAGTATTCAAAACTACATGAGGTTAGGGTTAAGGTTAGGTAATGTGACAGATTTAATTACTTTAATGCAAGTGTTGTATTACTTTTTGCTTATCTACTGAGGTAAAATCAATCTGTCTGTTTACACAGCAGATATTTTATGGATGAAGATTAATTGCTTTCAAATTTTGACAGATGTAAACATTTTCATGTATCATTTTTAAGGCGTTGCTTCCAGAACTGCGTGCAAATTTTAATAAATTACTTTTGTGGTATTTGGATTTACCGAGGTGGATATTCCAAAATTTTTAATGTTTCCTGTTTTGCATCAAAATGGGAGGCAATTCAGAGAGTGTGAGCATTTTCGAGTGGTAAATATTTGAACTCGACTCTCGTTTCATGACCATGAATATTTATTAATTGTTTAGACGATTCATGAGTCAATTATTGCTTTAGCATTATTTTACACCATTTTCAAGAAACTTATATGTTGTAAATGAGTCATAAGACAGTGTTATTTGTAGCAATTTTAATGTTCTATTTAGGTACTCACGGGTCGCTATAATAGTCAAATTTCCATAATAATTTTGAATTATAGGTCCAAAGTATTAAGGTTCAAAATCATGTGAACAAATTTGACAGATTTGTAAGCTGACGTGCTGCTGAATTTACAAAGATAATGTTAAGAACCCCTCAGCATTATAAGTGATTTTCAAAATAATTACCCTCAAATAAATAAGTTTATTCTCGAACTCAGAGAAGTTGATAGTAATAAACAAAAATTTTGATACAAATAACTTCTGAGGTTGTTGCCGCTTCTTTTTTTTTCATTTACGCAACTACCGCGTTTATCAATTTATAATTAATGACGGTGGCTCCACCTCGCGAAGTTCGATATAATAAATCTTCTGACCCGCAAATTATCACATTAACCCGATAACGCCCGCGGCGGAAAAAGTGCGAAAATTATAATCGTCCGTCATCGCCCGCCGCAAACGGGTCTTATCGCGTTAGCTGTCACCGAACCAAAACATATTAAACGTCCTACGAGATGATAGATGTATGCCGTATCGCTTCTGCCTCGCCTCGATCCTAATAAACGATTGTGTATGATTGACAGTTGAGCCGACCTCGATGACTGTCAGGCCGGTCATGACGGCGAAAGCATATTTCATAGTTGCTGTTTAATGAGCGAAACAATATGTGAATTTGAATCAAGTAAATCTTATTCAGGATGTTGCCGTGACGTTGGACTTAATTAATTTCTCACAAGTCACCGTTAAGGGGTACTGTTAATCACAGTTGTCTGCCAATACTCAAGATATTGTACCGCTATAATATATGAGATATACAGATTTTCAATTATCAGTCATTTGTTCCATAAATAGTTTTGTTAAATTATGTAATCACTTTGACTTATAACGGGTTAATATAAATATGATATTTTGAGTACGCGATATGATCTTTTTGAATGTTTTTCTTCATAAAAAATTCTTCCGGCAACAACATGACCATCATTGAAAATTAATAAACGTATTAGTACGTATGTACATTTGAAATCTATGCTGTGATTTACGAGTTGTGTATAAATTTGCATCGTATCTTCTATATAAACCCAAGAAAGGGTTTATTATTTAGACTATAAATATACCCGCTTATCAAGCCTAGTCAGACGTTTCATTTTCCAACCAACAACGAGCACCGAACCCGTAACTTAAATATAATTTAAAATTATGTAATAGATGACAAATTTTAAATAAATTTTTATGAGCTTAGGGCAGAAAGTTTCCAAACACAAAAGGAAGATGCACCACGTGAGAGAATTCGTGATTAGTCGATAGGAATCACTACTACTGCATATTTTTTTATTTACGTTTATTTTTTCTGAAAACATACAGTGATATTTGTCTATAATAATTGCTTATGTTTATTATATATACACTACATACTATTTGTTTTCGCAATAATGTAACAATTTATTGCTTATTGGCTAGTGCTAACAAAGAAAAAAAAGGACATAATATCGCATCTGTAATACATACAGTAAGAGAACCGTCAAACTAAAGCTGAGGTATCTTTAAAATGTATGGGTTTTGAAATATACAGGTCAAGTTTTGGACATATGGGCTATTCGTCCTATTTGCGTCTCATTCAGATCATCAAGATGGATTTTATCTATTTTTGAACGTCAATATATGAAAAAAATCCTAGTATAGGAATAGGGGAAAAAGTAATGTCGATGAGAAATAGACTTATAACTAATAACCAATGAAAAACCATCATCATATGATACGAAACAAATCAAAACGGTCCTTGTTTTAATATTAATACAAGCTGTTATTGAATAAAATATAGAAATTTGGCGTAAAATCAAACGATGCTAATAAAGACTTGGTTAATATTTATCGTCGTCACAGTGGGTTTGTTTGTTTCTTTAATTAACGGAGACCATTGATTGTTAGATTTTATATATACTAACCAATTAATACTTTAGTGTGAAATCTATGTATGTATTTAAAAAAAGCCGACGAAGGTGCGAGTCGGACTCGCGCACGTAGAGTTCTGTACCTCTATATATTTAAAAAAGTAAAAAACCAACACGTTTCTTGTTTTCCATGGAATTGTTCGGAATTTTCGAGGTAAGTACAACTGGTCGACTGTTACCCGTAAACTTGTAAAGCCAATTGAAGTGTGATTTTACTACTGCCGTTACGTTTGATTTTTTCTAATGACCGTTTATTTCGTAGAGGGGGAGGGAGACACTTGACTCTAACGAAAATTAGCTCTTTAAAGCTTAATAAATGACAAACGGATTACCAACCTAAACGGCCTTCCCACTCTCCCAATGTTTTGAAAGACCTATCAAACGATGACCCTCACTATGAGGAAAACATATTTAAGGCACAGCCAAACGCGAGATAATTGCGCACAAACATACATACATTCGTACAGGTCAAACTGAGAACCTCCTTTTTAAGTCGTCGTAAAATGAACTGGAATATGATTATTACAGAATCTTCAACATTATATTGTACAAGTGGCTTATCTATATCCGAACACTACGTTCGACAACAAGTGGGAGTGTATCGATAAATGTTCTCCTAGGCACCATAACGTTGTGTATTATACACACGTTAAGGAAGGGAAAGAATCATATATTTTAAGATTGGTATGATTGGGGCTTTGGCATTTACTACAAGCGCTTAAGGCAATAGTGGAAACAAATTTTCTTAACCTTTAAAACAATAACTTCAGGGGTTCATCGCGGTTTCATTACATTTGACTCTCAATATATATATATATATATATAGATGGCGTTATAGTAATTTATTTTGAAAATTTTTCGAATAATTTAGAAAGTTATTGTTAATGTTTTAAATGATGTCCTCGTTTGTTTATTTAAGTTGTTTTAAGAACATCATATGTCTATATCAAGTACCTAAATTGTTCTAGTAATTGTTATCAGTCTCTCAGTGTAATTTTATGAGACCTTAATAAGTAACAATAGAAGACTACTCAGTTTCAGGTGAATATCGTTCAAAATTTATACGATTACGTTCCGTATATTCAGTCGAATGAAAATAGTCTCACTTACAGACCGACTCCAAAGAATGTCATCACAAAACTGAGTAGGTCATTTATTAAAGTCATAAAAATAAGGTGGACAAAGATGTGAGCAGTTTAGTAACATACGGTTTCTCGTAAATTACATATCAATGAACTTTGGAATCAAATATTTTCTCTAACAGATAGTAAACGTTTTGTGTCGATTCAAAGAATCAAACATTCGCCGCCAAATACAAAGATAACGACGCTATTCCGCAATGTAATCGATTCCTCACGACGCCCATCGAACATTACACGTATTTATTGACTATTTATTTTACGATCGCCGCGTGGGCGACTGTTTCTGGTCGTTTTTCTTTATGGAATAGAAAAATCCTAGAACTCCACTAAAGAGCACTTGAACGCAGACTTCCTTCGATAAATTCATATTACACGGGGATTCACCATCGATATTATATAGGTCAAGGATTGCGTTTACGACAGATTCCTTGTGATATGAACAGTAAAGCTGTCACAGTAACGAGTTTTATATCTTGGCTCGTGTAGATACAGTCAGAGATTTTGCAGAATGAGACTATTGTCGTAGTTTTTGCCGAAGAGTCATATCAATTTACTTGTAAATCGAGATATGTTAGTGTTCTTATATTAAAAGCATCGTAGAGAAATTCTTAAGACTTAATTATGATAGAAATTCATACTAAAATATAGAGCGATTTTTCTTCAATGAAATAAATTGTATTACGTACGGCTCCATGATTTAAGTAATGTTGTTACTTAACAACGTTTAGTGTCAGAGTAAATTTATACATTTATTTATTTATTTATTAGGTAACACAACAGACATTAATCAAAAATATATACGAATAATAAGTAACAACTGTGTACTGTGTAGTACTAAATTAATATCCTAAAGGTGTTTACACAATGAGATATGATTAAGAAAAAAAAACTATTTTTTTTTTACTAATATGAAAGAAAACAGAAACAATAAGTGTAAATCAATCTGGATGATTTAGGTCTGATGCGACAATTAGGTCTACCACAACTTCCCTAATACATTTTTTGAATTTAAAGAGATTGGCATTAAATATGTCTAATGCCTGATTAACTGGGAGGATCTCATTATAATTTCTACATATACGAGTGATGGGATTATGATAAGATATGTTATTTCTATATGTTGGCATGACAAAAGTTGATACCTGCGCCTTGGATTATATTTGAAATTAATGTTAAGAGATGGAAGAAGATATTCTGAGTCAATTACGGAATGAACTAATTTAAAACATTGCACCTAACAAATCTTTTTGGAGTACCTAAATATTTCTCCCGTGTTAAACTCTTACTAGTTGATCTCTGCTTATTGCAAACTTACTTACTATATTTTAGGTGAAATATTACTCCCGTATCAGCCTGAACTTTGCTTGTTCTCTAAAGTGCAATCTTAGCATAAATTTTCTCCGACGCTAAACCTTGTTTTGTTAATAACACTGAATAATGGTTTGTTAACTTAAATTGTCATGAGACATCATAAGTGGATATATTTCTATTTGAACCAAACCGAGATTTACATTTCTCTCTATAAGAAATTGAATACGAAAACTATATTTATTATTGTAATTCCTGAAATGAATATTCATAGGTTATGTAAGAGGGGCTCGAATTTTCCGCACTTAGATGCTTTAATCAGTCTTCTTTAACCCATATTTGAGTATTAATCTCACGCTTTTTCTTCCTATCTTGGACTTTGAGCATTCAGTTTTTCTCCACAGTCTTGTAATATCACCTGCCCAATTCTTTGGTGGTCGACCGATACTTCTTCTTCCTGTTTTGATTAATTTATCAGTCTATTGAGTGTGAAAAGTTGACTGTCTTAATCCAACCAACCCAACTCCACCCAGAAGCATTGAAGTTTTTTGGAGCCTTCATAGGCTTCGCAGTATTGGTGGATATGCCTAGCATGTGTCGCCAGTGTGCTTCCAGGGTTTCGCAATCTAGGATTTCATGAGCGATGGTTTCTTTTATTGACAAACACGCCTGCAGAGAGTCGGTGATACCTATGGTGTAAAGATGTTTGTTGTGTGAGCGTATCCGGTTATGGTACCTACGATTTTGCGTAGGTCCTTTCGGTTCATTATAGTCGTAACCATATATCGGCACATTAGAAATAATATAATCGGTACAGATTTCTATTGAACCATACTATATTGTATTTAATTTGTTTTTATACTTATAATCTACTGTAGTGTTCACTTAAATTAATTTCGAACTAGCTTTCCGCCGGCGGCTTCGTCCGTGTAGTCCTATATTATACATATAACCCTTCCACTTGAATCACTCTGTATATTAATGAAAGCTGCATTAAAATCCGCTATGTAGTTTAAAGGATATCAGCGTACAGACAGTGGGAAGAGACTTTCTTTTATAATATGTGTGGATTTAAAATATAATATGATCTTCCAGTTATTTTCTTATATAATATTAAAGTTACAGAAAACAAACCGAAAATGAAAGCAATACAAGACAACTCTATTCTTATTTGTTGTAAAAGACAAGCTGTGTGTTTCAAGAGATTTACGTATAAAGTAGATATGTTCTAGACTGAATATGATGCATTTATTCAGCGATGGTTGCAAATTTTCTGCTTCGCCAAAAATCTCCGAAAATACTTCGAAATTTATTTAAAACATCACATGTCGGATCCTAGACAAATTCAAACGTTCCTTCACTAAAAATAAAAGGATCATATTACCCATCGCCGCCAGTACTTTTGTACAATTGAAAGTAAAGGCACGAACATAACTTTCAATTTTCCCCAGCATTAACCGGATTCAGTAACAATAACAAAACACTGCGCTGGTGAAAAATGACGTCATTTTTCTCGAAGTAAAATGATATCTCGTATTGTTAAAGTTTCTAAGCCCCGAGGTGATTCAGCTGAATTTATTTACATGCGTACGGAATAATTTATCAACGTGTAAATTTATAAGTATCATCAACATATACGTGATATGATTTTATACGTCAATCTTCTGTATTTCAACAGGAGATTGTTTATAATCCGTGGGACAGTAATATTCCATAGTTTACACCTTAACTCGAAACGACTTTTTGTCCAAACTTTTCAGAATAACAACTTTGATGTTATTTTCACGTTCATAAAACTCTCCAGACGAATATAATGAAACTTATTGTATATCTGCTATTGGAGACTATCCAAACTGACCAGTATTTTTTTGGTGTGTTGTTGCGGAAAGTCACTTATTTAAGTTTTTAGATAAGCTGTTTCACCGTGATTTGTGTCCGTCGATAAGCTCAAAAACTTATGGATTAAGAGTAAAAACATTTCAATTATCAAACAAAACGAAGCATAGCACTTCGTTTCCGTTTTTAAACAAAAGCAAAGAGTAAATTTACCTGCTTGCATGCGTACTTCTGGTCCGAATCGTCTGACAGTTTCGACTGCAAGGACAGCGGAAGCTTGGTGCAATCCGTGGGCCAGTAGCTGAGCGAGAGTGGCTGCGAATGCTACGCCCCACCCCCAACCGCCTTCGGGGTAGTAATGACGAGTGAGGGTAAGGAGTTGTCGCGGGTCGAGCTTGGCCTGGCGCGTGGGCGCACCGCTTGCCGCCTCTAGAACGAGCGGTAGCGATCTCGTGCGCAGCAGCGGCGCGCCGCCAGAGGACCATGACTCTTCCATCAAAACGCGAGCGCATTGTGCGCCGCCCGCATCACCGTCGCGCCTTAGTCACTCCCCGCGTCATGTCCGAAACATTCTCACTTATAATTAAATTCACTAGGTTATCGATTTCATGTAAAACCTTCTCCGTTTCAAATTTATCCGTCTGGTCTGGAGATATTCTCGGTCCGAGATCATGAATCATTCATTCGTATATGTGCCCATTGTGATGTGTTTTTCAACGTTTCTAAATTCATAGGTTTTGGTTGGATATTCAAAAGTTATTTTAAACGAAGTAGAAAATATTAGTCTATGCCTGCGATATTACTTATGAAATATCTATGGGAGTTAAATGTAGGCGGTCTGCCCCATTCGCTTAAATCTTGGTGATTTTTATAATGCTTATTTAAATTGAATTTTAAGAATATCAAGCTAAATTGGAAATACTGTTTTGTTTATTAATATTATACATAAGTGTACGATTGGGAAATTCTGTCCAGCAAGCTAATTTTTTTAGCAACTTTCTAATGTCTCGTTTTATGAATCTAATTTTTCTGCAAATATATATTTTTTTTAGTATTCGAACCAAATATCACTTAGGAATTTACGAGCATGAAAGCTATAGTCGTAAAACAGTGATATGGAAGTTGAATATCAAGCGCTGCATTGTCTCTTGTTCTTGCCAAGATTTTCACTTGATGACTACACATTTCTATTGGAGTGATTTTAATAACAGACTTTATAACTCGTACGAATAAACATGATACTTGAGGGCCTATTTTATTTATCGTCTTAACAAAAATTTGAATCGTTCGTATTAATTTGTCAAAATCATATTCGCAAAGATTATCTGTGCATGAGAGGCAGTGTCAGAACCCACTTCCGTTGCATTGTAATTTATAAAAAAAATGCGTTTCTTTCGAGTATATCGTCGATAATAGACAAATTTTCATTATCGGAGAAATAGAATAGACTTCGGGTGTCAAGTTAATTCGTGCCAGTAATAACATCGTGTATGCATTTTACTTTAATAATCTATCTCCTATTTACAACATTACCGATAAAGAAATCTGAACATAGAGTTTAAAATCGTTATTAGACCTTAATGGACATTTGTGCGACTATGTTTTAATGCAATTAAAAATATTACAAATATCCATTTAATAAACCAAAAAAGATGCCGACAAAATTGTATTAAATTTATAATATTGCAATAAGGCATTGTAAATAAACCATTAATCTTAAGTCGTTTTATTCCATCAATAAAATAATTTTCGTTGAACGACCACCATAAATATATATTCGAGTGGATCTCGTATTAATTAAGGCATAGTGAAATAACTTGTGGAACCATTAATAAAACAATTATTTTTAATACTCTTGCATTGCACGCGACTTGCTTTATGATAGTCAATATTTATGACACAGATATTGTATTTAACATTGAATTAAATAAGGTTCTTAAATAATACACGATAAGCTTTTGAAACGGCAGTAATTAATAATCTTGGGTATTGAAAGGCTATTGTGTTTTATGTATATTTCATGATTTCATTATAGACCAATATGCACAGATTTGATAACCAATTAAATTTTAATTTAAAATGAGGCAATTATTATTATATTCTAAGGCGATACTGGAGTGAAAAATGAATACTTAAAAATTCACAGAAACAAAATTACAAAAATTCACTCTTAAATTCCACTATATTCATGTCGTAATTTTTTTAGTTTTTGTTAAATATGTAGATTAGTTACACTAATGTATCATTCACATAAGACCACAGCATAAGACGGTAATTGGTTTATCGAAAAATGAAACGCACGATACAACAGAATTCGCCTGCACTCCGCATCGACCTATGCAAATGGGCCACAATCGTTATAATTTACGAGTAATTATTGAAAACATATTATTTTACTTCTTCTGCTCAAAAAGTCCTTCATTACGGTTTACCAAAGCGGGGCTATAAGAACATTTCTCGTTCTAGGAGATTTTTATTATGTATTGTGTCTGTGACCAACAAGCGTAACGGAAAATCTATTCATAAGCAAACTACAACAATAAATACTCGACTTATTACTTGTTTTAAAAAAACTTAAATAAATAGAACCGACGACAAGCTGATATAATTGACAGCGACTTATTCAAGAAAATTCTATTGAAGTTGGGCGTAGGTTTTCTGTAGGTTATTAATAAAATGATAGATGCCAGACTTCGATACCATTTTTTTTATAAGTCGCTTTTAAGATAAGTTTTTTTTATCACACTCTAAAGTTTGAAGTCGATTTCTATTTATTTAAGTTTTTTAAAACAAGTAATTAGTCGAGTATTTATTGTTGTAGTTTGCTTATGAATAGATTTTTCATAAAGCTTGTTGGTCACAAAAACGATACATAATAAAAAACTGTTTTTATAAATTGTTAATTATCTATTTAGATAAAAAATATTAAACATTGTGATATTTAGTTTTATTTATTTGTTTCACATATTTTTTTTCAATAATTCTATATCCATATTATAAAAAGGAAAGATTTGTTTCTTTGTATTGGATAGGCTCCGAAACTGTTGAACCGATTTATAAAAGTCTTACATCTACGTGAAGCTACATAATCGGCGGGGAAACAGAAACAGTCTAGTATGAAATAAATTAGTTCACAATTCAAGAAGAAATCGACGAACATACATTTTTCCATAAAAAAATATAGATTCTCCTTGAATTTAGAAAATCTTCCTTTCGGATTTTGAATGAATTCAAAATACGCAACTTTTTGTTTGTAGCTAAAATAAATATATCATCTAAATTCTCGTATTTAGGTGATGTCTGGTGGAAAGTGTATTTTGTTTTGTTAGGAAAGGAAAACTACTGATTTGATTTAAATTTTTTCAACAACTGGCGGATATATTGGTGAACATACATAAAAAAACATACATCGCTGTCTAATATATGAACTCCTCCTTTTCGAATTTAAAATCGGTTAAAAAAGAAGAACATTTGTTTTTGAAAATGGAACTATAAGCAGTAAAATTTGAAAATTGCGTTGTGGCCAAAGGACAACAAAATAATTGTCATGGAATCAAAGTAAATTGGATATCGTAAGTGTGTGTATTATTTAGTAATGTATTCGATACACATTTTATTTTTTCGCAATTGTAGAAATAAGTGTAACATACAATCGGTGTTCAAAATCTATTCTACCTTGGTTATGGAATTTTTTTTAGAACCTCGTGTAACAAGGTACTTTCTGGTACTGTTGCATTTTATACCTATTCTATTAAATAGCCAGCATTTGTCTCTCTCTGATTATACCATATATATAAAAGTGATTATACTAGTAACCACTAAGAGCACTTTTAATAACAAAAATGAAATTAAAAAAATAATGTCATAGACCTATTTCATAGATCTTGCAAAAGCAATATCTTTACGACATTACAAAGGAGATTGAATCAATATAACCCACTGTTCTATTTACGTTCCGTCGAATAGACTCTGTATAATCAAAGAGAGCATCCCAAAAAGGGTTACTTTTCACGCGTTATTTCCCCCGAACGCACTTATATTTCATTTGCAGATAATGTTCCAACGTATTAATGTTGAACGTTCAAGTTATGGGCTGTTAAATGGCGTGGAAACCAAGAAGATGCTTGATAGGCACAACTCGCCGCAGATCTAGATCTGCCGAGATCAGATAGGTCGTGTTTGTCGCTGGAGATTTATCATGGTACATTATCAAGACAAAAACTCTTTGCTTCTCGCGTTCGCGTTGTTTGTATTACTTCTGGAGGGCGGAATATGTTTTCTTGTTTTTATTTGTATTTACATAAGTTTTCTTTGTGCACTGTCTCATCTTACATGTTTAATAAATAGCTAGTTGTTTGATTTGTGAACCCTAGGCAATTTTGTTTGCTAACCTAATTTTTGACAGATAAATATTATAAAAATTGAAGAAACTTGTCAATGAAATGAATGTGTACTTCCGATGTTGCTTCATTAAATATGCATGAGTTCGTTAGTTTATCAGTCAGTTCGTAGCGTTTTTTTTATATCTATTGCTGACTGTTTACAAAAAAATGTTATTGTTCTTATTAGAAATGTAGTTAACAGTATCTTACGCCGATATGATGGTAGCAAAACGTCATAGGAAAGCATTTTGACTAAGGTGTCGAGTTTGTAAATTACGCCTTCTATATCAGGGCATGAAGAGCGAGAAGCTTAGCTCTATATAATACGATATTTAAAATCTTTTTGACAGTGCAAAGCATATGGTGTCGTCTTGATAATGTTTTTGGTGAAATAATTAATATATGGTAATTACAGATTGGATGTCCCTGACTAATAATAAAATAAACTGAACCTCTAAATGCCTGTCAGAGTTTTCTTTAATTTATTGACCAAGCTGTGTTCGTAGTAATATCTTATTTCAAAGTTTTTAGGGTTCCGTACCACAAAAAGAAAAAAAGGAACCCATAAAGGATTAATTTATTGATCACTTCTTTGTGAAGATCGTTTATTTCGGGAATGCTTGGAGATAAGTAGGTCGAAATTTTCAAAGTGAAGCTAGTTCAAGTGATGTATCTTATAAAATGGCTCGATGTTGCATATTTAAAAACAATTCGGTAATATATTTAAACCAATATAAAGCTAGTCTAGGTTTTTTGAATTCAGTTTTACTTTCACACTTTTAAGATTTATTATATGTGGCATAAAGCGGAAAAGCTATTGATCTTATTATGCAGTGTATGGTGTCGATAGATATGCGTGTAACGATAGGGATTAATAAGGTCGTAAAACAAGAACTTGTTACATTTGACAGGGGTGCGACCGTCCTCAAATAGTAAACCTTCGCCGATTTACCATCTCCTAACACATAATGGTATGTAATGTTACTATGCGATATAGATACTGTTGGTAAATATAATAATAATTTGCTTATTATATCATAGAATGAATGAATTAATGAACACTTTATTGTATACCACAAAGAAAAACATGAATACAAGCATACATTTACAGTACAATCGACGCCCTATTGCTAAAAAGCAATTTCTTACAGGTAACCGTACGTTAGACTGGATTGACTGAAATAATTGATAGGTAGTCTATAACCTTCGAATCCCATCGAATAACAAACGACATACGTCAAAAGGTGTTAGTACATTTGATTTTTTAAATGTATTCCAATAAACGTTATCTAGAAAGTAAATTCATATGCAACGCCTTATTATGAGAGCTAAAAAAGGGTACTATTACTTATGGTCTATGGCAGCTAAGATCACAAATCCATCTGGATATTGATAGTACTGGGCAGGGTAGCGGTTAAGAAATAGTTGGAGTAATAGTAGCTTCTCTTTTAGCTTTATTTTGAATTGTCATTTTAACATTTGCCGGACACTGTTTACATTGATTTAAACATTTTTTTTTATAGCGTTGATTCGCTAATCTATTCTGCGGTTTGCAGTTTTCATTCCATTTATAGGCTTGAACTAATTCCATATCTTAGATATTTGTCGAAGCATATTCTCAGTTCACTATTATCATGAAATAATTATAAATACGTCTACTAATCGATTTTGGATTTTTAAGAAAAAATCGTCAGTTCTTTTAGGTCTTAGGTAACTAGTAACGGTTAGAGCGGTCGCCCGGACTGCGAATGGGTTCGAGACCCATTTCAGAGCGATAGGAAGAGAGGATTCTATCATTAAAAATATTTTTCAGTATAACATTGTAATTTTTTGTATGGGATCCGTCTGCCCCTAAGACGAGCAGACGGATCACCTGATCCGCAAACGTGACCAGATTATTTTTAAGAATTTTTCAATATGCTAAATACTTAGAATGTATCTGAAATTGCTGTTCTGATTTTAATGCTGCATGGAATAAAGGGGGACAATAATAAAAATGAAATGTATTTATTGGAACAAATAGTTTTAAAAAGTATAGAGTACGATACTAGACGCGGTAGTTAAAAAAAATAAAACTGAAGTGCAACCATTATCGCTCACCTCCAGCTAGCAAATAAGAAAGAAGAAAGTAAAAATGTTTTGCATTAATATGCCGCAAACGAACATATTGGTTGAATTTTGGGTCATGATAACTGAAAGATTTAAAAAAGTGCAAAGCATCGGCGTATCGCTATTTTCTAGAATATCATTTTGTAGATAAATAATAATTATAAGCTTTTTCATTTAACCAAGGGAAAGTTATTTCGTTTAGTCAAATATAAATTTTCATTTATAAAACTTTTTATTAAACGGCTAAAGTTCTCGAAAAGAAAGGAGGTTGCATAATTGCGTTACCTGTTTTAATTTAGAACTTTCTTAATATATATTTTTTCCTAGAGATGTTGAAGATTGAGAATATTGTTATTTTTAGTTATTGCAAAAGTAATGGTAGTTGTAGTTAGTGGGGATATTACGAGGGTCAAACTGAAAGTTCTTAGAACTGGCCACTTATAAACAATATAATAAAAAAATAATTCTAAAATTTGAAAATATAACTCTTTGCCAATATTACTGAGTATATATTTCATTCATTTGTCATTTGTTTTACGATTTGGCGGCAAATTGAAAATTGTCTGTGTCACGTCATCATGAATTTAACACGAGAAAATTTTCGTGCAATGATTTTTTATGACTTTCGATGTCATTTAAGTCAACAAGAAAGTTATGATAGACTACGATTGGCCTTTCACGATGAAGCCCCATCTCGTGCGACTGTTTACAACTGGTTTAATGAGTTTAAACGTGGTCGCACTAATCTCACTGATGATTTACGTGAGGGACGGCCTTCTACGGCGACGACTGAAGATAACATCTGTGTTGTGCGGCGTATGATAGAGACTGACAAAAGAGTGACCTATCAACAGATTCGGACAAGCTTAGGCATCGGTATGAGTCAAGTGCACAAAATCCTCCACGAACATTTAGCGGTCAGGAAGCTTTGCGCCCGGTGGATACCTCATAATTTGACTGAGGCTCAAAAACTCCATCGTGTGGATTGGTGTCGTAAAATGATTGAAAGATTTAACGGAGGTGACTCAAATGCTGTGTTCGACATACTAACAGGTGACGAAAGCTGGATTTACTGTTATGATCCTAAAACCAAAAGACAATCTGCTCAGTGGGTGTTTCCTTTCGAGGAGTTGCCAACTAAAGTGAAGAGAGATCGAAGTGCGGGAAAAAAAATGGTGGCCTCGTTCTTTGGAAGGATAGGTCATTTTGCAACAATTGTGTTAGAGGATCAAAAAACAGTTTCTGCAGAATGGTACACTACCAATTGTTTGCCACTTGTCTTGGAAAAAGTTCGAGAGAAACGACCTCGCAGTAGGATCCTCCTTCACCACGACAACGCCTCGTCGCACACCGCCAAGCGAACGATCGACTATTTGGCGACATCAAACGTTGAATTACTGGGTCACCCGCCGTATAGCCCCGACCTCGCGCCTTGTGATTTTTATTTATTTCCAAAAATTAAAGAAAAACTTAAAGGAAAGCGGTTTATGAATGCTGAAGAAGCGGTGGCTGCGTATCGCGATGCCATTGAAGAGACCCCTAAGGACGAGTGGACAAAGTGCTTTTCCCAGTGGTTCCATCGCATGCAGCGGTGTATTGACGTGAATGGACAATATTTTGAAAAGATATAATAAAACTAATAACTGGCTAATGTAATCAGTTTTTGATTTTCTAAGAACTTTCAGTTTGACCCTCGTATAGTAAGCTAATAATGATGTTAATAAATGTCAGATAAATGCATGATAGTTAATTGTGAAAATTGTAAAACATGCTAAAATTGCTCATACATATTAGTCTAGTGCGATTACTCAGAAAGTATTTTTTATGCATGTTAATAATTGATTTAAGTGCTAATCTGTATAAATAAGTGATGGACATGCGAATCATAATAGCTAGACCAATTTGAAAGAATTAAACCCATTCCGATAATAAGCTTAGATAGCGGATTTGTTTACATATTTTTACTGATAAAACCATGAGTAGTTCTTATTAAGTAACATCTTTAACTTACCTTTTAAAAGTTCGAACGGAAACAAATTCCGAAGTATGCATTTAAAGTTATCTAAACTATAAATTATATAAAAAGCTGTTTAGACGCAATATTATCTTAAATTTTAATTGAATAAGTAACAGCATGAATAAGTAACTTTCAGTTAAAAAGGAAATGATTTTCCGTTTCCATCCGTCGTTGCTTTAATGGTATTACGCGGTAGTAAATTACTTTTACATCTTGAAAAATCCATTAATGTCACTTTTATTAAAACACATATCATTCTCTTAATTACGTAAGAAAATCCCTGCGCCGTTCTCTTGTTCCCATTTAGAAAAAAAAAACATAAGATGAAATGCAATCGTTCCGGCCATCACTGATTTTCGCGCCAACAGAACCGACTAAGTATTTACACGCAATATCTGTTTGCAGGCCAAGTAAAACGAAACGTAATTTGCAGAATTAATTGTTATTAATGCAAATTTATCTTTATTTTTATTGTACGGTTGAGTGGTAAAGTGTGTATTGGTAGCAATACGACTAGTATCGTTTCACAAGGTATTATTGTGAGTGAATTTTTCCAAAAAGAGAAGGCAATGTTTTTTTTTGGCCTTAACAACTGCTTCGTTATGGTGGCCGAATGTCTTAAAGAGTTTTTTTATGAGCACTAACTGCGGTACAGTCATTTTTGATTACCCGCTGTTACATTGAGAACCCTTATTAAGAAATCTGTGCTCTTTGATCTGTTACGTATCTTATGTTGGCATTTTAAATTGAAACTGACTTTATAGTTACGATTTTAATACAGTGATGCTTATGTTAATAATCAATAATTGTATTTTTTACTGTAACTTTACATTCAACTCTTATGTTACGTTAGTAAAGATTAAGCTAAAAGATGATTTTTTTATATCAGAAGCACTTAAATATACTTTTGGGACTGTAAGATCAACACATCAATCTTTCTATGCCCAATCCCGACGTTTCTCATCGAATTAAACTATTGAAATCCATTTCTTAGAAAAACTTAGTTACGTGAAATAAAAAATATCGAAGTTCATTTATGGAATTAAGAAAAATGGATATTGACAAAATGTACAGAATGTAATTTTGGGTTTTCTAGAAATACCTGGTTGGTATTTTTATTTTTAGTTACTTTATAGTTCGAAACAGAACATAGATTAATAAAAAAATATTGACAGATTAATTTTGCATTCTGTTTTTTGAGAACAGTCTGTAGATATCGTGTTTCAAATAAATAGAGATTTTCATCCATTAAAATTTTTGAAGAGAGTTTTTTCTTATATTTTTGAAAAAACAGATTTCTAGCTGTCTATTTTCAAAAGAAATATGATTATTAGAGTCTAATAAAAATATACTTTTCCAGATTATTAGTTAGGTAGGCACTTAATCAGCCCGCGAGCTTTTATCTCCAAGAGCACACCTAATAAATTCACTTTAACTATAACAAATCATAAACATCCCCCAGATGTTATCTTGTTACACAATAATAAGCTGTTAATATGATTATTATAGCTTCATACCTCGTTAGGAAGACACAAATGCGCTACTTAATTAATTATCACGTCCATTTTAACATGTATAAACGTCAAGTTTACATCCAACATAATTCTTTCGGAACCGTTTCATTCTCATAAAATATATTTGGAACAAACGAACGGATGTCGCTTTTATGTGTGCTACCTGATGAGTTATATAGGTCCGGGTGTAATTAATTTGTGTGTGGGATACAGTTTCAGTAACCATTAATTTTGGGATGGAGTGGGCAATTTGAATGGTCTTAAGAACGTTGTATGACTTGAACACGTTTATTATACATTTGATATCATTTTATTCAAAATATCGTATAAAGGTACTGATGAGCTTGATGGCGACGAAAGTTAAGAAACTTTTGCAAGGGCCGCTCATAGGATACGTGGTCAAAACTTTATTATCTCGAGTTTCTGCGTGTTCTTGAAGACACTTTTAGCCTGGTTCAATTGGACCAGACTGCTTCTGCAGTCGTTAACACCCACCAATCCACACTGGGCCCTCGTAATTACCTGTGTTCTGTCAATGGGGACAATAATAGGCTGATAATGATGATGAAGGTGAAGAGAAAATCAGACTTAAGCAATAAACCCAATCAATGAAACTGATTGACAGACAGTCTTGCGCAAACTAATTTAATTAATTATTTATTTTATTAATTATTCTAAAATCATTACGAACATTAATGTAATTTTTCTCAATTATTTCCTTTCGGTTAAAAGAAATTACCAAATTTGCCTTTTAAAGAAGGGTATAAGAAATTATTATAATTATCGTTAGTAGTCATAGTTGTAACAGCTTTGTAGCAAATGAATTATAAAATTAACACTTTCAGTTGAATTTTGTCACTAAGGATCTATTTTCTATAACATGACTTAAAGATCATTACTTAGTTTGAAGACTACTTACAGCTTATATGTGTGTTAAAGCTGGGATCAAATTGTACGGATTGACCTAGTAAGCTCAGTTTGACTTAACGGATTTCGTTAAAGTTCTACAGCAGTCATTCAAAGAGGTCAGTTAATTAAAATTGTTATACCACCAAGCTTAAGGTTCAAAATTAGAAGTAAGTAGCGGTTTTCTTGCATTAAAAAAAATCAATCCTTTTATAGCATTGGAAGAGTCATTAATATATTCTTATCTATACATATATAAAAGGAGATGTCTTGTCATACTGACTGACAGATAACGCACAGTCTAAACAATTGGTCGTAAGAGACTTGGAGGGGACATTTTGCTTATTTCGCGGAGGTGTACTTAGAATTAATTTATGGAAATTCTATTCCAAAGGGGGTCAAAAAGGTTGACAACGTTGGTACGACACTTCTTTATTTTTGGACCTATATCGATGAAAATAGATATTAATAATAATAGGTTATATTTTATCCCAAAAATTAGCAGTTAAATGAGAGTGAAATATTTTATGGGGAATCAAAATGTTACTATAGCAACTATTGTTTACAATTTCATTTGTCATTGGAATAAATCTATCTAATATTATTTGTAAAAATTTCCATAAAATGTAAAAAAATTGTACTTAATTTTTTAATAGTATTTATTTTTTAATGATAATGGTATTTAATGGTGGTTATTTTAGGTATTATTTAAAATCATTTCATATATGAGAGAAAACACACACTATATATAACTAGATGGTGTTAAGTATAGATATTACTGTTTTGGCGAGTAACTATTGTTATTGTTATGCCGTGTAACTCCATATTATTTGATCACTTATGCCATTACATAAGCAACTTAGCAAATTATTTGATACAACAAAGGTTCACAACTACCCAGACCCGAGATCATATGGAAGAGAGAGTTTTTTGGTATTGTTACACTTTAGTTACAGTTGAATTTAACTCTTTTAACACTTTAAGACAGGAACACACCACCGAGGTTTTATAATGTATATTTTTTACTAAATCGTGGGTACACAATAAGTTAAAATTAATTCAAATTTATGATCTGGCGTCTCGATAAATTGAGTTGCAAAGTCGGTGTAGCGTAATGAACGACTTTTAACTCCGTGTCGTATGCGTTTATGTCACACGCATTTACCCTGATATGTCAATTTATACTCGAATAAACAGGTGACAATAACCAGGGTAGTAAAAACTTTTCTACGAGCTATGCTTCTAGTCAGTAGTCAATTTGTTTGGAAATATAGAAATCAAGTTAATGTAAGTAAAAGGTAATTTTCCAATTCTAAAATTATAAATGAATTTTGAGTCATTTATAAGTTTATCATATTCTTAACGATTACGATTGCTTTTTTTGTCAAATCTTAATATGTAAAATAATAATTTGATATAATAGACGACACGTGTTGAGTAAAATTTTAATTAAAAATTTGAATCAGATACAAGACACAAGTTACAAATCTATATCAATACTAATATTAATATTATAAAGGTTTGATTATTTGCTTGTATCTTTAATTGTTTGTATTGAAAAAAAATTAAAAATTCTTTGGTTTTATTTTTAAAATCAGTCCCTTAGATGGGTTGCCATAGGCAGTTTACTTGTAAAAAGTCGCGAGGAAAGAGCTAGCAATAAATTTATATTTTATTGTTTATTATATTTTATTGTTAATATTTATAAATAAAAAATATAATAAGGCTAGCTTTTCGCCAGTGGCTTCGCCCGTGAGGCCCCAGAAAACTGATTAGTGGGATAAAAAATAGTCTATATCTTAATTCATGCTCAGAAGTATCCGTATATAAAATTTAATCAAAATCCAATCAGTAGTTTTTGTGTGAAGAAGTCAACAACAACAAATATTTAAAATTACGCCTTTATAATATTAGTAAGATACAATTTACACAATAACAGAAACACAAGAAAGTAGGTTAACCATAATTTGTTTTTATTGCTGTCTCAAAGGAGCAACATCTCCAGCATTAGATTTCTATTATATTTCAGAACATAGAATCACCACAATTCATATCGCGAAAGGCCCTATCTTAAACTCATACGTTCCCCTAATCTCCTGTGAATAACAGGGTCTTGTTTTCAATGTGTTCTAGGCAAAATAATAGTCAAAATGGCAGAACTTAATTAATCTTAATCATTTTCAAAAAAGTGAAGAATTCAAAAAAGCCATGACTCTAGGTGGTCACTCTATTTAAAACGAACAGAACCCGATGTTGCGTAACCTATCTTATATATTTTGTCATTCATTTTATTCTTTCATTAACAAATGCATATAGTATAAAAAAATTCATCACTTCCCGTGTTACACAGTCGGTAAACATATTTTTTTTTCGTATAACAAAACGATAATAAATTGAAGAAAAATCATCACATATGCGCACTGTCAATAGAATAAAACGGACGCATCGGTATGAAAGTGCGTAAGGCTGTGAATCACAAATGTGAGCTTATTGTTTTGACATTTCAGTTAATGAATAACGTTACGATGTGGCATGCGACCATCATTAAGAGGTGATTCAGATTTATTTGTTTCCATTTTTGACGGCTGTTACCACCAATTTACACGACTTTAATTACTTTAATTGGACTCTTATCACCATATTAAGATTGTTGTATCGGTTTTCGAGTTGCAGCAAAAACGTATCAGTGCGCAAATTTTAATTTTTGTTTCATTATTATAAAGTATATTCATGCTTTTTTCTTACTTCTTCTAATTTATTGATATTGAAGATAAGAAGAAAAACGCCTATAAAAAGGTTTGTTATTCTTACAATATCCCTTCTGTACTCAGAGGTTCATAACAGATGATGTCGATATATACATATACCTACATATATCATTTTCTACACACGAAATTAATATTCGATCTCTTGAAAATGTTACTAAACATTGAATTATAAATATTAATATATTTTAATATGAATACAGCTTTCTTTTAACTGTGTGTTAACGATATTAAATCGTAGGAAAAAAATATCAACTGATTAAAAGCTCTGAATATATTTATAATTAACATATTTATAAAATCAAACTTTAGAATCGTATTTGGAATACTACAGAAAAATATCTGGTTAAATAACTAATCTAAATAAAATCCATTCATTTGTTAGGTATTTATTTTATCGCATTCAACAGACACATCGACAAAGCGCAGAGTTTTATATTATAATTATTAGTAAGGATACATCAATACGTTCATGATAATTATTAAAATACGTTACTTTGTTATGCATTATAAAGAAACTGTCTTTGTTGAGTATCTTGATATTAAGACCTTAATAAGAATTGAATTTAATCATAGTCTTAAGATAATAAACCGGGTATTAAAATTCACATACGCCCATCAATCATAAATCACTTGTGCGTCTAAACTTTGACACGTCAACATTACTCTTCGACCGAAACACAACACAACGCTGTCCAACTTCAAGATATATTGTTGTCTTATAAGTATACTTTACTTTTGTAATCTGACAGATAAAATTGCGCGCCAACAATTTATTTTACGAATGCAAACCTTTAAAGGAAAGAGGCGAAGCAACACCAAGGGATAATCTTGTTTTTGTGTTTAATCAGCACATTAAAAATACTTTCGAATCGTTCGGACAACAAATAAAATCTCAGTACGTGTAAAATATAAGTTGTAACTTTAATTTTGGAGTCATATAAATAAAATAAAATTGAGAAATGAGACTTCCAATGTATATGGATGCTACGTGTTTGGATTTCTTTACTTATACGTGTTTCGATTGAGACGGATTCTATTCCGGTTCAAAATGAGTAATTTACTGTCGGCTATATCGATACTAGAATGGATATGATGACGTAATCTGTATCAAGTAAAAAAGTAATGTCGAACATATGTATAGTCAATAATTGATAATTTGTAGCAAACGTCTTGCATCATTCATCCTACCTACCGGTTGGGTTTTTGTATATTATAACATATATCTTTTGACAACCATGTTTTGTGTATACTTACACAAACAATAATAAAGTTTTTATGCTCAACACGATTCCAACAACAAATACCTCGTTAATTGGAATACAATAGACTTTTCGCTTCTGCTAATTAATGTTCGAACTTAATTCGATGCGTTTCTTTTTTAATTTTGGAACAGGATTGTTGCTCTTCCCGTTCAATCTTTCTTTACGCCGAGTGGAATAAATTGTCTTATTTTATCATTCAACAGACATGTTTAAGACACTTTTTTTACGTCGACAAAAAATTGGAACGAGTAAAAAGACATCGTCGTCTCGTATAAAATCGAAGTTATGCGCGAAACAGCTTGGCCAGTACCCAAAGGGCCAGACGTGATCGGAAATAGTCAGAATTGCCTATTCATGATTTCTTCACATATGGACAACTTTTACACTGGGTCGACAGAGTTCACGGAAAAGTTCCGAGTTTTATTTCGAGTGTTTGCTTTTACATGCAAAGCATTACTGGTCGTTTAGAAAGGTTTCACGAAATAAGAAATAGGAATGAGAACGCTTTGAATACATGTTGTTTAAACATTTGAAGTGTTAGAAGTTACTAAATATATTTTTATTGATTCAAGTGTAACCCTTGATGTGTCTTTTCAAAGAGCTACCTTTTTGTTATGACGGGAAGAATAAATAAGAATTATGTAACTATTTGATATTTTTATTTGCTTTTTCTTGTCGTGCTGAGAGATTTTTTGTTTCTTTTAAAAAAGTAAGAACAAAGGGACTTCTGGGGCAAATGGCTTCAAAGTGACTAATACTCAACAAACGGTTCTTGGAATGCTAAGTTCAGAGCAGTACTAATCATCTTAGATGTAGGGGTGCCACCACTTTCGTTTTATATCATTCTAAAAAATTGAAAAAAAAATCAATTCAAATAGAATCCTGTTGATTAATTAAATTCATTTTAATTTAAAATATATATCAAACTAAATTAACTTTTCAGTTTTTAAAATCAATATTTATAAAAATAAATAACTGAAATAAGGGAACATTATTTAAACGTCAAAATGAATGTTAACAAAAATTTGTTGATTGTGAAATATATATCTTAATAATAATTTAGTATTACTTAATTAATACCTATTCTTTTTACATTATTTTACAGAAAATTTACATGTTTTTACTGTAAAGGTTTTTATGTATTGAATTCCTTAACTATACTCTATTTGTTTGTATTGTGACAACCCTAATTAAGACTGCGTTTTTCGACGATGCCACAACCATCTTTCAACTGTCGTTGTGTGCATTAGAAAATAGATCGATCTTTGAACTCGTTTTTATCTTGCAAAAAAGGTTAAGAATTAAAATTAAAAGTGAAACATATATAAGTATGTACCTAAATCAATCCATAAATCCGAGCTTTTACAAAAGGAGGATTAACTTCGCAGTTATCATAAATAGTATGAACAAATTACTTAATTATTATTCAAAATTAATGAATTTTTATACGAGTTGAAGCTAACTATTTAAAAATAAATACTTTTTTACTCTGTAGTTGTTATATAAAAAACGTAAGATCCCAACAGCTTCTTGCGATGATTAAAAACACAGACCATGCATTTCTTATTGACATATAGAAACAAAAAGACTTTAGGCGTTAAATCAGGAAATTTTAGATAATAAAACATTTATTTTCTATTTTCTCTTCTTCAAACTAACTGGTAAAAAATATCTAAGGTATTAAATATGTTATTTGTGTTTTTTTAAATTAATTACAGAATAAATAAATCGATATCATAAAAAATATTGTCTAGTTATCGGGAACATTGCTTAACATTCGTGCTATACGAAAATCCGGTATCCAGAAATAAAACCGATTGATCTAGATTATCGAAATAGCATGAACTGTTATTTGTTATATCAATAAACTTAATCCAAATCCAATATCAATTTCATTGTTTTGGTTGCGAAATGTTTCTGCTGAAAAAATATATAAATGTCAAAACATGTTTCTGAAACGTTTAACTAATATGCCAATCATTTTTGATTGTTTAACTAAAAAAAATACTAAAACATGGATATAAGATAACATCACACACATTGCTAAGATTACAATAATTTAAAGCTAAGGCTCTCGTATTATAAAATATCTGAAGCCATAAACTGCACATCACATTTTTATATAGACACGACCGACAACCAAATCCGGGACCTGAAAGCTGAATACGGAAAAGAGACTCTTGCCGCTTTCAGCAATAGATAGAGGAATTTATTAGAATGGTTTTGTCGTGTACTAGATGTATTCCCGCGGTTTTGTCCGCGTAAATCATAACCTATATTACCCGCGTATGATGTAGTTTTCCGTAAATTAAAGAAGAATTAGTATTTTCGTTGGTTACTTCCTACGAACAAACAATGTTAAAGACATTACCCTTTTAAATATTAGTATAGATTTTAGTATTATATATCTCGTCATTATTTGTGATCCGATTTTGATGAAATGTTCTCAAGGGATTCCATAGAAAATGCGCGAAGGCTGATTCAGTGGTTTCTTTTTAAACTTAAAATAAAGTAAAATCACATCTCTTTTTACGCTAGAAATCAAACTTAAAATAATTAACTTTGGCGTCCTTGTAGTTGTAGTATTATTTTTGGATTATAGATCAAAAATATATGAACTAAGGGTTTATATGACTATAGGTCGAGGACTTCACCACATCTATACTCCATTCATTATAGCATTAGACAGAAGCTAAATAAGGTTATTTTTATGGTATACTTTGTGAAAAAATATAAATAATCATGTTACTCTTAAGACTGACGGCTAATTTGCTACATATCCACTTAAATACCAGCTGCTATACTTAACTGTTGTCATTTAAGCTATTTATTAAACAAATTTATGAATATATGACTAACTTAAATGATTTAATATCTATTACAATAAAAAGTGTTCATCGTAAAGAACCTAAAGAAGCAGGGTTGGATAGTTTCGGCACGATTCTCATGTCACTATAACTCTACCAAATTTAAAACGTTGCCTAACCCCTTCAAACGTTTCGGCAGTACAGCTTTTTAATTTTGTCAGACTATTATTTATTCATAATTGTTAAAGTCGTAATCTGGGATTGTCATCCATTGTGAATGCCTTTCTTGTTGTTTTGCCGTTTTCCGTGATTCAGTTGTTATTTTTTTTTTGTTTTGTTTTTGTTGTTAAATTTTGTTAAATATGGACGATGCCGGTGCCTGGCCCGAGTGGCCTAGAAAAATTACGCTCTAAGCCCCCATACCTACCTTCAACCTTTGACATTTCAGGAAGTTTTTCCAATGTCTTTATCAATAGTCTAAATTATTATACTTACAGTTAGAATTTATCAAAACAACGGACAGATACTTTCAGTTTTAGTTCCATGTTGGCTTGGGAGTAAAAGATGAATTTATAAAATGCTGACCTTATCTCAATCTCTAGGTATCGTAAAAAATATAAAATTGCCCAGCTCTTTCAGACTACCTAACATTCAAAGTTTCAACAAATCTAATATATATTTTTTAAAATTATCTTTGAAAATAAAATGTTCTGCACTGCTGCTTCTATGACCCTCTTTTTTATAATGTTATAATGAATGGAGTATAGGTAACATGCAATGACGCGACATCAGAGCTATTCTGTAATAAATCCCGTGTCGAGCACAGTGCTGTCATAGCATAAATGTTCTATCAAATAAAACCTCCTTCAAATTTGTAATAAAGTTTTTATTTCATTGAACCTCTATGCCAGTGTTTTTCAATCTGTGGGTCGCGACCCCTCCGATAGTTTGTGGAACCATACTCGGGGGGTGGCTGGCAAAAGAAAAAAGTCAACACCATAGCATAACATATTTTTTGTGAGAGTGTTTTGTTGGATATGTTAATAAATAAAAAAAATAGGTACCCAAATAAAGAAAGTTATAAATGAAGTCGTTTAATTATATATATATTTTTTTTAGCTCACGACGGTCGCCTGACTTTTCAGCTTGGAAAAGGGTGTGTAATCAAAAAGTTCTATTCTCGACGTTAAGTTCGATGCTGATTTTATTACAAGATAGCAAAGCTTGTCACTAATAAAATATAGAGCCAACGGAAGTATAGAGAATAGACTAAAAGGGTCCCAAGGACTTTTATGTAAGCGATATCCTTTTGTTTTTCCATTATAGTAAAAAGCTAGCCAAATAAAATTCTATGTCTACATGTGGCCGAACATCGATTTGTGGAGGCCTAAAAAGTAAATCTATGAGAAATAAACACCGCTAGGTTTATAATAAGGTAAATATATAAATTAGTCCTTTTATTTTCCTTATTTAATTGTAATTATAGTTAAATTGGCAAATGGCTCTTGTTTAGAAGTTATGCATGACTGCATTTATTACACACGTTAAATTTCATTGAGCGATTTTAATTTGTTGAATATACGCCATACATGTTACTAGGTTTAAATTTGTTTACGTAAGTACATATAATATAGAATCGCATTTTGAAAAATTACAAATAACAATATCTAATCAACAATTTACGCGGTTTTTTTTCAATTCTAACTTATATTTCAATGTAATAAGGACAAGAAGAAAGTATTCACGTCTCGTTTTAATAATCAATGATTTTAATAAATCGTTTACTGGATATTTATAAACAAAACAAACATCAAAATAATGGTTTCTAAAAGTTTCTATCGAAAGTTCATTAAAGAAAGTGTAACTATTGCCATATAAATCATGTAGTAATTAAAACAACATGTTCACTCGTTGCAAATCAAATAATTTGCGATGCGATGAGAACGGAAACAGTGCGACCTAGTAATATTTTGAGTTAAAGTCTTGAGTAAGTAACGTGACTGGTTCTCAAACCACATTTCGTTGCGTGATTAATTTTAAATGCTCATACGTTTATACGGTTCTACTGATTAGATTCAAGTTGTTTATTTGTTTTGTATGTCACAAAATACTCCAAAAAGACTTCGAATGTTTATTTTTAAACATTTTGTAGATTTTCCATCTTTTTTTTGACAAAAAGAAGCAATGTTAACGTTGATGATCCGATTTCAATAAAATTTTAATGAAAACTGTCGGGCATATACCATTATTCTCATTAAGAAGCACTAGTGTCAATAAGATGAAAAATATTTTCTTTGGCAATACTGACGCGAAGTAACTAGTTATTATATTAAAAAATATATATATATATATATATATATTTATAGGGTTAGTATTCTTGTAACTCTTTACTAAGGCTAAGAGGTCAACGGTAAGTATGGATTTTGGCACTTTTAGGATCAAGCGTAAAAAATCTACATTGTCCGTGGCACTATGAGACTCATTAAGAATATTTTTCAGTATGGCATTGTGAATAGAAAATTGATCAAATATAAGAATGTATTTATGTTAATTCATGTAATAAATAAAATAAAAAAATGCATTTATAAGATAACATTTGATACTCGACGGATAGGTTTTATATGAACCGACAAATTTTGAATTCATGCTGCAGTAGTGGAGCTCTACTTACGTACACGACTAGTAAGCCGGAGTACTATGCATTGACATTTGCATAATATTGAAAAATGACTCTGTCCGGTAAACTCCATCCAACAAAAGTTGTCAAAAGTCGTTCGACTAAGTTATGAAGTCGCGTCTACAAAATCACTTTAAGCTTAGACGAAAATGACCAAACCGTCACCTAAACTCCTTCCAACAGTTGTAAATTTACACGGAATTCACTGTTAGAAACCGGTCACGCGCGAGCCGGATTCGCGCACTAAGGGTTCCGCACCATTATCCATTTCAAAAAATCATGTTTATTGTTTTCTATTTGGTTATTTGAAATTTTATAGTTAAATATAATTTGTCGACTTTTGCTTGTAAGCCAACTTAAATGTGATAGTTTTCTTTTTAACTCGTTATATATAGGTACTATTGCTGTAACGTTTGAATTTTTGCTAATGACCGTTTGGTCAGTAGTAGGGGGAGGACACGAAAATTAGTTCTTTAAAGCTAAATAAGTCACAAACGGTTTACTAAATCTATAAACGGCCTTACCGTACTCCCAATGTTTTTAAGAGACCTATCTAACAAGCCCTGTATTACGGGGAAGACGAAAAAAAAAATATTATCCCCACTACTCGTAGGGGGGGGGGGTACCCTTATTTTTTTTGCGATTGCGAAAGACATTTGAATGAACGATATCGTTAATTTGAATTGCTGAAAAGTGATAAGCCATTAAAAATGTCAAACAAAAGGGTTGAATGCTAGCTGCAATCTTTCGACGGGTTAAATATAAGTTTTTATGATGTTTCTTAATTATTCAAATAATCATTCGTGCCAAAAGCGATTGCGTTTTAAAAGTTACGTACATTACGGTTTATACCTATATATATACGTTACGGTAAATTTGACACGTACTACGTACGTTACGTACGTTACGTTAAAGTAAGTAATCAGAAAATAATTAAAATAAGTCCAATAAAAAATGAGTGCAATGAAATTTTATTTAATTTACTATTGATTACGATTTACATCTGTTGATAAAAGGTAGCAATTGGTGCTAAATATTGTTACTTGTATAAGCTTTTAGATAAATAGTTCAAAGGTACCAAAACCTCAAAGTCTAGTTGAAAGATAAACAATTAACTAACAACAAGCAATAATATTCAGATTGACTTATAATATTATAAATTATACAAGTTAACGAAGTCTATAACTAATAAATGTTTATTATTTTTAATGATAATGCTTAAAAATCCATTTGTCCCTGGCACTCTGAAATGGGACTTAAACTCATCACCTTTCGCAACCCGGGCGACTGCTCTAACCACTGCTACCACAGTTACAGACTTAACAAAACTGACGAACGGATTCGAGTTCCATCACAGAGTGACAAAGTGGGTTTTTTAAAGCATTAATCATTAAGATTATTATCAAAATTAATCCAATATAATAAAAAATGTTTCTTAAAAATGGGTACATAAAGCCATGTTACAGATATCTTTGCAAAGATATTTGATTAAATTATATTTATAGTACGAGTAGTTTACCGCCAGTTGTTTGTATGATGTCTCGTTGGTACCTTTATCTTTAAAGAATAGTTTTAGTGGGTTAAAAATTAGCCTATGTGTCAATCCAGTCTTAGAATTATCAGTATACCCAAAAAAATCTATTAATTAATTTTTGCGTGAAAGAGTTACAGACATCTAAATCTGCAAACTTTATAATATGTATTAATAAGATGAAATATTAGCCTCAACGATAGATTTCGCGTATAAATAATATATAAGAAGTGATTTACTTAGTTATTATAGCACACAAATACGAACAAAGTTTAGTTTATAGACGTATTTATTTTTAACATTTATAAACAAGGTAGTGCATTTAGACAAAATCTATACTTTGTGATGTAATTTCGAAATTATAAAATTAGTTAAAATGTTTTGCAGGTGCGGATAATGAACGGCTAACATTCCACATACTGACAGTGAGATAGTCCGATAAATGTATCTGCATTTCAATACTTGCAAAATCGTAATCCACTATTGCTTTGTATTTGTGTTACAAATACATATTAGTTGCTTAAACATAACGGCAATCCTGTTATACCACTCTCTAAACTATAAAAGATTTAACTTTTATTCGACTTTAATGTTATTCTGTGATCTAAGATATAAAAACTTATTATATGTTTACTCTCATATTAAGTTTAGTTAAATAAGATTAAAACGAAGTTTTGTGTCATCACCATCAACTTATTAATGTCTCCATTATTAGGGCACAGGCCTGCCCTATGGATGGATTCGGAATGAATAGAGATGACTCACCATGTAGGTCCAGTAAGGATTAGCGACTACAGACGCAGGCGAGACCAAGCTTAATGTACCTTCTGAAGTCCGAAGGAGTTTGAGATTACAAATTTTTGATCACCCATCCCATAACCGGCCATTGTGAAATCGCAATGAACATAGCGTTCAACGCTTTGTTCAACCAATATCTTGTTTTAATTCATGTAGAAGGTTGTGGGGCAAAATTATGTTAGTGTTTGTTCAGTACACCGTGTTTATGTTAAAACTTTCTCTGGTAGCAGACCGCGAACAAAAGCTTAGAGATAGTGCTTCATACATAAATATACACAACTTTTAAGTAGTGAGCTTGTGCATTCTATTATTTGTCGTTGTGCATGAAAGGTTTTAATTTGACGTTTAGGTAACATAGAGTTTAAATATTGTCTTTTGGAATTATCATATTTACAAATTTTTAACAGTCAAAATAGAGACAAAGTTACAGTTTACTAATTTTGTTTTTAAGATATTAATAAAAAAGTTTTTCTCACAGAGATCCCTTTAGTTAGAAATTAATATATATATTAAAATGTTACTATTATTTTATACAATGAAACTTAGTTTGTAAATTACAGTCACAATTGTTTTCATATATGAATTAGTAATTAAAAAAACAGCCTAGATCATTTATAAACATTTTTAATAATGTATTTTATTAAGCGAGTGCTTTAATAATATAGGTAACAGTTCGTGCAATAATTTTATAACCATTGCAGTAATTTGTTTTGATTAAGCTCTACAATTTCGATTGTGTAATGTTAAAGTTACAATAATTTATATTATAAATCATACATAGGTCGAAGTTGATAACGCTCGGAGGCATGTATGTTCCAGTTTCTCATTACCTAATTAGGCACTATGACTCATGCTCTTTGCATTTGGAAAATGGCACCAAAATGTGTCAGCTAATATAAGTGAATGGTCCTCCAGACCAGACGCAATGGGCTCACACGTGCTCGATCGTGATTCTATCGACGATCGGAACCTGACTAGTTATCGGACCGGGCCACGGCCATATGTTCAACTTACACAAATAATACAACACTTCACTAATGGTTCCCGCATTTACGACCTAAGGGATTAAGTTTAAGCGGGGGGTGCGGTCCGATTTCGACTTCGCGAAGTTGCCGGGAAGTTGCCGCGTGTCGGCCGGCCGGCGGGAGCGAGCGAGCGACCGTATCGCCTTCGTGTAGAACTTACACTGATTTTTTGTCGGAGGCATCAAGCTACACTCGCCTCTGCTCCACATTCGACGACCGGTGTACGCACAACTATTACACAGCTTATTCGTACATGCACTATGTACCATCCGCTAGCTTACAAGCAATTATCTACTATAGCTAGTTGGGTTAACTCACTTACCTGTCCGACTACGTGTCCGCGACAATTACGTACTATTACGCTCACTGGCACCACACACGTTGCAGGTACACTCAATATTAGTCTCTATTACATTATTCTATTAGAGTCACTAAAACATCACTGCAAAATAACCCCTAAACTATGCGTGATATTTATTTGCAAATGATCTCATATGAATATCAAAAGCTTTTATTCAGTGCTTATATTATGTTAATGAGCTTTTAGAGATGACACTCTTATAATCGTGATTGGAAATTTGCATACGTTTTTAATAAACACGTTGATAGAGCAATTAATTTAATGCGTTTACAACTTTGCGTATTGTAAATGCAATCAGTGTTAAAATTATAATTTTTCGATGTATTTCAAAACTTTTTAAGTTTATTTTTGCTTACGAGTTGAAAGATATTCAGATACAAAATAAACGTATAAGTTTTTTATAACTTTCGTAACAACACATTACTCTTAATGTTGCCATCAACTCCCCATGTACGATTCGTGATCGTGACATATTGTCAAACAATGCGTCGTTTAGGATTACGATTAATTATAGAGAGATTTTTCATATGTTCAAAGTTCAGTTTGAAAATAAAAAAAACACATATTTAAATATTCCGTAAAGCTTGTCACATTTATTAGAAGCAGGGACAAATTTCAATTAATTTCAAACACTTATAAAATGAAAAAAAAATCTGTCCCATTTTACATTAATATAATAATATATCATCCAAGTATTTATCTCATTATGCATGCCAAATTTCAGTTCTATTGTAAAATAAATTACCTATAGTACCTAACTTACACGGCAAGTTAATAATCTAAGTATATATATAGATATATACTTAGATTATAAAGAGGATAGATTCGATTGTTTGTTTGTATGTTTATTTTTTTGCATCGAAAAAGCTCCGAAACATCGACATCATACGGGGTTGACATAGGTTATAATTATAAAAAACAGCTAGTATATTATACGCGCGTAAAAAAAAACATTTTGTTTCGTAAATTTTTAAGTACATTGTTTGAAAATATAATTTAATTATCAGAAAAAAATGTTTGCTTATGATTCGAATAATGTTTCTTTAAAAGCATTCAAAAAAAATATCAGTAATGATATCAGAGTCCTTCAGTTTCACAGAATAATATACTGTATTGTCAACGGGTCATTTATTTTGGCTGTCAATTTGAACCTGCCAATTTAACCTGTCGATTAAGAACCGGTACACGTGGCCAGCCGGTAAACTCAGTCGCGTGTCAAAAGTGCATTGCTGATTTTAATAAGTGCTATTTAAAAAAGGGCAACTACATAAAATAGTGGTTATAATACTGAATCGGAAAAGGAGATTCTGTTAATATCGACTGTGGCAATTATTATTTACACCCATTTGCTCCTCTAATATATGTTCAAGAAGGTTCACTATATTCTACTGAATGTTTTCCCGTAACTTCGTCCACGTAAATTATACCTACGATGCAGTTTTCCGTAGTTGAAATAATTGTTAAAATCCGTCCATTTACTTCAGAGCCTATTCAATGTAAACAAACAAACAAATCTCCATCATAATATTAGTATAGAAATACATTTACATAAACTACGTATTATGGTTCTGAATAAAATACATGCTAAAAATATGAATAAATATTATTAAAGACTTATTTTTAATAATGCTCATAACATATCCATAATATATTATATAATAGATATATTATATGCTAGCTTTCGCCAGCGGCTGCGCCTGTGTTGTCCCTAGAGAAATGTTTACAGAGATAAAAAGTATCCTATTATCTAAGTTAGCTAATACCCTATCTGTATACTAAATTCCATCATAATCTCTTCAGTAGTTTCTGCGCGATTGACGGACAAACATCCGAACATAGAAACTATCACATTTATAATATTAGTAAGATAGGACAATGCATACGTGTCTTCAGAATTTAGGTACATAATTCAGGAGAAATAGATGTTCTAATAGTTCGAATATCTTCACTAAAATTGAGGTTTTAGGGACACATATATACTACCTATATAGTAGACTGTTTCAGATTTTTTTAGTAAAATAAATTCTAGTTTTTCGCTAAGAATTACGTGCAAACTTAGAATACGGTAATCGAATCGAGATTTCTTTTGTCTATTTCTTTTTCGGCTTACTTCAAAATAAGTTATCATAACATACAATTATAGATATTACAAAACAATTTGATAATATTACTGAACTTAATAAGCAAGGGAAGTACCAACCATTATTTTAACGTAAAGATAAATGCATTTTGATATTACTCTGCGTTAGAAAACTGTTGCACCTATATACCGACATAGGTCGCTGTCCAATTAGCATCCGCCTAAATATATACTTTTTTTTGTATTCGAAAACTGTAAGCATGACTGTGACGGGTTCGGTGCTTGGGCGATATTTCACGAAGACATACTTTTATATAAACAATTTTCTTAGTTAAATTATAATAACTTAATTATTATTACATTTTTTATATTTCAATTTATATGATTACATTATCATGTTCACACCAGATGAATTTTTTACGAGCTGACATTCATAAAGAGCATATTGGTTTAGTCAAAATTTCAAATTACGAAAGGTGACTAATAAAAAGAAATAATGTTGAAAATCAAAGACAAAAAGTTTGCATGCGGAACCCTAGGACGAAATAAACGGTGGTACGACACACCGTAACATGACTACGGTTTTCGTTTATTTTTCTTTTACCCATGAACTTATAACACGGTTCTTCTCGTCAAATTTCACAATTCTAGGTCTAAGAGATACCTTGCCATTGTAAGAATTTATAACTTTAACGTCTTACCTATATTTTGATTGCGTCGAGTTATTTAACAGCTCCAAGGCAAAATGGGTATAGATGATTTGAGTTTAATCAATTTGATACTTCCATGCCAAGAAAAAGGTTTTGATAAACAGCTAGAGTTCTTTTTATCCTTTTGAGATTTGAAATAAAAAAAATATGCTTATGCCATACATGCTTTCGACGTGTAGTCCTTTACTCAACCTTATAAGATAAAGGAGTGAATTATTGTTCGGAGTTATTGAAATCATAACAAAAAAATTACATTCACGAAGGCGTTATACATAATGAGACATTTCATAAAAGGCAGTTACTACAAAGATATTATAAAGGTAATTAAGGTTATCACCCTCTTTAATTTGTCTCATTTAAATTTCCATTAATAAAATTTGGGTCTATTCATTTGAAAACTACCTGTAATGAGGAATATAAATATCTTCTTTGTCTACTGAAAGGCTTCGGTATAATGGTTCATTTACGTCGGACGATAAACCGCATGCGGAGGACGGATAATTTTTATGGCTCGTTTTCATTGGTCTTCTATGATTGTCATTGGTTTACCAATCAAGGATATGAGCCTATATGGCTAATAAGATAAAGTAAGATTTATATTTTTTTATGTGAGTATCACGCAAGGACCCAGTTCAGATCGGTGGGTCGTTAGACTGCAGGTGCAACAGACAAACAGTTCAATGTCCTTTTTCAAGCATGAAGTAACTCGAGATATTTTTAAAAGTTTCGATTTCCCATCCTACGGTTGGCCCTTGCGACCGAACACGCTAACTATTGCGCTATCGAGTTTATTAGTAAGCGCAGTGGCTAGCGCGTTTTAATTTAATATGATAGCTGGGTCAAAAAATATAACTAGATATAAATTATAGCTAGATATCTTAGCTTCAATTAGGTTGATTCTCATTAAGCTTTGATGGAAACAATTGACGTGAATCCCGTTATTTGTGAAGGATAAATATAAAACTCATTAGCGGTTCCCGAAATAAAATCTTGAATGACATGTTTTTGATTTCAAAGCAAGGAATTTAATATAGCGGCGCCTCGCATCCGCACATTTGGTGCCAAATTTCTTCTAAATTGCAATATGAGTTGGAATACAAATGTAACCAAACCAGTATAGAAGATTGCTTTTGTGTTTATGATTATTAAAACTTTTAGCTTTTTGATTCCTGGATTGCTTCTATAAATAGTTTAAAACATAAATAACTAAAGTATAAAACAAAAATAGTAAATAACAAGAACCGCAAATTAATAAATTTCCTAGGCCATTTATAAACTTTCGTAGGATTCTAAACGAGAGATAAGTGTTATTTTACGCTCACATTTTCGTATATTGATAAACTAACCGAACTCACTGTAAACGTAAAATAATAAGTAAGCAATAACCAAACGCTATGAAAACGAAGCTAGAACGTCTCTAAAATTTCACCATAAGGTTCATTTTCGGACTGCGTAAATATGACCATGTCTCTCACTACCGTCAAAGATGGCTTACCATTCGCCGACGCAGAGACCTACACATATTATCCCTTCTCTTTTCTGTGCTGTTCAATCCATTGACACTCAGATATCTCAAGGAGCATTTTAGGTTTCTTTCCTCTACTCACAATCTTCCCCTTCGTTCATCTGACAATCTCCGCCTTTACATACCGCCTAACTTTCTCAATTTTACAGCCAATCTTTTACCCTGCGAGGTATCCATTTATGGAATTCCTTACCTGAAAATGTTAGACGCGCCCAAATGCTGGAGTCTTTCAAATCTTTAGCTGCGAAGTTCTTTTTGTCAGATGAACAGAAATCTATTTGAAATGTTGCCTTCTTATTATCTTAAGCATCGTATATTTATTTATTTTATATCCCTTTATTATCATATTTATATTGATATTATTAAATTTATTTGTAACGCGCACAGCCTACCTACATTATTAATATCATTGCTTCTTCCAGTAAAGGTTGGCTGGAAGAAATCGCTGTTAAGCGATAAGGCCGCCTATCGTGCAAATGTTTTTATTTTTGTAAGTCTCTTTTTATTTATCTCTGTTGTGTGTTATACAGTAGTGTTTTTATCTATCTTATCCTATAGAAATGTATATTAGCCAAATATAAACGCCAAACGAAATATAGGTATTAGGCGAAGCTGCCGGCGGAAAGCTAGTATTATAATAAATACTTATATTACATAGTATAAACATCAAACAGTTCCCCAACTTTGACAGTAAGGGGCTGGGTAGGTTTTAAGGATAATAGGTGATATCCACCCAAATAGCCGAAAATAAATACTTACTTTTACAAATATTTTTTAAACTTCCGGTTAACATGGAAATTTGTTCTAATTATTAAATTCATCAGTCCTGGGTAGCTCAGTGGTTAGAGCAGGGCGGATTGCGAAAAGTAGTGGGTTCGAGTCCCATCACAGAATTCCTGGGGCTGGTGGATTTTGAAACATTTTTGTCAAAGAATATTATCTAAGATAGCATTATGAATGCCATATTGATCAAATTTAATTATTACTTAGGTTGAAAGGGCTTATACACCATGTTACGATTGATAGTGTGTTGCCCAATTAATGTGTGACATTTTTAATTTGTTTTTTACCTCTGGAAATGCTACTAATATTGAAAATTGCCTTTTTGAGTGTAACATAAGAGTTATCTACTGTAAATTTAAATGAAGTTTATCTTCTTAAGTCACGTACATGTTACCAAATTAACTTTTAAATAATGTGCCGGATTAGCTTACATAATTCATCCTGGCTTTTAACTATTAATGTTTATTAATCGTTTTGGATTATATCTTTTAAAGATTATTTTGGGATATTTTCAAAAAATAGTTATTAATACTAATTGTATTTTTTGTATGATGATGACATAGATGGATTAATTATGTGCTTCTGAGGAAATTTTGAGGCCCGTCTCACTTAGATTTCTAAATAGGTGTTATACCAGTTGCCATATTATAGTCGAAGAGATCGTGACGAAAATGTGCAAGAGCTTTAGAAAGTTTCATATTCCAATATGTTGAAGTACTATTCATCACCCAGTACACAGTGAAACTGGAAACCTGATAACACCGGGGCAATGTAAAGTACGTAAAATCGTAACACATTTAAAAAAGCTTTGTAATAGTTAGAAATTAGCGAATAATAAAAAGGAGGAGAGGAGAGAGAGAAAGATGTGAAAATGAGTCCTGAAAAAGAATTTCGTAATGGTAATAAGTTAATTTATTACTAAATTATTAGTAAACACATTCAGCAATAAAAGTTTGTTTCACGCCGCCTTTGTAACCAGGTGTTCTAGCGCTTGACTTCTGCTCTAAGTGGTGTAACACCCTTAGTACTTCAACGCACTGAAATATCAAGCTTTAGTTAAAGCTCTTGCACATTTTCGTCACGAGCTCTCCGTCTATTAATTCCAAATGCTAATTTTATTGTACTAGACCAGTTAATAAGCCTAGGATAAGAACGAAGAATGACTAGAAAATATTGAATTGAATTTTTCATAGCGTCTTTGACGCCAAATTAATATTCTAATATATGTTTGTCACGTTTTGATTCGGTGAGACTGTCAAGAAACAAGACAGTAAATTGGGTTGTGAGAGACAAAAGTCTTGCTTGAAGACAAATTACAACAGTTTCATTAGCAAAGAAATGCGCGGTTACGAAAATTGGACGTCGTTTTTCTTTGTAATGCCAGATATCTATTTAATTTGAGCGCTTAGCTGTCGGAGTGGAGCCCCAGAAAGGAAGGATCGCACTGAAGTTTTGATATAGTTGAAAAGGGAAAGCTATTTTTATATACATACCATCAGCTTATCAATGTCCTTTCTGCTGGTTTACTGACTTTATTTAATATCCAAGGAGAATATATTTTCCTATGAATGGAATAGGATCGAATAGGATCCATCAGATCCACCATGAAGGTCCAATTCGTGTTAACGACTAAAGATCCAGACTAACGGCTTAACCTTAGCAAGAAACAGCACGACGTAATAAGCTTTTTAATAACCCATCCTATGAGTGGTCCGACCGGCGACAGTTTCTCAACTTCTGCACAGCAAACCGAATTTTGCACGCTAAAAATTGTTATCTTAACAATAAGGCTGCTTTGCTTGTATGTATATTAATAGACAATACAAATAAAGTGCACGCCCCCTAGTTCGAATTAGTCATAAAAGTCTAGATCGACTGTCCAAAAATAATGTTCCCTTGTGATTTAAAAAGGTAACTTTTCAGACATAATTACCTATCTTTCATCGCTTCGTCTCCTTCGTCAACTGACGTTATCAAAAGCTAGTTAATTATATTTGAGTTGCGTCAATAAATAGGTCAATTTTAAATTAATAAAATGATTGATCATGCCGTATCTTTTTTTTTATTTTAATTAAAGCTAATACATAATTGTGCAGCTGCTAGCTGATGTTCAAAACTCTTTTTCGTATTATTTCCTTAAATTTTCTAAAAGTTATATCTTACTAACGATATAAATGTTGTTTGATACAGAATGGACATAAATTCGTTTGCCTAACAAAGTTTGTTCTTAAAAGTTTTGCCGATGCGGCGGTCTTTTTGAATGCGAGACGCGTTTTGGGTTATAGCCATTTTTGATTTTATCCTTATCATCTAATTGATTTAGGAGTCTTTAAGGGTAAGAATAACAAATTAATTATATGTATGTATTCGAATAAAATTAATCAATTAAACGACTTAGGAATGTTAGAGTATCGTACGCAAAAACATACAAATACTTGTATAAATTATCCACATATTAACAAATGATGAGTTTCCAATGCAAATTTCATGCTTTTTTATCAACTTTATGCGTTTTGAAAGTTGGGCTTGTTTACTGATTATTTTAAGACTTCATTTATGACTCATTTCTACTATATAGAATATAAATGGTGTCTTTTATCCCAATTAAAAAGAAAACATCAATGCTCTCAAAATATAACTATTTCGAAAATATGAAATCATTGTTTGGCACTCAAATCCTGACTAAAGTTTATTACTAAGATCGAGAGTTATCGAGGCTTTAGATCAGTAAATTTAATACTATTACTTGATTTTACGACATTAGCAGTCGTTCTGTATCTGCCATTATTTCAGACGAATTGAACGTCTACGTTCTCATTTATTAGCTTCTCTCCACGACTTTAACTGTACGGATTTTGGAACTGTAATACCAGTAAACTTAAAGTATCCTATTACGTTAACTAAATAGATAAATTAATAGATGTTGAATTATCTATTTAAGTAAAATTTTATTAGGTACCTACAAACTGAACAGGTGAAAATAATAAATCTGAAAATTCTCATTAAATTTAAAACATTCTGAAATTAAACATGGTTATTGTGTAATTTCAAAGAGCTGTCTAATATAAAATACGAATTTTATGTTTTTCATGTTACATAAATATCAATAAAAAATCCAAATACTATAAAGAAAATCTGCTCAATCGCAGCTCCGTGATTCAAGGTTATGGCTGATTGAAACTAAAAATGGCCAAATCACACTGTCGCAATTACATTTCATTGCAGACCAACCCACTGATGGTAGCATTCAATAAATTTTAAGCACACCAATATCGTGCCTTTCGATGGGTGATCAACGAAATCTCATCTCTGCTATAATAATAAAGCTATATTTGTCTTGCACGCGAAAGGAATTTAATCTGCAATATCAGTATTAAAACACGAACAGTAGGTTATCTTTAAAGTAAGATTAAGTTGAATTGAAGATTTGTAATTCATTTTAGGCCCAAAAGGAAAACGAAAACGAGGTAGACCTTACATACATTGGGCCGATGACATATCGGCGCAGGCAGGAACTCGGTGGTACATCAGGGCGAAGGACAGAAAGGAGTGGTCAGGGATGGAGGAGGCCTTTACCCTTATTAGGGATTCTCAATAATAAAAATATCAATGAATAATGATCAAAATTGGATAGTGAATAATTATGAAATTCAAGCAAATTTAATTTAATGATATACATAACTTTATTTTCAAATATTATTATAAATGACATATTAATAATGTATTTGTATTGAATAATGAAATAAATTTAAAATCCTATTTATTTAATCCTATGAAACTAAAATTTGCATGAGAATCAATAAAAAGGCTTTTTTATTTTTTATTTATTTTATTTTAATTCATTTTAGATATATTGATAGAGTTATAAGGTTTATTCAATTTAACTTTAAGATATAAATATAGGAGTAGCTCGGTGGCGTAGTGGATAAGCGCCGCGGCCCAAGAATGTTGTCGTTAAGCAACTTTCGCAAGGGTCGGTCACGAGATGGGTGACCAAAATAAAAAATTATCACGCATTATTTTACTCGCATTTTTCCTTTTTCTTTCATGAACGAATATTATGGCTACTGACATCACCTTCTAATATCATGTAATCGGTTTGAACGTGAAACATATGACTTAGTGTTTTGCCGCTTGTACCTTAGTGATCTACTTCCTTCCACTTTCGCGTCGTCTCACTATAAAGACTTCTTTATTCTATATGGTAAATAAAATTAACATTAATTACTCTTAAAAATTAAATAACCCAGTTATCATATGCTTAAATAAATATAGGTTCAATTATACAAAACAAGTTTTGTATAACTAACTGAAAAGCTACGAAATCGTATACTGAAATACTTACTGTGTTTTAGAAAACTTGAGTTTACTGTGCATCGCCTGGCTAGTAGAGGTTTTGGTTAACTTTTATTAAATTTCTAACAATCGATAGCACGCCAAGTTTGTCCAAAACTATCATAGTTCTCCTCCTTAGACTTAAAGCTTAATTTGAGGAACTTAAGTTCAAAATTTAAAGAAAAATTTAATATTTTGTAGTATCTTGAAATTTTCCTATCACCTACCCTGATAACTCGAAGCCACAATCTCTTTCACCAGCCTATTATCGTCCCTGCTGGAACTTAGGCCTTCCCTATAGATATAATCGAATCGAACGGGCACCAATCGATGCGAATTGGTGAATTAATTACTGCAGATGCAGCCGGGAACGGCTTCAAGTGCCTTCCGAAGCACGGAGGAGCTCGGAACAATAAATTTTTGGTCATTCATCCTCTGTAGGATAAAGGTTGTATATCATTGCGAAAGTTGCTTAATAACTGCATCTCAGACCAAGCGCGCTTATCACTGCGCCATCAATCTTTCAAAACAACCACAATCTTCTGAATGAAACATTGTTCAAATATAATATAATACCTGTTCATATATAAATTAGTTCAAGATCGGTAAGCAAGTTACATTTGCACTTACCCCTTAGTGTTTATTGATATGAAAACATTATTTTTGTGATAGTAGTTAACAAAACCTTTTTTGTAAATAATTTATTGATCCGTGATTGTAAGATAATAAAATGTATCATAACCATTGGTCGTTAGATGTTAGTCGAATAAAACCTTTATTTTATTATATTGAACCTCTAATGCTGCGACATTTTGAATTTTGTAACACTTACACTTACACTCAAACTTACATTTTGAGTTTTGTAACGAAAAAGTAATGTAAAATGTTGCACAGTAACATTCTGGCAACGCTAGTTGAATAAACATTTGTAAACAGAGTGAAGCCAGTGCCACGTTAGCGAATGATTATACTATACAGTTTTTAAATCAGCTGTCATGTAGAACGGTCCAAATTACACAATGATTTAACTAGAAAACTAGGCATACAATTGATTAGTACCGTTCAATTAAACGGCTAGCCGCCCAAATGGGCTGATTTAACCAGTTGGCTGCAAAGTGTATTATAATATTTATTTATTTGAATAAAACAAGAAAATTACTGCACTTAATAATGAACTCGCACCAGCCAAGAATAAGAATTAAAAGTTGATTTATTATAGTTAAGAAAGCTTTGAAATAGAATATTTTCGATTTGGTAAAGTAATAGTAAATTTATAGAGTCAAATTAGATGATGCGGATATACGATATGTTTCATTCGCTCTTTTAATAAGGTTAAAATGAGAATTGTTTATTAGTGATTTCATTTTCGAACGAGTCTTGATTTATATTCCTTGTGTATATTTATTACGTACATTTTCACCGAATGTGAATAGGATGAGCTTAGTTTAAGCCGTCTAGAGGTGATGGATAGCCGATGTATTATTTATCATAGTTTCATTGAATATTTTGATATAAAAAAAAAAAAGTGCCGATTTGTTGGACTACTCTCTAAACAAAAAGAAAAGCAAACTTTTGATGAGAGTATGTTTTACCTTTATTATGTAATCGCATGCAATTAAAGAAACAAATATTTTCCTGTATAACAAAATTTATTATGTTTACTTTTGTTATCTGATTTATTTTCATTATTAAAACAGAACTTGATAAAACTAAACCAAAATTAAATCTATTTTGAGCAACAGAATCATCAAAACTTACAAATTTCAAACTAGACTCATATTAAATTTCAAGCGAAAGTTTTCGTGACCGTTTTTGCTATAGAAGTAGGAGAGTGACCACGCTTGCTCTGAAGATAAGCGTTGGAATAATTCCGACTCCACAATGAATCCCACTCAAATGTTCGTTTGGAAAGACTTAAAATGAGTCGGATTAAAAATTCTCCGTTGCAGAGTTCAACGACAGAACAATTAATGCCAGCGTTGAGACGGCTTGTGTTCTATTGTCTTTAGTATTTTGAATCGTGGTAAAGAAAATGATTAATAAGAAAGCACTAGTAAAACTATAAATTTTTTCTAATATATATTTTCCCACAACAACCCGAATTGTAGTTTTACAGCTGAATTAAGAAAAGTGCAAAATTTCATTTGATTATTACCAGGATTTTTTTTTTTTACGTTTTACAAGTTAAAATGTTCTATTTTTATCTAATTACTATCAGCTGATAATTAAAAAAAAAACAGAAATGAAAACTAGTTTAAGTACAGTTTGAGACATTCTTTGCTTAATGTTTTTGAGGAAAAATTTACAACCGGTCTAGTACTTGCGGAGTCTATTCAAACAAACAAACAAAACTTTCCTCTATGTTATATTATTATAGATTGCCTTAATTAGTACATGACTGCCTATTTTATTCGGTTATATTTACAATTAAATACAACAGCTATAATGTACTGTCAAACAGAGTCAATCAGCCCCGAGAACTGTGTCGTGGCTGTGTGACATTAAAACCATTTGAAATAGATTTTATTTAATTTCAATGCGAAAGACAACGCTGCACCCTGTGCTCTACGTTGATTTTAATGTCGTTTTTATAATAGAATAACTGCTGATAAGTCGCTCAGTGGCATAATGGAGCGCCGTGGCCCACGTTGGTGTTCACGGATTGAGTGACCAACAAACTATTTTATCTTGAGCTACTCCATGCTTAGGAAGGCACGATAAGCTATAAGCACGATAAGCGATAGTGGCTGGGGCCACATTTGCGATGGACCAACGTGAGAGCGTCACGGCCTATCCTCCTTAACCATCACTATGAAAAACCTGAGCCCCTGCAGTGAGGGCCGGAAGATGATTATAAACTGCTGATATGTTGTCAGAAAGATGGAGTTTCCTGGGTTGGTAAATACTTAATAAAGTATTAAATTTTTTAGTAAATAATTTCAATGCTGTTTAAAACGGTTCGTCAGTCATAACGATATTCATATAATGCTGTTTAGAACGTTTTACTGATCGTGCTTGAAGCAGATTGGTATTGCTATGAAACAATTAGGTAAATATTAAACTTGAAAAAATTTTTTACGACTGGTAAAAAATATTGCCACCTTGTAAAACGACTGTGTGCCAACCCTATTTTTTGTTTTTATTCAGTTAGTTTCTTTAACAAATCCTACGGATGGAAAATTGGTTCCAGGGGTGTGACCGACTAATCATATTTCGTTACATTTTAGTACTTTGACGTATACTTTGATAATAATGAATTAATGTTAAAGAACGGTTATTGAGGATTCGACAACTGTGTTACCAACTTTGTCGTTAATTCACCAAAAAGATACGTCAAAATATCGCAATATTATATCGCAAACATATAGTATTCTATTGTTAGAATCATGGCTAGAGAGTTAGGCGTCTACAACCCTGGAGGTTTATTCTGCAAATCGCATCTTAATAGAATTTCAACACTTGCATTATACCATAGTAGTATCTCAAATCGTGCTTAAACCATCGTAAGTGTCTCTTAAACGGGTTTTTGTTGAGGATTTGATTTATTAATGTTCAGTTGATAGCAGGGCTTGGAAACCGGTTTATTTTTTGAACCGGTTCGACGTAAGTACATGCGGAACTTGACATAAAAATTTCAGCTCCTTTGAACAGGTTTTTAAACCGGTTCACTAGAAATACGGTTTTCTTCATTAACCGGTTTAAATATGACTCCAGACATTGATCTTGAAACTTCAGCACGGTTTTTAAGTGCCTATACTCCTATCTATTACATCCGTACACAGGTATGATCAATGTCGTCGCTTAAAAATGATATAATTCGCATTAAAAGCGTAAGAACATTGCTTTTTACGAACCTAGCGAATTAACCGGTTTTTATTCCATCCGAATTTCACTCCGCATTGAGTTCCGATCCGGAACGGAACATTATAAGAGAACAGGTTTTACCTAAATAAAAACGGTTTATTCTGAACCGGTTTCAAGCCCTGGTTGATAGCTGTTTGATAAAATAAGGTCTTCTTGCAGTGTAAAACGTAAAAACTTCAGTTTGAGAATAATTAGTTGAGATTGTGTACTTTTCTCAATTCGGAAACCGGCAGTTAAAGTTTAATATTATTAGCGCAATGTCTTCGCACATCAATGGTGACAGATAAGTATATTAAAATGTTAGACTTCAGGTAGCTAGTACAATGTTTGAGCACAAGTAGTTGAGATGCTTTTATTACGTAAACATATCAGAATTCGCCTGGTGGTCTCCCTAGATAAACAACTATCAATAGAATTGATTTTTGTTGTTGCTCTCCGCAATATTACGAGATGATTCCTTGTCCGTTCATTTCGAAGGGGGCTCAGTCGCCAATTGCCATCTCCGCAATCCAGCGCCAGAGATTTATGCTTGTTTACATTTAACTGCATACATGGTTGCTACGTTACTGTCGTCATATTTAAGGGGTCCGATGAGTGTAAAAAAATGTCTGATACACTCGGTAATTTATTTCATATGAGAGACATGCGGGCCGCCTATCGAGGGAAACAATTAATCTTATTGCCATACGCACGCATTCTCTGCCAAATATGATCATCCGACAGGCATCCCGTTTCAAATTTATTATTAATATATACTTTTTGTTAGATTCTGTAATGACTTTAATACAATGTTTAGTTAATGGAACAGTATTATTGTTTGATGGAACTAAGACCTATTTAATAGTAACGGTATTAATACGAAGCTACGTAACGAAGGACATTAGAACTCTACTAGAAGCAAAATAACAATGACAGCAGTGGGAGTCAAATTGAGACGTGTTGATTTATTTTGGTAGCATAGTGGTTTAAAACTGCTGAATGCGCAGATAAGCCATTAATAAAAGAAGAAGAAGGTTTAAAACTGATACTAGTTGATCTTTGTTTTATAATAAGATGGGAAGAGTCGTAATTTTCATCTCATATATTAGTAATGTATGAATCTATCCACTTTATAATAGTAGCGAGTATTTGCGTACGTATCTATGTGTGTGTGTAGTAAGTATGATATAATAATGTTTAAAGTACCTACACTCACTATTGAAAGTTTTTCCTTGCTAACTCAATAACAGGAGAAAAAGTTGCTAACTTTTTCTAATTAGCTCTTTGCAATGAAGTAGATTAGTTAGTTATTATGGACTCGCAAGCCAATATTGTAACGGTGTGCCATGCCACCGTTTGTTTTCCTAGGTTTCAGTATGCAAACTTTTTGTTTTTGAAATTCAACATCATTTCATTTTATTATTCGTCTTTCGTAATTTAAAATTTTGACTAATCAATTATACTCTTTATGGATGTCAGTTCGTAAGAAATTCTCCTATGCACAAGATGAAATTATAATACAATACAATATTAATGGTATAAATTTTACTATGTTTCTTAAAATAATTCATTAAATTATTAAATAATAATTCATTAAAATAATTCATTTATTGTGATAAATAATGTGATATGGTGATACAAATTATATAACATATGTAACTACTAAATTGTAATCTGTATTTTGGAAGATCCAAAAGTTAACTAGAAGCCCGACAAGGGGTATGTATTCGTTTATTTGATAAGTATGTATTAGTTAAGTAACTTACGAACTGTTTTTATAAATTTATTTTTGTTTGTTACAGTTTTTCTTATTACCCTTATTTAACTAATAAATATATACTCAAGCTAAGCAGCCTTATTAATTGACCCAAGCACCGAACCCGTAACACTGGCGCCCAACGTGGTTGAAAAATAGGCTGACTACTGCAATAGAAGACAATAGTGCACACTTTACGACCAACACCACAAACACATTTACTCACATAATCAGACAATAGACGTTCAGCGTTACTTTGGCTGGTCACAAATGTGATCGGTTCTGATGCCATTGTATCGAGGAACATACAAACACGTTCTCATCATAGTGTTATAAACCGGAAAATTTTAATAGTAAATAATTTAATTTAGATTCTGTATATATAAAGGTATGTAAGCTATTTTTATTTTTTTTCAAAAATTTTATGAGATTTCTTTTTGACAAATAATATTATTTTTAATATTTAAAAAATAGAATATTGTAATTTATTTTCCGTTTACGATTTGACATTCATTTCTTTTATAATAATCAATTTTAATCATGGATATATTGTACTTGAATAAACCAGAAATTATTTATGAACTGAAATTACGAAACGCGAATTTTGAATCCACCCAAACGGCTCAAGAATTGCGTGAAATTTTATTACCAATGATAGGAGACCCTACTAACTATCCTCCTTTATCATTTAGTCCGATCGAATTCAGTATTAATGTGAGTGAAATCAATAAATGTTTAGATTTGATTTCAATCACATTATCTTCTTATCCAACTAGGAAAAATAAGATTAAACCCTACCTAATTCATATCAGAAATAGATTGTCTCTAATAGAATTGACAACAGAAAATACAAACGAGGATATCACCACAATAAAAAATTTATTTGATCGTTTACAACAATACGAAACAAATTATCAAAATCTAGAATTTACTCCACCAACTTCTACATATCATTCTGCAGTTTCTGTACAACAGACTAGTGCTGTACAACCTTTTTTAGAAAACCTTACCCATACGTTACAAAGTTTAACGAATAACAAATCAAATTTAGAAATTAAAAAATTTAACTATTCCGGCGATGGCTGTCCTCGAGATTTTTTACAAAAGGTGGAAGAATTTGCAACAGCTAGAAATATCAATTTTATTTCATTACATAACCATATTTATGATATTCTATCTGGAATAGCTCTTGAATGGTACAGAGCCAATAAAGAATCTATTCCAGATTGGGATACATTTAAAATTAAATTTTTAAAATATTTTGAAATTACCGATTACGATTACAAACTAAAAAAATTTATTGATTCTCGTAAACAAAAACACAATGAACGTATTATTATTTATTTTGCTACAATGGAATCCTTATTTTCTAAACTACATGAACCTCTTACCGAGAAACAAAAAATTGAAATTTTACGAAGGAATTTGAAACCTGAATATGGTCAACGACTTTTACCACAAGATTTACAATCTATCAATACTTTAATTGAATCTTGTAAGTGGTATGAAAACTGCTTACAGGTTTCAACTGACGAATCACTGAATTTTTCTGATATTTTACCAAATTATAATAAACCCAATAAAAACTTACATAATTTTTACGATTTACCCCCCAATACTTCTAACAATAATTCCGCTCAAGTTTATGCTGTTTCTTCGAAATCTATTACTACGAAACCTGTTATTGAACAACAAACAATTACTTGTCCTCGTTGTCGTACCAACGATCACACTCTTTCTAATTGTACTAGCACAAAGAAGGTTTGTTTCCGCTGCGGTAAACAAGATGTGATTTTTACTAATTGCCCAATATGCAAAAATTCAAAAATCTAATTAAGCAGGAACGTGGAAATTCTTATTTTGATCAAACCGATTGGAACAATTGGCTCAATACTATTAAAATTTATTTTAAATCTTACAAAACTTCTACGTTCCTTTTTAATAATAATACAGATACAGAACGTCCATATATAAAAATAAAAGTGAACAATTTGATTTTAAATGGTTTATTAGATAGTGGAAGTGCTATTACAATTTTGGGTAATAATGCTCATAAGCAGCTTTTACAATATGGTTTTACAATTCATTATAACAATATTATTCAAGGTACCGTTGCAAACGGTGAACGCATACATTCTATTGGAACAATAAAACTACCAGTATTATATAAAAACAAATTTTCTAATGTTACTGCACATATAATACCAAATATTACTGAATCTTTAATATTAGGTGTTGATTTCTGGAAGACATTCAATTTAGCTCCTCATTTATTTTCTGATATTACTATACATAAACATGAAAATTTACCTACCTTTCTAATTAATACTGATTCTATACATTTTAATACTTTTAACAATCTTACTGAATCCCAACAAGCTATAGCAGATACTATGATTCAAAGGTTTAATAATATTTCTACTGATATCTTACCATTAGGCAAAACACATTTGGCTGAACATTATATAGACACAGGCGATCACGCTCCTATACGACAGAAGTGTTATCGCTTGTCTCCAGAAAAACAGAAGGCACTACGTAACGAAGTAGACAAGATGTTGGAACTTGATGTCATTGAACCATGTGAAAGTCCATGGCTTAACCCTGTGATAATTACACCAAAAAAAGATGGCACATGGCGTTTTTGTGTTGATAGCCGTAAATTAAATTCTATTACTAGGAAAGATGCCTACAAATTACCTTACATTTCCGATATTATCGATAACCTTAAGGATGCTAAATATTTATCTTCGATTGATATTGCTAAGGCCTTTTGGGAAATTCCTTTACGTTTAGAGGATCGTCCAAAGACTTCCTTTCACGTTCCTGGCCGCGGAACATACCAATTTAAGGTCATGCCCTTCGGATTGACCAATGCTCCAGCTACTCAACAACGATTTATTGATAATTTACTTTCAAATGATTTTGACAATACTGTCTTTTGTTACCTTGATGACATTGTCCTCGCCACAAAAACGTTCGAGGAACACATTAATTTATTGAATAAAATTCATACTAAGTTACTTTCTGCTAATATTACCGTTAATTATCCTAAATGCGCATTTTTCCGTAGTGAATTGAAATATCTAGGTTATGTTATCAATGAAAAAGGGTTACAAACTGATCCAGATAAAATTAAGGCAATTTTAGATATACAAACACCCAAGACTGCAAAAGATGTAAAGAAATTTTTAGGTACAGCGAGCTGGTATAGACGTTTTATACCAAATCTAAGTACTTTAGCTGCTCCACTAAATAATCTTACGTCAACAAGTAAAAAAGCACCTCCTTTTAAATGGACATCAGAAGCTGACGATGCTTTTACTCAGATTAAACAAGCTTTAGTTTCCACACCAATTCTAACTTGCCCAGATTTTACAAAACCTTTTGCAGTTCACTGTGTTGCATCAGCATATGGCTTAGGTGCGATGCTCACTCAAACTTTTGAGGGAGTTGAAATACCTATTGCTTATATGAGCAAATCATTATCCAGTGCCCAAAAGAACTACTCTATTACAGAACGTGAACTACTTAGCGTAATTACTGCCTTAGAACATTGGCGTTGCTATTTAGATAACGGCCAAAAATTTACCATTTATACCGATCATTCTGCACTCCAATGGTTTTTACATTTAGATAATCCAACTGGTAGACTAGCCAGATGGAGCATTCGTCTTTCAATGTTCAATTTCGAAATCAAACACAAAAAAGGAAAAGAGCATTTAGTTCCAGATACATTATCGCGTATTAAACATATAAACGCTATCAATATTACCGAAACTTCAAATATTAACGACGATTGGTACAATCAGTTATACTTAAGATGCCAGTCTAATCCTACATCTACGCCAGACTATATTTTAATAAATAATAAATTATTTAAATACGCTCGTAGCACTACACCATTTAACGCCGAATATAGTTGGAAAGAAGTGATACCGTTTGATCTCAGAAACAGTATCATTTCACAAAATCATTCTACGCCCACGGCAGCTCATTTTGGAACTTTTAAAACGTACCATCGAATTAAAGATAAATATTACTGGCCCGGAATGTATAAAGATATAGCAACCTTTATTTCTAAATGTGATACTTGTGCAGCTTACAAACATCAAAACCAACACACAATTGGTCTTATGGGTAAACCAAAATATTGTTCTCGTCCTTTCCAGTGCATATCAATCGATTTGATTGGCCCTTTACCAATTTCTCATAAACTTAACAGATTTATATTCGTAGTTACCTGTTGTTTTACAAAATATTGCCTAATTTACCCTATCAAACGCGCTACTTCTTCTATTATTAAACATATTCTCGACAATTTAGTATTTATGACTTATGGAATACCTGAAACTATAATTTTAGACAATGGCCCTCAAATGATTAGCCAAGAACTCAAAGATTTATTTAATTTTTACAAGATACCCAAAACATTTTTCACTCCCAGGTACTGTCCACAAGTAAATACAGTTGAACGTTATAATAAAACTATAGTTACAGCAATCTCATCTTTCGTTGATGATGATCACCGTACATGGGATTTATATTTAAATAAAATCCAATTCGCAATCAACTCTGCCGTCAACGAAACTACTAAATTCACGCCAGCATTTTTAGTATTCGGACGTGAATTAGTTACCTGTGGTTCCATATACAATACAAAAGATCTAACTGAAGAAATAATTTTTGCTCCAAGAGACGTATATGCTGAAAACATTGGCTCCTTGATCCCAATTTTTTCAGATGTACAATCACGACTTCACAAAGCACATAAAATTACAACGAAGTATTATAATAAACACCACCAACATCTTGAATTTGAAAAAGGCAACATAGTTTGGAAGAAAAATTATCCTATTAGTTCTTCAGATAAATATTTTTCATCCAAATTAGCACCTAAATTTACAAAATGTATTATAACTAACAAAGTCAGTCCATTAATTTACGATTTAGCAGATTTGTCAAATAAACCTTTAGGACGCTGGCACATTCAAAATATTAAACCCATATCTATACATTATTAATCTATTTATTATTACCAATTATTACTTATTGATTTATTGTTAGTACCCTGTAAATACTCATAACGTTTTCATTTAATTATTTGGCTACTCATACTTATTGTTATTTTTATTATCTTCATAATTTATTATTTTCATCTAGTGCGGTTGACAACACTATAAATAAGCCAATGTCAAAATACCAATTTAGTGCGGATGACAACACTATAAACAAGCCAATGTCAAATATCAATTTTAAAGTGCGGTTGATAACACTATAAATAAGCCAATATCAAAATATTTCTTTGTGTACTTATGTATACTTATTTACTTACTATCTAACACTACATAATGTATTGTTATACCTAATGCATTACCTACTTTATTTATTACTACGATTGTATATTATTCTACACTCTACATTTAGACACTTACACAACACACTCATCTACACTCAACAACACTACACAATTCACCTAAAGTCAGCGGGTGGTGACTGACATTATTTTAAAGAAGCCTACACTATTTTCTAGGTCGATTTATTAGAGATAATCTTTCTTAAATACAAGTTACCTCTAATCGCTAGGAATTTTTATCTCAATAAGATAAAGATTGTTTGAATGATGTTTGAATGATGAATAAGAACATTTTATGAAAGGGAAATCGCCTAATGTAATTTATCCACTATATATACCATCCCCATTTCTAAATTAAATCATGATAGCATTAATTAATCACATTTTATATAAAATATTTTAAGCTTGAGTAATCCAAAAATATCTAAAAAAAATCTTTCAGATTTTTTTAACCCCGGCCCCCCCGGTATTGTAACGGTGTGCCATGCCACCGTTTGTTTTCCTAGGTTTCAGTATGCAAACTTTTTGTTTTTGAAATTCAACATCATTTCATTTTATTATTCGTCTTTCGTAATTTAAAATTTTGACTAATCAATTATACTCTTTATGGATGTCAGTTCGTAAGAAATTCTCCTATGCACAAGATGAAATTATAATACAATACAATATTAATGGTATAAATTTTACTATGTAATTTTAAAATAATTCATTTATTGTGATAAATAATGTGATATGGTGATACAAATTATATAACATATGTAACTACTAAATTGTAATCTGTATTTTGGAGTCCAAAAGTTAACTAGAAGCCCGACAAGGGGATATGTATTCGTTTATTTGATAAGTATGTATTAGTTAAGTAACTTACGAACTGTTTTTATAAATTTATTTTTGTTTGTTACAGTTTTTCTTATTACCCTTATTTAACTAATAAATATATACTCAAGCTAAGCAGCCTTATTAATTGATTCTATTGTTTTGTCAACATAATTTGCTTAAACATGAACATTAATGAGATAACTTGTGTTTGATTCAAAATAACACATCAAATTTGCTAAAAATCTCGTTGTAGGATATGTTTATTTATGTGATTTATTAATATCAGCATCAGTATAAACCCTACTCCCGTCTTTTTAAAAGTTAAAAAAGTTGCCATTAGCGTGAGCGTAAGAAATAGGGGACATTATCCTACGAATCATTGCGATTGTAGTGAAAATAGTTCCTAAAGCCGCCAGTTTCGATACTCTCATATTTATCAAAAGACATTATTTTGTGAAGAAATGTATACTTTGTTAGCTCTGTGAAATATGACTGAGTTATCTTACTTTCAATTAAAGCTTATTTGGATGTTGTTTTTTGTACAAAATCAACTGAAAGATTGCGAGTATTGGTGTATTGTACGCCCCCTTTTAAACCTGTCGGATAACTATAATTACACTTGCTAATATGTAATTTTGATTTAACTTCAGTAAGATATCGTGGAAATGAACTCGTATAAGTTAATTTTCTTCATTTACATTTTAATTTTATAATAAACTCTTTCGATATTCCATTCAAAATATAAGTGGCCCATTAACAAACCGAATTCATAAACCAACTTGTTTCGGGTCATCCTTTAATAAGTTTATTGAAATAAATTATGCTTATTATTTTAAATAAAAAAGGAACAACTTTAACTTCTCAATTTATAAGGTACATAAATATGCCTTACCTTTACTTATAGGCAATTAAGTGTTCATTACGGCGAGGATCAGAATTTTTAGTTTTAATTTATGATATCTTTGTTGGGAAGCATTCGTGTACTTTACGCTGCGTGCAATTACGATTGTCGTATCAGATTTCGTCACGTTTTCCTTTGAGGATGCAATTATCCGCCTATTTATTGTTTTGTTGAAACTATAAAGAGTCATTTTTGCCTTTAAAAGAGTGCTTGAGGGCGTGTTAACACATTAAAGTCTCAATTCCATATTAGGTATCCATTACATGATTTTGAACTTTTCACGGTCTTTTCGCTTCGTTAACTGCCATCAATCTTTGCATGCAAGCTCGCAGTTTGGTTTTAAGGTACCGTATTATCGCTCTACTTAACTTGGTAAATTATTTATCAGATCAGCTAAATTTTTCGCTGAACTCATTTCTACTGTGTCACGTAGGAGAAATAGGTATCAAAATTAAAATGTCACAGAATTACGTGTGTTACATTATATTTTTAACTATCGTAATAGCGATTTAAAGAGCGTTGCGGTTGTGCTCTCTATTTACAATTGTCACATATAGAATATGTGTACATATGTTTTATTAACAAATAAAATGCGTGACATTTTGTTTCTATAACACTCTTCAAAAGCAAAGCCGTACAGTTTAGACGTAGACGGTATACAAAAGGTTAAATTATATTTAGAACATCATTGCTGTGAATAAAAGTATGTAACTTTTATTGTCACAAAGTACATCGCAGATGCTATTCACGATTCATGTCAAGGATGGATTATGAGTTATAGATCTCGATCATCGTGAATTACTGCTGATGCCTCCGATTATCCTTCGTGACATTAAAGTGTATAAAGTTGCCACATAATCCATCACGAGCAGTTGTCAACAGTTGAAGAGAGCGAATAGTTTTTATTACAAATCATTGCTTTATAGTAATAAAAACTTTTTTTTTTTAATAGAACCGCCTTCAAACTTTAAAAAAGTGATGAAGGATACTTACTTGAAAAGCGACTTATTCAAGAAAATGCTATTGAAGTCCGGTGAAGGTATTCTGTAGATTTATTTACTATATTATGATAGGCGTGGCGTAGACGTATTGCTTTTTTAATGTTTGAAGTCGGTTCTATTTTTGACGTGGATACGTCTATGTTTTCGTTCTACAGGGGGTCGTTCTGTGAGCAGGAGTATATGCATTAACGCCATCTATTGGCGTATAAGTGAACTATGCTTGCTCTGCAGGGGGAGGGGCATTCTGTCAGCAGGAGTATATGCACTAACGCCATCTGTTGGCGCTAGTGAATACTTTTTTCATTCAACAAATGAACGCAACGAATATTTATTTATTTAGTGTATTCAATTTGTTTATTTATTTTTTTATCAATTACTCATATATCCATTCATACATAGACGTATCCACGCATAAAATATGGCTGTATCAATGATACAGCCATATATATTTTTTAAAGTTTTTATTTCATGCTCTTTAGTGATATTGATATTTTTTATATAAAAGGTAACATTAAAAATATTAAATACTAGCTGTAAAGGACACCGAGCCACGCCGCGACAACAGCGCCACCAACGGAGAAACAAAGAAACCTTCCCCTACCCGCGCGGTGCGGGGTAGCGTACCCCCACTCTAAGAAATCTAATAAGATTAACTAGCTGAGTGCGATCAATCAAATTGTATATAAGAAATCGACTTTGCGCAATAAAGCATGTTCTGCTTTCGAACGTTCTCCGAGTTTCTCTGAACCAAGTGTTTTATTCGCGACCTCTGCTACCTGCCCGCTTTCAAATCCAGCTACAGTCCATCTGCTACATTAGCTTTCTGCCTAGGTACACTAGCTTTCAGAAACTGTTTATTTGGATATTGATTCATATCATGACACGATGACACGGATATAATTAAAATGATAATATGAATAGTGAACGCTTCGTTACTATGGTAACGTTTTCATTCCCTATACAAACTTCCACCCCCTTTTCATCCCTTTATTTGCTATTTTTTGGGATAAAAATAGCCCATGTTTATCGCATATGATGAAGCTTACCGTAGATGAAAAAAAATTTAAAATCGCTCCTTTTGTTTCGTAGCCTATTCGTCGTAAACAAACAGACAATAAATTCCTTCTCTCTATAAAATTAGTATAATAGAAAATAAAAATTTGTTTAATTGCTCGAGATATTTTTATCCAATTATTCTATTCATTGGACATAAGCTATAATTTACGCATGCGAAGTCACGGGGAAACAGTCGGGGTCGTCGTCGAGTTCGAAGCTGTTTTTATAACTGCCGAGCAACTATAATTAAATTATTTAGTTAATATATCAAAAATATACACTAATAAATGCCACCTTTAAGTTTTCAATACTGGATTTAGGCGTGGTGTATAGTATAGACGCATCTCTGTGGCGACTTCGTGAATACGAGACCGTTTTAAAATGAAAGTCCTTATCAGATCGACTGACGTCTGTCTGTTTCGCACGTCCAAGATAAAGTGACATGCAACATCGCGTTAATTTACGCATTCCTATGTCTACAACAAAAACTTAACAATTGTCGTTTTATCCAGTGGCAAATAATAATTAAATAAAAAGTTTTTACTATTTTCAGCCTTATGTATACGTGAATAAAGATGAGACGAACTGTTTTATGTAGAACATTGAGACATTGTAATGTCTTATCTGTGATGTTTGAGCACACTATCAAGTTTTAAAATGAGCATTCATTTCTTTTCTCCTTTCATGTCAAATGTAATGAGCAGTTAATTTTGTTTTTTATGCTTTCAAAGTTTTTTCCGTTTTTTTTTGTCTTGTAATGGTACTGGCAAAGAGCGTTTGGGAAGGTAATATCTTCACAATCCATTTTCATACTAATGTTATAAATCAGATAGTTAGTGTGTTTGTATGCTTCTTTTAAACACAATGCATCGTTGAGGACATCGTTATGGTAAGATTACGTGCCAATAGTTAGGAGGCTAGAGTGGCATGAATGAATGAATGAAAAATTCTTTATTGTACACCAATGGCATTATTTTTTTTTTCATCTAAAATGGACTCACACTTGAACTCAATCCAGTCTAAGTGACATACGGTGGGACAAGCTTGCTGAGAAGGAACCTATTCACTCCTATATAGGTGTGCCTTAAATAGGTCTGGATAATATGCACTCAGGAACATGGACTAATTGTAAACTTGAAAAAGAAGTTGTTCTTAAAAATTTTTTGAACAAACGGACGAAGCGCGGGTAAAAGCTAGTTTAATATAATAAATTCAACTGCAAGAATAAAGTTTCGATACAGCAGAAAATATTTTCGCATATTATTCCGCAACTCAATCACATGCCGGCCATCATGGAACAACAAAACAAGTCTGAAAGTTCTGAATACATTGGAATCTAGATAGGATTTTGTAACATGAAGTGAGGAAAACAGTAAATAGGTCAGACATATCAATACTTGATGTTACTGCGTTTGTTATTTTAATTTAAACTAAAAATTATTAGTCATTTTTAGAACCCCTTATAGTTTCGTCCGCGGCTTAGCTCAAAAATTGGATTCCCCTTGCTACCTATTTTAAATTTAATATTACAATCTTGACATTATTCTTCTCAGCATATATCTGACTTCTAACACTATGCTATCATTTATTACGAATTATACTATAATTTATTATGAATTATACTTTGCATGGCTTTTTTTTCCCGATATATTTTTTTATTGTACCATTTTTATCTCTTTTTATATTAATTTTTGACATTATATCTTCATGATTCTATTCATTCAATTCATTAATAAAATATATATTTTGTCCCCGCTCATCTCATTAAGGATGATGGCTGAAAACCGGTGATTCATCTGCATTAGATGATTTTAGTGCATCGAGCCTAGACCCTTTTCTCAACTGCTGCACTCAGGTATATTTCTGCTTCTTGTTCTTCTTTGTTTCTTTTATCGTGTCAATGTTTAGTAAGTGATGTAATTGTGTGTTGCTGAGAAATAAACTTTTTATCTATATATCTGTGCACTGCGATCTTAACACTGAAATGCGTTTTGAAATTAAAGTAGGAAGGAATATTTTCCAGAGAAGCGATTACCTTCCATTCCGTTTCAAAGCAGTTCAGTAACTAAGGCAGGTCAGGAAAAGTTCATAATGATGGTACCTTCTAACTTTTCTAGTTACAAGTTTGTTTGAATATCGGAACTCGTTCGAATGCACTGTGTATTGACCCCTAAATGGTTTTCTTACAATAACAATTGTCATTATGTTTGTCTACGTGTAGTAACGTTACAACAAACAAACAATATAAATACAAAACACTTTCTGTTTTGATTGTAATTAAGGTTTATGTTACAGAATTTTTTTAGGGTTCTGTACATTACTAGTCTCCAAAAGAGCTTGCTATGTTTCAAACTTATTAATTTACGTTATTATGGTAATCATATTCTTAATTTTAAGAGGTTACTAAGTTCGCCTATTACTTTAAATTATTTATATTAATATTTATATACTTGAGTGGATATTTGATAGAAAAAATCTCATAATTGTTTTTGTGAACAAATAAATAAAATATAGGAAAAAGACTGCAACAACTTAATGACACATATTTATTTAAGAAGGTTAGTACAATCCTTAAAAGAATATTAATATATTAACTACCTACTTAGATTTTCATAGCTAAAACTGTTTTACAAAAAAAACAAGTTCACCTCAGTAAAAAAGTGCGTTGGCCGGGAATCGAACCCGGATCAACTGCTTGGAAGGCAACTATGCTGACCATTACACCACCAACGCAACGAGAGTAAGTTGAAATTAATTATTCTATATGTTTATCAAATAGTGATACCGAAACATGCTTAGCGGTCGGTCAACGAACTTTGAGTCAGTAAAAGTAAATTGCGCACATCTATGTATTTTTTATTTATTTAGGTAGGAGATTATTGAAAAACTGTTTGCATTCTTATTATAAGTTATATTATAAGCCTTCGGTTATAAAGAGACTCGTATGTTAATCAAGTTTACTTGTAAAAAGAATTTTCGGAGAAACATTTAGTATTTTTTTTTAATATAAATTCACGTTTGTTTCAATTAGAAATATAATGTAAGTCTCTCGTTTTTAATAATAGCCAGTTTTAAGATTTTCATTAGTAAAAAACTAATTCAAATAAGTGAATTTGGGTATACATGCCCACTGATTGCATTACAAATATGAAGCAATAACAGCACTCTAATCGACGAAACATTACGTCGGACGCCATTTTAAGAGCTAATGCAAACTTTGTAGCTGTTTGGGTACGAGATAAATACAAACAAAGACAATATTATCAACCTAGTGACCGAGTGATTGGTATGCAGACTTTGGTATTACAGCAATCGCTTAGGTTCCAATCCATTTATGGTTTCGTTAGCACAGATCAATTTGTTTTCACACAATATAGAGATCCTCGAATAAGAACAATGTAAAAATCTATACTGATATTTTAAAAAGTAATTTCTTAGTTTGTTTGTTGGATGTAATCTCCGGAAATGCTGATTCGATCATGAAATTTCTTTCACCTACGGGAAACTACATCATACGCGGCTTACATAGGCTATAATTTAAAACAGTTATTATGTTTATTAGAAAAGTTTTGTTCTAATATCATCATAACACACACACGTTTGATAAAGTTTTTAATGTAAATGTTTTTATTGTAAATGTCGTTACTTCTGATAAAAATCCGGTAAGTTTCTTTCGCTTATTTTTCTCGTCAGCTTTGGTGTCCAGTTGTGGTCCTACTGGATGATGGAGATAACTGACAAGGAAGACTAAAGGGTAATCATCTCCCTCCGAGCTAGATGTTGTTAGACCGGCTGATCGTATTATCAGCTGGAGCTCAGGGTTACCTTATGGATGGATTCGAATAAACTAGAATAGGGAGAATGGGTCATACCCCACCACACGCACACAGTGCGGAGGAGACTTAAAAAAGGAGGTTATTTCTTTTTATTTTTTTTAGTTTTAACGCGTATAATTTCGACGCCTGAAAAATGTATTAGTTTGCCATTGTCATTTTGATTCAAATTACGTGCCGTGCATTATATATAGTATTGAAATTATTGTGTTTTTCTTGAAACATTGATTAGGAAACTTCATTATTATGGATTTAGAGATAACTCATTGGATTTTATTGTCTCATACTTGACTGACAGAGTACAGAGGGTTGATATCAATAGCAAAAGATCCCCTGGATCGAAAGTTGTGATGGGTGTTCCGCAGGGCTCAATACTTGGTCCTTTCTTGTTTTTCATTTATATAAATGACTTGCCTTATTTCGTAAAGGATGATCACAAAATAGTTTTGTTTGCGAATGACACTTCTTTTTTGTTTAAAATTAAAAGAAGGCCACCTCTAAATGACGATGTGAACAATCCTATCGCTAAAGTAGTCCATTAGCTTAATGTAAATAATCTTCTCCTTAATGAAGGAAAAACAAAATGGCTAAAATTTATACTACCTAATGTTAAAAATGTAGACATAAATGTTAATATAAAAGATAAGAACACGGGCCTTGTGGATACCACAGTATTTTTGAGAATAACATTAGATTCTAAACCACAGTGGGGCCCACATATTGATAAATTGTCGAGAAGACTTAGCTCTGCAACATATGCCGTAATGAAGATACGTAGGTTAACTGACATAGATATTGCCAGATTAGTATACTTCAGTTACTTTCATAGTGTGATGTCGTACGGAATCCTATTGTGGGGAAATGCTGCCGACATACAAACGATTTTTGTACTTCAGAAAAGAGCAATTAGATCAATTTATAATCTTAGGATTAGGGACTCTTTGAGGGAGAAATTTAAGGAAATAGGCATAATGACTGTTGCTTCTCAATACATATACGAGAACTTAATGTACGTTCGTAACAATATTGGTTTGTTTTCTATAAAAAGTGATGTACACAATATTAATACAAGAAATAAAAATAAATTAACGGTGCCTGTCACTAGACTACAAAAAGTTAATAACTCATTCAGGGGTCTTTGTGTGCGCTTCTACAATAAGGTCCCAAGCAAAATACAATAATTAGATATCATGCAGTTAAAATCTACTATTAAAAATTACTTATTAAAAAGCTTATTAGGTATAAGGTATCCGATTATATAACAGATAAGAATACTTGGATTTGAGAAGATCCAGCAACTGGACAGGTGATTACTTCTTAAATCATTATATATCAAAAAATTATCTTGCTTACATTTATTATTAAATGATTATGTTATCATTATAAGACCATAGTTTTCTTTTTCTCTCTCTATATATATTATATTTTTAATGCAATGATCTGGTAATGACATGGTTTTTGTAAATGTCATTACTCCTATTAGAGCTGGTGAGTTTCTTGTTCGTTCTTTTTATAAGCCAAAAGACGTCCTAAACGAGCAATAGGGAAAATAATGTTGGACGATTCAAAAGTACTTTTAAGAAGTCTATTTGAATAACGATTATTTTGACTTTGACTTGACTTTGAAAATATAGTACAAACATATGACAGTGATGCGTGAACCGATTGCTATCATTGACATCATGTTAATGATAGCTGTTAATTGATTAAGAGATTATGCTTGGGTGTTCTCACAGATCTTTTAGTTAAGCGTAGGTTAGTACAATCAACTTTTTAGGGTTAACTTTCCACTAGAATAGGGGTCGGCAACCTTAAAAAACGGAAGAGCTAAAAGCTATAATTTACAAATTTCACAGTTTTTACTGAGCTACTGAAAAAATCTTTTTGTTATTTTTAATCTTGTATTTGAGACTGTGTTTATAATAAAATTATATTATGGATATCCACTCAACTACAGATCGATAACACGGTTTATAACAGTAGATTATTTTTTTGTAAATGGAACTTGAGAATCTCCATAGCCCGAAAAGTACTGCTTTTCGTGCACCGAAATAATCACATGTGACTCGAGAACAGAAGGTTGCATACCCCTGCACTAGAAAGACGCCTATAATGATGAATGATAAATGTGACAGGCGTAATATTTTATTAATATAAAGTATCTTTTTACTGTATAAGCTTTAACTGCAAGTACAAGTAGTGTATACATATGTGTTTCCATAATTTGTACTAGAATGTAGATAAAGTCAGTCGCACGTTGTTAGATTTCTATAAAAATAATTGTAACTCTTAAACTATTGATGTAAAGTTCAAAATTAGTTTCATAAATGTGTTTTTGTAGAAACCTAATGTGTTATGCGTAGAGCATAGTCAAATAAAGAAATAAGTTTAAAAATTTTTCGACTACAGCTAAATGACACTTTGAATAGTTTGAAACAAAAAAAATATATTGCGTTAACTATATTATACTTAATAGCAATGATCAAAAAACAGAGTATGTAGTTGTATGCCACAATAGTTTTTTTTGTAATGATCAGCGGCATACGACAACGCTGTCCTTTGGTCATACATAACGCCACATACAGACAGTAGCACAAACGTCCATATAATTTCATTAATTTAATTAATTTCACATTACACATACCAATTTTCAAATTAAGAACATTCTTTAGACCTTAAAGTCGTTGTATTTAAACCAATTTAAACAGTTATTTAAACTAATAATGTACGTTTGTGACCGATAGCCTATAGCACGAGGACAACTGAGACACTTCTAATGATACCTCATTTGTTCAGTTACGATTAGTAGTTTTGAAGTAACGTTTAAGGTAACAGATGAATATTCTTAGATACATATCGGTCAAAATCATTACCCTCCTTTTCGCTTCACCGCCGTCAGGTAAAAACAATATACAACCGTCGAAAGAGTTCAAAATCATCTGCGATAATTTGAATGAATGACAACTTTATTGTAAATTAAAAATTAATATTTTCTTTCAGGCAACCGTAAGCTGCACTGGAAACTCACTTACGTTTACTTACAAATATATTTGTAACATGGACAGCCTGCTCTCTGTATGTTATGTCAGATGAAGATTCATAATTTTTCATGCACCTTTTAAGCACATTGAAGCATTTATTATTTTTAAAATTGGCAACCACGAACGATCTTATTTATAATACGAAACAAATTCGTCCATCAGATAAACACTTACGAGATTTTAACAGTTACGTTTCGCCATGAAAGTTGTTCCGAAATAAAAAATTTACTCGTCAAAGTTATCGAACATCGATTAGCATCTTGTAGAACAGTACACAGACCACACAAATGAAGGTTAAAAAAAATTCGTTGCTTATTTTTCGTTCGATAATGAGAGGGCCCGAGGATATTCAATAACCGCTGTTTAAAATGCAATCAACTCAAGCACTTATTATGTTTAACATAATTTTAAAAATTCCAACTTTATAATACCTATTTATATTTTGACCAGCCCTGCGATTCTGTAAAAGACCCGAATTCGAATTCACTCATGTGTTCTAATTCACGTTATTTAGTGTAGAAATTCTATTGATTCCATTTTTTTGTATAAAAATACAGAACAAAATTGATTGAATATATGTGTAAGAGATATTCTATTCCTATGTCATTTCAAAACTAACTTCACTTACTAATGAGGAATTATTAAAAAAAAAACATTTGTTCCCGAAATCTAACTAGATGTCGCCACGGTACGTTCTTGATTTCTCCATGACAACCTTTCCGGTTTTTTTCGTGTTTAAAAGTAAATTAGTTTTCTTAACTCAATAAACAAATCATATTCTATTTGTACTTTTTCGTATTTGTATTGATATCTAAGTGTCGAACTTTTCACATCTCAATTTTTTAATATGTTAGTTGATAGGAACGGAAATGACTATCTTTGGTCCATTAGTTTCCTGCAATAATCAACTTTTGCTAGAGTCGCTATCTAGTTGGAGGTGCTTTTAAAGTGCTTTCTTTTTTTTTAATACTTCCTCATTCAAAGTTGAGCGGATGACGCTTTTTGAAGTGAATTCAGACTCCTGAATAATTTCGTAAAGATTTATCAAATCAATAACTTTTGAAAGGTATGATTAAGAACTATTTTTGTAGACACAGGATTTTTTGGATAAATATACTTAATCATTGCTATTTTACAATAATAATTATTAAGTTAGTAATTATTACATCGATTTATAATTTGATATAAATTGGTATTCAATAGTTGAATATATATAAGTTAGGGAAAGTGCTTTGATACCTTTTGCCAGGCTCTAACTTTCAATCTATATCTAACTTTCTTTAAATAGATGAAGAAAATTACCCAAGATGTAAATAGTTACCTCAAGTTAACAATTTCAAAATACAGTTAAAGATAGTTCTTTTACACTTCAAATAAATTTTTTTTTTATAGATAATCGCAAATAAAAATGGCAGGAAATACGTTCGCATTTAAATAATAATTCATTTTTAATGAGTACGATCTCATGCAATCTGATTAACTGAGCGATAATGGCTTAGTTAACCTCGGGTGCGCCGCCCATACGATGTCTCACTCTCGACAGGAAAGTGACATTTGCATATAGACAAAGCCTTTCCCGAGTCTGTCATGCTACGCGTGGCGGTCGATTGCCCATAGTCGGCTGCTTAGTGGATATTCAACTATCTGCGGAACAGGCGGACAGTTACCCTGGTCTTTTGCCGACCCGTAGACGATCCCGTGATTGGGGTCCTTTCCCCCAGGGAGGGTTCTCCGCAACGCGTTTTATCAGGTAGGCCAGCCACGCTTAGACCTTGATTATCCGAAATTATCCGAATTAGTCACACAAGAATTAAAATATCTTTCCTGTGAGTTAAAAGTAAAGGGGTTCAGTCATAATTTTTATACAACTTTGTCTTTATATTAAATACGCACTACTCATACGAATTAAGATGGCACTTGAATGCCTATTGTATTTTTGATAATTTATAATGGAACCGACGACGTGACATTGCTTCTGATGTGCAGATAATCTACACGAATATGATTTTAAAAAAATTATAAGAACGATTCGAAATTATCGGAATTTTCGTTCGAGGACCAATAGACCAATAGAATAGGCCCTCAGAGGTGACGTTAATTAATTCGTTCTTTGAGATATATTTTATTCCAAAATGTTTATAGACAGAAATCGTATTTGGTCACATTTGGCTAGTATTTAAATATTTCATGAATTTCTTTAGGTAAACAATCTTAGTGTAATTTTGTAGTGAAATAACAACTTCAGCGTTGGATGGGGAAACGAAATTCCTTTCCGTGAAAACACATTCCGACATTGTGCCATTAGGACAAAGTACACGTATAACGCAAATATCTTTTAAGGCTCGTACACATGATGGCGGGGGAGGTAATACATTTTTGATATCCATTTTTTGTTCATATGGTCACGCAATAAAGAAACGATAGGGAAACATTTCTTGGAGCTTTCTATTGAAAACTATATTTTGGAGTTTGTTGGTATAATTTAAAAAATGCAAAAATTTTAGAAATGCCAATTTTATTACTGTTTCATTTGAAGGTTTTTCGTTTGAATTGTTATTACTAACGCTACATTTTAAATCTAGAAAAGCTGGAAAGCAAACATGTAGTAACCCGCAAAATCTAAATTGTTCTTGAGCGCTGAAAACCTTTTTATTTTTTAGAAAAATAAAAATAAAGTTATTCTTAAGAACTATTTTAGTTTTGCGGGTTACTACGTTTCGTTTTGCTTTTCATTTTATTGCGCTCCTACGCATTTATTGTGCTCTTCCCTTGATATCTATAAGTAGATAGTAAACGCTAAGAAAGGATAACCGATAAGAAAGGATGGCCTTGATGTCAGTGAACTCATTTTTCGTGTATCCAAAGACGGCGATTTATTTTCAATATGTGAACCATTATGTCCCGTGATTCGTTGCGCAATTAATGCTTACCTATTGTTAATGCTAATGGGAACATAAAAGATAAAATATAACTGATTACAAATATTATATTTCATTACTTTTTTATTCACAATACTTACCGAAAAATATTCTTAATGAAAAATGCTTTAAACATCGATTTTGGCCCTGGCTCTCTGAGACGACTTGAACCCACGATTTTTCGCAATCCAGGGGACTGCTCTAAGCACTGAGCTACCCATAACCTGACAGGACTGACGAATATTCAAATATTAAACCCCATTCTGGGGTGGGTCCGCATGGTGAGCCCCACATACGGGACTCGAGGTAGACGGCAAAGTATTTTCAGTCTTGAAATATAGGAGGCTCGTATGATTTGTTTATACCTAGGTATAAGATGCATGAAATTAACTTGATTACGATAATGTAGCTAGAAGATAGCGCGGGGTTTCTATAATTAAACGAAACAAACACATCGAATTTCGGCTCATTTGATTTGTCTTGGCAGACTTTGGTGGATAAGAGTGTGATAATGAAACTGGAAGGAGGTCAAAGGAACTTTGCAATTAAGTAACGTAACACTGTTGTCTTGGGTCAGCTTGATTTGTCTGTATAAGATCTACAATGTTCCAATATTTTTTTTAATGTTGCATTATTTAAAATGTAATTATAATATTCTCACAAATAATATTCAAAATAACAAAATATTAGCGTCATCTATTGAAGCGGAAAAAATAATGACACCGGAATATAAGTCCATGGTTTAGTCATTAAAAAAATGTGACTGCTCTAGAGGGTGCCACATCAATTTTTTTAATTTACGCTATATTGGTTCATTCATATTGGTCGATAGGGTTGATTACTAAAGAAGATAACCGGTTTAGAAGTATGAACGTACCCACATACCGAATAAAATCAAAAATCAAAACAATTACGGCAAAGCGATAAGAATATCGCTTTGCCATAATTGGGTCACAGATCAGTGATGAAACGTAGAATACACAATTTTATCAAAACGTCGGTCTCCTGAACTCCTTTAGTACGACATTCCTTGTAAGTGGCCACATATCAAGCTCCATATTTGTGCCCTTATTTACATTTCAATTCAATTTGCGGAGCCTGAATGATGTTACTTCCCGCGATGATAATGATGCTTTTGTGTGCGTCTATGTTATCTTCAAGGACGTACCACATGAGATGCGGAGATTTTGTATAAATAGATACGTTCTTTATAATTACTTTTTCTAATATCTTTTCAAGTGATCTGGGGAATATTAATGTCATAAATTTATAATTTGAAAACGCAGCCCCAAAAGAATCTTACATAAAACAAAAACTGTCTAATAATAAAAAAAAAAAAACTCTAAAGAGTACCATTTTATATTGCTTACACGTAGTTGCACAAACGTCCATTAAAATTGATATAGCTTAATGTGACGTTCTTGACATAAATATTCAAATTTAGAACATTCATTAGAGCTATATTTTTCAGAAACTTACTTTTGTGTGTCAAGGAAACTTTGGAAATATTGTAGTTAATATCATATTATTATGAAGATATAGGAAAAATTACAAAGTATTTTATTTACCTTACAAAGTATTTAATTTCTTAAATGACACTTATCATTGTATTTGCATATGAATCTTGCAATTTTAATTATACCATTGAGATGTTGCGTGCAGTTTCCCATATTAGCATTTAAGACGTTAATAAGCCAACATTTAATGTGTACTCATTAGTGTGTTTATTGTTTTCAAAGTCAAAAATCCTTTAATGCACCAAATCTTTTATTGCACCATGTCGTTACATAGATGTTATGTTATATAATATTAATTATATAATTGGACACAAACATGAACCTGCAAAGGCACAGCAATTTCTTAATGCCAAATAATTATAAATAATTCTATTAATTTAATGCTTAAATACTTCCACATCAAAAAATCATCCAGTGAATTAAAACAATTTTCAATTAAATATTTTTTTTTTAAAAACATATTAAACTTATTCATATTTTCTTCGCTTTTTAATATAATGTGGTAATGTATTATAGATTTTCACGCACATTGAGAGGGGGCCTTTCTGAAATACTTCTAATTTGCATGATGGTAGCGCTAATTTATTTTTTGGTCTTTTGAGCAGGCTGTCTTATTTTTCTCTTTTTGTTTTTTTATGCTTGTTGTTATGTTTTTCTTTTTTTTACAGACCTGGTTGGTCTGTTGTCTTGGGGATCACTTTTTTCCCTCTTTTGAGCATGTTCTTATTTTCTATTACATATTTTTCTTATTCTATTATTTATATTATTCTTTTTTTTAGTTACATTTTTTCTTTTATCTTGTTACATTTTATCTAGTTATATACATATATATGTTTACTTATTTTAGTTTACAATTTTGTTTGTATTCTATATTTTTATTATTTTTGTTACAGGTTACTTACTACTATTATAATATCACAGATCATTTTGCTGTATTTGCGTCTACTCATACAATTTCTATTCAATCCTTGTTTCTTTTTACAATATTCTCTACCATTTTACAAGCATACTTGAGAAACTCGTCTCTTTCTTCTATATTTGCAATAATTTTTTCTAGGTTTGGCCTACTAAGTTGTGTGTTGATGCTGCTTTGTAAAGTGTGCCTATTTATACTAAGTATTGGGCATTCTAGCAGGATATGGAATATATCTTGTTTTGTTTGGGGGTCGCATTCGCAGTATGGGGTATCCCTGCATTTGTATTCATGGAGGTAGGATCTAAACCCTCCATGCCCCGTTAGCAACTGTGCAGCCCATCTATCAATCTTCATCTTACGTACGACGCCGAAGGCCAATTCTCCACTGGGGAAAAAGGCCTTCGTCGTGGTCGCGGTGCTTTCGCTCCTATAGCGTCTGTCCCATTCTACTTTTGTCAAACTGCGTAAATGCCTTTTGCTAAAGTTTTGGTCACGTTGGTGGTAGTGAAAAAAGGTAGGTAGCATTTTACAAATTCACAAGCAGAAAATATATATAGGGATGGCAGGGTTAGAATATTTAACTTGATAAACTATGGTTTGCAGCTATCCATAACACTTAAATCTAGAATTCGTATCCACCGTTTTGCAGTCGGAAAAGTTTATCTACTCCAGAACTGTTTCCCCATAACTGTAGATATGTCATAGGTCAGCATCGAATGTTTTTATACATCTAGCTTCCATGTACGAATACGTATAAATATAACCTAATCGAACCCGAAGTTTTAAATATGATTAAAAAATCCAGCTTACTGGGAGTCGAATTCGAAGGTACCGGTTCCGTAATATTTTTATATTCAGTTTTTGTTGTTATAAGTACGTCATTTGTAAAACTTTCAACTGTCTAGCCATCACGGTTCACGAGATACAGCCTGGTGGCAGACAGACGGACCCGTTTTTACTCTTTTGATACGGAATCCTAAAAAGAGAATATTTTTATTAACACATTTTTCTAATAAGGATTGATAATGTTTACTTAAAGTTTGTGGTAAATAATCACATTCTAAGATACGTAGGTATTTAATTGCACTGATGACTATGAATCTTATAGTATAAACATATATAGTCATGGTGGCTGTTTACAACTGTAAATACTTAATCTATCTTGATGAAACTTTGCACATTATGCAGCTGCTTAATACAATCCAACTTATATCTTTTACATATATTTTTTTTAATATTATACTTAGTTTCCTGTATTATACATATGAAAATTCCTTTGAATCTGTATATATATCGACCAAATAAAAGTAATCTGATGCATAGTATAAAATATTTCAGCGTATAGATAGCGAGAAGCGAACTATGTAAACTATCTATAAAATTATATATTATACTTATTCATATAGTATACTCGAAGTATAAAATAAAATAATTAAATATACAAACCATGATTTGGTTTGTGTTTATACAACTTGGCGAATGTTGTGATATCTACGGTAACTATAACTTAATTATTTGTATGGTCGGGTGTCCATCATCTCTTGATAATCATATTTATAACTCATAACTAACGCTATTCTTCACATTTATTGTCACTGATAGCGAACGATTCCAACTTGGCAGACGAAATAAAACTTCCAAGTTTATAAATAAGGAAAACAAAGAATGAAGCAATCGCCTGTGGTAAGTTTTTCTATAGTGTGTTTACGTTTCAGGTTCCATTAGCAAAGTATACCGTTGACGTAATAAATAATACTCGAGTAATTGTTTTCGGTAAGTTAGGTGAATTATATTTAAAATTAAAAAAAAAAAACAGAGAGGACTTTGCAAGTATCCTCTCTGTTTTTTTTATTGTTACCACGACGACTTATTGTGGTTATAATATTTGTAATTAATTCCACTTTCAAAATTCATATTCTGGCTGGTTTTTTTTTAATACACAAAAAAATAAAGCTTTTCATTTAAATGGAAGTTTACGTTTCCATTTCATAATTAACATTGTCTTTGAACATCAAATAGTTTTTTAAGCATTTTTTATTAAGATTATTTTTCAGTATAGCATTGTGAATGCAAAATTAATCAAATATCATCAATGACCCTACTAAAGTTATTGTCTCTGATTACTGATTTTGTGTAGATATAAGATGTTGTTATCTGACTTCGCAACGTAAAGAAGGGTAATGAGTTTATCAGCCTAAGTATGTTTGTGAAAATTGTTTAATGATACAATTGATTAGTCTTAATCTTGCGAGTCACTAAAGACTAAAAAGATTAAAATAAAACATAAAACTAGAAAGAAAAAAATAATTCCAGTGCTTTAGAATATTGTTATAAATAATACTGTATAATTGATACACGTATAAACTTGTTTCTTTCTTTTTATTTATTTTTTTAATCTTTTTCTCATGGTTTTTGCTAAATATTTAAAAGCATTGAATTTAATGTGAATATGTTATATTTATGATATATTTTGTAATTTGTTAAGCATTTATTATAAACACATAAGTTTTAAATTAAGCAGTTACCTACTTTTATTGTCGAGTAGCGCCATCGCGTTTGTCATTTTTCCAAAGGTTGACTGGTTTTTGTAACATATTTTTGTTGGTCAATGAATTTCATTAAATAAAATATATAAATAAAAAGAAAATCCTACAGTTTGTGTTTTGTTCGGAATTTAAGGAAGCATTTTATAAAGCAGATTATTAATTGTTGGGTATGAATAAAAGCAAAATTAATAGAACAAACGCATTCAAGTCGGCAAAAGCCAATTGCCGAAAGAAATTAATCGCCATCAAAATGCACGAACTGAGAAACAAATGCCATAAAGAAGCGACAAAAAGTGTCGTTTGTGGTTTCCTGAACTCTGCACTCGGGTCACTCGGCTACTTTAAGGCGAGTTGTGATTTATTACAATTCGATTTATTTATCGAAGTTAACGACCGTGAATGGATACGATGCGACGACCGTGTGGTAGGGTTCCACAGTGAAATTGTAAAGCAGTTTTGTTACATATTTGACTGGTATAAAAAATAAGATTTAACTAGAGTGATAAATGTTAGCTAGTGAGCTATTTAAATAATTATATTCATTCAAATATTTCAACAAGTAGAATTAATATTGACTATATTGACCAAACTTTAATGAAATTGTCACAAACTTTAATAATTGTGGAGAATTTCGCCTTCAATCTTGTGTAAACATTACTCGAAAAAGTTACATAGCAGCAACAAAATAATGAACCTATATGCAAATATCTGAACACAGAAAAGTGGTTAGAAAGTCCCCGATTTATCATTTGTAGCAGAATCGATGTCGCAGGTCGCTATTCCCGCAGAAATTAAAAAAAATCCACAACACTCTTTCATTTTCAACGGGCTATTCCTGCTAAATACAAAAGTTTGCGTGTATATGAGTGACCTTGGGAAGTAATATAAAAAGCAGCTGAAAACATGAGTCCGAGTTAAGTATGTTAAGTATGAGTTAAGTATATGGAGAATGGGCCGTAACCCAGTACGGATTGATCGGTATTAACGATTGCAGATACAGCCATGACGAACGGCTTAACGTGCCTTTCGAAGCACGGAGGTGTTCGAGATTTTAAAATTTTTGGTCACCCATCCTAAGACCGACAATTGCGAAATTTCCTTAGTAGTGACTAGCGTAGACCGAGCGCGATAGCCACTACGCCACATCATTCCTTGAAAAAAATCCTTAAAATATATTTTTGTACGGAACACAGTTTTCTGCAGCAACTTCGCGCGCAGGGTGTTATTTTTTAACACATTCTCTCTGTGTTTTTGTATCGTCAGCGGAGATAACGAGCCGTTGTGTCTTGTTTTAGCATAATTTGTCGCGAGGAGGCGCTGTCTCCGGTCGTTACGTCTGCGTCGGTGGCATGTGTCACTGTGATCTCCACTCAGCGTTTCTTTCGACCGTTTTTGGAACGTCTGATTTAGTATTTTTGGGTAAAAGCCGTCTTATGGTTATATGAAACTGAGTTAGCTTTCCATATTCCATTTTGTTTTATCGAAGACCTTTCTGAGCCTTACGAGATTAGTTGCTTAGTTTACAATAAAAAAGGCTTTGATATATGTTAAAGCCAGTGAATTTCGAAAAAAAACTAGCATAATAATTAATTGGCTATTAGCTCTTAATTAGACTTCTGTGGAGTTTGTTGACTTTCTTTTTACACATTCACAAGATAGAAAACAAAAGAAATCAAACAAATGTGAGCCACATTGGTAAAGTATTTAGGGCATTCGGGTGTAACGTCCTGTGTTCGAAGAGGTACTGATGGATTGGAAAAATAATATTATTAATCATTGCAAAATTTAAATTTTTCTACGTTACTGAAAATATTTAATAAAATTGTTAACTTTTAAATAAAATGTATGAATATTTTATTGACAATAACAGTGTACGAGTATGATCTTAATGCGACAAAGATTAAAAAAAGAACGATTCCATTATATATACAGAAATAAAACATAGGTATAGGTACAGTAGAAGCTCCTAATTCGCGGAAGAAAAACCCGAGTATGGAATTATAAGCGATAGCAGACCCGTCTTTACCCGCCGCACCGATGATCTTCGGGAAATTCCCTGTAATTTTGGACGGTGCCAGAGCACTGCTTGCACCTGGGCGCATGTTGTGCTTAAGACGGGCCTGGGCGATAGATAGGTTCCACGGTTCCAAAATAAAAGCAATATGTATGTGAAAATAATGGTAAGATTATCAAAGAACTACCAATTAAGAGCAATATTTATTGTCAGCTATAAATTTAAAGATGTTATTCATTATCTTTTTGCAGTTTTAAAATCTTTTAATACAGATTCATAATTAAGGAGCTGGATCATTCATAATATATTATAATTATATGTTTTTTAAAAATTTACAATATTAGCCGCGACTAAATTTTACTGTATATTTTATTTTTCAAAAATATATGATACTATCGGATAATTGTTGTTTTGATCTAAACTAGTTGTGAATAATTTACTAAATATCGATCAGTTTATTTTAACTTCCCTATTTAAGAAATGTAATTTTTTCAGACTTCCAGAGACAGATTTAGATTTCCTGAATTTTCCAATATTTCACTTACATGTTTACTAAGTAAGATTATCAACGCCATCTTTGAAAATCTTTTGGCAACGCAGAAAATAGCTAAGTTACTTTAGAATGCTATTACTTTGGGAATTATCAGAGCGTTCTCTTTGTTTGATACTTGTTTAATGAAAATTTTCATAGATGGCGCTGTAAATGGAGCTTCTTTGAAAGAAAAGCACATTACCGTAAAAACAAAATAAATGCATAATGTGACTTATTATTCAATAAATATGTACCTACGCTACATTTTTTTAGTAACTTAACCTAACTTGTTAAAACAGGCTTTGTAAAGTAATTTTCAAACTCCATAAAATCTTAAACGCTCTTTTGAGATGAGAAAAATATGGTTTATAAAGTAAATCGAGATATTAAGACAATCTCAAAAAACATAAAGACTCAAAGAAAATCGATTTGGCTATAGCACAAACTCGACACGACTAACATGACGCGGTATTAAATTAAAAAAAATGTGGTGATAGCTGCGATTCGATTAATAAATCACGAAATTGCGAAATGTAGACAAATCATGATTCGGCAAATTTATCGATTAGACTGCGATACATACAAGATACAATAGTTTTATTTTTAACCATTACGCCAGTATTGAAGACGAAAAAAGTTTAATAAATCACCAAAGGGTTCAGTAGACTCCGAGGGCAGAATCCTAAACAGCATAATTTTATCGTCGTTCGGAAAACAATTTTGCAGCGACACGTTGCTCAGACGTTTTTACAATATTAATCTGATGGGCTGAAACCACTCGATGCATTCGATACAAACCATATCTGAAGCCCGCTTCAGATATCTCCCGAGAACTAGTGGAATAATTCTAAATCAACTAACTTAGGTACTTGTTTGAATTTGGTTTGTTAATTACAATTACAAAGTGATCCCTAGGGAACTGTTATGCCGTATAAATAGTAGTCTATATATTAAAACAAACTTACAATTACCCGTATACGAAATTTCGTCAAAATCCGTTCAGTAGTTTTTGCTTGAAGAAGTAACAAACATCCAAACTTACAAACTTTTGCCTTGTAAATATTATTAAGATGCCCCCCCACTGGACCGTGCTTTTTGGTTTTCACTTTAACGGTTTTATTAAATATTTTACATTACTACGCTTTTTTATATTTATTTATAAAAAGTATACATTGACAATAGCGTAAAACAGTTTATTTCTTATTATTAATTTCTGCTTATAATTTTTTTATCTAAAAAGAAAAACAACAAAATCTTTTGGAGAATTCTTTTGTAAACATTTAATAAATGCTACGGTAAATATTATTGCTCTCAATTTTTATAAAGTATGAGTCATTTTCCACTAAAAATATTTAACAAAGAATGTTTAAAGTGCAACTAATTAACTTGAGAGAGGAGACAACGTACAGACAAGGTTAGCTGATAAGGTAATTCAAAACGAATCGATCGTCTTTTCAAACAAAATCCATCCGATCATCTGAAATGTTAGTACAATGAAAATGTAGAAAGCTTAAGCAAAATCGTGTTAATGTCAAGGATGTCAAGACTCAATAAGAATTATCTAAAAAGATATTATTAGGTATGCCATTTTGAATTTAAAATCCTTCAAATGTAAAAAAATGTGATAGATATTTTCCAATTTTAAAGCAACTATTATCGTATCGATGTAAGCCTCGCACTCGAAATACATAGATTTGAATCTGGTCGCGTGTTACTTTTCTCGTTTAAGTAATTCTGTATTTGAAACTTACTTTTACGCTCGACTAAATTATATTCATCTCGATACGAGCGTTCTAATTCGAACTCTTGTTTTCATATATTTCGTTAGCTATAAATAGTATCAATTTTATTTTTTCTAACCAAAATAAATGTTTCTCTCACGTACTTTAATTTATCGACTTATATAAATAAGCACATATATTACACCTATTGACGAATAGGTATGACAACATTACCTAAATAATCTGTTTTTAATTATTATGGTAATGGCTCTAAAAATATATATTTTTTGTAATACAAGGTTTTAATATAATCAAGCGTTATTTTATAGAAGTACATTGCTACAACCGTCGTAAAATCACTCATTTTGCAAGAATCGTTGCGTTTTGTATAGATACTCATATTACTTAGAAGTTAGTGAGTGCCAGTGGCAAATAGCGGTGGTTTTGTTCAATTCATCTGCTCAATATTGATTTATCAGTTATTTACCAACATGACTGCCAAGAGTGGAAATTACTATTATTATTTTATTAATTACTTGTTATAGTTTACGCCTAATTTAATTAATATTGTATTATCTCCATGGAATTTACAAATCAAAAGATTATGGCATTAGAGAAAATCTACTGAGTCCTATAGGCTCAGTAGATTTTCCCCAATCAGTCACTAAAGATTACAGAAAAATTTGGTTTGCTTGATAGGCTTCGAAACAAGAAAGTCTAGGCAGTAAACAATAATCGTTTCTGTATAATCCTCTGATGGATAATCCAATTATTAATTTCAAGATAAGGAGTCTTACATTTCTAATAATGATACTTGTTTTTGGGAAAAAAATACTTTTCCATACATATATCTTAAAAAAAAATCTTAGAGAATCCATAACTAACTTGAAGTATGCTATGCGCTGATAACGCCTATTCATTTAGATTTTAATTATAGATTCGGTTTCCAAGTATCTACTAGTCAATGTATCGTTTTTTGTAAGTCACGTAAAAAGTCAGCTGTCAAGTTATCGAAATTCATATATTAACCTATATATTTGTCAAAAATAGGTTTTGATCATTCTATTAAAAATAAATAAAATGAGAGCGTCTGTTTGTAATATTAAAATAACCTCTTTTAATTAAATGCATATGTATGTAAACACTGTACATATACCAAAGTAACATTTTTGTCTGTCTGTCTATCTGTTTGTTCCGGCTAATCTTTGAAATGGCAGATTTTTATGGGACTAGGAGTAACTTAGGCTACTTTCCACGCGGACAAAGTCACGGGTATAGCGGGTAATATATAAAACTGAATAAGTAATTCTAAAAGTCTAAGATACATAGGAGCAAAGTGTGTTCTGAATAACTTTTTGGCTAGCGAAAACCTCAGTCTTAGTAAGATTAATGGTGTTGCAAGAATACTGCGTGTCGCATTCTTAATACTACTGAAACTAAAAGGTTAATGATCCACCAGCCACTAACATAGTATATATACATAAATGAGATTTAAATATCAGATGACCGGGGAACTTAAGTGTAATCAATTATTTATGGGATTCTTTTAGATTTATAGAAATGCGCTAACTACTGTACGGTTTTTCATGTTGTACCAAAAACGGAGTAAGTTTTAAGGTAGTTTTAGGTGCATAATGTTAAAAGATTTTAGCTTAATTATCTGAAGGAAAAAGGAGCTGATCCGAATATCTTAAACAATAATTTGATACAAGTATGGCAGTAGCGAGGACGAAAATAAAACTCTCAATAATGTTCACGATTTAAAAATAACTAAATATATTCACTATCATACAAACACAATTAAATAAAATTTGTATATATATATTTTCTAATTTTCCAATCTTAAAAATATAACATTGAAACAAATTCAGAAAATTATTCAAACAGAGAGTAGGTATATATCAATTTATCTATATTCTTTTTTATTACTCTTTTATAATTGCCGGTGTTTCAATAATCTAGGATGATGATGAACTCTTTACGTGAATGTGAAATGTCTATGTTTATGTTAGTAGTGAATATACATATAAATAAATAATTATGAAATGTTGTATGTTCCCCACACAAGAAATAAACAATAAATGACGGTTCAAAGTGTGCTCAGGGATCGGGGGCAGCCTTCTTTGACTCTCGTGAGGGATATGGTAAGAATTTCAATGTTACCCCAGCCTTTATATCAGTCATGTTTTTGCAGCTTATGGCAATCTTAGAAGCACTACATTATATTAAAATTTTATCATACAACTTACATTGTAATCCTAACTGACAGTAAAAGTGATTTACAGCATATTGATGGATGTCGTACCTCTGGTAACAGATGTACTTATGTTTTTTTCAAACTACCCGGACTATATTCCCTCCTTTTAAAATAAATAGCAAAAATAATGGAAGACATACTTCGATGCTAGATCTAAAACAAAAGGGTAGGATATAGGACTATACAGGCAGAGCCTCCTTGCGTTGCGTACTTTATGAATGTCCCCGTTCATAGAAAGTTCGTTGTACTGGCGCACAGACTACGATCTGGACACATTCCTCTCAATAATTTTAGATACCTCATGAAAAAAGTCAACTCTCCCAATTGCAATACGTGCGAAAGTATTGAGGATGTTTTCCATATATTGACAGAATGTGTCAAGAATAAATCTAAGCGAGATAAGATGATTAAACGAACTTACCTGTAAGTGAAGTTCTATCATAATTATACGAAGGCTTCGTCCGAAGAGATTAGCAAGAATCATGTTAACACTTGTAGTATCGCGCAGTGATCGCCGTTCTTGCACTATATTGAGAGTACACTTGGTTGTGGATTCCTTTGCTTTTTTTTTTTTTTGTTTAGCTGTCAAACTGACATCCAGACTTACCGCGCATTTGCTGTCATTTAGTTTAGAGTTCAATTTACATACATATTTCACGTCTGGGGTGGGTATTCGTGGGTGGGTTGCTAATCTCTTCGGACGAAGCCTTCGTATAATTATGATAGAACTTCACTTACAGGTAAGTTCGTTTAATCATCAATTATACTCGGCTTCGTCCTTCGAGATTAGCAAGAATCATGTTAACACTTGTAGACCTTTAGAGATGATCGTGAAATATGTTTGTTTCTTGTCGCTGAGAAGAAAAAATAAAGAAAAATCCTATTTCAGTAATATTTTTAATAAGTTTAATTAAAGCTCTTCCCATTAATCAACATTATATAATTTTTTAAACAATCAGTAAACACTTTTATGTTTCCATACAATTGTTATTTATTATTGCATTAGCAAAGGACGCATTTGATAAATCAGATGTATTCAACGGCCTATTGTAAAATTTAAAGAAAACGTTTGAGGAGGCACTCCAGCCAGCCGTTTTTCTAATGATATCTAAATTTACACCAAGTCGATGAGCGTGTGAGACAGCAGCATGTCGAGCGCTGTGCGCTCCAAATATCGCCGCGGGTATTCCGCTCTCTTGCAAAGTACTGCGAATCCATCGGCTTAACGTCTGGCTGGAGACAACTCCATGACCACGTCTAAAACTTATAAACAATGAATTTATGTTACCACGTAGTGATTGGGTTCGATTAAGGTAATCTTGCATTGCTCTTCCAGGGCATATTTCTGGTTTTTCATTATAAAAGGGTAAGACTAATAAAGGATAAGGTGTACCGATTCGGGAGTGTTTTAAAATATCTGTTATTTTAATAGTAATACGGGAAAACGAGACTGTTATATTTTCAATTTTTATTTTTGAGAAAGTTTGCACTCTGTGTGCTGTAATTAATGCCAAAAGTGTGATTAGTTTCTTTGAAAGTTTTTCGAGTGATATATTATCGTGCGGGTAAAGTTTTCCTAAATAATTTAATACTATAGCCGGGTCCCACGTTGTATCGTACTTAGGAACCGCGGGACGTAAACGAAATATGCCCTTGAAGAATCGCTTAACATATTGATCAGTTCCAATATGATCTCCTAAAATCAAAGAGAGAGCAGACCGGCAAGAATTTAAGGTGCCGTACTGAGCTCCTTCGTTATATAAATAAGTAAGAAAACTAAGAACATCTTTGACGGAAGCGTCATATAAACTAACATTTTCCTTAAGACAAAAGTTATACCATTTCTTCATATACACATCATATTGTTTTATTGAGTTTGGTGATAGTGACGCAATCATAATATCCAAAGCTGATGTAGGAGTATTTCTTTTCAAGAACGCTGTCCGGATAAGATCGCGGCAGCCAGGGTAACTTTGGTGAACACCTCTCGACTGCTGAAATGAGGCGAAACAATTGGGCTATCTTCTGGTCTGAATAATAATATTTTTGATGATACTAAGCTTTTATAAATGGGAAACCAGGGTTGTGTAGGCCATAGGGGCACTACCATGACGCCTGTAGCATTATCTGTAACTATTTTTCGTAAGACTTTAAGAATTATTGAAAATGGCGGGAACGCGTAAAAGTAAAAACCATTCCAATCGATAGTAAAAGCGTTGACAGTGTGAGCCTCTGGGTCTCTGTGCCAGGAGACATACTTATCGCACTTTGTATTTACTCTACTTGCGAATAAGTCTATTTGAGGTGTTCCAAAATTTTTAACAATTTGTCTGAAAGCTCTAGTAGATAACTCCCATTCAACATCTGGATGTATTCGTCTTGATTCAATATCAGCTTCTTTATTATCGATAGAACTTATATAAGAGGCATAAATAAATATGTTTCGTTTTTCGCACCACTGCCATAATGTTTTAGTTACTTCTGTCAAATGTGGATACTTTATGCCCCCCATCCGGTTAATATAAGAGACAGCGGTCGTGTTGTCAATACGCAATAATATTTGACGATTGCATAATTCTTTGGCAAAAATTTTTACTCCGAAATATGCTGCTAATATTTCCAAATAATTAATGTGCAAACTACGTTCTTGTTCATTCCACTGACCGCTAGCTCTTTTATTGCCACAAGCCACTCCCCATCCCGTATTTGAGGCATCTGAAAAAATCTCCATGTCATAAGAGTCAGATTTAATTTTATTAACGGAACATGATATTGCTTGTTGCCACCATTTTAAATCTGGTAATATAGCTGTGGGAATATTCATGTATTTATCATAATTAACATCAGATTTTAAATTAAGAAATTTTATACGTTCAAATAATTTGGTATATAACCAACCATACTCTATAGCTGGGCAAGCTGAGACAAGTAAACCCACAAAACTTGCAAATTTTCTTATTTTACATCTATTTATTGTAAGAAATTTATCTATTTCTTTTTTGATACGACAAATCTTTTCAGGTGGTAAAGTGACATGAAGATTCTTTGAGTCTATAATATAGCCTAAAAACAAACAATGGTTTTTAGGAGTAAAAATACTTTTTTCCTTGTTTAATAGGAAGCCTAAGGATGTGAGCAGACTTTGAGTTTGTTCAATGTTTTTTAAACATAGCTCATAAGAATGTGCTACAAGAAACCAGTCGTCTAAATACACAGTGGATAAGTAACCAGCAGAGCGAAGAAGCTTAGCCACAGGTTTCATTATTTTCGTAAATACGAAGGGCGCCGTACTAAGACCGAATGGCAATACGTTAAATTCGTAAATATCTTTACCCCACTGAAAGCGAAGATACTTTTTAGAATTTGGATGTATTTTTATAAAATAATATGAATCTTTTATATCAAGTTTAGCCATATAAGAATTCTTAGATATTAACTTTATAGCTGTTCTAAAGTCTTCAATTTTGAAATGTTCTACATCAACAAATCTATTTAATTTTTTTAAATTAAGGATGAATCGCATTTTGCCATTTGGCTTGGGCACTAAAAAAATGCTAGATAGGTACTGTCCTTCACATGGTTCACATTTTGAAATAATACCATTTGAAAGTAATTCATTAATGGCAGTTTTATACTTGACTTCCTCATCTGAAGAAAGGTGTCTACCAAGAGGAGCTTTTGTTTGAAAAACAGGGCGAGAAAAAGGAATTTCGTAACCTTGAATGAAGGACAGTATTGTCGGGTTACTAGTAATAATGCGCCATTGATCATAAAATAGGGCTAATCTACCAGCATAATTTACCGGTGAAGATGACGTCGATGTAGTTGCCGGTGTTAGCGCCGACCGCGCATATTCCGCTGATTTTGCGACTGTTTCGAGGAGCTGATGTGCTGATTCTTCATTGACCTCGAAGAAGCTGTCTCCTTTGGTTTCGAAGATATTGGTTGTTTGCGAACTTGATTTGGAATTTTCCAGTTTTTTGAAGGATAATTTTTATTTGTAGTTGGCTTCGGTGCCATAGCTGCTTTTAGGTCTGCTCCAGTCTTATGAATGGCTTTAGCAGTTTTTAATGTATCGGCTAATTGCTGTCCAAATAAAAAATTATCAATTTTTGAATTTTGTAATGTTTCCTTCATTTCTTTTTTAACTGAATAAATAATGAAATTACGCCTAGTTATAGAATCATTGTGCTGACAGTCACATATTATACGCCCAGTGTCAACAAGTAGACGAAACAAGTCAGTATTCTTTTCTCTGCTTGAAAGCACAAGGTTGATAGCTTCCCCTAGACTTGAGAGAGCAGATGCCATTAAGGATTGCTTGTATTCAATAACTTTATCACGTTTTATAACCATCTCAGACAAGGCAACCTTTGTTTCCGGGTTCAGAGTTGGTGCACCAATTAATTTGCAGTTACCAGGTATCAAATATTTATCTGTTAGTTCCTTACGATCATTTTTAGATAAACCACTTGTTGCCACATGTTCAAAGCGTACAGCAACATCTTTATGAATATCTTTTCCATATTTATCCATCTTTGTGGGATCTATCCCCAGAATATGCATTAACTCAGAGTTTAACTCACCAGATTCATCAACAGGCACTTCAGGCACACCATTGTAATCATCTCCTGGCTCTTGTGTCAACATGCCTAGTTGCATTTCGCATGTTGGCATATCAACTTGTAGAGTGGTAATTTTTTCTGCTTCTGTTTCATGACGTACAGGACTCAACAATGTACAGTCTGAAATACATGTTATGATTAAAGATATTGCATCATGCAAATAATGATTAAATAATCATTAAGTATTAATCAATTAGGTAGTCCTAAACATGTTTTATGTTTAAATAACTCTTAATTAAGCCTTTGCGGCAAAAAATAAATATTAATAGCCATTAATTGTAATAAACGGCACGAGACAACCCCACAGATTGTCCACAATACCAATTTCAATTAATTACTTGTTATATTTTGAAATAAACTTTTAGAGTGAAGAGGCAACCCCTCAAGCTACCCGCAACACTATAACAAAAGTTACGAAACAGTTCCACAGACCTCCCGCAATACCAATTACAATAACTTGTTATTGTATGATGACAAGTAATTGAATTGTTTCAGTGAAGAGATAGCCCCTAAAGCTATCCGCAACACTTATACTCAACGGCACGAGACAGCCCCTCAAGCTGCCCGCAATACCAATCTCAATAATTTTATGAGAAATCGTTTTTTACTAACCGTTGGTGTTTGACTCTTGCGATGATGTTGATGAAGATGAAATACGTCTGATGCGTCGATTTCTTCCTCGTAATTCTTCTTCTATTTTTCTCAATTTTCTTTTTAATTCATCATAAGCTTTGTGTGTTGTGTGTTTTCGTTTAGGCATTTTGATAAATTTAAAGAATGTATACCTGACGGCGGAGCACTAAAACGCGAATGACAGCAAATGCGCGGTAAGTCTGGATGTCAGTTTGACAGCTAAACAAAAAAAAAAAAGCAAAGGAATCCACAACCAAGTGTACTCTCAATATAGTGCAAGAACGGCGATCACTGCGCGATACTACAAGTGTTAACATGTTTCTTGCTAATCTCGAAGGAACGGTAAAATATTAGATATCGGATTATTCCAGAACATTCTTGCTAATCCAGCATCAAAAAAAGAATTATTGACCTACAAATTTGCAGCTGAAAGTCTGGATGATGATGCGAAATCTAAGTATTGTGATCACGATGGGACTGACATGGAAACTAGGTTTACAAAAGACCCTTAATCAATAAAGATTTAAAAAATACTTGTTCTTCTTCTTTCGTGTCAATGGCCACCAAAACTAAATGTCACCGGCCCAGAACTCCGCCACTTTTACGGCGCTATCTGCAGCCGTCATGAGATCCTCTTGCGTACAGGTGTAGGGGCAAGCAACATATCAGGTGTGCAGTGGTCTGAGGAGAAGTACCACACCTGTACGCAAGGTCTGCAGTATTAGTAAAACCCCACCTGGACCGATTGTCTTTACTCCGTCCGACATGAGTGCGGAGTCTATTTAAAGGTTTCCACACGGATCTGGGGAGTCCGTGGCCAGGCGGGAGTTTCTCCTGGATTGGCACAAACGGGGAAGGTAAAAAAGCGGAACTCAACCACAGCTCACGCCTAGCTAAAGAGGCCTCGGAGTTGATAGGCTCGGTGTATTTGTAGAAACTATTGCGACTCTTCAGCCTTTGAGGGACAGACGAATAGTTATGCCGCGGGTGGGAATCAAGCTTAGCCCTTTCGATGGAGCTTGCTATGGCCCTGCGAACATATGGTGGAGCGATTCCAGCCAACGGGTACAGCATTTGCACGGGAGTTGGCTTGAGACAACCTGAAGAATTTGGATTATTGTTGAAGATGTCTGAGAAAATCATGTCAAAATGAATATTATGTAGTTTTATGTATTACTAAGGTCACAATTTTTTCTTGAAATCAAAGCGAGGGCGGGAGTGAATATCATGAATTCTTCGGACGTCTGGTCACGTTATGCTGTAATTTGCCGTTTCCCTGTTGCTAACGTATGATGTAGCTTAGTGTAGGTGAATTAATTATTCAAACCGGTCCATTAATTTCTAAGCTTATTCAATGCAAACAAACAAAACTGTCTTCTTTATAATATTAGTTTAGATATATTTGATTAATTTCGCATTCACAATTGCAAAATTCAAATATATAATAATAATTAGAACAAAATTCTCATCTTTATCGAAAGTTTCAATATTTGTAATAATATTTCTTTCGGCTGTTTGGGTGGATGCCCGAACATTGATGAGAATACGCTCTGTAGAAGCGAAAAGTAACAAGTGCTTGAAAGATTCATCAGTCCTGTTAGGTCCGTGGTTAGAGCAGTCGCCCGGATTGCGAAAGGTCATGGGTTCGATTCCCATCTCAGGGTGACAGGGACCAAGTGGATTTTTTAAGCATTTTATGTTAAGAAAAGTTTAAATGTAATTGACATCCGTAAGAAACCAATGTAAGTAGTAAATTAGATAATCTAAATGATTTATAAATTATATCTATACATTGACAAATAAGAATTGTCGTCTATACTAATATTATAAAGAAGAAGAATTTGATTATTTATTAGCATCGAATAAGCCCCGAAACTAATGGACTTCTTTAAAAATAATTCACTTATGAGAAACTGCTTCATTTGCGGGTGACATAGGATATAAGAGCGAGCAAAGCCGCAGAAAACAGTAAGTTCGTAATATTATTGAACCTTAGTTTTTATAGCATAACTTTAGCATAAAATCCTTTTATGGCAGTAGTCTGCTACTGTCTATATGAGATCTTGTTTAGAATACCTCTTATATATTGCTTGATATTTATGGGATGGTTACACTATTTCGGTGGTCATAAGCATATACTGAAGGGTATTCCCCGTGTGACAGTACTGTAAACAGTATTTATGAGCTTACTCTCATGTGTTAGTGTGAAAGTCCGAACATTAGACCTATCCCCTGGGTTAAAGTCAAGACAGAAGATATTTTGAAATTTTAAGCTTTTAGTATATCTTATTTTATACGTTACTTGTCACCTATTTTGTGGTGGATTCTCTCGTAGAAAGAAGTTGGTATAATGAGGCTCTGTACTCTATGTACGATAGCTCTTTCGAATAATATCGTAACAGTATTTTACCATTTTTAACAGACTTCAACATCAAATATGCTTTCAAAATATTGTTTTTTTTTTCGTAAGCTTATTAGCATGTGATGGTTTCAAATAGAATATCAAATAAGGTTACTTATTTTTTTTTATCGTCGATAACAGAACATCTTCCTATTCGATTTTGAAGTTAGTTTTTTTGCTATCCTTATGATGTAATGTATCATAAATCATGAGGTAATCTTTGGTAATACTGATCTGATCATGAAAATTCTTTCACCTACTGGAAGCTACATCATGCGCGGTTGACATGTGCTATAATTAATGCGGGCTAAGTCTCGGGCTACGCGAGTGACATGTGCTATAATTTACGTAGGCAATGTCATGGGAAAACGGCTAGTGTAACATCAAAAAAGTGTAAATAAATCACAGAAATATATATAACGGGTGGGTAGTCCGAAGGGGCTATTACGAAGCCCAAATAGATTGTCCATATCGGAGGACTATCTTTAAAATAACACTGCAGGCGTGTATACCAACGTGGATTTGTTAAATTTTATCACTTTTCACACGAAAATATAACGAGATGAGCGTGATGTCGTCAGATGTCTTCACTCCTCGGCGATCGGAAACAGAATGTGTGCCAAAATGGCGGCAACTTGCTTTTTATTAACGAACTGTCAAAGTCAGTGTCACCATTCTGATAAAATTAAGGTTATCGATGATCACGCTCTCTTTACAATAGAGTAATTAAGTAATCGAGTAACTAGCAATTAAAATAAAAGAAACTAAATCAAACGATCTTCGTAATGATGATGCGACATATATATATATTCAATTCGCGTCCAATACGTCGGCCCGTTTTCAATTAACCCATGAAGCGCGTTTAGATTTACCAAAAGTTTTGAATTTATTTTGTTCGAATTAATTTAGTCGATTATGTTTTTGATTGCCTCTACTGCATCAAGTGGTATCGACCACTCGTTGCTACGCGTGCACTAGAGTCGAGTGATATTAACTCTATGTTGCCCTGCTATCCTGTTAAAATTCGAACCCGAATTCAAATTCGCTCAGGTGTCCGAACTCACTTCAAAAAGCGGTATCCGCTCAATCTTGAATTGGTAATAACGTTTTCTGGCATAAGTGAAGTGAGTTTGGAATGATATAGAAATAGAATATCTGAGACACGTATGTTCAATCAATTTTGTTTTGTATTTTTATACGAAAAATGGATTCAATAGAATTTCTACACTAAATAACGTGAATTTGGACACATGAGGAAATTCCAATTTGGGTCTGGATTTTTACAGATACGCCGGCCGGGCTGGTAGTTTAAATGTCAACGTCATAACTTTAGCTATGATAGGCTTATTTTGTTACCATCATCATTATCATCATCAGCCCTTTATTTCGTCCCCACTGCAGGGCTCAGGCCTTCCTTATGGATGGTTAAGAAGCAAGAGCTATGACCCTCCACGCTGGCCCAACGCGGATTGGCGGGTATTAATGACTTCAAATGTAGCCGGGACCAACGGCTTAACGTGCCTTGCGAAGCACGGAGTAGTTCGATATAATAATTTTTTGGTCACCCATCCCGTGACCGACCCTTGCGAAAGTTGCTTTACGACAACGATCGCGTGCCGTGGCGCACTTACTACGCCATTATCCACTACGCCACCGAGCTACTCTATTTTGTATGATGATCAAGGATCATTTCATCATAAGATACGATCCAAAGTCTGTTTGACATAAAACTGTAGCGACTGTTTGACGACTGCTTTTCTATTAACTTTTACATTATTTACTTTCTTTTAAATTATCAAAATCATTGAGTGCTAATTGAATGTGCAAATACAGTGTCAGGCAGTTAGTACTATATTTCTACAAAAAGGCAAAATATTATAGGAGATAATTAATAATAGGAGCAATCCAAAAAAGCGAAAACCCTGGGCAAAGAGACTTCTCTCCACTGTTTCAAAACGGTGTGCCTGTGCACGACTATCGTATGTCATAAGGTATTCCACTTCAGCCCCGTAAGCAAATAGAACTAGGGCACAGTAACATATTATTTGAAGAAGAAGAAAATAATATATTGCTGATTTGTTACAATATTTCAGACGCGTTTGAAGAATAAAGTCGCTTATCTGCGACTTTTTTCTTTTAATTCGAATGTGTATTAAAAGTGCATATCTCTTTGTTGAAATGTTGTTAGTTTTCAATAATGTTATATTTTTAGAAGCAAACCAAATATAGAATGTTTAGTACCACCGACATAAAATAAGGCAACATATAAAATGACATTAAATAAATATTAAACAACATCACATACATTGCTCAGATTCCAAGATGAGTAGCTAAATCTTGAGGACACTGAATGATTTTTAGAAATCGACACGCCCCCTTACGTAATTACAGGTGTCTACGCTAGTGTGGGTTAGCTCATTGCACGTTCCTCAGAAGAATAACAAATGCCTATCGGTTAAGCGCCAGCAGATAAACTTTGTACTAATAACAATGACGTTTTATAACCATCGAGTGCTTTGAGTTAGCTGTCTAAAGTGCTTACACAATAGGTGGCGCTGAATTTTTTTAAAAGAAAGGAATAATTTCTTTTTACTCCAGATTTTTATGGGGCTTAGAAAGGACAAGTATGTTTTTTCTTTTTGGGTCGACAAAATAACATACTATTATTTTGTCTGTTTCATATTTCAGAATTTTATTCTAATTCATTGATATTTTAAAAAATGCTTTGCATTGAATAATTAAAAGATTTAAAATTTAAAGAAATATGAAATAACTATATAAAATCACTTATGATACCACACATCACATCACATTTCTTCACGCGATTTTAAACCTTAATGTAGTGAAGGTAGAGTTAAAATAATTGCGATAATTTGATAGACTGTAGTAACCTGACTTGTTGCTGTGTGTACCTGATAATGTCGGCCAATCAGAATAAACCAAATATCACGTCATGGCACTTAATCCCCGCCGAGTTTGACTGAGACGGACTTTCATACCTTATTCTCATTACAAGAAGAGTCATTATACATTTTAATTGTACGAATTTTTGGTAGGTCGACTTTACGTAAACGAATATTCACCATATGCAATATTAATTGGAAGTCATTGTAGTTAGTACAAATATCCATATCGAACTTGCCGGAGGAGGAGAAAAAAAGCAATTTTAGAATCGTTTTTATGAGAATATAGGGTAGACGCGCCTGTTTCTACCATTGTCTTGCTGTCGAACATTTCATGGCCCGTTTAAAAATAATTAATGCTTTAAGAATTGGACTCTACCTGATCTTTGGACTGGAGTTAATAAAACATATCCTGTTTTCATAATTTGAAGAAAAGTTATGGAGGTGGAATGATATTTTGTAATACTGACGCATCATCAAAGTATAGGACTGGTTGACCGGTTAGGATAAAACCATTAAAACACAATCATTTTATTAATTCCATAAATATAGATGATTTCAAAGTTGCCGTCAGACATTTTTTATTTGATACTGGAAAGCGAACTGATTCAAAAACAATATCTTAAAAGTCTATCCATATTTTAAATAGTACATTAAGTATAAAGAGCTTGAAGGAAAGGCAAAGTCATCCAAAAACACTCTTTTTATGAACTCCGAAACAATCACAATACTACAATTATTAAATGAAAATTCACTAAAGTTTTTACAGATAAACTTATCATTGGCTTAGATAGTTTTTGTCATGGAAAATGTATTTTATTTTAAAAGAAAATTGTCTTCGATTTATAAAAAAATATATTCTTGTACCAAAAATATGATTTATAGATGTATCACAACATCTGTAGCTGTAATTAAAAATATAGAGAAAAAACTGTTTTGTCCATCCAATCCCTATTAAGTCCTTTATTATCTAAGCAGAGATATAATTTTACTTTCCAGTTTATGAGTAAACATATAAGTATGTAGTGAAATTTCATTAGCAGACAGGGAACTAAACGCCATTAAATACTTTACATCCGCTGTACATTTATATACAACGTGTAACATAATTAACGCACATTCTGAAAGTAGTTTGTTTATATTTCGTTATACTAACATACAGTTAATAAATACATCGAAGTGTCTAAGGATTATAGGATATATGATAGCAAGACTATGCTAACTGATTTTCATAACAAATAAGAATCATAATTATTGCCTTAACTTAAAAAATACTGAAGCCGTAATTTTCACGTCATTGTGTTGATTTGTAAAATGTCCACACCGTTACCCAGCAATAAGTATAACTGTATCATAAACAATGTTTAATTTTATTTATAAATCCATTTTATAAATTCATTTTCTAATTGGGTTGTAAAAGGACGTGCGTTATTTCTGTTACACGTTTTATACTTATAACAAATCTGCAAAAAAATAATGTCCATACATTGAATATATTTACAAAAAAAGAAAGAAATTGAGGGTGGTTAATAAACAATAATAGAATACGAATTTAAAAAATATTGTCTGTTTATCTGTATGTACACGTTAATTTTCGCGACTACTGAGTATATTTGTATGAAACTTATTTTGTTAATACCTGGGCAATATATGGGGTATAATTAATTTTGGAAACTTAAACGATTGATGCACAACCAGCGACACCTTAAGAAAAATTTTTGTGCCTGATCAATATATTCTGCTAAGAGTACAAAAGTCAAAGATCCAGAACATATAATGTGGTCCTCAAAGATACTAGTTATACTATAACATCGGATAAAAATAACTTCTTAACAATAAATAGTTTTTTTATTTATTTACATTTTTTGCACAAATACACATTGGCGTACTTAATGCCATGGCCATTTTCTACCAATAAACCTTAGGATGATGTGGACACGGGGTTCTCTCTATTGTTGTACAGGGCAAGTTCGTGACCTTGTTGCGTACAACAAAACGCGGGAAAGGGAAAGATCTATGGTTAGCGATACGTATCGTTGTCTTTCAACGATCATGTAAATACTAAGGTTTAATGTCCGTTTTTTCGTCTACTCTAGAAACAGACAATGCAATGTGTCAAGAAGCTCTGATTAGATAATTTGGATTTAGTTTTAAATATATTAAAATTAACTTTGTACATAATAAGACGGCAACATCATTTTCCCTAATTTTATAGTAATTATGTATGTGTATACATATATAAATAATTACTATAAAAATACATAAATCATAAAGTAATTAATTACAGATAAACAGATAAATAGAAACATTTGCTATAGAATAACTTGTTTTTAGAAGCTAATTTATTATTTATTGATCATTCTTGTAGACACAAGTAGAATGGAAATTCATCCCACAAAGGAATAGATTTGACGAAGAACGAAGAGTGAACGATTTCGGAGAAATGAGATGGGCAGAGTAGACTATTAGAGGAGGAACAAAGAGTTTTGGTGTGAAAGGTACATAAGTACTGTTAAGATAAGAAAGAGTGTCTGGAGATTTCAGCAGAGAGGGTAACGTAGTTAAAGCACGCATACATCTTCGCTTCCGGATGAACGTCCATTTTGAATTTTAACGACCATCATCATACATTGCCCAAAATCTTTAGATCTACCAGAAAATGAGATAGAAACAATTTCTGAAGTACGCAAAGATATAAGAACAGCGCAGTAAACCACGGAATTCTGATCGACTTCGATATGCTGTTGAGAGAATAAAAGCTGCTGGTGTGGAACTGAAAATTACCTGTTTTTTCTAATGCCCAACTTTGCCTTGTTGTTTTAAGGGTTAGCAACATCTCTGGGCTTTATATTTTGGCACCCGAATAAAAAAAAAAACACCAATAAAGTTTATAAATTTCATCTTAAATATTATTGTTAATCATATATACCGTTGGCACCGTCAGCAGACTGTAGAATTTTGGTACAAAAATAATTCTACCTTTACAGGTTCATTAAGTTATAACCTACTCAATCCACAACATACAATTTAAGCTTACAAAATCTTTGGTATGAGACAACACGAACGAAGATGCGGGCACCAGCTAGTGGCAAATAATATAACGGTGTAATGAATCTTTACAAGTATTTTGGCCTAACATAACCTCAGTAAAAAGTTATACGACCAAATGAAACAATAACAAAAACTTACTATAACCCAACCTTTCATCTTATTTGAGGTTGTTCAAGATATTTATTGAGCAACACATTATTTGAATAGTTGCCTCTATAGAATAAAATTTATGAATTTCGTTGGGATCGCCAGTTTAAAGCTGCTTTCTTTATGCAGATGATAACTATCATAGTGCTTACATAGAATCCATTCAATCTGCAAATGAAGCGATAGTCATGGAGCAAGATTATGAGTGATGAAAGGCTTAAAATTTACGTGAATAACACATAAGATATTAAACCAATGTACTACTTTGAGAATATAACTATTCACACCGTCATTAACTGGTCGTCCTCTTTTAATTTTAAATAAGAGTGATGTTATACTTCACGGAATTGTCACTGTAAATAAATCTATTTCGTGATTATCTTTTACCAAAGGAGGCAATTTGTCTATATAAATTAAAAAAGAAGCATTGAGCACTGTGAAACACCCATGATAGGTGTTGATCTATCGATTCAGGGGATTTCTTGTCACCGATATGAACCTCCTACAAAGCCACTGAACTAAGAGACAGCAAAATCTAACTAGTTATCTCTAAATTCATAATATGAAGATTCGTTATATATTTCATGAACACCATAATTGACAGCTTTAAGTACGTCACAGAAAACACCTAAAACTGAATTGTAAAATTTACCGTAAAACTTTTACCACACTTACGTCACAATAATCAATGCTGATTACCGAATTATTCACATCTAATTTTTTAATGCCAACCTCAGTCAGGAATAAAATTTAGTAACATTTTGGAGCGATTTTCAATTATTACGGTAACCATACGCCACAGGTTTGCGTCCGTGATGCGGAAAGTAGATTTAAAAAAATATAGTTTCTAATTATAAAACCTTCTGTTGATAACAATTAATGGCTAAAACGACTTCACAAATTTTATTTCAATAAATTTACCAGTATCTTAAGAAAGTCAAAGAACGACGTCTTACGAAATAGCGGTGCGATCGATCAGTCACGTTCGAAAACTTGTCACGGCTTTTATAATAGGGTGTTATACTCTGATTGCAAAAGTACTTACTTGGTACTTGTAAGTGTTTATAATCGACAACAAAAATATTCCAAAAAATTAAAAACGTTTTCTTTTCTTAAAATTAAATCATAATTCCACTTTTTTACACCCATAAAAACACCGTCTGCCATATTCATGACGATATTCTGTTATGTACAGATTGAAATATCAATAATAATAATTAAATAACAGTAATGTACAAACAGATTAAATTATTTTTAACAATCAACCAATTTAACAAATGTAATGTAGGGAACTATGTGTTTATTAATGTTTCAATTTTATGTTCATATAAATTTGCATAACTGTTTGATCCTATATATAAAAAAACTAAATATGATGTTATTCAAACGAAAACGGTGTTATCTAACGATCTCGACAAAATAATAATATTAAATAAGGTAAGAACAGTATTATCTCGGAATCTGCTTTTTCTGTCAAATCGGCTGCTGTTTATTTATTTTTTTACAACTACTGACAGATGTCAGATTCAGAAAATATTCAAACGAAGTGTCGTCACGTAATGGTGGGTTATGTTTTTAAGTCACATGATGAATAAACAAAAAGACTGGACCTTTAATTTTGATATGTTAAGATAATTATGCGATTTTATTACTCAAAATCAGCCTAGATATGATTATTTTTTTTTTATTTTTTATATTTGTTTTGTTTTTTTTTCTTCTCTTATATATTATCATTGTGTTCATGTAGGTGTGGTCAATAAATTTTCTTTCTTTCTTTCTTTCTTTATTTCAAAGCAAATTTCAATGATTCTGCAAATTCGTGCTTTACATTTCACTATCGAAACTACCCAATCCACTATCAAAATTACCAAGTATGCTTAAAATTGTATTATTTTGGTTGCAATACAACTATAGTCTATTGAGTATCGTTTAAAATTGTGTACTAGTCCGGAACACTGTACATTTACCTTACAGAAAAATCTTCGTTTTTCATTATCAATAATTGTATGGCTACGCCTGTTGCGTACTGCAATAGTTTGCAAACCAATAAAGGATATCTAGAGGTATTTTTGTATCAAATTACCGCGAAATTTATCCAGTCGTTTTTCCATGAAAATGTCAAAAATAATATCTATACAATTATTAAATATAAAAATTTATATTTTAGTATAAACACATAAATAATTTTTAATATTATTTTTCTCATAATAAAAATATTGGGTAAAAAAAAATTACATGAAACTTGGTTTTGATCTGCGGCACAATGAGAACCTAGTGACCAGCACATAGGACATTGCGCCACACCAAACTTATGTAAAGTCTGTGAAAAACCTGTACATTATTATTTAGTACATTGTTTCCACAATTTTCAAATTCATTCAATAGTAACTAATTCCCTTTTTTATATCTGTTTTATAAAGTAATACCTATTTATTGAACTATTTTATTTACACAATATGATTGATTAGGAATTATTTTTTACTAGAGTAACGGTCTACGGGATGGTTTTTGCATGAAAATGTCAAACTTTTGCAAACACATACTTTTATGGAAATATTTACCTATTGTCAAATTTTATGTTATATATTTTTACAGCAATTAAATTTATCAACTAGACTAGATAATTAAATAATACTTAATTACTGTATAAAATAATATTCAAAATTATTTTAACGAATTATTAATGATTAACATATACCTATAAAAAAATGAGAGAGGAAAATATATCGGGGAAAAGAAGATAAAAGTAAAACAAAAATGCTTCTTTGATGGGATTGGAACACGAACATGTATTTTATTGGAACTATTTCATCAATATCGGGGCTTTTGTATGAAAATGTCAGTCTGACTTTTGCCTACGTCATACTAACGAAATATTTATTTTCACATTTTATACTGTTTAATAATAATAATAAAAAAAAGTTGCTTTTTAAAATTATGGCAGAAAAAAAATGAAAATTAGAATAAAATAATAAAAAAACGACTTGAAAAAATGCGAGCTCTAGTGGGATTAGAACTTACAACTTCGAGACACTCGGGTCCCTACCCTAGTACATTACACCAAAGATATTGTTAAAACGAGAGCGAAATTAAAATACTTATTTTAAATGTTCTTTTTTTTACAATTTTAGCGATCTCGGTACGTCAGAACGCTGCACAAAGCAACATAGGTCCATCTAGCAACACGCCTCAGCGTGAACTAAGTTAGTGTGCGTTATTCTATAGCCTTCCCTGTCAATTGCAGTAGGAGTGACAGAAATGTCAATACTTTAAAGTTGCTTGAAAAAAATGACCATATGTGCCATATCACAAAATAAATTATATTAATTATTATAATAACATTATCAAAAATTGGGAATAACCAACTTTTATATCAACCTTTGATACATATTTGTACTCAATATCATTACTCTAATGTATCACATAATTGAGAAACGTGCCTTTCGCAATATTTTTAGATGCTACTTTGGAATTATTTTCTATCGAGTGAAGTTAATACAATCATGTTTCGGTTTCAACCACAAGATCAGAAATACGATCAAGTATAACCACAAATTTTTGGATTACCATAGGTTTCCCGTGAATTAGTACAATCCTAGATCAATTTTATCGATTTGGCATGTAATTCACACCCAGCGTAATAGCAAAAGTATATTTATTGTAATAACGATTGTAATCATTATTCATTTTCTTCATAATAATTTTTACCATTAAATATCATTTGAACCTTAATGAAGCCTGTGGTGTATAGTCTATGGTGCTATGAATTTTTGCCTTTGAATTATTATTATATATTTTTTCATACTCTATCATTATTTTATTTATATATCAATCAGTCAAAGCTTAGGGTGTCCACTTTATCCGAGTTTCCCAGTTTCCGTTGTAATAATTTACTCGTATACATTATTAGGGTAAGGTGGGCTCAGTGTTACACTGGGCACACTGTTACAATGCACATATCTCCATCCCTGTCAATATTTTTTTTAAATGTTTATGTTTATATACAGTTTTGACAAGTTCTCAAATGGCCGCCTTGGATCAGTTTTTAGTTTATCCCGCATAATTAAGTTATTTATTTAAAAAAGAATTTCGGTGAAAAGTTTTTTAGTTTTTTATTTTTTTCCTGATATATGAAATTTAAGTAAGAGATTACGCTTGACATGTATTAACTGGTTGGCTTCATATTATCGTTTAATTGTTTGTTGTAAACTAAATCTCAATTACTCTTTTAAATTTTTTGGTTAGGTTTGCCCATCCGGGGCACATTGTTACACTGCAACAATGGGCCCCAACCAAATTCATACTAAAAGAAATATCGGAGAAGTGGCTCAGATTGCCCAAAGTGGGATAAGTCTTTGAAAGGCGCCCAATGAAAAGAATATTAATTTCATGGCGTTGCAAAGATATGTTTAGGAGGGAATAGCCCCAAACTCACATCTTGCGATTTTAATTTATTCCCAAAAATAAAAGAAAGAGTCCTGCAACAGAATACCCCAGATACAAGACACAGTATTACAATCGACTTAATAATTTTAATTAGCGTGTTGCTAATTATATTTAGGTTATAATAATTTTAAGTAAAGAGAGATAGTTATTGTTCAAATCCAAGTTAGTTAAAAGTTGATTAAATCAATATTTTCGTCGCCATAACGTCGCTTGTTTTTTTTTTTGTAACGCTGTGCCGCACCTTACCCTAGTTTTTCTGCTTTAAACAGATAAAATTAAATATATCTATATGATATTGGCAGTACTGACAGGAAATATTACATACAAAATCCAGATTCATGCTTCTTAGAAGTCAAGTGCGACTTAAGTCATAAAGGGCAACAAGGTTTCCCAGAATAGAACTCCTAATTGCGTGTATACAAATGAATAAACGCTCATCAGAATTATTTGGATATTTTCGACGCTTCTATCTAACGCTAATTTGTACAACACGGAAACGGGACGTAATATAAATGTAAATATAGTCATCATAATAAATAATATTATCATTTACGAAAACAAAAGTACAACCATTCCTTAAATGTGACCATGTACGCACCTGACTTATCTCATAGCATGGCTTCGACCGACTAAGGAGATAACCTTCATGCTCTGAGCATAGAATAAGTACTGAACACTATTTACGTACAAAGTGCTCGAGCAACACACATAGACAACACTTCCGGATACTATCTCGGACCATTTCGGACCAGTGAGGGTGCTAGTGCCGTCGGTTTTATGCCCGTCTGTGAACTTATTTCACAAAAATGGAGCAAAAACATGTCATTATAATTGCTCGGTGGGAGGTTGTATATCCAACTTTAAATGATAAATTGTCGTTTTTAAGCTACTATTTCTTTCAGCATGGACATCTAAGTCAGATGAAAATGCAATATTATGGTGTCAGTAAGCTTATTTGGTGATAAAGTCGGAAGGTGATCATAGGAACTTAGTGATGAAATGATGCAATTTCATCGTATTTGGGCTTTATGAGCCACATTGCAAGATCCTCTTGATACAAATATTGATACAAACACCTTGCAAAACAAATGGTATGTCAGAAATTAATAGAATAAGATAAAACTAAAAAGTAAAACATAAAAATTTAATAAAAAAAAAAATCAAGTTTTTTTTTATGCGCACTAAAACGTACAAATATATAAATAAAGTATATTATTAATTATATAATAAAAAAAGTTTTTTAAAACAAGCTTTTATTTGTGCACTTAGTGAGTACGTAAATAAAAATATATAAATATGTGTATTTCATTGTCTCCGATTTCATAGCGCTGCAAGCTTTTCAAAAACTTTATTTTATTTTTATTTATTTGCGTTTAAAGTTTGTTTTATTTTTAAAATTATATTTTTATAAATTTCTGTAATCTTATGAAATGGAAGGTACACCTTTTCGCATTAAATTGTACTTATATTATTAGGTAGTCGACCACTTTTGAGTCCAGTCGTCGACCAACCGGTACATTTCTTCAGTGGACTTTCATGAATATTTTTTCTCACTTTATATAAATATTCATATTAGTAAGCCCGTTAAATATTTTTAAGAAGCGTCCTTGAATGTCCATTTCTATGAAAAGAAACTGAGAAACGTTGAGGTCGTTGGATGAAATATTAATGTCATTATTCATTTAGAAATGTTGTCAAGGTAACAAAGTGTTTTTTTTTTTTTTTTTGTATGAACCGTTTTATATTGTTTGAGGTACCTACCCCTACGCATATAAAAATTGACAAGAATGTTAGTATAGGATACGTCCAAAACGTCCGAATTGACTTTGTATGAAGCAAAAATGACAAATGTTTTTATTGATATTTGCAAAGTGCCACCGTCGCGTTAGCCATCTCCGTAAAAGAACCAAACGAGAATGGGTAGAAGTCGTCTAAAATTACGCAAATTGCCCATTATGCATTTATTTATCAAAAGTCTTCTCTTTAATTATAATCTATTCTATATAAATACTATTTTAAAATAATGCGGCGTTATAATTAACCGTATTGAAACAGTTGCTAAACTGACATCATGAGTCTTGCCTTGGATAAATGTCAACCATGCAAAAATAGACTCTATAAAACTCATCGCTTTATCGATTATAGAATACAAAGGGATTTTTCTCGATACGTAGTATTACTCTCTCTGTTAAATATTCAGATATTCTCACACTCCGGCATAATTTTAAAATGGTTTTTTCCTACTCATTCTAGAAACAATCCTCTATCGTTTACCGTTGGTTTCAACAATGTGCACGGTTACGAAAAAATAGCCGAACTCTCATAGTAAATTGCCCATTCTCCTTTAAATATTTCAAATACAAATAAACACTCATTAAAAATTTCATTTGAAATCGCTCAAATGTCAAAAGTGCAGGGTCAACTTTACATATAAATTATATAAAACCAGTTGTTACGACTACGACTTATAATTACTTACTGTTTTCCCGCGACTTCGCCCGCGTTAATTATATCCTAGGTCTTACGCATATGAAGTAGCTTCCAGTAGGTGAAAGAATTTTTAAAATCAGTCCAGTACGAGTAGCTTTGGAGCCTTATGAATGCAAATAAACAAACCAACAAACAATCAAATCTTTCTTCTTTATAATATTATTTAAGTCTAGTTTGTAAAGTTTTGCCTGTGATATCGATACAAATTCACTCTATTTTTTTTTGCTAATAGTAACTCTCTACTGGCATAGTCGCTCAGTAAAAAATGAGTATATCTGGCGGAGAAACAGCTAATAAAAAGTAAAGTCAATGTTATCATAGTATGCACACTGCTATAACTTAAATAAACTCCATTAAAATTATAATTACCTTCAATTATACGTGTGTTCGAATGTCAGATATCTACAGTCTACATTGTATTTGTTAATTTAAATATCACATCCAATTAACTAAAAATAAAGTAATCGTATTTATATTTTGAACATGAACGAATATTGACAAAATAAAATATTTTTTAACGAAACGTTCTGAAATGCCAAAAGAATTATATCCCTTTTTTATTAAATTTTATTTTAACAGTTTCACTTTACAGAGAACAAAGCATATACTCGTCTCACACGTAAACTAAATGCGTTGTGTTTCATACTAAATGAATTGTAGAAACGTAAGAAATTAGCATAATAAATTCTACAATTGAACATATAAACAACACATTTCGGATTGATTAATTTTTAAATGAATAGTAATTTTTCAAAGGAATTGCGATAGACTTCGAAATGAGACAATTAGCCCATCTGATCCCTAAGCGAGAAGAAACATAGAACATCATTAGTTGCTACTTATTCGTGTATATATGAAAAGCGTAATTAATACCATAAATTGCTTCCATGATATTAATTTTACTTGTTCTGTACATAGTATTATAGTAAAAGATAAATATTTCTCTCTTTGTCAGTACCTACAAAAAAAAAAATACATATCCCAATAAAAATCAAATAGATATGTTTTTGTTATCTGCATGTTAAAAGGAAATAAGGGCATTTATTTTAACACATTATAAAATGAATTTCCGTATTAAAGTCCATTAAGATTTTCATTAGTTTAAAATGACATAACCCAAACAATTTTGACATTCATTAGAGCTTAAAGGCGTCATTAAACCTTGGTGGACGTTAGTGCAACTGACCGTATGTGACTAACATAATGCAACAAATTTCAGAAACTCTTAAAGGAAATACTTAACGGTGCTATGATGATGAAAAATTCAGATTTGGAGCTCATTCGGAGAATATAATTGCGTCTTTGCTTTTTTATATGTCAATATGAGTTATTGATTTATATATTTCACAAGACCAACTTAGATGCTATTAATCAGCCGCTAATTTCAGTGTTAGGAGGTAAGATGCGGTAATTCCTGTCCATGACTGGCCTCAGTTGATGGATGATAGGGGTCGATTAACTCGCTCACCAATAGATGCGCGTAATGGCACCATGATATAGCAGATACGCTTCGTCAATTAATTGAACTTATAGAATATAAAGACAGCAGCTGAAATTGATGAAAATTGAAATGAAAATTTCGTTATTATAGACAAGTTTCTCTACTCTAAACTTTGAACTATGTAGTCTCAAATAAGTTTCCTCTTTGTTATGAGAGACAGATCTTCCTTTCATTAATTCATGTTGAAATGTTTTTGTTTAAGTTGAAGATAATTAACATACGAGTATATATTTATTTACACTACTGATTTCAAATCAGACAAGCGCAATGGTTTTTTAACTCGTGTTTCATGACTAAGAAACATCTGTTTTGCCGTCAACGAGTCGGCAAGATTAAGCATTTTTGTATGGTTTAGGTTTATTTATTCAATTACATTAGCATTAGTAACAGCTAATTTGTTTATTCAATTGTCTTAATAATCAATTGGCTATACTAAACATAAATAAAAAGGAAATTAGTGCAATTAGTTGATTAAAAACTTAAGTTCGCTAAAAGGGCTAAAAGATTTGGCCGTGATTGGACTAAAACTTGTGGGTACGCAAAATTTGAAAATACTGCATAATACATACTTGCAGAGCTATTCTAACAGCTAGTTATTCAACACAAACATTTATTACAGTTTCAATCGAATTAAAGCTACTTTCAAAGGTAATGAAGTTTCTTTAACGCTATGATCGACGCTTTATTTTTGAACAATATTTAAGCTGTTAAACTAATATTATGAATACGAAAGTTGCTGGCTCATGCATGAAATATGTACAATTGTATCAATTATTATTCTCGAGTATGAAAATAATATGTTTATTATATTTTTGACGGCCTAATGAATAGTGACGTCACAGTTCAATAAAATTTTCAAATGGACTTCTTCATATCAAAAATGGCTTGAAAATCTTGATTTGTTGATATTCAGTGTCGTCATGTTTATATATATTTTCCTACGGTTTATAAGTTTATTTTTCTCATCAGACAATAATGATCGTGAACGGTTGGAAATAATATTGGACGAATCAAAGGTTTTTTTAATAAAATTATTTGTGTATAGAATATCCTTTTTATTTGGTTAATCTGAACATTTGATAAAAAAGTTTATCTATGATTTGTTTCTTTTCGTGAGAGTAAGCCTTTCTAGCAACATTTATATTTAACCTTTTTGGAGAATAACTCCACAGATAAGTTACAAAATCAACATAGCAACCACATTTTACAGAATTTCTATGCTCCATTCTAACAGTAATTACAAGTGGAATTGAATCCAAGTATTCATTGTCTCTAGAGAAATGGAAAAGGGAAGGGTTCACTATTCAGTTTCTGTGACAGGCTGTAGTTTAAATGTAATTAAGGTAATTAGCACAATGATATGACCCTAGCGGGCGTAATACCAAAATCAATAGTTAAACAACAGTTTGAAATCGCTCCATTTGCTTAATAAGCAAGTAATATTTACTTGACTATTTTCGCTAGATTACAATAAATTGAAATATTCGCCGAAACTGATATTTTGATTTTGGGTCATTAACTTGCATGATTGTTTTTTAATCTGTATTTAACCTTGTATTGTCAAAAATTGTCTGATTGATATCTTTTATTCTATCCAAAAACATTTATGCATTTGAATTATTAACATAATATGAATTCAGGAAAAAGGTAGAATTAAACTTCAAGAAAAAGGTGTATATACACACCTTTTTCTTGAAGTTTAATTCTATATCAATGTAGAAAAATGCGTTTATTATAGTGAAATATTTTCTGTGACTTGTTAAATTTCACAAATACCGTATACAACATAGAGTAAAGTACATTATGATCTAAGATATACAAATTTAAATTAGGTATATGTCCATATATTAAACACTATCCACATAAACTTTGATATCCTTTAATAAATTACTATATGCAGCCGTTAAAGGATAAATTGATGTTTTGATTTCCATGGACGTATGTTTTGAAGATTTAAATAAATGCGAAGGATGAGAAGAACCAGACGCACATTACATTCATCATTGAAAATTTATTAAAAATGAAAAAATTATCCATATGAAAAACAAGTTAATTTTAGAAGTAAATAAACAAGATCTGATTTTAAGACGAGATTGTCAGAAGCTTTATTTTTGAAATATGAGTGTCAAGAAAATCCGTTGGAGTAAATGTATGGATTTACAGTGAGCCAATTTTCAATACCACACATTAATTCTTAGAATGTTCCAATATTTTTGATAATATATTCGAAGAAGGATTCGGGGTTTATCCCCAGAAGCGGAATGTTAAACCATAATTTAGCAAAAAAAAAAAAAACACTAAAAGTTTAATTGCAAAATTTCTTGAAATATTATCAATAATCTGTTTTGTTTCGAAGCCCACTGGAACTCCATGGAGAGTTGAAGTTTTGAAACTGCTTTCTTTTTAAACCTCTGCGACATCACGATTCCTTTGCCAAATTTTAGTTCAATCAGTCCAATAGAGTGAGCTATGCATTGATAGATCAGCCAGTTAATAACTTTCATTATCATCACCACCACCACCATCATCATCATCACCATCACCATCATCACCACATCACCATCCTCATCATCATAATCAACAATCTATTAATATACACATTGAAACCTACGGTGTCTCTAAATCAAAAGTTTTGGAAACATTTATAAAAATCTCGAAGTATTTGAATAAAGACTACCGATTGCAGATAGTAAATTTTTTGGTCAACCATCTATTTTAATAAAACAACCATCTATATTAAATAATTGTTTAATAATAACAGTATATAAATGCATTGTTGTATAAAAAAATGACCGAAAACCGCACCGTTGTAGGCCTTGATAGACGCCCATGCATGCACATTATATTGATTAAAAAATTAACCTTCAATCAACGAAACGAAACAAATATTTGATCCTAAGCCGAAGCCTATTTAATGTGTTTACATTTAAACATCGAAACTATTTAACTAATTTTATTCTCGTTTGATGTAGAAGAAAATGAGAGCGCGAAAAAAGCTGGAATATTTTATTCTTGAATATTATTTTACATTAGTAAGAACCCTTTCAATACAGTTAATATTTTATATGGTTGGCCTGATGCCGGCGATTTCGTATGTTTAGTTTGAATTGTACCGTGTAATATTATTAAATCATATACATACATTTATTACATTATTCTATGCCAAGGTGTTAAAATGTTAAGGTTAGTCATCTTTTAATGCGTTCGATTTGTGATTGAAAATGTTAAGCAACCTTTATGAAATCGAGTTGGTGACCAAAAATTTACAAATTTAATCAAGCCCTTCTGTGCTTCGGAAGGCACGATAAACCGTTAGTCTCGGCAGGATTTGCAATCGTTAACGCCCACTAATCCGCACCGGGCTGTTGTCTTCCTATGTGAATAAATCCACGGAACGGGATGAAATTATATAATGTGATTTTATTTGAATTGGAAAAAAAATGTTCTACCTAAGATATAAGTTTACAGGAATTTACGCAAACAAGAAATAATATAAGTCATTAGAACCAGAGGCCTAATTACTCAATTTTAAAATCGACCACTATCCCTTTCAATTTGATGTTTGTTCAGGAACTTCACACTACTACTATTTGAAATGTGCTAGCGACTGCGATCGTGACGATTTAAAAAAAAATTAAATGAACGATGTCGCTAATTTAAGACTAATTAGAATTTTCTAAGGCAAGCGTCAAATGTTAATATTACTTTAAGTTACTAAGTTTTTATTATGTCTCTTGATCATTCAAATCATAATTTACTCTAAAAGTTATTGCAACTTCAAACGTTATACGATTAGAAATACCACAATCGCAAACCTTTGAAAGTAATTGCGATATATTTCAAAATTGGATGATTAGACCACAGATCGCTCAATATGAAAACTTTGTCTCAAATATCGATATGAACGTGACTTTAAAACTCAAGTCACAGAGATGTTGTTAAAGTTTCGTGATCCTGTTGGAGCTTTGGGAATCAGTCGAACTATCATTAGTAAATGCTTTAGTTACAGGAGTTTTACTCTGAAAATCAATTTTCGATATATCGCAAACTTTATCGTGCTCTGTTCATTTATTAAAAATACGTTAATCGGCTGAATAGAGGACGAAGTGGGCAAGGATACTTGATAATCTTGATTGTGATGAATGTCAAAAATATGGAAGAAAAAATTAAAACAGTTGAGTAGGTTATGTGTAACTCTGGATAGGTATATAAAAACGATGTTTTCCCTAGACATGAAGTTTATTATTGACCTCTAACAGAGATAATTCGTAAAGATATTTTCAAATATATTTAGAATTTATAGGATTATTTAAAGTCCAAATCATATTTAATAATAATTAACGTTCTCTTTATCCGTGAGTATGGTAAGTGATTGAGTCAAATCGCCGATTTACAATATTTTAGAATGATAGTTTTCCACGGGAGTTCCCGATATATCGGCAAGTTGCAACCGCCATGACCTGATCGCCGAATAATACTCCGTAGCAAATGGTAGTAACTAAGTAGAAAGCTTTCATTCTAATATAAATGATAATAATAATAATAATAATTTTAGGCCCGTATTACTTAGTTTAGGCCCGTATTGAGTATTATAACCGGCTATGCAAGAAAAAAAAAATTTTTTTTGTTTAATTATTTTGTAATTTTTTTGTTGGCAGGGCTTGACATATCGATATTGTGAGATTTTGTAATAACCCTCATGATTTCCGATATTTATTTAAAAAAAAACTTTATTACGTGCAACACACATTGAAGTGTCATTTGTCTCATTTAATGACTTCGTGATTTTATTTTGCTTTCTCGTCAATTTGTGCTTAAACTACTCAAGTCAAAATAATCATTATTCCAACTCTTAAACCTCCCTTATGTGATTATTATGGATTGCAATAAAAATAAACATCTAAATTAAACTACTTTAGCCTTCATGATCGTTATTAAACACAATTATTATTGTTAAACTGAGTTTTAACTTTCATATTGATCAATATTATATTAATGTAATCAATAAGCAAAATTTTTAGCTTAACTAAGAAAATATCGATAACTTTCTTGATGTTTTCTCATTTTGTGAGTTCGGCTATTGGATTTGTAAGTTTTCTATTATTGAATTCGTATTTCTATTTAAATGATTACTATGGACAAACTTTGAATATTATGGTCGAACTTTGAATATTATGTAGAGTACAATATAATTACTGAAGTACTTCGGAAAGATATTTGAAATAAGAGCATTTTGAGTTCGCATCATGTTACCATCAATCAAAAGGAGTTGCCAAAAACTCTCGAAACTTTTCTGCTGATTCTTACTGCTGTTTTTGTAAACCAATAATAATTTTGTTTGTTAATTTTACTTGACAGACCTCAAATTTAATACTCTAGTTTATGTATTTGTTAATAATGGCCCTCTTTCGAGTTTATTGATTTATGAAGAGGTTCTATTACGAAGGTGTTAGGAATTACAATGACTTAGTTAAATTTGAAAATAAAATAAATCACACTACAAGTGAGCTTAGCCAAGACTGAAGTTTGCTTTGAAGTCAAAGGTTTGATAGGTTGAGAGGTAACGTTCAAAATTTAATATAAAAAGTGGCACTTTAGAATTTACATTTAAACGAGGTTTTGTAAACTATATTTATATGCACTGTACATTTGTCCTTTGTGCAATACACTAGCAGTGTTACTCTTATTGATAGACCTAGCGATTTCATTTCGTTCTTTCTCCAATGCGAATCTATCAACAAACAATACAATAATGTCTTGAAGGTCTTTATGTTCCGATAATGAGATCGTTTCTTTGGCCCCTGAGAGCGTAGATGTCAATCTTAAGCCCACTAAATCGAAAATGCTGCTAACGTCGATGTATTCGATTATATAAGCTCCGACAGAAGACCATACATCAACTCAATCAACATTTAAATAATAATTTAGGTTATAGACACCGATTTATTGAGATTTTTTGTAAGGGAACGCACGTTTCATTCTTTTTCACTGTTAATAGATGTCGTTAGTGTTGAGAGTGATGTGTCGTTACATTTCGATTTACTTATCAATGTAAAGATAAATATTGTTTATACGATTTTTTTTATTCACTATGGGTTAGTGGTTGATTAAATGTTTTTCAACATAGATATTTTGACTACCTAAATAAAGAAAGAATTGGTTCGCAAAACCCAAACCATATTTCAATTTGAAATTAAAAACAAAGTTTATTTTAAGTTCAAAATTAATTTAATTCTTAGTTCGGTACAATATTTTTAGTTATGCTGTTATACTGTATTGTAATATATAGGACTTTTCATTTATACAATAACTAGCTTTCCGTCACCGGCTTTGCTTGCGTGGTCTTGTATTATACATAAAAACCCTCCTTTTGAATCACCCTGTCTATTAAAAAATCCGCATCAAATTCCGATGCATAGTTTTAAAGATATAAGCGTACATAGAGACAGACAGACGGAAAACTACTTTGTTTTATACTATGTATTAAAGCGTAATAAGCGAGTTAATAAATTAGTTATAACTATTAATAGCGCCATCTATTAATAGTTTCAGGTACATAGTATAAAACAAGGTTTCCTCCCACGGTCTTTATGTCATAATAGAAGTATAGAATGATTCAAAAGAAATATATGGATAATATAGGAAGCCACTGGCGAATAGCAAGTTTTACATACAAAGGTTTACTTACATTGTTTAAAATTTGTCATGCTAATCTGGATGTGAAAGGAAGCAAGGAAAACACAGATTGTGCGACATTTTTGTAAAAGTCGACTCAGAAAATAGGCTTTTATGTTGCCCTTTTTGTAGACGAATCCCCTGTCAAGTTTGTAGCACTGAGTGACGTGAAGAACGGAACCTATCTACCTTTTTATTGGCGGTAAGTATAGTATCATTATAAGATCTAACTTTGACTGAGTAAACACGATCATGTTTAATTCATATTTATTTATAGAAACAAACGGTCCTACAAGAAAATAAGTATAGATATGTATATACAAACAGACCTACAGTTTTAAACGTGGTACGACCATTTAAAAGTGGTTTTATTAAGATTATAATAATTATAATAGATTCAAAACTGATGATTTTTAAAATTTGATTTTATTTGCTAATATTTTATATCTATTGTCAATAATATTCATCTTGAAATGTAAATACGACTTTGAATGGTATCTTGAATCAAAATGGAATCAAGTTCATATAATTATTCGGTATATTTCTATTTTAAAATTTATTTGAAACAATCCTTTAGGGCGAGGTTTTACAAAATTACCACTTTTTAATTCAATTTTATTCTAAAGATATAAAAAAATTGGTTTTGAATCAATTTAAAATGTTCAACGCTTTTTTCATTACTGCATTTGGCGCATCTTAACATAAGCGGAGGTACAGCTACAGATGCAGGAGGTACACGCACGACGGGGCCTTAAATGCGAATTTAATTAAAATAAAGAAGGTTTTATAAAGGGTCAGTTGTGTTATGAAGTTGTAGAAATTAGTTTGACTAACCTGATCATTTCTTTTAATGGAAATAAAATATAGATTTAGCATTGCAAAATTTAATTTGGTAGACTTTTAAAATCAGAATTATAGTACTGTTTTCTTTTTTAATTCTGATATGATTACATAAAGAAAACTCGACTGGTTGTCTCTTTTAACAAGCTTCCGAAGACATGGAATGTGTCTCTGCATCATTTATCAAATTATTCATAGCAGATGATATATTTTTGGAGTTTGTACGTTATTTATAACTTCGTTATTAGACTATCTTTTGGAATGTTATATTCTATTAAAGTACCTAAATAAATTAAAATATATTGTTGATTTAATTGTGTTGTGTTATAATCAATTGATAACGATCTATCGATATTTATATTTTCATGGATAACTCATTATAAAAATGCATTTTTAATTCATGAAGATTCTTATTTTCTTTTCTTCATGTCACATAACATTATAAATTAACACCTTCACAACAAAAAGAGTACGGTCTATAACACGCCACGAGGATTGGTGAGTGGTAACTGCTGCAGAAGTATATGAGGTCAACTGCTTAACGTGTCAGCAACTTTCTCTAGGGTCGGTGATAGGAAAGGTGGCCAAAAATATATTATCTCGCGCCTCCGTGCTTCGGAAGGCACGTTAAGCCGTTGATTTCGGCTTCATCTACAGGCCAGCGTAGTGGGTAATGGCCCGTTTCCCTAATCAATTCCATAGGCATAGGAAAGGACTGAGCTTCATCAGAGGGAACATTACTAGGCTGGTGATGATGACTGTTATTTGTTCGAGTATTCGTTATTTAAAATATGGTAACCATTCATAACCTTTAACGTAGGGGAATGCTTTGCGCTGTCCCCACCATTTGAAAAGCGGCAGGTGTGATTGGGACTCTTCATCTGCAAGCACCAAAAACTAGTCGTAACGCGGATGGCATACTCATTTAATGCCTTCTGTGCACCCTCTTTCTTTTGGGCGAACGACCTGATATCCAGCATTTCACACCTAGCTCCCAAATATTTTTAACCTAAAGATTTGTCTTTATTTCAATAATAAATCGAATGTATTCGTTAACGATTATAGAAAATAAAATATATTTATTAATTTAAATGTTATTATTTTTAGCATTTGTTCATTTTCCTGTAACGTCTCCGACTGTCGAGTTTCTCATGGTAAGATTTCGAACTAATGCCTAAAGGCAAACCGCGTCACGTTTCTAATATTTGCACAGAAGGAGCAATCCACCGATATTGGCGGTATTTTGATTTATGTCTGTTTATATCCCTTTAGAAAAAAATGATTTATTTATATAAGAATTCAATAAAGAGAAAAAAGATTCAATTTTTTAGAACGATTTCCATTCGAAGTTATTATAAGATATAACAATATTTCTCGTTAAGTGCATGTTAATTTTTAAGTTAAGAAAACTGCTTAACTCGTCTTGTATTATTTGCAAGGAGCCATGCATGATTTCATATTATGATTAGAAAAGTCTGTATTAGATGTTGTGATCTATAACGTATTTTGATGATAATGTATGACGTAGGTTCATTATCTTCATACACTGTCAACTTTATTATATTTTTTCCTTTTTTCTCCAAGGAAGCCTAGGGCTCGTTTAATTACCGATTCAAATTCTATTAATAACGGATCCTATTCGATGTTTGTTAAATTAGTATTCATTCCGAGCCATGGGTATTTCTAGTCTGTCGGTATACTGAACGCCAATATAATGAAAAAGAAGCACTGGCAGTAATTGATTGCATAGTTAATCTACTGAATTACAGTTAACGTATAAAATTAATAACTCTATTAAGAAAAAGTTCATTATGTTGAAAAGATACAGTATAATTAATATTACGGTAAATATAGATAGATCATTTTAAAAAAGAACTTACCATGTGTATAAAGTGGTGGCACTCGATATTTCACTGCCGCAGTACATGCGATAGCTCCTGCGCCGCCCCCGAGTTGAAGACCATGTGATAAGACCTGCACAATGGTCCCTACAACGGTGATAGTCCAGCCCCATCCACCTTCAGGGTAGTACCGACGGGCGAGAGTGAGAGCTGCCCGCGCACGTAGAGCTGCTGCCGTTTCAGCACCAACCGTAGCACCAGCACTTGCACACCTGACACACACACACTTCAAAAACTGCACCAAATAAGGATCTACCTACTGGCTTAATGACTAACAACGTGCCAGTGGATAAACCCTAAAACAACCCATTCTTACTAACGCACATGATAACGCACTAACCGTCTAAATTGAGTCACTTCTCGTGCTGCTTCATATCCCACACTCTTGGAACGGCCTCGTTCCGAAATTTTTTTATAACCGTCCGGTAAGTTTGTCCGGTTCCCGGTGACACCACAAGTACAGAGCAAATCCTCCGCGCGCAACTTAGGCGCAGTTCTGAACTGCTCTGCATAACGTTCTTGACAGTCACATTCTCTATTCTTCCAAGGCAAGAGTCTTTCCAAGAAAGTGCGACGCCTAACCAAGTTAGTGCTTTGGACGGTAGCCTTGGGTTGGCCCGTGTCCAGAGGATATGACGAGCAACGGTCGACCTCCTGTGCGTTGACCCCAACTCTTCTATTATCAGAAGTGTTTTTCCTTCGAGAGCCATTGTTGCATGTAAACGTCTGAATGAAATTGTGCGTAATGGGATTTTTTTTGTCCGCTCCATAGATCGTGTGATCGTTTTTAACGGGGAAGCCATTTTTTATCTTCTTGACATCCGTGTGAAGGGATTTCCAGGTCGCGATAATTTGATCGCGAGCGGGCTCTGCGAAATTTGGTACAGTATTTGAGTCGGGAATTTTGTTTGCAATTAGTAAGTTTGTTCCGGGTTCTCTTGATGTTGATACTGGAGCATCTCTAAGCCTTATGGGCAGACTATCACACCGGCGAAGAGTCATTGTAATAAAGTTTCGGTGGTCCCATTTTTGTATACACGGCGCACAAAACTTAGTCACATGTCACACAAATCTGAAACAAACACGAATTTATTAACGGAGCTTGAAATGAAATGTTATTTTATCATTAATATTTTGTTTGAAGATTTCATTGCAATATTCGAAGTTTACTGCTACGGCACATTTGCTAAATATGAAGTAGGAAAGGAGAAGGATGATGCCGCAATGGTTCAGTTCAGAAGTAAACCGATTTTCGCATTGCGATAGTTGCTTAATAACTGTATTGCAGACCGAGCGCGCTCACCACTACACCATCGAACCCTCATCTATTACATATATCGATGTAAATATAAAAAATAAAATTGATAATATGAAAATATTATAAAGAATGGTGAAAGGAATAAATAAAACATAAGCACTTTGTACTAATGTACGTTTAGTTATAAGAAGAAACTTTACAGACGCCACGTGGTGTAATTATTAAATCTCAAACTTGGACCATAGCACAGCTTGGGTTCAGTTTATTCGTGGAAGTATCCAATCCAACTGTGAACTGAGTTCATTGAGTTAGTAATGTTGTTATATCGTTTTAATCATTCATTGTCTGAGTAGATTTAGGAATTTCCTTCTAATATATAACGTATTAATTAACCTATTAAATAGTTTTGTTTTGTAATAAATTAATTAATATAAAGAGCAATGTGTCTTATTTAATATATAGAGCAATGTGTATTAAGTATCTTAAGAAATAAATTTATTGTATACGTCAAAGTGCATTTACAATCCAACAACATATTTATTTTTTTAATTGGAAATTGCTGAATATGTGTAATACCATAGATCTTAGAACTGAGTTACAACTCATTGTTACAAACGCTGATAGATGAGACCTGTGAGAACAGATTTCTAATACTTAAAACGGTATCCTTAATTAAAACTAGGTTTAAGATTTATTCTAATATTCAAAAGTTAAAAAGTTTATGTAGAGAAATAGACAATTATTATTAAATTGGATTGCTAGTAACAATGGATACTTACGGTACACCAAATCCTAGCTAGTGAAACGGAATTATTTAGACATTATAATGTCTTCCACGAAATATTCAGCGACCACTTAATATTATGTAAATTATATTTGAAATGGTAATGCCTAAAACGTTGAATCTACGGACAATCAATGATTTGGTATAAGAGATTCCAGTGAATTAAGTCTCGGTAATACCACCACGGCGATGATTTATGTGTTCCCATTTGTATGTTTTGAAACATACTATATATCTAAGTTACATTATTTATTACACTTTCACTACAAACAGAAAAAAACACACGTAAATTTTAGATCAAAATACAATTTCGTTTCTTTGTTATAACAAAGAAGTTTTAATTTTTGCTTATCAGGTTTTCACTATCTTAATGAATTAATTAAAAAACTAAATAATAAAACTAAATTTGAAATAAGTCACTCTAGTCCATTACGCAGGGATCAGGCAAAACTTTAATGTCCACTTAAAGGAAAGCTAGATTTATTTTCTTTTCTCATTTCAAACTAACGATCCTGTTGTTTGTCGCAAGTGTTCTTACATATTCTTTTACTAAGCAAGAAAGAATAAATCTAACTTATCCTACCCCGATAAGACATCTGATGAACGAACACCGACTGGACTTAAAAATACAAGGTTCCTTATTAATATTAAATGAGACATTTAACGTAAGTACTAATTTCGGCTTATTATGCTTATGAATCTTCATAATACTTACATTACATTTGTGACGATTCTTGTAATATATCATATAAAATATTTATTCCGGAAGGTTTTCTTTTATTCCGGAAAGAGTAAAAAATATTCTTAAATAAATTATCAAAAGAAGTAAGTCTAATTTGTTTAACTATGAACAATTTTTCTTCTTTTCAAATAAAAATGCAGAAAATATAGTCATTATATAACCCTAAATTACGTAATGGGATAAATATCATATAAATATAAAAAATCGATTGAAGTGTACGTATAGGTACCGCAATAATTTTTAAAATACGAAAATATAAATAAAATTAAGGAAACATTTTTTTATTTTACCTCTTTGCCTGTTTCCGTACTCTCCAATGAAAATACTTAAGTGATTAGAAAAAAAAAAACTTTAAGATAGTACTTTCTTCGTAACAAAAACACCAACGTCATCGGTTAAATCTAAAGCTTGCCATTCAAGTCTAACTTCAGTAAAATGCACGCCAGCAATCCACGATAAGAACTATGAAACCGTAAATTGTTAATCTATACTTAAATAGTGAAAGCAATCGTAACATAGCAGACTAAGTTTCAAAATACCCTATTGTTTTGATAGTCTAATTTTTCGCTATTCCCTTTATTCGAGCTCAAATCTGCCGTCTGTCTGCAGTTAAACAAAGCGAAACGAATAAAAAAAAATCGAGCAATTGAATAGAAACTATAATATTAACACTAAAAGAAGGCTAGGTGCAGAACTTTACAGACGTCATTCCATTTCGTTTGCTATTCATAGTGACTGTTAGTAATTACATGGCCTTCTTCTTTTGTGTTACGATTTTTGAAGACAATTGAATATCAAGTCCCATTCGGTAAAATAAAATCAAGTTAAATAAAGTGTGAAAATCACTTGAGTCTATTTTATAGTGAGATTTTGTGCATAATAAAATTTTACCGATTTCCAGTCGATCAATTATTATATTATCGTTTATAATAAGGTATGCTTAACTTAAAGTTAAATTTACTTGCATTTAATGACCCAAAAGTTGCTACATTTTTTTTTGTTGTATTATTTTATTGATTTGCGACAGAAAAACCTGTTGCCAAGAATAGACAATGTATTTATTATTCTTGTTACAAAACTTGGGGATGTGTAATTTTTTGTGGTAAGTTTTTTTTGCTTCACTTTGGTTTATTCGCTTAATACGAATACAAAGTTTGGTACTTACCTATTTCATCAGTGAGTTTTGATTAGCATTTGCATTTGAAATCAATTTGTTACAATAAAATCATTGCTTATAATAGGGATGACAACTAATTTTCATTTGTTTGATTACTGAAAAATATTAAATACTTATTTTTTAATTTTTTTGTATAATCAATAAACTATGAAATACATTAAGTTGAAATGTCGCATAACGTCACGCTTTTGTACATTTTCTACCAAACTGTGACGTAGCGAGCCCCCACTCCTCAACTTAAATGCATATTATCTAAGCTATTTCTGTTTCTGTTTAAATTGAAGCAAAAAAAAAAAAATATGTGTCTAAAAGTTTTCTATTATATGACTGACAGACTAAATAGATTTTTTTTCGGTCGTCATCCGTATTAGACATTGCAATTATATTTATTAGAGTTCTGCTTCCTACTTTAAAAGTACACTTTTCGAGGCAGATTATAATTAAGACAACACTATGGTGTATTTTTTGTTGGTTGTCCATATAAATAAATAAAATAAAAATAAATTGGCAATAATAAATGTAAGTTTTCCAAGTTTTCTGAAGCCCGATTCACACTTTTATACTTTACTAGCTTTTCCCACGACTTCGTCCGACTCCAGTTCAAACTGATACATTTATATCCTCCATCATCTCTTATTTTATCCCCAAGGGGGTTGAATATATCAAAATCCTATTTAAGCGAATCTGAAATTAATTCAGTTCAATCAGTCGAAAATCTAAAAAGATTTATACAAACTTTCACCCCCTACTTTATCCCCCTTGGGGGTGGAATTTATCAAAATCCTTTCTTAGGAGATGCCTACGTCATAACATCTACCTGCATGCCAAATTTCGGCCCGATCCGTCCAGTTTCAGTTATGTATATTTAGATGACAAAAGAGTAAAATTGTTAGTATAAATTTAGTTGTACAACACGTTTGTGCTTTTATTTCAAGCTCGATTTACTTGTGGCGAGTATTTATAGCCAAAAAGAACTTAACTTACCGCACAGACAATTGCTGACATCTGACAAGGATGAATGGTGTGTTAGGTTCACATATCTAACTTTTCAACACACATTTAACTTGTGACACTATTTGGAATGGATTTACTACTACATAATATTAGATAGCCATTTGAAATAATAACTTTATAATGGTATCTGTGCATTTTTTATAATTTGAGAAATGAATGTCGGTAATGTAGGTAGTTATTTTATTCGTTAAGTAATGTTTTTAACGAATTCAGTTTCAAAATATTGGGGCATCTGTAGATGAAAAGATATATTTGAAGATCTAAGGGAATAATATACTATATATTCTATTTTCATTAATATGTCAGATAGGTTGGGCAATAATTTTCGTTTTATCAATTGTACTAAGGATATCTTGACACTTTGTCCCATTAATTACTCACTAAATTACTTTTGGCAATATAAGAACGTCTGTGGTACAGTTTGTTCACAATACTTACATTGAGATATTTATTTAACTTCCATTCAATAAAAGCTGTAGTATAATACACAAGAAAACAATTCTCTAATAAAATACATTAATTATTATGATATAAATATTTTGTTTTATACTAACATTAATTACCACAAATTTTTCATAATTGCGCAATATTAATTATTATTTAGAAATTATAAAAATTAATAAAATATTTCAGCGTATGTTGTCAAAAACAATGTGTGTAAAAGTATCATAGTAATAATTTACAAAAGTTATAAAATTCGATTTTGTTTTATATGAAATTTTACATGAATTACAATCGAATTAGCAATCAATCATGATATGAAGTTCTAAATACATATGATAAGTGGAATAACCTGAGAATAACAGAACAACGCCAAATAACAAGGGTCCTGTACCTGTTTATATGAAGGCCAATTAATTAATAAAACATCCAAATTCAAGGACCATTCGGAGTTCCATTCCAATTAATTACCTACGACGGAATTTCTGCTATTGTCCGGTGTCGTATTGTATTTACATTTTTTGGGGTTATTCTTAGGAATATAAGGTGAAAAAGAAACCGAGAACGACTTCGAAAATTCGAAAAATATATTTAAAAATATATTACGGCCGTTTTTTATTTAATCGAATAAGGATAATGGCCTACCCACGAATCCCGGCTGCATTTGTTATCATTATTTTTTTTAATATTCACAAAAAACAATCAGACGAATAGATAAACTTGTTTTCTAAAGTCGGTTAATTAAAATATTTAGATCGGAGAACTATTTTTGCTTTGTACTATTTTTTTGTTGTTTACCGTCTGTTGGGTGGCGTGTAATTAAAAAGTTGGCAAAGGTGTTTAAAGTCATTCATTAGTGTAGAATCATCCATTAGAATATTCTTTTGTACTAGAAAACAGTATGCAATGGAAAATAATAATGATATTGGTGTTTTAGTAAGTGTTTGTTACTCACAATCAGGCTGGCAAGGCCCAAGAGCCAACTAATACGAGACAACACTTGGATATCAGAATAATAATAATGTGTAAGTCTGTGTCTTATTATGACTCTCGCTTATCTCTGCCTACCCTATAATGAGTCAGTTACACTAGTTGATGAAATCCGCGTGTGGTGTGCGAACGATTTTGGTGGCTCCCTTTTAATGGTCGGCTATTACTTTATTGATCAATGAGATTCCGAAGGTGGTCGTAAGAAATCTGCGTGCTGACCGCATCGACCAATATAACTGAGTCATAAGGGACCGGGCGTAAAGATAGTATACTCATCATTAGCCCTTTTATGTTCCCTCTGCAGGGTGTCAGGTTTTCCTTATGGATGGTTAAGTACGATTGCCCAACTCCACGATTGCCTAGTGCAAATTTAAGGGAATTAACGACTGCAAATGCAGCCTTGAGCAATGACTTAACGTGCCTTCCGAAAAGAGTAGCTCGAGATAATAATTTTTTGGTCATTCATTCCGTGACCGACTCTTGCGAATGTTGCTTTACGACAATGATTGTGGGCCGCGACGCTTATAGACATCGAAGAGAACCAAAGATAAACTACTATACGAATTAACGCCTGAGGGCCTATTCTATTTTACCGAAATCGAAATAAAGACTTTTTCGAAATCGTAATATGGCTCCAAACAAACGCATTTTACGATAATTTATTATGCAACAGAGGTAGAATCTGACACTGCGTCTGTTACACAGATAATATTCACGGATATGATATTAACAAAATAATAAGAACAATTCGAGGTTTTCCAGATTTTGGTTCGAGGCCAAATAAAATAGGCCCTAGTATATCACGTTGATTCATACGAGTAGTAGATGAGATATTTATAAAAAATACCGGGTTTCCTACAAAACAAAATGCACGTGTTATTTACCTCAATTGGCTATGGATTTAGTTTCAGACCTGTTGTCCGTTATGGAACAAATAAAGTAATGAAACTATATTATTTCTGTTTATATATATCTTTACGCCATATCCCTTTCGGGGTAGGTAGAGAGGTCCGAACGCCACACTGTACGGTTATCACATACATTTTCACCTCAACTACTTTCATTGCTCTTTTCATACATACTCACCGGTTTTTATGAGACCACCATCCTATATTTCCTATATTACATTATTGTATTTCAAACACGATATAATATTCTCTAACAGAATATCACTAAAGGAACATTTCATATCTTTTCAAGGGTCAGTTGTTCTGGGTCACCTTCAGGCGATACAAGCTTTAAAACAGATGTTACAACTGCAAAATCCAAAAAAAAGAAACACAAAAGATCGTCATTAGTTTTTTTTTTTTGACAAAGCTGTGCTTATAATTTAATGAGTAAAAAAACAAACTATATAAAAAAAGTTCCTTTTTTTAAATTGAATTTCATTACAAAATTCAAAGAGTATTAGTAAGAGCAAAGAGTATTCGAAATCTGAAGTCGTCAGCCGATATAGAGTCCCGGTGCTCGTGGTTTGGTTAGTGAAGATTACATATTTGATTTCTATCGTGCGGACTCCAGGGATAATCTATTTTTATTTGCAGTTTTCTTACTTATATTTATCCGGATTATGATTAAGCCCCAGCGTGAGGTCGGCTATTTACACGTCGACTCATTAGTGAGAATACAATGTAAGTTGTTTGACAAAATAATGTAATACATGTGGCTCTAACAGAATACAAACTATATATTATAGTTGTGAAAAAAAATGTTAGGAATATTCTTTAAGCAATCAATTGATTATCTTTTAATTTATATTTTAGATGCGTAATAGATACACAAATATTTGGTCTGCTCAGTTAACTTTACTTTTAAAGCCTATTAAGTTCATTAAGGATTTTCCTAAGTTCAGAGTGAGGATTTGTGCCATGTTGCTTGTTCTCATCGATCAACTGTCATGTCTTATGAGATAAGACTTTAACTGATAGGTTTTACTATATAAAATACTAGTGATGAAAGTACCGACTTGGGGCAACTCAAGACGTATTTTTAACCGACTTCAAAATCGAAAAGAAAGAGTCGCCTATCATCTAATTAATAACATACAAAAAACCATTTTCTTGAATTAGTCGCTTTGAAATAAGTATTATTGATTTATCACTTTTTTAAAGTTTGAAGCTGGTTCTATTTTTGAAAAAGATTTTATAAGTATTTTATTTATATGTAGATATTATATATTTTACCATAGATCATCAGTACGGGTTACGCAAAATAACAAATAACGTACCTATAGTTATATGTGTACCTATCTTCTAAGAAGATGTATATATAAACGATGCTTATTAATTTTACTTAAATTCAAGAACAGCTGGATTGATTTGGGTTTGAAACTATTTGTAAAAGTACGAAAAGTATTAAAGAGATGAGAAATTTATGAAGGAATTGCAAAAGTAACAATTTTATTCTCAGGTCTTCCTTATGGATGATTAAGGAGGATGGGCCATGACCCTCCACGCCGGCGCAATGCGGATTGGAGGGTATTAACGACTGCAAATGCAGCCGGGAACAACGGCTTAACGTGCCTTCCGAAGCACGAAGTAGCTCGAGATAATAATTTTTTGGTCCCCCATCCCGTGACCGACCCTTGCGAAAGTTGCTTAACGACAACGATCGCGGGCCGCGGCGCTTATCCACTACGCCACCGAGCTACTCATGATCTTGATCTTAATATGAAAATTTAATTAGATAAATGACCGAAATACAGCATTCCATAGAAATCATATACCTACGTACGTTGTCTGCAAAACTACGATTTATAAATAAATACTGTATTGGTCATCTGTCTCAGATGACAGAAGTCTTGTCTACTGTCATCTGAGTTACCTACTTAATATTTCAAGTCCTTTTTCTAAGTTAAATAATTTTTAGTAATTGAATTTATAGTGGTTTTAAATAGAATCTATTCTTTTTATTTACCTACTACTTTTGGTCATGTTACAGTCTGACTATATAGTTTTATTTCAACCAACATCATTATTAGTCTATTAGTAGATTGCTGGGCACAGGTTTATCTTTAGATAGAATTATATAGGTAGAACTGGTTCAGTGTGGACAGATGCTAAAATAAAAGTCTTGCTTAACGTGCCTTCCAAAGCACGGTAAGAAATACATATTCTTAGATCACGCATCCAATGAAAAGCCTTTTAAAATGTTCCTTAATTCCTGTAATAGGAAACTGGATGAAGTCACGACTGTACTTCTTTATTATATATCTCCACCTCTTAATTATTAAAGTATATCTTTTTATTTTTATCAATTTTGCATACACAATGTTATACTGAAAAATATTTTTAATGAAAAAAATGCTTAAAATATAGTTTTTTTTTACTGAAAGATTTTTTTAATGAAAATAATGCTTAAAAAAACGTTTTTTTTGTTATGCCCCAGGTATTCTGAGATTAGAGTACCTGGAGCTGGTGAATTTTTTAAACATTTTCCATTAACAATATACATCTTTTTAGTCATTCTTTTTCTTTATCGCCTTTTTTCTTATATTTTTAATAAGTGTAGGTAATCGTTAGAACCTCACATGTCTATCTATAGTAAAACTGACACTTTTTTGCATTTAATGTTACCTATACCGATAAAACAGTCTGAAACCATAACTAACAAAGTTCTGAGACATTGCACGAAGACCAACTAAGCTGAACTCGTAAAACTTAACGTCTTCACCACCAAATAGCATGGCTTATAAAATTCTTTCTCGAATATCTGGAGAACAGAAAATATGCATTTGAGTACTTAGTTCGGCGTTACTTTAAATATTGTTTTTAAGAAAACACAAATGTTACTGAGTTAGATAGCACCGTTTATAATGTTGCTTAAGTACTATCAACACAGGAATTATATCGACGATTAGTAGTATAGACAATTTTTGCCATAAAATAATAAATATGTAATTTAGAGGGATCGTATTTTATTATTATTATTATTTGTTTATATTTTTGATTTTAAATTTATTGCATGTTTTCATTTTCAATTTTATTTATTTGTATAAACTAAATTTTGATTTGTGTATATGAGTGTTAATGCTTGTAATAAATGGAATTAATTAATTAATTAATAATTTGCACTAAAAGTGTTAGCAAAAAATGCTTGGTAATTATGCCATTTTTCCCTACCGCTTCCCAGTGAATAGTAGCCTTATTTATGTTATATCACAACTAGTCTACACTTGTGAATATATGTTTTGATTTGGCCTTGTCTACTTTTTGTCTTTGGTGGTTCTTTACATGTGATATGATTCATTTTTATACACCACAATTTACCGCTACTTTCATATTATAAATTGCTTGTTTATAAGTTGTAGTTTTCCGATTTTCCTAGCAATAGAATCAATTATTCCCAGTCCGATAATGAAATCGGAATCCAGTACTAAGATATAAATTACTATTCTTATGTCTGCATGACCTGAATCCCTTTGTATAGAAAGAATATAATAGGTCTTCCTCTTTAATGCGATTATTAGTATTCCGTACCAAAAAAAGGAAAAAAGGAGTATTTATATGAGTGCTCCGTTACTTATACATATATAAGTTGTATCATTCGATTGTCTGTGGTTCTGCCGTAGTTTTTTATTCTGATATTACCGGACCGATTTTAAATATTCATAAATTAAAGGGAAATTATATTATACGCGGGTGAAATAGGCTAAAATTTACGCAGGCAAAGGCGCGCGGAAACAGTAAGTAATAACAAGTCGATGACCTAAAGACGTCCGTATAACGTATATACATAAATTGTAAACATAGCAGCCTCTTTTAGTAGCTAAATAAATTTGAAAATATAATACAGTATTGCTGAATTATTAGGTGACAATAAAAAACGGCTTATTGTAATCTTTTTTTTTTTACTTTTTGATAATCTAATGAAAGAGACGAAAATTGACCGTTTCCCTTCCCTGTTCTACTAAACTATTAAGTCTTGAAGAAAAAAAAAACAGAATAATAATAATAATCATTTATTGCATATCACATAGTATAAAGTTATTCAATAATTTGTACAGTTCAAGGTTATAGCAAATTCAAATTTATTTTCAAATTATTTAAATTAAGAAAAAAAAATAATAAAACACATTTTTTTTAAAAATTTCAGTCCTAAATAAATTAATAAAGTTTTACATTTCCTTAAAACATACATTTTCGTTGAAATGTACGCTACTAACTATTTATCTGTGTTACAAGAAAACTTCTTAGAAAATTTAGTTTTTAAAATTGAATCATCATCAGTCCTTTTACAGTTAAGGAGGATGGGTCATGACTCTCTACGCTGGAGTAGCTCGAGATAGTAATTTTATGGTCACCCATCCCGTGACTGGCCTTTGCGAGAGTTATTCAACATCAACGATCGCGGGCCTTATCCACTACACCACGAATTACACAAAATTGAAATTAATTTTTTATATCTGGTCAGAACTTAAGATGCGCGACTCCGAATCGCTTATGGCAGATTTTTTTATACTACTCTATTAGTTTCATATTCAACGCAAAGTTATTATCAGTTAACCAGTACTTGATAATAAACTAGTATATGTACCTGAGAGTTGCACAACATACCATATAAATTCGACTTTTTCATTGGTACCAGTGATTTTAAAAAGGATCTAAATCCTTTTCTCGTGAAAGTTTAATATGTCGCAAATAATGAACTCTAAATTATGTAATAGGTATAAGCTATTTCTCCGCGATTTTGCCAGCATAAATTACTCGCGTAATTATTATCATGTAGCTTTCCGTATGTGAAAATTTCCATGATCAGATTTTTCGAAGATTACTCCCTACAAACAAACAAAAGTTACGAACTGAACCTATTTATAGTCTTAGAAAAGATATAAAATGATTGAATGTTACAGTCTATTTCAAGTCATTACTTCTTGTTCCAACAGATTCATGAACGAAATAATAAATCTTGATTACAAAGGAAACACGAAATGGAAAAAGATATATATTGATTTAATATTGTACCGTATATTCGTAGCCAAATAAGATATCTTTGGTTAAAAACCACATGCATAAGTATTGAATTGCGTACTTTATAATGTAAACTGTTATGTCTTGGAAAATTCAATAATTATTGAAAAAAATTGATATTTTTCACCTTATTTAGATTATTTTTTATAAAATGAAATTCAGAGTTACAGAATTATTTCGTCATCAATCACGCGTTCAGTGAATTGAAAAAGAGTGGTAAGTAGAATCGTTGCTAATTCGTTAAAGCTATGTGTACACTATACCTAGTTTTTTTTACTTTTTTTGTTTACATTATAACACCTTTTTTAGTTTAAAAAACAACGGAAAATTATTTTTATTGTGTGGTATCCTGTCTTTAAGAATCAATTTCACCAACACTATATATTGTTGTTGGGTTGGTTGACATGCACATACCAACATAGGCAAACTTTTGGCTAATTTTAGTGATTGTAATAGGGGCTTATAGAATTATGTAACGTTTAAAGTCGCAATCGCTCTCGAAACGAATGATTATTTGAATAATCAAGAAACATAACAAAAACGTCGTAACTTAAACTTAAGTAATATTTGCGTCTCTCACATATCAAATAGTTGTAACGTGAAGCTATCTTATCATATGTCAAATTGAAATGAATTGCGATAGACTAAAAATAAGACAATTAGGTCCATGTTTAAGTTTCGGTCTTACTTGTTCGCGACGCGAAAAGAAAAGGGGTCAGCCGTTTTACCTCCCCACTGCAGGGGCTCAGGCCTTCCTTATGGATGGTTAAGGAAGAGGGGCCATGACCCTCCACGCTGGCCCAATGTGGATTGGAGGGTATTAGCGACTGCAAGTGCAGCCAGGACCAATGGCTTAACGTGCGTTCCAAAGCACGGAGTAGCACGATAATAATTCTTCGGTCACCCATCCCGTGACCGACCCTTGCGAAAGTTGCTTAACGACAACGATCGCGGGCCGCGGCGCTTATTTATTACGCCACCGAGCTAATTTGTACTGTTACTGTAGTATTATTGTTACTTACTGACTATGATGTAGTTCTAATAAGTTTTTTATAACGACTACGCATAGACGCTGTTGGTGTTTAATTATCTAGTTATATCAAGAGGATCTCTTTTAAATAGTTCCTAATTTTGAACGAACATCAAAATTTGTTTGTGCTTAAACCAAGGTTAATTTAATTTTAATTATGCCTAAAAGAACATGTTATACATTTTGTTGTAGACAAGTGAAGAAAGTTATTGGAGTTTTCAATATTGTTTTTATATACATTTTGGACGAAAACGTGACGTAAATTGAAAGTGTCTACGATAAAAAATAGAAAATACTGTGTGACAAAACCATTTCAGCTTCTCTATTCTAAAAGAACTATCTTTCAAAGAAAACCCATAAAAAGTAGTTTTATATGTTTTCATATAAAAGAAAAGGAACAACATGCCATTAAATGTCAAAATATCGGTGTGAACTAATCTTTTGAAAGACAGAGAAGATGTCTATTTGTTATTCGGGTGCGAAATGAGCCGTTTGCCTCGATGACACTTCCTCCGTGATTAATTTCAATATTCAAATCACTTGGCCTTTCGCATTTATTTTTCGTAACTTCTGCTTAGATATAGTAGTGGGTGTATAATTATTCAGATTTGAATATCTATTTTTAATATATATATAAGTGCTTCATCCGGAAGTCTATAATCATAAATATCAATAGAATCAATTCTTCTTTTATTATATTATGGTGAAAAATTTTTTAGTAAAAAGTGCAATTGAAAAAGCTGCGACAATCACTCGCGAACTTATCCTATCATTGGCATCGTGAGCGTGCAATCACATGTGCACCTTCCTTAATGATGACACTTCAAAAAGTCGGTTGTTATCACTAATGTTGTTATATGTAGCTTATGTACATGCTATATTTGGTACATGCCGTTATTAGGAACATGGATATTTTTATCTATATTCACACCGATATTTCCGCCAATTGTTGACCGATTTTCCATTTTTTTTATTCGACAGTTTGGATCGAAGTGGTCCCATTTAAATTTTATCGAAATCAAGTCAGTAGTTTTCCTTTTATAACAAAACAAAATACGATTTTTATCAGATATCAATTAAATATTTAGATGACATGTTTATTTCATCTAAAAAACAAAATATTGTGTTTTTTTTTTCAAAATATTTGATTTACTGATTTCGAAATCCGAAAGAAGGCTTTTCTATATTCAAATTTTTTAATGAAAATAGGTTTATATGTTTATAAATTTCTTTTTGATTTGTGAACCAATGTCTATCAAAGTAGCTATCTCCCCCAAATTCGTCTGCGTAAACTATGTCCCCCGCGTATTATGTAGCTTCCCGTAGACGAAAGACTTTTATAAATCGGTCTAATAGTTTCAGAATCTGCCTAATGCTAACAAATAATCAATCAGATCTTACCTCTTTACAATGTGAGTAAAGTTTTAGAAAAAAATATGTCTAAGACTTTCATTATGTTGAATATTTTAATTTATATAGATATTTAAATGTTTAGTTTTTAGCCTGCTATATAAAAAACATCAATAGCGACTTACTCGAGACAATTCTATTGAAGTTGGGCGCCTATCATTTAATTAAAAACCCGACTTCAATTTTATCACTTTTTAAAAGTTTGAAGTCGATTCCATTTTTTCGAAAAAGTTTTTATTTATTTTGGGTTTCTTTAATCATGATATAGATTAATGCTTTTGAGAAAGTCACCTTGAATTTCGATCTTCATTTATTAAAAAAGGTATGTTATATATTTATTTCCATATAATTAATGTCAATTTTTTTGTCGTCAGATTTTTTGTTAAAAGCCTCTAGGTTTTCCATAATGACGTGTTAAATGACACTATCTTGACAAATCAATCTATTAAAGATTTTCAGACGTTATATAAAAACTTTAAGTCCCCTTGCAGTAATTAAGTTAAAATTACAGTGACAGTGCTCGGTAAAGTTTTTCAATTTGTTTTGAATTTATCTTCTCTGTAAATGACAGTTTAATATTGAGACCATTTGTAGACGCAAAATGAGATGTGGTGAAATTAATTTAGTCTTGTACCAGAATTGCAATTTTAACAAATAATTATATTTAAGTAAATTCTAATATGTATGTTATATGTGTTATAGAAGTAATGTTATTCACATCAAAGAATATTTTAGCTGATTTTGATTTACGAATAACTGGGTGGATTATAATAAGAATATAATTTATTATCCTTTGATCCAATAAACAGTGAGATTTATTAGCCTGTAGTCAGGAATAAATGTGTACACCAGAATTTCGTATAGTAGACGCCCTAAACGAAACTGCGTAGTAAGATAATCGAATTTGATAGCAAGCTTGGTCGCTATCGTGGTTAACGGCAAATTGATTAGGATAATGCTTACAAAAGCTACTTCTCTGTCTTTTTATATAAATTTTATCCCCATTGAAAGCGGTTCTGATAAAAAGAACTTCATAATAAAATCAGTGCTCAACTACATATTAAAAGCAACTGTTGGTAAACATGACGCGTTTTCGGTTCATAATTTATTTAAGTCGATATTTTACTGTTTGTCTTGATAAGTTTTATTATAGCAATAGGTTGTAACGGTGTGTCGGTACCACCGACCGTTGATTTCGTCCTAGGTTTCCGCATGTAAACTTTTTGTCTTTGATCTTCAATATGATGTCTTTTTATTATTCACGTTTCCTAATTTGAAATTTTGACTAATCGAATATGCTCTTTATGAATGTCAGTTCGTAAAAAAATCATTTGTTGTGAATATGTTATTCTTAATCGTATAAATTAAATATAAAATAGATTGAAATAGAAATTATATATTATTTAAAATAAAATTATATCTTGAAATATCGTCTAAGTTTACATATTTAAAGAAACCCAAAAAGGGGTATGTATTTGTTCTATTTAGCAATTGTAATTTTATATATTTTATTTTATATTCATTTTTTATTTGTTACGGTTTTTTCTTTACCCTTTACTTATTTACCATAAAATAAATCAATTCTCAAGCTTAGTCAACCTTTCATTAATTCACACCAAGCATCGAACTAAAAAAAAAAACTAAAAAAAAAACTTGTCACAATGCTAATAAATAACACAATAAATAAATATGTTTTTCCTAGTGAAACATACTCGTACCTTACTTATCAATTGATATAATAAACTCCATAGCTTAACACTCGCGAGATAAGCAATGATTTTCGATAAATAATAAGACTTATATTATTTATGTTTCATTAACTAAAGTTACTCTACATGAATTTGATAAAGAAATATGATATTTTATTGGTTGAAGTTTAAATCTGTCCTCCCACCCACAACTATAACTATTTTTAGATATAAAAGAAATCGGAACGGACAGTAATATTGGGAAATATCGGGTTATTTAAAAAAAAATGTGTTTATTTTAAGATGAATTAACTTCATTACAGCTTCTACTTAACTTGCTTTGTATATATATTCGTTAAATGCATGATTAGCTAAGGACAAATTTAACCTAACAAATTGGCCTAGTGGTGTTTTGTGATGTTTTTGTCGTGGTGTTTTTTTTGTCAGTTGATATGGGTATCAAGTGAAAAGGTTTCTAAGTAAAATATGATAATATTTTTTTTATTTTTTTATAAATGTATGTATAGACTGTGCCTTGTGGTGCTCTCTTTATCTGCCCCGCAAGGAACACATCTTGAAGATATAGATAATCAAATCCAATGGCGAACTAGTCGTCTTAAAGCACTTTCGTTATACTTAGTCTGGCCATAAATATTGTTAGAATTAAAAATAATGAAAATATTACTTTTCGATTTTGAATTTTTGTTCATTATCTTTTCTTATTTTCGCGTACAATGGAGAAGGTGTGATTGCTTTAAATAAAGTAGGTATGGAGCCAAACACAATTTGAGAGGGAAATGTTTATGTACCAGGCTTTTAACACAGAAGTGTTTGGGACAGAAACAGATCTGGCCGTCCACGTAGTGTTTGTATGAAAAAGGCGATCATACCAGTAAGGGAAAGAATTCGAAGAAATCCTGTCCGAAAGTATTTTATCTCGGAAGGATTATGACTTGGAACTTGCAGCCTATAAGAAACGCAGTCACTCCTTAACAAATTATTTAAAATAGAATAGGGTGGTAAAATCAAAACAACCACTTAAGCGGTACGAAAGGTCAAAGAAAAAGTGTGTTTTTACAATTCTAATAAATAAAATTACTGTATTTCTTCTCAAAGCTCTAAAGAAACTTCACGATTAGGTAACAGAGTACAACGACTATTAGCCATAAAGGAGTGACCGAGCCATATGTTTGTGCAAAAAGCATCAAAACATCGGTACAAGTGTATCAAGATTCCTATTCTCGAGAAGGTAGTTAAGCTCCTTAATAACACCATGTTCAATTATCAAGAATGGTCCTTTCAGCAAGACTACACCAGGTCCACCCAATCTTGCTTAGAAACTAACGTTCCGGACTTCATCAGAGCTCAAGACTAGCCGCCATCTAGTCCATATCTTAATCTGCCGGATTATGATCAGCTTTAGAGAGAAAGGCTTGGTCTAAACACCATGATGATTTGGAGTTCCTAAAACAATCCGTATGATTGGCAGTTAAGAATTTTCCCATGGGAAGAGTGCGTGCGCCTATTGATAACAGGCCTCAACATTTAAAGGGTGTATTGCAGGCAATGGATACCACTTCAAATAAGCTATATTTATTTTTAATGGCTTTGTATTAATGTATTAAACTAGTTTAATCTATACTAATATTATTGAGCTGAAGAGTTTGTTTGTTTGTTTGAACGCGCTAATCTCAGTCTAATCTCAATCTTTTTCTGTTGAATAGACCATTAATCGAGGAAGGCTTTAGACATATAACATCACCCTGCAACTTTAAGGAGCGAAGACATAATGGAAAACGCGGACGAAGTCGCTGGCTACCACTAGTAGTAATATATGTTACGTTTAATAATAATAAAAATTCTATGTTACAATGTTTAAAGCAAGACTGTGTAAAGGTATAATATCAAATGAAAGGGTTTTCAGGAAAGATTACAATATAATAATCTAAGGTAAAAAATAAAGGTTACAAGATTCCGAAACATACTTTCGTTTTAATTAGCTAATATTATAAAAAAATAAATGATACCATCTATTATGTTCATAACATATAAAAGCTGTTTGAAATGTTTTTCTAAAAATAATATTAACGATTCCTATTTGCTTAGTATCTGCTAATGAACTGAGTTAATAACCCGTCTTTCAGCATACAGCTCGTCAAGCCTCGGATACTTAGAATTATTACATATATTTTAAGCAGATCAGTACTATTGAAATTTGTTTCTTATATTATTTTTGCAGTCTAAAAACAAAGACTTAATACCTATTTAGATCATATTTTTAAATAGCTTTCTACCAGTAGCTTCACCGGCTTGGTCCTATATTATAAGTACATGAGTAAAATCCTTCCTCTTAAATCAATCTATCTGGTGTTACAGACCAATATAAAATCCGGTGAGTAAAAAGAACTCAAAGAACTCAGCTTACAGACAGCGGGAAGCAACTTTAATTTAAACTATGTATAGATATTTTTACATCTATAGAGGAAGTTACCAAAGGAAATTTAACAGACAAAGCATCTGAAAGCACAGAACAAGCACAGTTGTCAAATATACAGTTCCAAGCAGAAGGACAGCACAATTATTAACCGACTCCAGAAAGGAATATTATTAGTTTCCTAAAAATTGTTTGCTTACAAGGCGTGTCCATTCTACAACGCACAAAAAGGGAATGATGAGCAACTGAACTATTCTCTACAGACATACGCTTTCTCTACTTTAAATACTTAAGGTGGATTTTTCTTGTTTAGTTTCATCTATCGGGCCTACCCTATCAGTGGGGACGTTAATGACTTAATGATGGCTATACGCATGTAGATGCCCTCTGGCAAAATTTTTAATTAAGATAAGTATAACCATGAAATTAGGATATGACTGACTGAGGGTGTTAGATATCATAGTTACACCTGATTCAACCCGCGCGCGACAGTCTAAAGAATTAATTATTAAAATTAGCCTAAACCTCCAATATAGGCCAGTGTGCATGCACCCTCGGAACACGTGAGCGAAGCCGCAATTTAAAGCTAGAATTCATTAAAAATGATTACATTATATATACTCAGGGAAAATGTATTAAGTATCAGTATATTATCACTAAGTTTACTTATCATACGAAATGAGCCTTTAGAGATTTACAAATATGAAATCCTTGCCGAATATAGTTTGAAATTATAGGTCCCAATAGCCAAGTCGCATATTGTGCTGCTGAAAGTCTACTTGTTGTGTTAGTACATGGATAGTACCTAAAAGGAAAGAAAAAAAAACAATGCTGTTCTTTTATTTGATTTTCTCTACGCTACATTTGAACTCGAAAGTAAATGGATGAATACAGTAGACAACACTTGACCTATAGCTAAAATAGAACTGAATTGTCACTTTGTAATTATAGGTCCCAATAGCCAAGTTGCATATTGTGCTGCTGAAAGTCTACTTGTTGTGTAAGTACATGAATAGTACCTAAAAGGAAAGAAAAAAACCAATGCTGTTCTTTTATTTGATTTTCTCTACGCTACATTTGAACTCGAAAGCAAATGGATGAATACAGTAGACAACACTTGACGTATAGCCAAAATAGAACCCTGTTCTTAAAAAAATGAATCACTATTTGTTGAATTTATATTATACCCATTTAGAAAGCCTTTTAACCTAATTTTCAAGCTATGTGTTATAGCCAGAAGGCAAATGACACCTTTGAGAATGAAATTCGCCGCTTCAATTTCCTAAAATCTACTAACGCGGCGCAATTTAGTTCAAGTAAATGAATTACAAGCGAAAATGTCGTTATTTAGTAGGCCAATGACAATTTAATATGAAATGGTTTAATTATTATTGCATCCATACTTTTCGACGTTCTACTTTGAAAGTTTAAAAGTCAGCTGTTTCATAACTGTGGTATATTTCAAATCTAATCAAATTATTTATTAACTTTGTAATGGAGAATGTTACTCTAAGCAAGATATATACCTTTCTCTACTAACTAGAAACTTGTCTATTGACAATTGTCCAAACCCTATTTTTGTAGAAAATTAAAAATATAATATGTAAAGTCAATAGATAGTTATAATATAAATACATATAAACAAGAAACCATTGTAATTTTCTCTTATTTTTCGAACTATAGGCAATTTTATAAAAAAGATGTGCCTGAACTAGGTGATCCTGTTTGTCAGGCAACACGAGGGATACGCTATGAAATTTAAATATAAACTATTATAATACATAAAGAAAGAAAAGCAAAACAAAAATTTTAACCTACTAGTTAGTTACTATTATTTTATAAACGAAATAAAAGTAACTCATCTTCAAGGCCATTTATATTTCATTTAGGAATTATTCTATTGCGACTTACGTAATGTATTTGATTTAAAATAAATTATTAAAATTACCAGGTATAATGTCAAAATTAAAAAAAAATCGTTCACAGATAAACTTAACAACTAGCGGTCTTAGGTGACCTCCATAGTCTATTAAATTAATGTACCCTTTTTCAGCTATTTTATAAATAATGAAAAAAAAAAAATTACATTAATTCAGTAGGAAGAAATACAAAGACAGAATGGTAGCACAGATGACAAAGTTCGCAATGTTTTTACTTTTGGCCACCACGAGCGCTGCCAAAGATTACGAAACCCCACCTAGTACTTCGCACCCAGCGAATAACTTATTACTTCATTATTATTAGCTATATACATAAAATAAATTATATTTTCAAAAATAAAATCACAATTAAATTTTAAAGTAATTTTTTACAACAAAAATTAGACCGTTTTCAAACAAATTATTATTAAATTAATATAATATTATTCCTATGATATTTTTTATATTATACAATAATACAATCCAAATATATTATTTATTCATGACGTCAATGAATTTACGTAAACAATAACCACCTGATCTTTCAGGACAAAGATTTTTTTAAGTAGTGGTATATGCATTGAATGTATTCAAATCAATTTATCACCACCAGCCTATTAATACTGCTAGGGCTCAGGCCTTCTCTATAAATGAAATCGAATGGTGAGAATAGGCCATCACGCACCACGTGAGCCCAGACAGGAATGGTGGGTAAAAACGACTGCAGATGCAGCCGGGACCAATGGCTTAACGTGCTTTCTGAAGCACGGAGGAGCTTGAGATAATAATTTTACTAGTATAAAGATACATAAAATAAAATGAATGCGCTTTAGAATTAGTCCAAAAGCTGGTAAATTGATCGACTTTTCAAATACAAGTGAGCGTTGAAAACAAAACACGCGTCAATTTTTTAGGAAGAACAGTGTTTTTAAAAGCAATGTCAGCTCTGTTATGTTTTTTTTTGTTACAAATGAAATATTTGCTTTGACGCTTCTGTCAGAGCAAATATTTCTTTCGAAAGGATTTATGGTTTGTCCAAAGATAATTTTTACTCGTCTAACAAAATTGTCTATTAATTTAATCAACTGAAGATCTACTGCACATTATGTACTGCATGCCTCAACCCAAGAACGGTGTTTCCAGCTATGGGAGTCTCGGAAATGGGGCTTGATTCCTAAGCCCTTCTATCTAAAGTGAAGATACATTCGAGTAGGCTTGAAGGGTATGCCAACCACGTTGTGATTAGCCTTTGGGCAGGTTCTTGCTATTGTAGAGTCTTCCACATCTCTGTCGCTCGTCCATGGGTAGGGATTTGGTAGGAATGGTGCGTAACACATTCCCTCTAACACAAAAAAGGTCATGATAATCCTATGGCGAAGACCTCCGTAACCGAGTGGTTCGCATGCCGGTTTCAAGGTGTCGCCATCTCTGTGGTCTTGGGTTCGATTCCCGGTCGCGTCAATGTAGATCATGAACTTTTCTATATTGTCTCGGGTCTGGGTGTTGTGGTACCTTCGTTGTCTCAGATACTCCATAATACGGGGGCTTTAGCTACTCATCTTGGAATCTGAGCAATGTATGTGAAGTTGATATATATATATATATTATTTTAATGTTCTAATTCGATGACTGTTACTGTTTTTCTAGAGTACTTAGAACACTTATATTCTGCATACAGGATTTCATTCAAATATCTTTCAGACAATACAGCATTTTTACGTAACAGTCTGTGTTTAGTTTCACGCCATTTAGTTGTAATATTCTTAAGTGAGTATTTATATATTTATTACAAATTGGTCATGTGAGAATTTTATAGTATCATACTATTATGATACTATAAAATTCTGACATGACCAATATATTAATAAATTTAATATTAATGAATTTTAATTATATTACGTAAGCTGTAAATAGTTACTAGTAGTAATATTAGTAATATTGTATTATTATAATATATTAGTAATATAATTATATCAAAGAATATGCAATATGTATCATTATAAAATAATTGGTCATTCTAAAAATAATAATAACAACAAGAAATAATATCGATAACACAATTAAGTTAAAAATAATTAAATTAAAATTTACTACATTAACATTACAAATTAAAATAACAATATTTCCAGGTTTTTGTCAAAAAATCAATTACTTTATAAAATGGATTAAATCTAAAAAGTAATTTAATAACACTTTTAAATTTATTTAATGGTAATTCGATAATATTTATAGGCAGCTTGTTGTATATATAAAGTTTTATATTGAATCCTTATGTTTGAACCTTTTAGTTAAGATTAGTCGCCTGGATATGTATTTTTTCTTTGTTCCGCGTGTTATAGCAGTGATAGTAGTGTAACGATGTGCCGTACCACCGTTTATTTTCCTAGGTTTCAGTATGCAAACTTTTGTCTTTGATATTCAATATAATTTCTTTTTATTATTCACCCTTCGTAAATTGAAATTTTGACTAATCAAATATACTCTTTATGGATGTCAGTTCGTAAAAAATTCTTGTGTTGTGAATATGTAAATCGTATAAATTTAAAAATATAATTATTATAATCATGAAGATGTGCGTCTAAAATAAAAATTATAAACAAAATATAAATATTATATTCTGTAATAGCGTCCAAGTTTTTATCAAGAAACCCAAAAGAGAGATATATAGATAAATCATTTATTTGCATTATTAAAACAGCACACATGCATTATAAAATTCATTAACGTGTGCGCCACAACAAAGCAAAAGGGTAAAAGCTCAACGATTCCTTTGCTCAAGGAGCAAAGCGATGATTTTCGGCCTTTACCCAGAGTGCTAGCACGATCTCAAACTATACCATAACTTTGATACGATAGTCTAATTAAAAATTGAATTCAATCACAAGTATTATAACGGAATATAATAATTCATTCAATTAATCGATAATTGCAAAATTTTAATTGTGAAAATAATAAATATTATATATTGATTGTCACTATAGCAGATAATATATGTCGGAGCATGAAAAAACAGATTACATAAATTATAATCAATAAACAGCACAATATACGGAGAATATTTTCCAAAAAGGGGTAGGTATTCGTTTTATTTGGTAATTTTAAATTTAATATTTTGTTTAACATACGAACTGTTTTTATATTTATTTTTTGTTTGTAAAAGTTTCTTTACTTTATCCTTTATTCATACCATAAATTAATCCATACTCAAGCTAGACAGCCTTTCATTAATTGGCCCAAGCACCGAACCCGTCACAGTAGTGTGTCTTTCTGAGAGTGCACTTCCAGAAGATATTTATAAATAAAAAGAGATATCACTGTCATTATTCTATTTGATTTAAAATATTCCTTTAACCGACTGATATCTAAGTAGCCTATTCATGATCCTCAATTATCTCTTTTGGCAGACTAGTACACGATTAATTTGAGATGCATTACAAGAAATTTTAGAATTACATTCAAATCAAATAGTTCAATACTTAGGTTTATAAAAACATAACCCAGATATATACTCGTACAGCGTCCGTAGAACGGACAAGAAGGTATTGAATTGCAAATGTCATGGCACGAGATGAGTTTTGTTTTATCACATAACTTTGTATGTATTTGATATAAGTTTCTAGTAAAATGTATTTTAAATAAATATTTGTGAGATAATTTATTCTCGAAGTTTTGTAATTGCAGTAATGAATTTGTTTAGTGTTTTTGGAGTTTCGAGTGATAAAAATCCGTATTCTAACTTTTTTATATTTAACTTTCTTGGTAGAAGGTGCCACTCAAGTTTAGCGATCAGCCTAGAACTATCCACTATGATCATATTCGTCTTTGTCAGATTTATTCTAAGATCAAATAACTTACGCTATTACTAAGTACCTACACGAAGACTAAAAGACTCTTCTATTTCTTCAAAGATCAACTTACATTAATGTAACAAATTTTAATTCCATCGGTCCTGCGGTTTCAGGGAAATTCGGCTGTAACTGATCGAAGAGCAGGCAATCAAAACACTAAAAAGCGATCCTTTATAGGATCACTCGTATAAGGATTCGGTTTTATTTTTTTTTTTTGATAATGAACCCTAATATATGAAACGCGACTTTATTTAGTTTCAAGATATTCGCTGCTAAAATTTGTACTTCTATTTGTGTACCAGTCAACTTTTGATAGTTTATATTTTGAAAACGCGATAGATATCTTTATTTTTACCGGTTTTTCTCAGTGAAAGATCTCCACTATTCTCCACTTTCACTTTTCTGCCCATAATGAGTTAATTATATTGAATTTAAAAGATATTTTTTATAACAGCTATTTTTGTCATAGTTATCACTATTTTGAGAAAGAAATAGCGCGTCGTAAGGGTATTCAAAATGTTCAAAGAACTTTGAGATTGGAATTTTAATAATTTCATTATTTTTTTGTAAGGTCCACGAAAACATCAGCAGTGTTTACATAATGTCCAGAGCAAGGATAAGGACGAAACACAATTCGTGTCTAATCTCAGTGTTTATTATGTTTATAAATGACTTGGACCATTCTGGAAAAAGTTTCCATGTTTTTACATTAGTTTTTTGTGATATTAATCTATTTAAAAATAATATTTATACTGCTATCTTCAGCCGAGAGAAGTAATTACTTGAGAAAATGTCATAACTTAAGCAAATATTTTTAATCAATTGACGAGAGTTTGAATGAAAAAAACGTATAAAAACAAAATTCTAAATATTTATAGTTCTCACTTCATTCAAATTCTTACTTAGGTACTAGCTGTACCCCGCTGTCACGCTCACTAGGTACGCGGGTACTCTGTATGTGCACACTGGCCTGCTATACTCCAGTCTTAAGCAAATTTTAATTAAAAATCTGCCAGTCAGCATCCATCTTTATATCATAATCATTAGCTTATCAAAGTCCCCATTGCTGGGGCATAGGTCTGCTCAATAGATGGAACCGTTTATAGAAAATTTACCGGTATTTCTGTGGATAACGCGTATATCTTTATAGAATAGTCGAGTTGCTCTTCTTTCCATTTTAGTGCGCAGTAGAATCGACACTCCTTGCAAAAAAACTAATGTTTTCTTTGAAAAACTTGTCCTGTCCTGTATCATTATATAAAACTCAAACGAGTTAAATACATTTGGCTACGGGATTGACAAATTTCGTAAGGTCCTAGGTAATTCAGTGGTTAGAGCAGTCGCCCGGATTACGAAAGGTCGTGGGTTCGAGTCCCATCTCAGAGTACGTGAGGCTCGTGGATTTATAAAGCATTTTTCATTACGCGTAGATACTAGTGTTAGGGGCGTGAGTTTGTTTAAATCCTAGTTGAAGTGTTTTTGATTAATCAATAAAATATAAAATAACTTTAGTTGTCGATATCTCACGAGCATATTTGAATAGGCATTTGATTGTTAAAGTATTTTAAAACTTCGCAGAATTACTTCGTGATTCGATGGTTTCTTGGCTGTTTGCTGAGTTATTCAAAAGTTTAATTCGATTCGAATAACTTTATAAACTTATTCAAATTATAGATTCTTATAATCATTTTAGATTCAAATGATTATTTAGATAGTTGGCCTGGCTTCTCTGTTGCTAAGTCTAATATATTATTGGGAACAGGTATAAAGAACATTTAAAATTTTCTGGCATAAAATTGCAACGTTATTTATCAATTATTTTTCTATCTTTACAGATATGAAGTTACTATTGCCCTTTAACTATTCAAAAAGTGACATTTAAAATAATAAAACTTTGTTTAAATCAAAAAGTTTAATAGTAATATTGTTAAGATTACTATTTAACCAAATTTATTTAGCCATTTTTCTAACTCTACTTGATCTCTTTGCGGCTTCAACTATAAATGAAAATTATTTGTTCTTAGTTAAAATAGAAATATTATAATACAATAAGAGTAGCTCGGTGGCGTAGTGGATTAGTGCCGCGGCCCGTGATCGTAGTCTTTAAGCAACTTTCGCAAGGGTCGGTCACGGGTGACCAAAAAATTATTATCTCGAGCTACTCCGTGCTTCGGAAGGCACGTTAAGCCGTTGGTCGCGACTGCATTTGCAGTCGTTAATACCCTCCAATCCGCATTGGGCCAGCGTGGAGGGTCATGGCCCATCCTCCTTAACCATCCATAAGGAAGGCCTGAGCCCCTGCAGTGGGGACGTAAAAGGGCTGATGATGAATAAGTTACAGTATCAATAAAATCCTTGTGTTATTCAAGTTTCTTATACTATTTTGGGCTGTATGTTGTTCTCAAGTCAGTTTCTTTTTCTTTATTTAAGGCTCTCACGGTATAAGTTTGTAAATCAGTGTACAAATTCGTTCCTACAGTTTAGTATCGTCAATAATATATATGCATAAACAGCTGCATGTCAGGCTATCATGATACGTAAAATTTCCTAAAGTGATTTCAAACTCTACTAATAATGCATTATCAAGTAGAAATTGAACAGTTTTGTAAAGCCTGTCGTGCTGTTGGCTGCATGTAGATTTTTCTTTGATGTGACATATTACAAATTCAAGTTATTATTTATTAGAATATGTTGGTGTTATCTTGGAAAGGCTCAGTGCGTCGCTATATCCGAACGCATACAAAGTCTCTTAACTAAATAAAATAGATAACTATTCTGGTGCAGCCAAACTCATTTAAATATTTATTAACATTTAAGTTTATTTAATTAGTATCTAGTAAATAAACTGTAGCTATATTGACAAAGAATGACTATTAAACTCCGTTTACAGTAGATTATATATAGCAATGTGTTTGTAGATATTAAGAAAGAGAGAAAAGCCTTGAATAATTAGAGTTTATACACTGATTTTTTTTGTCTGAATAGTGATAGTGTGTTTTCTTATGCCTTCATATTTTTTCATTTCTATGACACCAGTGTCGCAGTGGAAACGTGACTTAAGATACATCATGTTGTATGCCAACATATTTCATGAACTGTAATAATATATGACGCATACCAGTAAAGTAAAATATACGAATATCAGAGACCAAATAAGTCATTACAACATATTTGCATTTGTTTGAAGAAATATTTTCTAATAAAAGTAGAAATCTGAGTAATTTATCTAAATTGAACTTTGTTTGATTTTCTGTTGAATATTTAATATTCATTTTACTTTCATTATGTTTTTACGATGTCAACTCAAGTAACAAACCTAAATTCTTAACATTGGAATGTAACAAAAGGAAATATAACTAAAATATAATTTAAGTCACTTATTAATTAATAAACTTTCTCTAATAATTGAGTCCTTAAATTAAGAACATGAACAAAACGCAAAAAAGTGTAAAGCTAAAGAAGGTTATAATTTCGTCGTGACAATGTGCTGAAAATTAAATAAAAAGTAACTATCTGTATTGCGTGTTTAGCTAGCTTTTTTAAAATTCTATGTCAATCTAAATGTAAGTCTATATTGTATGTTTATAAACTACGCATATCGTTATAGAAAAATGTACTTACATTAATAGCGGCTGGTTTCTGAATTGTGAAACGAAGAAAAACTCAACTGTTTATTCTCAATAACTTAAGATTTTTACGTTTCACGTAGCAAAAAGTCCTAGTTTTAGCAAACTGCTATAAACTGATCTTTAAAAAAAAACTCAATGCGGAAACGTAAACCTGTTAAAGCGACGTTAAAGTACAGTTTGAGATGTGTTTAACTTTAAATTTTCAGTTCAAAAACCGGGTATAAAATTGACCCAATTGTAACTTTGGCTCAATAAATTACTCTATAGGAGTTTTGACTGGAGTTCATTTCTCATAGAAATATATTGGTTTATCATCGAAATGAATTTCGTTTAATATCTTATAGACATGTAGTTAATACTTATCCGTTGCGTGGTGTACTTTTAGCGTACTTAGCGTAACGTGCGCTTAGCGTAGTAAGTTTCATAGAAATATTTTTTTGATATTAGCTATTTATAGTTATTGGCTAACATTAATTTTCCAAAAAACATCAGGATTTAATTACAAAACATTTAGAATAATTTTTAAATCTTTAAAAAATAAACTCGCCTGAAATTTTGTTATTATTAGAAATGTATTTGAGGAGCATCCTCCTATTATAACACAGGGTAATCTTATATGAGAACAGTTCATATTTTGTACGGGAAAAAGTGTTAAAAGTAAATAAATTTTCATTTTCATTAATAAAAATACCTCATATTTATTCGGGCAGAAGACACGCAAGCGTTCTAATTGATTTAGAAATCTGACTCTTATGTCTTTTGTTATTTTCTATTTTCAGAGATTTAAAGAGTCACGAGATTTAGAGAGTAGCTCGGTGGCGTAGTGGATAAGCGCCGCGACCCGCGATCGTAATCGTTAAGCAACTTTCGCAAGGGTCGGTCACGGGATGGGTGACCAAAAATTATTATCTCGAGCTACTCCGTGCTTCGGAAGGCACGTTAAGCCGTTGGTCCCGGCTGCTTTTGCAGTCGTTAATACCCTCCAATCCGCATTGGGCCAGCGTGGAGGGTCATGGCCCATCCTCCTTAACCATCCATAAGGAAGGCCTGAGCCCCTGCAGTGGGGACGTAAAAGGGCTGGTGATGTGAAAGAGTCACGGGAGTTTTGCGTTGTCACAAAATGTTTTCTCCAGTTATCTTGGGTTAAACGAACAAACCAACAAATAAAAAACACAGTCTTCCCACTGTTGCATGTTAATTCATAATGATGCGTTAAATAATAAATTTATTAATGCCAGTATAACGAATAATAATATTAGTGTAAGAAATCTGTAATGTTTTTTATCCTTTGATTTTTAAATTTTTTTTTATTTAATTTATTTAATCAGCGAATCTTGTAATCCAATGTTTTTACATTTATACTAAATCATTTAGAAAGTTAACTGCCTCAGGTGCCTCTTTAATTTTATAGATTAATTGTATGTTTCAGTGTGACCGTTTTTTATATAATATTTTTTGAGACATTTATTTATTCCTAGCATGAAACTTTGTGGCATTTGTATAGGTATATGCTGATAAGTAATTATACATTGTTTATTCCGTAATAAATTAAAAAATTGCGGTCTCCTCCATCTTATTAAATCATTTACTCTATGTTTATATACACGTTATGATGTTTAATTTATGCCGGTAATTATTTAATCACAAAGCATTTGGCTGCGACAAAAACCATAACAATCAAATTGTCATGTAAAGTTTAATCAGGAACAGAGGGTACAATCAAAGCATTGTGAAATATTAATACTACAGAAATAACTTTCAAGACTAGAAACGAATAATCTAAATATTTATAGTATAAATATTCATTGATCTGTATAATTGAACAACTAAAAGCAATCGTACGATAGGTATGTAAAAAAAATATTTACATTGAATAGGCTCTTTCGGAGCCTGGGCCAATTAAAAAAATTACGCCCGATGACTTAGGTCTTAATTTACGTAGGCGAGGTCGCGGGAAAACAGCTAGTAACATATTTGTTACTAGCTGTTTTCCTGCGTTATATCTATGCGTTATATACCTGCGTTATATCTATTGATATAACTGCAAAAGGAGATTATTTCTTATTTCAGTGTTCATTTAAGTTTCATGTCCATATTTAGTGTAAAAATCAGTTGTCTGTAATATTTTGAATGTTTATCTTTTGTTTATTTTTTTTAAGTATAACCTTAATTGATATTGAATTTAGTTATTATAAAGTCTAATTAAAATTTAAGATTATTAAAATATCCGTAGAAAATCAGAAAATATCATAATTGCAACAATCTCTGAATGTCTCTTTTCACAAATTGTATGCATAATAATGTATGGGATTTTAAAAAAGTTCACAAACTTTTGATATTTTAGCAAAACAAGTCATCGAGTATTTGGGGTGGAATTCGATCTCAATTAGAACACTCCACTACCTCTGCAATATAGCACTTAACATTTTATTTTGTTCTATGTTTAGACGATGTTCAATTTGTCTTTTTTTTTTCATTGAAATACAAATATAATAGGTATCTTGTTCAAGCTTTCATGTATACCTACATCATTATTATTATTATTAATAACTGCTCATATTACGGAGCCAACGTTAATTAAAAGAGAGCTGTTATGATTTGTTATACTTAATTATTCTCGATTTAATGAAGAAAATTGTATGGTTATACACTATAATTTGATGTATTTTAAAAATGATTTAATAATATTTTTACATGTATATTTAGCTCCGTAATTGTTGATATAAAAGTACCTTCAATACCGAAACCAATAAAAAATGTATTGTAATATAAAGTTTTCATTTCGTTTTTATAGTACATTTCAGATGAATTTAATTTTAATAATCTAAAATACATATTTTAAAATAATACTCATTTGAATCGCTTTGAACCTAAATACTTATAATATGGTTTGTTTATTCATGAGCTCATTTCAGCGCTTTAGAAATCACTCAGGGTAGCAATCTGACGAACTTTTACATACATGTGGCGTATATCTGCTTTTATTTACCAAAGACTGAAAACCGGTCTTTGGTAAATAAAAGCGGTTTCAATTCTTGACATACGTATATAATTTTGACTCTTATCACAAAGCAGTAAAATAATTCACTGAATTAAATCAAGGCACGAACTTTGAATCAAAAGACATGTGCTTTTGCAAATTAGGTTGATGTCTATAAATTCGGCATAGTAAATAGCCACTTCTGTAATAGTTAATGTGTCCAAATTCCATTCTTATTGTGATGGACGAGGTCGATCCGCCAATTACACGAATGGCGAACTCTCCACACGTTCGAACATGCAACATGACACTGTGCAATAAAATATTCTGAAATGGTTTGTTCCGACTAGTGTAGATTTAGATATGCTGTGGTGTATTTTAGAATAGTGAAGTGTAAAACTATCGAATATCTGCCTACATGAGCATTAAATTTGTAATGTTACTACCGTCAGAAGTCTCTTAGTACTGGGAAGAATTTTGAATTTTAAGGGTATTATTGTGTGTTACCGGTTAATTTCCACATATATAAAAATAGAGAGCATTGTGAGTGGAAATGACATTTTTAATTGAAATGATAATTAAGGAGGAATTTTCTCATATGTTGTAACTGCATACACGGGGACCCTAATGGATGCGGGATCCCTAGGCAGTTGCCTACTCTGTCTTAACGTTAATCACTGTAGATTACAATCTTAAAATGGCCAAAACCGGATCATCTGCCCACTATATGATACGTGACGCCATATTTTATGTCTTAACACTTCGTATAGGGATCAATATAATTTCAAAGGTGTTAAAGTACTAGTCAATAAATTAGTCTAGCTGTTAGTAGAACAAGTTTTATTACAACAATCACTATTATTTTCTTACGTGTCCCAGGAATAGAAGCAAGTATTCTAATAAATGAAGTTTAGCTGATTGGATTTCACATTTGTTGACTTTACGATCTAGCGATCATTTTTATGAATAGTAAAGTTAAGGTTATTTCACTATGTAAAAATGAACTGATTTACACTTGGTATTCCATTTCAGGCAGGCTTGTCTCATCTGCTCAGCTATGGGGCTGGACTCGGCTGGCTCTTTGCCAGATCCCGGGTCCTTCTCTTGCCCGTAGTGTACTCGCAGTGGGTTTTACCAGGTAAGCCTCGCTTCAGTATGTTCTTTTCAGGACGGATGCGGGGGTTGGAGAGCCTGTGTTTAAGGCTAAAGGTTGCATTTATCTGCATTAAAGAAAAGTTTTGTCTCAATTAGAAGAATCTGACAGAGCTTCGCAAGTTTTTTAATAAGTTACTTACAAAATTTTGATAGTTTCGATGCTTGCTGCTGTTAAATAACTATATTCCCAAACCTCATCAAAAATTTTAACACTTCCAAATTAGATTCCGTCGAATCTGTTATAGATCCCAAGCGACTACCTCGATCATTTTGGGAATCACATACCTAAAATTATAAAGGTACTTAGCGAGAAATGGGCAAACATAATCCATGTTAATGGGTACATTTAGCTAAGTTTATTCTGGGTTGAGGAGTACATATTATGATAGAAAATTTTTGGTAAGTTTTTTATAGATTGACGGTGGGAAAATTTATTTATTTGCGAGCATCTACGATACTGGATGAATGTTATTTCAATGTATTTTCGATTATTTTTCTGAACTGGCTATGTAAAATTTTACTAAGGTAAAATATATTCTAAATGTCGAGTTAAAACGAACAAACGTATTTCTAACATTGAAATAGGGCGAAATCATGAATAATAAAAATCATATTATTATAAAAAATATGCACATATTCAATGATAACCCTTTCATGAATGGCCTTGGTTATGTAGATATTGATATACTCTTATGAAGCTTTACAAAATCAGTTTAAATAAACAATGCTTCTTTGTTTAAAAAAAATCACTTAGAAGAAACAAGCTACATACAATTCAAGTAACTCCATTTTAAAAACATAACATAAAACCTTTTTTAGTATTAAATTTTCTTGTATGTTATTTTTTAATCAAGCTTTTATACTAGCATTCATAATATAATATCATCTCATCTCACTCGCTTCAGTGCCGTACATGTATATTGTACAGGCCTTCGCAAACATGTTTCGTATTTGAAAAGCTCGGTAAACTTTTAGTCGATCGTTAATTAATTCAAATAATAAATCATCCGCGTTTGCGCAGAGCCGTGTTCACTTACTGTTGGTTAATGCGTGCGCGTCATGTACGAGGTATGCTACAAATTGTAAGTAAAACTAGTTTTGAATAAAATAAAGCTGTATCATAAAATTAAACAAAACAATTATTTTCTAGGAAATTTTGAGTACTATATTTTCTATAACAATTTACGCTCCTTTTCATTAGTTAAAGAGATGGGGCATGCACATTTTATTTTATAATGTTTTATTATTTTATGCTATTCGGCTATGAGATGCGAAACTCTAAGAGGCTGTGGGCAGTAACCCTCACCACCCATGCCTTACATCATATCTGAATGTAACGGATGGAACCTTCTGTCTGTGTGTTGCGTATGCAACGTACAAAATCTATATACATATACCATAAGAATAAAATAAAAAGTAACCATAAGAAATTGCAACGTCTATTATGAAGACCATTTCGTGAATTTGTCATTAGGTCAATAGGTCTATTTCAAGTGTTGGTACTCGTATTCGATCGGCTTTATTCGATCTTCGAAGATGAATTTCGATGAATGGATATTTAACAGTGGTAAGAGTATGTAGTGCTTATTATTCAAATATAAAGAAAACTATTGTTTTAATGTAAATGACCGTGACAGCTACATATATACAACATATTAAATATATTATCCAACAGTGACTATAAATAATGAAAGGTTATCTAGCCATCCCTTAGTAGTTTTTACGATTTACCGATTAACAAACTATAATATTATAATTAAAATACTTGAGTATTCAAAATATTTTCCAGTATTATAATGCATATATAGAAATATGTAGCTATTTATAAATACATTATAAACACTGTGGTCTAATTAATTTATGCGTCTAATAAATCAAACCTCTATTGATCATGTGCGGTGAGGATATCATAGATAACATATCCTCTCTAATTTGTTATCAATTTGAGGATTATATCATAATTAATGCCTTCATTTTATCGCGAGTCTTTAGTGTATTCATGTCTTTACATGAATTTCGTTTCATGATATCTTTAGATAAATTTCTTTGAACAAAATTAATGAGAGCAGCTCTACATTTAAACGGTCTTAGTAAATTGCTTCTCCCCAAACTGATTTTATGGCTTAATATTTTTATTCCAACCAATTATTAATTCAACGAAATATTAATGATATTTAGTAAAAAAAAAATTTACTAATAATAACATTACATAGCAAAACTTCCACTTCTCTTAAACAAGCAATACTCAGAATAAACCCTAGAATAATGTTAGAATCATCATCATCATCAGCCCTTTTACGTCCCCATTGCAGGGGCTCAGGCCTTCCTTATGGATGTTTAAGGAGGATGGGCCATGACCCTCCACGCTGGCCCAATGCGGAATGGAGGGTATTAACGACTGCAAATGCAGCCAGGACCAACGGCTTATCGTGTCTTCCGAAGCACGGAGTATCTCGAGATAATAATTTTTTGGTCACCCATCCCGTGACCGACCCTTGCGAAAGTTGCTTAACGACTACGATCACAGGCCGCGGCGCTTATCCACTACGTCACCGAGCTACTCCATGTTTGAATGTTATTACATAATTAGTACCATGCTGAAGGCTCTGTTTTTAATAATTTAATTAAGCCAAATCTGTATCTGAGTACGATTCCATAGTTATTCTAAAATATACTTTTATAAATAAAAATTGACTTTATGTTTACACGGCATTGACTCGGATACTACTGAACCGATTTTAAAAATTCTTTCACTTATAGAATACGTCATACGTTGCGTCATAAGTTGCGGGAAAATAGCTAGTGTTATATAAAAATGTCAACCAGATTTTTATAGCATTTTGTTAATGACAAGTATGATAAGTCTTCCTAATGCATTTATTTTTTCTATACCAAAATATTAACAAAATCCAGCTTCACGCATCTCTTAATTCGACCTTAATTAACCTTTAAATAGAATAATACGACTATTTCTCAAAAAATTGAAGATATTCTTACAGAATATGAATAGTTTGAATTAATCTTTGAATGATTGTGTTTTAAAGATATAGAATATATATAGAATCAAGATACATTCAAGTTGTAATTTAATTTGCTGATAGAGTATATTGGAAGTGTTACGTGCAGGCGATGCGCCATATTGTTAGAACGCGAAACATTCTTGACATTTATTGACTAGCCAATTAGAGCCAGACTAGTTGCCATCCAATAGGCGAATTCATATCGATGTTATTGATTTTTCAATTTGAGAAGTTGTGTGTGTAAATAACGCAATGACGTTTTATTTAGGAACTTTTATACATAGTTTGTAACAAAGTCGCTTCCCGCTGTCTGTACGCTGTGATCTTTTACACTACACAACGGATTTTGATACGGTTTTTTATAACAGAGTGATTCAAGAGGCTAGCTATTTAGAAAGCTAGTATGAAAAAAAGAAATAACCTAACGCAGAATATTTATGGTATTAACTGAAGTTTTAAATAATGAACATGTTTGAAAAAATTTTGGAATGTTAAGTAATTGATAGATATAAAAAAAAGTCTTGTGCTCCTCCAGCCCTATTTGGCAACTTCTCTATTTGGCGTAGGTAAATGTTATATATAAGTTGGTTTAGATATAAATCATCATCAACTATTTTTCCATAGCGCAGACCTTTAAATCAGAAAAAAAATACTGGCAGAACAGGCTCATCCACCAGGGTCCAATGTGGATTAGTGGTTTCTTAAAACTGCAGACGCAGCAGGATCAAGACCTGTGCCTTTTGAAGCATTGAGAAACTTAAGCTCTTTTGGTATCAGCTTAGGTTTTTGATAATTTTTTTAATACAATAAAAATTTGTTGTGCACAATAAATATCTGGAAATACGTTGATGTACTTTAAACTTAGGAAAATTCATAAATGTTTCCACTCAGTAAGTCGAGTTCCAGAAACTATTATTGTGAACTTTTATCCTATATTCAACGAGTGCGACATAACAACAAATTATGTTGCAAATTTTCCAACAAAATTCAGCATACATACTTAAAATGTATATTTTGTCTAAATAGAGTTGAATAATAACATTTAAACTCATACAAGTTCCAAATATTCTTTTATTTAATCTTAAATAAGTACGTTTAAATTCTAATTAGAATGACGCCTTAAGTATCTTCCTACCTAAAGAAGACACCACGTTATGTGGATACACAGGTGCAAAAAGTCGCTGTCAAATAGTTCTTAATCAGAAAACTTCGCTTACTTTTGTATCATTTTTTAATAGATAATAATAATAATAAAAGAAGAGTAAATTATAAACACAGGAATAATAATAAATACTTTTTCCTCTTCACATCGCTTGCTTTTACTTGGAGCCCTATCTTTTGGCTAATTAGAAGACACACGGCCGGTTTCTGGATTGAGAAAAGTGCAAAATCTCAACTGATTATAATAAGATTGTAATCAAAGACTTCAATTTTTAACATTTTAGTGACTAAAAGTCCTAGTTCAGTCAAAATGCTATCAACTCATCATTATAAAAAAATAAAATCAGAAGCGAAAACCTGTATAAAAACATTTAAGATAGCTTAAGTACGGTTCGAGACGTGCTTAACTTTAAATTCTCAATTCAGAAACCGGGTGATAATGCCCCATTTAAAATTCTTTTATACGCCATATTTTCAAGTAACTTACTACAGCCCCTTTAAAATAGGAAATAAGATGATGCCAACTGAATGCATATATTAGAGTAATGTGCAACATACGTAAGGATCGTGTCGGAAAATGTTATCATTCAAGCTGTTGTCACGTACGTGCCAGAACGACTTTAAAATGTGAGATTACCTTTTCTATGGGTATTATCAATATTTTACATTTTATGTATATGTAATTTAAATGTAATTGTAAGATCTTTAATTTGTATATTCTGATAAATAATATCAGATAATTATGAAAACTTATTTATTCCAGTTATTAAAATATCTTTGTTTTCAACTGAAATCAGCTGGAATCTTTTAAGAAGTAAATAAGCCAGTTATGCTGGCCTATACTCGATTAATTTTACGCATTCACCGTCGATTTGGGGCTCATGAAATTTACGTCAATTGAGTCTTTAATTTGTACACCAAAATATTTTTAAGACCCTAGGCAAACACTTATTAACGTACCAATTTGCGATCTTTTAGTTAAAAATATAGGGTTGCTTTATTACTTGTATTTCAAACTAATAACTCGCACCCATATATACAGACGACTAATGATTGTAGCCTATGAAACTTTGCCAACAATTTTTAGTATGTCACACCACTACACGCAGTCGTTGCAGGTCTTCGGTCAATTCATGTGGTATAAGCTGAGTGCAAGTTTTGTCTGATAAAATATCCCGTATCCAATTTTGCAGAAATTTTTTTTTGTCAGCGAAAGTCAATTGGCGTAGTCCATTTATATTAAATACGGTAACCGTAGCAAGTTATCAATAATTTTCTTTCTTATGGTAAAAAAAAGAGATTCAGTCCGTCAATCAGATAATAGAAATATATATATAAAGGTTTTTTTTGCAATTTAACATGAAATAGCTTAGATTATAGCGATTGAAGTTGAGGAGTGGAGGCTCGTTATGTTACAACTATTTAGAAAACGTACAAAGGTGTAACATAATACGGCATTTCAACGTAATTTATCGCAGTAACTTATTGATTACGAAATTTTGCCATGTTCCCTGAGGTACTCAGGGTATATAGAAAGCTTCAACCAAATTCCAATTAAAGTCATTTTAATTCGGACACGCAGGCCTTTCACAGTTTCCGGGTAACTGTTACTTTTTATTTAATTTAAAAAAGGAACACATTTTCTGGGAGCCTGTGAAACGCACCAATTTTAAGGAGAAAAACGATAACCAAAAATAAACAAATGTTAATATATGGTTAATATCACAAGTTAAATGTAATACTCAAAGTGGTCCAGTCAGTTCTGTAAGCCTCTTTGGGTTAACGTTAATGTAATCATGTGAAAATATTGAAATCGGCAAATTAAATCAAATTTTTAATCTAAGTTGTTCGCGCACGACGCCCGGTTTCAAGGTGTTGTCGTCATCTCTGTGTTTGATTCCCAGGTCCCGGGTTCGATCTATATTATTTTTAACCGACTTTAAAAGAAGAGGTAATCAATTCGAGGCGTATGTATGTATTTTGGTTGGAATGGCGTAATATTCAAGATGTTGATTTGTATAAGCTTCTAAATACGTGTGCAAAATTTTATAGATGTATGTAAGTATATGTATATGTGTGTATATACGTCTGTATATTTCTCTGCAGATATCTCACAAGCTAGACGTCGGACTGCAAAAATTCTTTAAAAAAAAAGTAGGCCATCAGTTTGCCTGAGTACATACGTCATTAAATACGCCAGATATTCACAAGAATAATATCATGTATGGTAAGAGAAAAATAGATTTTCTTACTTCTTACCAATGAATGACATGGTATCGATTTCAAAAAATTGTTAGTGTATCTAATTTTTGTGTTTCGATTTTATTAAAGATAAAAATGTATGGTATTATTTCTCCCTTTTCGGTCATTTCTCTTTATTACGATTTTTTGAAATCGGTTTATTTTTTTTTTTAATTTTATAGATATCACTATCACTATAAATATATGTCTTCCAATAAAATTGAGAAATTTACTAGTAGTAGTAGGCTGCTAAAAAGAGTGACGTCATAGAATTTAAATTACCTTTTGAAGGAGGTTTTATTTGATTGGACCTCTATGCTATTACCGCGCTACGTTGAATGTCGAGTTCGAGACTTTTTTTACAACAGAATAGCAGTTCAACTGATTATCATGAGACTTATAGGTTTATTTTCGGTTAAATCATAACACTTTAGTAACATAACAAATCTAATCATTACAATTTTAGATAGTATTAATAGATAATGATGAATCGGCTAAAGTAAATATTTTAATATCATACACTAGAAAATGGTGGTTTAAATAGAATACAATATAGTATAATTTAAAATATCTAAATATTAAAAAATATCGGATATCTTCAAATTGTCACATTTGTAGATTCAAGCATATTTTCGTTACTTTAAAAATCGTGATTTACTACATCATTTGTTAAAATCGAACTTGAATTGGTTGCACCAACTTTAATAATTACAAAAATGTTAAAGTACCGGCTAAGCAAATAATAATGAGTTATCATTTAGCAATGGTTAGATGACGACATAACCTTAATTGTAAACTATAATCGTTCAAGTTTAGTTATTGTTTTACTATGCCAAGACATAGGATGGTGCAACCTAGGGTTGCCAGATCGGGATTCGTCTGGATTGTCCAGACATTTCGTATGATGTCCAGAGTCCCGAAAAAAATAAATTTATCCTAACAATAATGTTAAATTTTGTAATGTTAAATTTCTATAAAATCAAACCTCAAGTTCATGTGGCAATATAAAAATATATAATGAATAGTTATATTATCTGTTTATAGTTTTATTATTATGTGATCTCATAATTTACCAAAGAGTAGATTCATAATAAAAGTAAGTTTATTTTAAAATTTAACTAATAAAGAGTAAATTTTGATTAGTAATTTTTTGTCCCGACTGTGATCCCATAATCCCGACCTTTTCAAATTTTGCCCAGATATTTTAGTCTCTCCATCTGGCAACCCTTTTTTTTTTCACGCAGGAAATGCTTTACGCACTGAGTGTGGGACTCACCAGCCACACGGACCCGCCCAAAGGCTAGTCAAAACGCAGATGGCATACCCACTAAAACCCTGCGATGCTCCGCCTCATCAACACACAAGAACAAACCCCGGGAAGTACATAATATTCTACCGCAGCCTGCTCCCACGTTACGATCCTATTCAGATTCCGACCCCATGCTCTCCTTCCTGAAACGACTCTAAAAGGTGATCCTGGAGCATTAGGAACAACCCCCTAACGTCCGCCCCTGCCGGACTGTGCAATGCGGATGAGATAAACCCATCCGCAGTCTGGCTAAAGTGGCATGAGAAGAGCAAACTCTCGCCGTCTTCTGCCAGTGCGCCTACGACGAATCTCCTCCGATGCAACATCGTTCTCCCTTTCCCTTTCATCTGCCTCCTTCTGGAGCATAACCTGCTCACAAAATGAGGATGCAGCGGCCCATCCTCGCCTTCCACCAACCATGGCTTTCACTGAGGCTGGTAGAGACACATCTCTCCCGATAACGTTCTGTAACTGCCCCCTCTGCTGGACCCAATGCTGACACTCGACAAGAGTGTGATGGGCCGTATCATCTGGCGGCATACCCCACATTGGTGGCATACCGTCGTTGGCTCCCGACGTGCTACATGGCACAGATACCTACTGAAGCACCCATGCCCTGTAAGTATCTGTGTCAGTCTGAAGGTGAGAACACCATTCCTCCGAGCTCGCCACTCCCTTAGCACAGGGCGCACCGCCTCAATGGTTGGTCTGCCAGCAACAGGATTCTCCAGTCGAATCAGCCATCTTCTCTGGAGCACCTCATCAGCTGCCTGTCTCCACCCCCTGATTTCCTCAGGCGCTGGTCTTCCACCGTCTTGCAGCATTTGGGCTTTCCTTTCGTACACCTCTGCCAGCACTTCTGCTTCCAAATCCCAGGGTGGAGTCCCTGCCAGAACACACGACGCCTCAAAAGAAACAGTCCTATAGGCGCGTATGACCCTGACTGCCATCACCCTCTGCGGCCTTCTTAGGTGAGCCCTATTTTCCGCATTGAGAGCATCCACCCAGACCGGCGCCCCGTATAGTGCCATTGATCTTACCACTCCTGCAAATAACTTTCTAACACTCATGTTAGGTCCTCCTAAATTGGGCAAAAGGCCAACCAGTGTTCCTGCCGTCGCTATAAGTTTTGGTGCCAACCCTCGAAAGTGTTCTTCGAAGCGCCATCTACTATCCAGCAGAAGGCCAAGATACCTCATGGTACTGCCGATGGTTATGTTAACCCCCCCGATGTCAAGGCTAGCCCCCGCAGGAGCTCTTCTACGCGCCCCATGAAAGAAGAGCGCCTCCGTCTTGTATATGGCCACTTTCAATCCCAGCATCTCTATGCGTCTTATTACTTGGGTCACTCCAACTCTAGCCAAAGTTGTTGCATGCTGAAAATTCTTCGCCTGTGCCAACACCAATGTGTCATCGGCATAGCACACTAACTGCAGACCTCTAAGCAGTGCCCCCCGCAAGACCCAGTCATAACTGATGTTCCACAGGAACGGTCCTAGGACCGATCCCTGTGGAACACCGCAGACCATTGTTCTACGGTGTACGCGACCGTCGCTTCCTGCGTAGACTATGGTTCGATTCCGAAGGTAGTCTCTTAGGATTCGCCTCAAATATCGGGGAACTCCATGAAACCGGAGCGCATCCTCAATACATTCGTATGGCAGAGAGTTGAATGCATTGGCGATATCCAACGATACCGCCAACACCACCTGCTTCCTTGACGCTGCCTCTTCTGCGATGCTCCTCACCCTCCGTATGGCATCAATCGTAGATCGTCTTTCCCTGAACCCGTATTGACATTCGGACAGATCCGGACCCACCGTAGCTAAATGCCTGACCAGCCGACCAGCAATTATTCGCTCGAAGAGCTTCGCCGCCTCATCTAACAGGACTATGGGCCTGTATGCTGACGGTGAATCATCTGGCCTCCCCTCTTTTTTCAATAGCACCATCCGGCCAGCCTTCCAACATTGAGGAAACTTTTCCATCTCCAGACATTTCCCCAGCAAGTTACGGAATCTTCCCTCGAGTATCTTTGAGACCGCCACCCAGACTCGTCCATGGATGCCGTCCGGTCCCGGCGCCGTATTTTTTGACCTAAGCTTCAGGAAGGCCACCCCCAGCTCCGCTCTTTCGATCGGAGGTATAATCTCTGCCACCGCATTTCCCCTTGTCGCCAACTGCATTTGCGGCAGATGGTACTCCGATTGGGCTGGGAACAATCCATCCACGACACGTTGCAGCACCTGCGGTTCCAGCGTTTCCGTAACGGGTGGAATCTGTCCACGCAGTTTGGATCTCGCCATTTTATATGGGCGCCCACGGATCCTGGTTTAACTCCTCCAACAGTTCTTTTCGGGCTGAAGCCTTAGCCTGAACGATGGATAATTTCAGTGCCATTTTGGCGGCCCTATATTCCTCCAGTAAGTGTTCCTCTTGCGGCTGATTCCTTATCCTACGCCTTCTCTGTCGCGTGTATGCGCGCTGCGCCGCAATGGATGCTGCTCGCAACTCCGCAATCTGCTGCGTCCACCAGTAGACCTGTTTCTTTGGAGGTCTTGGCCTTGCACGAGGCATTCCCGCATCGCAGACACTAGTTAGAGCCTCAGCGAACCATTTCGCGCCCTCTTCCATACTTACATCGGCGCTCAAAGGCCGCGCGAACCAATCGTGAACTATCGCTGCTTCCACTATAAGGCTTCCGGTCCACTTTTGGTGATAACCAATAGCCCGGACCTAGCCGAAATTGAGAGGAGCCTGCAGGAATTCCTCACATCCCTATCATTCGCAGATGTAGCTACAGTAGCTACTGAGGCCTGACGCATGTAGGTGTATTGCCCCTATTCAGCACGCATAATCCAGCACCAACCCACTCTTCCAGAGCCACACCCTGTGGATCCGTCACTGGAGAGCCCCACAATGCTGATTTGGCGTTCAGGTCCCCCATCACCATCACTGGCATCGGTGCTGCACGCCCTACCACCCTATCCAACTGAGCAATATATTCTTCGAACTCAGAGAGTACGCCATTTGGGGAAAAGTATCCAGAGAGCAGTATGAACCCTCTCCACTTCACTGCTACATACCCCGGTCCTCTTTCCCACAGTGTTGGATGAGAGACCAGCTCCGACGCAGAGAAGGCAATTGTCGATAACCCCTCAGTATCCCCAAACCATCTGGGACCAGCCGGTATGAAATATGGCTCCGAAAGGGCCGCCACATCTATCGACCACTCCGCCATTGACTGTAAAAACAGATCCTGAGACCCCGTGCAGTGGTTAATGTTCGCCTGTAAAAATGCCAACTTAGAAGGACCACTATCCATCATCGACGATCAGCCTGTGCTTGCGTTTCCCCAATCGGCTGAGAGGAAGCTGCATCTTTTCCCGCCTCTTTGCCCTTCTTCTTGGGTTTCGAGCACCTCTTGCTCCCTACTACGTGGTCCGCTGATCGACCCGCTTCCTCGCATACCGGACAGTGCGGTTCGGCAACACACGCCGCAGCCTTGTGTCCCTCCTTCCCGCATCTGTAGCACAAACCACTGCGATCCACCGGCGACACACACATCGACCGCGTATGCCCCAACTCCAGACACCTATAGCACTTCATCGGCCTAGGGTCAAGAGCAGTAACCCTCGCTGCACTCCAACCAACCAGAAGCCTACCCTCTTCCACAAGTACCTTGGCCACCGTCACTGGACACTGTACCCATGCCGTGCCCATTCCGTTCGGGCCGCGTCGAACCTCCCCGACTTTTACAGTTTCCCCCGAACATCCCCCCCTCTTTAGTATGGCCTCATGGATGTCAGCATTCTGTATGGAGTCGTCCAGCCCCGCGATGCGTAGTTCTGCCGTCTTCACTGGCCTCGCCACCCTCGCACTCCCCGCCAGGGTATTCTGCAGCCACTCGGCAAGCAGATCTGCCTTCTCCGCGGTTGTAGCTCCCGCCATCTCGATGATCCGGGCCCCCGTCCTTGTTGACCGGAATCGGAACTTCTGCCGGTCAATCCCTAATTCATCAAGATCTATTGCCCGCCGAGCCTTAGCCAGTATCCCCTCATACGTTTCTCCCCTCTTTTCTGCTTCTGCATCCAAGGTTACTACTACCGCCACTGACTTGGGAGGACGCAACCTTGGCTTTCGCACAATCACCTGTGGGCCAGAGAGCACTTGCCCAGTTCTCCTAGCTTTCCTCCCCACTACCACATTCCACCCTTCTTTCAAAGGCTTAGGCTGCATGGGAACGGGTGCTGCCACAGTGGCTACCGTTCCGCTCCTTGCCTTGCCGGGCCCGCTCCCCTTCTTTGAGCGCTTCTCCCCCTTCCTGCCACTTGGGATGTTGGTATACGATTTAGGGAAGCGGTGGAGCTCCTCACCGAATCCGGCGCCAAAGGCGGTCGCATCCTTTCCGTCGAAAGAAATCGCCTCTCCAGCGCTTCAAGCCGCGACGTAATCTGGGCGCTGACTTCCTTCACAATCTCCCGCACGATTTCCCGCACCTCAGGCTGGGTCCTTTGAGGACTCGTGCCCCCACGACGCGCACTACTCTCCTGCACGTTAGTCCTCTCGAGCCTCATCATCTCGATGGTGGCCAAAGTTTCGCAACCTCCTTCTTGAGCTCTGCCACTTCCGTTCTCAACCGTCGGTTATCGGTTTGGAGCTGCTGAGTCTCCTGGTTCACTGTCCGCGTGCTGAGGGTGCCAACGGACTGCTGAATTGACGCAGTCGCCTCCTTCAGGGACTTCGTAAAAGTGCCCCTCAAGTTTTTTGATCTCGATGCCACCTTCATGATAACCGCAATGTCGTCCTGCACCTGCTGCACGACTATATCCGCAGTGACCTGCTCGCCTGCTCCCTGGTTGATACGGGACAGCCTCTCCTGTCTACGCTGGCTGGCCTGCAGCGTCAAATCCACCACCTCTTCCTCCGCCTGAAGCTCCAGCTCCTTCCTCCTGGCCTCCACGTACTCCTTTTGCGTCTTCGCCATCCCAACATATTGACCTGTGGTAGGCGGTCGACCGCGACCTCTCCTTGTCCTCGACTTTCCTGCCGAGTCTGACGAACTATCGTTGTTCGATTTCATTCTCATTCTCTTTCTTTTGCCAGATTTCTCTGGCGCACCTGTCTCACTAGACGCTGAGGCACCCGCTGTGCCTACTCCAACTTCCTCTCCTTCCTTATCCATGAATTCGTTATCAGTTATATTGGGGGAAATATTCACTCCACCCAGGCAGAGCCCCCTGTGCCTGGGTAAGCGTAGGGTTGTGAAGATGAGGGGCCGCCAATCCCCATCTCCAGAGGCTACGTTGGAACCGAATCCCACTCCGGCCATGCACCCCCTCGCCCGTAGCTAGCTTGAGGTTATGGATTTTTTAGTGAGGTTGTCTCCTCGCGAGATCACCCAACCAAGGGCAGCCCCCACAATGAGGGATACCGGTTTGGCCAGCGTTGCCGAAGCAGGTTTCTGCACATGAACCCCTATGTCCAGATAACCCCGCTGCCCAACCAGCTCGCGTCGCCGCTGCCCAGACTATCCGGGACGCCGACCGAACCCCGAATCACATCGCCGCTACTCAGCATATGGCCGAGACGCCGATGCGAGACCAACATACCCAAGTGTAAGCCAGTCAAAATAACAATAACAACAATAACAACGCCCCCAAGTAGACTGCAGCCATATTCCTACCTACTCCTAACTGGCCTAGGTCCCTATGTCCCTACTCTTACCTTATCTACTTAGCCTACCTAGCTACTATGGCCACAGTCTGTACCAGCACTACAACAGCTCTCTGCTAAATCAGAGGGTGTCGTGTGAGCTCCTACGATAAAACATACATCCTTAGGGTTACCATCCCCAAGGCTATCTCCCACCCCCCTATACAATTCAGCCCGAAAGATCGGACGAAAGAAGCAAAACGCTCCAACTCATGTCGCCGCTACTTAGCATATGACCAAGACACCGACACAAGACCCCCACGACAACGCGTCAATAAGACGCCCCTCTAGTCCTGCCTCTCGACGACCCAGTGGGTCAACCACCCCCCCTTGCCCGACTGCCGCTACTCGGAATATGTCCGAGACGCCAGCCGAGCCCCTACTTGTTGCTCGTTGGCGCCACCCTGGGGACACGTGCAGGGTAACAAAGGGCCAAAGCCTGCGGACGTGAGCAACTTGTCCCCCCCATCTGGCAACCATTTTTTTTTTTTTTTTTTGACGCTAAGAAATGCGTTACGCATACCCGTTTCGCCCTGCGCGGGCTCCACGGGTGATGTGGGACTCCTCCTGTGGCCCCACCCCCAAAAGGGGGCTAGACAAGAAACAGAAGTTTACCCACTAAAACTCAGCGATGTCGGCCCGGAGGCCATACACCGTGCAGTTCGCCCCCATTTCGGCCCGCCCTGCAAAGGGCAGGTTCCACTCGGGTTGGGGGTACGTCTCAGAGACATTCGAGACGCATCCCCACGACGAGGCAGGAGCGTGCAATGCCGACCGGTGCGCGAACCGGCCAGCTGCCCCTGACTAGGGACCAGAGATGCGCAACTGAGCAATCTCCGGGCCCCTACCCATCGTGTTGGGAGGATCCACACAGGCATAGCCCTTATCGTGGATCCCCCCCCCCCCCGAAGGTCGATGCGCCACAGAAGACCAGCCTCATCACTCCCTGTATCAGCCCCGAAGGGCAGACAGGGGCATCCAGCTAGTCGACGAGTCGCATCCCCTCTTTTCGCGCCGCGGCTATGGTCCTACCGAGGTCCCGGCGCCATACCAGTCGTCGAGCAAGCACAGCAGGTAAGTACCCACCATACTACTCCAGACTAGTACGGCGTGTAAATGTGTGTGTAAAGTGTGTGAGCGTGTGTGAGAGTGTGTGTATGTATATGTATGTGTAACTGTGAAAGTGTGACTGTATGTGTACGTGTTGTGTAGGGTAGAGTAGATGTGATGTATGTGCACTCCTCCACCTTGCCTGGCGAGAGGAAAGAGACAAACGACCACGAGACCGGTCCGATCTGGCAACCCTAGTCCAACCACAGAACAGAAGGTGCCATGCATTAGTTTTTAAAGTCAGCGTGACAGATATGGTCAATATGAACCTTAACTCCAAATGGAATTATTCAGTCTTAATCTGCAACACATTTCCACTTCAGTACATATATGACATTAGTTAAGTAAGTTACCAGTAGTCAGAAAACGAGCGGGCTACTTGACTCCCCACATTTTTCATTGGCACCATAGTAGAGGAAATATAACGTTAATAATGTGGCTTACACGACGCGACCTTTGTGCGCGGAACGAGTCCCTCAAGGATGTTTCTTTTTCTTATAAATTACAAGTCATAAGCAAAGCCTTCATTTTTCTGATAGAGTTACTTTTTATATAAAACCAGAATAGATTTATGGATATACAACCACTTATCTTTAAATGAGATGATTTTTACAAATAAAATCATATACCATAGTTATAACTTCTACTCATACGAATTAACATGAAAAAATTAAAATTCGTTTATTTTCGAAATGCTAGTTCAACTCTGAAGAAACGCATTTTTCTAAAATTTACGAAGCAACCTGACATTAACTCTGATGCGCAAATAATCTTCACGGATATGATTATGAGAAAATTACAAGAATAATTTGAAATTTACTGTTTTTTTTTTTTAATTAAATACACCCTCATGAATGACTCATGAGGGTGTATTTAATTAAAAAAAACAGTAATTTACCCCTTAGGGGTCGAATTTCGTATGATCCCGTCTTAGTGAGCACCTACTTCCTAAAAAGAATCCGAATGCAAAATTTTAAACTCCTAGCACTTGACGTAACGAAGTGTCATACAAACTTTCATCCCATAATTAACGAATTTACAAAAATCCTCTCTTAGTGCTCCTCTACAGTCCCTAAGGAATTTTCATTCCAAATTTCAACTTTCTACGCTCAAAAGTTTCAGCCAGTTAGTCAGTCAATTAGTCAGTTACTGAATTATATATATATATATATATATAGATTTAAGAGATTAACTATAAATAGGGTTTTATATATCTCATAACCTCGTAATGATCTCGTGCTATTTAGCCATTTTAAGTATCATTATGAACCATTACACCTCTAATTGCTATACTATATTCTTCACAATGATATAAAAAATGAACGTGCGTATATGATAAATATACAATCTCTCACTTTACAAGCTATTACAATTTTTTCACAGCTAAACTGCCCGTATGCCTACAAACCAGGATATAATATTTTTATAGCAAATAATAGCAACTCTCATGTTATGTCCAATTTATGTCCTACGACATTTTTAGGTACGAATAACATTGCGAGTTTCATAAGCAACTAGATATTTAGCAATATTGACTGTTTGCCAGTATGTTGTATGAATTAATAGTACGATAACTGTTTTCCCCGACTGTTACGACTTGAGAGTTTACAAATACATGTGCATAGATTTAATTATAATTTCATTACAACCGAACCACCATAAAGGTGCTACAACAAATAATCTTATAGCTAATAGTTGTTTATTATTAAACTTACAATTTAAAAGTGGACATTTGAACCTTGAAAACAAAGAGTATGTCTAACTAAATTAAAAAAGCATTGGCGCGAATTTTTCTCTAATCGCTTTGTAATGTTACACGTGGCGCTAAAAACTTATTACACACATTTACCAATTAGCTCTATAAAAACATTATATTACGAGAAGAAATTGAATATTGTTGAATTTAAAGAGTAACGACTTTATATTTCAGTATTAATTCTATTATATGAATATTAGCAAATTATAATAGATTTTATACTATAGAATTGGATGTTTACAATATTATATATCTATTACATTTTGTGTTTAACAACAAATGTCTACAACAAATCTCGCAAGAAATAATATGTCAGTTATTATTTTCTGTATTGAAAGTGGGATTTTATAAATGTTTCAGCTTTTTCATCTATGTAACCTGTCATATTCCATGCGAAGAATATTAATTTTATTTTCTTGTTCTCTTTCAGGAAATGTATTACAATGGAGGTGCGTGTATTTTTAAAAATTAAATATTGCGCGGCTTAGTATCGAAACATTAAAATTAGAATGTTAATAATATGTTTTTGTCTTCTTAATTTTCTTTTTCGATTAGAATTTATTGAAATACTAGCTTTGCGCCAGCGGCTTTACCTGCGACCGTGGTCTTTTATTGTACACATAAATCATCACTCTATTTGTTGTTGAAACCCGCATTAAAACCATTGTGTAGCTTATAAAAGATCTCAGTGTAAAGACAGCAGGAAGCGACCTCGTATTATACTATGTTTAGATGTACTTTATGTATATTATTTATAACGGTGAATCTTACGATTTTTGCCTGTAAATTTTAAGTTCATAAACTTGTAATGGCTAAATTTCGAAATGTTCAAACATTTACCAGCATCTCTCGGTAAATCCGATGTTTTATTTGAGAAACACGGTAAATGCTGAAAACTATACATGGCTGAACGTATACAGAACAAATCGTCTTACACTCGTGGGTACTTTAGGAAGTAATAATAATAATACGCATATAATATTTCCCTTGGTTTATAAACCAACCCGTAAAATGTAGGCAACCAGCTAAAGCTGTGAAGAAGAGTATAATAATAATACAATCTTTATTGCAGACGATACAAACAAGAAAACAACACGAACATACATGGTATAACAATAATGAGTTCACAAAAAGCGGTCTTATTGCTAAACTACAATCTCTTCCGAGAAACCTATGGAGGAGAATAATAAAAGGAAAAGGTAAATATGGAGTATTGGCTGCAAAAGTCAGAAGGATATGATAAGATATATGTTAAATATTAAATAAGCTTTAAGAGAAAGGAAGTAGCTTTCCACTCGATCGTCAAAAGAACTTAGTGAGCGAGTGTTCCTGACATCCACCGAGAGAGAATTCTATAAACATACAGCAAGCATAGAAAAGGAATAGGAGAAGAAATCGGTAGTATGATGCGGGATGTCCAAAGTGAGATTGGATGAGGGTCGCAAGGAATTCAGAGACAAAGAAGAAAGAAAAGAGGAACATTTTTTGAGATAATGTGGAGGAGAGTGTAGGAAAACTATAGAATATCTTAACATTAAAGTATGTAAGTCCCCACGCCAGCAAATAAGGGGCCGAGATAGTCTGGAATGAAAATCCGACATATGGTAAAATTTATAAAGTAGTTTTTCAAACAGCAAGATCTATACTAATAATAATGAGGTAAAGTTTAATAAAAATTCTAGATTCAACCACACTTTCACACTGCACCGTATACACATCTTCACGCCACCGCACTTCGAACAATAATGCCCCTAAGACTTGCAACTACCATACAGCAAGACTAGTCAAACCAGTTTTTTTTTTATTAAAATAACACGACATCCGTTTCCGGACAAGTGACATAGTCTTATTTTTTAGTTCTGAGTTCTGTTCTGTGAATAAATTTGTTTTATTAAAAATCAAATTTTATAATTTCATTTTACAATAATACGACTATTCTAATTTTAAATCATTGATGTTACACCTTGTATTTAACATCTCATAAAAAATATATTTAAAGATAATATATTTAATTAAATTTCAATTCTTATAAAATCAGACCAAAAGTTTCTTTTTTATTTTTTTTTTTGTTCTAACTTTGTTTGTTTGTAGGGTTGTTAAAATACTGCACGCGTAGCATGACAAACTCGAGAAACGCTTTAATCTCGGGTGCGCTCATACAACATTTCACACTCGACCCGAGAAAGTAACATTTGGGTGTAGACAAAACGTTCCCGAGTTCGTTATGCTACGCGTGCTGATCCGATCATAAAAAATCTTTTACCTACGGGAAGCTACATTAGTCGTGAAGTCACGGGACAATAGCTAGTTAATATATTTGGAAATTTCGAAAATAGAATAATAAATACATAATGCCTACAGATCGATGCCATATTGAAATTATTTGAAGGAACTATTGGGTATTACTCATTATAAGTTGTTCGTGTTTTGTCTAAGATTTATGGTGTTCTTCGTAACCAGAAGTTTTTACGAGCTCCAAAGAACATAAACATGTGAGGTCACGTTACTTTAATGTATTCACTTTCCCAGAACTAACTTTTTTATTGTAAGGTAAATACTTTAAGTATACCCTGCTACCTGGCAAGCGACGAGGTTATTTGGGACTCTCCTCTGAGACTGAAACCTACTACCTAAAGACCCAACATCTGGGAGAATGAAACGTTAGCTATATATATATATTTTTTTTAATATGGTGGATCTGTAGTACCATTTAAGAAAAAATAAATACATCGTATAACACATGTGGCTAGAACTAAAACTTCGCGCAACTCTTATAAAAGTAGAGTGTATTTTTATCTGTAAAACTATAATCGGTTCCTTGCTGACTACGAAACCCTAAAAAACTTAACCAAACATGTCTTTATGTATCCAAATCCTTTTATTTCATTGATGAAATAAAATAAACTCTCAAAAACACAAAGTTAATTTACAATTACAATGTTGAGTGTATACCTTCTTCTTTGAGACACAATAAACACTAACTGTATAAGCTCTGTTCTCAGAGGTTGTAGACATTTAAGCGTTAAAGTAATTTGTTACATTTCAAAATTATTTGAGTGTACAAAATGTTTTTACGACCAACTGCCCGTTACACTCATGAGCTCAGGGGTGTATTTTATTGTTTTTTTTTCTCCCTGAAATTCCACGTCGAAGTGACCCAAACTCATCTACTAGAGGTCATAATACTACATACGTTGTAATATGGTTAATTTTAAAGAAAATAGCATCAATTTCACTGAACGCGAATGCACTAGTTTTACGCAAATTTTATTACTATATAATTTCATAAAAAATATGACATATTATACACTTATATATGTCGCATCAACTTTACGAAGATCGTTTGATTTAGTTTCTTTTATTTTAATTGCTAGTTACTCGATTACTTAATTACTCGATTGTAGAGAGAGCGTGATCATCGACAATTTTAATTTTATTAGAATGGTAACACTGACTTTGACAGTTCGTTAACAAAATGCAATTTGCCGCCATTTTGGCACACATTCTGTTTCCGAACGCCGAGGAGTAAAGACATCCGACAACATCACGCTTATCTCGTTATATTTTCGTACGAAAAGTGATAAAATGGAACAAATCCACGTTGGTATACACGCCTGCAGTGTTATTTTAAAGATAGTCCTCCGATATGGACGATCTATTTGGGCTTCATAATAGCCCCTTCTGACCACTCGCCGTCATATATTATATACTTTATGTTAACATGATTATATATCAGACAAAAGCTTATTCCAGTAATACATGATGCTTGTTCCTATAGTAATTTTGTCATACAGTCAGCTTACGTGACCTCACATCACAGATCTCAGCGTTACAAAACCTGCAGGGCGATTCATGTGTCCGATTCACGACATTTAATGAAGAAATTTAATTGATTCCTTTTTTGTTTAAAAATACAAAACAAAATTAAATGATTATACATGTCTCAGATATTTTATTCGTGTCATTTCGATACTCACTTCACTTTGCCACGAAACAATTGGAGATTGAGCGGATGCTGCTTCTTGAAGGGAATTTGGATACCTGAGTGAGTTCGAATTCAGGTTTGGATTTTTACAGAAACGCAGGGCTGTATTGATACTTTAACTAAAGATTTTTAAGTTTTTATCGTACCACCCACTAAGTGGCACCTACGGCTTTATATACTACGCGGGAAAACATCCACTGCTGGATGAAATGCCTCCCACAGAAATCTAATTTACGATCGATCGCGCGTAGTTTCATCTAACGCCAACTAGCGATCCTGACCAGTAAGCCTATCTATAGAAACCTTTATAATCGCATCTCATTTGTCCGATATTAGGAGTACAATGTCGGCATCACAAATCGATGATGACATATATATTTATTGTTTTGTGAGCAACGAGAATTGTGTCATAAAGGGTTGTAGTTGAAGGCCTATTGGGTTTCTTTAATTACGCTAATATTAGCGGAATTTCGCTACTGATCGTCGGTCCATCTTGTGGGAGGCCTGCCTACGATCCGTTTTCCGGTTCATAGTAGCCACTTGAAGACTACAGTAAAGGCACCTACGTAGGGTTCTTGAAATATTGATAAAGTATTCAGCGCTAAGTAAATATAGTTAAAAATAAGATATTACGAGACTCAGCGAAAGGTGTGATGGTTTTATTATCAGCTAAATATGAAGTGCTTGATCTGAATATTAACATAATCCGAACGAACATAATAACCGATAGATCTATTTTTTATACAAAATTAAGCTTAAGAAATCGGCAATCAATGAAGGTTTTACAACTAAACTTAAAAATAAAATAAAATAAAATCATTTCATTGGATTTATTTATGAAATTTATAAATTGTGACCTACAAATTTCGATCACGTTACAGATCATAAGAGATGCAAATAAATTTATTGTTATCGTGTGTATGAATTGAAATGAAATTATTTTATATCAAATGAAATGTATTTTGAGCATCACGCTGAGTTAGTTGAATTAAATTACGTAGCATATAACTACATCAGAGCTTTTGTTTAGTATCCATTCTTTCACTACCTATGTTTATTAAGAGATGGATGAGAAAGATTACAATAACATACTTATGCTAAATTTGTTAGGCGGTATTATTCTCTTTACCCTCAGTTTCACCTATACTATAAAGTGCCTTTTAATATGATTATTCACGCTCAAATCTAATTGCGAGAATGGGCCGTGACAGGGGCCCGGATTAGTAGGTAATGCAGCCGGTACCAACGATTCAATGTGCCTTCCGAAGCTCGGAGGAGCTCGAGGTAATAAATTTTGGTCACCCATCCCGTGACCGACCAACTACTACGCCATTCAGCTCAGTAATACTAAAACCAGATATTACAATGTTAAGTGGCCAATTCAAATAAATGTTATACCGACATAAAAGAAATTAAAACGAAGCTTTATTCCCGATCAGTCAGTGATCGTTTCAATATGCATAACAGATTTTCCGTATTGCAATTACGGACGATTAAACTCTTCGACGTTTTATTATAATTAATTGAAACTAGATAATCCAATCTGCGAAGTCTTATTAATGGGGTACCGTTTACCCATTGAGTACGAAACTGTGAAAAAAGGAAATTCTATTAAGTTCGCCAGGCAGATAATAGAAAAATACTAAATTCATATTTTTTCGCTTCATTTCAACAAGAAATAGCTTAGGTAATAGGCATTAAAGTTTAAGAGAGGGGGCTTGTTACGTCACAACTATGTAGAAAAATGTACAAAGATGTGAAGTCACGAGATATTTCAACTACAAAAAAACGATTTTTCTTTCTTCTTCTAATTATTCCGACGGTACTCTAACCGGCCACTACTACTACCTACATTTTTCTCTACATGATTTTTTTAAATCAGTGCATTGAATTATCATCTTCATCAGCTTACTGATGTCCTCATTGCTGGAATTCAGGCCTTTAATGGAATAAAACAGTAATAATGGGCTCTAGCCAACCACGCGAACCCAAATCAATTTGCTCGGTATTATTTTATGGAATTCATCGCAGTTTGTAGTAGCGGGCTCGGTTTGCAGTACGTATGTTAAGTAACCTTGCGCATCGACCGGTCATAGGATGGGTGACCAAAATGTATTATTTTCAAACTCCGTGTTTTGGAAAACACGTTAAACCGCTGGTCCCGGCTGCATCTGAAGTCGTTGATACCCACCAATCCGCACTGGGCAAGTCCAGTGGGCCATGGCTCATTCTCCTTATTCGATTCAATGTGATTCAATCCATAGGGATGGCATTAGGCCGATGATTATGTCTACACGGATGCAAACGGTAATAATGGCTTGACGTACCTTCCGTCAAAAGACCGACCCTTGCGAAAGTTGCTGAGCTTTCGTATCATAGACCAAACAAACGAGCTTACCACTGTATCAGCCATCGAAGTGAATTTTTACACGACTGTCCAAAAGAGTATAAAAAGAAGTGTTTAGATTTCATGTAGCCCTTTATTCCACCATAAGTTTTGAAGTTTTAACGAATATTAATGTATCGAGTATCATTAGAAACCTTACATAATTGTATATATGTAAAGAAAACCATGGTTTTCTTTCATTTAAATTGTTTCTCTCAACAAACGTCATCGAACCGCACATGGATAATAGTTCACAGACTATGCAAATACTCTTTAGTCTGTGATGCAAATTTAAAAAGTAAAAAATAACATTAAAAAAGCATCCTATCATTGTAATCAGTGAAATTAATTTGTAAAATAAGATAATTTTTTTGCTAAAAAGGATAAAACTAATAGTGAAACTAACATCGTGTTTCAGAACATTAAATATCGTTTCTTTTCTTAGTAAGGTTTTGATAATTGGAAACTTTATCTCATATGAATTTTGTAAAATAAACAAAATCAATATTTTCTTACAGAGAAACTCAATTGTGTTTAACTGACGGTGTCATCTAAATCATACATACTATAGAATATCTTATATTATATATAAGATATATATATATAAGATATATTATATAAGATATAAGTATATAACAAATACTCTTAATAATTATAGTAAAAAAATCGTTTTATATTCGTATTGGGCACAAAAATGTTAAAATATTGTATCGGTAACCTTAGCTCCTTTTACGGAGATAGCGTTGTATAAGTACTAGGTATTTTTATTCAATCATCGTTTAGTTGATACGAATTCAACTCGCACTCGATATTTTATCGTGCCAAGAGTACAGATCATTGTAAATAGGTAAAAACCTTACATTTATTCGTGATGTGAATGATTTGTTATTCTTTGTTGGTCTCTTTGATGTCTTTTAACCGACGGATTGTTGATGTCTTTTAACCGACGGATTTTATTGTGTAGTTTCTATTGAAGAATTGAGTTTTATACTAAACTTAATAAGTTTTTATACGTAATCGAGCGCAAGTCATTGAACTTTGTTGACAAATACTCCCGACGAAAGCCGTGGGAGTTGATGGAAGAAATAGACATTAAGTTTTAATAATAGCAATTGCCTTCATCAGTGTCTACTTTTAGTTCTTATTTCTTTTCAATGATAATAAATAAATTATATAATGCCTTAACGTTTGATATATTTAGTTTATTAAAAATAAATAAATATTAGGGGTTAAAGTATGAAATTGTCGATTTGTACTGAAAATTAAATTTGATTATTTTTAAATTTTTAATAAATTTATTTAATTACATTGCTGCCATCTAATAGGAAGATCATTTATGCCTTTGCGATAGAACTCTGACAATCTAGATTGCACAAACTGTGTGAAATTATTTTATACTGCGTCCTGGAAAGAAAACTTCTTGTCACGTAGACAATTGTCCAAATCACGAAAAATGGTAGTGCATTGGAGCAAGGTCTGGCGAATACGGAGGATGACAAATGGATTCTAACTGCAGTTCCTGAAGGGTCCAAACGGTTTCTCGTGCTATATGAGGTCTCGCGTTGTTATGAGCAATAATGTGAAGATCGATTCATGAGTCGGGGCTGTTTTACTGCTAGTTTTGCCAACATTGTTCGGAGTACGGTACAATAGACATCTGCCGTTATTGCTTGATCAGATCGGAGAAAACTATAGTGAATAACACTATGTTGAGACCACCAAACAGTTACCATTACTTTTTTATCGGTAAGTTTTGCTTTAGGACACTGTTGTGGCTATTGACCAGGGGTCAGCCATTACTTTTTTCTTTTACGGTTATAAAATCCACTTTTCATCACATGTCACAATATTCCAATATTCCAATATTCCTTCATTTCTGTACCGATTCAACATGGCAACACAAGTTTCAACAAGTGTTTCTTTCTGCAGATCAGTCAAATCTTGAGGCACCCATTTTTCGTATTTTTTATTTTATTTTATTGTATTGACGCAAATGAGTTAATATTGTGGGTAAGGTAACGTTAAACCATGCCGCTAATTCCTCGTTAGTTTGACTAGGATCGGCTTCCACCATCTCTCTTAATTCATCGTTATTCACCTGTGTAGGCGGTCTTCCTCGTGGCTCGTTCTTCAAGTCGAAGTTTCCATCACGAAAGCGTTTAAACCAAAATCGCACGGTGCGTTCATTAGCAGACCCCTCTCGAAACGCAACATTGATATTGCGGGCTGTTTCTGCCGCGTTACTTCCGCGTCGGAACTCGTATTCAAAATCACTCGAATTTTCGCAGTATCCATCTTTTTTCTCTAAGTTGAATAACAAAAACAATTGAAAGTTATCAATTGAATATTCAAATGTTTCAAATTTTTTATAAGAAGAACATCATAGAAACCATGTGAAAAAGTTTCTCTCGAAAACCTCAAACCATGAAGATTCTATGTCTATTCAAGGAACATATTACAATAAAACGGCAATTTCATACTTTAACCCCTAAGATTCGAAGATCAGTAGCTTAAGCCTCGTATTATGGAATATCTTAAACTACAAGGGCAAAAGACAAAAGTATATATATTTCTAAAGTATATATATTTCTATTTAATATATATATCAATTTTTGAATAGGTTTGTCAGGAAAATTTCCATACAAAAGGAATCTGGGATATTCCCATTTGGGAATTTTCCAACAATTTTCTTTAAGTCTCTCTACCGGTTGTCTCTACCAAGTAAATACAAAACTACCTTTATCTCATCTGATGATAAATGACATTCATTTTGACTGTAAAGAGAGGTTATATCAAAGGTTTTGGGACATATGGAGTATGAAATTTGGCGCAATTATATTTTTTTTATTCATAATAATGCTTGAAAACTCGTTAAAAGTAAAAAATAAAACAATTATACACACCATAATGACTTTACCACATATTTACTGAATATTGACCAATAACAAACAAGTAAATTTTTATCTATCGTAATATTATAAAGAGTAATGATTTAATTGTTTGTTTGCATCCGATAGGCTCCAAAACGACTGGACCGATTTAAAAAAATCTTTTACCCACAGGAAGTTATATTATATGCAGAGGACATAGCCTATATTTTGTCCCGAAAAACAGCACACATTAGTAAAGATTTTATGTTAAAAAGGTAACTAAGTTTTGCATATATTTTTTATTTATGAATCTCATAAATTATGTAATCGTGTCATTAAATAAAAGTAACCAAGCATTTCTTGTTACACCGAAATACAACGACAACGTTTTAATGTACAACAATTAAATCTTCATATTTCTATTAATATTCGTATTAAAAAAATACAACTAAGAATCAACATAAATTAAAAACATTCGTTAACAATTAAAAATTATTTTGGAACAGCTCTAAAATTACCGCGTAAAACTTCTGTACGATCGAGGCTATAATTATAATTTACTGCCCTAATTTCGTAAGGACTTTCACTATCACCGAGTTTTTGAGAGTCGACAATTTTGCAGTTGGCATTTAAGACACTTCGAAAGCAATTTTGTGATTGTATATGTATTTTACTGTATATTATAATTGTGTAAAAAATGATAATTTTCAAAAACTTCTATCAAACTTAGTTAATGTAGCATTTTAGGCCGATCATCATAAAAATCTTAATATGATTTGAGGTTAAGTTGCGGATGAAAGCAATTTGTAAATGAAAATAATATGAAGACGTGTCATGTCATATAATCATTTTTGTAGTTTTTCCGTTAGACCAAATTTTTCTTAATGAAACATGCTTAAAAAATCCACTTTGTTCCCTGGCGCTCTGAGATGGGACTTTAACCCATGACATTTCTCTGCTCTTACCACTGAACTACCCAGGACTTTACAGGACTGACGAATTTTTCAAGCACTTGTTACTTTTTCGTTATTACGGAGCGTATTTTCATCAGCGCGTATTTTCATCATCAGCGTATTTTCATCAATGTTCAGGCAATATTTTTCAGTCAGCTTTGTGAATGCGAAATTGATCAGATATAATTATTATTTTTTTTATTAAAAGCCATTGATATGATTGATTGATGAAATACTGAAACAACGAGTTGAGCTAACTGGGAATCAAATTTGGGATCTTATACACGATGGTATTATCGAACATTCAACCACATATATCAGAAATACATTGGTCTGGTGTAATGGTCATGACTTTTTGTTATTCAAAAAACTGAATAATCTATTAAAAGACAATTAAAATCAAAATGGCACATATATGATAGTACTCATTATATAAAACAGTATAAATATATATAAAACAATCATTCAAATTAACAATCGCCAAGTACTAATAGGACTTCGTTTTATTCGTCGCCAACTGAGAGCTCAGTTACACTTATACCTCAGTAACATAACAATTATACCAAAATTATGAAATGTAATAAGTAATCAATTAGAAGTTATCTATTAGGTCTGAAAGGCACAACAAAGAGGCTGACAGCAACGACAGAATAGAATGATATTAGTATAGTTACGGAACTCTATAACACACTAAATTTTGTATAAAAATCGTATTTAATTATCGAGTACTTTTCAAGTAAAAATATATTCACAAATTTTTAATGTAAATAAAATCATTTGCCCCGTAGTTACACTATGCCGTCAGTTGCCACTGATTATATTTTCTTAACTAACCGATATCTATTCTTCATTTATCTGGCAACTGTTTGTATTTACCTACTTAAAAAAACATTGGCAAGAAAAGAATAAAAAGAAAGCATTCAGTCTGTCAATGACAACCAATTAACATTGTCATAAAACTTATATGGGCGTTAGTTTATAGATACTCTTACAATTAATTCAATATATCGTAAAGTTCATTGTGTCCTGCCTTCCTCTGCAATATTAAGAAATATTTAAGTTGTATTAGGATAGAAGAGAAATTTTTCACAAATTTCGCTAAATATTATAAATCAATTTTAAAAATACGTCATCGGCTTAGAGTATATAATGTCAATAAAATAAGCACTGTCAGCTCTTTAGGAAAATAAAATAATATGATTGTTATTTTAATTTTGTTGCAATGGTTTTTAATTGTTTTTAACTGTTTTTAGACCTCGAGTAATAAAAAATCTTATATAAATATAAATTCACTAGTCGTTTTCCCGCGACTTCGCCTGCGTAATTAGCATAAGTAATCCAGGTTCAATCGATCCAGTCAACGATTAACTAAATAGATAGTAAAAATCATATCAGCAAAAAAAAAAGTAACGAATGCATAGGCCGAAAGAGTATTAGCTCTCTTGGAAATTTAAAATGCTTTTATATATTTTTTTAAGTATTTTAGTAACAAAAGATGTAATGACATTATTAAACTCATTTACACGACGCGTGAACTTACTGTTTTTCAAGCTTACAAAGAAACTATTGATCCCATTTACACTTTTTATGGAAATATACAAACAATAGAGGTTAATTATAATTGTTTCACTATTGACGAAAATATCGTGGAACAAATATAATATCCTCCTTTTTAAATTCGATTAAAATTATAATTGCCTACAGCAGCTCCGACTTTGAAACTTAACATAAATATTCCACATAACTTTTCCTTTGATCTCAGTCAAACTGTTTTCTAAGCTATTTTACCTCCTCATTAAAATGCACTAAAGGCTAATCGACATTGAATAGCTCGACGATGCTTGAAGAAAACGTTTTATTGCACTGCCAAATTGAGACATACATGTTTATGACATTCTGGCCCATCACACAGACAACTTCACCTTTCGACTGTGTAATAATAGCATTACTCCTCCACAACTGGGTACATATGTCACACATTATGTTTTTTTATATATGTTAGCTAACATTTTTGAACATATCGTCTGTATAATATTGCTTTATTGCATAGTATTCGAAACGTAAACCAATAGCGTTTAAATAATTATATTTCGGTTTTCTCATATTATAAATTAAGCGAAATATATTTACAAAGTAGATAATGAAACTCGGAATCGTAAAAAAATAATTAATCACTATTCTAATCGTTAAATAATTTTATTTAACTTTGATCAAATGAAATAAAGCTTGAACTCACGAGTTGTCATCACTTTTTGCGAAGTTGCCGCGTGTATTTTGAAACTTGCCGCGTTTAAACGTGTTCGGTGGCGTGCGATCCACGCCGCGGGCGGTGCGACACTGCTGATCTGCTGATAAAATGTCTGATAGCGGACGACACCTATATTACACACATTGTATCCGTTCCTATATAGCATCATAAACATAGCAACGTGCACCTGAGATTATGCACGGGTTATAAAAACATTATTTATAACAATATCATTAGAGATCATGGTAGAGCAGCTTTGAGAGCATATATACACCGTATTATCATGGACCCAAAGGGAAATTAAGGCGCTAGATATAATATGTGTTTGATCATCCATGCTATGACTGGCCATTATCATTGCTTCAGTGTGCTCTTCTTAAGGCGTCATGGAGCCCTTTATGTGTGATTTAGATTAAGAACACATTTTGTATATATTATGTGTTTTGGTAAATCTTAGGTTTAACTAGTAAATATTGGTGAAGCGGAGAGCTAGTGGAAATTAGGTTGTTTAATGAAAATGAACTATAACAAGCACTTAATAATGGGTTTATTAATTATATAAATATAGGGATCACGATACGGTATAGCTATTTATAATATCAAAGATTACTATCGGCATTTTCCCTGTCCCAAAGGTAAAGCCTAAGAATAATTGAATTCATGATAGTAAAAGTTCAAAAAGAACACTAATACAATAGTTCGGACTGTTACCATTAAAATTGGTAAATTAGGTTTCACAGGAAGATTCTTGTTCTTACGATCTCGTAAGATTTAACGTACTTCTGATATATAAATATATAGTTCTTAAAATGGATGAATTTAGTAGCACATTTAACGACTAGAATTTGAATAATTCATGTCAATGAAATTGCGGACTGAAGCAAATAACATGATAACTATAATATACATTACTTTGAATAATTTTATCCCTACAAGTTCAGGAAAATATATTCGTAAGCGGATGTGAGAATAGTTAGAGTATCATATATTTACATTTATGCTAGTAGTTCTACAGTCTCAGGTGCCCGAGATGGAATTGAAACCCAAAAACGAGGACTACAGTTATATGGTTCAAACCATACGCCAACTAAAGCAAATTGACAATGACAGAAGGGAAAATGTCAAATTGAGACGTGTTGACTTAATTTGGTCGGGTAATGATTTGAACCTGGCACTAAATTTCGTCCTCGATATATAATAAGATGGTTTAAATTTCGTAAATCGGGCTGCCTCATATATATATGTTCTTTTGATCACTGTTGTTGTTTTTCTTTTAAAAAGACACAAAATAAGTTACCAGTTGCCAAATAAGTAATAGCTCCTGCTAGTGATTCAAGGGAATACAATATCAACAAAACTTTGAAATTGTTTCTCAGATTATCGTTAAGCAAACGACGAGATATGACGTAGCTTTCTTTAGATATAGCCTTAGAAGATTGTCTTTACGTGATGCTTTTATGGAATTTTAAAGAAAGTTTTATTTGTTTGAACCTTAATGCTGAACAATAAACTGTTTTTGACAGTGAGGTCTATATGCTCTCGTCTTGGCAACATTTTACATGAAAATGTTTTTGATGTGACAATATTTAGTTGTAAAGCGATAAAAGTTTAGGATAATAATCTATTCAGCCATCGAAAATTGTCAACGGCATCTGATATAAATTGATCAATATACCATCTGAAGTGCGACCGGTCGTGTGTTTGCGAAATTTGCAAAATTTTACGACTGTAACAACTGCTGAAACTAAATTGGCCCAAGATACTAGTGAAATAAATAGCATACATTTATAAATAATTTCATATGGACCTATTAACTCATTGAGAGCAAATATTTTAAATATGTTTCTTTTAAATAATAACTTTACTAGTATATTCTATAATCCAATCCCATTGGATATTTGTCAACACAATGTTAACTACTGAACTTAGATATATCAAGATATAATTATACTCTTTGTATGGAAATGAGAAACAAAATAGCATAAATTAACATTATACATAAAGAGTGTGGATATGCAGATTGTCAATGGGCATCGTTAACGATGCCAAAATTACCCACCGTTACTCGATACGAGTATCGAGATTTATTATTTATAAATCGAACGTATCGAATAGGTACTAAAGAGTGCTTGAGACCTCTTTCGTCGTAAATATTGTTTTTTACAGTCTGAACATCTGATTTTTAAGGGACATTTCACATATGCCATTTATAACATTTTTATTGATCTGAGCTGGATATGAGTAAAATAATACTTTATTTATAATTGTAAATGTTTCATATTATCAGTATTTCAACACTGCAAACTCACGGTACGCTTAGAAAAATGTGGCGTCCCAATTTTTGGCGTGCGCCATGCACAGCTTCACAAAAAAAATCTTTTGTCGTCATTTTTTTCCTGTCAGGTAATTTGGCAAGTTGTGATTTATAAGTGAAGTTATTAGGCCGTTTGAAGTAATACCAACCTTTGTGTCCAACGCCTTATTATTTATAGCTTCCGGGGCATGGTTAAGGCAAATTACCTTTTCGGGTTTTAAAATCATATGTGAGAAAAGGAAGGCAGAGATTTACCAAACGTCTAAGTCAAGTAGGAAAAAAGGATAAACTGAATCTTAAAATTAGTTATACCTAGTTTTTGGTGTGCTAAAAATGTGATATTTCTTTGAATGCGCAGATTATATCTTTCAATACTTTGTTTAAACTAATTAAAAATGTATAAAAGTCAGTTGAGGATAATTACTTTGAAAACTAGTTGTAAGAAAACCAAATTCTGAAATAATGATTATTTGAAACTGATGTTGATTTAATAAATGCCTTTCAGCTGCTAATTTCTTAGACGTTACTCAGTTCAATTTTATCTATCTGATCATGATAGAATAATTGCAAAACTTATAAAACAGAATTTATTCTTTGTACTGTAGGTATAACATTTTAGAAAACCTACGGAGAACGTCGTAAATACACTTCTAGAGATCAGTGTAATTAACCGTTTAAAATAAGTGACGCGCAGGTAATCGAATTTATTACGAATCGTTTGCAGTAGGGACTTAATTGAAATTGACGTCCTAAGCGTACTTAGTATAACGGACCTATGCTTTAATAGGAAATAAACAAATCTATTTCTTACTAAGGAAAGGCACGCCGACGCAAGTTGAATTTAAATGTACATAGGTATTTATCGATTCGTATAAAAAAAGAGCATTATATCCAGGAAAAAATAAACAAATTAGTAAGTTTTTTTGCGGGATAATTTAGAAATTATTTATTTAAAAACATATAATTTTATAAAAGAATTTATTTCTTATTTATAAATATTGAATTTCCCACCTCATCTTGATGGGTAAATTAAAAAAATGTATTTATGAGTATTATATATTTAAAAACAGTTTTTTTTATTTAATATAGAAATTCCGTCAGTTCGGATATATGGAAAGAGTACTGGACGAACTAATGACCAGTGGTCGGAATTAGGTAGAGTTATTCATGTACTTACACTGATTTCATACAGCGAAAGAATAAAGTGGATATGCCTCAAATCCCGAGATTAATTTTAAAGAGCAGAAAAAATCCCGTGATTTTTTTAATAAAAAGTGATTTACTTTTACACAATTTAAACTACTGCACGCACGACATTGCCAAACTTACATCAATGACATCGGATGTCGAAAGTTGCAAAATACCAATACGCGCGATGTTGCCACGAAGGTCCACATTAATATCAACATTTCGATCAAGTACATAAATAACTCTACCTAATTCCGACCTCTGCTAATGACGTAAATAAAGAAATCCCACTCGAAAGTGGAAGATAGGATGCACACGCTTATAACGATATCAAGTGATGTAGAAGCTACAAAAACATGTTAACATCAAATAATACCTGTTAGATTTTATTACCTATAGGTTAATCGGTACACAACATGCTATATACAATGGAAATTTAATAAAGTCTTATAATAATATATTGATCAATCAAATACATAAATTTCACATAGTGTCTTAGTAATATAAAGTATTGTGACATGCTCAATGGAAAGGTACTAAAATAGTTTGATTCATCAATTACAATTTGTACAACTGGAAACATATTTGTCTGAGTTGGATAAAAAATATTTATCTGTATTTCAGACAGTGCCCTTCCATAGAAATACATTACTTAATTACTTTGAGGAATGATGTCAAATAAATATAATTTCAATTGATATAGTTTAAAAAAGGTAAAATAAATCATATGTAAAATATTTTGATCAACAATACAACTGTTGATCGAAGGTAAAATATGAATTAAATCAAAAAATCGTATTGAATGACGTCAATAGAATAAAAACATTAAATATTAATAGTAGATTTGATTTAAAATACAAATAAAATATTATAATTAAATTATTAAAATGGCAAAAACTGAATAAAAATAAAATTAAAAATGAATAAAAATGTTGGAAATTTGTGTAGTATATGGCCTTCCTATGTTTTTCATGCACGTGAATGTATGTGTGTGAGGGAGTATGGAAAACTAATTTAATATAGACAGCAAATTCTCAGTTTCGTCATATGTCATAATGAATGTGTGTAAAAGAAGTGAAATACGTTTGTAAGAACCATGACACAGACTATATTCTGTGATCATATCTTGTAACACTCGCTTTTTACTACCTACCCCGAAAAGGATTCAGCTAAGATATATGTTGCCGACGACGACGACAATAGAACCTTTTTATAGTTTTTGTTTATTTTTAAAACTTTTAATATTGTCTTTTGTTTTATTATGTCATTATAGAAAAAGATATCGAAGCCCACAGTTTTTTATTTTTGAATTAATATAAATATACCTAAACATACATAAATCTTACCTATAAAAAAAAAATCAAGAAACTGTAGATTTTTTACCGTGATGTATCTTACGACTTCTTAAAGATATAAAAAAGATGAATCGTTAATCATTTTCCATGAAGGTTATACAAGCCGCGTTGTGACCTGTCTGACGATAAATCAACAAAACCTCGCACATCGTTCGATCACATGATTACCCTAGAAAATGCCTCATAATGTCCCCATTTCTGGGTATGTGCCTTCCAAAGGGGATTGGTGGGTCTTTACGACTGTGGATGCAACTAGGACCATTAGCTTAACATGTATACTGAAGGAAGAAGGCGCTCGAGATAATAAATTTTGGTCACCCATTCTATGACCGGAGCTCGATAGTTGTTTCAATTTCGTATCGCAGATCTTAAGTAAACACTGAACCTGTAAAAGGACTGAAACGTTCTGAAAACAAATGCGCTGAAAGCGTTTAGTTTCATTAAATTAGGATTTTTCAACGAGTGACTGTCAAGATCACCCATCTTGACAGTCACTCTCTCTATTAACAGACCAAACTCTCATATAAAATTATGCATTCCAAAACTTTGTGCTATATATGCACTAACTGTACCGTAAATAGAAAATTTGTACCTCTGAAGGATAAAGCAGCAAGGATAAAGCTACCTGGTCCCATTAAAAGTGGCGAGCCAGGTAGAAAAGTAATTTAAATCTCACAAGCTAGTACTACATATGTACTAATAATATACCTAATCTATCTATGTATATATAACTCAAAGGTGACTGACTGGCATAGTGATCTATCAACGCACAGCCACTCGACGGATCGGGTTGCAATTGGCATTCAGGTAGATGTTATGACGTAGGCATCCGCTAAGAAACTATTTTGATCAATTCTACCCCCAAGGGGATAAAATAGCGGATGAAAGTTAGTAAGAAACTTTGTCAATTTTAAACTGATCGGGCTGAGCCTCCGCATGCGTAAAGCTACTATGACGTAGGCGTCTCCTAAGAAAGGATTTTGATAAATTTCATCACTAAGGGGATAAAATAGGGGATGAAACTTTATTTCAGGTATTTTACACGATATAATGAATAAATATTCGTTAGAAATGCTGCTCAAAGTAACTTTACCACGCGGACGAAGTTGCGGGCAAAAGCTAATTATAGATATAATCGTAAAAGCTAAACCAACGTTATGCGATTGAAATATTGGTTCCGCCACTTTACATTACAATGCATGGCGGAGCCAAGTGGAAAAGTAACTCGGAAGCAGGTAATTTTTATCACAAAAGTTTGCACAAGATATATGAATATATGTATTCAATAAATCATATAAAAACGTTTTACATTATTTTACTATGTGAACGATACAACAGATTGATAACCGTTGAAATCGAAAAGCTATTCAATTAATACAACTTTTTCTGACGTAAGACGTTGTGAAATTTAACGTATATGTTAGAAGATCTATAAAAGGCAATGGGTGGACTGTGCTGTTAGTATTTATATTTCAGAAAAAGGCCTCCAATAGGCAATATATTACTCCTTACAAGGCAATTTTAGTTAGACATTATACTAACTACAGTACTGTGAATTAAATAGATTTTATATATTTTAACTGAAAAGACTATTAACGTTACTATGTTTTATATTTATACAAAACAAATACAATAAGCCCGAATTATGTTCGAATATTATATTTTAATTGTATAAGTCTATACATTCCTTTTTTATAAGTCTATGTAATCTATTTTTGTCGAACAAATGTTAAAGGAAAATAAATAAGAACATAATATATTCAAGATTTCAAGTAGATATGGATAGAATATATTATGATTTAATAACACTAGTAATGAACTTTATTTTAAGATTGAAATATTTCTTTTATTGCGCAATGTACGAGTAACAGTAGTTTTGCAGTGTATTTCTTACTTGAAACTGACATTAGTTAGGAAATTGGTTTACATATCAATTCTGTTTTCAGGTAAGTTAAAACTAAGCACTACAAACTCGGTAGGAATATATACTTTCTATCGTCCACGTATGGACCCTAAGGATATACAAATGAGCCTCTCGATCCCAAGACGTAGTTGAACCAGAGCCAACTTGAGTGCCAACGTGTCCGTTTGTTGCAACCGGAAGTGATCGACCCGTATTCAGTAGAGTAGGTCAATGTCCTATCAAGCCAGGGCATTTACGGAACGATGATATATATTTTTTTCAATATTAAGTATGTTGTTGATACTTTTCCTTAAAATAAAAAACTCCAAAGTCGCATTTTTCATTTTGCTTTCAGATGAACTTTACCATTTCAGTAATTTGACTGTCAATTTTTTTATCAATGAAATGTAAATGTCCATTTGTAATGAGACTTTTACACTTAATTTACAAGAGGTTTGTTTTTTGTATTATGGATTTATGTAAATTAAAATAAGGTTAAAAAATAAACTGTTAAATATATAAAAAAAAGAAATTGTTATTTGTCGGGACCATTTCTATCATAAAAAAGTAACGCTGTAAAATTACGAAGAAATCCAATAACACGTCTAGCGTCATATAAAACAAGTCTAACACCGGATAAAATAAATATTAGACAAGCCAACCACTTATTTGTATACATTAAACACTAGTGTTTCATCTGTCCAGTGTATTGGATAGAAGTAGGGTTGCCAAAATTTATCAGAATAGAGTGCATCTGATTAGAAAGGAGATACATAAAAAGTACGGACTTATAAAAAATATTTTCGTCCATTAAATAATTTTAACATAAAAATGTTTTTTGGTCACATTAATAAGTACACATCGTAATAATTTGACACGCACTCTTCCATCGTTAATGAATCCTGGTACATTAAGTTCAACATTTTCTTGAGGTGACTTATATTAGGTTGGGTTTATCCAAACCTCTGTACGATTGTCTCCTAAATATCTGTATTAAGAAATAGTGTGTAAAGGAAATAAATTATTATTATTATAAACTAGCTTTTCGCCAGCGGCTTCACCCGCCCGGCAACCAGGGACCTAATTAATGGGATAAATAGTAGCCTGTGAGTTAATCCAGGCTTAGAAATATCCGTATACCAAATTTCATAAAAACTCGTTCAGTAGTTTCTACGTGAAGATGTAACAAACATCCGAACTTACAAACTTTCGCCTTTATAATATTAGTAAGATATAATATTGGCTAAAAAATAGTATTCTCAATGAATTTTTTTTTTTAAATGTCTCTGGCACTCTGAGCTGGGATAAAGTAGATTTTTAAGCACTTTTCATTAAGAATATTTTTCAGTACAACAGTGTGAATGCATAATTGATCAATATAATAAAAAATCGTATTTTAGCGTCTAATAGAGAACATCATTTTAGAGTACGGTGAGCAGGCTCTAACTAGAAACCTTCATGAAGCCTACGACCTCTTTATTAGTGGTCATATGATCACCGTCCTTGGCTCGAATCCATTGATAGATCTTTGTGATTATGATAGCGCTTGCGGTGGACTATTGCATTATTTATTTTTAACATTATAATTGAATATAAAGCCATCTAAATATATATAATTTAATAAATATACGTAAAATCTTTCTTCCCACTTTCAGCTATTCTGTTCAACTTGCAGCTTGCTGACCTACGCTTCATTTTCTAGTTCTTGATCTCCATTTTAGTACCTTCCCACCCCACGTATAGTCAAGCACTCGATACACGTGTCCTGCCCACGTACTCTTTAAAAATGTCATTTTTTGCTTAAAATTTCAATGTTAATAAAACAACCTCGTCGAGATATCAAATTCTTCGGTTTGTTTGGTTTAACTCAAGATCCATACAATGGAACTGATCTGATGGTCGACTCGGAAAGTAGTTACAGGTCCTGTGTAATTTAACGAAGCACCCTCATCAAATTTCGACTCCTTTGATAACAACGACTTTAGTCTGACATAATATCCAGAATTTGACTATGGAACTGGAGACCATAGGAACTTAGTAATTACTGCAACCCCTTCGAGTTCGATAATTGTCTACGTACAAGATCTCTGGTCCGAGATACCTATATACAATAATAAAAGGTACAACAAGTTTGTTTTTAAACAGACGTGATAGATTAGAATATATTAAAATACATTACTGTATTATCCCGCTCTCCCTTGTAAACTCACCCCTATTGGAGGGCTAGTAAAAAGTTAATTAGGATAGGTACCTACACCGTTTTTACCTTTATCAATTCTAAGGTGGAATAATTCGCGAATTCAATTAATCTATAATAATATTTATAAAGTGGTAAAGCTAACGTTGTTTGTAAGGGGTAATCTTCGGTTATACTAGTCCATTCCTGGAAAATCTCTCATCTACAGGAAACTACCTCATCATACGCGGATAAAATAGGCTATAATTTACGCGTGCAAAATTTCGGGGAAAAGCTGTTACTGACATATAAAAGCAGATGTTATATTTTGTTTAGAATAGCATAGCAGCAATGTTGTTTGAAAATAATAGCAGTGCAATGTCGAATAATGGATTGAGTGAAAATGTTACCATCTCTATTTATGGTGACATAAAATTTTATGTCGCTGTCGGTATTCAGGTTAAAGCTTCGTTCTCTTTTATAACGCATATGATCAGGCAACTATTGTTTTACGGCTATTAATTTGCCCACGTGGAGCGATAGCGTAGTGGATAGTTCGGTCTGTGATGCGGAAGTTAAGCGGCTTTCGCAAGGGTCGGTCATAGGATGGGTGCCCCATAATTTATTATATGAAGCTGGGTAAGATTTATTAGTTGTATTGTGTTGAATATTCTGTGGCTTTATTTTGCTATCCGATCAGTTATCATACAGGTGTAGTTGTATTTTTAATTTATTCAAAAACTTCTATTTAATTTTTTCATAATAGAGAAGATTTATTTTTAAAAAACTATTTTATGCAGTTCTCAGTACTCATTCAAAACAGATCGATGAAAAAAGTCTACATATCTAGATATATACGATTTTGTTTCATTTTCTGAATTCAGAAAGGAATTGAAGGAACATGTAGGTATATTTTCAACTACATCTTTCCTTAACTTAAGATCTAGGTTATTATTTCCGGTCAAGTCAATATTGACATCAAATTTTTCATTAATATTTTGGATGGAGTAGTGTTTTCGTACAAATGATTAAATTGAAATAACCTGCAATTGAAAATGAGAAAACGACATTTGATTTCTGTTTTATTTTATTTTTATATTCGGACATAGCCAAAATACATTTTTATTAAATAAACAAGCAGTTTGTCCGCAACTTTGCTCTCTCAGGAGTCTCTTTAATACCTTTTATAATAATCATTGTTCATTGCGTTCCACTTCCAATCTCACTCTTCACATTTCTCGCTACTCTACAGACTTCGTTACCAACTCATTTTTGTGCATGCTGTGTGGCTTTGGATCCTAAAACCATCTTTACATACCTACATATTAACACCAGTTTTTAAATAGAACACGTTCTTCCTAGTTAGAACGAGTTTATTTCTAAATGTTTTTGTTAAAACTATCTAGTCATAGCTAGAATTTGCCATTGATATATTTGATTTTCAGATACAACTAACTGTCACTTCGAGCTTTAGTTAAAACTATCACTAAACAAAATTTACGATTTCGAAGTTTGGTGCTACAATAGTTCATAACAACAAAAAATGATACACAACGAAGTTATTTTGGTCCTGTAGGCCACGTAATAGTTTAGAAATTCAAGACGATCGCGAAGCGATAAGACTGCTATTTGTGTGCCTTGCCTCTTATTGTAATTTTACTGTAATCTGGTATATTGAGTGTAATAAAGTTTATTATTATTATGTATTTAAAAGTGCCATCTATTGACAGCTAATATAAATGATTCCATGACGTTCCCTCTTAAAAGGATATTTTTACAAATATTTTCTATAATACCACACACATATTTGTATTAATATACGTCGTCGTTTGTGTTCAGCCGTCAAACGGTTCGTTCCATACGAAGTATCCAATATTTTATTATAATTCGGTACATGTCTCGTCAGATTGTCTGTGACTTGTTTCACATCCCTTCATTTTCAATTTTTCTTGAATAATTCAACGTTGGGATTATTCGATTTCATTGTAAAAATGAGATGTCTCGTTAGTGCGTGTACCCTGCAAATGTGACATCGCTAGAATTGTCTAGCGAAACAGTTCTTTGACAAATGTGCAAATTATAAATATTTTCTATATTTTTAGCTTGTCCGTTTTGTTAATATGATATTTATAGTCTGTTCCTAAGGCGAGCATAAAACGGACAATGACCTAAAGTATTATATTAGCGTTGAAAGTAAACGATACATATCGTGTTTCGCTATCCATGTGATTTTTAATTATGGCTCACAGTTTGGAAACCTCCTGCTCTCAATTGAAGCGTTGGTCATGCTAAGTGCTAAAGTTAAGCATATAAATATACGAATTTGCAAATACAAAACATAAAAACCCACAGAATTTTTAAATAAATACCTACTGTGCGTGTAAATCAGTGTTTTAACTATATTGCTGAATATTGTTAGTGTAAAACTTCAAATATTAAAGCTCTACAGTTTCATTAAAAAATCTTAACTTATAGAGTGTCTTATGAGTTTTTTAATTGCATGGAAAATGAATTACTATTTATATAGTTTTATTTAAATTTCAACACATTTGTGGAACCATTAATTAATTTTCAAATGTTTTCTTAGATCAATAATTTGCCATAATCAATTTAACTAACTCTTAATTTACAAATATTCTCATAAACTATATTCAGTATTCATATTTCTTAACGGAATCAGGTTATGCATGGTGCTTATTCAGAATACGTATGACTGGACTATGCGTGAAGAATCTAGAACAAATATTTAAGCTTGACATAATAAATTAAATCCTCGGAAGTATTATTCTGCATATTTTTACTTTTCATCTAAAATAAAAAAAATGTAGAATGCATAAACTAGGTTATTGTTGTAAATAGGCAATGGGCTGGGTAAAAGAAAAGAAATTTTATTTAGAAATTAGATACGTATTTTGTTTAGGCAAAGATAATAGTCATGAAAGTTGAGGAGAGAGAGTTTGCTACGTCACAACTTCAAGTCTTGCCGTAATGTATCGCCGTTATATTTTGATTTCGCAAAAAAAAACATCTTTAATAATGCAACTGACGGATTAACAAACAAAAAAGTCATCATCTCTAATTTTTTATTGTTCTATGTTAACAAATATGATTAACAGATACTGTGTTATGTTTATATATGTAGGGTTGTAATGAAACTTTCACCATTCCGCTCGAGTTTCGATTTCACTAGTTATTATTTGACTAGTTATTCTAAGTGCCGTATTGGATAATCACTTTTAAAAACAATAATCTTATCAGATTGGAATGTTATTTATATTTAATAGACTAGTAAGAGTATTATAATTTTATATTACTACGTACTTCAAATAAAAGGTTAGATCTATATTACGAAAACGTGACGACTAAGTATCTAATTTGGCACAATTCTGTTGACTGCATATTAGATGGACGAAATGAATTCTTTTTACACATTGAAAATGCGTTGGTTCTCATGTCGACGCATAACTCGCTAACGGAAATTGACCACTTTTACAGGAGAGCCAAATGAAACTTGAAATTAGTGTTGTTCCTTAAATACCCCATTTATCCATCTGAAAAATGGTACATAGGATATTAGGTGTATTGGGTGTATTTTCGACTGGGAAACAATTTTTTTACCTAATTTCCTGACAGATTTTAAGATCGAACACTTAAATAGTTTTACTTGGAAATTGTGATGTAATTTTTGTCAAATAGCACCATTTATGCAGTTTTACTCGGGAAAAAGTTCAAATAATAAATAAGTCAAATGTATTTTTAAATATTTCAATTTATTAAATGTAAACATTGTCATAAAATATATTTTTTTTTGGTATTATGAATGTGTCCAATTGTATTGGCTTTTTTGAAAGTAGCAATACTTTTTATTAAAAAAGATAATCAACACCTTATGTTATGTGAACAAGGAACCTGTAAAGGGTCCGAAACGTCTAAAACTAAATACAAACGCGATGAAACCGTTTAATGGTTGTTTCGTTTATGGATAGTGCGCGTGAAAATATAAGAAATCAATAATATGTATGCTTTTGATTAGTTAATTTAAATGTAAATCATACATATTCAGTAAGTATAATCTTTCACAGTTAAATCTTAATAACGTTCTGATAAAAGTCCTTTATGAACAATCCTTTTTGTTTGTTTCCCAGAAGGACCCAGAAAATTTGAACGACCAAACTATTGCGTATTTCGGTCGTTCATTATAATTATAACTAGAATATCCCATGAAATAAAGCGGAGAAAAAAGTAGCTTTTTATATACTAGTTTTTTCTTTTTTAAGAAAAGCCGTGGTATATATTGATTACATACATTACATAAAAAATTGCTCCGAGCGATAAGGCAGCCCCTGTACTATTTTATACACTGTTCGTACTTGATTTTGTCCATAATAGTGTGAACAATAAATAATAATTGTATGTCATTAAATCTGATAAAGATTTGAATTAAAAAAAATTTTTTTTTTGTATCTACTAAAAAATAACACTCAAACTCGACAGGAATCGAAACCGCGACGTCAGAGGCCTTAAAGCTGACGTGTGAGCCACTAGGCTATAGAAGTCGTATTTTCAGGTCTTCTTCTACCAGTATAGCGGTAGTCCTCCCTCAGCATTTTCCATTTATTTATAATTTCAGTTACTGTGTGTGAATATTACTGGTAGACGAATTTTAGCTAAAGCAAAACAAAGTAATTGATCTGTCAAATGCAAAGGCTTGTTACTTTCCAAATAACTCCAATACACGTAATGACCTCCATAATTCATAATTCTATAACTGTAATTTTTAATGGCCTGCATGTGTTTCAAGAACGGTAAAGTCTAATTGTAGCAATTTAATTGTCCACTCTATGTTGTGATATAATAAAAAAGTAAAGTTTCTATCTCATTTAGTTTGTAGGGCGTAATTATCGGAAATAATACACCATACACGAGTGACAGGCTACAACAAGAAGAACAGCTAGTGTTTAATAAAAACTAAACTAGTTTAAATTCGTTAATTATATAAGCTGTATAATGTTGGAAACGTTCTAAAATAAAAGACTTTTAGAGTCCATAGCTCATCGTCGCCGGCAGCCTATTAATAAACCCACTCTACTGGTGGGTGGATGTTACCGATTGCAGATGCACCCGTGAGGCACAGCTTATTAAGAAAACCGGAGACTCTCGAGTTAACAGTTATTGGTCACCCAACCTTTCTGAAAGTTGCTTAACCTCCACAATCGCAGATCGAAAGCGCTGCATCAAATATTCAGAAATAAGTTCACATTAGAATCAATGTATTATTACATGTTTGTTCGGCAACTGCTCTTTATACGAACGAATAGATATTCAATAAGCGCAATAACAATAAAAATAAAGTCCACCATAAATTAAAATACACCGAATATCACTCGGTGTTCAACGACTCGTGATTTTCAATGAAAGCATACACTTTCCGAGAATTCAACAAACATCAATAGTGCATCATATAGGATTATCCACTTTTACGGCGCTACACTAATACCCATACGATATATAGAAATAAATCGCATTGTAGAGTCGATGCCCTCACTCTGATAGAATCGAGGGAATTATTTTCCAAATACTATTGTGATTTGATATTAACCAGATATTAAATTAATTTTCTAGAATTTTTTACACGCGGCTACAAGTCAGCTTACCATAATATGTCAAATTTCCGCAATTGTTTTGAACTCCACCCGCAAAATATCAAGGTCTAAAATCAAATGGAAAAATATGACGGTTTTGTATAACCTAGCGTGCTGTTGACTAAGAATGGATTGAAACTCAACAACATTTAGATCAGATTGAAATCCAGTCGACTTTGTTATTAGAAAGATATGTAATGAAGTACCAAAAGTAATTAAATTATCAAAAAAAGCACGTGAAATTTGATAACAAACATTTGCACCGACCAGTAAAATATTTAGTAGAATAACCTATAAACACAACTATCCGTGGTATGTAATTGTCTATTGTTATAGCCTATTGCAAGTATTTTCAAAGGAATAGAGATTATTATAGTAATTTATGAAATTATGTAACCTTTAAAGTAGCAATCGCTTTCGAAACGAACGATGGTTTGAATGATTAAGAAACGCAATAAAATCTAATATTTGTGACTACCGCTTGCTTTAGACAATTCCATTTAACGTCAAATTATCGACATAAGTAAAAAAAAAAAAACAGTTTCTGGGTTTTCCCTATAACCTGGCACTTAATTTTATAAATATAATTAATAGAGATACGCCGAGTAACACTGTTACCGAGTAACGAGTACCGAGTTTAACTCGGCTCAATTATTTTTCAACCGAGTACTCGGCCGAGTAACTCGGTTTTATTAAATTCCCATTTCGCGCGCGTGAACAAGTACAAACAGGTTCGTGCCGGTCGAGAGGTCGGCTCGCTATGATACACCCACAGGACTCACCAGTCGCTTGATAGTAAGGCTTCTACGACGGCAATGTTAAAATAAAACACGCGAAAGAGTTTAAAGATTTGGTAATATCTCAAAATCTTGAGCCAATAGCATCAACTTCGTCGTCGCAGTCGAATGCAATGAAAAAAAGGAAAATCCTTATCGAATCATTTAGTACAAAATGGGACATAACTGATTCGTGTGCTAAAAAAATTCACAAAGCTGTAGCAGAGATGATCGCTTTAGATAATCAATCGATATTTATGTTGAAAAATAATGGGTTCCAAATATTAATGAATACCTTAAAATCCAAATACCAAATTCCTAGTCGAAAGTAGTAATAAATACTTTTTGATTAACACTGTTGTTTTAATTATATCTACCGAACTATATTGCTTTTTTTTTAAGTATACTCGGCATTCATATCGAGTTACTCGGCCGAGTACGAGTATCAACCGAGTACTCGGCCCATCTCTAATAATTAATTAATTTTGAAACACATAATTAAAAAAAAATTACATATCAAGCACTGTTAGAAAAATTTTCAGGAACTGACATGCCGAAATAGAAAAATCGTATTACTCAAAAATTTTGAAAAAGCGAATTTTAAAAAGGAAATTTTCTTATGGATCAGAGACAAAAAGTTTGGATGCGGGAAACCTAGTAAAAAAAAAACGGTGTCGTATGATGCACCATTACAGTTCATTCAATATCTTCCATAAAACCGTTGCGATCGCAATCACGTGTCAAATATGTTTAGCGTGAAGTTCGTGAATATCTTTTTAAAGAATTTTTAAATTGGACAATAAGACCTCTAGTATATTTTTAAAATATATGATATTATCAAAAATAATACAACCCTACAATTCAGCGTAACCAGTAGGCTAACTTGTCTAACCTTAAAATCTATTGCAATTCTTTCAAAATATATAGCGATTGTTCTAGCAATTTTGGAAGTATATCACTTCGAGAGAAACGTCGCATTGAGACTTTTTGGTCGTATAAAGGTAAAGGTTAGCTCTTGTTTTATAATAAGTCTCGAAACATTCCTTTGGTTACGAGATCAGCAAAATTTAGCGATCCCAAATATTTATATAATTATCCAATTAGCTTCTCAGAGAGAAGTTTGTCTATATGTAGACAATTGATCGTGTAGTAAATTTGGAAAACGTATTTTACTAAACTAATTTATTTTGAAGTGTATCGTTTGGTTTTGGTGCATTAGTAATTTATAATCACGAGATCAAGAGACGTCGCATGGTTCAGTTATTAATAAATTTGTCGGAGCTTATCCATTAACTGAGAGTAATTGCAGATTATATTTGAGTGCCCATAACCAAGTATTAACTAGTAACTAGATCAATACCAAAGTAAATTTCGTCGTCTATCCAAAATAGAGCCTGAAAGCAAAAGCTTTCAACAATTGAATTAACAAATTCACTCTAATATTAGCAGAGTGTAGGGCAGACGCTATTTTTTTTTTATACGTTATAATGTTTTTATCGATAAACACACACATACAAAAGACGAAGAATAATTGTTCACCATCACCATCACCAGCCCTTTTACGTCCCCACTGCAGGGGCTCGGGCCTTCCTTATGGATGGTTAAGGAGGATGGGCCATGACCCTCCACGCTGGCCCAATGCGGATCGGGGGGTATAAACGACTGCAAAAGCAGGCGGGACCAACGGCTTAACGTGCTTTCCGAAGCACGGAGTAGTTCGAGATAATAATTTTTTGGTCACCCATCCCGTGACTGACCCTTGCAAAAGTTGCTTAACGACTACGATCGCGGGCCGCGGCGCTTATCCACTACGCCACCGAGCTACTCAATAATAATTGTTAAAATATACAAATTAAATTAACCTCCTTTCAATTCAGGTGAGGGTTTGATGGACCATTATTAACCACCCGACATCAATGAAGTTAATTAAAATTGTCTTTTCGTCTTTTTGAAATCGGTTTTAATTAAAACAATAGAAATCTGTAGTAGCGAAAAAGTAACAAGTGCATGAAAAATTCTTCAGTCCTGTTGGGTCCTAGGCTCAGTGGTTGGAGCGGTCGCCCGGATTACGAAAGGTCATGGGTTCGAGTCCCATATCAGAGTGCCAGGGACAGAGTGGATTTATTAAGCATTTTTCATTAAGAATATTTAATAAACAAAAATTTTAATGACAAACAAGATAGTTAGGACTGTGTATTTTAATCTATTTGTTAATAATAACAGATATGCTGATCTGATTTCGTTAATAATGGGATCCCCTTCAAGATATACCCTTTTGAACAAAAAAAATATATATCCGAATTAAGAACCTCCTTTGAAGACGATTAACAAAGCATACGTATGATTTTGTCTTAAGAAATATCATTTTAGGTGAAACCTTATTCGCGCATCATTGCGCGCAATCATAAGAATAATAATATAAAAAATATTATTAGTACTGAAGCCACGTAGTGTTTGGTTGTTGGTCGAATGACGCTCTGTCTAGACTTAATAGACCTCAAAGCAGGTTTCACTATTTGTCGCTACAGATATAAGTTTAGAGAAGCGCTATTGCAAAACCTAATCCGTTTTACGGATAAGTACTGCATTTTGATCCTTTCCACAGACGCCAAACTTGCCTACTCTAGGGCTGTGTCAGCGAGAAAATTTCAGCTAAAAATAAAAATTTAACACCAACCATAAGAAAAATATGTTCAAAAATTTTTATATGAAATTTAATTTTTATATATACCTATAGTTCATTTAACCGACTGCCATGGTTATATACTTGCATAATATCAGATGGTTTGTTGATTTTCTAAAGAAAAAGGTTAAATAGTCAAGAGTTATTTTCATATATGCGATATATACCTAAGTAAGCAAAAATACTTTTCCTTCACAAAACTCATTTCGAAATTATAACACAATCTATATTATCAAACGGTAACTATCCATGTCTCTTTCTTTAATTTATCGCAACTGGAAGTAAATTAATTTTAAAAATACACATAAGTTAAAATAAAATATCTTGCAACCAATTATGCATTTATTGTTCAATTATTATTATTTTTTAAGTTCTGAATAGCCTGACGAGTTGTTGACTGTACATATTATTGATGCAAGAACTAGTGGACTAGGTAACATAACTTTTAAAGCTGCAAAGAATGTAATTTTCTCTCGCTTTCTTTTTTCAAAACAAGTGACACCCCTGATCAGAATCTTAGCAGATCGCATTACTGTCGATATGGAACAAACGCTGTGCGATAGTTGAGCGACCGGCACAACTTTAGTTTAGTTTGTTTTATGCTTTTTCTTCGCAAACACGTTAAATTGATATAATAAGGTGAACCAGCAGACAAACACGATACTTTGTTCTCTTTTCGTAATGCTTTCATTCAGATTGATTTCTACTCAAAATGTCGCACTTAGATTCCATAGAGCAAACATTATATTAAAATTTACTATATACCTATACACCTTTCTGTCTAGCAATATTCTGAATTTATTTTGATACATTTATCATCTTTATATTAATTATAAAGTTGAAAAGTTTATTTGTTTGTTTGAACTCTAAAATCTCACCAACTACTGGAATGAATTGTTTTCTTTGTGTTGAATAGTACATTTATCGAGGAAGGCTGTAGGATTTATAACATCACGCTATGGCAATAGAAGTGGAGCAGCAATGAAAAATAATGCAAAACCGGGAGAATATTTTACTTTTTGAGAGCTTTTCTTGCGTGCGCTGCCTAAACGGTGATATGTACGCAAAAATAATATAGTATGAAATTGGCCCCCTTTAAAAGTTCCAAAAAAAAGTTACTGCGACAGCATACTTCCTTATATTTTATCCCGAAATAAAGCACATAAAGGGAGGAAAATGGGAGTGGATGGTCGTATAGGACATTCAACCGTTATCATAGCAACCATGGTTTATAATTTAATTTGTCATTGTAATTATATTCCATGTCATCCTTTTCCGATTATGGGAAGGCCGTATTTAGATCTAGTCAACCGTTCGTGACTTATTTATTAAGCTTAAGTGCTATATTTTGTTAAAGTCAAATGTCCCTCTACCAACTAAACAGACAGCAAAATATGACTAAACTATAAGGTTCTTAGTTGATTCTGGAACCCAAAAAACCTCAAAATTCAAAAACAAAAGCGACTTTGTTTTAAAAAGAAACAAAATTTCGTTTTAATAGTACAGTAACGTGATCTAGTGATCAGAAGCGTTAGCTAAATGTAACATTTAGTTTTTTCGCCTTATTAATAATTCCCAATTAAATTATGTTATTGGAAGACCCGCAAAATTGAAAGCGAAAGTTAATTTGTTTGATAAAAATCGGAACAACATAACAAAAATCAAAATTCCGTTTTAAAACTACAGCAACATAACATCTAGTGATCAGTAGCGACAGGGAAATGTAACAATCTGTGCACTTAACCAACATAATAGGTATATGCATTTAATATTAGCGACAACAATTGTACCGATTTGAATTATTCAAAAGATTATTTAATCCTTAATTTAATAATGGTTTTGGAAAAGCTTTAATCATTTAATAATGGATTTGGAAAAGAACGACATGGAATATAAATGAATTGGAAACAATGACAAATTGAATTGGAAACAATGGTTGTTATGGTAATTATTTAATGCCCTTTACGAATTTCCACTCCCATTTTCATTCCGCTATGTGCTTTTTTCGGGATAAAATAAAATATGAGATAAATGATGTCACAGATTTTCTTTTAGAACATTTAAAGAGGGTAAGTTCCGTACATGATTTTTGCGTACCTTTCACCGTTTACACAGCGCAAGCGAGGAAAACTCTCAATAATTAAATATTCTCCTGTTTTTGCAATACTTTTCATTGCTGCTGCATTCCTAGTCATAACATTATATTATATAACGTAAAGCATTCCTCAATAAATGGACTTTTTAACACAAAAAAATTTAATTCATTCCAAAAGTTCCTGAAAATTGAATTCATCCAATAGATTAAAGAGTTGAAATAAACAAACAATCAAACTCTTCAGCTTTATAGTTAGTATATAAAATATAAAATAGATAAACCTTCAGATTGGTTTCACTTTGATGATGCTCTTAATTTTATAGTGATACAAGTAAATGGGTGCAATTCAAGGGAAAGACATAAAATAGAATTTCAGTGATTAACTCCTTAAAATGACAATCCACGTCTTTATAACGATTCCTAAGCAACTGAAGGTTTCATAAAATGTTTGTCGAATGCAAACAATTTACATTATTTACATCAACTACGTGACGTTATTTGTTTGAATCTTTATTGGTTATTAATACAGGTATTGTAAAGGGTAAGTATTATTTTATAAATACATTATTGTTTTAAAATAAACATCACTGAAAATAATTTATTGTTACGGTCTTCATAGGGACCGCAAAAATAAATTATTATCCAATTAAGCTATTATCCAAATTACCGGTACCAAAGAAAATGCTATTGGGTGATGATATGGTGTTTATTATCCCACTAAGGCGAAGTGAAAAGGAGGGTTATGTATTTTTGACCGGTATGTATATGTTCATCTGTTCCCTTATAACTTTGAAACTTCTCGTTGTAATTGGACAAGTCCTCGTGTTATTGGCTATGTGACGTTACATTAAATTGACAACAACGCCCTCTAGAGAACATGAAGTAAGAAACTAAAAAATATATATTATATCATTCCGTGTAGGGTATCAAATGAAAGAACTTAATTAGCACATTTAAAATGTATATATATTGATAGCTTTTACTAGCGATTTGACTTAAATACACCCGAAAATTTTATTAATATATAACACAATTGATGGTGTTATGATCAGTGGCACAATCCATTTTTTTTTTATGGGATCGGGGGCAAACGAGCAGACGGATCACCTGATGGTAAGTGATTACCGTCGCCCATGGACACCTGCAACACCAGAGGGGCCACAAGCGCGCTGCCGGCCTTTGAGGGACGAATATGATCATAGGAAGGGAAGGGTTGGGGGGTAGAGGGAAGGGAATAGGGAAGGGTTGGGCCTCCGGTACCCTTACTCACACGACGAAACACAACGCAAGCGTTGCTTCACGTCGGTTTTCTGTGAGGCCGTGGTATCACTCCGGTCGAGCCGGCCCATTCATGCCGAAGCGTGGCTCTCTCACTGATCACAGCTTCTATAAAATAGCTATCGCTATAAAAAACAAAAATTAATTAAACATATCACTATATTAGAATATCTACTTTTTCTTCTTTTTTAATTATTAATAACTAGCTTCGGCTTCGACCGCGTGATCCTATATCTTTCCCATTAAATCACTCTGTATATCGATGAAAATCGCATTAAAAATCCATTATGTAATTTAAAAGATTTCAGCGTACAGGCAGCGGGAAGCGACTTCGTTTTATATGTATAGATTGGCTCACTCTTGGTCATAGTCCAAGGACATGAATGAGATCTACGGTGAGAAGAGCTGGCCCAAAAGGAAACAATCGGCATTCGTTTAAATAAGTTATATGTCGAAGGAAATATATACATAGGAAAGGAACTCCTGTTCTTGGCATTGTGCAAAATAAAAAAATATAAGAGCCGCTCTGCGGTGTCTTGGAATATCTAATAAATGAAGGTTCTGTTTAGTTTCCGCTTTTTCTTTTTTTTTTTAGTCAGTAATTATAATTATTTTAGACTAAGTGTGTTATTAAAAGTTTACACATATTTCACTGCCGAAGCATTCACCTTGGAAAGAAGCGGAATAGTTCATAAATCGATTTATATCTTTTGTGGATCAAGGTGGAACCATCGTCTTAACGCGCCTAGGCACGACGGTGCTCTAGACACAAAAAATTCGGTCACCCGTCCGATGCTCGATGATGAAAAAAGGCTTTAACCATCGAGTTCCTCAACACATTGTACCGCAAATGTGTACAATTAAAATAATCGCACATTCAGTTTGGTACAACAATCGAAATGGCGAGCATATTAAAACCATTCCCCGCCAGTATTGCAGTCCGCATATTATGACATACACACGGGCGACCCGAACAGCATACTAACACGAATCTTGCCGTAACTTTTGTTTTGTCAAAGTTTACTAGTCGATATTTGTCACAGTTATTTGGAACAGTGCAAGGTCGCAAAATTTTTATGCTGCACTACGCGCGGTTCTATTTTTGGCAATCATTTCGAAATGTGGGTCTTGACGGACAATAACTTACATTTTCTATATTATAGTAAAATTTAAAGATTGTTTATTTGTGTGCATTGAATATACTCCAAAACTATTGGATCGATTTTACAAATTCTTTCAAGTTTCTTTCAAATTTAAAAATTTCACATCATACGAGGTGGCTATAATATACGCGGGCAAAGTCGAGAAAACAGTCTATTTATTTATTTAAACTTTTTTGCACAAATAAAGTGTACAAATGGCGGACTTTATTCTTTTATATTATTATTTATCGATAAGTATTATACGATTTTACAATAAAGGTAAAAATAAATTTAAATTCTATAAGATACATCTTTGTCATGCAGTAGCATTGAGTTTATAATAAACGTGGGCGGTTATTGATCCACTTCTTTGAAGTTATACCCACAACAACCTTTGGTATTCCATAAAAGCATTGATATGTTTGTGTCTATGGAAAATCATACGATACAAATCGATACTAGACATTTTAATGACGCGAATTATAATAATTGACCATAGATAGTCATGTCATAACTTGACCAAAGACTATGTACAACTTAATATACTTTTATAATAAAATTAAACTTACACACATACAGGGTAAGGCATTACGCTACATAATGTTTGTCTTATAATATATGTAATATTATTTATTTTGTAATTTATTGTTCAAGCATAAATTTCCATCAATAGAAGGAAGGTGATGCTTTGGAATCACTTTCTCGAAGAACGAGAAAATTATTTTGTTCATAAACATTATAAGTACATAATTTAAAATAATATCATGTGAGGTAACGGCATACAATTAGTTGTACATTGTTTTATTGATATTAGTTTGGTAGAATTTCGTTTTACATAAAGTATTTTGCATAATGTAATTTCATGGAACAATCAATACTCGGAGTGGTTATTTTAAAGAAAACTAAATCATTGATTTTTGTCACAAATAAAATGTATTGTTTCCATATTCACATCATATTAATACAACTCAAATAAAACTTTTTATTTTATTTAATTAATATAGTATATTGAAACTTATTACCAAGAAATATTTATTTCATATGACAGTTTCCAAACGTTTGAAATGTATTTATATCTTTGAGATAATGTACCTATAAGATAATTTATGTTGGAATCGCTGTTCTAACGTAATCTAATATTCTGGTAGCGGCTAATTAAGTAATGTGAAGAAAAGTTCGCCTCATAATATAACAGTAAGACACTGCTGTAGGAATGGTTTAATTACGGAGTGGTGGCCGATAACCGACGGACAACTGATAATGTTCTCTTAACTTAATGTACTACAATGAAACGTGTTATAGTGAGACATTTCGAAACTAATGGTTTCATTGGTTGTCTCACACTTAAGCTCGGGGTGTATTCTGGATATATTTTGTATCCTTCTTCCATTTGAATATATACACATACCTTTTACACCATCTTCCATTTACTTATGTTAAAATGCATTAAGTATTGAAGTTCATTAATGTCTTACATATAACCATGAAACTTTCAATTAAGAGACTTGATATTTTACATCGTTTTTTACCTCAAAGAAGATCTCGCAGGCAGAAGGGATCCATTTATAAAAAAAAAAATATCTACCTTATTTAGTTTCCAATTTGTTGATGTTTATGTTGCTTACTTTCAATAATGTTTATTATTTTCTCATTTTCCTCAAGTCCTTACTAAATTGAATGTGGACTGACCGACAAAACAACCTTTTAAGTATCTATTTTCCATTTCGGGCAAGGAAATTGATATTCATTTTATACTGATATAAAAAATAAATATAAAGGATATTCGTTCGTCTGCTTCGAGTAAATCGCACGCGACCCGTGTAAAAAGTTAAATGGATTTTTAAAACATATCTTACATTATGGTCATTGTGCTGCCAGAGACATAAAACATGGCCACGTGTGCTTCTATTAAGGCGTGGTTAGGCATAAAAATTTTTATGTAAACACTAATTTATTTACCGAGTGAAACGGTTTTTAAAAACTACATAGTCTGAGATCCAGTAATACCTACTAACACATAGTATAAAATAAACTCGCTTCCCGCTGTTTTTACGCTGAAATCTTTTGAACTACTTTTGTTATTCATCAATATACAGAGCGATTTAAAACGAAGATTTTTATGTATGTAACAGGCGGGAAGCTAGTAGTACATAATCGCTAATACAATATAGGTGCAACATATTATTATTAGTAACTTGCTATTTTTCCGCTCCTGTAAATAATAGTTTATGTCAGCCGCGTAAGTAGATTCCAGTAGGTGAAAGGTATTCTCAAATCGATCCAGTACTTTTGAAGCCTATACAATGCAAATAAATAATCTAATATTTCCTGTTTCCAATATTACTACATATGAATGTATTTTACAATATACGCTGACGTTTCTCATTTTTTGATAAATTATAAAATAATTTTAACGATGTTTACAATTCTTAAAAAAAACAAAGAATAATTTAATTTGATAAAAAATATGTATAAATAAAATTATTATAAATGCAGAATTATTTTATGTTTTGTTATTATGTTTTTGTAATGTTTTAAATAGACTCTATTTAGTTCCATGTTTATCAATGTCAATAAATACATGGAGTTTAACTATTATTATTTTTTGTTTATTTTTAATTGGCATTATAATAATAAATGACATAGATTTGTGAAAGTGTCATTTTAACTTTTTATTAGTCCAAAAGTTAGCTGCATCATTTTGATTGGTAGTTCTGTATTATCGTTTTTATTATTATTTTAACGGTTTCATAAAAACAATTTATATTTATATGTAATCAGTCTGATGTTTATTTCAAATATTTCAAAATATATGTAGTATTCACAGATAATAAATATGAAGATTCGCTTTAGTAACAATATTTCTTTCTCAAAAATATTTCAACAGTACTTTATTATAAAGCATATAATTTACGCGATGGAATAATTTTCTTAATAAGAATGCAATACGAGCACTCTTGCCCTCGTAAATATTTTATAGAGCAACACTATGTAACTTTATTAATTTTATGCGTACAGCATTTGATAGCCTCGGATTTAGAAACAGAAAAGGAGAGTGACTCAGCGCACTAAGTACTCAACTGTGTACAAATAAAAACTTTATTATAAACGCAATAGGAGTGGTATCATTTTCATTACTGTCAGAACTTGGGAATGACGACTTACTGCTAATCAGCCTATTACTGTACCTACTACTAAGACACAGGCCTTCCCCATGGCCACCACACGGGTATGACAAACAATACGTGCCTTCCGAAGGACGGAGGAGCATGAAATATTTTTAGTCATCCATCCTTTTTTTAACCCAGTTGAAATGCGTTACGCACTATTCCTACCGCCTGACGAATCAATAGGGAATTCTTCACCACTGAGGGCCCCCGCCTTAAGTGGTGGAGAGTTCCCTATATCCTATTTTAGTGGGTAAGTCCCCACCTGCCCACTAAAAACCCTGGGCATACCCTCATTCAGAGGTGGCACCCAGGAACCCGGGCATATTCGCTGGAACAGCCACCTCCTTGAGTCACCCGTCCTATTATCGAAAGTTGCTTTTGTTCCGAATAACTAAAGATAGAAAAATATGCAGAGTAAACTTTATAATTTATCTTGCTTGATGACAAGAAATCTGCAGCTGGGACTGATGAATTAAATCATCTTCTTAAGTATGGAGAAGCTCGTACACATATGATGTCCGCTAAACTGCTAACCACTACATCCATCAAATAACCAGGACTTGTACAATCGGTACATGAATTTCTATTCTGTACTGCCGTAGTGCGCTTGCTTCGCTTGCTCAGCTCGCGCTCTTAATAATAGTCTTTTTTGAAGATGGGAAATGCATTGTAAATATTTAAAGCTGAGCCGAGCGGGAACGTTGTGTACTGTTGCGATGCACACATTCATTTTTCTACTCAGCACATTTTTCATCTCTTTCATCATTTATTTGTTAAACTTCAGTTGTGCGTTTGACACTGTAAATTTTGACATCGTACTCTCCCTTCTGCGCTCTATTAACATGTCTCCATCCGCAACTGAGTGGTTTCACAGTTATCTGTATGGACGCCGGCAACGAGTACGTATTGACGAGAAGTTTTCCTCTTGGTGCGACACGACTGCCGGAGTCCCACAAGGTGGCGTTCTATCTCCTCTTCTTTTCGCAATTTTCATTAACAACATTTCTAAGAACCTTTCTTCTTCCTACCACCTTTATGCAGACAACTTACTAATCTACAGTCAAGCCCCTCCTTCACGGGTAAATGAGGCAGTGCATACCACTAATATTGATTTAGACCGTATAGTAGCATGGAGTAAGTCTTTTGGACTTAAAGTAAATCCAACAAAGACTAACACGATCATAGTGGGTAGTTCTAGGCTGATCGCTAAACTTGACTGGCACCTCCTACCAAAAATTAATTTCGATGGTACTGACATACCTTTTAGTGATATTGTTAAAAACTTGGGTATAATCATAGATCGGACTGGGGTCTGACTGGGGTCTGTTAGTCGGAAGCTGTATGCTTCTGCTGCATCATTAAGGAGGCTACGTAATTTTTTGCCGACTACCAATAAAATTGCTCTAGCTCAATCTCTGTTGCTTCCCTTACTTGACAACGCTGATACCTGTTATCTTGATCTTACGGAAGACCAACTAAATAAACTTGAGCGACTTTAAAACTTCTGTATTAGATTTATATTTGGATTACGTAAATATGGTCATATATCTCAATTTCGTACTCAGCTCAAGTGGCTTCCTATTCGACTTCGCCGGAATGCTCACATGTTATCTCTTCTGTATAATATTCTGTTTAATCCCGGTTTCCCGTGCTACTTGAAAGAACGATTTAATCCTCTATACTATTCCACTACACATTCTTTGAGATCATCGAAAAACCTGAAACTTGAAACTCCTCTCCATAACACTACCTTTTATGATGGCTCATTTGCCGTCCAAGCTGTTCGCCTTTGGAATGCTCTTTCGGCTTCCATAAGACAAGCACAATCAATCACTATCTTCAAAGAACTGGTAAAAAAACATTATTTCTCTTTGTTGCTAAAACCCTTCCTCGTTTCACTAAAGTATATTATTAGTATATATCTTATGTATGTATATATTATTTGTATTTATGTATATATTTTCAAAATTTATGTATCTTATAAGTATTAATGCATCTTTACTAAATGTTACTTATTTTCTTGAATGTACGTACTTTTACTCTACACCTCCGTTTTTCATAACTGCTATTCATTCTTCTCCATCCAAAGGTTGTCTGGTAGAAATCGCTGTTAGCGATAAGACCGCCAATTGCTACATCATCGTGTTATATTTTATTTGTAAATTTTATATTAAAAATTGTAACTGTAAAATGGTGTGACAATAAAGTATTATTATTATTATTATTATTTTTCTTTTAAATAGAACGTAATATGTGGCAAATAATTAATCATGAATCTATCTATCATTATTGTATACGTTCCTTTTTTATATTCCAGAGAGAAGATCTGTCTTAATTGTTCTATTACATACTGAACATTTTCTTAGATTTTAGGGCTTATACCACGTAAACCCTAACATTATTCTATTTATACTTGGGTTGATGGTAATATACTGTTTGCAAGAAAAGCATTTTTAACAATTTCAACATCCAGCCGTATTTGGTTTACATACTAAACATAAATTGTATGCATAGCAGAGACAATAACCACTATTCAAAAAACTGATGTTCTAATCGAAAAAATTTGACGTGGTGATCTCGAAAGTTTGTTTTGTTTATTGGAAATATCAAAACAAAAAAAATATATATAAATGATGGGTATCGTCAGCTTATCTTTTGTGGTTTAGGGCTAATTTAAACAAAAAATGTACCCATCTATGGTTTTCGAGAAAGCTCCCTTTGAGCATATAATTTTATTATACTTTAATGCATTTAACACAAACAGTTTTTTTTTTGTCTTGCTGTAAACAACGCATGTCACCGCAAGACGACGGCGCTTAGGTTAAACCGTCTCGATTGTGGAAAACTCGTCCTAAATTTAGGTCGGGATTATTTCTGACGACGTCGCCGCTCGCGCCGTGTCGCGTCACACACATTACCACCGATCGCTAGACCGGTCATTCTTGCGTTCTAAACATTGATTAACTCTAAACTCTGCCGAAGCTAATTACAATGATGGCTACGTAACATAAACTCGTTACCATTTATTACCGATAAATTAGAGTTTGTGGAATCAGGCCCTGGAATAAACAGTGTACGGTTAATAAAAATGTGCTTTAATGTATATACTATTGTGAATAGTTATGGCTGTGAATATTCTGTTTGTGTTTGCGTTATTAGTGTCATGTGGATTTGCAGAAGAATTTAAAATAGGTCAGTAGATTCGTGAGTTATCATTGATACATAGATCTTACTATAAAATTTTAATGCAAGCGTTTTGCTCATAAATGTACAAAGTAATTATTTCTACGTTTTAAATTCTGAAACCTTTTCTAATATTCAAAAGTTTTTAATTTCAGGAGGTATATTCTACCAAAATGCAGAAGACGCCAAAGTAGCGTTCAGCATGAGCGCTAAGATGTATAACTTCACCCCTATTATAAGGGAGGTATCAAAAAAAGGGGAGTTCCTCGAACTGAGCCAACACGTATGTTCACTTGCGGAGGTCAGTTTATATTCAAGAATATTCCCTTTGTTCTCTGATCGCTTTAGCAAATTCGATTTCTAACGTTTTACGTGTGTTTAGTGAAATAACAAGACCGTGTTGTTTCTGTCAATAATGTATTTTGACGAAGCGCGCCGTAGATTGTTTGGGGAAAAGAAACTCTTTTTATACTTTAATAGCTGGATTTTCTGAGCAATATCTGCTATGATTACCATTTTCGAATTTAGATAGAAATAGGAAGAAGTATGGAAACTTAGGGCTTAAATTAGCAGTCAAAACCTAATTTGTTCGATATACTTTTCGACTAAAATATTATTTAAAAAACTTCGCAATAGTAAAGAAAAAGTGGTTGGCGCGCTCTTTTGTTAAGCAACTTTGGCAACGGCTATTCATAGGATGGGTGACCGAAAATATTATTATATTGAACTCCTACGTGCTTCAAAAGACACGTTAAGCCGTTAGTCCCGGCTGTATCTGCAGTCGTTAACACCCACCGATCCGCACTAGGTTCGCTTGGTGAATTATAGCCCATTCTCATTATTCGGTTTGATTCGATTCCTCATGTACAGGTAAGGCTTGAGCACCAGCAGTAGGACACTAATAAACTGATGATGCTGATATAAATATTAACTGATTTCAGGAAAGCGTCATCGGTATAATAGATGGGATCGGTGGACGCTCCAGTAAGATTATCCAAGCACTGTGCGACACCATGGAATTACCTCACGTCGTCATAAAACATGACGTCATCTATACAAAGAACTGGTCGCTTCTGAATCTGTATCCCAGTCCGGTGGCGTACAATATGGTGAGATATCATTTACTAAGATAAGAAATAATGTTGTTGAATAGCTCGATGGCGCAATGGTGAGCTCGTTCGCTCGTTAGGCCGAGCACAGGATGAATGACAAAAAATGTTTGGCCTCTACGATTAGAAAGGCACATTAAGCCGGTGCCCGTGACATCTGAGTCGCTAATACCCACAAATTCGCACTGGGCCAGTGTGAGTCAAGATCTATTCTCCCTATTTGATTCCATCCATAGGGAAGAAACATTAATAGGCTGACCGTGATGAGAAATAATGTTACTAGTGCTACACATTTTGTGACATTATCCTGGAGTCCTGGCATAGATATAATAGATGTACCTGCAATAAGGGAACTGAGCCAACGTAGACTGATGCAAAATAAAATATGTGACATTAGTTTTGCTTTTTTCGCTAATAGAATATAGACTATAGTGTGTAAATACTTTGACGTACATAAGATAAAGAAAACATAATATCCCTGCAAAGGTAATACCTATAAACTCAAGTTGCTCTCCGCCTGTCATTGGTTATGTTTGTAGAGCTTTTAAAGGTAGGTTGGATAAAACATACTTGCTTCCCGTTATGTGTAAATTGAGATCTTTTAAGCTACACAACGGTTTTTGATGCGGCTTTCATCAATTTACAGAGTGGATCAAGGAAGGTTTATATGTATAATACAGGAAGCCGCTGGCGGAAAGCTAGTGGGCTATAATGAAAAATGATATAGTGATAATTGAATATTAATTATATAATTTATAATAATTTAATATAATATATAGTAAAAACTTTTAGTGGAAACTTGATGTGTTATTTTAAAATGCTTTATTTGTATTTATTATTAATATTGTTAGTTTCCTAAATATAATGAAAAAATAAATAAAAATAATAAAATTGAAATATTTCGGTGGCGTAGATTTTTTTTATCTCGAGCTATTCCGTGCTTCGGAAACCGTTAGTCCCGGCTACATTTGCAATGGTTGATACCCTCTAATCCGCATTGGGCAAGCGTGGAGCTTGGCCCATCCTTCTTAACCATCTATTAGTAAGGCCAGGGGGCCAATTCTACTAAATAAATTTTGTTTAAATCGAATCGAAAACAGATCGAACGATTCTATTCTACAAAGTAACATACGATACAATTCCAGTTCTATTTTAGCTGGAATTGTATCGTATGTCACTTAGTAGAATAGAAAAACCATTAAAAAATGTAGTTTTTTTCGGTTTCGATCTGTTTTCGATTCGATTAAAACAAAATTTATTTAGTAGAATTGGCCCCCTGAGCCCCGAGTGGGGTAGTAAAAGAGCTGATGAGAACCAGGGTAAAACTTTTAATACACATGAGATGTTTTCAGGTATTAGAGAAATTGATATTGCAAAAAGAATGGAGAAACTTCACATTGGTTTATGTCAGAGGTAACAGTTTGTTGCGTTTACACAATTTGCTGATGATCGGAAACGATACGAACAAATATGCTGTTTCGGTAAGAGAATTGGATGGTTCAGATTACAGGTTAGTATAGCACGAGTCTAATTATAAATAACGAATTGCTTAATAAAACTCAAATACAATTAAAATAACTAAACTGTAATCTTCGGTAAACAATTCACACAAGCATGTAAAATATTATTTATGTTATTTTAATGGTGGCTCAAAAAACAGAACCTATAAGCAATAGACTACATAAAAAATAGATTAAAAGAAAGGTCAACTGAAATGCGCACTTATACATATATTATATACTAAACATAACGAGACGGTACACGGACTGGTCGCCCAGATCTAGTTAAACACAGACGTAGTACTTTATTAGTTATTATTGTCTTTTTAATTCCTGTATACAAATATAATAGTTAATGGTTGTTGCGAAGTTTGTTGCTTATGTCTCATGTTGTAAGCCATCTAGTATATCATGTTGTAAGGGCTTACGATAAGCTCAGAATGATTTTATATAGATTATGGATTTCCATACGTCAGCGCCCAAGTTTACGCTTGACAATATCTACCACTATTTCTTCAAATACTTATTATTAAAATAATAATTTCTTTATTTTTTCTCATGATAAGATTTTATTTCCATTAGCTTCCTATTTGGAATAGGAAGGTCTATGCGCCATTCAAGAAATATAAGCTTTATCCTTATAGAGCGACTATGTTTTTATATCGTATACATTTGTATAAGACTAATATTAATCAGATCCCTAAATTATTGCTTAAAATTAGGTGATTTCATATAATAAAACAATTATTTGTTTCGTATTACGAAAAACTACATTTTATATCCTACCTCAAAATCAATTGTTTTCTGTGGTTCTTATTGAAGCAGATTTAATGAAACTCTAAAGTCTTATATGTCAGTTACACTTTCTTCAAAATAAGCTTGTGACTTATAATGATCTTTTGTTGTTCACGTATAAGCGGCTTGAAGAAAACGAGGTCGATGGTTGCTAACAAAGGGAAAGGACACTTTAGAACTCTTTACATACACTGACTTGCATCTTTTTTAGAGCTCTTCCTATAATATATAAATACTGCCTTCAATAATTAGATGTCTGAAGTGTGAAACTATTTATCACCAACAGTTTTTTTATGCGATAGTTCACCATTATCGATTTAACTATTTGCGCTTGTGGAACTCATTGCCAGAAGCAATAAATTAAGCTCCTACTTTGGATTGTTTTGTTGCTCAAGTAAAGAGTCACTTCCTATTACTATCTTGACATTCTTAATTCTTTAATATTCAGTGATTTTAATTATTTTATTTTCTTTATTGATTGTGTACCTAATTGCCTATCCAGTTATATCTCATCCATTCCCCGGTTTTCTTTGTTTATTTATTTTTCAACATGCTTAGCAATAAGCCCGCCATTTGTATACATCTTTCTTACTTTGCTTCTTTATATTGAGTATTTTGTAGTGTGCAATCAAGACTATAATATTAACCCCTGCTTAAATAGTTTTGTTGAGCTTTTATATCTTTTACCTAAGTACTTACGAACATTGTGACGAAGCAGATTATTGAATACATGCATAATTAATAATGCCGTTATACAATAGTTTGGATAGAACTTTAGGCAACGCAAGGTGACACATCAAATCGTTTGCCAAGTGGATAAAATTTCAATATTTATGACAAATAAAACGATTTTCATTTGCTACGTCAGAATAATTATATAATATGTTAAGAATATTTCAGAGATGTACTTATAAACGCCAAGGAAAACGGTTATACTAATTTTGTAATGGATTGCCCCTCACGGTATTTGGAGCAGTTGTTGCGACATGCCCAACAAGTGGGCTTGATGGCTGAAGAACATTCTTATATCATCATATCGCCTGATTTGTTCACGTTAGATCTGGAGAGGTACAGATATTCGGGTGTCAATATGACAGGTCAGTGATATTATATTTGTTTACTAGTACTGTCCCGACAAATTGATTTATCAGACATTTTCGACTTAGTGAAGCGTTCTCGTGAGTACTTGAATTCCTTCTATTGTACCTTTACTCAACATTGACATGTCCGACCTACTATAAAAAGCGAAGTAAATTAATAGTATTAACTAGAGTATAGAGCTATTTGTACAAATACTATGAAATTAATGAATATCTTGTCACTTTTAAGAACGAGCAGCGAATCCAACATATCTAAGATGTATATCATGTAGACTAAGACTTAGTGCATATCAAAGTAGATACATTCCTGAGCATTTAGATCAGTCATGTGAAGGAAACATTATATTGTATGGGATTCAATAAATGCTTACATAAATTCGTCCCAAAAAAACACCACTAGTTTGTGCAATAGTTAAAATATATATTTTTTTCAAAATTTCCAAATTAGTCTATTGGAAAAAACTGTGTATTTTTATTGATGGGTCTATTGTGTAAGCTTTAGTAACTATTTCTGTACTAGTTTTACTAGCTGATTTCCTTCGTAAAATTTAGCCTTTGTCAACCGTGTACGATTTACGAGTATATTCCCGTAGTTTCGAAGCTTATTCGATACAAGAAACAAATAAATAAACAATTAAATATTTCCTCCTTAGTACAGATAAACAAATACAGTCAAAAATGTTGTCAACAGGCTTCCGTTTAATGAATCTGCAGTCAAATGATCGACTTTGGAACTTCACATACCAATTCAACGTGGAGACTGGCAAATCTTTACAACCTGAAGAGATCAAAACTGAGCTTGTGTTGATTCATGATGCAATGCAAGTGTTCTCTGCAGCCTTAGAGAAGTTGATAAACGTTCAAACTCAGTCGTTGAGCTGTGAGAACTACGATGCTTGGATGTATGGTTCATCACTGCTAAATTTTATGAGAACGGTATTATAGACTATTATCAATTAAAGATGCACGAGTATAATTATATTTCTGAGTGACAATCTCTGTCTGTAGTCTGTGTCTCTTGATTGAAAATGGTGGTGATCGTAGGGTAATACGAATTCGGAGTGGATTATTTATCACCGTCGGCTCCAAATTACATCTCTAACATTGTTGTGGATCTTGGTTGGTAGATGAGTCGTCTATTTGATTATATTTAGTCTTTTCATCGGCTTTTCAACCGTTTGTCAATATGACAATAGAAAAACGCGAATCCAAATTAAAATTATTATTATTACACCACTGTTATGCTAGGTGAGCCTTAGATAAGCTAGAAAGAAGATAAGTCCTTCGATAAAATTTGGAGGGTACGCTTAATCCATTATTCAATATGTATATATTCTATAGTTAATAGTTTTTTTTTTTTGATATAATACTAAAAGTAATGTTATGTTATATATTCACATAATGATATATGTATTAAATTTATAAACTCACTTAATCAATATCCTTATTTAAATTTAATTATTTTCAGAATAAAGTTGAAGGCCTAACAAGAGCGTTACTTTTCAACGGTGAAGGCCTGCGCTCTGAAGTTACATTTGATGTATTAGAATTAACCTCATCGGGAAACCAGACAGTAGGAAGTATTTCATTATATAAAACATTATTTTATATGTGAGCCATTTTAGAATATGAGCCATATATTTCTTCGCAGTAAAATAGTCAATAAAACAGATTGGGAGATAATGACAGATGTCGTATTTATGCGTACTTAATCGATTTATCGCAGTTTCTTCTAAGTAAAACATTAACAGGCTGAATGTATAAGCCTTTGAAATTTTGTTTCTTTTCTTATGATTACAAAATAACAAAACTGATCTGACAAAAAATAATATTATAATAATTTAATTGATTTAAGATTTGTACTTGTTATTTAGATTAAGATTTTGAGATGTTTCAATATCGTCTTGATATATAAAACATCTTTTTTAGACTTTACTTTGTGTTATTTTGAGTTTATTTTTTATTATTATTTTTACATTACTGTCCATGGATATTATAGTTGTGTCCATTGATAATAATTAAATATAAAAGCAATGGATTTGAACCATTATTTGCTTTACATGTCAATTTTCGTATAATCTCTATCGTTAGCCCTAATAAATGAATAATAATAAATATAAGTAAATATATAAATAATAATTTTAAAGTTTATGTATCAAAGGTTTACGGTATATTCATTGCAGATTGGATACTGGAAATCTAACGAGTTAACTATAGAAAGGCCATTTATTCCGGATACAGAAATAATTGAAGAATCAGTATTGAGGAATAAGTCCCTGAAAGTTCTCATCGCTCTGGTAAGAATTGATAGATTCTTAAACTTATCAATAAATCATCTCCAAAACCGAACAGAGCTTAAGCTGTAATTTTTGTATAATGTTCACAGACATGAATATTAAAAGTTAAAAATTGATAAATAATGACTTAATTCTAATTGTTGGTTATAACTTATAAGGTTAGATTTATTGAGTACTATATTGTTTTTTTTTTTTTTTCAATTAATCCTTTATTTTTTTTTATAAATGTATGCCAAATTTTGTAATACACATAATGCACTGAAAAATATAGGTTATGAATCGTAGTTAATCGTCAGTGATTCGTGTTATTTAAATCAGAAATATCGATAGTTACTTAAAATTTCTATTATATCGCTAAATTGATCACTAATCAGCCTGGAAATCGTATACAAAGCCATCAATATAAAATATTTTATTAAAGTGGAATATTTGTAAAGAGACCAAACAAGCTTAGGGTTAAATATGGGTTAAAGAGGTTCACACATTAATAATAAAATCTTTACACGAGCTTTTAGTCCCAAGTTTTCTTGAGAAACCAATGTAATGAATATCGTATATAATTAAAAGAATCCTTTAAATAAAGAAATCGACTAACTCACCCACATGTAATGGAACAAAAATATCCAAAACAAAAATTTGTTTGACATTTGTGCTTGATTTTCACTCTTTATCTCACCCCAATATTTTGTTATTCAGACGCCTCCATATGCCTACAGAAAAGAATCCGACGTAAAATTAGAAGGCAATGACCGCTACGAAGGATTTACAATAGATCTAATAGATAAAATTGCGGATATCCTCGGATTCAGTTATGAATTCGAAATCGAGGGTGTTTACGGTAAACTAAACCCAGAAACTGGCAAGTACACTGGTATGGTCCTTCAACTAATGGAAGAGGTAAGTAATAAACAAAATAGAAATCCTACTGTGTTATTTTAGGAAAAAAAAGGTATTTTAAATTTCGATACGGCTTTACAATGCTGATAAGTATTCTTTTAGTATTTTTGCCACATTTGAACTCTAATTAATACTTGAAAGTTTGAAATCAATGATGTTGAAAACCTGTGCTGTATGCTGTGAGAAATTACTAAATCTTTTAAGGTCAGACTCTAGTGTCGCTATGATTATATTTTTATTCTGTATAATGTTCATTTAAAGTGTAAGCGCCGACACCTTCGATCGCTGATGTTAAGCAACTTTCGCAAAGGTCGGTCACAGAATGGATGTCCAAAAAATTATTATCGCAAGCTATTCCATGCTACGGAAGGCACGTTAATACTTTGGTACCGGTTGCATTTGCAGTCATCCATCCATTCATAAGGAAGGTCCGAGTCCGTGCAGTAGGGACGTAAAAAGGGCTGATGATGATGATAATAATGATGACAGTGGAATGGTACTAAGAAAGTAGTCTGGCCATCAGCTTTCATTCGTATTCAATCAGCTGATATCGCCTTACAAGTCGAATCCACTCCACTTATCATAGCCGAGAGTTGATGCCGGCACAAAATAACAGTTTTAATACAAAATACGACTACTTTTTAAATAATATCTTCAAATATGGTGTCAAAATAAATTAGCACTTGTTTGTTATTATCGTATAATAATTTACTATTTGACCTAATGTTAATATTTATCTGTAAATCTCCCTAAGAATGAGTAAAATGTCTAGTACCTACTGTATTGGTTATTTTCTTATCTTATTTCGGGTGTTGACCGCTCATGCTTTAGACATTTCAAACGTCTATTCTGTTTGTATCTCATATGGTATTTTTTCCTTACAGAGAGCAGACTTAGCGATTTGTGACTTCACAATGACAGTAGAACGACAAATGGCTATTGACTTTTCCACGCCGTTTATGACGACAGGTATCGCTATATTGTATAAACAACCAAGTAAACAGCCTCCCGCAATGTTCTCCTTTATGGAGGTTTTCTCCAAAGAGGTAATTTGTTTTGCAAATTATAGTAGTTTATTCTTTTAAAGGTACACAGCTGACACTATAACAATGATATAACTATTAATTTTGCGATAGATATAAACCTTTAAATAAAGTTCTCTCTTATCTATTTTAATACAGAAACATATTTAATTTGAATAGTCCGTTAATTTTATATTAATATTTGCCTTCACATTAATACTCGTAGTAAAATGTTCAACTTTTGAAAAGAATGAACTATATTTTAATGAAAAATGCTTAAAAATCCTTTTTGTCAATGGCACTCGAACCAACGACCTTTCGCATCACGAATGACTGCTCTAACCTCAGAGCTACCCAGGACCTAACAGGACTGTCGAATTGTTTAAGCACTTACTTTTTCGTTACTACAGAGCGCATTTTCATTAATATTAAGGCAATCCACCCAAACAGTAGAAACAAACATATATTTAAACTTTCGATAAAGATGAAAATTTGTTCTAATTATTATGTTTTATCAATATTTCATTCGCAATGCTATACGGAAGAATATTAAACAAACCATTTTGTCCCTGGCTTGAACTGTTTGACTGTATCAAAATTAGTTTCTTCAAAAAGAAAAAACTTGTAAATTTAAACTGAACTCTTTACAGATACTGTTTAAATGGTGATGTTATAGGTTTGGTATTACATGGTGCTGATACAGCTGGGTTTGGGTGTGATCATGATATTTGTGGGTCGCATCTCCAACAAGGAATGGCAGAACCCCGTGCCTTGCATCGAACAACCAGAAGAACTAAGCAATCAGTTCAGTTTCGCCAACTCCGTTTGGCTTATCATTGGTTCAGTGATGCAGCAAGGTTCAGAAATTGCACCTATGTAAGTTTAGTTGCATAATTTTCAACTTTTGATAAAGTTAGTATTGATAATTTAGCGATTACTAAGTATTGATCATAATTAAAAGATGTCTATTTATTGCATATATGGATATTTCAACGTTATATTACAAATTTAGAAGAATTAAATATATTATAAGCGTCGAATACAGCGCTGTCGCAGCAAAGGTGCTATACCTATAATATTATGCGTCGCGTCTTGTCAGACTGACGAATTTCGACCTTATACACTCGACGAAAACTCTTTCACGTACTAATTAATTCTAATTAAATCTTCCGTAAAACGATTGACAGATCTTCCATCATATTTGCAAGGATCTGCATCCTTAGAAGTTCAATCGAAGAAAACCAACTTCAAAAGTGATAAGGTTTTGTTCGATTGAAGTTCTAACAACACAACTGCTCATGATGACGATTGATCCCAATAAATGTTCCAGCACTAGTATGATTTTTTAAACTTTTACAATTAATTATTTTATGTTTTAGTGCATTAGCCCCGAGAATGATTACTAGCATATGGTGGTTCTTCACCATGGTAATGGTAGCGTCATATGTCGGCACATTGGTCGCGTTCCTTACAGTTGAAAAGAATGTGATGCCGTTCAAAACACCTGAAGACCTTTTTAAACAAAAATCAATTTCTTATGGTGCAAAGATAGGCGGGTCTACTATGGATTTTTTCAAGGTATTATTTTCTTTTATTTATAAATCATATTTTCAGAAGCTGAATTTATTTTCTATAGAATCGAAATAATTACTTAAATAATGTCGAAAAATATAATTTGAACGATCAAATGTAAATATATAATGCGCTATATTCATATCTATTTATAAGGATTAGGGTTACTTAAGACGTGTTACTTATGTACATACATTTAAGTAATCTTGCTCTCATCTCGAAGAGATTAGTAAAGTTAACGGAAACCATATCCCACAGAAAATGTGCGGTTTAATAATATTAATTATGACTATAATTCGCTGTACTTTACTTATTAAATGTTAAGTTGTCCTTTTCTTCAAATATTTCGAATTTTCATTTTTTTTAATATAATTAAAAATGTAATTGTCATTAAAAAAATAATATTCTGCAGGGGGCTTCAAATGAAATATACAAGAAAATGTATCAAAAAATGATGGCAAAAGGATGGGCGGTGAGCAGTAATGACGCAGGTGTCGAACTGTATGTATTTATTCTTTGAGGCAATTAAAAATGTAGCATTACGATTTGAGAAATGTTTTGTCTTCGCTCAAAAGTAACTTTTCTTGGTTACTCCCATACTGTGTTTCACACTCGAACCATTTTTTGATTCTCGAGTTGAGTTTACACGTGCAGATTTTACTAACAGGACAGAAGCTTATGCTTAGGGCATTTGAGATTCTGTGGCTCTTCATAATATTGTGATATAAAGTAATTACAGTGCGTCTTAACTACCAAAACGTCTAAGGTGATCAAAAAGATGTTAAGAACGCTACTTTTATCTAGAAGTCATCAGTTGTATATTGATTTACGCAAAGTATTAAAAATATCTTTTGATTGACTTCTTTGGAATAGATCTGAGTATTCGAGTCGAACAGTGGTGTATCGAATCAAACCGATTCAAATAGAGTTGTTTATTAGATAAAATTGAAGAAAAAGTGCCAAGATACTTTGATCATTTTGTGCTTCGATCAATTGCAACTTTGGTTCCCTATATATGTAAAATTAAACTTCTGTACTTCACATCTTTATGGTCACCCTAGACGCTTCGATGATTATGACGCTCACTGTACATACAAAAACAAAAAGTATATCATGTGCCGTGTGTAAAGCACTACTGTAATTATGCATTATGGCTACATCAGCTACGTCATATCCAAGTTTTCTGCAGTACCCAATTCATTTTGCAATGATATCAACTGAATATCCAAAACACGACATGTTTTGATAAGTATGCGAATATTCTACAGTGAGTTAGACAAATATTGTACCATGTTTATTTATGATACACAAAAGAGATAACAATTGACAATCAATTTACAATAACAATCAAATCAATATTATCATCTGAATTGAAATCTACGACACTGCATGCATTATGAATCAAAACTGAGTCTTCAGAAATTACTTTGGCTTTATTATTACTAAGTGGATTAGCATTATTATATTGCAACATTTGAGATTAGTGTAGTTTATTTTATTTATTATACTAACTATGAATAAATATTTATTTTTCTAGAGCAGAAAATTCAACTTATGCATTTTTGATGGAAGGAGCGTCCATAGAATATTATACAGAGAGACATTGTGATTTACTGCAAGTTGGCAACTTGCTTGACCAAAAGAGCTATGGCATTGGAATGAAAAAAAGTAATTTATCGTTCATTGTGACATTTACATGAAAGACATATAATTTTTCTTATGATTAACAGTATTTTATTTGAATATGTAAATTTTGCTATTCCAGATTCACCATATAAAGTTCACATTGATGATGCACTCCTCAAATTGAAAGAGAGAGGCGAATTGCAAAAGTTAAAAGATATTTGGTGGAAAGAAAAGCGTGGTGGAGGAAAATGTGAGGTAATAGAAAACAATATAAACAAGACATTTATGTCAGTTCTACACAAAATATAAAAGTAATTAAAATGTTAAATGACATGCGGAAGATTTTGGTAAATTTTAGACGGCCTTTTTAATAAAAATAAAGTATTCTTAATGAAAATTATTCCACTTTGTCCCCGGCACTCTGAGATGAGACTCAAACCCATGACCTTTCGCAATCCAGGTGACTGCTCTAAACACAGAGCTACCCAGGACCAAACAGGTCTGAAGAATTTTTAAAGCACATTTTCGCTACTCTCATCTCAGACTGCCAGAGGCAAAGTGGATTTTATAAGTATTTTTTTAAGAATAATTTTCAGTATACTCTTAGTAGCATTGTGAACGCAAGATTGATCAAATATAATAAAAAGAAGTTAAACTTTATCTTTTATTATTCGATATTTCTTTTAGGAAAAACACGAAGACACTGCGAAGCGATTGGAAATGAAAAATATGTCAGGTGCCTTTGTGGTACTAGGAGTGGGCTGTCTCATTGGCCTCGGTATTTCTACCCTCGATATGCTCTGGGGTGTCTTCAAACGTTCCGTCAAATATGGCGTAAGTGGATAAGGATGCTTTTTCGTCCATCTATTTTTATTATGCATCTGTTTACAGAAAACTGTAATCATAGAACTTTACAGTTTTGTCAGGAATAAAAAAGCTATGTTTTTGTTTAAATACTTTTAGTTTGTTATTCGTTCTTAATTTATACGGGAATATTTAGTTCATTCTTTATTTTATTGAATACTAACTTTTGCCCGTAACTTTGTCTGAGTGATATCTAGTAGTCTCTAGAAATAAAATAGAATCCACAGATTTTTTTGGTATGTACCAATGAAAAAAATTGGTCCACATATTTTTATGTCTGAAAGGGATACTTTATCTTAATTCGATTTGTATTTATATGAAAATAATAAGTGATATCTAAATTATTTTGACGATACCGATTTAGTCAAAAAAATAGAAATATAATACAAGTAAAAACTATATTCTATATATTACAGACCACTTTCAAATATGAATTGATCGAGGAACTTAAGTTCGCTCTTAAGTTCAGTGGTGACGTGAAACCAGTGAAGCGACCTCCAAAAACGGATGATGGAAGTGCTCAAGTATTAGCTGATCCAGAAGCGAAGGACGAGATCAAATCATTGAAATCACATTTCTCTGGAAGATCCACTTCAACACATAAGACACACCACTCTCATAGCTCTAAGCATTCTTCTAATGGTCTCAGTGTCGCATTTGCTAGGAGACGAGAGTATACGTAAAAGTTATAGCTATTTAAGACCAATTTATTCATAGAGATACACACACGAAATTCATTACCAAAGTAACAAGACAAAAGTATTAAGAAAGCAGGTCTTCAAGTAAATACTATGAACGGTACGTAACAGTATATTAGGTTATAACATAATATATTATCTACGATTAATTATAAGCTTAATGATATATTATTATTAACATTTTAAGGTTTGAAACTGATGACAGAATTCAGTCAATGTTGTACAACCTGCGGTGCTATTGTCTGTTCATACTGATCTGTTATCTATACTTATATTATAATAAAAAAAAAATATTTGATTGTGTAAATATTTGATTTGATGAGATCTCAAACTATAAATCATTTTACCTATGGGAATACGTATGGGAAGCTACATCAAAATCAGGTGATACAGGCTATAAGGGGTCATCCATAAATTACGTCACACTTTAGGAGGGGGAGGGGGGGGGGCGACGAACTGTGACATTAGAACAATACTTAGTGGAATATGTATAGATAAATAGGTGACAGGAGGGGAGGGGGGGGGGGAATTCTGAATTTTGTGTCACGTAATTTATGGACGGCCCCTAATTTACTTGGATGAAATCGTGCTCGTCTATAATATTCTAATATATTTAATGTCTTTGCATTTCGATAGTGAAGTCCAAGTTATATATGGAAACTAAGAAGCATTACCTATTGTCATTCTAGTAAAATGTGTAACTAGACTTCATCCCCTGATAATGAGATGTGCATACAAATCGAGTCGCAATCTACCTAAGGTTAATCAATATTTGCATTTAAGAAAGTATTAATAAATTATAATCTTCCTTCTAGTCATGAGATTTGCTCTATATATTTTTTAGAATGTTTTTTACTCTTTAATTGTTTTAAAATTAACATGTGAAACAACCGAATAGAGCAAACAAATAATCTATTATAATCATGGTAATTAAAGTATAAACAGTAATTCCAGAAACCAAATTTGGGTTAGGTTGATAATATTTTTACATATGGAGGTGTATTAATTATCGCTTTAAATGTTTCATTTTATTTTATTCAGGTATATTTTGGAATTGTGAAAATAAAGCTAATGTCCCTGAATGGGACCTTTTTGATACATTTTTGTTTATGGTTTATATTTAATTTTTATAATGTTTTTGTTCATTATCGATTCCTTTGGTTTTTGCAATATATGTCACAAGAAAAAGACGTATTTTTATTTGCTAAAAATTCTTTAAAAAATAACGGCTAAATAGTATTATCAGTCGTTAACAAGTGGTCCTTTCGCATTTATTATTCGAACCAGCATCAATCATAATGGTAAATACACGTTCACAAAGTAAACTGCAAGAAAATATGCCTGATGGCCAAGCATCAAATACTGAAGCAGCCGCAACACAGCCCGCGGAGGAACATCAGGTACCGTTTGACACCCGCTCACACACATCACAGTCGGTAGCAACCACACGCACAAGCCGCTCTTTCGCTACAGTTACCGCGAGAAAACTCGCAGCGGAGGCACAGCATAAACGTCATCTCGCTCAATTGGAGATGACCGCTATGCGCGCACAGATAGAAGCTGCTGAGGCCGAACATCAGGCTGAGCTAGCGGCAATCGAGGCAGAGTATAGTGATCGCGGATCACGTCGCAGTGAGCGGAGTCGTGCCGATATCGAGCAAATGGCTAGGCAGTATCGCTCCCTCTGTCACATCACATCGTGACGGAGAGCCATCCCTCGTCAAACATTTTTTAAAGTCCAACAATGATGGACGTCAGGTAGGGACCAATAATCATCTATTTTTGTGTTCTCAGGAGTTTCCACAAGGTGGTAATGTTATTTTTTCGCCCAATATTGCAGTACCGAGTCCTACACAGTTGCCTCAGCCCAATTCCTGCGGAGGTGACAGGGCCACTGCCATTAATATTCAGAGAGAGGATAACACCGTCGGAAAACTTATTGAAGCCCTGAAATCTTTTAGCAAAAATAGCGGTCCTATTAACAATAAATGTTCAATTAATCTGCCAATTTTCGATGGAAAATCTCCATTGGATTGGCTTTCCTTTAAACGTGCTTTTCAGGATTCTGCAGGATCATATTCGGAATTAGATAATCTCGCACGCCTGAATCAATCTCTAAGAGGCACAGCGCGCGATGCAGTAAGTATGTTATTGGTGATGGCTCACCGAGCCAACGACGTCATTGACGCTTTAGATCGCCGCTTCGGCAGGCCTGAGCAAATCGTGTTACAAGAGGTCAGCGCGGTGAGAGCCTTGCCCAAGGTTGGACCTGATGTTAAGGATTTAAATGTTTTCGCCACACGTGTACGAAATTGTGTAGAAGTTGCCAATTTATTAAAGCATAGCGATTATTTGCGTTCACCGGAGTTGTTTGGCGCATTGCTTAGTAAGTTATCTCCACTATTACGTACACGTTGGTTTGACTTTGCTGAAAAACATGAAATGACGGGGTGGGCTAGAGTTGAAATGCTTTCACATTTCCTTACTCGTGAGGTAGACTTGATGTTGAGATTTGGCACGATAACTGATTTTAGTGCAGGCCCTGCTCACAACCAGAGATTGCATGCGGTTTTGGAATCGAACTTAGGATCGAACCCAAAAATTCCCAAGCGTAAATCGTCAAATAATTCAGTTGACCAGAAAATTTGTTTACTTTGTAAAAACAAACATAATTTGTCAAATTGTCAAAATTTTTCATCTTTGACAATCGATGACAGGTGGCATTTTATCAAAGAAAATAAAATCTGTTATCGTTGTCTTCAAAAAGTTCCACATAGTTTTAAGTTTTGTAATAAAAATAAGGATGGTTGCACAATAGCGGAGTGTAATCGTAAGCATCATACACTTCTGCACAACTCAAATTTTGTTTTGGCGGCACACACAAACGAGTCTAATACACAATCTAATGATGTCTCTGTGCCTCCAACATCAAACAATACAGACCAGGTAAATATTAACACTACTTCAATCTTTGTTAATCCGTCACAGCGTCCTTTATTAAAAATAGTGGCAGTCACGGTGTCCGGCCCGGCTGGTAGCGTAGACACATTTGCTCTATTGGACGATGGTTCGACAGCGACTTTCATCGATTCTAGCATAGCCTCACAAATAGGAGCCGAAGGCCCCGAAGGACGTGTACATTTAGACTGCGTAGGTGGTTTATCGAGAGATAGTGCTGTACAATATATAGATTTTCAAATTAAGGGTCGTTTCACAACTCAAACTTTTGCTATACAGGGCGCACGCTCTATCTCTAACTTAGGGTTACTTAGTCAATCGGTTACTCGCGATACAGTATGTTCTTATTCTTACTTAGCGGATTTAGCTGATAAGCTATGCTACGACGAAGCTAAGCCAACACTCATCATTGGCATCGATAACTGGCACCTCATAACTGCGACCGATATTAGGAAGGGTACTAGATCGCAGCCAGTCGCCATACGTACTCCCCTTGGATGGGTGATGTTCGGATTTTCAAGTAGCAGAACTAGGGTTACAGACTTCACTTACACGGTGTCCGAGTGCCAAGGTGATGACCCGCGGCACGACTTAGAAGCCCTCATCAAACAACAATATAGATTGGATTCGATCGGTATTTCAAAACACGAGCCAAGGAGTGCTGATGATAAGCGCGCTCTTGAGATTCTTGATCAAACGGTTCGACGGCGGGCAGATGGGCGTTTCGAAGCCGGTCTGTTGTGGAAAATGGAGTACCCCGAGGTACCTGATAGCTATCCGTTGGCATTTTCTAGATTTAAAACTCTCGAAAAGAAGATGTCAAGGGATGCTGATTACGCGTTGCGGTACTGTCAAAATATTCAGGACATGATCAATAAAGGCTACGCCGAGGAATGCACTGGAGTTGCGCCGCAATCAGTTTGTTGGTATTTGCCTCATTTTGGTGTGGTAAATCCCAACAAGCCCGGCAAGCTCCGCGTTGTGCACGACGCCGCCGCGAAAATTCACGGCGTATCCTTGAATTCCATGCTTCTGACTGGACCGGACCTTTTACAGCCTCTGCTTGGTATCCTGATGCGTTTTAGGGAGGGGAAGATAGCCTTAACCGCGGATATTAAGGAGATGTTCCCGCAGGTGAAGATTCGTGAACAGGACAGGGACGCCCAGCGTTTTATTTGGCGCGAGAACCCTACAGGTCTGATTAAAGTTTACCGTATGTCTTCCATGATGTTTGGCGCCTGTTCCAGTCCTTCCACTGCTATTTACGTTTTAAATAGAAACGCATCAGAATTCCAAGCCGAATTTCCGGAGGCTGTACACGCGATCCGGACAAATACTTACATGGACGATTTTATAGAAAGTGTCTGTAATTCCGTAGATAATGCAGCTCGTTTGGCCGCTGATGTTTTTAAAATCCACAAGCACGGCGGTTTCGAGATGCGTGGATGGGTCTCTAATATGCCTGAAGCTTTAAGTCAGCTGCCAAAAGAGACATTATCTGACGTCTCAGTTCTAAATAATAGTGTAAATTTAGGTAGTTTTCAGTTGCCGACATTCATCCGTACACTAGGTCTTATTTGGCGACCTAGTTTAGACACATTAGGTTTCAACATAGAACTTAGAGATATGACATCAACTCAGCTAACTAAACGAGAAATTTTATCTCAAATCATGCGCATTTATGACCCGCTTGGTATTTTAGCTCCTATCGTAGTGAGAGGTCGTATTTTATTCCAAACTTTGTGGCGTAAAAATATTGAGTGGGACGAGCAGCTAACAGAGGCAGACCAACTCATTTGGCGTGAATGGTTTGAGAGTCTCCGTTCTATTGTCGACTTACAGGTACCACGTTGTTACTGTCTTAGCGACTACATTGTGGTGGAGTTACACGTGTTTTGTGACGCTAGTGAATTAGCTCACGCAGCCGTTGCATATTGGCGGTTTATTCTTCCTTCTGGAGAAGTTAGGGTTGTGCTTATAGCTAGCAAGGCACGTGTTTCGCCACTTAAGCCCGCTTCGATACCACGTCTAGAGCTACAAGGTGCGCTGATAGCCTCTCGTCTTGCCACCACAATTTGCGAGACTCACCGGTTCATTCCCAGTCGCCGCTTCTTCTGGTGCGACTCTATGACTGTGCTGGGGTGGTTAAGAAGCGATGCCAGAAATTACAAGCCATTTGTGGCGCATCGCATTGGCGAAATTATAGAAAATACCAACGTGAGCGAATGGCGTTGGCTACCTAGTGACATGAACATCGCAGACGACGCCACTAGGGGGAAGTGCGGCATTGAGTCACGCTGGTTGTTAGGCCCAAGTTTTCTTTTGACCCCTATCCACGAGTGGCCAATGGAGCCTCAAATATCCACTTCATCAATTATGGGTCAGGAGGAAATCAAGCCATCAATGCGTCATCAGTCACCATCAAATAGTTCATCCATCATCGAATCCATCAACGTTACATATTCGTACCAGTTACCCGTACCAGTAGTAGCAAACATTCCTCATTTTAGCTCGTGGATTAGACTGGTAAGGGCAACTGCAAGACTCCATCGTTTCATTGCATTTTTATTTAAAAATAGGAGCCATTCCTTTCATAATTTTTGGGTGAGGGATATATGCTTATATAATAATGAGGTTGCGCATAAGACTATTTCTTCTTCTACTACCACCGCTACCACTGCTTCTGCACCATTAACGGCCGAAGATATCGTACGAGCAGAACGGCACCTTTTGGGGTGGAGTCAGCTGAACACCTTTAAAGAAGAAGTCCATAGTCTCCAACATAAGCGACCTATCTCTAGCAAAAGTCGGCTCACCATATTATCTCCGGTACTTAAAGACGGTCTGCTGCACCTTGCCGGAAGAACATCAGCAGTTTCTAACATTCAGCCTATAATCCTTGACGGCAAAGATTTAGTAACCAGGCTCCTCATACATCGTTACCATCAAAAATTTGCTCATGCCAATACAGAAACCATCATCAACGAGTTGCGTCAGGAATATTGGATTCTCGGTTTAAGAAACGCAGTTCGCTCGATAGTTCGCGGCTGCCAACAATGCAAGATGCTCAAGGCACCAGCGCTTCAACCACCAATGGCAGACTTACCCGATGTACGGCTTGCACATAACCAGCGCCCCTTCACTCACACTGGGCTTGACTATTTCGGGCCTATGATGGTCGCTATTGGGCGCAGGCGGGAGAAGAGATGGATAGCATTATTTACCTGCCTCGTTACTCGGGCAGTCCACCTCGAGATCGTTGCCAGCTTGTCCGCAGACTCTGCTATCATGTGCTTACGTCGGTTCATCGCTCGTCGAGGTTCTCCCAGTACCATCTACTCCGACAACGGGACTTCATTCATTGGCGCCAACCGAGAGCTTAGAGCCCTTTTCAATCCACTGGTGTCAGACTTCGTAGGTGACAAGAAAATCTCCTGGCACTTCATTCCCCCTTCCGCGCCTTTCATGGGAGGGGCTTGGGAGCGACTGGTCAGGAGTGTCAAGTCTGCCCTGAAGGTAACATTGAAGGAGCGGGCACCACGGGAAGAGGTTTTGGCAACTTTGCTGGCTGAAGCTGAGGCAGTTGTGAACGCACGGCCGCTAACCCACGTATCACCAGACGCTGACTACCCGGAGGCTCTCACGCCAAATCATTTCCTCATAGGAGATTCTTCGGGCCGTACTTTTCCTAATGAAGAGCTCACAGACGCAGCGTTGGTGGGCAGAAGCAGTTGGCGGAAGGCCTTACGCTTGGCCGATCATTTTTGGCGTCGGTGGGTTCGCGAATATCTGCCTACCCTGGCTCCCCGCCGCGTACCGGGTACAGATGTCGCAATTAAGGTTGGGGACCCGGTACTCATTGGTGACGGCAATCTACCGAGGGGCACCTGGCCACGAGGCGTGATTGCGGCTCTGTTTCCGGGACGTGATGGCGTGGTTAGGGTGGCAGACGTGCGTACCCAGGGGGGCATAATGCGGCGGCCGCTTAAAAAACTGATACTTCTTTAAAAAGGGGGAGCATGTCCCTGAATGGGACCTTTTTGATACATTTTTGTTTATGGTTTATATTTAATTTTTATAATGTTTTTGTTCATTATCGATTCCTTTGGTTTTTGCAATATATGTCACAAGAAAAAGACGTATTTTTATTTGCTAAAAATTCTTTAAAAAAATAACGGCTAAATAGTATTATCAGTCGTTAACAACTACTCTTGAAAAAGTGAAGGCGTATCATTACATTTTTCGAAGTTTGCAATTCCTTGTAGAATAATGTATTTATATACAAAAAATATTATAAAAGTGATTTCAGATGATCTTAATACCTAAAAGAGAAAAATTGGAATTTCTATTGAAGTCGCACGGGGGTTTTGTAGTGTTTGTTTTTGTGTAGTTTAAATATATTATCTGCTTTTTTGTTTTCATATTTTCATTTGCTCCTTTTTTTAATTTTTTATACTTAAATAGTTTATGTCTTTAAAACACTTTACACAGATTTTGATGATACTTATATGGTCCCCTAAGTTGAAAACTGTGCAATCCAATGTCTAAAGTTATAAAGAATTACGTGGACAAATAAACATACACATAAATATTAGCACATTTGTATAATAGCCCATATAGACTTACCTATACACCTCCTAACACCTCTTTCTTTAATCCAATAGTCCGTATGTGCCGTCAATATAATGAATACGTTAAACATAATGCTGATATTGATATATTTAATTGTAACAGAAACTTGTTTATTAATACAATTAGAAAACTTTTACCATAATGTAACGATTAATTTGTTTTATGATTTAATTCGCTTTGTCTGATTAATTTTAGAGTAGGTAATAATTTCATTATTTTAATTTGATTTGTGATCATTAATTTATTTTATTGAAATTGTAATTACAATTCTTAATACTATTTAATTATATTCCAAATACTTAATTTTTGAAACTTGAAAAGTTAAATTGTAAAATAACACGTTCAGTTATTATAAAAGACACATGCTGTTGGGTTATGATCAGAATCGAATAACTTGTTAATACTATTTGTAATGAAATTGATTGTAATCTGTTATGTGTCGTAAATAAATAAATAAATAAACCTATATGAATATTGTGCATTGCAATGAAATTGCATACTCACATTTCAAATAATACAGCTTTTTTAAATTGGTTATTAAATACCTAAATCATAATTACTCTTAAGCAGCTAACATTGATTTATAAAAACAAAACATTGTGTGTATAAATATTTTCACTCGTTCTCAGCTTGTGAATTGTGATTGAAGATGTCTTGCTTTCCAGTGGCACCATTACATAAGCCATTATTTACGATTACAGCCATGTAGACAGGAGAAAAAAATAGATATCCCAACGGCAGTCCATTAGCCTTGTACGCATTTGGTGAACTATTCAGAAGTGGTAATTAAGGGAATATATACGCATTAGCCCACTTGGTGTCTTATTACTAACATATCGTTTGCCCAAACACTATTCCATTTTATAAAGCTTTTAACCTTGTACACTCATATATTTTATTGAACACGAGTTAAGAGTAGCGCCTAAAAGGAGATTTATAATTCTGAGTTTATACAAAAAAATAGAAAAGCAAAGTTATTTTATTAAAAAGAAAAAGTTTTCGTTTCTGACTCCGTTAATAAAGTTTGACGCAAACGAAAATTATCTCATTTTTTAAGTAAGTAGTATGTAATAATACATAATGCGTTACATTCTACTTACATTATAGAAAGTATCATCGTAATCAATAGCTGAATGTGTGACATTGCTATTCCGATAATTATAGCGAGTTGATTGGAGATGTTTTTGTAACCAAAAATATAAAAGGATCCTATTATTAAGAATCGGATGTCTGTATCTGATGAACCGTGAAAATCAGACTTTTGAAATTTGCACAGATTTCTGTTGCCGCTACAACAAAAATACAAAAAAAAAATAGAATAAAGTGAATATTTAAGGGGCTCTCATACAACAAATGTGATTTATTTTGCGTTTTCCATAAATAATCCAACACAACCCTTAGTGCGCGAGTCCAACTCTCACTTGGCCGGTCTTACTTTTATTTTTACAACATTCAATAAAAGTGTAATTATATGCTTTTATAGGAGTGAATATATTTAAGTCAATTATAACAACACATAGCCAAGCTTAACACAGCTTTTACAGGTATCATAACCTCCTATTATATTAATTTTAAATGTATATACCTCTCATTTTTAATAGAAATCAGAAAAGCTATTTTCAATATTTTCCCAAGCTTTTCCCGAAATACTTAATGGATGTTAACAAATAATTAATGGATAGGGAATATTTTTCATTGTGTGGAGTATATTTATAAATACAAGAAGAATAATAATAGTTTAACTGTATATCAATGACCTAAAGGAACAAATCAGAAGTAATTTCCTAAAAAAATATTTAATCAATTAATATTGACCCGATTTCAAAACAAAGAGGAATAGGTTCTCAGTTCTCCAATGACTGAGTACCTTACTGTTTTAAAGTCGGCTTAAAATCAATATTTAATGTAATTAACTTTCATGTAATATAATAAAATCATACTTTACTGTCTACTAAAGTTTTAATAAATCCTCCTTCGAGCTTTTAAAACACGTAGGCACACTCTTGGAAGATTTAATCCTTAGTACTAAAGATTTAATGGCAGGATTTTCACTTGAATAATTTGTCTAATAAATCTGGGGGCACGGACGTGGCCTCTCCAAGTCAAGCAAAAATTTAACATTTTCAAATTATAACAAGTACTTTAAGAAACTTTCGCAAGGATCGGTCACGGGATGGGTGACCAAAAAATCACTATCTCGAGCTACTCCATGCTTCGAAAGGCACGTTAAGCCGTTGTCCCGGCTGCATTTGCAGTCGTGAATACCCTCCAATCTGCATTGGGCCAGCGTGGAGGGTTATGACCCATCCTCCTTAACCATCCATAAGGAAGGCCTGAGCCCCTGCAGTGGGGACGTAAATGGCCGGTGATGATGATGATGATGATATAAAATGTACATAAAAAAAAATCTATGATAAAGAAACTGTTAACAAAAGTGTTTTACATTTGGACCTTCTTTTGATGATTGAAGCCTTCTTTGGACATAATTTGGCATACCATAGATAAATAAATCTATGTGGCGTACAAAGTGGAACCAAGTAAGTTTGCCAAGTATTTTTATTTCTGTAAATCGGGATATCATAATACTTACGGAGTGCTGGCTATCTTCTCATCCCAACATTCCATTGTAAGAAGGTTATACTAGCAAACAGATAAACCAAAATGATGGAATAGTTATATATATAAAAATCTATAAAATATATTGTAATTACTGAACCTGATTTCATGGATGCGAATTGTCTACTATATAAAATGAGCACAGATACAAGTATTTTGGCGATATATAGACCTCCATATCTCTGGTCCATGAAATTTTAAGAACCAAACCGAAAGCTACCACTGTTGTGTTGGATTCCACCGTTACAGACTACAATGCCATAATTCTGGCCTTAGATAACATTAAAATCAGCTATTCTGATTTTAAACGATCCAAAATTGACTACGTAAAGTTAGAAAATTATATTAAAAATATAGACTTCTCTTGTATTTGCGCAAATTTTGCATATTTTAAACATTTTTTAAATGCTTTAACAAAATGCTTGCATGATAGTTCAACTATTTGCACATTGCCACATCGTTTGAGAATCCGTAAGCTTTGGATTACGCCTGGTATTCTGCGTTGCATGAGTAATAGGGACACAATATATAAGAATGATACGAAATCCAAATAATGAGGTTCTCAGAACGACATTCAAAAGGTATAAGAACTTTTGTTACATTCTCCTTAAAAAACTTAAGAAACAAGAAGAATCTTATGAATTAGGTAACGCGCAGTCTAATTTAAGATTATGGAATGTAATAAGAAAGGTTACTCATACAAAAAAAAAAAAAAACTTTTGTAATTGGTTAATTAAAATTGAATTCATGTCCTGTCAACGAAGTAAATATTTTTTTGTAAACATTGGAAAGGAAATTGCGGATAAGGTTTTAAAGTTCTCTGTTTGTGAAGCAGATTTAAAACCAACTAACAATTCTCGCGACTCACTGGTACTTGTCAATGAATTTGACATAGAGAGTATTGTCAACTCCTTAAGGAGTGATTGTGCGGTTAGTATTGATGGAATCTCTTCTAAAATTATCAAATCATAGAAATCAATATTAGTACCCCCTTTAACTTTTATAATCAACTTGTGTTTAAGAACTGGTGTGTTTCCTGATCTACTCAAAAAGGTCGTGATTCATCCAATACATAAGTCTGGGGACATAAACCAAGTGAACAACTATTGCCCAATATCGATATTACCAACAGTATTTAAGATACTTGAGAACGTAATGAATAATCAATTCAAAAAATATCTTGAATGTAAAAACTTACTTTCGGAACGACAATATGCATTTAAGAATAATAGGTCCACCAACAACGCAGTACATACATAATTTGACTAATCATATTGTTGAGTCGTTGGATAATAGTAAAAAATGTGTGGGAATATTGCTCGATATGGCTAAGGCCTTTGATACGATATCCATCCCCATACTTCTAAATAAACTTGAAAACCTGGGAATAAGAAACATTCAATTGGTATTATTCAAAAGTTACTTATCTAATCGTACCCAATCTGTAAAGAGTTATGATTATATGAGCAGCGCACTTATAATAAAGTGCAGAGTTCCACATGGAAGTAATTTAGGTCCTGCCCGCTTTTTAGCTTATATCAATGATATGTGTAATATTGAACTGACAGATAGAAAATTAGAAGCATTTGCAGATGATATTGCGTCATTTTTTACTGCGGATTCATGGGATCAAACTTTTCATGCTGCTCAGTTAGTTTTTGATAAAATTAATAGGATGGTTATCGCATAATTCCCAGTCTCTTAACGTAGATAAAACTAAGTTTTTACAAATAAGGATTAAAAAACCGAAAATCCCGATTTAGAGAGATATTATATTCAGGCACATAATCATCCTAGCAACCTTAATCTACAATGTAAATGTCCTAAATTAGATAATAGCAACACTATCTAATATCAAGGCGGAATGCTGTCATTTGTACTGCATATTGAGATTCTGTCAAAGAGGGTTTGAAAGCTAGTTTTTATCTTTAAACATTTACGACACATTGCGAAACCTAAAACTATAAAAATAGTATATTACGCCTTATGTCAGTCCTTATTGGAATATTATATCACATCTTGGGGTGGTGGATTAATTTAATGAGACTTGAAAAGGCACAGCGTGCTATATTGAAGGTGTACATTCAAACCCTTCCGTTTTCTAACGTAAGAACTGTATGAGTACTTTGGTTAACAGTACGGTAACTATTCATACTGCATGTTATACTATAGCAACACTCAAGTGCTAACCTTCTTCGTCTTGGTAAAAATAAAAAACGAACTAGACGCAAATATAGGATCGTGAATACTATAAAGAATAATATGTTAGGTGAGGAATGTAACAATCTATGAAAGGAAATTTATCCACTATATGTACCTATTTTTTTTTATTTTCTTTTAACCAAGATTTAGCCCCGGCCCCGTAATTTATGGAGGACAGTTCGTAAAAAAAGTCTTCTGTTGTGAATATATAATCGTATAATTTAAAAATATTAATATTATAAATATGAAGATAAGTGTGTAAAATAAAATTAAATAAATGATATCCTGAAACTTGGACGATTTAAGTTTTTATTAAGAAACCCAAAAAGGGTTTCTTTGCTTTATCCTTTATGACATAAATAAATCCATTCTCAAGCAAGTCAGCCTTTCATAATTGGCCCAAGCATCGAACCCGTTACAAATGTCTAAAGACAGAAAGAAATAAATATATTAATAAGATTATTTTTCAACTTTTGTGGCTAAGCCTTAGCACAGAGCAGCACTATACCATTGCGGACTTTTTTATTGATAATTAAAAGCTCTCCATTTTTTCTTTAGAAAGCATTAGTATACCACTTACCGTTTAAGCAGCGTTCACAAAAATAGGCGCCTTTGGAGGTACTTCTATCCTTAGGGAACAAAAACTTTTAGTGGAATAAAAAGTAGCCTATATGTTTATCTCGACTAAGAATTTCCAAATTTCATAAAAATCCGTTCAGTAGTTTTTGCATGAAGAAGGAGCAAACATCCAAAAATCCAAACCTAAAAACATTCGCCTTTTAATATTATAGTAGGATGACATTTTAAAAATATTTTTTAGATATATTTCATATATATATCGACGAGTATAAAATAAAAATATAAAAAAGAAGATGTCTCCATACCGCATTCTAATTAAGCTCCACATACATGATCTTTAAGAAAAACCTACAATCTGTTAATAACTAACTACAACATTCCCTAAGCTCCGATTGCTTCCACAGGCAATTTCAAAAGTCCCTAGATCCTCTCAATCACCAGTCCTTCATTAAGGCACCCTCATGGAGGAAGACACATGATATCACATGATATCACAGTATTTCAATCCGTATAGACATATTCGTTTGCCTCCGCTGATTTTAATTGTTTTATGTGGGAAAAACCGAATAGTTAGTAGAATAAGTTACATACCTGTATTCATCTGTTCAAGTGCTATTGCGAGGTGTCATCGTTTTCATCTGGAATTACTCAGTGTTGGTGCAATTTTTGTGTAAAAGTACGATTTTTGTGGTGATGTGATTCTGAATTATTCATCTACCAACGAAATTTTTTTACTGTTCCCCGGCACAGTCTTCATACAAGCTTAATAAGTTTGTTTAATTTACAACTTTTGACCGAGGCGTCTTGGTCAAGTGGTTAAATTTTTGCGTCTCACAAGCTGAGAGAGAGTTCGAACCCAGCTCGGCTTGGGAAATACAAAATCTCCGCTCTTTTTTGTTTTCTTCACTTTTTGAATTTTGTTATATGTGAGAAAATTATTATTTCAAAGTGGAATTTTTAATATTTTGAAATAAAAAAAAATAAAACTGTGACGTTACGATCACCTACGTGAGCGAAATAGCAATTCAAGTTTTTGTTGCTAATATAATATTGAAGGAGTCTCCATTATGAACTGCAACGCTTGCAAAACAAAGATTTCAACCGAGGAATTAATCAAATGTTACCTTTGCAAGGGCGATTATCACTTTAAATGTTTAAACATGTCTGCAGCATATTTTAGCGCAAATAAAAAGGAACTTAAAAAATCTTGGTACTGTCCAAGTTGCGCCAATATTACTCGGCGTAAAGACCCGAACACACCGGTACGACAACATATTGTTGAACAACACAGTGATACAATGATGTCCTGTGATAATTCTGTTCTTGAAGATTCTTCTTTCAATATAAGTAAGGATAATCGAACTCGGTGCTTGGCTACTCCCAAGCCTTCTTCCGATTCACACGTGGAAAATATGAGTCTCGCTCAGTTTTTACAAGAATTGGATACAAAATTGGATTCGAAACTTGATACCAAATTCGATAGTTTTAAATCATCTATCAGCAAAATGATTAAAACCGAAGTATCTGCTACAATTGATAAGTTAAGGGCCGAATTCACTACAACAACTGATTTTTTAAGCGATGAACAACGTGATATACGTTGTGACATTAACACTGCGAATAAAAAAATAGCGCTTCTTGAGGCTGAAAAAATAAAACTGCACAACGACCTTTCTAGTTTACAAATACGCCTATCAATTCTTGAAAAGTCATCGCGTGGCCGTAATTTAGAAATTCAATGTGTCCCCGATCGACGTAATGAAAATGTCCTAGTCATTTTTAAAAATATGTGCGAGGCTCTAGGTTTGGGAATTCAAGACAGTGATATATGCGCTGTAAGAAGAGTGGCTAAACTGAATCCGAATTCTCCGCGGCCTCGGAATATTCTTGTTACCCTGCCATCTGAACGCCATAGAGATAACATACTTTCAGCATTTAAAAGATATAATAAAGACCACCGCTCTGATCTCTTTAATACGACGCTGATTGGCATTCCAGGAGATAAAACTCTCATTTACTTAGCTGAACATCTTTCTCCCGAATGTAAGGAGCTGTACTCAACCACACGAGCATGGGCTAAGGAACATCGCTTTAAGTTTGTCTGGGTTAAATACGGAAAGATATATATCCGCAAAGACGATAACAGTCCCGCTTTTCAAGTTAAGAATATAGAATGCTTAAACAAGTTAAACTAAACCTATTGTGTAATTTAAATGTAATTTTCTAACTTTGTTAATCGTATATGTTAACCATATCTTAATTCTTTATAATGGAACGTAATCTAAGTGTATTTTACCAAAATGTTAATGGTCTCAGAACGAAAACGAAAGATGTGTATTTGAATGTGTTAAATCACAATTATGATATTATTTGTTTCACTGAATCCAACTTGAATGAAAGCGTATACAGCGGTGAATTGTTTGATGAACGTTATAATATTTTTAGACGTGACCGACACTGTTCATTAATACATAAATCTGAAGGTGGCGGGGTGCTTATAGCTATCAAAAAATCTTTTAATATCGTTCGTCATTTAAGTTGGGAGAGTGAAGCTGAGGACATATGGGTCTCCGTCTCAAATGCTAAACCTTCTTTCTTAATACATTTATGTGTATGTTATCTGCCTCCCGATATACAATCTGACCTGCTGGTCAAATTTCATGATAAAATACAGTCGAATATACTTCATTTTAATAACGGCATTCCATTAATTATTGGAGATTTTAATGTTCCTAATTTGTCTTGGTCAAGTAACGGTGCCTGCCTTGCCCCTAGCCTTCCCACTGACCCCAAATCCAAAATGCTACATGAAACACTCACACTCTGCGGTCTTTCTCAGTTTAATAATATACACAATGCGAACCATCGTCTCTTGGACTTGGTTTTCACTACGGCTAACCAAATAAATGTCTCCAAAGCAAACCCATTATCTAAGGAAGATCGTCATCACCCTCCTATCGAGATTCATTTGAAGCCGGGAAAATACGGGAATTCTATCAGATGTAACGTAAACCCACGCTACAATTTCTTTAAGTGTAACTTTCAACGTGTTCAATCTGACCTCGACAGTACTGACTGGACCTCATTACTAGATTTAGAGAATGTCGATGATGCTGTCGATGTTTTTTATCGGATTTTAGACGATACCATAAAGCAACATACTCCACTGAGTAAAAACAATAAAAACAATTTCCCAACGTGGTTTTCACCGGGACTTGAGAGATGTATGATTGAAAAAAATAAATACCACAAACGTTTCAAGAAGTATAATAATCCTAGGGATTATGACACATTTTCGTTATTACGGCATCGTGCGAAATGTTTACTAAATGCTTGTTATAAAAAATATGTATTGTCAGTTGAGGATGCATTGGAGGTAAATATTAAAACGTTTTGGAACTTTGTGCGTTCTAAAAAAGGAAACAGTAAAGACATTCCTCAGACAATGACACTTGATGGGGTGTCCTCGTCTGATGGCAAAGGTGTATGCGAACTTTTTTCTAGATACTTTGCCTCAGTTTTCGAGAACCCTTTGCCGGTAACACCCTCTAATTGTGATGACGTGTCGCTTCTCTCTGGCTCATTGTCATTGACAAAGGTACAAGTGACTTCTGTCGACGTACTGAAAAAGTTGAAAAAGTTGGATATAAATAAGGGGGCTGGCCCTGATAAACTTCCTGCTATAATCTTCAAGGTATGTGCTAAACAGCTCAGCCTGCCTTTGTCTCTTATCTTCAATTTATCTTTACGCCTTGGTACATTTCCCTGTGTTTGGAAGACTGCCCATATAATACCTATCCATAAGTGTGGCGATCTTAGTGATTGCAAAAACTATAGACCAATAAGTATCTTGTCATGTCCAGCGAAGATATTTGAGTCAATCATCTATGACTTTGTATACCACCACATCAAACCCTATTTATCGCCTAAACAGCATGGCTTCACAAAAGGTAGATCCACGGTTAGTAACCTTCTTGAGTACAGTCATTGTTTGTTTCAAGCATTTAATAATGGCGGTCAAATAGATGCTGTATACACAGATTTTAAAAAGGCATTCGACAAGGTTAATCACCATTTACTTTGCCGAAAAATTTGTGAATTTGGTATTCATGGGTCACTTTTCCGCTGGATCCAATCGTATCTCTCTAACAGACACCAACTGGTCGCCATTAAAGGTTTTTTGTCGGATCTCGTAGAGATTAAGTCTGGCGTTCCCCAGGGCTCCCATCTTGGCCCATTATTCTTCCTGATCTTTATTAATGATCTCGCTGAAAAACTATCTTGCCCGGGCTTACTGTACGCTGATGACCTCAAGGTTTTTCAACAGATTAATTCTATTGATGACTGTATAAAACTACAGAAGGATATTGACTATATATCACAATGGTGTGCTCTAAATAGTATGTTTTTAAATATCAACAAATGCACTGTCATATCTTTCACAAACAAGCGTAACAAATGTATCTTCGATTATCAACTAGAAGCTACAGTCCTTAGACGCAGCGAAGCGGTTAGGGATCTTGGGGTAATTTTTGATGACAAACTTACATTCAGGGCCCATTATGATTCCTTATCTACCAGTGCAATGCGAACTTTAGGTTTTATCTATAGAATTACTAAAGACTTTTATAAGGCAAAAAGCTTAATTCTATTATACTATTCCCTAGTCAGAAGTAAAATCGAATACTGCTCGACGATTTGGAATCCTTTCTACAATAATCACTCTATGGCAATTGAGAGAATCCAAAGGAAATTCACAAAACTATTAAGTATAAAGTTCGGTACCAGCCGTGGTTTGATGTCATATGAGGACAGATTGAGTAAATTCAATATTACATCTCTTCACACTCGTCGTTATCAACATGATTTAATAACACTTCATAAATTAGTTCATTCCGTAATTGACTCAGAATATCTTCTTTCATCTATTAACATTAATTTCAAATATAATCCAAGGCGCAGGCAACCAACTTTTGTCATACCGACATATAGAAATAACATATCTTATCATAATCCCATCGCTCGTATGTGCAGAAATTATAATGAGATCCTCCCAGTTAATCAGGCATTAGACATATTTAATGCCAATCTCTTTAAATTCAAAAAATGTATTGGGAAAGTTGTGGTAGACCTAAATGTCGAATCTTTTTAACCATCCAGATTGATTTATACTCATTCTTTCTGTTTTCTTTCATATTAGTAAAAGTAATAATAATAGTTTGTTGTTTTTTCTTTATCATATCTCATTGTGTAAACACCTTTAGGATATTAATTTAGTACTACACAGTTTTTACTTATTATTTCATTTATATTTTGATTAATGTCTGTTGTGTTACCTAATAAATAAATAAATAAATAAATCACTGACAACACCCATTTCTCAAACTGGTACTAATGAACAGTTCGACAGCCAATATGATCATGTATAGGGCGGTATTTTGTTCAAATTGGATATATTTACACAGTATTTATAAAAGGTATTAAAGACAGAAAAAAAGGTTTTATTAACTCTCGAATTTAATACTTTAAACTTGAAGACACAAATTTATAATACACACAATAATGTAAATATTTTTGGTTTCATTATTTTTTTGTTTTATATAAATATTTCAAAAGGCTGGCAAACGTTGAACTAAAATGGCGATTTGCGGGAGTGTGATAAAGAGTGTAACGCGCGTAAGCAACGCAGTAAGTACATGACATGCGCGGGAAATCGCCATTATGGTTTAACTTACGTGCCGCGTATTATACATGACTAAATATCTAGACAGCATTTTTATAAATCACTCTAAGATTGAGCTGTCAAGATATATTTTGTTTGTTCAGAAATTATTTCTGCTATATTTTCGCATTCTGGCCATTTGTACAGCATTGCTAAGTCTTCGACTATGCAACGTATGATGTGAGTGAGATGATCTTTCGGATCTAGGTGTAGGTGCCCGTTCTACTTTGTCATCATCTTCTTTCACCGATTCCACATCGATCATCTTCTCTTCTTCACCATTAGACCTTTCGGAGTCTTTACTTCCCTTTGACCCTTTAGAGCCGCCTGATCCACTACCACTAGGTTCACGGTGGCGAACTGGTTTCACATCTCCAGAAGAACTGAATATGAATTTTAACTCTGCTATTAGCTCATCTCTGAATGATACCTATAAAATAAAATATGTGTATGTTAAATATGATTAAAAATATAATGTTAGTCATTTTAAAAACTCACTTTATGCCTAAATGAATTGTATTTTTACATAAGGAATGTCATTATTTTATTATTTAGGAATAATTACTAATAGATAGCTTTTTGTCTAAATTCGAAAATATTAAACCACATTTTCAATTAGACAAAGGAATTTTAAATAAGCAATAGACCCTTATTTTAACGAAATTAAATTAAGAATATACATATTATAGAACTTATGTTCATTGATAAAAATAAAATCAGTAAATTAAGACCTTATCTTGGAATATATAATCATGAACTTACCAAAAACGGAGCGAACATAATTGTGGAATTTGTCGACATTTATCTGGTAGGGGTAGGAACACCGAATCATGCAGGGCTGATAAAGGGAACACACATGTAAATATCTATTCTAAATATATAAACGTTCTCTGAAAACGTTTCGTTTTACAGAAAGATGCAAATGTAACGTATGGAAAGGACTCATTACCGACGAAAACAAAGTTTTTTTTTATATTTGGGACAGCATTCGATAAAAAGAAATACATATATTGACACACCTTATACTTTTTTGAAATGAACTCGTGATTAATTGAAGTCAAAAACGACAATGGATGTATTCCTTCTTTCATACTAAATCAAATTATGTTATTCCACAATTTTAGCAATGAAAGATAGCGTTTTATACCTTTTGTTTCCGAGAGATTGTCCAAATATCGACTATCATTTCGAGAAAAGCGCAAACAACTGCCATTCCCGATCCAGCAGCCAGCACTATGAATACACCGCCCACATTTGCCAAGACTAAAGGTTGAGCATCAGCACTGCCTGCGTCGTCGTCCTGCAGTTATGTATCAAACAACATTATTTACAGAAAATAGAGTGCAATTGGTATTGGTCTCAAGCCTTCCTTATGATTGTTATGAAGGGTTGGCCATGACCCTCCACGTGGGTACAATGCGGAATCTGCAAATACAGCCGTGACCAACGGCTTACCTTCCTTTCGAAGCCTTCCGAAGGAGTAGCTCAAGATAAAAATTTTTGGTCACACATCTTAACAACGATCGCAGGCCGCGGGGCTTATCCACTACGCCACCGATTAAATATATGAAATCTGTATCTGTAAATGATCCTTAGTGCTTACATTTTTATAAAAGAACCTTTTCTTTAAGATCAGACCAGATAAACATCGTTTTTAGTTATTTTACGTATAACCTGTTTTATTTTGGTATCAAATGGTAATACATTATTTTTGTATTAAAATATCTTCAATCTCAATATTATATAGGAAATCATAAAAAAATATGCAGTTATATTTTTTATTTGATACATACAGTGCATGCACCTCCTCCTCTCTTTTCTTTCCACCACTTGTCTTTCATTCTGGTCAGCACGCCTTGTTCTTGCAATTGCAGTATTGATTCACTCATCGGTTGTCGATATGGTGAATCTAAAATGAATTCAGAAGTACGTACCTACCTACATTTTAATTTTTCAACAGACAGTCAATTACAGAAATCTTTATGAAGGCGCGTAAAACTTTCAATTGGTTATATACAAATAAATACAGTCCAACTAAGCTGTAATCCATTATGTTTGAGAGATTTGTTTGTTTGCATTAATCAGGCTCCGAAAGTAATGGACTGGTTTACAAATTCTTTTCTTAACAAACTTTTTAAGTCATAAAACTACGCGCTCATTGGTGATTTTTGTTATAGTGGCACCTGTTATTTTTACGGCAATCACTTAAATAATGTTCAAGTGCGCGTGCCACATCGCAACAATTGCAAAGCGCTGTGACAAAAAGTTATTATAGTGTGTGCATAATCTGAAGTGTAGAATAATTTAGAGAAATAAATTTTTCTACTTATATAAATTTACATATCGCACACCTAGATCTAAACTAAGACAACTCAAAACGCTAATTTGGAGGTTTGACAATACATTTGTTTACATGGCAGGAGCGCGACCATTGTTGATTCAACAAAAGAAAGCTAAAGTTATCTAGCGGTTCATCCCCGAACCTTTATTGAATCTGTTATGTTGGATAGATGCGTATGATCACCAAGTATTTGAATATTGTACTAAGTCAAAACTCACTCAAATTTTTGAGTTGTCTCAGTTTAGATCTAGGTGTGCGATATATTATTTAAGCTTATTCCCTATCTAAAAGCCACTATTCCCGTTCAACGAATTGAATACCGTCCCACGTTAATCCTATTAATTACTGTAGGATAAATACATTATAATAATTGCGTCGTGTAATTCATTCTAGAAAAGATTTTTGTAGAGTTGCAAACTATAAAGCTTACCTTATTTAGGTAATATAATAAAATATTGACCTTGTGTCTTTCAATATTAATTGTTGTTAAATTAAAATAAAGTAATTTTAATTTAACAACAATAAATACAACAAAAAATACGTACTCTTTTTCATAGCTATTCCGTATCCTTTACTGTCCAAAAGTCCACCAATTTGAGCGATATCGCAATTCCTTTCAGCCATATATTCAATTGATGTTGACTCCATTAGAAAAGCATAGTTCTCTTCATCTGACTTAACCCTGTCATTTATTTATTTATAATACAAGTACACCAACAACGAGACACATAAAACATTCACAATATTTAAAATAAGTTACAAAAGTTATAATTTCAATGTGTTCGCCAATTACAGGTATAAACAGCATATACCATGTCATTACAATTATTGATAAAATAAAATAAAATAAATGATGCTTAATTCCATTGCAAAGATTATGTATTGTATATTATACAGAGTGTGATAATTAGTTATAATAATAATGAGTTAATCAAGATCCATTCCTAATAATAAACATGTACAAAAAATTGGGTGAATAGAAAAAATATATTTACCTTTTAAGCCCTTCATCATTAGTTGCTGGTTGATATTCAGGATGATTTTCCATATATTCATACATTTTCTGATAAAGTAAGTTATCGGATTCCTATAATCAAAGGTCAGCATACAATTTCACTCGTGTATTAACAAAATATTATTTAAACTGTGATTTACCTTAAAGAAGCTATAAGTAGCGCCTTTCATTTTCGCTCCATAGTGAATATCATATGGGTTATTAGCTAAATCGGAAACACTTTTGATTGCATAGAATTTTGATTCAACAGTAAGAAACGCTGCTAGATTGGCTGTGTAAGACGACACCATAATTAACGTGAAGAACCACCACATACTGCCGGCCATTCGAGTAGAAACGGCTCTGAAAGTTGAGATAATCATAAAATAAGAGTAAATACGATTACTTAAAAAAAACATACATCTGTTCAATTTCGCATTCATAATGCTATAAATGCTTAAAAAATCCACTTGGTCCCTAGCACCCTGAGATGGGATTCGAACCCATGACCGTTCGCGATCCAGGCGACTGCTCTGGTCATGGTTCGAATCCCATTGGCCCCGTTGCGGCCCATTCGCAATAAACACACCTTATACTACGAGTCATCATAAGCCGTAAAAGGCCCACTGCTGAACAAAGGCCTCCCCCATAGATCTCCATGACGATAGATCTTGTTCTGCTGCATCCAGCGGCTTCGTGCAACCTTTATAAGTTAGTCGGTCCACCTGGTGGGAGGCCTACCCACTGAGTGGGTAATACTATTATTACAAGTAAAACTTTTATTAATTTAACACTTTATGGCACACATCTAAATAACAATTTACATAGAGTTTATGGTTTTAGGTGGACAAGGGCGGCCTTGTTGCTAAAAGTGCTCTCTTCCAGACCACCTCAATTATCGGAATATGTAAAGAGAGCGGAGGTAGTATGACGAGGGTAACTATATAAATACGAATATAGATGTATACACATAAAAACGATTATTTCCATTTAAAAAATTGAAACGAAAATTTTGTTGGGCTTCAAAATCTATTCACTACTACTATTGTGTTTGTTCATACAAAAGAACTTGAAAATAGTTAAATTTCGTATATATATATAATATAAAATACTAGCTTCAATAGCGAAATAGCAAAACATTCTAATAAACAGAATTACGTGTCGTAAGCTTATCAATCAAATTCAATTAATATTAATGCTTCATTGACATAAGCTTACGTCAGCAATTAGCACGTGATCTTTTGAATAGGGAACTGAGGTAATAAGAAAACATTAATATATGCCACATTATAAGACTTACATAGGAGCAATTTCAGAGCCTTGAGTGAGTACACTTCCCAAAGTAAACCAAAAGGAATTAGCTAATGTAAACTGATTGTCTAATGTCTCCGGCTCTTCAATGCATGGGTAAGGGTTTTGCCATTCTTCAGGAGCGATACGACCAAGAATAAATAGGAGAACTGACACACCAACAAAAGCTCCAGCTAACCAACCCCAAACCTTGAAAATATAGACCACAATCTTATGTCATGGGGGTCAAGTAGAATTTTGTGTAATAAGTACAATTCCTGGAGTGTGTTACTTAAATTATAATTATATGCAACCGGGTCTTGTTCGTGCATTTTTTAAAACAATTAATTTACCTCGACGTTTCGGCTACGTTACAGCAGCCGTGGTCACGAGGTTTTTAAAAAATGCACGAACAAGACCCAATTGCATATAATTATAATGTGTTACTTAAAGTCTAACAATCAAAAACTATATCAATTCATTCATTCTAATTTATTAACGAATCACTTTTGTTATCATTTATTTTAGACTAAACGTTTTCCTGCAACTTCGCCGGCGTAAATAATAGTCTGTGTTACTCGCGTATGATGTAACTTACCGTAGGCGAAAGAACTTTTCAAATCAGTTCTGTAATTTTAGAGTATATTCAATGTAAACAAAGAAACAATCAAAACTTTCCTGTTTTTAATACTAATATAGATTAGAATGATAGTTTGTTTTTTTATTTTTAATGAGTTCCCGATATTTCGACGGGGTAAAAGTTATATTACCAATCCCGTAAAAACTATCATTCTAATGTAAATAACCATGAAAGCTTTGAACAACATAGTATACGAGTAGATTGATGAAAATATCTACGAGAAATAATTTAAAAATCTATCTCAATTAAATTTAGAAGTTAAGAGACCATTAAAAATATAACATATGTGATACACTTCCAATTAAAACTACTGTGATAGGTTAAACTAGACAAAGAACAAGCTGAATGTAATGAGAAAAATCCAAAGTATTCAGAATAAATCTAATTTTCGAAAAAAGACTTACTTCAAAAGAAAACGGTGATATGAACGAAAACAAATCTGGTGGTTGTTTTGTTGGCTTTTTATATAATATAGTTATACCTAAATTCATAAAGGGACTCGTGAAATCCACTGCTTTTTGCCTAGCCGCTGTTATCGTTAAATCTGTTATGGCGAAGTCTGCTCTCTGAAACATAAACTAATTGTAAATATTATTTACAAAATGAATATTAGTAATACTCTAAACATATCACAAATATTACCATAAACTTGCTCATGTTTAGCTAAGCATTTGTGATTTACGAGTGACGTCTGGGCCAGTAATAAATCAGCGAGCTTTTATAATTTTTGAATATGAAATTAAATCCCACCAACTTTGTTGTCATAGATATTCGTTGTAACTTTAAAGTTATAGTTTTTATTTATTTTTAGGGGTAAACAAACAGTAATACAATTTATATTGATATTACAAAATCAAACACCCCTGTTTGATTTTGAAACTAGCTTATGAAGGATAATAGATAGATGAATTCCTTCTGCATTGACATAGGTATAAGGCTGTTGCATTAAGTAAAAAAAAAAATAATTATTACTCCGTCCATAATTTTTTCCATCATGCCAGTCCATCTTCCAGTTTTAGCGTCATAAGAACCGTAGACACCGTCTGTTTGTAATTCGAACGTGTAATTGAAACCATTCATTTTTGCTAGTTCCTCGATTAGTTCAATTCCAAATCCTTCGTAGCGATCATTTCCTTCTAACATTACTGATGATTCTTTTAGCATACCATATGGAGCACTCTAGAAAAATAGGCGTTGTATTCATTATGATGTCGAAGCATTAACTTCACATATTCATTAATCAATTCGTAATTGGTTTTGCAAATACCATTTACGGTTACAGCAGCAAAAGTTATATTACCCGATTGCTACCATCGGTACTTAGTTATTCGTGGCTTTAGCTATTGGAACTGTAGCGAATATTTGGGAATAAACAAAGGATGTGAGTCGTTGGAAACTATTTGAAAAAGTGTAATCGTTTTAAAAAGTTAGGTTTTGTTTTCAAATTGCGTTTCGTTCATTTACATGTCTATGTATAAATAAAAAATATTATTACTTACTAAAGCAGTAAGAACAATAAAATGCTTTCTTCTCATTGAATCTGATCCATCTTGCTCAGCTGGAGAGACAATTGTTCGTGACTCAGTATATCCATCCTCAGCTGTCCAAGTACCAACCTTAATAAAACTATGATATTAATTTATTATACAAAAATCTAATTCATCCAGTACTCTATAGATATTGAGATATCTATATTTCTACGATTATTATAAATATGTAATTGTTCGTATATTGTAGAATTGAATATGACTAACGTTTTACATACACAATGCTACACTGAAAAATATTACTAACAAAAAATTCTTAAAAAATCCACTTTGTCCCTCGCACACTGAGATGGTACAAAGTGGATTATTTAAACATTTAACATTACGAATAAATTTATTGATTTAACGTTCCGTTTCTCAAAAGTGCCATCCATTAATTTGAAACGAAACAAGACTGATAGAGCTAAAATTTGATAATTTTTGTAAATCTGGATATGAAGATATGCATTTCTATTAGATCCTGTCTTAGTGAGTACCTACCTAACCTAACCTAACCTACATCCTAAAACGAACTCCCATGCAAAATTTTCAAATCTCAGCATAGAGAAAACCTACATCTTATAAATAACCTCCATGCATTTTTTAATTCTCAGCACTTGTAGTTTCTGAGATTTCATATTACAGATTCCAGTGTACCTAAGACGTAATAAATATTTTTCAGCGGTTTGATTCATTGTCTGTTTTTTATATGCGCGACTATCTACTTCTATTCGCTCACCTTTTCAAACCCATGACTCATCACTTCAATAATATCAATCTCAAAATCAGTACGGAAGCCATCTTCGTCGAACTTTACTAATCCAGTCAAACCATCTATTTCAACCTACAGCAATGAGTAAAGTGATTTAATTTTAGTTAGCAATAATAAAATTACTCGCAAAAATTCTATTTTTATTCTGCTCAGTTCTAAAGGTTTGTTTGTTCATGTTCCTTGTTAATTTTCATGCAAATAGTTTACAATTGAAAAAAATAAAAATAGACAATATACCATACAGCTTATTATTTTTATCCACCTACGTATATGAATTAGATAATATCACATGAATTATTTAGACTAAATAGCTAAATGCTATCATGTTATAGAAATCAGAAATCGTAACACCCAGATCTGAAGCAATTTAAAATAAGTTCGTTTTCTATGTAGAAGGTTAGAATCCCGGTAAGTCTATGTAGACTTACCGGGATTCTAACCCAGGACTTTAAAATCAACGTTATCTTAAGACTGTTGAGTGACCCACTCAATAACAGAAATTGTTAAAGTAAATCTTACTTTAACAATTTTTACTTTAAAATATAATATTGGAACAGTCACCATTTGACATGTGACTGCCGAAAATGTTCGGGGTACATCATATGCTAATGATTTGCATAGATTTTTCTTAAATTTTGTAATACTAACCTTTTTAAAATGTGAAAATATTTTACTCGTGAAGTTAACAAGGTAACATCAACAAGCATGGTTAGTCTTAAAATAACCTATGATTTAATGATGGAATTTGAATTTTAATTAGAATAATTAGTACACCCATTAATTTTAAAATATTTTAACAATTTTATTTGTATAATTGTCATTTTCTCACCGTTTTAGCAAAATTTATAATGCTGGATCCAAAATTCCAGCTTTCAGCTTGATCACAAGAAACGTTAGCACCTTCTGTTATTCCAAGAAGGTTAATAGCAGTAGTGTATACTGTCACTGCGTCAGATATCAAAGCCAAATTAAGTGTTAAACCATTTTCACCAATTTCATTTTCTATTTGCTCCTCAGATAGTTCTAATACTTTCTCATTCACAGAATTTATAAAGTTCTGAATGGTTTCTAAGCTTGGATCAAAAAATCTTACACCTAAAACGAAACACCATTATCAATATTAACTTGTTATTTAGTTAGAATGGAATCAAATCGAATGGAAAAAAAACCGGTCATACATGACCCACCACGCCCACGCGGATTGGTGCATTAAATAACAGAAAATGCTGCCAGAACCAACAGCTTAACGTCCCTTTTGAATCACGAAGAAGCTTGAAATAACAAATGTTAGGTCACCCATCCCATAACCGGCCATTGTCAAAGTTGCTTAACTTCAGTATCCCAGAATAAAGTCGCCAACTACTCCACCATTGAGCTCCTCTTAATAAAATATCAGCTGTAAACATATTTGTAGTATAATAAATAATAATGAAAAAAAGAGATTGTATCTTACCTACAAGTAACTAATTTATAATGTCGTTTTACATAGTTATCTAAGGGATTGCTACGATATAAGTATCTTATTTTTATCGAGCCCCCGATATTTTATGCCAATAATAATATACTAATAATTTATGCTTTCAATAAAAATATGATGTATAAAGTATTATGATAAAAATACTTGGAGTTACCTGTTATATTCGAACCGCCGTGTTTGTATGGGTCTATGTCGATAGTTTGGAAATCGGGATTCATTATTATGTAGCTATGATCGTCAGACATTATACCGACTTGTTGTGCTTGCTGCATGAACTGTGATAACCTTTCAAGGCTACTGCATAGGAGATAATTTAATGAGCCTGAATTTTTTATATCCTTCAGTTGGTGTCTGAAATAAAAATCAAATATTTACATTCAAGCTATCATGCACTACTTTCTTTAAATCTAAAAATCTAACCCATCCTGACTAATTAATCAGTTCTTTCAGTTCTATGAAAATTATGCTAATGATGAAAAATTGGACATATAATGAAGACAACATATACTGTATGCAAAAAAAAAACAATTGCGGCAAAGTATTATTATATAAAAACAATTATAATAAACGGTTATTCCAAAATATATTAGGAGTAAAAACGTTATACTAAATGAAGGGATCCTATGAAATCGCATTTCATTAAAAGTACCTTTTTAATGGTTTACTTTTACTTTATTAGAAACTAATGTAACATTGATTAGTAATTTTCATTATCATAAGAAGAGGAGGCGAAGAGGAATCATTAAATGTTATGGTACAAGATGATTTTATGGTATGGTACAAGATGATAATTTTATAATACCTGTAATCATCGCCATCTGGCAACTGAACAACGTTCATTAGTATCCGTTCACCTAAATCCAAATCTTCTAAATTAAATATGTTATCTAAGAAAGGTAAAAGTTCGGCGCCCTCATAAATAATAGTGAATTCTTGCCATCCTTTCGCTTGAATAATATCGGCAAAAAGCTATAACGGCATAAAAACTTCTTAAATATTTAATATAATATTGTTTGTTTTATATAATTTATTTTTATTACCTGTGAGTAGGCTATGTGATTTGGATATAGATTTATCGCTGACCAATTTCGATTTTGTATTGTAACAGGTTCGGTTAATAATTGGGGTATTTCAAAAGTGTCAGAGATAGATTGCACATGTTGTATAGAACTTATACATTTTGGTCCGAACACAGCAAATATGTTATTCTGAAACGATTATCATTAGTAAAAATATCTAGCAGTAGGAAAACATAGTTTCATATCAAGTTTGATTCTTAATAAAATAGGTTTATAACTTTAAATAAATTCTTAAATTAAACAGTTCAATGTACACATTTATTGAACGCTTAATATAAGGATTAAGCAATGCAATAAATGCGTAAATAGAAAAAATAATCAATCTTACTTCTTCTAAAAGAGTACACATCGCTTGTTCGCTCTCTAGCAAATCGCCTGGAGACGTTCGAATTACATTGGCTTTAAATGGATTATCTATGCCCGCCGATGCTGCATCTACGGCTACATTGAAAGCAGCCTCCATCAAAAAACTTCCATCGTCGTATATTGCACCTGAACATTCAAAGTTTTCATAATTTATATTTATATATGTCACCGGAAATTAATAAGAACCACAAATTGATAAATTAAAATTTCCTAGGAAATTTATAAACTTTCGTAGGATTCTAAACGAGAGATAAATTGTATTATTTTACGCTCACATTTTCGTAAATGTATCAATTTGTGACGTCTCGTGGTAAATTTTCCACCAATAACGATTCGACTAATAAAAGAAGAGCTTTTAATTTTACGCTTCTTTGAAATACGGCAAACAATACACTGCTCTCTGATAAGTCGATGTTGACAGTGGCAGTGCTTGTGCCCATAGACTTAGGTGCAATCAACAGACTTACCAAACTATAATTTGTAGTGACAATGCTTGGTCCTTCTCCGTCGCGGGTCTAGCGAGTAGGGCTTGCAATTTTCAGTTTCGACTACCTCCCTAACGGTAAATAAATAAATTTCCTAGGAAATTTATCAATTTGCAGTTCTTGTTATTTTCCGTTGACATATACACTAGCTATATTTTTGCAACTTTGCTCTCTTATATATTGTGTCATTAGCGTATGATGTAGCTTCCCGTTGGTGAAAGAATTCCTAAAATAGGACTAGTAGTTTCGGAGCGTATTTGATGCAAAGAAACAAATAGAAGTACGATCATTATATGCATGATTAACATGTTTTTCTCGAAATCTCCAAATAATTTCATCTAACCTTATTTAAAATATACATAAGGTGTTTAAGAAATTATACACACAAAAAAATACGGAAACAATGCTGTCGGTTGGTAAAAGCAATATTGTACGTTGCTTAGTCCAATACATATTTTGCTAATATTTAGTCATAAGAAAAATAATTTAAAATGTGATTGCCAAAATGGAACAAAAAATAAAAGAAACAAATGTGTTGAAGCGGTAACATAAATAATACGTCATCTGTGAAAATTTAAATTGTCTAACTTTCACGGTTATGAGATACATCCTGATGACAGACAGAGGTCTTAGAAATACTAGATGGAACTGCATATATCATATTTATACATATATATAAAATACATAAAGTTTATCAGCTTACCCAATGCTCTTTCACTGAACACGTAAGGTATACAAAAACAAAAAACTACTTCCAAACATTGTAAATAACTCCCTATTAATTCCATGTTTTATTCATTTAGTACAAATCTAGCATAACTTAGTAAAGCTAACTCGAATGCCTGAACATCGCACACAGTGAGTACAACTGCACTCGGCGGACCATTATGCTAGATCTAATACAATTATGTCACGAATACAGCTGACACCGACTGAAAATAGCTAGACTGTTCTCGTTTAATTCAGCCATTTGAATTGTGTCTCATTATCTAATAAAGAGTGTATGTTTATTTGAGGTCGATCGCGCAGTGACTCGCAATGGCAGGCCAAAGGATGGGTGACCAAAAATTTATTATCTTGAAATCCTCCGTTCAGGCACATCTGTAGTCGTTAATACCCACCAATGCGCATTGGGTTCACGTGGTGAATCATGGCCCATTCTCCCTATCCGATTCGATTCGACTCCATTCATAGGGAAGGCCTGAGCCCCTGCAGTGGGTATGTTAAGAGGATGGTTATAATGATGATTTTTTTTTTAATTTCTAAAACAATAACCTAAAGGACAAACTATTTTTCAAAACAATACGCACTCCGTGATGGCTCAAGAATTCATTAAAATATTATGTAATTATTTGAAAAAACACTCAAATCTTTCCACTTTATAATATTAGTTTTAGATAGTTATAAAGTTAAATCTATTCTTAATTATAGATAGTATAAAACTTAATTATACATAGTATAGATCTTTTAAACTTCTCAGCGGATTTTAATACGGTTTTCATCAATATACCTCTTGAATCGCAGAAGGTTTATAATTATGTAAAATACAGGTAAGAAACCCTGGGCCTCCCTACTAATTGTGTTCTGTGACATGGGCGAGGCCACTAGCGGAAAGCTAGTTCTGTGTGTCACAAATCATTAACACGAAATTTTGATAAGTTTTATACAATTGAATGTGATAGCAATTCTTATTCATTTGATTGTTTTATTTTCAACATTCTTTCTTGGTGAATCTTCATTCTGCCAAAAATACTAGCGTCCTCTTTATATAATATGCGACATCAGTGAAAACTTATGTATGAACCCTACAAGAACCTCACGAAGTGCTGTTAAAAGATGCTCGTCGCTTCCAAAGCATTAAGATTAAAGATTTTCTTTCAGTTCAATAGATGGCAGCCGGTGTGACTAAGTTTACAAAACTGACGTACTAAATAGAAACTCGCAATATTAAATGAAAATAGGTGTATTTAAAAAAACAGAACTCTCAATTATTTTCTTTTGGTTATAATTTCTGTAGGTTTGCACCTAATGTTTGCTTTAACCTCCAGGATTTGATAACGGGGATGAAGCAAAAACTTGATTTACGGGCTGAGTGACACGCGGGGGGATGTTGGAAAAACATTGATTAATGAAGCCACAGCGAACCATCCACGCGGCTTGACTCAGACGCCCTCGACTACATGTTTTCTGCTCTCGTTCGACGTTTTTGTTACAAACCTTTTGTTACGAACGTAGTCAGTAATATTAAATATATACCCTATTGAAAATTTTTATATCTAGTTACAAAACTAAGAATTGCCAATCTCGAGAACAATAAATATGTTATAAAGTTGTGTGCCCTAAAACGTAAATAAATAGATTATAAACATTTAATGTTTTTATAATCAAAATTTTAGGCGCTGATGAAATCGGAGACAAAAAAATACATATAAAATGCAAGCTTTTCAAGCCTATTACTGTTAGAGAAAATTTTGATTATAAGTAGTTATTTATTTACCATTTGGTGTACAGCTTATTTTTTTATAATATTATATTTACTACATTACCCACAAATTGACCATCATTTCTACAAGTGCTAGAAAAGCCTATATAAGTGTTAAAAATCCTAGTTTCCTTTGATCCGGTATATAAAAATTTCAATATATATCTAAAATTATTAGGGAAATGAAACTAATAGAATAGCGCTCACTGAAGTAAATGTAATATGTTTCTTGAAATCGTTGAGAGTCTCGTGTTCCTGCTCGTAATTTGCTACACGTCGGATGTTGGTAATTAAATTTCCACGAATGTATGCAGCAAAGACTTCACATTTAATATTAAATCTTTATTTTTTATTAATTAATACTATGTTGTTAGGAAACTGTCCTGAGAAAATATCATTTAAAAAACGACTTTCTAATAAAAGTGTCAAAATGTCATGAAAAACTTATCCCTGAACATCGTCACAGGATATTAATGTGGTAATCTCATAGATTTCTGGTTCATGTGGATGATGATTGAAAACTTAACAATCATGGGTTGCAACAAGGTTTAAGCCTTTTTTTCTCGTAGAGGAATGCTCCGTGCATTATCCCCGCCGTTTGACGGACAGCAGGCAGTGTGTGGGACTTTTTTATCCGAGATGGGCTCACTCTTGACCTCAGGCGTGATAACATTAAGCGTAGGGTCGAGTTAGTCCGCTCGACCATGGTCTCTCTCTGGATAGGAATGTCCTCACTGCTGGCTTTTGCGTTAGATATGTATCTTTCCGTAGCCGTGCTGTCGTCTGCGTACCCAACAACACCGGACATGAGTAGGTCGTTAATGTGCAGCAGGAAAAGGGAAAAGTGTAGAAAGTACAGATCCTTGAGGAACTCCAGCGTCAATTTCCTTGAGGTCCGAAGAACATCCATCTACGACCGCACACTCAATAAGTCAGATATCCAGTCACAAAAGTCAGCAGTAAAAGTAGCTGGAAGTTTGCTCAGCAGACGGGTATGCCAAACCCTGTCAAAGGCTTTCGAGATGTCAAGCGATACTGCAACCGCTTCGCCGTGTTTCTCGATAGCCTCGCTCCAGAGGTGCGTGACGTATACAAGAAGATCCCCAGTAGTTCGGGCTCTGGCGAAAACCATATTGCTGATCACTGAGTAGGTCGTGTTTTTCAAGGTACGAAAGCAGCTTAGTCTTACGAATCCTTTCCATAACTTTGCAAATTATGGAGGTGATAGATATTGGATGGTAGTTGGAGGGGTCGGTACGATCACCCTTTTTGGGTACAAGTCGCACACTGGCTAACTTCCACATTTTGGGAACTTTTTTCTGTTGGAGAGAGAGACGGTACAGTCGTGTTAAAATAGGAGACAGTTCAGGCGCACATACCTTAAGGACTCTTGCTGGGATTCCATCTGAGCTCCTACAGTGTACCTGTACCTGTGGCATAAACGTGTCACAGAGAGAAAGGGAAGGTGGACTTGCACTGCCTGCATTCAAATGAGAATTGTTCGGGAATAAGGAAGCAAATAAATTCGCTTTCTCAGCCGCGGAGTGTGCCAGTGATCCGTCAGGGAGATGGGCATGGGAGATAAACTGGGACGGCAAAAGTTGGATTCAACCGATTTAGACAGAGACCAAAATTGTTTACTACCAGCAGAGTAATATGATAGTTTGGACTTATGTGGTCGAAACGTGCCTTAAGAGACATTCGCTTACATGCCTTGAGTTGAAAGTCTTCTTCTTCACACGAAGTAAGCACACTCTTTTTGCATTTCTGCACGAGCACAGTCCGCATTAAACCAAGGTCGGGTTCTGTAAATAAGGAACTTATTATATAATATTGTAGTGATCTATAAATACGCAATGTATACTAGTAGAACTCGTAACTAATGTGCAAGCTAGCAAGTTATTGGACAAAAGCAGGGGCTGGTTCATTACGACAAACGACCCCACCGTCGCAGTCATTACTCATCACAATAGGGACTCGTCCGCCTTGGATGAACAACATCTTCGTATACGTGTTCATTGGCGCTGAAACATATTTTTCTTTATTTACCATACATGCATGATACTGCCACTTTCATATTACTTTGCATATATGCTAATGTGAAGCATATATCCTGTTTGAATAATTGGAATGAGTTTGTAGATGGAAACATTTTTCTGAATTAGAAAACGCCAGTTGGTCCTATCACATAAGTCGATACCCAATAATGTAAGCAAGAAGATCGAATTTTAACTAATAGCTAATGCGCAGTACGAACGATTTTTGTGGCTCATTTTCATAAGTCGGTCATCGGATGTAATTATTTTTTTTGCATTCGCAAAAACTCACAAAAATCGCCAGCACTCTGCATGTGGATATTTTCGACTGATAAAAATGTGCCACAAAGCATAAGAAGATTACTGAAATATTTGATTAGAGTCGGTATAAGAAAATCGATTGTTTATTTGTTTGCACATAGGCTCTGAAACTACTTAACCGATTGTAATAATGATTTTACTACCTTACGGGAAGCTGTATCATACCAGGATAACATAGGCTATGACTAACGTTGGAGAAAGCACGGGAAAACAGTTTTTAGTTAAGAATTTATCAGACGACATTATAATTTAAACAGACCAGCCCTTGTATTATGGAAATCTGAAATACCACATTACCTAGACCCGGAATTCCCAAATTGCTAACAAAAGCTATAATTACATTTATTAAATAGAATCTTTTAAATTATATTTTATCAATTTCGCATGCACAATGCTATACTGAAAAATATTCTTAATGAAAAATGCACTAGCAGTAGCGAAAAAGTAAGAAGTGCTCGAAAGATTCGTCAGGCTATTAGGTCCCGGGTAGCTCAGTGGTTAGAGCAGTCGCTCGGATTGCGAAAGGTCGTGGGTTAGAGTCCCATCTCAGTGTCAGGGACAAAATTGATTTTTTAAGCATTTTTCATTACGAATATTTTTCAGTAGAACATTGGTAGATAGGATGACCACTGATGAAAATACACTCTGTAGTAGTGAAAAAGTAACAAGTGCTGGAAAGATTCGTCAGTCCTGTTAGGTCCTGGGTATTCGATAGTTAGAGCAATCACCCAGATTGCGAAAGGCCATGAATTTGAGTCCCTTCTCAGAGTGCCAGGGACAAAGTGGATTTTAAGCATGTATCATAAGGAATACTTTAATCATAATACTTTATAATCATCACATGCTTTCATTCGTTTTGCAATATTAGTGAAAAAAGCCACAACATTGGAAATATATAATTTGTTAAAACGCTTAAATATAAACACCGAATCTTCCTGCACAATAAAAAAAAACATTATTAATTTCAAACATAATATTGGAAGCAACGAGAGACACTTAAAGAACAGAAAAGGGTTTTTGGGTCTGAAAGGTCACGACAACACATGTTGCCCTGGTTTCCATACGAATGTCTAAGGCCAATCGTTTGAACCCTAATATATCAGATGTTTAGCATAAATTGCTGTGAATATAAAGACAACCGAAGGCTGGCAACCTCAACTTTGTATCGGTATATTCGACACCAAAATTGAATAGTTTGTTAAATTTGCGACAATTTCCTTGGTACACATTCTATAGTTTGTTTTGAACTCTACCTTAATAGCATTAAGGCTTAAAAGCAAGTAGAGAAATTTGATATATTTGTATAACTTGAATTGCTATTGACTGTATACATACCAGCATATGAGGTTACTACAAAAGGTCACATTCCTAAAACTATCCACTGTACCTTTTAGAATTTAATTAAATATTATTGATATTTTTTTATAAAACGACGATGTGGCAGTATATCAAAACTCTTTGAAAACGTTCTCAAAGTATAACTGGAATAGACCGTTTAAAAAAAAAGTTTCTGGCACGCTGAAATGGGATTTGAACCCATGACCTTTTCCAATCCGGGCGACTGCTCTAACAACTGAGCTACCCAGGACCTAACAGGACTGGCGAATCTTATAAATATAACAAGTGCTTGAAAGATACTTTTTCGCTACTACAGAGTGTATGTATTTTCACCAATAATCAGGCAATCCAACAAACTAGCCGAAACAAATATTTTTACAAATATTTAAACTTTCAATAAAGTTGAAAATTTGTTCTAATTATTATTTTATAGAGTCTTTGTTCAATTTTTCTTTCACCATGCTATAGTGAAAAATATTCTTAATGCAAAATGCTTAAAAATGCACTTTGTCCCTAACAGTTAATTCGAGTTCAATAGAAATATCAAATAAGAACCTAATTTAAAATATCGGGTACAATTTGTGGATTAGAGTAGATAAAAAATTGATACTTGTCCAACATAGAACCTCTTTCTATTTGATTTTGAAGTCGGCTAAATACGGTTATATAGAAACTCGAAAATTAACACGAGAAAAAATAAGAACAAGCAGAAACCGAATTTCAGAAAAAACTATCTAATATTCTTTTATTCCTAATAAATTTTAAATTATATAGTCAAACTGGTTAGGGTGGTCTATTTAATTACACTCCTTATCAACTAGTTTGGTCCCCAATCAAGCTTATCTTCAACGAGCTTATTACATGCGGCAGTAAAGGTAAGCCTCAATTATGGAGAAGCTGCTATTACTCAGGCTTACACAATATTACACGTCTTCTCGTTCCGAGTAACAGAAAACTCTGTAAACAAGAACACAGTTCTAAGCAATATATTATTAATGTAAAAATTATCATACATTCATTTGATTTGTAATTTAATGCATTTATTCAAGACTGACCACAAAAGCAATTTTGAGTGAACAGAAACACAATCTTGTCTGCTGATCTGTGTTCATTTTATGATTCCAATTATTATGTAAATAATTATGAAGATAAAAAATTAAATGGACTGACTGATATATATTTAACTTATCATAGCAATGAGTACCATTGTATAATAACAAACAATTTTATATATGTACTTCATCAAAATAGAGGCGACCTCTTCTTTGTCTTCATCTTACCGTTTTTATCAAAGGACAAATGTGTTAGATATCATAAGCTATTTGTGAAACATTACTTGGCTAATTCATCATATTTTATTACTCGACCTCAATATACATATACTCAATATTAAATATAAAACCAGCATAACCACGGAGTTCGCCTGATAAATGTTATATTTCTGTTGCCACTACATATAATTTTAAAATACTTATAAATATAGCATTTTAAGGGCTAAATTCACAATATCAATGAAAAACGTACAATTCAAAAGCAGTATAATTACCGTCTGAAGTGCTGGCTTGCAAAGTGTATGCATACAAAATGTGATAAAGCCATAAATCAAGTGAGTTCAAGACATTTTCCTCGGTACATAAATTTGTTGAGTCTGGAGGAACTAGACAAGTTAATATGCGATCTCGTATCAGAAGGAATGCCTGTGAAATACAGGGTAGTGAATAAATAACTTAAATGTATTTCATCACAATAACAGTGTCATATAAAAACAAAAATTATGTCAATATTTATATATATATTATGATCATGTTCTATCTACACTAAGTTTGTTTGTTTGTAGAGATGTTTCGTAATCTTCGGGAATACTGACCAAAGGAAAACAGCTAGTTTATTTATTTGTCAAAATTGAAAATGATGCTTTTATATATATATATATATATATATATATCCTCGCAACGGCATATTTACTATTAAATCAACAATGTATATCTTAAGTTATTTTTTGAGTGCGTATCAAAATTGAAGAAATGCCTTTATACGATGCATCAATCCTGATTCAGAAAGAATAAACAATGAAAGATAGACTAGTTAATACCTGAATGAAGTCAATTTGGGAGAGTTATTGGCGCGATTTTGAGAAATCGTTTACGTATTTGTTTTGAATAGATACAGTGAATGTGTATCTCACTTGGGTGGATATATAAAAGACTACTGAATTCAATAAAAATGGGGCTGAGAATTTACTAAGCTATTACAGACAATATTAAGATAAATGACATAATTTTCTGCCAAATTCTTTAAAACATACTAGAAACCAAGGAGGGTTTTCTAATGGAAAACAAAAACGATTTTTTTTTATACGGATATAGTTTCTTCCATTTTCGCAATAATGGCAGATCTATGCGTTATTTGCACCGTAGATTTATGAGTCTATAACTTTTCCCACTCAATGATACAAGTGAATCCTGAGTACCACTGCTACGCACGGAGGTTTCAAGCAATATTATTATAATATAGCACAGAACTCTACATAAGATTTCAGCAAAATGTAAAATTTCTGTAATTTTGTTTTGCGTAACTACTAGTTAAAGATTTTATATATTTATTGCCTTTTGTAAAAACTTGTATGCTATTTTATTATAAAAAAACAGCCTTGAACTGCCTCGAGCTCAGCGCTACCACAGTATAAAGCTTCAGTCAGATAAAAACTACTTCAAAAGTTTTTATTCCATTCATGCATAGCTGGACGTGTCATCGAGATGTACTGAAGTATTGGATTAATAAGAATACTGGGACATAAGTAGCTTAATGCTTTTCTTTTTATGAAAATAGAGAAAACAAAAAGCTGCTGTTAAAACCAGAAAGTCTCTGATGAATTGGCATAAGTCCCTTTAAATTTATTAAGAATGATAATTAAATATCATTACCAAATTGCACTTTAACATCAAATAACCACAGTACATCGTATCCATAAATTGGTTAAAAAGTAACTGTAATCATTTTAAAGTACTGGTCATCCGTCTTGTTTAAGAAGCCATTAACCGGAAGCTTAATTAAAGGCAGCACTGTGTAAGCCCTAATGGCGCTCCAGTAACAAATATATAAATGTACATTTTATTAATGTATCGCGATATGGAATTTTAAATTGATCACATTATTTTTATTTTTACTTCGCAATAGTAAATACAGTGTATCGAAAAAAATAAATTGGAAATATTAATAAAACATTAAAACGTATGCCCAATTAGTGTTACTGGTGGTACAACAGCTCTTAATATTACAGGAGACCAGATTTTTGCAAACAATTTTGAACTTAAATCGTAACAGATGGTAAGTTCAAAACTGTTTCGATTTGAATTTGGTCTTTTGTAACAAGATATTGTCAATTGAAGATTGCACATAAAACTAATGAGGAAACGGACCAAAAGTGCGGAGTCGTTAATAAGACAGAGACAGATGATGACATATTACGTGGAATAGAGCACTGAGAGTTGTTTCAATTAATCACTCGAAAACTACTAAAATTATAAGTATGCGCTCCAGAAATGGGAACATTAATTGGCTGATAAAAAATCTTGCTGTGATATTGGCCTTTCCTGTTTTTTTTTCTTTCTTCGGGTAAAGATGGAATTGAATCGAATCAAAAAGGTAGAGTGAGCCACTTAGAATACTCTAAGATGGGCCACGGTCGTCTCCATTTTCCCCTTCCAAAACACAGAGGAGTAAGAGATAAAAATTTGTGCCCATCCACGTCCATCCTATTATTGACTTCCGCATCGCAGACCGAACAAGCTTACAAACACTGTTGCTCGTTTTCACTAACCTAGAAAAAGGCTAATTAATTAAGAAGTTAATTTTTATTTCGTCGTTTCACCAAACTTGTAACGTTAATGCCTTACTAAGTACTTGCCTAGATAGGCAATGTTTGCCTATGATTTTGCATGCTTCAGTTCCTATTCTTTTTTTAATGTATGGCTTATTTGCGTTTATATATTGAAGGTAATAAAACAAGAAAAATTTTACGTGGTTTTATTACAAAACCAAAAAGGAGGAAGTTCTATGTTCAACGGTTATGTATGCTTTTTATGTATATTCATCAATATTTTCGCGAGTTTCAAATTTATTTTTTCTAAACAGCTTATGGCCCAAAGTAGTCCTATATCTTTTTGTTATATAAAAAATAACTGGTTTCATGTATGTATGTACACCGAGATTTTCGTGAATTTTTGAACGAATTTCATTTTTTTTTGTTAGACTGAAAACATACATAGAAACATATTGAATATTATTATATTACGTTCGTTTCGATTTAGAAGTCGTTTAAAAAGATAATGTTCTATGATTTTAAAATCGATAAAATAAGATTGGTAATTTAGAAACTGCTATTGAAGTCCGTTTATCGTTTTAATAACTCATTTATTATAAACGTATAACTTTCTGCTTATTACGAGTTCAAACGTAATTTTCTTCACATATAAAAAATATTTATTAACGTGGTCACGACTAAGTACTGTATATGATAATATTTGACATAATTAATATATGTTTAAAAAATACTGTCTGAAAGATAAAAACAAAAGTAACCAAGAGGTCTCATTCTTTCAGAACTTTTTTTTATTTTATCTATACTATACAAACTACTGCAAGAAATTTTCAAAGTTGGCAAGCTTGTAAGTAACGGGACCGTGGCGTTGAGCGCAGCTGCCACACTAGATAGAATACTTTTGCAAAGAAATGCTGTTCCTACTGTGAAATTTAAATGACGTAGAAATCCAGTGCAACCCCGCTTGCATCTTTTAACCTTCGGTTTTCTGATGTATAAATTGTCGGTATTCTTGGTTTGGAAGCGCAAAATTGGTCGTTTCAATATTTATACAATAGAATAATTATTTGCCTTTAACTAGGATACAAATGCCTCAAATCAATAAACCATATCTTAAGATGGATTCTATCTATGGAGTTCGCTTTATTGCTCACTTTTTCTATATGCTTTTTTCCAACTGAATTTAGGATCAATTATTAAGCCTAAAAATTTTACATTTGGAGCACTCCGTAGAGTTTGTCCATTAAAAGATACACCAAATGATTGATTTTTAAAATTAATTATATTAGTTTTCGCTAAATTAACCTTAGATTTGTTATTCTGAAGCCAATTAATAATTGATATCATTGTATTTATGGTGTCAAGTTTATGGTGTTCTAAACTGTTTTTTGTTAAAAAAAAATTGTGGATATGTCGTTAGCAAATAGTACAGTCTTAAATTTTGTAACGTCAGGTAAATTATTTATTTACAGCATAAACAAAAAAGGGCCTAGAACTCTGCCTTGAGGAACGCCAAATTTATTATGTTTAGCTTTGGATCTGTAAAGCTGAATTGTATTTTTTTTAATCAATCCATGGTATCTGTAGTTGCATTCTGTTAGTTACGAGTAAGTAGGACTTCAACCAGTTTAATCATCATCATCATCATCATCAGCCCTTTTATGTCCCCACTGCAGGGGCTCAGGCCTTCCTTATGGATGGTTAACCAGTTTAATGCTTAATCCATATCATTCTAGTTTTTTTTAATAGTACTTTATGAAAAACACAGTCGAAAGCATTATTAGCATTTCGTGTTTACATTTAAGATTACTTAATTTACTAAGTCAAAAGCTGCATGAATTATCGATTTTTATATTTGGAAGCCGTATTGGTTGTCCCTGAGGATTTTAAATTTTGTGAGGAACTTAGTAAGTTGTTTATGTATAACCTTTTCAAATATTTTAGATTTAAGATTCCTATTTATTAAATTTTTGTTAATATTAATTAAGCAATTTCTTAAAGGTATCACAATAACTTAAAAAAGTAGATAGACTAAATATAAATTGGATTTATAACAGAATTAAATTTATATCTATAATGAAGTATGAAGTAGCTCGGTGGCGTAGTGGATAAACGCGGCGATCCGCGAACATTGTTGTTAAACAACTTACGCAAGGGTCGGTCATGGGATGGGTGACCAAATAATTATGATTTCGAGCTACTCGAGCATTTTAAGTCGTTGGTCCCGGATGCATTTGTAGTCGTTAATACCCGGCAGTGGGGTCGTAACAGGTTTGATGATGATGACGATTTAAATATCAATATTTTATTAAACTATTAAAAATATGAAGCCACATTTTTTTATTATTTATCATATCAACTTATTATTTAGCGCAAATTAATTATGAAGTTTAGTTATTAGAACCATTTGTTTTACTGCAATATTTATTGCAGATTTGTCAGAATTACATTTGTTTATTGACAGTTCAAACTTCAATTCGATTAATCGATATTACAGTAATATAATAACAATTAGGTTATGATGCATTTCATGTTTCATTTAAAAAAAAACGACATTTTAAGCTTAATAAAAGTAATAGAAAAGAATGAACGTTTTACATTTAAAATGATAACCTCATTTAATTAAACTTTGTTAAGTTTTTACTCACATATCCAGTGATTTAGAGACAAAGTGTATTAGAATCGTTTATACATATTTAAAACGTTAAAAATGAGGTCTGTTACGTTAAGACACATCGTGATATAATATGAACCCAAATTCCATACCCCGATGAGCAATCTCCTTAACGCACAATTTGGTGTTAAATTTATGGATCGATTGAATCCATGCTCCAATAAATTATATAGGTATTCATGACGATCTCAAACAAAACATATTTATAAGACATACTTAGAAATTTGGTTATTAATAATTCTTCGAAATGCTATTCAAATTCTTAATTAAAACATATTTACTTCAATTGAAATTCTAGAGTCTTGAAGATACTTTGATTTGTGTTATTACTTCTCTACGAGTTAAACTGAATTCAATTCTTAATGAAAAAGTACTGAAAGTATAAAATATATTCAGCAATCTGAACTTTAAAGGCAATGATTACTTTTTCTGATTTTTATAAAAATGAACTGTTTAAGAATATTAAATTAAACTATGTGCATAACAAAAGATTTCGTAGAAGAATTCACATTTAAAACATAATGTATTCTAACAAAGTACGTAGAGCGATCGTGTTCTAGTGGAAGCTGTTACTGTGAATTATTAAGTTTAGTACCCCTGCCTCAAGATGTTCAGATGATGTAAATGCTGGATTTCCTCCCTGGAGCTCAATTTGCAAGAAACTATGAGTCTTTTTTAGTTGTCATCTACACTTATATTATGTAGAGGAAAATTTTGATAGTTTGTTGGATTCTTTTCATGAAATAGCCTCCGAAACTACGAGTACTAGGCAGATTTTAAGAATTCTTTCACATACGGTAAGCAACATCATATATGGGTGATATTGGTTATAATTATAATTTACGCGGGCGAAGTCGCGGGATAACAGCTAGTCTTATTATTATAAAGAGACACGATTTGATGCTTTGTTAATTTGTAATTGATGAAGTCAAAAACTACTAGATCCAAATAATTAATTAAACTTTAATTAAGCTGTGAGTTGAACCTTTAACCACTTTGCTATCTACGTCGTACAAATACTTTGTCACTCTTCAAATATGAAAACACATTGACTGTTTTCGATTCATAAGCCATTTTTATTTAATTTGATTGCTCTTGTTCTAATTTGATTATAATTTTGTTTTGTTCTGATTTTCAGTAGCAAATTTCTTATATGTAATTAGAAACCTATCATGGTCAGCCTATCATCAGTATTAATGTCAGGTAAAGATTTTCACTACAAAATACACGTGCGGACAGGAACGGGTGTTGTTTAACTTCCACATCGCAGATCAGACTCATTAATCACTGCGCTATCGAGATTTATATTGAGTAATTAATGTTTACTTTTATTTTGGTAACAATAGGTCAACAAAAATTTTCGCTTTTGGCTCTCTTCTCGATAATTTAATTTCATGTATGACGCATTGCGAGCCTCCAAAAAAAACCGACCTGCTCTATAAATATTTGCTCCCTTATTCATTATAATCTCCGGCTGTCCAAGGTTTTAGCCATCTTGAATTACATTAACGTTGAACACAATATTGAGATGAGAAATCTTTCTTCTTTATTCTTTTGATTTTCGCATTATGCCATTAAAAAATGTGACAGACATTTTAAAATAAATTTCTCTAAGCGAGCATGATGTACCTAAACTACGTAAATCCGCTGACGTAATAAGAACGTCTTGCTAAAATTCATGAAGGTAACTCAAATCAGTGTTTATTTATTGTCATTGGGACTAAGAAAAGGAAAAAACTATTTGTAACGAGAATTCGACCACCAAATCTTCGAATTAGTGATCAAATATACATTCAAAGAGCGAAAGACCCTTAGCATCGGTTAAGAAACTTAGATGTGGGTGGGTCAAGCCTTCATTAATTAAGGAGAGGTCTAATACCCTCGTCTTGGAAACCACAGAGTTACCTCAACGGAACTTTAGGGAGTTGGCATTATAGCTCTATTAAATTATAGCCTGTGTAAGGAAGTCAACTTAACTCTTTAAATTTACGATGAGTAAATAATCATTGTATAGTCAACAGCACGATAGCTTATACATATCTGTCCACTTGATATTAAATCTTAATGATTTGAGAGCAGAGTTTAAAATCAACTGGAGAAATTTGACTTATTGTTATAGCCTGAAGTGCATTGGTGTGGACATATGAAAGTGAGAGGGTTAATTATTATTGCTTTACACTTGATCAATTATAAATTCACAATGCGCTATTGATATTTATCTGAAAAAAGTACTTTCAAAATTGAGATTCTATATGTCAAATTTTCAAAGAATTTTTCCTTAATAATATCGTAATCTTTATTGACATTTCAGTTAATTGTTATTATTGAAAATGATAAAAAATCCAACCAGCATCAGGTAGCCTGAGGTTTGACTCGAACCCACAACCTTTAGCAAACCGGGCGACAGCTCTAACCATTGAGCAATCCGAGACCCTACCGGACTGTAGCTTTTTTAAAATCTTTTCTCATCAAATATATTTATCAGTATGGTATTGTGAACGTAAAATTGATTAAATATAATAATAAGATCAAATTTTCATCTTTATCGGGAGTTTAAAATATTTCTTTCATCCGTTTCGAAAACCAAGTGTGTGGACGAATCCACCATAATTTTATATATAATAACTCTTTTGTAATTTTTGTTGATATTCTATTAACTGTCTAAAATGTCTTTTTCATATTCATATGTTTTGTTTTTGGTTGAACTTGTCATCTATATACTTTGCTTGTACATACTAAAATTATCATATATAAAATAAAACTAATTCATAATAACTGGACCTTTAAATTATATAAGTTTAGGTCCGGTTTATGTGGTCCTTCGAGCCGGATAATACCAGTGAATATCGAAGTTTTCTTTCAGCCCTCTTATTTTCGGTGAAATTGGTAGTGACAAGGTCACAAATAAAGCTTACCAACCAAAGTGAGGACACTACACCAATACACCACTGCACAATCGGGTAGTCAGGTGGGTTCAACATCCCCTGCATCCACTACCCGCGGGCATACCCACACACAGGTACAATCTTTTGATACTTGCTCGCAAATATTTTCACACACTGCTGCTTCACATACAAGCCGTTCCTCCGCGACGGTTACTGCGAGAAAACTCGCAGCAGAAGCGTCTTACGCACGTGACCTCGCGTAGCTGCGGAAGCACAACGCAAAGCTGTGGAGGCCCAGTACAGGGCTGAGCTCGCTGCTATCGAAGCCGATGCTAGTGAACGTGGCTCTCGCAGTCGGACTGAGGAATGGGTTCGCAGTCAAATGGCAAACAGTAATTGCCAGGTAGGGCCTACTAATCATGTTTCTGATTTTCCGCAGATCTTCGAAAAAAGTCATAACGACGTCGTTTCTCATAATCAAGCACCGCATTCCACGCCGTCATCTCTGCCTTATGTTGACAGGGGAGATAGGGTCGCTGCTACTATTATGAAGAACAATAACGACTCAATTGGCGTCACACAGCTCGTAGAAGCCTTACTGAATTTTAAAAATGTTCCTATTACAAATAAAAGCGTGTTAACCCTCCCTTCGTTCGACGGCAAGTCGCCGTTGGACTGGCTAATGTTTAAAAGAGCCTTTCAGGATACTGTAAGTAATTTTTCTCACACTGAAAATCTTGCGCGATTGAATCAAGCATTAAAAGGTGCGGCACGCGAGTCAGTGAGCATGCTGTTAGTGATGGCTCGTCAACCTAATGACGTCATAGACGTCCTCGAGCGTCGCTTTGGCAGACCAGAACTAATAGTGTTGCAGGAGGTAAATTCAGTACGAGCATTACCTAAGCTCGGGTCAGAGGTAAGAGATTTGAACGTTTTCGCCACTCGTGTGCGTTGCCAATTGTGTTGAAGTTGCTAAGCTATTAGAATACAGCGATTATTTACGATCACCGGAATTATTCAGTGCATTGCTTAGCAAACTTTCTCCACTGTTACGCACTCGGTGGTTAGATTATGCTGCAAATCATGAATTTTAGGTCAGACAAGGGTTGAAATGCTCTCGCACTTTCTAAATCGCGAGGTAGATCTCACGATGAAGTTCGGCGTGCTAACCGAGACAGCTTCAGCTCCCCCGGTACATCAACATCGAGCGCATGTGACCTCAGAGTCTACCACGGGAGCAATACCAAAAACCTTTAGATCACACTCCTCTAAATTCCCTGTGAATAACATCGAAAATCATAAAAATATTTCTTGTTTGCTTTGCCATGAAAAACATTTTTTAATAAACTGTAAAAAATTTGAATCTATGACGATTGATGACAGGTGGAGTTTTGTAAAAGAAAACAAAATTTGTCATCGATGTCTCCAAAATATACCGCATAGTTTTAAATTTTGTTATAAAACGACTTGCAAATTAAAGCATCATACAATACAATGTTACATAATTTTTGATCTGGCAGCCCAGTCATGATGTCTTAGGTTTTAATCCAGGGCTTAAAGATTACCACCCAGGTAGCTTCACCAAACGCGAAGTATTAGCCCAAGTCATGCGCATTTACGATCCTCTAGGCATATTAGCTCCAATAGTAGTGAGATGTAGGATTCTTTTTCAAAATTCGTGGCGTAAGAACGTGTGTGATTGGGACGAGCAGCTATCAGATACAGATCAGGTGATCTGGGAAGAGTGGTTTGAAAGCCTAAAGTCAATTTTAGGGCTACGTGTACCCCGATGCTACAATTCAAACGGTTTTACAGACGTCCAGCTTCACGTGCTTTGTGATGCTAGTGAGTTAGCTCACGCAGCCGTTGCTTATTGGAGATTCACTCTTCCCAACGGTGAGGTAAAACTTGCACTCATAGCTAGCAAGGCATATGTCTCTCCTTTAAAACCAGCTTCAATTCCTCGTTTAGAACTACAAGGAGCCTTGATAGCTGCTCGCCCTCCACCTAAACGAGGAACTGAAGCTGCTCGCCTCGCTACCACCATCTGCGAATCTCATCGTTTCAAACCTAGTCACCGTAACTTCTGGTGTGACTCAATTACTGTTTTGGGATGGTTACGAAGTGACGCAAAAAATGTTAAACCCTTTGTAGCGCATCGTATCGGTGAGATTTTGGAAAATACCAGTGTGAATGAATGGCGTTGGGTTCCCAGTGAACTTAATGTGGCTGATGATGCTACGTGGGGGAAGTGCAGTATTGAGTCACGTTGGATTTCAGGCCCTGACTACCTCTTAACTTCTGTCTCTGACTGGCCAACGGAGCCACAAATCACAGGTGGGGGGCAAGAGGAACTTAAGTCATCTATTCGTCTCGCCTCATCGTCTCATTCAGAACCCACCAAAGTTTCCATTAACGTCATCACAACACATCAGTTACCCTTACCGGTAGTAGCCGACATTACACATTTTAGCTCGTGGTTTAGACTGGTAAGGGCAACTGCACGGACTCATCAATTTATTGTCTCCATCTTTAAAAACCGGGGTCACAATTTTCAAAATATATAAAATAAAACTAATTCATAATAACTGGACCTTTTAATTATATAAGTTTAGGTCCGTTATAAAGTGCTGAAACAATCTAACTCTTGTAGGGTTTTGGCTACCTCAACTTACCTCGTGTTTTCATAAGTTTTGAGACGAAATAAAAGTTGCGCAACTTTTTCAATAACTAACTTATAATTCTAACATTTTCAGTAACCATTAAACAGATAATATTTAACAACAAAATATATATTTTATTCAAAAATTTTATGTTTTTAATACAGGCCCTTAGACGATATGGCCAGTCATCAATGGCGGCACGAATCTTTTCTAGCGGAATTTGCTTTGCTTCTCGAACAAGCTTCGCTTTAGTGACTCCAAGTTTGGGTGAAACTTTCAGCAGGCCCTGAGCTCTATTTCAGTCCATAAAGAATAATCAAGCAGGTTGAGGTCGGGGCTGGAGGAGTGCCACTTGTCCGCCGCGATGAAGGCCGGCACATTCTCCCTCAACCAAGCTTGAGTGCTTTTAACCTTATGGGATGGCGCCGAGTCTTGCTAAAAAACCCAATCCTTATTGAGAAATAATGTACCAGAGAGGGGTTTCACCACGGGCTCTAAAATGTCATTCTGATATTTCTTGGCTTGCAATTTGACACCTTGTTGGTAGAAATGGAGCGGAGTGACACCTTCATACAAAACTCCCCACTATACCATCACACTAGCCGGATGATGAATGCGCGAGATATTCCGTGCAAAAGCTAGGACATCCTTGCTATTTTTATCGTACACTTTATCGTTTCGTCGGTTGAACTTTTCTCCGAGAGTAAAAATTTTCTTGTCGGTGAAGAGTATCTTCCTGGCATCATGTCTCAGCAGCGATTACAACGTTCGCGTCTTAACTTACGAAGACGTTAAGTTTTACCTTTCTACCATATTTCTATAAAAAATACAGATGTGACAGATGGAAAGAAGGGCAACAAAGTCATCCCATAAAGATTTTTATTTCATTATTTTCTTTTTTATTTTGAGGTGTACCTCTAAAATCAGCAGGAATCAAAGTAAAATAAACTCATTAAAAACACCTCGTAGAAGTACTTCAAATTGTATACCCTAGATTTATGTCTACATTTAATACCAGCTCCAGTTCCAGCCTTGCCGGGCTTATGAAGATGCTGCAACCTATTTCCATTTAGATAAGCACTTAACCGCCACCACTAAAGTTTAACGTCAATTAATTAAGTTGCGCAGGCTTTGCAAATTATTTCAGTCTTGAGTTAATTATAATAAAACTTAATTAATTAATAAACTTTAGAAAATAATTCTGTCATTACCCCCGAAACAGGAAAAAATAGATTTAATTAAAATGAAATTCGAGCCAAGTGTGAGTCGGACTCGCGCACTAAAGATTTTCTACCATCTATCTGTAAAAACTTAAAAAAAAGTATGTTGTTGAGTCCTGCCTTGAATGTTATTTTATTATGTTTTAGTATATGTTGTTATAGCGATAATAGAAATACATCATGTCTGCAAAATCAACTGTCTTTACCATCACGGTTAGACGGATAGACAGACAGACAGATAGACGGACGGGCAGAGATGTGTAAGTAGTAGAGTCCCGTTCTACCCTTTGGGAACGAAACCCTAAACATGTTCACAATTGAAAATTGTTCCATTTTGGTATCAAATCGTATAACATCCATATAATATACGTATTACATACGACATTCTCCTAGGATTGTGTGTAATTGGATTCCTCACCAATGCCATCCCTACTAATGGTTCGTTTCAATTTTGGTATCTGATAACAATGATTGCGAATTCTTCGTTATTTACAACCAATTAAATTTATATATATATAAATGTATCCCTTATTTACTTTGGTCACGCCATTACACATAAAAGGCTGGACCGATTTCGCTATTTTTTTTATTGTTGTGTTTGTTATTGTCAGGATAAGTTTTTCATGAGAAAAAAAGCAATCTGTATGGAAAATCTAAGAATATTTAGCCAACATGTATATATATATAATTAATATAATGCTTGCATAGAATTGACATTATGCGTGCTGCATTATTTCATAATTAAGACAGAACAGCATGTCGTGTCAGCTAGTATTTATATAAGATTAACTATTGATTTTTATACCAGAGCAAAGTGCATCTTTGACATCAAATTTATCGGCTTGAAGACGCTTGTCACAAACCCTCGCGGCCCGCGTTAAATGTATCTTTTCCATAATAAATATATAGGTATTGAATTTATTTTGAAAAGAAAAACTATTATAAAACTAGAAACTATATTTTTCTAATATGTTTTCAATGTAATGGTTTTAATGCTTATAACGTTTTAGATATAAAGCAAAAGACCGGTATAGTCATCTGCCCCCTTTTTGGCCATTTGGATTTTCAGAGCGTTCTAATTAGCACATAGGTAAATAAAATAGTATTATCTCAACATGAACGGTTTTTTAACTGTCACATTATAGCAAAACTATAACAGCTATGATGTGTTAAAGTTCTTAGTTACTCTCAAAATGGAATGGAAAAGATTTTTCCGATTTATTACAATCTAGATGTTTTCCCGTAACTTTGGCTGCGTAAATTATATCCTGTCACCCGGGTGTGATATAGATTCTCATAGGTAAAAGATTTTTTAAAATCAGTTGAGTAGTTACGTAACTTATTCATTGCCAACAAACATATAAACAAACAAATCCTCCCTTTTATGTTATTAGTTTATACACAATAAATATTTGACTAAATTAAAAAATCTAATTGCTAATCTACGGATATTTGTTTTCATGGACTCGCTCAGATCAATGGTAGGACGAAGTCACCCACGTTACCAGCACCCGGATTAATACAAATAGATTTATTGATATTCTAACTAATTCCTAGTATTTTGCGAAATTAACAATAAATTTTCGCACCGATTACCCAATACCGAAATACTTTTGTTTCAATTATGCAAATAAATAGCCGCTAAGACTAAAGATTATGTATTGTGAATTTCATGATAAATTACCTCGAAATTCCCATTAAATTCAAATCAATGGGCTTTGAATATATTAACTGTTCATCTGTTTACCATGTTCTTTTAAGTAACTGTAGAAAACATAAATTAATAAAAACCATAAAATTTTATGTCAAAGCGTGACGTGACTTATATAGTGTTATATATAAGATGTTATATTATTATATGCCAGGACCTTGTGTTAATTATATCGGACAAATTTTACTAAAGGAGCAACACTGAATTCACAAAAAAATATCAGCTGTTTAATACAAAATTGTAATACCTATAATCGCTAACAGTATGATACAGCTGATTATTTTTCCGTCGAATTGTCTTGTAATCTGAGCGATGTATGTAAAATTGCTCAGATTACAAGATGAGTAGCTAAAGCCCCCGTATTATATAGTATGTGAGACAACAAAAGTACAACAACACAGACCCGAGACAATATAGAAAAGATTATTTTCTTCATTGACCCGACCGGGAATCGAGACCTCAGAAGCGGCATCACCTTGATACCGGCGTGCGAACTACTCGGTTACGGATGTCAATAAATATAACATATTTATGTAAACAAAAACTGAATTTGTTAATTGAATTTAATATATAAGTACAAAAACACTAATTGAAGATTGTTTTTAAAAAAAAATATTTTTATTTCACTTTGTCTCAAACACGATGCAGTTGCGTAATTTCCGTGACCACCTTCCGACTTCATCATCATATCAGCTTAGTGACGCCATTTTATTGCATTCTCATTTGACTTACATGTCTATACACAATTTTAAATCTATCGGACATTGGAAAGTGGGTCAAATGTGAGTTCCAAGATTTGCGCACTAACTAACATACAAACAAGACAAGTTAAATTGTTTCTTCTCAACAAAAGAGTTTGCATGCTTTACTAAATTAAATATATATATATCGAACATATGAGTCTAACGTAAAAAATATAATGAAATGGGTCAAATAGAGCTAATTTATTAATGTCAGTTATTAGTTACTTTTGAATCGTTATTCTAATATTATATTAGTGGTGAAAACTCACCTTCCTCATGGCGACTGGAATGGCTTTTCCAGGGAACAAGTTTTGAGCTTAAAGACATATAATATACTTTACTGCTCTACTTTACAGAAGGTAATAAAGAGCAGTCTATATTTACCCTGTTTTTAGGGTTTCGTAGTCAAGAAGGAACCCTTATAGTTTATGTTTTAAGAACAATCCCTGCTATCTGGCGAGCGACAAGGGGGTAAGTGGGACTCTCCTCCGTTACCGGAAGCCTGCCCACCAAAACCCCTACAGTCTGCTGGGGAATTTCTGCCCTAAGACTATATATATTCTACCTCATCATCATCATCATAAGCTTATTAATGTCCCTACTAGAGCAAAGGCCTTGCCTGTGGAAGGAAGTAAAATGTTATCGTAATGGAAGAATGGGTGATAGCCCACCACGCAGGCCCACTGCGGATTGGTCGGTGCTAACGACTGCAGATGCAACCGGGATCAACAGCTTTAAGAATTATCCATGAAACAAAGAAGCGAAGAGTTCAAAATAATATATTTTTGGTCACTCATCTTATGGTCGATCTACAGCGAAAGTTGTTGAACCGCATAGCAGCAGCCTGAACGCGCTAATCATTGCGTTATAGAACTTGTTCTTATCCTTTTCTATATTAATATTATAAAGCTGAAGAGTTTGTTTGTTTGTTTGAACGTGCTAATCTCATGAACTACTGGTTTGAATTGAAAAATTCTTTGTGTATTGAATAGACCATTTATCGAGGAAGGTTCAAGGCTATATAACATCACGCTGCAACTATTAGAAGCGAAGAAATAATGGAAAACGCGAACGAAGTCGCTGGCGGCCACTAGTATTGTATATTATTAAGAGATCTTAATCAGATTAGTCACCCTTATAATTTCATCTAGATGTTGTTCTTTCATTTTGGCAAAGCTAATTAATCCAACTTTTACCGACACAAAAAATTTGGAAAGTAAAAGTTTTTAGACCGGATCTAGTTAGGAATCTGAAATAAACCCCGACGGAACCATTCTTTTGTCGTTCCATAAGAATATTGGGTTGTTAAGAAAAACTAAGTAAAACCTCGTCTACTTTGCAAACTTTTGTTTCTCCAATTAATTTAAAAAGGTAAAATATATTTAAGGACGTTGTCGCATTCATTATTCTTGGGAGGAAACGACTTTCGCATATAATTTTACAATATTTAAATTAATTATTATGCACCTAATAAAAAAAGAATGAGACGACAAATGCTTGAAAAGCTTATTTATAAAGCCTACCTCCATAAAGGCACAGATATTATAAAACTAAATGGAAGTAATGGAAATATCTCTAATACTTACTTACCAGATACGAATTGGTCTTGTTGTTTATAGGTAGCACTGGTTAGATTTTTTAATACTAATAGTATTAAGAGAAAATATTTAATTGTTTGTTTGTTTACATCGAATAGGCGACCCAACTACTAGACCGATTTGAAAATTCTTTCTCCTATGGGAAGCTACATTATAGGCGAATGACATAGGTTATAATTTACGTGGGCAAAATCACGGGAAAACAGCTAGTTATTTATAAACGTAAATACTTTACACGAATAAATTTAAAAAGAGATATCGAATATCCGAATGGTACCTAAACATGGATGTACATAGTTTTGCAGTTTTTGAGGTCGTCTCACACTCAGCATTTATCCGTTGGATGGTCGCCAACATAGATTGGTACTCTGCTTGTCGGCAACTTTAGTGCCACCGAGGTGCTATTGAAAATTCCTCGGGAAGCGTACTTTTACGATATTCCATATCTATTCGTTCCCTTCTTGTTTCTAGGAACAAACTACGAATCAGTGCTATTTCTCAATATTTATTTCTTGGTAGGTATACAAACTTTATTTTTATTTGGATTGGTTTTTATGGCTTTTGTGGGAGTTCATATTTATTATCCTAAGATCTAAAACATATAAAACGCACAGTTTATGTAAAAACTAATTTTCCACCAGCAGCTTCGTCAGCGTTATCCCGAGGAAACTTTTTGGCGAGATAAAAGAATCCTATTTCTTCTAAGTTAATTCAGGCTTTGAATCATTTATCAAACTTCATCAAAATCCGTACGGTAGTTTTTGCGTGAATAACAAACTCAGATATCTAAATTTAAATCAGGCATGAATATGTACTTTGAGTTGTTTAAAGATCTGTGCCTATTTTTATGCATGTAGCTTTCCGCCATCGGCTGAGCCCACGTGAATCTTTATTGTAAGTACATGTAAACTCTTGCATCAATCCGTATACGGATGAAAATCGCATCGCACAATACAAATGAAAACAAAGAACCTCCATTATTGCACAATTAAAACTAATGTGAAAGGTTATGGTTAGATAGGTTATAAACACTTGAATTTTGTGAAAAATGTACGAAGAAGGTCAGTGTCAACTCAACTAGAGGGATCTTTGATTATTATTTCACGTTTGTACTTATTGTGGATGTCAAAGAGGTCTGAATAATCGCGGTGTGAATAATGAAAAGACAATTTACGTCCTCTCTATGCGAATGCTCGCGAGTTCAACGTACGCGAGCGGGATGCGTACCTTCGGACTATTCCACAACGGATAACCGCCCACACACTGCGATCATCTACTTAGATATTAAAAATATAAAAGTTAAATTTTTACATTTATTTTAAAATGTTCGGTTGTATTTAATGTAGTGTTTTTTTGTGTGGAAAATAATATGTTAAATAATTAGTTATGATACAACAAACATTATACTAATACGATTCTAATTTCACAATCTACTAGTAACTATATGATTTTTATTGAAAAAATATTTATTACATTGGAAAGCCCATACAAAATAGGATATTGTAATCTTTCATACAACCATTTTGAAATTGAACTCAGTACATATATTTAAGGCATTTATATAAAAATAGCCACAGGTAAAATAATATTTGTTCTCAACTGATTTCTTTATTAATATTATACTCAAAAGAAATCCAATGTAGCATTTGACGTCTTACATGTTAATTAAAAATAGATAAACTAAAGATAAATCGTCCTAAGATATTTCTATTAAACAGATAAAATTTCTATACAAATTGGGTAATTTACGAGTGCTTTCATCAATCATAGAGGAAAATAAAAAACAAAATAATCTTATTGTTAGTGGATGTGGTCAACGGCTGGGTGTATGCGCGCATGCGTGTCAAGCTGCGCTCAGCGTCACAATTCAGCTTGACGTGGAGACCCGCGACGGCGGTCGCTCGCCACTACCGCTAGAACACGAATCTCATCACACAAATCGATAACAATCTCATCAAATAAACCTAATCAAGGTGCAGGACACATAATATGTGACAAAACAATTAATTAATGTATCCCAATAACCCCGGAGAACGTTCAGCAAATGCAAGCAAAGGTACTCAGTGATTGGTGACTATGCACTGTGTTTTGACAACGCAATGCCAAGTTAATTAGTGATTAAATGCCAGTGTGTTTACTGGGCTTGTAGTAAGAGGCGTACAATACAGGTACGTTCATTTCATTCAATTATTATTTGTTTACTTCCTGCTTTTATTATACCTAACTGGTAAATAAAAATTTTGTCTAACGGTCTAATAAAAATGAAGCAAGCATTACTTACTTTGAAATGAAAGGAAAAGTAATAGTTATATCTTGATGTTCTTTTGAAATGAATTAAATATATCTTACATAGTTTAAAAAACTGTTGTAATAGGTAAGTAACTTTCGATATTTTCATAAATATATAATGGACAACCCTTATAACTACTTAACACTAATATAATAAAAAGAGAATTTACTTACATCGAAATGATTTCCTTTATTTTTTATTTAAAACTATTAGGTATCTTAAAACAGTAATTGATACTCTAAATAGAAGGTAATTGAGAAGATTTTTGTTGAATGTACAAACGATAACAGATCAGGTTACAAAAGGTCAAATATTTTCGACATTTTGAACTGCATAACAACAGATTAAGAATTATAAGTGATTAGAGAATTTCCGACTTGTATATAACTTGATGTGCTGTCCACAGTACCTACCCATCCACAATGAGTCTATTATAATAATAGCGTCTGTTCAATTACGACCCATTTAATAACATTGCGGCAAAACAATATAATTGTAATTTTGTACTTTAATAGAATTCCTATTACGAAATTGAACGTTTAATGTAGAGCAATGGACAATTTAGATTTGGATGGAAGGAAGAAAGACTTATATTTTGATAGGGATCATATTTTTATACAAATAATAAAAAGGATATACTTTATTCTGTTTTCATTTTTTTCATTTTTCATTCATTGCACTTTCATGTAGAAATTAATTTAATTTAACTAATCACTTAACATTGACAGAATAGGGGTATAGACGATTTTTTCAAATATAAATATCCATGAAATATATATATACTATTTTATAATGAGAAATATACATAATGCGTCGATAGGGTATTTGAAAAAAGTCTGAAAAATAGTTTTAAATAATTCTTTATAATAAGCACATAACAATAATATTTCGGGGAAATTTACTGTATTTGTCAATAAAAATCAAAGATAAAGTTAACCTTTTCGAAACAATGCGAAAAACGCTGTTTGTAATACGCCACGTATATCATAAAGTATGACCACAATTTTTAATATCCTATTTTATTACGAAATTTATAAGCATAACTTTTTAATAGAAATATCAATAAATGTAATATTGTGAATTCAAATATTAATAATATCCGGCTCTTTTTATATTCTTTAATAATAAAAAGTCTAAAATTAAATGAATTAAATTCTACTCTGTTTGAAATATTACTTGATACTTGTAACTGTTAATTTTAACAAAAAAAAAAACACATTAAACAAATATTTCCATAAAATAAACACGTTTTTTCGCCTTAAAATTAATTAAAAACTGAAACTTTTTTTATACCCGCGAAAACGCTATCCGTCATTCTGAAATGTACACAAAACATGCATAGAGTCAAAGATTAAAAGATGTTAATAAAACATGAAAATTGGCATCTGACGACCGATGAAGAGATATAAATAAGGAACAGCGCCATCTAGGAATTTTATCTTAATGACTAATCTGATAGCTGTCTCCATAGTGACGTCACACATTAGCGGGTTGTGTTTCAAGTCACGTGACATACAGACGAAAATCACGACTTTAAATCATAATTTCTGTTTTTACGATTAAAATTTTGATTTTTGTCTAATTTCGCGACTTTTTTTCACTACCGAAACTACCCTATTGTAAAAATTACCTCCGGAACCGAGTAGTTCGCATGCCGGTTTCAAGGTGTCGCCATCTCTGAGGTCCTGGCTTCGATATTCAGTCGTATCAATAATGTAATGCTTTATTTGCATCTTGGAATCTGAGCAATGCATTTGATGTTATCTAATAATAATAAAATAATTTATATTAAAATACTTTTTGAGTTTTTATTCCAGGCAATACGTTATCATATTTAATCAATTGTCTCACTTACTAGCCTGTAGATTGAATGACTTATTTTCTCAAACGGCCGGTATTAAAATTGAGAAAGTAAAACATTTCAGCTGATTATTCAAGAAGGCCTAGTTTTATCAAACTGCTATCACATTGATTATTAAAAAACAAAAATCAGAAACGAAAACCTGTTTAAGTAGAGTTTGAGACGTGTATAACTTTAAATTCTTAATTCAGAAACTGGGTGTTAATCAACTGTATGTAGATAGTTAATAATTTTGAACATCCTTTTGAGCAGTAACTATGAGTACGAATATAAACAGAGATTCTTCATTTTAGTATAAAGCCTTAACGGCAGTTATAAAAGTTAACAATATACATAAATTTAATTAAAATTTATCATTTTCAATAATAAAATTAAAAGGAATATTACTTTAAAAAAAGCTATTTAGATAATTTATAACAACGTAAAATAGCTCCCGAATAGTTGTGAAAATAGAATGTCAATGGATGTGGCAAACCTGATGACAAAATGACAAAATTTTATTTGTGTTATTTAAATATTTTTATTTACGGCAACAAAGTAACTGTTTATTGTCAAAATTGATAATGATTTAAGTGTAAAACGTAAAATTCCTTCATATGTATTTGAAAAGGAAAATCGTATTTTTTCACTGTCTCTTCTTCTTCTTTCGTTTTTGCGAAGCAATGTTGTTTACTTTCTGCGCGGGAGTTGAATGAGTATTGGGTTGAAGAACGACTCAAGTAAGATCAATGTCTTAGTTCTAGTAGCTTTACTTTTTTGGTATGTATTACGTATCTAGACATATTAGTATCATAGGTTATACGGCAGAACGAAGTCACAGGCTATCTGTGTACGAAGTTCGCCGGGTGAGCTAGTTTATGATAAATACAACATGTTTTTCTACTATTTGTCCTGTTTCATTCCTAAATAAAGCACACATTAAAAACAAAACGATATATTTTGAAGAGCTCTGAGCCGAGTGATACGTACGCCGGTTTCAAGGTCTCGTCATCTCGTCGCGGATTCGATTTCCGGTTGGATCAATGGGGAACCTTCGTTATTTTAGATACTCCAAAATACCCCCTGTATTATGGAGTATCTAAAACAACGAAGGTTAAGCTACTTATTTTGGAATCTGAGCAATGTATATGATGTCTAGTATTTATTATTTACTAAATGTACCCGGTGTACTTACTGTCACCTCTCACTGCTTAAATCTTCTCTGGACAACGACAAACATTTTATAACCAAAATCAGCTAAATCGCTGTTCACGAGTTTTAGAGAGACAAACGAAACTAACCAAAACTTATTAACGGTGATTTAGCTGATTTTGATTTTAAAATATATGTCGGAGGGTAGTCCGAATGGGCTATTACGAAGCCCAAATAGATCGTCCATGTCGGAGGACTATCTTTAAAATAACACTGCAGGCGTGTATACCGACGTGGATTTGTTCCATTTTATCACTTTTCATACGAAAATATAACGAGACGAGCGTGATGTCGTCGGATGTCTTTACACCGCGGCGATTGGAAACAGAATGTCTGCCAAAATGGCGGCAAATTGCTTTTTGTTAACGAACTGTCAAAGACAGTGTCACCACTCTAATAAAATTAAAAGTATCAATGATCACGCTCTCTCTACAATCGAGTAATTAAGTAATCGAGTAACTAGCAATTCAAATAAAAGAAACTAAATCAAACGATCTTCGTAAAGTTGATGCGTCATATATATAGTTAAATTTATTAAACATTTATATGTTTAATAAATTTAACTTTGTATAAATTTATAAATTTAAGTTTGTTCTGTATTAAACAAGGCGTACTTTTCTCTATACTTGACTGACACACGGTTTCTGAATTGAAAATTAAAAGTTAAGCACTTCTCAAACTAAACTTAAACAGGTTTTCGTTTCTGATTTCTGTTTCTTTAAGATCAGTTGATAGTTAGGACTTTTTGACTAATTATTGTAATATGTATGTAATTTGTAATATTGTACTTTTTAACCGACTTCAAAATCGAAAAGGAGGAAGCTATATGTTCCACGGCGACGTATGTTTTTTCTATTCATGTATGTTTACCGATATTTCCCATTTTCAAAATTCTTTTTTATTCCATAGCTTAATGGGCCGAAGTGGTCCTATTTAAATTTTGTCGAAATCGAATCAGTAGTTTTCCTTTTATAACAAATCAAAATTTTCATCAGATATCTAAATATTAGATGATATGTTTATTTCAACTTTAAAATAAAAGTTTGCTTATTTTAAATTCTCTCCTCTCATTTAATTAATAACCCACAGAATACCTTCGCCCGATTTCAATAGCATTTTCTTGAGTAAGTCGCTTTTGAGATAAGTATTATTTATCACTACATCGATTTTTTTTTATTTTCATTTGTTATATTATAGTAATCTTCTCAGTAAATATTTGATACCCGTATTATGACAGTGTTTCAAGCATAACTAGTCTATTATCTTAAGTAGTTCTCCATATTAAATTTCAAACAAAATCATTTTACTTATATTTTAGTATTTTTATTTTATAAATTTCAAAAAAAAATAACTAGGTCCCAATGTTGGGTCATCCGTAATATAAGATTTAAAATGAAGTCCGTATCACTCACACTCAGCGGCGGTCAAGCTCATAGAAACCACTTTTAACGATATAAAGTCCATTTTCCGAACCCGTTATTAAGAATTGAGACAATAAAAAAAAGATAACTCTATTTTTCAATATGTATTTTGAAGAAAACGTTGTTTTTAAACCAAAACTGAGGCTTGTTTTTTAGTTTTAAATGTTAGTGCTGGTTTATAAAACAAGTAAACGAACAGAACCAAAATTTTCCTTCGTTATCTTTAAAAATCAAAGTTAAGTAAATTAACCTTTAATAAAAATAATAAACTTATAGATTATACTAGTTTTATCTTCTAATTCCGATATAGCTTGACTCGCAGTCGTCCTTTCGAGCACCTTACAACGCTTTTTTTTGAAAATTACGTTAGAATACTATCGAATTACTAAGCAATCAATATGCAGTAATTTGTTAATAACATTTAAATTTATTAAAAGCTCGATTATCAAAAGTCTCATCGACTTAAAATAAAAAATACAATTAAATCACCTCTTATTTTTCGTGGTTCAAAATGATTGCTTTTGAATATAAACGTTGCTAATTGAAAAACAACAGATCATCGTAATACGTTTGAACTGTTACATTCGTTATGAATTCGGAGACATATATACAATATTTATTTTGGCATGTCTCCCATGTTAGATAGGGGTGTCTAAATAAGGTATGACAGTTTTGTTTCAACCCTACCAAGTCTACTATTACCCTTATTATAATGAAGCGTCATAAAAAGACAAATGCTTAAAAATTCTGAATTTTAAACTTTGATGAATATTTAAGCCTTTAAGATAATTATAAATAAAACATTATGAATGTAAAATTGATTATATGTCTAAACTGATACTTTAATATACATATATCCGTGTATGTACGTATCCAGATCTGAAATTTCATATCATATATCCCTGTTATTAACAAAATTTTAATATAGACACGTATATATTTATGGATAACACTGGGTAGTGCTTGCAAGATTCATATCAGTTTTTGCACGTACGTACAAGAACTGTATTCTGTTTGTTTTTATTGTATACAAATTGGTTCAGAATTATTACGTTTAATATAATTGAAATAATATAAGAAGTTATATAATTTTTTTCGAAGTTTGAATGGAATGTTTCAATGATGCCAATTCTGTTGTTCCCCTCTTTAAGCTAATCTAAACTAAAAAAAAGTCTAATATATTAATATAGTAATATAATTATCTTGGTTATTTTTACAAATATAAACAAAGTTTGATTTAATCAATATAATAGGCTAGTCTACGCAACAGAATAACTACCATTGTTAAACTAAAGTAAAACAAAGATAGTCTTGGTGTTTATTTCAGTTAGGTAACAAACAAACTATTAAATAAATGTCTGAAACGACTTATTTAAGAGCCTATAAGCTCTCCTTGTATAAAACGGAAAGTTTCATTACAGTTCTTATGACAACACAAAATGGTCATATTATGACGAAACAACTGTGTCAGTGATTGTACTGAGAGTTTCGATATTGTAAAAGTTTCCCCTTGTTTCAGAATGAGAGGGGCGAAAGCGGTTTTTCTCATTTTATTTTTCGGCCATCTTTCCGCTTTGCCCGATACCATACGAATTGGTAAGTACTTTTATTTATGTCATGATTAATTACTCACTTATATATTTAGTTTTGACACAAAGGTTTCTACATTGGTTGCATCTTATATATTCTTACCAAATTGGTGGCGAAACGCCTCATTGCCCTTTTTTTAACAATAAGCAAACCAATGCAAATGCCTTCGTAAGTACTTCAAAACCTTAAAAAATGTTTTGAAAGTAATTTCAATACTTCATTCATATTTGCCTACTTATACACTGTTCCAAGTTTCATTATTTTCCCCCAAAAATAAAGTTTCAATTTCAAATCTTCGCAATTCCTATGCGTTCTCTTAAAGATTCGACCTTATTAATTCTAACACGTTCGATGTGAAAAGGCTAAATCACGTAATCTATAAAATAATTAAAATAAATATAGAACACGAATGTCGTAATTTAGTTTGAAACGAACAAGTAATAGTTAGTATTGAATTCATATTCAATTAACGAAAACTCACGATACAAATTCAATATTCGATAGTCTATAATAACTATCCCGATGTGATGGTCTGTTTCGTGAACTGGATACCTTAACGACCTCCTGATGTAAATTTGATTTGTCAGAATCCACTCAATTTGAATACCATCGTATTATACATTTGAACTGTTGAACCTTTATGGAATAGGTATGTTTTTCTATAAAGTTGCCATATTGCACAAAAAATGACAGAGGAAACTTTTTGGTCCATCACTGAAAACATTTAAAATTATAGTTTAATCTGTTTTAAGTTGTCATAAAAATAGGTATACAATCTTCGTAAAATATATTTCAAAAATAAGATGACCAATATCTTAATGAAAATGTAATAATTTTTCTAAATACTCGTGCTGAATCTTTTCGGAATGCTGTTTTGTCTTGTGCCAGCCCCTTTAGATAAGCCTATTTTTATTTATAAATTTTTAATTTTTATTTATAACTTTAACAATTATTATTATTAGTGTCTTGCTGCCTATCCTGATGTATGTTTTGTGAATTAGTATTTTTAATTGTATCTTTTTCTTGTGCAATTTATCTTTCATTGATTATACAGTCCACAGTTTACTTGTCGACTAAAATAATTAAATCACAAATAATTAACTAGTATAAACTAGTAGAAAATCTATTGTATAAGATTGTGGACGCTACATGTACAGTAAACACCTCAGGTTATACAAAAGTAAATATACAAAAGTCAAACTTCTCCACTTGATTTTAAACCTTAATTCATTGAGGTTAGTGTTCGAAATCAATTGCAGAAATTGAACAGATTCTAGTAACTTGAAAAGCAGCCGAGTGTATTATAAACAAAATGAAAAAGCACCCTTTTGAGCATATAGCAGCGTTTTTCCTATACAAAGCCTGCTCCTTTAAATTTATGGATAGATCGTGATTTCACTCTAGATTAAATAAATTTATAACATGAACTTATAACTGTCATACATTAAAAGGGATATGAAATCATCGGAATACTGTTACAGCCGTCAATAATATCCACCAATTCGCACTGGGTCCACGTTTTGATTTATGACCTGTTCTTCTTATAGCATTTTTATCCTTAGGGAAAACTGGCAGCTTGGGGTAGGAAAATTATTAAAATGATTTTTTTCAACTTCATTTTATGAAATTAGATTTGAGTTCCTTTCGGTTCTCGTCTATAAGCTCTAGTGGTCAATTCTGTTACTTAATTTTCGGTATAAAACGTGGGAGGAATTTTATTCACCAAATTAGGTGCTATGACATTGGCTCCATAAACCACTGTATATATTTTGTAGGTAACTAAAAATATATATGAATGTATGCTTATAATTGTGATAAAAGTGAAAAATCATTTATTCAAAAGTATTAAACTTTCACAACTCTTTAAAAGAAATTTCCCAGGTGCTGTACTTTAAAATTATATAAATAACTAGCTGTTTTCCCGCGTCTTAGCACGCGTCAATTAACCCATGTCAACCTCGTGTAATTCTTTAAAAAAAAAAAAAACTTTGTCAATAATATTTTTTTTACTATAATCATCTAAATATAACTTGGATTATTATTTTCCCCATTTATGTAGCAAAAACATAAAATTGGCATTTGGGAGGCAGGCGTGAAATAGACAAAGTATCATATTAAACGAGTGATGGGTAATTTGCATTTTATATTTGAGGAACTAAGTATCTTATTTGATTAAATTGAGGCAATTTTAAACAGTCTTTCACTTTATTCTGCGTCTTCCTCTCCTGATGACCGTTTAGCACTTTCCCCGGGGCACTTTCTTATAGGACGAAAATTAACGTCATTACCAGCTCCAGACCTCAGAACATATATTAAATCGTTATAATCACCTAGAACGAGTAAGGCAACATTTCTGGAAAACATGGCAGCGTGAGTACATCGGTGAATTACAGCAAAGATCCAAATAGAAAAACAATTCATCGTATTTGAAAATTGGAGATTTGGTGTTGCTCCAGGAGGATAATGCCCCACCGCTTCTGTGGAGACTTGGAAGGGTGACTAGTTTGTTTCCTGGACCAGACGGGATCACAAGAGTAGCAGACATTGCTACGACTCGAGGGTGCGTGCGGCGCTCTTTGGTGCGTCTTTGCCCTCTACCCAGTACAGAGGATCAACAGGCAGGAGGATTTTGCGGCTTCAATTGGTCGTCTAATATAGTTTTATTTTTATTTCAAGAAAGTAAACCTTTTAGTTTCTATTCTATTTGTTCTTTTTAATGTCTTTGTAAATATTGTCTATGACTGTTTGTCAATAATTTTTTTTTACCATAATCATCAAAATACAACTTGGATTATTATTTTCCCCATTTATGTAACGAAAACATACATTTCAACGAAGTCATTTTTTATTATTGTGGCAAAAATATAAGTTTAAAAATAATTTAACTTTTTTTAAAATCATTCGTATATCTTAAACCATGTACAAACAAAACAAAAATTAAAAAATACTTTTAAAGAAACCAAGATATCAACTTAGTTGATAAGAAATAAAGATATCTCAAAACTGATGATTAGTTATAAAATGTTTAATTATATAGTTTTCATTGTATTTACTTTAATATCACAAAGTATTGTAAATAACTGCAGGATACATAAAGTAGATTTTTTTATAAAGATAAAACCAACATAATATTGTTTTGTTTAATTATATATGGTAGATTTCTATTTCACTAAGCTTAATCAAGTAATATATTTATAACACTGAACTTAATCTAGTTATATAAGTATATCACTAAACTTGGACCGCTTTATAACTATATTTCTAGTGAGATAGTAATGAATCGCTTCTGTATAACTATGTTACGGTATATAATTATATCCCTAGGGATATAACTATATTACGGCTTTATCTATCTTACTGCGACATATATAACAAAATACCAGAGAAGCGAGTGTCTTTTATCAAATATCGTTTCAAATTAATTAATTTGGTTGGGTTTGGTTTAAATTAGAATTTAATCTGTCACAGTTATAAACTATTTCACTGTGTTCTTCAAAACAGCGAAAAGTAACAAGTGCTTGAAAGATTCGTCAGTCCTGTTAGGTCCTGGGTAGCTCAGTGGTTAGAGCAGTCGCCCGGATTGCGAAAGGTCCCGAGTTCGATTCCTATCTCAGGGTGCCAGGGACCAAGTAGCTTTTTAAACATTTTGTTTTAAAAATATATAAAAGCTGTTTACTGTGTTCTTTACGATAAAACGAAAATAAGCGATGAACGAAAAAAAATTGCCATAAATTTTCTGTTTTTTATACTCAGTCGAGTTATTACACTCCAACGATTAATTTATTAGGTTAAAATGTATTTAATTATGGAATCTACTTGACGTTCTAAGCTTATCTTGCCCCATAACGACATATAAGCGAAGTGTCAAAAAATATAAGGATACCTGCTTATACTTTTTTTACGTATATTTTGTAACACTTAGCTTACACTACATTTATATAAATTATTACGCAATATAAATTATTGAAATTGCCAATAAATAATATGCGGATAACGTCGATTCTGAGACTACAATAACTGTTGTTTGGTAAGGTATACGTATTTATGTCTGTATACGTATACATAATATAAAAAGAAATACACTTGTATGCGTGTATGTTTGTTTACGTATTTCTAGCAATAATACGTTGCATTGAAACGTTTTTTGATCGATTGGTTGATTTTTGTCTTAAAAAACTTTATTAATTTTTTTTTAGTAATATATAAAGAAGGACTCAATAAAAAAACAACTTTTGTTAAATTTTAAACATAAAGTGAAACATAATTAAAATATTTGTAATATTATAGGTAATTACATAGACACTACCCCGCCTGCCTTTATTAGTAGTTTCTTTAATAATTTTCACCTTTATGAAACTTTTTCAGTCTTTTTTTTATTTTCGTCAGTGGTGCTAACGCCGTCATAAATAAAAATGTAAATATAACTCCCACATTTGCCTTAAACAGGTGGTCTGTTTCACCCAGAAGACGATAAACAAGAAGTGGCATTTCGTTATGCTGTAGAAAGAGTAAATGCAGATCGAGCAGTACTGCCTAGAGCAAAGCTTCTAGCCCAAGTAGAGACTATTTCACCACAAGATAGTTTCCATGCTTCAAAACGAGGTAAGAATTATACCTTCATATCAAACATATCTATAGCAAGAAATATATAAAAATGTAAATGTATTTAATGTATTTATGCAACAATATCTTGTTACTTTGATCTACAAGATATTATATTATTATATCCAGAATCTCATTTTATACAGTAGATTTGAGAGTTTTTTTTTATTTCACCAAAATCTCCTCTGTAATCCCAAAAACGGTAGACGAAATACTTGGCAACAATCCGATTTAGTAAATGCCTTCTAGACTCTCTACACTCTCTGTGATTCTCTGGACTAAAAAAAATCAATTTCGGTAATATTTACTTTCTAATATAAAATTACATTTCTTTATCAACTAATTTTGTACCCATATGTAAATGAAAGACTGAGATCCGGCCATAATGATCTTTATTATCCGTCCCTCTTACTCCTAGGGTACATATTTAACATCTCGCTCTCACACAACCAAACATTCTGCTATTATCTTTTTACTCTTTTACTCTTACGCACTTAACATTCATCATCTCTTTCATAAAAGTTACGTTCAGAATTACATAAATTAGATTTTAACCTTACATGCCCTTTGAAATTAACAATTTTTTAATTTTTAACAAATTTTAATTTCACACTCATTCTATAACCTTACATGCCTTTATACTTTTTAATTCACATTATTTTTATACTATTTTACTACTACTGTTTACATTACATGATGTTGTTCTTGTACTTATTGTTTTATTGAATAATAAAAAGTTTTGAATTTACAATTTTTGGTTTCATTTTTATCTATTCTTTTTAATATTATAATTTTGTAGCATTATAGTTATGTATACAATATTTTAACATGTAATATTTTAAACTACTAACTTATAACTTTTATATACTTATCTATCATTTTAATTAACAATCAAAAAGATCTTAACAAAGAAATTTAATTGTTACAAGGACTTATTGTAAACAATTAATCTTAAGCTTAATAACTTATTGATTTACTTTAATTACCTAGCACTTTTTGTTTTTTGTTTTACAACAATGTTTACTATCTTATAATAATTATTTACTTCTATGTAACTTATACATTTAATTTTTTTTTTGTGACATTTTATGTTCTTTAAATAACAAAGTATAACTGAAATATATATATGAATTTACTGTTTAACAAATATATTATTATCATGCATATATACTACTTTAAGTTCATAAAAAAAAAAACTTATTATAAACCTATTTTCCTATAATATTTACTTGTTTACATACATTGTATAGGTAATGCTGTAACACCTCTTAAACTTATCCTTGATTGTTGTCATCATTTTGGCTTTGCTCATGATTCTGGCTTATATTGTCATCAAAAGGTGTATTATTTTGTGTATCTGTAAAAGAATTTAAATTAGGGGAAGGGGACATGGGTTTAAGGAACTGAACATGTACTATCTTCTTGACTGATGGCTTCCATACATCTTGTATTTCATAGCAAACTGAACCAACCTTTCTCTTGATTATAAACGGTCCTTTATATCTTGGAGTTAACTTGTTGTCAGATGGTTTGATCCATTCATATAAAACATATTCGCCTTCTTTGAAATTATGGTCTAATCTTCTTAAATCAAATCTATTTTTATTATATTCATGTACATTATTTATGTTCAGTAATGATTGTTCTCTAGCTTGAAATAATAAATCCAATTGATGTGTTCTATTTATGTCTTCAAATATTGTTCCAAAATGTATCTCTTTCGGTGGAATTCTTGGTTCAAATCCAAACATTAAGTAAAATGGCGAATATCTTGTAGTTTTTTGTTTACAAATGTTAATGGCTAATATAGCTTTTGGTAATAATAAATCCCAATCTTTAGCATTTTCCATAGAAAATTTTGTTAATGTTGACATTATTGTGGCATTTGCCCTTTCTACTAATCCATTACTTTGAGCTGTATATGGAGTTGTTGGTATATGTTCTATTCCAAATTTATTAAAAAACTTCTGTGTTGCTTGACTAGTGAAACATGGTGCGCTATCAGATATATAGGTCTGTGGTGGTCCATATACATAAATTATATAATTTTCAATAGTGTCTATTACACTTTGTGCTGATAATGAATAGCATGGTTTGGCAAAAATATATCTCGTGGCATGGTCTATATGAACAAATATATATGTATTACCTGATTCTGTCTGTGGTAATGAAACAATGTGATCTGAGGATATAACTTGCATTGGTGTTTGTGGTATTGGCCTTTTACCTAATTTTCCATAAGCAAACTTTGTACGCCTGTTGATTTGTGCACAAATTATACATGCTGATACATATGATTTGATATCTTTTCTCATCGATCTCCACCAATATTTCGTTTTAATTTTTGCTAGAGTAGTGCTGAAATCTAAATGGCCATTATCATCATGTGCAATTTTTATTATATTTTCTCTTAAACTCTGCGGTACTACAATTTTCTGATTATCAAATAACTCTTGTATATTTAAATGTAGTAAAATTCCCTCTGATAATCTAAATGTACTATGTATTTGTTTTAAATGATGCGATGTGGGTTCCTTCATTAATTTCTTACATATTTGTTGAATAAATTGATCTTTACTTTGTGCTAACTTTAATTTTTCTATATTACTGCTGATAACTGACATACAAATCTCATTCAATGGATATCTGGATAAGTGATCTGCAATTACATTTTGTTTTCCTGGTCTATGCACTGGTGTAAAATCAAATGGTGCTAAATCAATTACATATCTTGCAAATTTTCTATTTATTTTAGCTCTGTCTATTATGTATGCTGTTGAGTAACTGTCTGTGACTAATTGAAATTTAATTCCTAATAAATATATACGAAATTTACTTACAATTGCCCAATGTACGGCAGTAACTTCTAATTCATTTATGTGATATCTTGTTTCTGCATCTTTTAGACATCTGCTGGCATTTTCAATAACCTTCTTTTCACCATTATGTATTTGTAACAAACATGCACCTAATCCTTGATAACTGCTATCCGTCTCCACAATTGTTTCTGCTTCTTGCTGAAAATTTGCTAATATTGGTGCTGAAATTAATAAATTCTTTAACATTTCAAATGACTTTTGTTGTTGCTCTGATAAAATAATATTTTTCTTATACTGTTGTTTTACTTTATCTTCTACTTGATTTTTCTTTAATGTATTTTGTAATGGTCTTGCTATATGTGCATAATTTCTTATATATTTTCTGAAAGCTCCTGTAAATCCTAGAAATGAACGAATTTCTCTAAGCGTGGATAATGTCTTATATTGTTCTATTGCTGCAATTCTTTTTGGGTCTGTTCTTTCTTCTTTATAACCAACTAACTTTCCAAACAATGGTATTTCATTTGCTAAAAATATACATTTTTCTTTATTTAATTTTAAATTTTTCTGTCTGGTTGCTTCAAATACTTTTTTCAACAATTTTATAAAGTCTTCAATTGAATTTTGTCCTCCTGTAATATCGTCAAAGTAAGCTCTCACGCCTTTATCATATAAATTACCGTATGTTGACTTTACTACCTTTGACATAATTGATGGGCCTCCGACCAACCCAAACATTACTCTCATAAATTCAATATGATAGTCTTGTGTAAACAGTAACAGCTGTTTTATAAATGTCTTCTTCTTTGATACATATATTATGATAAGCATGGTAAATATCTAATTTAAATTTATATATATATTGTGAAACTGTGTTTATAATGTCTTCCATTCTTTCTATAGGTTGAGTATCTAAAATTGTTATGGGATTAATGGTTTTTGAATAATCTACCACTGGTCTATATTTTGTTGTTTCATGAAATAATTGTTGTACTACAAACATAGGTGCCGCATAAGGTGAATTTGAAAATCTGCAAATTTTTTGTTCTATCCATTTTTCTACAGTTTCTTTCAAAAATTTTCTTTCTGGTTCTGGTAATCTAAAAGGTTTGCAAGTTATTGGTTTATCATGTTTCAATTTAATTCAATTTAATTCAGGTAAATATCTTTTATCAATTATTGTCAAAACTGAACCTGAATCTGGTAATGCTTGTAATATTACTGATTTATTTAATGTTACTGGTATCAATGTTATATTTGGAATGTTATCTTGGATGCAACTTATTTGTTTCAAATTCTTTTTATAATTAGTAACATTAATATTACTTGAAGATGCTTTTGATTCTATGTTTTTACTGATATCATTTATTTTATTATCATTCTGTATGTTTATTTTATTTTGATTAGGTTGAAATGAGCAATTATATGAAATATGACCTTTATTTTTACAACGAAAACATGTTTGTTCTTCTAATTTATCTGTTTGGGGATTAAATTTTTGAATGTATTTATTGCTTCTATGAAATTCCTTGCTGTTAGAGAATGTTGTACTTACATTTTTAGCTTCTTTTTGTTTTAAAAAATAATCTTCCTTAGGTAAAGTCTTCCTTATGTTATCTAATGCTGAAGCATGTTCAAGCAGCTCTTCTACATTTTTGCAACACTGTGTAGCCAACGGAACTGACCATCGTTGATCTGTAATACCTTCCAAAATTAATGAGACTTTATCACATTCTGAAATCATAGTAGGAGAACGTTCAAACATAGCATTTTTATTATAAATGTATTCTGTTAAAGTTTCTGTAACACGCAATATTCTTTTAGCTTGATATGCTATAAATTCTGCAAATGACATTTTTGTACTAAATCTTTGTAATAATTTAACTTTCCATTCGTTCCATAATAATAATTTTTTGCCATACGCTTTGTGCCAATCACTAGCTGCACCTCGAAGCCTCATTGCTGCATTTATTAAAGTTAAATTTTCAGACCAATTTGCCAAACTTGCCACTCTTTCCACTTGTTTTAACCAATCAAACACATTTTCTATCTTATTACCACCAAAAATAGGAATTGCCTGACTTGTGTCTGACGTAGAAAACACTTGAATACCTTGTGTTGGAGTAATTATCATTCTTTTTAACAATTCTGACTGAGTTTGTAAAATTTGTACTATCATCGGGTCATGTTGTAATTTTTCTGTGGACAAATTTTCATTTTTCGAATGTTCCAGATCTAGATCAATACTACCTTGTTTCAACATTTGGAGTTCCATTTTCAAATTTTTCAATTCAGTTTGTTCCGATAGTCTTCTATTTTTTTCTTCTTGATAGCTTTCTAAAATGCCATTTTCATTTTTCATTACGTTGTCTTGTAACAATCGATCAAGTAACTCACTTTTTGTGCCCTTAGTCGGTAAAAATCTTAGTTTTAATTCTTCTTTTAACTGATTAACATTATATTTCTCCAATTCATTTCGATCGGTCGATTCCATGATATATATATATATATTTTTTTTTTGATTATGCCGGCCTCTTAACAATGTGCTGAAAATGAATCTACACTAATCTTATTAACTTTTATATTTGTTGACGTACAAATATAATCACTTTGATACACTTATTTGGTGTGAAACGTACACCTCTTTATTATTGCGAAATTGAACGTATTTGCAACAATATTTTAAATTTTTATCCGCAGCGCCATGTAAATGAAAGACTGAGATCCGGCCATAATGATCTTTATTATCCGTCCCTCTTACTCCTAGGGTACATATTTAACATCTCGCTCTCACACAACCAAACATTCTGCTATTATCTTTTTACTCTTTTACTCTTACGCACTTAACATTCATCATCTCTTTCATAAAAGTTACGTTCAGAATTACATAAATTGGATTTTAACCTTACACATATATTATATATGTAGTGTTGAACGTTCAATATATCGTCGAAAATTTTATACGTTAATTTTTTTGAAAAATATTGAAGTATAAACTGTTTATCAGCCGAACCAAGTCGTAAAAGTCAGCTGAAGTAACAAGATTAATGTTAATATTTGTAGGCAACAGACTGGCAATTTTTTAAAGCCTATTTATCATAAAATCTATGTCATTTACCCTCGTATCATGACAGTAAATATAAAGTTACGCATGTAGGTATGAACTTTGCTATTCTTTCTTATGAACATTATCTAGATAAAAAAAAACTTACATTGACAATTGGTTTGTTAATTATCTTATTTCGTATTCTCGCCAACTATAATTTATTAAATCGTCAATTCAATTTTGAAGTAGGATTAATCAAAGTATTTAAGAAGTATCACCGAAGGACCGATAGGTCTTAGATGTTGTCGTTATTAGCACACTTTTAGAAGACTACTGCTACTCGTCGTTATCATAACGGAATCTTTTATAGGGAACCCTCTTAAGGACTACTTAATGAGTAACAATAGTCGGAAACTCGCATTGCTTTCCACTTGAGCTTACGTAGATTCATATTTTAGTATGCCACCTTTTACGGAGTGGAGTGGCGGCCATTTTCGGGCCACAATCAGCACCCGCCGCCGCCCACGTACAGTCTATTTGTGACACAATGGAACTACCGCACTTAGAGACCAGATGGGACTACCGCACTAGACGGGAGTCCTGTCTCGTTAACCTTTATCCACATCCAGCGGCACTCAGTCGGGTAAATTATATTACTATGTTTATTTGAATTCCTATATATTACAACTACCTTTATTTTATTAGCAAACCAGAAGAGTCTAAGCTTGACTATCATTTAACTATTTTATATCTAAAAATTTAATTGCTAATAAGAACAAACAACACCACTGATTTCGGTTAAATTGATTATTTATTGACTGAATTCGATTATTTAAGGCCTACGTGGATTTAGTAAGAGCTTGGGGATGGAAATCCTTCACAATCGTATATGAGAACAGTGATGGTCTGGTGAGACTCCAAGAATTACTCAAAGCTCATGGCCCTTCGGAATTGCCAGTAGCAGTACGTCAATTACCTGATTCACATGATTATAGGTAAAATTATACATTGTAAATTGCAATATCTTAATATCAAGCACTTATATCTTTATATTAAGATTACTCGCTTTACAGGCCACTTCTGAAACAGATAAAGAATTCGGCAGAATCTCATATAGTGCTCGACTGTGCGACAGATAGAATCAGAGATGTACTACAACAAGCGCAACAAATTGGAATGATGTCTGACTATCATAGCTACCTGATTACTTCTTTAGTAGGTTTATTTATTAACTTATTATTTATTAAGAAGGTTTGCTTCATTAATTTATACTATAAAGAACGTAAATGGAATAATTGTAATCAAACTTTTTTAATAGGTATTTATTGTTACTTGTTTGAGCTTAGTAATCGAATTTATGTACGAACATTACCCAGCATTTTAGTAAGCGAGATAAACGTTCGTTTATTTAAAAATGTAAAGAATTGTTTAATTATCGAATAAAACAATGTTTAAATATTCAAGAACAAAGTGGATTTTTGAAGCATTTTTCATTAAGTATATTTTCCAGTATAGAATTGTAAATGAATTGATGAAATCAATGATCAAATATAATAAAACAATGTTTAGTTAAGAAGATTGCATATTTTGTTTGCAAAGGTTGATGTCTTATCGAAAGAGCAAGTAGTCTTATGATTCATATGTTGATAACGTAAAAAAATCTACAGGATCTTCACAGCGTTGACTTAGAGGAATTCAAATATGGTGGAACTAATATAACGGCTCTAAGGTTACTTGATCCTGAACGAGCAGATGTACAAAGAGTCATACGGGACTGGGTGTATGATGAAGCCAGAAAAGGGCGGAAACTACAACTAGGACACACGTCAGCCAAGGTCGAGTTCACTAAAGATTTCAATGATTCTTCATCCTGCAATTTTTTATTATTACAACTAATTGTTATTGTTCAAAACGTGTATATTTCCAATCAACACGTTTAACAAGTTATCTATTGACTGTAAGCTAAAAAATATAATATAAAAATTGCAATAATAATATATTATATATATTATATTATACATTCTTTTCAATGAGTAGTAAATACGCGCAATTGACTTTTTAATCAATATATTACGAATTAAGAATCAAATAAAAAATATTTCAACAATTCCATAAATATAATCTAATGTTTCCGTCTGATTCCAGGAAAATATGACATTCATAAAGGTAAGCGCTTTATTTAAATGTAATAATACCCTAAAACGTGAAATAAATAATGATATCAACATTTGACATTCTGTTAGCATTTACGTTTCATTCGTTTCAGCAAAATGAAAATCTTTAAAGAACGTCTTCAGATTCTGTGTTTGTTATTTCAAATGCTCAGTTATTAGATTTTCTCCCGGAGAATGTCACATCTTTTATCTTCACAGACTGAAACAGCTCTCATGTATGATGCAGTACATTTGTTCGCAAAAGCTCTCCACGATCTAGATACGTCGCAACAAATCGATGTGAGACCGCTGTCTTGTGAAGCCGAGGACACCTGGCCCCATGGATATAGTCTCATCAATTACATGAAAATCGTGAGTACTCATTACTGTATTATAAATACCATTGTTATTATAATAGATTATCTAAAATAACATTCGTTTTTCTAAATATGAAAAGGATATTTATTACAGTTTTAAGGTACCCTTTCAAAATGTGTATATTCATATTAAAGGGAAATAAAATAATAAATATATAGTCTGAGGTGTTTAAGATGAAAATACTGTTCAAAACCTTTCGTTAACTGAACAACTGCTGCCGATCTATATGTATACGTACTCATATTTCTCTCTGCTATTTAACATTGAATTAGTTGAAAAGTGACGTTAAACTTAATGAGAGTGATGCTATAGTTGAAAGTTAAATCAGTTAGATTTGGAGGACCGTCACAAGTTTAAATCACGTCTCGAGTACCTAAGGCTGTAAAATTGCTAAGTAGTTAGCAAATTTTTACAGTAATAGTTTGCAATAAATATCGGTAATATATTTTAAATATAAAATTTTATCAGAATAATAAAAGAAGTAAAAATATGGTGTCTAATAGCAAGAGAAAACTAGAGATAAATTATAATTTAGTCCCAGTTAAATGTGGCTACACAATAGGTTTCAGTTGAAACTAACAAGCTTGCACTGAGTCGAGACTAATACAGTGGGATAAATGCAAGCACGAGACGAGTTGTGAGATTAACAGCTTGAATTGTAACACCCACTTCGAAGCTTCTTGTAGTCGCTTCATCCATTTTATTGCATAAGCTGCTGAAAGCTTTGTTATTCTTAATCCTTTCAAGTAAATTATTTAACCATTATAAAACGCCAGATTTATTATTCTCTTTGTAAGAAAGTTCAAAAATATACCTAATTAATTGAATCCTCTTCCCTGTTTATTTATTAAATTAATTTACAACTGGATCTTTTCATCTTAACACCTCCGTTCAATTCAATGAACAGGTGGAAATGAAAGGCTTAACTGGAGTTATAAAGTTCGACCATCAAGGATTTAGGAGCGACTTCACTTTAGATATAATCGAGTTGACAAGAGATGGCTTGCAAAAGGCAGGCACTTGGAACTCCTCCGAGGGTGTCAATTATACGAGGTCTTATGGTGAAAATCAAAAACAAATAGTCGAGATACTTCAAAACAAAACCCTCATCGTTACCACAATTTTGGTAAGCAGCAAAGGCATTATTTTAAGGATAGTTCTTTTAATATTTTTACTGCTTTTAACTGCTACCCAGGCAAAATTAATGAATGCTAATGAGATTCCCGAGCAAGAGAGGATTATAAACGTACGAATGTACGCAGGAAACGTATTCCTTTAAAATAATTTATTCATGCGAGCATCCAACGTTCTTTGCTATATCAATAGCATCTTTGAAATCAACATTGTGACGTCTTGTTTGTGAATAATTTATTTTCTGTTAAAGTCTAAATTCTATGTAGTACCTTTTAAACGTATTTAAATTTGTATCGGTAATTCCTTAGAGTGCACCGTATTGTATGAGAAAAGAAGCAAGTGAAAAGCTGACTGGAAACGCACAATTCGAGGGTTACGCCATTGATCTCATTCACGAGATATCTAAAATTCTGAAGTTCAATTATACATTCAAGCTGGCGCCAGACGGTCGATACGGCTCCCAAAACAGGGAGACTAAAGAGTGGGACGGAATGATAAGGGAACTGTTAGAACAAAGAGCCGATCTTGCCATTGCTGATCTCACCATTACGTATGACAGGTAAAGCTTTTACTGTTTGCTAAACTATTTTGTTAATTAAATTCTACACGGCATTGGGAACATACTTCGGTAATCTAATCTTGATAAGAGCTGTAAATGAACGCCTTAGATGTTCGTTTTAATTAATTTATGTGCCTATTTTATTGAGGATATCATCAGTTATTATTTTTAGAAGTTAGTCTTGTCTAAGTGCTAATTTGTTAACAAAGATATCGAGTTTTAATTTTCTGGTGAATTTATAAATATAAGTATTTAAATCTTCTTAAACATGTCTTACTATATCATTTTTTTATTGTTTACATTTCTAAGGAAGCGAAATAGCAAACTTAATACAATTCTAAATCTTTCTTTTGAGGTTTATGTTTAGAAAATAGATAACAATATTCATTTATATCTACAGGGAACAGGTGGTTGATTTCACGATGCCATTCATGAATCTTGGTATCTCGGTGTTGTACCGAAAGCCAATCAAGCAACCACCAAACCTATTCTCGTTTCTGTCACCCCTCTCACTGGACGTTTGGATATATATGGCTACAGCTTATTTAGGTGTATCCGTGCTACTCTTCATTCTGGCAAGGTACATACTGATAGTTTTATATTAAGTAGACTAAGAAATTTATATGATATAGTAAAAATACTTGTTCTATTCAACTCAAAGGAGGATCAGATCGTTAAGGACAAGTCAAATAAACGTCGCATTTGTTTTGATTTGTCCAAATTATATAGATACTTCAAAATAAATACATTAAACTGGAACATTAATTTGAAAAAGCTCTTTATATTTAAAGTTACGAATTCTAATAGGTTCACTCCCTACGAATGGCATCCGACACATACTCCTGATGGTGAGAAAATGGAGAATATTTTCTCTCTTGCCAACTGTTTGTGGTTTGCCATCGGATCTCTCATGCAGCAGAGCTGTGATTTTTTACCCAAGTAAGAAATGTAAAGCCCGTTTAAATAAAACCGTCTTGGAAATATACTTGTATAGTATATTTTCAACATTATTGGCAAGTGACCTCAGCGAAGTCCACAAGAAGAACTATTAAAAAGTCCTAACGGATATCGCTCATCAACACAACTAAAATCTTTATTATACATTTCCAACAACTTACCTTCCTAAATAAGGTCTGCGAAAACAGAGTAAAACGCTTCTAACAACGCGATAATTTATGGTGGCAATATTTTGAGGTATACCATGCTCAAATATTTCCACTGCAAAACATAATAGGCGAATGATATGAAGCAACCATGCTAAAACAATTTAAGTTGAAATATTTCCATAAAATACACTCCCTGCACTGCTCCATTGACAATCTGCACATAAAAAATGATAAACACCCTTCCTTATTGATGTCTCTTTCTACAAAATTTAAATTTATTTTAAAACAGCTACGTCGTCAAGATATCTTTATTAAATCTGATGGTTTAGTACGTTGTTGAGCGATATCGTTGGAAATGTTGAATGGGAGTATTTGGGCGCAGGTTCAGTCCGTACGAGTGGGACAGCCCCAGGAACTGTCTAGACGAGCCACCGGTGTTGGAGAATCAGTTCACTCTGTTGAACTCGCTGTGGTTCACTATCGGATCCTTGATGCAGCAAGGTTCGGATATCGCACCGAAGTAAGTCCCACACGTTCAGATATACCAACCGATGCTGTGACGGCTACAATTCCATTTAAGCATCGGTATACAGATTTTAATGCGAATACATTTTAATATATTTCCTGAAATCTGCAACGTCACTAATGAACTCGGGAGTCTTTTAATTAGACTAGCTATATTTTAAAGGAAATGTAGCCTTCAGTTGCAGTCGGATGAGGAACTCTCTTTTACTAATTAGTTTCAAAGCGACCACAGCCCTTTGTGAATTTCAAGGATCGGTAGTCGCCTAGAGTGGCCAATGTTAATAGAAACGTGTTGGCAATTACAACTAGTTTTGTTTCCCACTATAGTTGGCTAAACACTTTGTAATTTAGTTGCTGATTGAACAGCTAGTTCGGTTGATATTTGCAATATTGCACCAATTAATACTTCCGTGCTTGTGTAGTATCCGTAGCTTGCTGCATCAAATTTTTATTAATCTATAAGTAATGACAATGCATAGTGTGATAAATCAGTCGTTTTATTATATTTTTTATTAACAAATATTACATATTACATAAGTAATATTATTCAGGCATCATATCAATGTAGTTAATCCAAAATATAATAATTTAAGTAAAATAAATTAAGGTCACCTAATCACGCTCACTACTTTTGAAAGAGAAGAGTGTTAACAAGTCAAGAGGAATAATTCTGTAATCAACTTATCACTGAGAATATTGGTTCGTGATTTTTTGGTGGACTTATACTTTCAAAAACAAATGGCGTTATTAGGCGGCACTATTTTGACACGCACTGACACACATTCTACTTGTGCTAATGATAAAAAAGTATCGTCATAACCCAGGGCTGTATCGACGAGAATGGTGGCTGGTATGTGGTGGTTCTTCACTCTGATCATGATATCATCATACACAGCGAACTTGGCTGCTTTTTTGACAGTCGAAAGAATGGATTCACCGATAGAAAGTGCTGAAGATCTTGCTAAACAAACTAAGATAAAGTATGGTGCTCTTAAAGGAGGATCGACAGCAGCATTTTTCAGAGTAAGTACAATGATTACTTATAAAAAGGACGTAAATCTTACCTAATTTTCTTTATAACTAAATAATTTTTTAGTACATATAAAAAAAAGTGATATTTTTATGTTCATGACAGCAAAGCAACTGACTATTAACTTTGAATAAAAGTATATTCGTTGTCAGCTCAATATTTTCTGAACCGACAGGTTAATAAACTTTTCGATATACGACACTGTCTTTCAATTCCCCGAAAATGAGGATCTCTACCTTTTCGTAGAAAATTACTTGGTCGATTATCACTTGCTAACTAACATTTCATAGAATTTTATTTCACCGATTAGTCAATATCTAACTTATCTTACAATTTTATTTTATTTCCCAACCTCATCATTACCATCTGTATTGGTCTGCTTTATATAATGATCCTTTTCAAAATACCGGTTTCTGAATTGAGAAAAGTACAAAATCTCAACTGATTATTCTCAATAATTTAAGTTTTTGACGTTTCACAAGTCAAAAAGTATTAGTTTTGACAAACTGTTAAAGTTTAAGTACAGCTTGAAACGTTCTTAACTTTAAACCAAAACCGAGTCAGCGTATTTTCATTAAGTATGTTATCTACTTAATTAATATAACATTTGGTTATTTACCAAATGTTAATTAATATAACATTTGGTTATTTGCCATTATTGGTTATTTACCAAAAGTTATATTAATTAAGCAGATTCGAGTTTGCTTACAGTTAAACTAACACGCTTCTCTCTTCGCTCGACGTCACACGTAATCTTTAATGAGACCTGAACTGCCCCTGTCGTTTTTTACCATTATAATAATTGGGTTGATGACTACCAAGTGAAATATTTTTATATCAAATTTGCTATTTGTTAGAAGTCAAAGTAAAATTTAGAATATCTTAACATATTGGAAAGTGATAATCTACATAAAAATTTCCAGAGATAAGGCAAGATACACGAAAGTAATGACAGTATTAGGTTAATTATTTTTTCTACAAATTTAACCAAAATCTAATTCAAACAATATGGTATATATAAAAACGAAAGTACAATCAAGAGCACGTCCAGTTACTTAAAAGTATCCGAACAATAGTCATTTTAACTCAAAATTTGGATATGACAATTTAAAAATTCAAATAATCAAATAAATTGATGGAATCTCTTATAAACGGAGTTTTATTTAAAACAAAGGGATTTTTTATCGCCAAAGTATTTTTCGTACATAAATTGTTGAATTGCCATTTAAGCTTAACAAGTTCACATCTCATATGCTGTCCTATTTGACTGGTGTTAAACTCGCAAGTCGATGTAAATATCCTGTATTGTTTCGAGATAATTTCGTAAAAGCAAAACAAAACATTGTTTCGGGATGTTATAATATGCTTCCTCACAATGGGCCCGTGTGTATTTAGTCTCAATTGTGTAAATTTCAATGAGAATATAGCAAATATCTCATTAATATTCTTTGCTTTAACTTCCACAAATATTATAATGTCAATGCCGAAGAATTTTCAATATATCTATTAATAATTTTTAATTAATCATCTATGTAACTCAGAGGAGAATGAAGGCAAAATTTGGCTGTCATTATTTGTTTTAAATAAATATCAGTATCAGTAATGATATACTTATATAAAAACGAAAAATCAACTCGAAGTTATTCTTTGTTGCCGTACGATTCTATTTCTTACTACCTACTATGATAAAAGTTAGTGCGTTGGGATTTCATTTCATTTAATTATTTTAATTTAATCCCTATTTGTAGAATATTATATTCAGTTGTACTCAAAGAGTAATCGAATCATATATATAGAGTATAGAATCATAAGCCAGCAAAGAATATTTACAATTGATTTTTCATTTTTAGGTACACAATGTGTGCAAATAGTTGGCGTTTTCTTTAATTTTTGATACCTGCTCTTTGATACTTTCCTCATACTCAATTCAATTCTTTCTTTTTTCCTATTCGATCCATAATCTTTTGATCCTCATATGAAATATGATTAATTATTTTGTTCTTCATTTTATGCTTACTGTACATTTTCTCCAGAATCTGTTAACACAATTAATAATATCTTGGAAAGTTATGGATGATCTTTTAGGAACGTTTTCATGTTATATTAGTGAAGGTATCAGCATTTATTGTTCCTTTTCAAAAATCCAGCCTATATAGCGATATATATATATATATATGGGGGACCAAATAATTAATTTCACACGCTACTCCGTGCTTTGGAGGGCACGTTAAGCAGTTAGTCCCGGCTGTATTTGTAGTCGTCTATACTCTCCAATCAGAATTGTGCCAGCATAGATGGTGATGGTCCATCCTCCTTAACCATTAACCTTCATTAACTTTAAGGAAGGCCTAAGCCCCAGCAAAGGGGACGTAAAAAGAGCTGATAAGTATGAGTGTTTTTTTTTAATTTAATTTGTCTTACTCAGGACTCAAATTTCTCTACATACCAGCGCATGTGGTCTTTCATGGAATCTGCCCGTCCGTCTGTATTCACTAGCAGCAACAAAGAGGGTGAGGAACGTGTGATGCGTGGCAAAGGTTCTTACGCATACCTGATGGAGTCGACCACCATCGAGTATGTAGTCGAACGGAACTGTGACTTGACACAAGTAGGTGGGATGCTCGACTCGAAAGGATACGGAATAGCGATGCCGCCTAGTAAGTACATAGTATTTTTGAGAATCTTTATTTCTTACTTTCCTTCTTTTGTTTCTTTCTTTAATTTCATTGGAAGTGTTTCCAATTTAACTTTTACTAAAAAAATTTACAAGCTACAAATATTTAATTAAGAAAGTCACGAAGACAAATAAAATAATACTAGATTAATTTATAAGACAATAGTAAATTACTGACTCGTCAACGAACTATATTTATTTTTAATTCGTATTATTAAAAAAAAAAGATTGATAGCAACAAATAGGTTAAGAATTTAGAAAATCGACCATACAATCAATCAGTTTTCTACTTTTCTTGTATTCCATAAGAAACGGTATATGACAAAAAAAAACTTTGAGAACCCTGTCGAAAGAACTTAATTCAATTGTCATTTAAAGCAAAACACTGATTTGTCCAAAATACATTAAGAAAAATCTAGAAACGAATATAGATCTAAATATTAATTATTATAACTTCACACTTCATGTTATCAACGTTATGAATTATTAAAAATAAAATACTTTTATAACCGGTAAAGCATCACACTTTATAGAAATTATAAAATTAGACCCTCATTCTTAAATAATTAAATTAATCTCAGAATTCATAAAAATCTTACCCCAAAAAATGTGTTGAAATATTCTCGGAGTGAAAAGGTCAGCAAAAGAATTTTTATTATAAAGACTTATCATTCATATTACCCGTCAGAATTAAAAAGGACCACGAAAAAGTTTTATTTAAACTTTTAAACATTAATAAGTTGATAATATTGAATGCACCGTATGAGTTAAATTATTCTTATTGAACTACATATATGTAACATCGATTCAATTTATTTTATAAAAATCTTACACATGCCGAGTTCTTCGATACAAATAAAACTGCAAATATTTTTCTCTTTGGGCTAAATACTTGTTATGAATCACCCTTTCAAACTATCTTACTAACATAGAAAGGGAGGGTTGCAATGAAGACTCTTATACGCTGAAAGATATCGAATTATCCTTTTCCTTTGTAATCGCGACAAGGCAAACAAAATACAATACGGAAAATTCTCCGTCATCACATTAGCTCCATTTCAAATATAATGATATTGCATAGTCATCTGAGTTATATATGCAGGCATTATTTCAACTCAAACGACAAATTGGATGTCAAATATATGTCGTAGCAACTGGTTAAAATAGCTGTTCAATTGGGCGGCTAGCCATTTAATTGAAAAATTAACCTACACCTACCTAAACTTGCACGTGACTTTCAAGACTAAAATAACTTAGCTGTTTATCATTTTATGTTGCTATTAACTATTGTAGCATCAAATTTAGAAATCGTAATAGACATACTAAAACAAAGGATGTCAAATACATCGTTTACTCTACTTTCGATAGATGGCGCTGTGACCATCTCACGCTATATCTTGTCTTTGTTTAATTGTATTCGTATTAAGAATTCATTATGAAAGTTTAAGCTTAACCCACTTGCGAAATGGGTGTGTACGTTAGCTGCCTTTATTGGATCATACGTACTTTGTTATTATCTTTTTTAGTCCTGTATCTATATTGATAGCAGATCTGTGAAGTGCGCGTGAAAATATAAGAAACAAATAGGATTTTTTTTAAATCTAAAATAAAATCACCCACTTCAATATTTATTTTGTTTTACTTCTAATTCTACCAATAAATTTAGGTATTCCCGACGAATTGACAGTTAGTTGGCAGACTTTTGTTCAGTCGAATTTAAAAAAATGCGGTCAGCTACTCGGCTGATCGAAAATCAGACTGTTAATTGAATTCAATTAAAGGCCTCCCAATTGGTCGGCAGATTATACCACTTAGTTGCGACATATACATAAATTTTGGACTACACATAAAGTAAAACTAAAGAAGGCTTTTTAAATGGCATAATTTAGTGATATTGCTCTTACTAACATTGTATAAATTCTATTGGTAACTATATATTCTATGTTTCTCATAGTAAAATTAATAAATAAAAAACTTTGAAAGCCAAAATCATTAATAGCAAAGTAAAAAATATAACCTTTAATAAAAAAAGATAATAAAAGTACATCATTATATCTAAATGAAGTATATATTTTTTTATATAACAGCTATGAATTAATAATATTTCCTCAATATAAAGTATCGTAAACATAGTCCATGGTCATGTAGCTACTATTACATATTAAAAAAAACTGCGTTTTCCTAACGACAATCACAGAGAATATCTGCCTACTTTCCGGTACGTTCCTGAATAATATACAAAATGATAAACGAATAAAATTTGACGCAGATTCACCCTACCGTACTGCCATCAGCGGAGCCGTTCTGAAATTGCAAGAGGAAGGTAAACTGCACATTTTGAAGACTAAATGGTGGAAAGAGAAACGTGGCGGTGGATCTTGTAGGGTGAGGAAAATTGTTATGACAATTCATAGCCTGAACTTAATAATATTACATATTCATTCAGATTTAAGTCGATTCTTTTAATTTTTGATTTGACCAGTTATGTTATACAAACAGAAATACTTTAAAATTTGATATAGTTGACTTCGACTAATTGAGCTGAAATATTCACGCGCCTTTAACAATCGGGATTAGTAAATTGAATTACAGTATACGAGGGTCAAACTGAAAGTTCTTAGAAAATCAAAAACTGATTACATTAGCCAGTTATTAGTTTTATTATATCTTTTCAAAATATTGTCCATTCACGTCAATACACCGCTGCATGCGATGGAACCACTGGGAAAAGCACTTTGCCCACTCGTCCTTAGGGGTCTCTTCAATGGCATCGCGATACGCAGCCACCGCTTCTTCAGCATTCATAAACCGCTTTCCTTTAAGTTTTTCTTTAATTTTTGGAAATAAATAAAAATCACAAGGCGCGAGGTCGGGGCTATACGGCGGGTGACCCAGTAATTCAACGTTTGATGTCGCCAAATAGTCGATCGTTCGCTTGGCGGTGTGCGACGAGGCGTTGTCGTGGTGAAGGAGGATCCTACTGCGAGGTCGTTTCTCTCGAACTTTTTCCAAGACAAGTGGCAAACAATTGGTAGTGTACCATTCTGCAGAAACTGTTTTTTGATCCTCTAACACAATTGTTGCAAAATGACCTATCCTTCCAAAGAACGAGGCCACCATTTTTTTTCCCGCACTTCGATCTCTCTTCACTTTAGTTGGCAACTCCTCGAAAGGAAACACCCACTGAGCAGATTGTCTTTTGGTTTTAGGATCATAACAGTAAATCCAGCTTTCGTCACCTGTTAGTATGTCGAACACAGCATTTGAGTCACCTCCGTTAAATCTTTCAATCATTTTACGACACCAATCCACACGATGGAGTTTTTGAGCCTCAGTCAAATTATGAGGTATCCACCGGGCGCAAAGCTTCCTGACCGCTAAATGTTCGTGGAGGATTTTGTGCACTTGACTCATACCGATGCCTAAGCTTGTCCGAATCTGTTGATAGGTCACTCTTTTGTCAGTCTCTATCATACGCCGCACAACACAGATGTTATCTTCAGTCGTCGCCGTAGAAGGCCGTCCCTCACGTAAATCATCAGTGAGATTAGTGCGACCACGTTTAAACTCATTAAACCAGTTGTAAACAGTCGCACGAGATGGGGCTTCATCGTGAAAGGCCAATCGTAGTCTATCATAACTTTCTTGTTGACTTAAATGACATCGAAAGTCATAAAAAATCATTGCACGAAAATTTTCTCGTGTTAAATTCATGATGACGTGACACAGACAATTTTCAATTTGCCGCCAAATCGTAAAACAAATGACAAATGAATGAAATATATACTCAGTAATATTGGCAAAGAGTTATATTTTCAAATTTTAGAATTATTTTTTTATTATATTGTTTATAAGTGGCCAGTTCTAAGAACTTTCAGTTTGACCCTCGTAATAATACAGTATTTTTAGAACCACAGTCATTTTATTTTATCCACAATGGTTTTATCCTTTCGTAAACAAACTCTAAAATGCTCGGCAAACCATGTCGAATCAGTTTGTGTATCTTCAAATGGGGTCACCTACTTAACGAGGAATTCGAAAGGGTATAATCGCATACCAAGAAATATTCAACAAATTGCTTTTAGGTACTTCTACGTTTACCTTTGTCCGTTACACAACAGATTCTTTTTATAATTTTCTGGGCAATTGTGTTTGGATATAACCATCTTGGATAGCTTTCTCGAATATTTACAATTTTATTTTTACGGTAAAATAATACAATGGTTCCTCTATCTTTCCTATTACTTTTATATCTTTAAACTATAATTCGGAATTCTGTTTGATATCAATAAAAACCTTGTTGAAAGCGTTTCCATTTGGATTTCAGTTATATTGTATATAAATTATTTCGGTTTTAATAAAAAACGGAAACTAAACATTTGATGTCGCTCACAAATATCTGTATATCAAACACTCGTAGGTTATTGAAAAAATGGGTCCTAAAGCATACGAAATCTTTTTTTTGTACTTACCAGATTAATCCTAGTTGTTGATTATAGCATTTCGTAAGCATTAACTCGCGACACAATTCCACATCCCTACGAAATATAAAACAAAGTCGCATTCTCTATCCCTATATCCCTATATATCCTTTAACTTTAAAACCACGCAACGGATTTTGATGCGGTTTTTTTTTCATAGATAGGCTGATTCAAAAGGAAGGTTTTTATGTATAATACAAGACCACGCGGGCGAAGCCACTGGCGGAAAGCTAGTCGAACAGTAATTTTCAAAAAACCAGTTTATAATCTTTATTAAACCAGTCTATTTTTCCTTAAACAAAAATATGCCAGTTGTCGAACGTATATTTATTTTCATGTCAATGTCATTTTTGCCGATAAAAACAAAACGGACCTCTAACATAACAACGACAAAAGATAAAATAATCTGTGAAAAGAAGAAGACAAAAATGTATCATAAAACAATATATCGACGTGTCCCAAACATATTTCATCTGAGAAAACAAAGGTGAAATCCGTATTCACATATCAATGGTAACACTTTAATGTATAAAGATTCCAGCCTGAAATTGTCACGAGTCATGATTCCGATAAACTGTCGCTTTGATACAAGCTACTCCGTTTCGTTTATCTTAATACCTTTGTTTTTGAAGTTTGTTTTTATTAACCTACTTCAGAAAACACTTTCACTTCACATCACCAGCCCTTTTACGTCCCCACTGCAGGGGCTCAGGCCTTCCTTATGGATGGTTAAGAAAGATGGGCCATGACCCTCCACGCTGGCCCAATGCGGATTGGAGGGTATTAACGACTGCAAATGCAGCCGGGACCAACGGCTTAACGTGCCTTCCGAAGCACGGAGTAGCTCGAGATAATAATTTTTTGGTTACCCATCCTGTGACCGACCCTTGCGAAAGTTGCTTAACGACTACGATCGCGGGCCGCGGCGCTTATCGACTACGCCACCGAAAACACTAGATATGCTTAAATAATGGTACAACGGAAGTTATTAAAGTACATGCAGGCAATGTTTTCTATTACTAAACATGTTGGGTGTTCTTTTTCTAAGGGATTTTGCGTATATATGTAATAGAAAAAGATACCTAATATTATCGTTTACACAAACTTGCTTAACTATGGATTTTAGCTATACAGACCAATCTTAATTTTTTAACTATATCATATTTCGCCTTTATTCTTGTAATATGTGACGAATATGAGCGCAATATTATACCATTGTGGATTATTATACATTTTGGTTTAATTTAGCTAATGTAACAGAATATCTATAGAATTAAACTTCGGACGTGTTTTATATGTATATAATATCCAGATATAAATAATTTTACTAATATAAATAAAAAGTATAAAAAAAAGTAACAAGTGCTGTTAGGTTCTGAGTAGTTCAGTGGTTAGAGCAGTCGCCTGAATTGCGAAAGGTCATGGGTTTGAGTCCCATCTCAGAATGCCGGGGGTAAAGGTAGATTAATTAAATATTTTTCATTAACAATGTTTTTTAGTATAGCATTGTAAATGCAAAATTGATGAAAAAAAATAATATTTAGTTAGTTATTTTTTATATGCTTAAGGATTGTTTAATAAAAACGAAAACAATATTAATTAATAATTCTGTGTAATAAAAAACAGTAATTAAGACATAATTTCGACATTTCAATGAATTACTTCGATCTTAAAATGGCGCCTACACCCAAAATTACTATCAACATTCAACTGGTTTTTTTACAAAGAAATGATTTAAAAATAAATTGTAATTAAAAATAAGACGATTAAAAGGGTAAAACGGGAACCCTATTACTAAGACTGCTCTGTCTATCTGTTACTAGGCTGAATCTCATGAAGCATGAAATTTACACAGTTGAAATTTCCACAGATGATGTATTTCTGCTGCCGCGTCAACAACAAATACTAAAAGCGAGAATAAAATATATATTTCAGGAGGCTCCCATACAACAAACGTGATTTTTTTGTTTGTTTTTGCTTTATATTAATAACGACGCTTCGGATTTAATACGCTTGAAAAATTTCAAAATATTTATTTATATAGTAACTTTATAGATAAATAATGAAATTAAACAAATATTCAAGGGGAGCTCCCATAAAACAAATGTGATATTTTTTTGTTAAAATTTGCTCATAACTTGATAAAGCAATTGTTTATTTTACCAGGACGACACTTCGAAGTCGTCATCGACCGCGAACGAACTGGGTCTCGCTAACGTGGGCGGCGTATTCGTAGTTCTCATGGGAGGAATGGGAGTGGCGTGCGTCATCGCCGTCTGTGAATTCGTTTGGAAGTCGCGTAAAGTAGCCGTCGACGAAAGGGTGAGTGGAGCTCTTATGTTTATTAAATACTAGACTTATTGAAAGGTAGAAAACATAGTAAACTTTATTTCTTAGAAATAATAATCGCTTCGGATTTCAATTAACACTGAAGTATTCGAGTACTTCGAATACTTCAGTTTATCGAGTCGTTTTCTCGTAAACCGTTAATGAACATTTTAAATACATTAAAATAATAGGATATCCTTAAAATTGAAATTATATTTAGTGAATACATTATACATGGACCTATTTGTAGAATAAAGCTGTCTTGAAAGGTGGAGATTACGTAGATGTTACTTAATTCGGCAAAGAGTAACAGCAATTCAAATAGAAGCTGAGCTATTTAAATCCATATTTAAGAATGAAAAATGTAATATCTTTGAATAATTTACAGATAAATAAAATATAATTAAAATATGGTTTGGATCGGGATTTCATCTCAGGCAGCTTCATTGATATAACAAAATTCTTATTATTTCGCCGTCTTTGTTTATCAAATTTCAGTTTTATTAACATTTTATTTTCATTTTGTTCTAGATTTATTTTTGAAGAGGTAATAAACATTTCACTTTTTTAGAAAGTTGTCGCTAGAATAGGTAATTTAGTACCTTTTTGAGTGTTTTTAGGTAGATTACCTAATTTGTATCGATTACTAATAGATCTTTTTTGTTATTCACGCTAACTTACCTAATCACAGAAGGAAGAGGTATGTATTTAAAATGAAACTTATAAAGTTACAGCAGCACATCTCCGCGCTTAATTTCGAACTCTTCTAGTAGCGTAATAAGCTTTAAAATCAACTTCAGTGATTTGATCGTATAATCTGACATGCTGATGCACATAAAATACCTTTTATTGATCATAATGTTATTTCACAAAAGTTTGTAATCTTTGAAAAATTTTAGAAGAACACAAGATGCTTCTAAACAAGATTCGGTTTCTGAATTGAGAATTTAAAACTAAGCACGTCTCGAACGTAAACTTCACTTAAACAGATTTTCGCAGACAGATAGCAGTTTGATAAAACGATGACTTTAAGCCAAAACTTAAGTTATTGAGAAATTTTAGTTGAGAATTTGTACTTTTCTCAAATCAGAAACAGGCCGCTAGTCTTTGCGGACACATCCCGCACTCGAATGAGCTATTATCAGCGTTTTTCCATCCAGGCCTCTCTTTGCTCCGAAATGGCTTCGGAGTTGCGTTCTGCTCTTAAATGCCCAAGTGGTGCGGGCAACGGGGGAGGGGCGGGAGGGCCCCGTGAGGGCGCCGGGTCCCCATACTTGCACTATGGATTCAGTACCAAAAGTCAGCTACACTAGCGTCCGGATCCGGCCTCGCCGCCCAGTGATGTGTAAAGACAAACTGAGCACCAAGACGCGTACTAGATTTCTACGTGCCAGTGCTGTGAAAAAAACAATGCCCGTTCGATTTTCAAACACAATAATGTAAATAAAATAATTCATATCTTATCCCATAGACAAAACATGTTGTGAAAGTAAATATTGATAAATACTATTTAAAGTATGTTGTAGTTTTTTTTATTACTTTTGAAGTTTTGTAAATATGTATTTCTGTTTTCAGGCCAAATATGAAAGGTATGTGTCAAAAGTTTAAATAAACTAGTATCTACTGTTAATTAAGACATTTTTTGATGTACGAACTTGAAAGTTAAATACTAATGTAGAATATTGATGTTTTATATCTACGTAATTTTTAGGAATACAAATACGATTCTGACTATAAATATACTTATAGGTATAAATAGAATTGTTTAAATAAATTTATAAATTACATTGTTTTCCTATATTTATATATTTTATCAACAAGACACTCAATATATCTTGGTATTTCAAAAAGAATTTGTATTATGAAAATTTTATAAAATGTCTTTTCTGAAATGAGCGTTTATTGTTTTAAATGTCAGTCTTAATTTATTTGTAGTTGTTATGGAATCAATTGTTAATATAAATATGTACATGGATGTTTTAACTTGAAATAAATACAGAGTTGACCGTGTCCTAAAGAAAAATGATTATTCGAGTGATTTCGCTCAACATGTGACAAATACTCGTGTTTCTAATCATGTAAAATATAATGTAAAACTACATTTTGAAGCTGAATTTAAATCAATAAAATGTTTTAAATACATTATATTTTATTTATATCCCGCAACCGAGTGGTTCGTTCGCTGGTTTTAAGAACTCGCCATCTAGGAGGTTAGTTTCCCTATAATAGGTCAATGTAATTAACTTTTCTAAATTGTCTCGGGTCCTTAGTACCCTCGTTGTCTTAGATACTCAATAATCCGAGGCTTTAAGCTACTCATTTTGCAACCTCAGCAATGTGTGATGTTGTCTAAAAAGTTTAGTATCTCCTATGATGCTTCACGTGGTTGAAAGAATTTTTAAAATTGGTTTCGGAGCCTATTCAATGCAAAGAAACCTTTGCTCTATATAATATTAATATAGAAGTAGCTAATGGCCACAATGAATAAAGGGGAAACCCGGAGACTAAATCAGGTGGAACATGAGGGCCTGAAGACGTTAAGTCCAATGATGATTTTATTGGAGGCCATGTGCGCCGCCCAAACTAGATTTCGTACATATACTGATTGTAACTTACAAAATAATTAGTGTCGGTAAGTTAATAATGTAAGATGAAAGCTATGTCCAAAAATCTTAACCAAACGCACAGTATGCAAAACCTGACCATGATCGGTTAAGTGGTTTCCATAATTTTTATTTATTGGAACAAATAGTTTAACAAGAGTATAGTGTACGATAATAGTCGCGGTAGTTTAAAAAAGAAAACTGAAGGTAGCAAATAATTCGCACGCTGAGAACGAAAGTGACCCAATCCAAAATTTTGGGAAATTGAGTTTTATACATAAACAGACCTTAAGAGACATGCTCTACAACCTACAAATTCAAAAACTACCTTATTCCCGCTGCTTAAGCTTCATTTTTTATTTGCGTCTCTTTCATTTCTGCGCCCCGCGCAACCCCTGTCAGTATAAAAGTGACGCAATCAGTGATTCGCCGGGAGTGCTAACGGGTGGACGTGCGTCGTGTTAATATTTTAGTGACCCAATGCGCATTGGGTCACTTTAGGACTCAAACTGAGGTAAGACCTTTATAGTAGCTGTTACTATTAAAGTGACCTTTTTTTGAATTGAGTCGGTTTACGATTAGAATCTTTTTATTTTACGTGTCTTAAAAGCTAATAAGGCAGTCCTTGATTAACCCATAGCTGGAGTTTTTAGTCGAATTATGTGTTAGGCCTGTACTTGATTGATGAATTGTATTTTGTTTTGACGTATTTATGTGTGGGTCTTTTCATTAATAATTTAAGTACACAATTGATTGACCATTTCATTAATAAGTTTTTTCTTACTTTTAGTGACAGAAAAATATTTACAAGTCCAAAATGAAACGAAGAGCGGATCTGATTTTAAAGATGTTAGAGCACAAAAAAGAGGAAGAGGTAACACATTTTGTATGATTCATCTTATACACGGTCAATTTACTACGTAATGGTGTATCTTACGAGCCAACTGTAGTGGCTGCCTAAATTTTGTGCATGTTTTCCATAACTTACCGTATCAAATAGGTATCATTTTATAGTTTTTACTCTGTATAATCCCTACTGTGTATGTAGTCGAAATTCTAATTCATTTCGTGATTTCAGGAAATTATTAGCTATAACAAAGAGAATATTTCTTCTAAGGTGAATGTTGCAGATAATGATGGAAATACAATTGAATCACTAAAACGAAATAGACCTAATAGTGATAAACGAGAGGTAAATGCAAATTTAACTGATTTAAAATCAATTAATGAATCAAGGAATTACACGCTAAGATGAAGATTACAGTTCAATTAACTATAAAAATCTATAAATTTTTATAGGTACTTGAACTTACCTAAATAATAATAAGAAGTGTACAGACAACAGCACGTTGGGTTACTACAAACTGTCAAAATTCCTTAATAGATATTGAGCTTTATGAGATAGACAACAAGGTGAGATCAATCAAAAAAATTCACAGTTTGTGATCACCCAACGTGCTGTTGTCTGTACATAAATAAATTCAATTACATTCCGGTAAATTCTTCATTAACAATCTTGTTTTATTTTCAGCTGACCTGCAATGCTATAGATGTAGAAATAAATACTGAAAATGATACCTTCGAAGATGAAACACTTGCCAAGAATTTTAGGACCCGGAATTCATCGACGTCTTCAAGCTCTTCCTCTTCAAGCTTTTCGTCTTCAAGCTCGTCACCTTCAACCACAAAGTTAAGTTCATCTAACTTTCTGATTCTATAGATTCTATAGATCGTTCTGATAAGAAGCAACATGCCGCTCCTCCATTAAGTCCAAACCCGAGTACCAGCAAGGAACATGCTCCCCGTTGTTCGTCAAGCCCAAAGCCGAGTACTAGCAAGGAACATGCTCCCCGTTGTTCGTCAAGCCCAAAGCCTAGTAACAGCAAGGAACATGCTCCTCGTTGTTCGACGAGCCCAAAGCCAAGTAACAGCAAGGAACATGCTCCCCGTTGTTCGTCGAACCCAAAGCCGAGTACTAGCAAGGAACATGCTCCCCGTTGTTCGTCAAGCCCAAAGCCGAGTAACAGCAGGGAACATGCTCCCCGTTGTTCGTCGAGCCCAAAGCCGAGTAACAGCAAGGAACATGCTCCCCGTTGTTCGTCGAGCCCAAAGCCGAGTAACAGCAAGGAACATGCTCCCCGTTGTTCGTCAAGCCCAAAGCCGAGTAACAGCAAGGAACATGCTCCCCGTTGTTCGTCGAGCCCAAAGCCGAGTAACAGCAAGGAACATGCTCCCCGTTGTTCGTCGAGCCCAAAGCCGAGTAACAGCAAGGAACATGCTCCCCGTTGTTCGTCGAGCCCAAAGCCGAGTAACAGCAAGGAACATGCTCCCCGTTGTTCGTCGAGCCCAAAGCCGAGTAACAGCAAGGAACATGCTCCCCGTTATCCGTCGAGCCCAACGCCTTGTACCAGCAAGAAACATGCTTCCCGTTGCTCACCGAGCCTATTAGGGCCGAACTATCAAATATCACCTATTCACACTGATGAAAGTGATGTAGACCTCAGCGACTCTGATCCTACGTTTAGGTTAGATAGCAATAAAGGTGAGGATGCTTCATCATCTGAATCTGTTTCCCATTCTGCTGCCACTGAAAGTAATGGCAAAAAGAAAAAAACTAGAAAACGCTTGAGAAATCCCTCTAAGTGGATACAGAATGAAGTTAAACGATTGAGAAATGCGGGAAAAGCCTATCAATCCCTTTCAAAAACAAAAAAAAAATATTTCGGAGCGTAGTATGAAAGAGGGGTGTAATTGCAAACAGAAATGTAGTGAAAAAATAATGGATAGTGAACGATTGAATTTATTTAATAGTTTTTGGAAACTGAATGATTTGGAATTACAGCGTGCGTATATTCGCACTTGTATGATTCAAATAAACCCTAGATACAAATATACTAACGCAGAAAAGCCAAGGTTGCCTAATAACGCCTTGTACTTTACTTTAGATTCGAAGAAAATACGAGTTTGTAAGAAATTTTTCTTAAATACATTAGATATCAGTGACAGACAATTGAGAACTGTAAAGAGCAAAACAAACAATGAAGGCTTTTTAGAACGAGACCAAAGAGGAAAACATAATAATAGAAAACGTGTAAATCCGACATTACTACAGAACATAAGGGACCACATTAACAACATACCTAAAATAGAATCTCATTACCTAAGAGCTACAACGGATGCTAAAGAATACATTTCAGATAGCAAAACAATACAGGACTTATGCAAAGATTTTAATGAAAAACAAAAAGAAAACAATAGACCAGAATGTGATTATTGGTTATACTTAAATACTTTTAACAAAGAGTTTAATATAGGGTTTTTTCAACCTAAGAAAGATAGATGTGACGTTTGTTTGGCGTATGAACTTGCACACGAGACAACAAAACTTGATTTAAAATCTGCTTATGAGAATCATCTTGAAGAGAAGAATTTATGCCGTCAAGAGAAAAAAAGAGATAGAGCAAATATTGACGACAGTAACATCTGTGCAGTATTTGATTTACAATCAGTGATGCTATGTCCTAGTCCTTCGTATTTTTATTACTGTTCGAAGATAAATTGTTTAGATTTTACCATCACTGAGTTAAATCCGACACAACAAGAAAATATTAAAGCCTATGAAAATGTGTTTTGTTATTTCTGGGATGAAACTCAAGGCAACAGAGGAGCAAATGAAATTGGTTCATGTCTATTTGAATACTTAAATACATTGAGCTCTAAACACCCAGATAAGAGCCTGAACATTATTTTTTATTCAGACAATTGTACGGGGCAAAATAAGAATAAAGTTATTGCCAGCCTTTATTCATTTGCAGTGATGCACTTTAAAAATATACAATCCATAACCCACAAGTATCTAATCAAGGGGCATACGCATAATGAAGCCGACAACGTGCACAGTTTGATAGAAAAAGAAATTAAAAAGAATGAAAAAGGTGGTCCTATTTACACCCCTTATCAATATGTCACAATTATCAAAAGCGCGCGGAAATCCGGAACACCCTTCACCGTTAAGGAAATGGACTACAATTGTTTCTATAACTTGAAACTATTGCAAGAACAGTGGGCGTATAACTTTAGTGAGGATACAGAAAGGAAAAAACTCATATGGAATGATGTTAAAGTCCTGCAATTTTGTAAAGAACGACCTTATTCATTCAACTACAAAACATCATATTCCCAAACTGCCTTCCAAACACTCAATATGCGAAACAAACGGAAGAAAATGGTAAGCGATGAATTAATCAGTCTTGAAAAATTATACGAGCAACCTATCGCATTAAAAGAAAATAAAAAAAGAGATCTCAAGAATCTCGTTAAAAAAAATCAGATTCCGCACTACTATGCAACTTTTTACGATTCATTGTAAATTGTGTGGTGAACTGACTAGTGGTAACTTACGGTATTCCGAGTTCCGTAGGTTTCTTTTTGTAATTTAAGTAACAGAGTTTAGTCTAGAGACAATTTATATATTTGATAAAAATAATAATATTTTTCTATAACTTCATAAGAACAATGTTACCTACCTATTAAGACTGATTACACGGGTAAGGCTGATAGTATTATGTACTTACCTACCTAAGACTGTAGATTGATAGTGCTATAATTAATAAATGATTCCAAAGCAAAATTTTGATTATAATTTTTGTTAAACTTTAATATTTTTATTTGATGTTCTTAAGTTTAATATCTTTCATAATTACTCTACATAGAAATAACTCTAATTTTGTTATACTCGTAACAACATGGTTGTTATTACTTATGTTTAAGATACTTTATTTTTGAAAGTTTATAATTGACACTGTTATAATTGTGCATTTATTAAAGTATTTTTGATAAACATGAATACAGTTTTTTATTAGTCCATAAGATTATAATACAGATTAAGAATGAAAGTGATCTAATTATTGTTAGGTTATTGAATATTTATAATTACCAGATTAAAACAGACATAAACCCTAATAAGCACCTTTTTATTTTTTGTTTTCAGTACTAAAGTGACCTATTTTCGGAAGTTTTTTTTTATTACACCATAAACGCACTAATTATTTTCATTATTACAAAAAACAATATTAAATTCGAAACTAAATAGTACAAAGATTAATTAGAATCATTAAGTTTGAAATTACCATTAAAATTAGCATGTCTTTAAGAGTCACAAAAAAAATTATTGTAACTTGCTGACTTTATTTCTTCGTTTGCCAAAAATAACGAATTTTGGATTGAGTCACTTACGTTCTCAGCGTGCGTTATGTTCCTTATTCTAAATGACATAGTAAAATTGACGTGGGTTAGTAACCAATCTAATCTGTCTCGTAAGATTATTTTTTTAGTCACCATAAAAAATAATCTAACGAGACAGATTATGTATACGATTTTACGGTGACAAAATATATACATGTAAAGCTTCTTCTTATCAATTATTTCAGAAACAACAAAAAGATCTGATAACGTGAAGTTTAGAAAGTGTTAATATACGACAAGGTGACGCAAATAAAAGCTCGCAACAAAGTAAAAGCTCTGTAAATAAGGAGTTACAATCTGGAAACATTAACTCTATTACTATTACTCTATTTCTTTTGTAATTTAACCCTTTGATTCCTTACTTTTTGTTATCTTAATCGTCTTTCGTATTCTTAAACAACAATAAATAAACCGGTAAATTAATAACTAGTGAGCTCACTATTAGAAAATGTACAAATACCGTTCCGCACTACCTAGGTACTGCATTTTAATTTAACAAAACGTTATATATATGTGTATAATAGGATCAAGGTAAGAGCTAACGAAAATAGTTATAATAATTTTAATAATCTTTCTATTGGCCTTCACTTGCGGCTTTCAAGAAACGTTTTGATCAAAGATGACGCCAAGGTTTCTAACAGTTTTTGAATAGGGAATTACAGTGCCGTTGAATATTAATGGAGGTAGTAACTCAGAACTGACCCTAGAAATGTAATGAGAACTGCCAATTAGAATTAGTTGAGTTTTAGAAGGGTTCACAGTGAGACCGTAGGAATCACTCCAATTACTAATGCGAGACAGGTCAGAGTTTATTACCGAGACTGCCTCTGATAAGTGCGAAAATGGCACTTGAGTATAAATTTGAAGATCATTGGCATAGAGGTGATAAGAACATGAAAGCATTTCAGTTATGGAATTTATAAATATAGAGAAGAGAAGAGGAGATAAGACTCCACCCTGAGGAACATCGGCTTTGATATCACACCACGTAGAGACGGACTTATCAATGCGAATCCTCTGCCGGCGTCCTAGAGAACTTCGAAACCAGGCAATTGTAGCTGGAGATTTGTTTAGAGAAGCCATTACACAGAGAAGAATGTCAAAATCAATCGGATTGAAGGCATTGCTAAAATCAAGCAACGTCAACAATGTAAGCTGACGATTTTCTATTCCTCGTCGAATGTCTTCAGTAATCTTTACCAATGTAGTAGTAATGCTATAACCAGTACGAAATCAGACTGAGAAGGTGGTTGTAATTAGGAAAAGCCGGTAACTAGCGGTTTACGAAATTTCAAAAACTTTAGAAATTAATGTAAGAATGGATATAGGACAGTATTCAGAAAATGAGGGAACGAAATTTCGTCGTCGACGTCGTTTTGAGTCGTCGTATTTTTCACGAAAAACTCTAAGAATTGCTCATAAAAAAGTAGCAACCATACAATAAATTTTTATTTCAGGTGACAATTTCCATTAGTAATAATTTTATAACATTCCCCACAACTATTACGAAAAATAAAGCAAAGCAGCCACGAAACTCGTAAAACTAGTAATATAATGCAAAGATAAGGTAGCAGGTAAATGAGTTAACCCAGACCCACCGTCGTTTTACAGCCTTTATACGACCCACAGTACGTAGTATTATGACCTCTAGTCATTTATACGGCTGACTCATAAAACAGAACACCTATATGATATTATTTTGTTTTGATTAGAAGCTTATTTCTGGACAGTTATACTGTAAGTTTCATTCTAAATCAAATTACAAAAAGAAACTTTAGACTTGGAAAAGTTAAAGTTCATCTGATTCCACCATATATTATTTTGATATCTTTTGTCTAACATACATTATTGTTATCAATGGTATCCTCAAAGCAATCTGTGATGCTATTTTGTAACTCGTCGTCGAGGAAAGTACTGTCATAAGGTAGAAGTTCATTAAAATAAAAATTACTTCGAAAGGTAATAAAGGTTTTGCGTTATGGAAGCTCTCTGCCATCACAGTGCTGCGCTCGACGCTGTTTTTTTTTATCAGAAACACGTACTTACAGGCAGGTAATGAACAGTTTTATAAAAAATAAGTATATACTTATCCATCTCTGTCACATTCAATAAAAACAAGAATCTTTATAAGCCTAGAAGATTGCACTCTACGTCCAAAGATTTTCTTTCAGAATTACAATCTTTCGTTTTAAATTGTTAAATATTGTTGAAAATTTATAATATCACAAAGGTGCTTATATAGTATTTGTTTTTATATAAAATCCTTATAATAAAAAAAGATCCTCACGTTATCATTTATATTTTTTAAGAAAATGGTCACTTTCTGATGTTACATAAGTAATCAAATCAAAAATTTTACCCGTTTATAAAAACAACTGTGTTACGTGCTAAAACCTTTTCAGGTTCGAGACCAAAAATAACATTCACTAATGGAGGATAGATGAACCAACTCACGTATCTATAGTGTTTATTATAACAAACTTGAGCAGTAACAAGAAAAAATAACATAAAGTTTGCCCTTCAATCCTCGCGATAATGAATTGACCCCTGTTGGTTATGTGACAATTATAAAGGACCATGTACACGTCATTTACAAGAAAAAGTAATATACTAGAATACGGGTACATCTATTTCTATGTGTTTTATTTCTTTATTTAAAGTGCACTTACAGATTACAGTCATCACATGACTTCGACAAATGTATCCGATTGTTATTTAAACTAGACAATAATCCAAATTTAGTGTGCACAGCATGAATTACTTACAATTTTACAATCCTAGCAATAAAAACTAACTTATGCTATCCTAATACTTATATAAAGGGATTATTTCGTAGATGAAAATACATGAAGAAAGATCTTTGAGGAAGTCAGTTTTAATCTTTTTATATCTGGAGAATTTATGATAAAAGATTTCGATTGTAGTGTCTTTGCTACTACAGTACTAAATTTAATTAAATGTACGACACATTTTAAGTAGGGCTGTAATCCGAAATATTATTTTTGTATACCTGCATAGCAAACATATTAGGATAACGCGATCTGTGTTTCATATTAATACTCACTGATGCGAAGAAATCCGGTGAATCAATAGAAGCATGCGGTAATTAATGAGGGTAAAGTAAGTCGTATCTTCTAGGCAGGGTCTCCAAGGATATTACACCGGACTTAGATAACCTTTGAGAGTAACTACCCAGAGTTCGACCAAAATTTGGTTGCATGAAATATATTTCAGGCACTTAAGGACTTTTAAAAGATTTTGTAGACCTCATTATAAAGCCTGACATTCGATGGCTCCTCCTTATCATATTTTCATAATGTGGACGGAAAGACAACTGTTCATAAAAAATGACACTCAGATCCCTAACACTTGACTTTCTTGATAAGATTTTATTATTTGAGAGATATGACTGGTCTAACCAAAGAAACGCCACAACACTTATCCACATTAATATACAAATTATTGGATTGGCACCACTCTGTAATAATCTTAAGATCATTTTGAAGTGCCATGCACTGACTCCGGTCGGTAACATTTGTAAATATCTTAAAATCATCAGCGTATAAAAGTGACGGACAAGTGAAACGATCGATCAGATCATCTAGTCCTATTTGTGATCCCTGGAGAACGTCTGAAAATACTGAGATGGGAGACGAGGAGAGCCCTTGAGAGTAAGAAGTTGCAAACGATTGCTTAAATACGATTCTAACCATTTTAACACACTCCCATAGTGGGCAAGGAGTGACCTACCCTGTCAAAGGCTTTGCTAAAATCTGAAAATAAAATTATATGATAATCTGAACAACCTGAACAAGCAATAAATTTGGGTAAAGATACTTTAATTAGTCACTATAAAGATTTCAGTGAAGGTGGATTTTAATAATACCTGAGGAAAATTTTTTCTCATTTATTGAATTGCTCGAATATAAGTTCCGTGAATGTATTGATTTAGAAAATGAAATTGTTAACATTGGTTACGATATTTTATATACAAGAAATGACTTTCGGTATGCCTTGTGACTGATTTTCATTAGATTTGCTGTTTAAAACAGCAAATCTACGTATCGTGGGGTTGGATGACTCGATACAAAAGGCAGATGCTCATGAAGCCATATAAGTGATCCCTGGGGAACGTCTGAAAAACTGAGATGGGAGACGAGGAGTAGCCCTTGAAAGTAACAAGTTGCAAACGATTGCTTAAATACGATTCTAACCATTTTAACAAACTCCCATAGTGAGCAAGGAGTAATCAACCCTGTCAAAGGCTTTGCTAAAATCTGAAAATAAAATTATATGATAATCTGAACAACCCGAACAAGCGATAAATTTGGGTAAAGATACTTTAATTAGTCACTATAAAGATTTCAGTGAAGGTGGATTTTAATAATACCTAAGGACAATTTTATCTCATTTATTGAATTGCTCGAATATAAGTTCCGTGAATATATTGATTTAGAAAATGAAATTGTTACCATTGGTTATGATATTTTATATACAAGAAATGACTTTCGGTATGCCTTGTGACTGCTTTTCATTATATTTGCTGTTTAAAACAGCAAATTACGTATCGTGGGGTTGGTTGACTCGATACAAAAGGCAGATGCTCATGAAGCCAAAGTGAGGAAGGGTTTAGGGGAAATTGTAAAAGTATTACTTGGGTTTAATGTCCGATAATGATGGCATAGTTGCTTGTTAAGGAGGTTGGATTGTTGGTTTGGTGGAGTTTAGTGAGTGTCTCTACCCTTGAGCCAACATCTTTAAAATGCTTCAGGTGCCTTGAGTTGGGATGTACTCGTCTGATGTGCACGTCTTCGGTGGATCATAGTGTGGTTTGTGCTACAGATGTGGAAAAAAGAGTCACAAGGCTGAGGCATGTTTGACTACGCCACACTGTCCCGAATGTGGGAAGGCGGGTCGATTGGCGGATCACGAAGTAGAGAGCAAGAGGTGATCATAGCCCAAGAAGAGGAATAAAAAGGTGGAGGATGGTGCAGCTTCCTCTCAACCGATAGTGGAAATGCAAACACTGGCTGGTAAAATGATCGTCGATAATGGATAGTGATCCTTTTAAGTTTTAGATCTTTCAGGTTAACATCAATCATTGCGTGGGGACCTAGATCTGTTTTTACTGTCCATAGTGGAGTGATCAATTGATGTGGTAGTTCTTTCGGAGCCATATTTTATACCTGCCTGTCTCAGATGATTCGGCAACACTGAGGGATTTTGCGTCGGAATTGGTTTCTCGCCTAACATTACAGTAAAGATGTCCAGATCCACAGGGAATAACTTTAGAAGAGTGGTTGGTAGGTGTAGCACTGTGTGTTTTAAATAGAGGTAATATATCTAAGTACATCAGGCCTCAAGCAGAGTCTCTGGTGGATGTTACGTTTGCATCTCTTTCATTAACGGCAAGCATCTCGAGTTGGATGGTGAGAGTGGGACTTATTTGATCACCGTTACATAGCGGAGGAGGCAATTGTGCCTTATTGGTTTACGCAGCCCATGAGTGCGAATGTGAACGTGGAAGAGGGTGCCAGATGGTTTCCTAACGCGTTAACAAATGTTTGTAATGTTGTGTTTTCTGTAAGGCCAAGACCCCTGAGGAATGCAGTCATTGGTGGACGCAACAGATTGTGGATTCACGGGTAGTATATATTGCGGCGCAGCGTGCATACACGCGGCAAGTGGTTTAGTTCAGGAACCATCATGGGAGGCATCCATGGGGGCGGTATCGAAAGTATTTTAAGACAAATTTCGGCACTTGTTGGGGGCGTGTGTGAGGCGGCGGGAAAGTTCCCGGTATGTTGGAAGACTAACTGGATGGTTTTACTACACTTTCGACTTTTATAAGTGCTTTGTAACAGCCTAGACTGTATAAATGATCTTGATTTGATTTGATTAATAGAATCGAATTAAATAGAATAACGAGAATGGTACAGTGATGTGTTAACGGCTGCATACGCAGTAGGGACCAACGGCTTAATATGCCTTGTGAAGCACGGAGCAGTTCAAGATACTAAATTCTTGGTCACCCACCCCATGACCGTCCTTATGAAAGTACTCTGCCCGGCTGAGCGGGCCTACGAAAATGCGAAATTATAATTCATATAGTCTATCTGTTACGTATTCGATGCATTTTTTTTGAACTTGACATATTTGTCGAAAAAAGAACAAATGAGACGTTCGCATAAAATCAACTTATTCGAATTTTGAAGTCTTTCGATGTTCATTAGAAAAACAAAATGATCATTCTTCAACTATCGTGCATTGTGCTTAAGATGTAGTAATGTTACGTATAATCTTGTATTACATAATATACCGTTTAGATCACCATTTAACGCGGCAACCGTTAGTCGTTTTCGCACTCATGTAGTGGGATTAACTGCGGTCTGACGTAAGAACAGCGTCCTCATGATCCGTTTTATTATCGCAAAGGGCTAACGGCCACATACACTGATGAGAAATAAGTGACTTAAATTAAACTAAAGCTTTTTTTTCAAATACACGCGTTATCATTTTTTATGGTCACTTTATTGTCCGTCTATTAGTATATCTATCAAGACTGTCCCGTTATACCAAAAATGCGTGGAGATATCTAGTTGAAATAAATACCTATAAATTTAAGATGTGGTCATTTGCGCTGTCAATAAATACTCATCGTTGACCTTAAACTATGTTTAGCGAGGAACAAAGCAACAACCAAGTAGCAAAGTAGCAAGTGCTTAAAATACTCGTCAGTCCTGTTAGGTCCTGGGTATGTCAGTGATTTGAGTAATCGCCCAAATTGAGAAAGTTCATGGGTTCGAATCCCATTTCAGAGTTCCAGGGACAAAGTGGATTTTTTAAGAATTTTTCAGAATAGCATTGTAAATGTAAAATTTATCAAATATAATAAGTGACATCGTTTTATATTACAAGTTCAAGGAAAAGTTTGAAAATATACATTTGAAAAAAAAATATAGCCTTATAATTGATATTGGTAGAAAACCCTCAGTTAGCGAGCCCGGTTCTCACTCTTAACAGGATTCATTATATTTTTTAGATACTGTTCTCGATTTTACAAGCTACTCGACTGCGTAGTAGTGACCGCGTCCCGTCTGCGGTTTTTCGTTGTATAATGAACAAATTTCACAAGGATCGATTAATGGATGGGAGAACATTTTTTGTATACATATCGAGCTGGTCCATGAGTTTCTTCTACTTGTACCCGATATCTGAATTGAGAATTTAAAATTACATCTCAAACCGTACTTAAGCCATCTGAAATATCTTAAACTGATTTTTTTAATGAGTTTATAGCAGTTTCTCGAAACTAGGACTTTTTGTCTTGTGAAACATAAAAAACTTAAGTTATTGAGAATAATCTATTCTCAATTCTCTCAATTTCAAAACTCTAAAATCTTTTGTACTATTCTCAATTCAGCACACTCACGGCCGGCTTAGCCGAATAGAATGAATGATGATAATTTTAATTATTAGCTTGAAAATGTTATACGTTCAGTCAAAAAAGTATCGGGAATGGATTATTTATTTATGGTTCTAAATTCAAATTTTTGTTTTTTTTTTTTTGTTGTTAATAGATTGCCACAACTGTTTTCTATTTTGGCGCGGAGTTTTAATTGCATCTGTTATTTATATTAAATACAGTGCTCTAGATACGCAATACATACCAAAAATCTGAAGCTACTAAAACTAAGACGTTTGTCTTAGTTTTTTTGTATTTCACTTCATTACTCATTCAACTCCCGCCAAGAAAGTACAAAAAATGCTCCGTAAAAACGAAGAAAAACAGTGGATAAAATACGATTATCTTTCACAAATACACATAATACGAAAGAATATTAAGTTTCACACTTAAGTCATTAACATTTTTGACAATAAAATACAAAATTAAAGCTAGGTTATAAAATAAAAATATTTAAATTTCATCAATAAAATTTAGACATTTTGTCGACAGTGTTGCCACTGCTATTCACTTTCAAATTTCCCAAGTATATGGGAGCCTTTTCTTTTTATTTTACGTGGCTATAATTTATCTAAATATCTTTTTATAATTCATTATATAGCTCAGCTTAAGTATAGGCAACTCAGCCCATATTCGTCCACTGCTGGACATAGGCCTCCCCAATTGCACGCCATCTATTTCGATTTTCGGCTGTTCGCATCCAGCTCCTGCCAGCCATCTTGCGCAAATCATCGCTCCACCGCGCCTGAGGACGTCCTACACTACGTTTGCCGAGACGCGGTCTCCACTCAAGAACTCGTTTACCCCAACGGTTATCGGTTCTGCGGCTAATATGGCCAGCCCACTGCCACTTCAGCTTGCTAATCCGGTGGGCTATGTCGATAACCTTGGTTCTCTGCCGGATCACCTCATTTTTGATTCGATCCCGCAGAGAAACGCCGAGCATAGCCCTTTCCATAGCGCGCTGAGCGACCTTCAACTTGTGGACCAGCCGTGCCGTCAGTGTCCACGTTTCGGCTCCGTATGTCATAACGGGTAGGACGCACTGATTAAAGACTTTTGTCTTTAGGCACTGCGGGATCGACGATGTAAAGACCTGACGTAGTTTCCCAAACGCTGCCCAACCTAGCCGAACTCTTTCATTTACCTCGCTCTCGAAGTTGTTTCTACCTAACTGCAATGTTTGCCCGAGGTATACATATTTTTGAACAATTCCGAGAACGGCACCGCACACTGCAATCGGTTCCGGTAGTACGTGTTCGTTGAACATGACCTTGGTTTTATCCAAGTTCATCCGTAGGCCGATGCGCATAGAAGAGTCAGCCAGGTCATTCAGCATCTGTTGTAGGTCCTGCAGATTTTCTGCCATGATGACGATGTCGTCAGCAAATCTCAAGTGAGAGATGTACTCGCCATTGATGTTGATGCCACGTCCTTTCCAGTTCAGCGTCTTAAACATATCCTCCATTGCATTAGTAAACAATTTCGGAGACATAACGTCTCCTTGTCTCACTCCTCGATGCAACGGTATAGGACTTGTTTGCTGATTCTGTACTTGGACGGTCATGGTGGCGGCCTCATAAATACATCTTATCACTTGGATGTATCGCCAATCGACTTGGCATCGCTGCAGGGACTCCAGAACGGACCAGATCTCAATCGAGTCAAAGGCCTTCTCATAGTCCACAAATGCTAGACACAGGGGCTGATTATACTCTTCAGTCTTCTGTATAATCTGCCGCACTGTGTGGATGTGGTCTATGGTGCCGTATCCACTCCGAAACCCAGCCTGCTCCGGTGGTTGGAATTCGTCAAGTCTTTGCGCAAGACGGTTCGTGACTACTCTAGAAAACAGCTTATAGACGTGGCTTAGAAGGGAAATGGGTCGATAGTTCTTCAGCAGGGTTTTGTCTCCCTTTTTGAAGAACAGGACGACTACACTCCTACTCCACGCCTGCGGAGTTCTCCCTTCGAAGAGGACGGCATTAAAAAGCTTTTGGAGCTCCTTCAGTACCGGTTTACCTCCTGCTTTTAATAATTCAGTTGTAATGCCATCCTCTCCAGGGGCTTTTCCATTTTTAAGCTGTCTCAGAGCGATCTCGATTTCGCCAATGCTGACTTCTGGCAGATCTTCGGTGTAGTGGCGTGTTAATGTGGCTCTAGAATCCTCATTTCCGGGATCAGGTCGAGATGCATGCGAAGCGTATAACCGGGCATAGAAATTTTCCACCTCCGAGAGGACCGCTGGCTTCGAAGCAACGACTTCCCCGCTTGCTGTGGTCAACTTCGTCAAGTGGCTTCTTCCAAGAGATTGTACGAATACTTTTGACCCCCTGTTTTGCTCGATCGCTCTTTCTATAGCGTGAGTGTTGGAGCACCGGAGGTCATATCGTACGCGTTTGCTGATCTCCTGGTTTTGAGCACGTTTTCCTGACGAAGTGACAGGTGGGTTTTCACGTCGTTCCTTCATTAGCCCCAAAGTTCTATCGGAGAGCTTAGACTTCCCGCCCTTACGCTGCATGCTACAAAATTTCGTACCTTCTTCCCTGAGTATTCGAACCACATTTTCAAGGTTCTCGTCAACGTCAATTGTGGTTTCCATGGCAGCGAATCGGTTCTCAAGATTTGACTGAAACGTTTCAGATTCCATCATGGTTTGGAGAGGAGTAGGTCGGAGCCTGGCCTTCATCAAGCGGACACGTTCAGCTTTGAAGTCGATATTCAGAGAGCCTCGGACAAGTCGGTGATCGCTGCCGGTGTTAAACCTATTGATCACGGAGACATCTCTGAATACGTGCTTTTTGTCCGTTATAATGAAGTCGATCTCATTTTTTGTCACATTGTCGGGGCTTTGCCACGTCCACTTCCTTTGGGGCTGTTTCTTAAAGAACGAGTTCATAAGGAAGAGCCCCTCCCGTTCGAGGAAGTTAACGAGCATTTGCCCCCTATCATTCCTGCTTCCAAATCCATGGGATCCTACTACCGATTCGCCGCAATTTTGTACTCCCACTTTAGCGTTAAAGTCCCCCATAACAACGCTGTAGTGGGTCTTAGTAGTGAAGTGGAGTGCCCTCGATATATCATCGTACATATTCTCCACTTCATCGTCCGAGTGTGTCGAGGTCGGTGCGTACACTTGAACAACCTTGAGGCTATACCTCTCAGTGAGCTTTACAATCAGGTACGCCACCCTGTTCGACACACTGGAAATTTCTACAACGTTGTCAGAAAGGGACTTATTGACAAGAAACCCAACGCCACCTTGGGATTGTTGGTCTCCCTCGCGGAAGTACATTAGGTGGCCTGATTCGAGGGTTATGGTATCCTCCCCCTCTCTTCGGACTTCACACAATCCCAATATGTGCCACCTAATCTTTCCAAGCTCCACCTCAAGTTGAGCCAGATGCGAGTCAAGCCGTAGCGTGCGTCCGTTGTACGTCGCCAGGGTCAGTCGGTTGTGGTGGCCTCCCGTAGCCCGGAGATTCTTAGCACCCCCTGCCTCGCCGTTACCATGGTCGCCACCATGACCAGGAATAGCGAGGCCGCCGGGAACTAGGGGCCGTGGCCTTTTGTGCCTTTGCATTTGGGGGATATGCCCATAATCGCCACGCTGGGCAAGCGGGTTGGCGATCGCAGTATGGTCCAGTTCTGTGGCCCGCACAAGAAGACGCTGCTGCCCATCTCCTTGGGTTAAATTTCCCTTAGTCGCCTCTTACGACACCCACGGGATGAAAAGGGGTAGTACAATTCTATACCGGTACTACACGGTAATAATACAATTCTATACCGGTAATACACAGATGCTAATGTGGTTTAATTTTTTCAATACGTGGAATTCGTTACTTGTCGAGATACAACTTTTGAAAATACGTAAAATTGAACCTTTGTTTGATCTTTTGTTAACTTTAACAAATATTTTTCTCTTAAAGACTGACTTAATCGAAAAACAAAGGGATTTATATGCACAGAGCCTACTTTCGTGATTGTTTTTTTTTCAAAGATTATTCAAATAAATTTTCAAAGATACAGTATTTTTCTAATTGATTTTAAACATATATCTACATTATTTGTTCATTTATTCATTCATCATAATGGGTGAATTTTCGAGAGCTGGCAATACAATATCAATTACCCATTTTTCCGTTCATTCTGTCATTCGCACATATTCTGTCTTTGTTTAATTTAAGGTTTAATCGTAGATATGAGAGAGACAAATATAATAAACCTATTTATATTATATAGTATAAATATTATTTGCAAAGCTACGTCCTGATTTCGGAAAAGTGCTACGCTTTTTGGCGCGTCTGTTGTATGAAATTGCTTCTCTAGTTATTAAACTCATTGTGTTTTTAGTTATATCATATCTAGTGTATATTGCGTTTTTCAAAATGGACAATAACATCGAACAAAAAGTTTATCTAATATTATGCATCGTCAATGGAATTTCATGTTTGGAATCACTGAACATGTTACAGAAGGCTTACGGGGAATGGGCTTTATCAAAAACGCGTGCTTATGAATGGTGCAATGCGTTCAAAAGTGATCAAGAAGTCGTTCAAAAGTCAAATTCATGTTGACCGTTTTCTTTGACTATCACGGTGTTGTGCACTCGGAATTTTTGCCGGAAGGTCAAACGGTAAATAAGGAATATTATTTAAGCGTTATGCGGCGTTTAAGAGAGCAAATTCGACGAAAAAAGTCTGATTTGTGGAAAGAAAATTCTTGGATTTTGCAACAAAATGCGCCTTCGCACAAGGCCACATTGTAAACGAATTTTCACTAGATATGGCTCCAGCCGACTTCTTTCTTTTTCCTAAACTCAAATGACCACTTCGACCCGTTTTCAATCGGTAGAAGACATAAAGAAGAATTCGACTGAACTCAATTCCGGAAACAGCGTTTAAAAAATATAACTGGTCAACGAATAATCAAATCATAAATTTTTAAATTTTTATGATTTGATTATTCGTTGGCATAAGTGTAGTATTTCTGATGTAGATGCAGCATACTTTAAAACTGATAAAATAAATTTGGATGAATAACAAACAGTTTGTGTATTATTGATCTTTTCCCGGTACTTTCTTGACAGAGTAGTATGTAGTAATTTAAAAAACCGGCAAATGTAATTCGGTCACGAGCAAAGGGTTCCGTACGAAAAAAAAAATTTTTTTTATGTATACCCCATTAAATATAAAGACATCTTCTGTGAATATGTCAACTGTCTATCACAGGTCATGTGGTACAGCCTAATGACAGATGTACAGAAAGCGGAGTCTCAATACGGTGGGTACAGAACTCTAGACACCATGTTACAATTCAAACCTATATTTTTTTTTTTACTTTCCTTTTCATTCTACAACAGAATTTACAGAGTTTCTCATTGAAAACTGTATCACGATTTACACAGTTAATCCAATAACCAATATCCATGTAGTGGATTTAAATATTCATTACGTTTCTATTTGCGGGACAACCGAGGTGTCACTTGAAAATCGAAATACTAAATTAAAAATACTAAATAAAATACTAAATACTAATTAACGGAAATTGCAAACACTAATTATATAAAAGGGTACTTCTTGAAAAAGCAATTTTTGAGTGTCACAGGGTCATATCTCCTATAAAAATAAATTATTATGATAAAAACTACTATTACATCGTTTCTTCATTTCATTAAGCATCGTGTCATATAGATTTCACGGATAAAAAACGACGTAGATCGGAGTAACTTACCCTCAACACCTCAAATCCGGTCAATTTTGCACGTTTTTACCATGTCACACGCGCGCCAACTTTTGAGCAATCGCAAATATTTTTGAAATTACCCACGTTTTTAATCAGTTTGTTACACACATTTAAAAAGACAAATCGCTTTACATATTGATCAAATTTCAAATTAATCGGAAGGAAACTTTTGATTTTATGGTCAGAAGTATACGTGTCACACGCTTAGCAAAATTTTTGCGGCGCGCCTTGCGCGAGATACTGCTCTGAGCTGGAGAGGCGTAGACGAACCCCGATTGGTGTTTACGAATCGTCATTTACGCCGCAGCTAGCAGGTGAGGTGGCCACGTCGCTGTTACCCGCGCTTTCGTTGCAAGAATAAGTTCTTCAATCTCTTAAATTTTGGTTCTCAGTTGTCCAGCTTTGCCATGTCACATTTTTTCAATATAATTGTACTTCTTCTAGAAAATGGGTTTTAAGGTGAAATACCTAGCTCTATAATGTAGATAAACAGTAAAAAACTAGCCGGTTATATCTTTTTAATGCAGAGTAATTTCAAAATATATGTTTTTTGGTAATTTCCATGGTGTAATTTCCATGGATAAAACATCATGGAAATTACGTATCACCCATGGAAATCACCTTGTTTCTTTTTGGATTGCAAAAAAACAAACGTTATGTTAAATGTTTGTTTTCAATGAAATGCACGCCATCGCCAAATACAGACTTAAATGTTGAATGTTGGTTATTTTTTTAATTAAATCGTCTTAAATATCACCGGATTAAGTTAACATATTATATAATTTATTTATTTATTGTAAAAATTTACTTTGATTAAACACTAAATTGGTACCTGTAGGGCCAATGGTTTTCACAAAAACGATAGATAGCCAAGGGGGTTATCTTGACTGAAATAACCTCTTAATATCTACTTATGACCGGTGTTCGCTATCTATCGTTTTTGAGAAAACCACTGGCCCTACAGGTACCAAATCGGTGTTAAATGAAAGCCAATTAAATTTACAATAAATTAATTATTGATATTTGACGTAGGATGCGTATTTTATAAGATAATTGACAAAATAAATAACCATTTCGAAAAAGGGTTCTCTATGTCACTTCGAAACACGTTTCTTCGATAATTGATACATCGACAACTATACAAGTACGTCGAAGCCTTCATTGTTCGAAGTTTCAATGCATCGCATATCTTACTTCGACGCCCGACTTTTGTTTGTCCGATGTAACGTTACTTCGAAAAATTTGCCAGATGCTGAAATTTCAATGTTGGTCTCATAGTAAAAGCTGTTCAGTTTTATGGGCTGAGCTACCACCTGAGAGGTTTTGCGCTATTTCCATAACACGTTGTATATATTTTGTTTTTTGAGAACATGAACGTGTTTACGTTTCGTTCCAATTTTGAGTAAGTACTATCGTATATCGTTTCAGTATAATGTAGGTAGATCTTAATACTACCCTAACTAATATGACAGCTTAATTTCATGTATGGCATGGTGTTTAGCAAAATTTTATCTGCTGTGTAATTTCCATTGCCTTTATTGTAATTTCCATGGTCCGCCAATTTTCTACATTTTTTTTAGCAAAAGTATAGATCTCAGTCGTGGCCAATTTTAATATGTTGTTTAAATTTGCAGAAGTTTTCGAAATATTTATATAATTCACCATAATTTTGCGATTTCAAAAATACCCTGGAAATTACACGGAGAACACATTTCCCAAGAATCACCCAAAAACTTTTAGGGGTAAGGTCTGAGTAAAAAATAGACATCCTATGACATGCAAAACATTCAACTATTGCTTCCAACTCTCGGAAACTCGAGATCTTGGTATTTCGAAATCCCGCGGTGTTTTTCCAATCCTTTGTTACTGGATTACAGGTGCGGGACCCGCGAGATTTGTAGGACTGGAAAGATATGAAACCTCTCGGAAAGCGATCACTCGGTAACTGACAGGTAAAATGGCCAAATTCAATAATTAAAGTCATAATTACTTTTGTCAACGTTCAATTTAAAATCTTTTTGGTTAATATTTGATTTTGTATTAATATATTTTGTAGTTGAAATATTTAACTTTTTCTTTGGTATTCATTTCAGTTTCAGTAATAAATAACGAGATCCCGCAAATACCGGGATCCCGCGGGGTAGAAAATTCCTAGTCCCGCAATTACCAAGATAGAACACTGGCTGCGGGATTGGAAACCCTAATTGTAGCCACAAAAAATATTTACTCTTTTAGATCAAAACTAATGCAGATGCAAAAAAGTCCAATATGTTATTATATTAATCATGGCCATACCAGACGGCAAGTATTCCTGTGGAAGAGTTGTATACTGCTGCTGTGTAAATATTTTAACTTAAGTGAATACTTGGCATAATAAAATCGCTAAGTATTTATGTCTCGTAACGTATATGTACAAAGTCTATTATAATAATAAAAATAATTTATCCTTCTACAAATGACACAATACAAAGAAGCAAGATAAGAAAGATGTAAAACAAAAGGCGGCCAAATTGCTAAGCTGCAATAATCTCCAGGCATCGTGTTGAAAAATAAATAAATAAAGAAGTGGGTGCAAAGCCACAAGATAGAATAAGATCTATTTGGACACATAATTAATAAAGCAAAATAAAATAATTAAAGTCATTGAAAACTAAAGTATTAAGAATGTCAAGATTGTGATAGGAAGTAATTCTTCACTAACAAAACAACCCAAAGTGCGAGCTTTCCTTATTTCTACGGAATAGGAGTAGGAGAGTAAGTCAGGTGAGGGAATCAGGAGAGGAAGTCAGTACAAATAATTATAAAAATTAAAAAATACGTATATTACATACTTAAAGAAAAGCTTCAGTTACATAATAACAAAACTTCAAGGCCCTTCTGTCTGACCTTCACTTGTAATAATATTTTCTATACTATCTTTCAATCTCATTTTGCGCCGTTATAATCTCCAAATAACAGACGAGAATCTCCTAAAAGCCAGTACAGAAGCTCCGACTAACATTTGGACATACGGCTCAAGTGCCAATTGCGAACAACTCTAGAGGGTGTTTGTTGAATTTACTGCGCTAGATCGGAAGAATGGTTGTCGCTGATCCGCATTATTGCCACATGGGACTGACGCAGTACCATCTGATTCATGTCGTTTCCGCACTGATATAGTATTTTAGGAAATGCTACAAAGACCTTGTTGTACCTAGATACGTTACGCAAATCAGGTCGACTAACGTTTGGGAACTTTCTCGTTCTCATAGATATGATTTGTATAAAATAATAAAAATAATTCAAATAGTACAAAAACATTTATGTTGAGTTTTTATAGTACACAAAAAAATAGATCGAATAAAATTTTGTAAAGAGGATTGTGTCGTTAATATTTACAAAGGTAGCTATTGATAAAATCAATGTATACGTTGTTATAGCTATGGTGAGAGTTGTAGCTAGAGGGTTAGGTGGTTGCAATCTTAATGAATGTAGAAAACAAACTTTATCTATTTATATTTGCGGTTATGTTTCGTTCGTTTCTGGTGTATTATGGTTTAGCTACTGGACATTAGCTGAATGTATTTATTGTTGTCTTATATTTAATAGTAGCTATTTTCCCGCGACTTATCTCGCGTAAATTAAAGCCTATGTCACACGCGTTTGATACAACATTCCGTAGGTGATAGAATTTTTAATATCGGTCAAGTTTTTTCGGAGCCTTTTCAAACCAAACAAACATATAATCAAATATTTCCTTATTAATATATTAGCATAGAGTCTCTAATGTATTGTTGCTACCAACTTATCACATAAATAAATTAATACTACGTTTTGACTTTCATATTAATTTCCAGATTGTGGTAGCTTCCCAGTACGGATAACATCAGAATTCCCGAAGGGTACACGAGCTGACGATATCGGAATAGCTGGCGTCGTCTTACTTAACATAAATTAATGGCCATCTGTTATCGGCTATTTCTTATTTCCTATCAACATCGACCTATCATTTTGATACCTCACACTAAAATCTCTCAATAATCGAAAGAAAATAATGTTTAAGGGTTAGTTGACGGGACATTTGCATCCTGTCTATTATTTTACATTCCTCAAAAACAACAAAAAAAAAAGATTGCCACAGAACATTACAGAAGACTGGTGTTTAATACCAAACATGAATAACCAAATAGGTTTATCGTTAATATAGAACCTAATTACGATTTTCTATTGTTATAAGATTTTCCATAGTCTCTTATAATTGTCACCTTCCGATTGTATGGTGTGCACCAAATAAATGATATATAATTCATTTAAAATTTGTTTTACTCTGTCTGTAACAACAGGGATGAATTGCTTATGTCTTTGACTTTAAATGAAATTATAACCACTTGTTTACGAAATTGCAATAAGTTTTTTTATAATAAAATATAATCCATTAAAGGATTATTTATATATATAAATATATATATTTTACGGATATATCTCAACAATATCCATTTAAGTTACTAGAAGTAGAGGCGGGTAAAATATTCGAGTCTGGTGACAATGTAGTTAAATTTATTGCGCTCTGAGAACGGAGCGACGCTTACATAAAATTAATCTTAATTTTCCTCCTGTAAATATAAATATACTTTTCTGAATACATAACCACATTTTGATGGAAGTTCATGTTAAGACACGTCGTTATTTATCATGTACAATGACAAAATATATTATACTTTATAAGTATGTTATACCTTTATACGGTCATTAAGCATCCAATTTTCATTATATAAGATATCACTACTTTTACTTTCTCAACACTTTTTACATTTTCTATTTTAAAATATTTTTGTTAAAATGTCTTGTCTAAAATTCAATATTGATATTATTTTTCGAGTCTATGTTTTCTCACAAGAACTAAGAAATATCAATAAGACACCACAAATTAATCACGAGTTTCAGATTAGGTAATCAATCCTGCTTCCTATTCTCGACTATGTTAATATTTTCTACCTGGATGTATATGACCAGGTATCAGTATTTCGTGCTCAATTGAACTGGCTTCCTATCCGTCTTCACCATGATATTGTGCATATATTTTTCCTTTCATTCCTATTCAAAATCCTTAAAGATCCTAATTCACCTTAGTCCCATAGCTCCCGTTTTCATAAGTTTCCTCCTCCTTACCATCCCAGGCATCCCTGCGACATCAAAACTCTTGAACTATCTTAATGTAACACTAATTTCCTTCTTAAATCCTTTTCTGTTCGAGGTGTTCAATTGAGGAACAGACTTCCCCTAAACATTCAGGATTGCCCTTCCAAAACCAAACTCAAAAACTACTTTCAGACATGTAACTCTCCCACAACGTCTTGGTTGGCTAGAAGAGATATCTAATAGAGATAACCTTTGTGATTAATTTCACTTGACACTTTTGTGTATGTTTTTTTGTGTGCAATAAAAAGTAATAGTATAAATACAAAAGTATAACGGACCTTAACGATAGAAAATGCAAAGTTACAGTGTTACGACTTGCACTGGGACCGAGATCACCATCTCGGTGGATTCTTTGAAATCGACGCCAATTTTAAAGCGTCGCCATCTCTGGGTCCCGAGTTCGATTCCCAGATTTTTTATTAACGTAATGTATGTAATATGTAATTAATGAACAGCAACTTTGAATTGGATTCGAGAAATTAAAAACTAACAATGTGATATTACGGCGTATACTTATAAACCTTTTAATATTAACAAACGGTTAGTGTAATCTTATTACAGTGGCAAGCACAACAGGCCGCAAGGTTCCGGCCAAAATTTTAATTAAAACCACGTGTGATGAATGTGGGTCCGTGCCGAGAAACATTTTTAATGACCCCATTAAAATTTGGCAATTAACTGCCCACCCCGGGTTACGATAAGAAGACTCTAATTAAATTACCATAGAATAAAATGTTGTGTTACAATTAAAAAACAATGTGACATGGGCATATTAAAATGAACAATAATTATTATGGCAAAATGTAATAACAATTATTTAAACTATATATGTAGACTTCTTAAATCGATTTTCGACTATAGAACATTTCCCATTCCTACTTTAAATAGTTTTATGGAGAAAAAAGACCAAATGTACAGTAAAACTTAAAATTTTGTTCTGTGAACAAGGGCTGTGGTCACTTTTAACCAAAAATCGAATGCTGCTCCAGTTCCCTATAAGTCAAGTTAGATTTCATAGAATCCTGCAGCTAAAGTAGACCTTCAGGCTTACTCTCGAATGCAATCTCAATGTCGATTTCAATCCAATCCAATGATGATCTCAATTATTATTAAATGTAAGCCTTGAAACATAAACGCAATACTTACTAGATATCAATTAGTTTGTTAAATAACCACGCAGTATTAAACCAATTGGCGCTAGTGTAGTAATTTAAGAGTACAAAATCGATCGATTGCGATTGCGTTCAAATAGGTATGTAGGTATATAGGTTGTAGGACTCGTGTGTAGTGCGCAATATGTATAAGATATAAAACAGAAATACATATTATTAGTTAATAAATTAGCAAACTCTTATTATATACCGAAACAGAATAATCATCGTTGTAAACTATTTCAAGCAGTACATTGTTCGCACAATTTATCGTCGTATGGTTTAGAAAACCCTAGTGTTTTCGATGCACGCGTTCCACAAACAACTATCGCTGAAAAGGTACTTTAAATGTAAATCAGTACCAAGTCTAGCGTTGCAGCAAGCTGGTTATACGCAATGTTATGTTCACAGATGATTTTTACCTCGTGTAATGCAAAAATGAAGTTGGGCGATGCCCAAAGGCGAGAATAAATTAGTGGTACATGCGCAAGTCATGCCGGGATCTATTGGTAAAGGAAACTATGGAGGAAAATCCGTTACCGGAAATTTGCACGCTACATTATGGTTGAATACACTCCCTACACACAAAGCAGCTCCATTTGACTGTGGTAACTATTAATATTAAGAAATAAAAGATTACTCACGTATTCAGACCATCGATTGATATTGATTTATTACTACAATTTATATAGCTTCACACATCATAATATTATTAGGAGTCTGTGTATAGTATATTAATCACAAATTACAAGAAATGATAACGAGACACAAATATTTACATTCAGCAGTAGTATTATGAGTATGAGTAGTCGTAGTAGTGAATACGGATCCTTATTGCTTTTTCGAGGTATTTTTTTATTATTATTGAACATAAAAAAGGTTTTTTGTCACTGACATGAGACGATTTCAAAGTATTAAAATATTTTAATAATAAAACAAACTAGTTTAATAAAATCGGTGTGCGAATTTCGTTATACCACTCTCAGGGTATTATGTTTATCTTTCACGTGACATCAAAAAATCGAAGAATAACTCTTAAAGGCGGTTAACAAATTTAGGTAACTTCATCTGAATCTGGACTGATATTTACTGGTAGCCCAACCGTCTAATCACATTATTTAAGGATTTTCAATGACAAACGACAAAGAAGACTTAAAAAAGCTAAGCTTGGTAATTTTTGAAGTTTACAAAAACTACTGATCTTATTAAATAAAATCGGATCTCTCGAGGATAAAATCTATTAAACAAAAATAATCATCCAAATTGTCTGCTAATATCATGTAGGTTGCTTACAAAAGAGAAAAAAAAACGTTCAAGTCAAGTGAGATCATTCTGATTCTTCTGTCTGCTATACTTACAAAAGACACGGTTTCAAAAAAAAAATGAAAACATATTCGCTCGCCAGTGTGAATTGGTGGGTATTAACAACTGCAGATACGGCTGAGACCAACGGCTTAACGTGCTTTCCGAAGCACGGAGGAGATTGAGATAGTAAATTTTAAATTACCCATCCTATAACCAACCTTGAGTAGCTCGGTGGCGTAGTGGATAAGCGCCGCGGCCCGCGATCGTAGTCGTCAAGCAACTTTCGCAAGGGTCGGTCACAGGATGGGTGACCAAAAAATTATTATCTCGAGCTACTCCGTGCTTCGGAAGGCACGATAAGCCGTTGGTCCCGGCTGCATTTGCAGTCGTTAATACTCTCCAATCCGCATTTTAACCATCCATAAGGAAGGCCTGAGCCCCTGCAGTGGGGACGTAAAAGGGCTGGTGAACCAACCTTTGCGAAATTTGCTTAATAACCGTTTCACAGACAGAACGTGTGAACCACTGCGCTATTTAGTACCTCAGTATTAAATAGTATTATCCGTTCATTTTTAGAATTTAAATAAATAAAAAATAAATAAAAATAAATATTCATTTTTAGAAACACCTCGTTATAATAGTCGATTTAATATCTAATTTCAATCAAAAGCATACTCAATTCAATATCAATTAATTATCATGATATCATACAATTTTCTCGTTTTAATTTTACGTTTACGAACTCGTATTTAATATTAAAGACAATTTTTATTTAAGCATTTTTCTAATGTACCATTGTTTTAAAATCGTTTATAAATTTAAAAGCGCGGTGCAATAAAACTATATTACCTACTCTAAAAATGAGAACCAATTTGGACCAAAGTAAAATATTTATTTCGTATTCAAGAAATACAATTTTCTTGGAAAAATTCACAAACAACTATATGACTTCTTATTTTGATTGATTTGAAGGGCTATTTACGTTTACACCTGAAAGCCGATCATATAAAATGTGTATTTAAAAACTTATAAACCCAAAGCTAGTCACTGATTTTAGTTTTCTTTTCGGTTTACTTGATTTTGGACCTTATATCTTAGTTCTTGTATAATTAACTATTTTATTCAAAATACTCAACCACAAGTCAAAGACATTAAAAGGAGGAATAAATTAGAGTTAGGTATAGAAAATTATTTATTGAAATGTTACTAAAACTAAATTCTTATCATTAACTTTAAAGTTCGTCTTTCGAATTTTTAGATATACTATAATAAAACTAAGAGAAAGACTGTAAAATAATACTAAAGTATATATTATTATGTTACCGGCAATCTGTATAATTCAGGTATTCTTAACAATACCTAGAGAATATAGAACACTACGGGTGTTCAATGTTTAGGGAATGGATGAAATATTCTGATACATACTAACCCTAAAGTAAAGTATAAAGTATACAATTCCTTGTTATTATATAGAGTACCCGCCGTTCCACAGGCAGTAAGTTAAACAAATTGTTCTGTTTTATTTTTATCAATGTTAACAAGCCTACCTTATTATCTTATACATATAATAGGTCACGTGATTAAATTTTTATAAATAGTGATTTAAATTATATTTTTAATAATATTATTAAATAATTATAGAGTCACAACACGTTTATTGCGTACCTTCACGCACGACTTGCTCTCGTCTTTTACATACATTACCTAGGTATTGTATATAAAAATACCGAATTAAACATATTACCTGTAACATATTTATATAAGTATATATATTTCATTACGTCTTTCGTAGCTTTGAGGCCATTGTCCCGGTGAGCCATCAATGACACCTTGATTCAATTTCGATAACGAACTTACCTTGATCTCACTTTCCTTTTCCTTTCTGCAACGCGTAAATCAATAGACTATTTTTCGAATCAGCTGAAACCAACAGCTTAATACGCCATTACGATCTCTCTAAGGCACTGCAACATTGAACTACCCGATTTGTGTCACCTATTATATATTTACACTACATTTTATTCTCTAGATCTCTCTAGCACCGCAACGAGATTGCAACGCGGCACATTTTTTTCAGCAATTCATCTTACTTTACGGCGTAGTTTATATGACGAGGGTAGATGCCTTCCGCCCCTCACGTCTATCTCAAACATTTTCCCTTAGAGTGACAATCGGTCATGCTTTATTGTTTATTTAACAAGTTACCTTTTCGTCTAACTTTACTTGGATATTGTGGGAATAAATTCGCGGCGTAGACAGTTTCGGTAAAAATATGGTATGGTTTTAGTTCTATCATTTTAGGTGAACGTCCACTGTGTCCGCACGCACGTTACGACCTGTGTTATTAGTAGCGCGTTGTGCTGTTTTATTTCTTACAAATGACACAGCTGGCAACGATCTCAAAAAAAAATTGATGTATCCACTTTTTCTATTATTTTTAACCGTTTCTCTATATTACGATTTTTTAAGAAGATTAAATTTTTTTATTAAATCATATCAAAATCATTTATTTTTGATATCAACTTACTATAAAAATCGACTCAGACTAATTTAGAGTCGTGAGACTTACCACGACAAACATCTATTACTATTTTAACTAAATTTGATCACTAGTATTTAATTTTACTATTTATATTTTATGTTAAGCTTACTTTTACTATTTCCAAAAAAAAAGAGAGAAACTATGCTCGTTTCCACAAATTCCTATTCTGGCACGTTTTGATCGTTTCGCCCTCGTTACTCTGTTATCATCAGTGTCACATTAGCATTGCAAATGCCACATTCAATGCGTCGTTCGCTGTACAAACATATCACAATGTTACATAAGCGGACGCACGTCTCGTCGAGTTGTATATATTAGATGATCTTAAGTAAATTATATATAATAAGTAAGTTTAGTTAAATGAATGTGGTTAAAGTTTAGAATTAAATGATACAACCTATGGGTGTATTTATTCCCCTAGTATTAAGATAATTTAAGTTATAGCAAATTAAATGATTGTGAGGGGTTGGATTTTATTTGCTATGGTTTTCTATAAGGTATTGCCTCGCTAAGGAGGCTTAGGTAGCTCTCTGTATGGTATTGCTTCACTCAAGGAGGCTTATGTGGGTTTTCTATATGGTATTGCCCGAGTCAAGGGAGCTTATGTGGGTTTCTATACGGTATTGCCTCGATACAGGGGTGTTTAAAATGTAAAATGTTCGACTACCTTCATGTTAACAATAAAAATGTATCGGAGCGAGACGGCGCTGGTTTACGCGGGATCTTCCGTCTCGCTCTGACCACATAAATACATCGGGCAAGAGCGCGGCGCGCCTTAGAATGATTATGAGCTTCGACGGCGCGGTCTTGCCCGACACGATACGAGTTATGTAACAATAATATGATGATGTTTCAACGTGATTTATGATGTAAATGTAGAAACAGTAAAACGTAGTAATTAACAATAATGTGATACATAGATGTTAAGGGTGGGGGATGGCTTCGCAAAGTAGGGGTTAGATGTGTAATAGGCTAACCAACTGATAATATACGGAGCTAAGTGCGAGCCACCCCAACAAATGTAAGACGGGTCGATTTGAGCGAAATTTGTAAGCTCTCCGGCCCTCAAGATTTAAGAATAAAGAAGAAGTGAAAACCATCGAAGGAAGTTTCAATTATACAGTCCAAGCATCGGCTAGCTACGTGTAAATCTGTTCAAGATCCAGGAAGATCCGCAATAGAAGTTTGGTCCATCGCTCGCCGGATATATGAAGTCAGAAGACTGAAAAACGTTCCAGACCTACGGACATAGCCGAAGAAAACACTCGTGTTCTGTCACGAGTATACGCGGGTGGACCGCGGGCTCATTGCGTACACCACCTAACGGTGCCAAACGGTGTGCGTAGTGAGTTAACGCCGTTCAAGGCGGACGAGGTGGTCAGTTCGTTTCCGAACTACACGTCGTACTACGCAAGGCATTGTAACCATACGGACGAAGTGGTCAGTTCGTTTCCGAACTACACGTCGTATTTCGCGGGGCTGTAAACATACGGATTAGATTGATAGTTCGTTTCCGAACTACGTCTTACTACGCCAGTAAGGTTTGGCGTGGAGCGGGGGTCCTTTCTGTAGGCACTGCCAATGCTATCGGACATTCCAGCCGATACGCGAGCGCCCCGTTGTCCGCGACCGACTCTCTGCTGGGTAGTTCCTACCTTCCTATCCTGCACGATATCCATCCTCAAGCGGGCTCCCCAGTTAGCGTACCCGTTTGAGATTGATAGGAGTAGGGGCTGCAAGTAAGAAGAGGACATGCCAACGACGAGACGTCAAAGCCAAGCCGAACAAAGCAAAATGGACAGCGCTAAAGGAAAAGTGTTCGACAGGCCACCTGCGTCACCCTCGTGCCTTGCCTCATCCGTGATGCCGTCGGAAGCGCCACAAGAAACCGTAGAAGGTACCGCCGCACAGAGAATTGAACATCGCGACGATATGCCTAGATCGAGGCCACCAACGGTATGTTCGAATTCGAGCGTTGCTGCGCGCGTTAAGCAGGCGCAACTCGCAGCGGAAGAGCGACTCGCGGAAATACGACGCCGCGAGTTGCATATTGAATCGGAGCTAGTAAAAAAGAGATTAGCATACGAAATAGCTACTATACAAGAGGAAACCGATCCGGAGAGCTTACCCGCCGTCGATAATGTCCAACGAGTGGACGACTGGTTCCAGAATCTACGGCGTCAGAACGTGTTAGAGCCCATGTCGGAAAGGGACGGCGATACGGCCGCGCAACAGAAAAGGAAGGATGCGCGAGCCGTAGAGGTAGATAAACACCGCCACATTACGGACTCTCCCTTCAAGGAACAGAGTGATGATAAACTAATCGATGAGACAGCAAACCGAGATCGGCAAACGATTAAGGAAGACTCGGGGATGGATAAGCTCGCTCATACGTTAGAAAGAATGATGAATAGGCGTCCGGTGCCGCGTCAGGCTCAAGAATTACCAATTTTTAGCGGCGCACCGGCCGAATGGCTGCCGTTTAAAGCAGCAATGCGCGACACCACAGAACAGTGGCACTTCACTAAATCTGAAAATATAGCCAGATTAAGGAGTTGTTTGAAAGGCGAAGCGAAAGAAGCGGTATCAGCGCTTTTGTATACCGTCGCCGATCCGGAGATAATCATGAAGTCTTTGGAACAATGTTTCGGTCGACCCGAAGTGATTATTTATCGAGCGCTAGAAGACATAAAGAATTTACCGCGACCGGGTACGACGGCAAGCGAACTCAACACGTTCGCAATTAAGCTTCAAAATATAGTATGCATATTGGATAATGTCGACGACCGAGGGTATTTGAGAAATCCATTACTAGTGAGAGAAGTGGTGGAAAAGCTTAGCCCCCACCTCCGATCGCGTTGGTGCGACTATGCATATGAATCCGGAAGCTACGCAGAGCCAGAGATCGTAACATTGTCTCGTTTTTTGATGCGCGAAGCAAATAGATCACTGCAATTCGCATATGTGACTAACAACAACACCGCTGCTATGAAAAAGAATATCGCCGAGACAAAGGGACAAATGAAACCGCGATACGATAGAAAGAGAAGCACTGCGGTGTACGCGACCAACGATGACGTCACCTCCAAAGTATGTCTATGTTGCGGGGGACGTCATGAAGTACCACAATGTGAACGGTTTAAAGCTATGAAGATACCTGAAAGATGGAAATGGGTTAAGAAATCCCAAATTTGTTTTCGATGTGTAAACAGAAAACATCGTCGGATACACTGTGACAGCCCGTTATGTGGTGTAGATGGCTGCCGCCACCCACATCATGCGATGTTGCACGAGAACCGTGCCCAAACGAGCGAGGCGAGACCCACAAAGGAAGCCGAGATGGTTGCATCAGCTACTCACTCAACAGAAAGATCCAAAGTATTGTTGAAAGTGTGTCCCGTCACCATAAAAGGACCGAAAGGCTCGGTCAACACTTACGCCTTACTCGACGAAGGGTCAACTATAACAGTGATAGATGAAGATCTCGCCAATTACGTGGGTGCCGACGGGCCGACAAATAACTTAAGCATACGAAGCATTAACACGCAGAATGTATACGAAACGAAACAAGTAAATCTTCAATTGATCGCGGGGAATAAGAAGCGATTCAATATTAAAGCTAAAACTATGAAAAATCTTACGTTGAACCGACAAAAGATAAATAAAGAAACGTTAAACTATAAGCAAATTTCGCTCAAATCGACCCGTCTTACATTTGTTGGGGTGGCTCGCACTTAGCTCCGTATATTATCAGTTGGTTAGCCTATTACACATCTAACCCCTACTTTGCGAAGCCATCCCCCACCCTTAACATCTATGTATCACATTATTGTTAATTACTACGTTTTACTGTTTCTACATTTACATCATAAATCACGTTAAAACATCATCATATTATTGTTACATAACTCGTATCGTGTCGGGCAAGACCGCGCCGTCGAAGCTCATAATCATTCTAAGGCGCGCCGCGCTCTTGCCCGATGTATTTATGTGGTCAGAGCGAGACGGAAGATCCCGCGTAAACCAGCGCCGTCTCGCTCCGATACATTTTTATTGTTAACATGAAGGTAGTCGAACATTTTACATTTTAAACACCCTGTATCGAGGCAATACCGTATAGAAACCCACATAAGCTCCCTTGACTCGGGCAATACCATATAGAAAATCCACATAAGCCTCCTTGAGTGAAGCAATACCATACAGAGAGCTACCTAAGCCTCCTTAGCGAGGCAATACCTTATAGAAAACCATAGCAAATAAAATCCAACCCCTCACAATCATTTAATTTGCTATAACTTAAATTATCTTAATACTAGGGGAATAAATACACCCATAGGTTGTATCATTTAATTCTAAGCTTTAACCACATTCATTTAACTAAACTTACTAATTATATATAATTTACTTAAGATCATCTAATATATACAACTCGACGAGACCGGCGGCCAGCGTCACTTGCACCGCCCCGTCATTCTCGATTCTCCAATAGACTGCGACGCTATAAGCGACCTCGCTCGCGTCACAAAACACATGTAGCTGCTTTCCCGTCACTCCCCCCGTATAGAGACGCCGGGGTAGACGCAGCCTACTAATGGTACTCATTCCATTAAGCCATTCGTGAAATTCGCCGGCTTCCTCATCAGGTAAGGCCTCGTCCCAGTCTATTTTCAATCGCCATATGTTTTGTAATATAATCTTCGCCCGTATCGTGTAATAACTCAATAATCCGAGCGGATCAAATATAGACATTACTGCGCTTAATGCCTCCCTTTTTGTAGGGGCTCGTTTCATTTCTTTTATGTCCGTATTCACGCGCACCATATCCGTGTTAAATGCCAGTTCGTCCGTAGACGCATCCCACAGCAATCCTAGTGTCCTACCCCATCGGTCCTCGCTTATGGCGAGTTGCGTAGGCGATGTGGCACGGCTCTCTACTGGCAGCTCTCGCAACACTCCCGGTCCGTTTGAGTTATAACCGGTTAGCGTGAATCCCGCCTGCGCGTGCACAGTGGCTACTTCCTTTAGCGCATCCATCGCCTCTTGTTCTGTGTCGTAGCAGTCGACATAGTCATCCATGTAGTGACTCTTAGTGATTGCTTCATATGCGCGTGGATACTCTGTAGCATGCGCGTAGGCATTCGCGTTCCGTACACTGTGAGCCAGGAAAGGAGAACTCTTAGCTCCGAATATCATAGACGTCATCTTGTATCTTTTCGGCGGCGTGGTTCGCTCGTCGCCTCTCCACAGGAACAACTGCGCCGGCTGATCCTCCTTGTGAATCTTTATCTGAAGAAACATCTCCTTGATATCGGCCGTGACGGCGAACGCTCGTTCTCTAAACCGTAAAAGGAGGCCCGCTAGATCTATAAGCAAGTCGGGACCCTCCAATAGTTCGTCATTGAGACATACTCCATTCGTTACGGCAGCCGCATCAAACACTACTCGTAACTTTCCTGGCTTATTCGGGTTCGACACCGCGAAGTGGGGCAGATACCATAATCGTTGGCTCTGTAGTTCCTCCCCATTGCATTCCTCCGCGTACTTTTTATCGATCAGATTCTTTATCTGCGCTTTATATGTGTCTCTGAAAGAGCTTGACTTATCCATCTTCTTTTCAATGGTTTTCAATCTCTTCACGGCGGACTCGTAACTCGGTGGCATCTTCACATCATTGCGTTTCCACGGCAGTCGCACCTCATATCGTCCGTTAATTTGTTTTGTCGTTGTATTAAACAATTCCATTGCGCGAGCGTCGTTCGGACTGACTCGCTCCTTTCTATTTATTCCTATGGAATCGATTTCGAAGTGCTCCTTTACTTTTTCGTGAAGCGCATCATCCCGGTCGAGAGGGCGCGAGACCGTCGCGCATCGCGGTGTGTCTACGTACAACACCGAGTCGCTCTCTTTCAGCATCCCCGATCGCGGCGCTGACCCATGGATGACCCATCCAAGCTTCGTGAGGGAAGCGATCGGTTCGTCACGCTTACCCTCGAGCAGTCTTCGAGTTACTATAAGATGCCAGTTGTCCGCTCCGATCAGTATGCGCGGTTCGGCATACCCATAACATAGATCTTTGCTACGTAAGTGGCGCATATGCTTATAGTTTAACGTTTCTTTATTTATCTTTTGTCGGTTCAACGTAAGATTTTTCATAGTTTTAGCTTTAATATTGAATCGCTTCTTATTCCCCGCGATCAATTGAAGATTTACTTGTTTCGTTTCGTATACATTCTGCGTGTTAATGCTTCGTATGCTTAAGTTATTTGTCGGCCCGTCGGCACCCACGTAATTGGCGAGATCTTCATCTATCACTGTTATAGTTGACCCTTCGTCGAGTAAGGCGTAAGTGTTGACCGAGCCTTTCGGTCCTTTTATGGTGACGGGACACACTTTCAACAATACTTTGGATCTTTCTGTTGAGTGAGTAGCTGATGCAACCATCTCGGCTTCCTTTGTGGGTCTCGCTTCGCTCGTTTGGGCACGGTTCTCGTGTAACATCGCATGATGTGGGTGGCGGCAGCCATCTACACCACATAACGGGCTGTCACAGTGTATCCGACGATGTTTTCTGTTTACACATCGAAAACAAATTTGGGATTTCTTAACCCATTTCCATCTTTCAGGTATCTTCATAGCTTTAAACCGTTCACATTGTGGTACTTCATGACGTCCCCCGCAACATAGACATACTTTGGAGGTGACGTCATCGTTGGTCGCGTACACCGCAGTGCTTCTCTTTCTATCGTATCGCGGTTTCATTTGTCCCTTTGTCTCGGCGATATTCTTTTTCATAGCAGCGGTGTTGTTGTTAGTCACATATGCGAATTGCAGTGATCTATTTGCTTCGCGCATCAAAAAACGAGACAATGTTACGATCTCTGGCTCTGCGTAGCTTCCGGATTCATATGCATAGTCGCACCAACGCGATCGGAGGTGGGGGCTAAGCTTTTCCACCACTTCTCTCACTAGTAATGGATTTCTCAAATACCCTCGGTCGTCGACATTATCCAATATGCATACTATATTTTGAAGCTTAATTGCGAACGTGTTGAGTTCGCTTGCCGTCGTACCCGGTCGCGGTAAATTCTTTATGTCTTCTAGCGCTCGATAAATAATCACTTCGGGTCGACCGAAACATTGTTCCAAAGACTTCATGATTATCTCCGGATCGGCGACGGTATACAAAAGCGCTGATACCGCTTCTTTCGCTTCGCCTTTCAAACAACTCCTTAATCTGGCTATATTTTCAGATTTAGTGAAGTGCCACTGTTCTGTGGTGTCGCGCATTGCTGCTTTAAACGGCAGCCATTCGGCCGGTGCGCCGCTAAAAATTGGTAATTCTTGAGCCTGACGCGGCACCGGACGCCTATTCATCATTCTTTCTAACGTATGAGCGAGCTTATCCATCCCCGAGTCTTCCTTAATCGTTTGCCGATCTCGGTTTGCTGTCTCATCGATTAGTTTATCATCACTCTGTTCCTTGAAGGGAGAGTCCGTAATGTGGCGGTGTTTATCTACCTCTACGGCTCGCGCATCCTTCCTTTTCTGTTGCGCGGCCGTATCGCCGTCCCTTTCCGACATGGGCTCTAACACGTTCTGACGCCGTAGATTCTGGAACCAGTCGTCCACTCGTTGGACATTATCGACGGCGGGTAAGCTCTCCGGATCGGTTTCCTCTTGTATAGTAGCTATTTCGTATGCTAATCTCTTTTTTACTAGCTCCGATTCAATATGCAACTCGCGGCGTCGTATTTCCGCGAGTCGCTCTTCCGCTGCGAGTTGCGCCTGCTTAACGCGCGCAGCAACGCTCGAATTCGAACATACCGTTGGTGGCCTCGATCTAGGCATATCGTCGCGATGTTCAATTCTCTGTGCGGCGGTACCTTCTACGGTTTCTTGTGGCGCTTCCGACGGCATCACGGATGAGGCAAGGCACGAGGGTGACGCAGGTGGCCTGTCGAACACTTTTCCTTTAGCGCTGTCCATTTTGCTTTGTTCGGCTTGGCTTTGACGTCTCGTCGTTGGCATGTCCTCTTCTTACTTGCAGCCCCTACTCCTATCAATCTCAAACGGGTACGCTAACTGGGGAGCCCGCTTGAGGATGGATATCGTGCAGGATAGGAAGGTAGGAACTACCCAGCAGAGAGTCGGTCGCGGACAACGGGGCGCTCGCGTATCGGCTGGAATGTCCGATAGCATTGGCAGTGCCTACAGAAAGGACCCCCGCTCCACGCCAAACCTTACTGGCGTAGTAAGACGTAGTTCGGAAACGAACTATCAATCTAATCCGTATGTTTACAGCCCCGCGAAATACGACGTGTAGTTCGGAAACGAACTGACCACTTCGTCCGTATGGTTACAATGCCTTGCGTAGTACGACGTGTAGTTCGGAAACGAACTGACCACCTCGTCCGCCTTGAACGGCGTTAACTCACTACGCACACCGTTTGGCACCGTTAGGTGGTGTACGCAATGAGCCCGCGGTCCACCCGCGTATACTCGTGACAGAACACGAGTGTTTTCTTCGGCTATGTCCGTAGGTCTGGAACGTTTTTCAGTCTTCTGACTTCATATATCCGGCGAGCGATGGACCAAACTTCTATCTTCGTAGCTCGGTGAGCGGTGGACTGTATAATTGAAACTTCCTTCGATGGTTTTCACTTCTTCTTTATTCTTAAATCTTGAGGGCCGGAGAGCTTACAAATTTCGCTCAAATCGACCCGTCTTACATTTGTTGGGGTGGCTCGCACTTAGCTCCGTATATTATCAGTTGGTTAGCCTATTACACATCTAACCCCTACTTTGCGAAGCCATCCCCCACCCTTAACATCTATGTATCACATTATTGTTAATTACTACGTTTTACTGTTTCTACATTTACATCATAAATCACGTTAAAACATCATCATATTATTGTTACATAACTCGTATCGTGTCGGGCAAGACCGCGCCGTCGAAGCTCATAATCATTCTAAGGCGCGCCGCGCTCTTGCCCGATGTATTTATGTGGTCAGAGCGAGACGGAAGATCCCGCGTAAACCAGCGCCGTCTCGCTCCGATACATTTTTATTGTTAACATGAAGGTAGTCGAACATTTTACATTTTAAACACCCCTGTATCGAGGCAATACCGTATAGAAACCCACATAAGCTCCCTTGACTCGGGCAATACCATATAGAAAACCCACATAAGCCTCCTTGAGTGAAGCAATACCATACAGAGAGCTACCTAAGCCTCCTTAGCGAGGCAATACCTTATAGAAAACCATAGCAAATAAAATCCAACCCCTCACAATCATTTAATTTGCTATAACTTAAATTATCTTAATACTAGGGGAATAAATACACCCATAGGTTGTATCATTTAATTCTAAGCTTTAACCACATTCATTTAACTAAACTTACTTATTATATATAATTTACTTAAGATCATCTAATATATACAACTCGACGAGACGAATTCACGTTCCTGCAGGTCTTCGGATTTATTACTTGTAGGAACTATGCCTCGTTTTAACCAAAAAAATAACACTTTAGATGTTCATCTACGAAGACATTTTATTGAATTGAAAAACAATAACATGTGACATTGTCAATAAAATTTAAATATTATTATTTATTTATTATTAACTGAAATGAGGTTTGATTTATAACATCCTCCCCACCATGGCACTGGTTGACAACAACATGTGCCTTCTTACGCCATACACACATAGCACACTCATAATACAAAGTACAAAATAAAATTAAAAACTATACATACTAACAATATCCTAAACACAATACATACCTTATAAAATTTATTAATACTATGTTCAAAACTAAAATTTTAACTTATCTGGTATTCTGACGAGTCGGCCAGAACGCGTTCTAAGTTCACCTTGTACTTCTCGTTGAATACCTATTGCAGTATTGTGTTTGTTGCTCTCACTGCGATTATTCAAATAAGCAGATTCCACACTAGATAACTCTAGTGGGTACAGAGACTGTACAGCTCTTAAACGTTCTCCCGACGATGTCCTAAGACGAGCAACTCTATTGACACCGTCAGAACCTCCCATACATTCTAATACTAAACCCAGTGGCCACTGTATACGCTTCTTGTCACTAACCTCAAGTAGTACAATATCCCCGGGTTTTAAAGAATTATTTTTATTTTTATTACATTTAGTGACTAGTAAGCCTAAATATTCACTGCGAAAACGATGTTTCAAATCAGAACATAGTTTCTTAATGTAGCGCCACCGTGATGTCAAAATATGACCATCTATCAAATCGATATCAAAAGTATTGCTACTATTTGTCTTATAAAATAGTAAAAATGAAGCGGGTGTAAGAGGTTGAACATTTTCTGAATTATCCGCAATATACGTGAGCGGACGCGAATTTACAATCGCCTCTACCTCACAAATGACGGTTGATAACTCATTAAAAGATAATGCTGCTCTACCTAAAACACGCCTTAAAAGTTCTTTGACAGTTCTTACCATTCGCTCCCAAAATCCTCCCCACCATGGCGCTGCGGGTGGACTAAAGCGCCATAAAATCCTATCAGTTTTAGATTCTACTGTTTCCCAATTTATGTTATCAAAAACATTACTTGCACCTCTAAAGTTTGTTCCATTATCGCTGTATATAACCTTAACATTCCCTCGTCTAGCTAAAAATCTACGAAGAGACATCATAAATTCTTCGGTAGATAACGAAACACAGAGCTCTAAATGAACCGCGCGATACACAGCACAAGTGAATAAGGACAGCCAGCACTTCTCCCCAGATCTCAGATATAATGGCCCTGCAAAATCTATCCCCGTAACTTCAAACGGACCGCTACATTCAACGCGATCTGCAGGTAATGGTGGTATAGGAGCAACACAAGCTTTGGCACTGAACCGTTTGCAAATCATACAACTATTAACAACGCGATTAGCCATTTTCCTGATACCTAATATCCAATAAAGTTCGCGTAATTTAGATATTAAAGTTTGGGAACCTGCATGTGAGAACTTTCTGTGAAAGTGCACTGTTAAACGTTCTACTATTTGACACTTAGGAAGTAAAATAGGCATAATAAAATTTTCAGTATCATTACTCAACATTAGTCGCGTTTTGACACGAACAACTCCATAATTGTCCTTTACTAATTCCAGATTCGGTAACTTATTTGTGTTCATTAAATAATCTATTTGTAACATTATAAATAACCTTTTTTCAGCTTCCAAAATCTCATCATTACGTAAATTCCCTAAACGTTTATTTAGCTTTTTCGAATTAAATATAAACCTAAGACACCAACCTATCATCCTAACTATTTTTAAATAATCGCTAAAATATAAAAACTTATTAGAGAATCTATCTTTTTCCTCTACATTTATTAAAACTGAACTAAACTCTTTTTCTATCTCTGTAACATCTGTTGTTTCTACAGAATGAGGCCAATTTAAACTGTTTTCTTTTAACCAAGTAGGACCTAACCACCATTTACTTTCTAGTAAAACTTGTGGGTTACATCCTCTTGAAGGGAGATCAGCAGGGTTTAAATCCCCCGATATATGATGCCAATTAGCGATATTTGTTCTATCAAGAATCTCTTTTACTCTGTTGTGTACGAACACATTAAAACCTACTTTTTTCCTTAACCATGCTAATACTATGCTCGAATCGGTCCAGTAATATTCCTTACAAGGTAACTCTAAGCTATCTCTAACCTCACTCGCCAATCTCGAAGCCATCAATGCCGCAAGTAATTCGATCCTAGGTATAGTTACTGCCTTTGTCGGGGCTACCCTTGCTTTAGCCATTATTAACTGAACAGATACTTCACTCTTAAACCCCGAGCGTAAGAATATACAACAAGCATAGGCTGATTTGCTACCGTCACAAAATATATGAAGGCTATTATCAGTTAAATTTATATCGTGTGTACTTAACCTTCGTGGAATACAACAACTATGAAATACGTTCATTTGACGTATCCACTCTTGCGTTAGTTTGGTCAATTCATTTGGTAAACTCTGATCCCAATCAATATTCATGATCCAGCATTTTTGAATGATTAATTTAGGTACTATAGTTGCTGGGCTAAGAAATCCTAACGGATCAAAAACACTTTGCGCTAGGGATAGTAGAACTCTTTTAGTAATATTATTAGACTTCTTGTTAGTAGAAAATTTACAAGTCAACAGATCCTGAGTTGGATTCCAATTTAAACCTAAAACAGATACATTCAGTATATCTTTGTCAACTAACTCCGGCCCTGTAACCCAACACCTAAGCTCAAATAATCCTTCAAGCATAATTCTCTTCGCCTCATCTATAAAATTGTGCATCTCTTGCAAAGTCTGTACACTGACTACACAATTGTCAACGTAGAACGATTTCTTTAAAATAGTTGCAACATCATTATCATTATATTTATTAAGATGATATAAAATGGTAGCAGAAAGAAGATAAGGACTACATGTGACCCCAAAAACAACTCTTTTATGTCTGAATGTTTTTAATATCTTTGTTGTCGCTGTAACATCTCGCCACCACAAAAATTTAAGATATTCGCGATCTTTAGGATGTAATGAAATCTGTAGGAATGCCTTTTTAATATCCGCGGTAATACCTATTTTATGCTTCCGAAATTGAATTAAAAGCTTTGGAATTAATTCAATTAAGTTAACACCTTTACTTAGACATGAATTTAATGAAAACCCATTGCTATCTAAAGCTGAAGCATCAAACACGGGTCTGATTTTGGTAGTTAAGCTTTCCTCTTTTATAACAGCATGATGTGGCATATAATGCCCTATACTACAATTGTCATCTTCCACTTCTTCAATTATACCAGACTCTAACCACTCTTCAAAGACTTTATTGTACTCATCCAATATACCTAATTTAACTAATCTATTGGTGGTAGATTGAAGCCGTTTTAAAGATGAATAATAGTTCGTATCTAAATCTGTGTACAACTCTTTCCAAGGTAATCTCACTTCATACCTACCTTCACTATCAGTCTGTATAGTGTTTCTAAAAAATGTTTCGGCTTCTGATTCTAAAACCTTCAACCTTTTTACCTCTGCCTCATCTTTGATTCCCAATGTTTCTAAATCCCAAAAATTTTCGATATTATAGGACAACGAAGCATGTAAAGTGGTTATATTATCTAAGGAGCAATAAACACTGACCGCCGGTCCTTGAAGGGTCCAACCAAGTTTGGTTTCCATCGCAATAAGATTATCATCCACGCGTTCTGACCGCCCCGTCAATAAAGAACCTAAAAAATCATTGCCGATTAATAAACTAATATTAGATTGTTCATCTATACAGTCCGTAAGTACTATACCTTTATTTTTTAAGTCATTTATTATTTTATTGTCTCTCAAAGTCGGTATGTAACCACATATTTCTGGTTGCTCTATGGTCTTCAAAACACATACGTAAGATCCATCTAAATTACTAATATTTACATCATATAATTTACTTAGACGTTTCTTTGTTATACCGCCAAATACGTTATGTGTCAATGATAACTCTCCAACAGGTAATAAAGACATTTTCTCTGCAATATCTTTTTTAATGAAACTTCGTTGTGCTCCGGAATCTAAAATTGCTCTTATTTGCATATTCTTGTTACCATTAAAAATTTTAACTTTTATCGTTTGCAGCAATACAGTTTTGTTCGCCTCTACTTGGCTTAACACTGCTGGAGCACTCGAAGACGACGGTAAATCATTGCACATCAGTGCGTGATGTCTTTTGCCACAAATTACGCATTTTGGACTTTTTCGACATTGCTTTAACATATGCCCTTTTTTCAAACAAATAAAACAAATCTTATTCTTTTTCAAAAACTCCTTTCTTTCTTCTAAATTTAATTTCATAGCAATCTTGCACTCTGAACTTGTATGGTAGCCTTTGTCACACCAAACGCAATTATTTTCTATTTTGGTAGATCTGTCGGTGTCTTTTCTCTGTTCAATTTTTTTAGAAGATGATATTAAACAAGCTGCCGTAGAACAATGCCCTTCTTTTACATCTATATGAGCTAATTGTATTCTTTCCTCAGATTCGACTTCTAGTCTTATAAATTCTAATAATTTTGACAGAGACTTATCAACTGATTGACAACGTGATCTATGCCATGCTCGTAATGTGTCATTTGGTAATGCGGACTCTACCAATGGATACAAGAAGGTTGCATATTTATCTTTTACAAGGCCGAGACTCTCTAAAGCTAATATGTACGTCATTATTTTATCATATAGCTGCCTTGTAGAAATTTTCGAAACATTTTTCGATACCACCAATTGTAGCAATTCTCTAACATAGTAGTCGATAATCATATCGTCATTACCGAAACGAGACTTCAGTTGATTTATAGCTTTACCATAATTATCTCCTGAAGGAGGAAAACTTTCTATGAACTCTCTAGCACATGAACCCCTTTCCATCGCTTGCAATAAATAATGCATTTTATCGTCATTATTAAGGTCTGTACTATCATGTATTTTCCGAAATTGTGCCCAAAATCCAATCCAATTTTTTATATGGCCGTCAAATTTTGGTAATTCAATTTTCGGCAAGCGAATGCGATTATCTACAGACTTATTTGATTCTGCTATGCTTTTAACTGTCTCTAGGGATAGCTCCGATGACGTTTTAGCAAGAAAATCGGTAGCTTTTTGATGTAAAATATACCACTTACTTTCATAACCATCAGCCGCATCCATTTCACTGTCGATCTCATCATCATTACGATCTTCTGCATCTAGCATTAATGACATTAGACTATTCTGGATGCGCTGTAGATCGTCATGGTGTTTTGATAATTTATTTATTAAAGCTGATACTTCAGCTTTGTTGGACGATTCTAATGATTGCTCTAATTGATTGGCACATCTAGTAAAAAGTCTCCTCATACCTCTTCGCTCTGCGATATGGCGTTCCATTTTACCAGTAAAGTATATTTTATTTTCAAAATGTCCTGTCACGGTCGCCAGATGTGGTGAATTCACGTTCCTGCAGGTCTTCGGATTTATTACTTGTAGGAACTATGCCTCGTTTTAACCAAAAAAATAACACTTTAGATGTTCATCTACGAAGACATTTTATTGAATTGAAAAACAATAACATGTGACATTGTCAATAAAATTTAAATATTATTATTTATTTATTATTAACTGAAATGAGGTTTGACCTATAAAGGTATACATTACTGTCGCGCGGCGAGCCATTACGCTCCCATAGACAAACGGAATTGACGTAACTTATCATGTGCGCGTTAGATACACGAATACCGCAATATCCGAACTTTTATCTGTAATATGTTGATAATCATAGCAATAACATATCGCACACCTAGATCTAAACTAACACAACTCAAAAAACTAATGTGGAGGTCTGACAATACATTTGTTTACGTGGCAGGAGCGCGACCACTGTTGATTCAACAAAAGAAAACTAAAGTTTTCTAGTGGCTCATCCCCAAACTTTTATTTAATCTGTTATGTTGGATAGATGCATATGATCACAGAGAATTTGAATATTGTACTGAGTCAAAACTCAATCAAATTTTTGAGTTGTCTCAGTTTAGATCTAGGTGTGCGATATGTACGTATAACACGTACGCATCAACATGCTAATAACATGAATCTATTTTATTTGTCCTCAACGGAAAATTCAGGTAATTACAAATCGTTCTTATAATTTTTTCAAAATCATATCCGTAAAGATTATCTGTGGATCAGATGCAGTGTCAGATCCTACCTCCGTTACATCATAAATTATCGAATAATGCATTTCGAAAATAGACAACATATCGTTTTCGAAAAAATAGAAATGGGCCTTCTGTTGTCATGTTAATTGGTACGAGTATACTCATAGCTCTGATTCGGTATAGGTAATATTTGGTTACGCAATAACATATCCAGTCGTGTTTGGGTTGGAAAACACCGAATTTTTTTTTTATAAAACTGAATGTAATATTTGCAAAGTAAAATTTTAAAAATGCAGTAATACAAAATACTTTTTTGAAGTCGAGCGAATGCAGTTTATGTTATAATAATCGGCAATTAATTGGAATTAGCGTATAAGATGAATTAATTGATAACATTATCCGCCTTTTACGTCCCCATTGCAAGGGCTCAAACCTTCCTTATGGACGGTTAGATATAAATATGAAAGATATACATGACCTTATTTCCAAAAGAGCTTTACTACCTTCAAAGTACTGTAGATCGGTAGGTAACATCAAAGTGTGACATGCTAATCTTTAGGAATGTGTATCTAATACCTTGTTGTAACATTCCGAACACGCGTGCTGTTCTCACTAACAGGTATTGATGTGAAATCTGTACCTATGTAAATCTCATACACGTGTCGACATAAGTAACTTAGTCGCGAAGCTGGAATATTCTATTTATAACGAGTAAATTAGGTACTGCTTATAAATGGCTGCCATTAAAGCAAATAAATAACACTTACTTTAATTGGAAAGATTTGATTGGTAAAATTTGAATGGGCTCCGACTGTGAGTCGTTCTGTTCTGTATTACTTAACAGAACGACTCACAGTCGGAACTACTGGGCTATTTTCTTTCTTTTTAGTTTTTATTTAAGTTAATTTTTTCATTTACTTTTTTAAAATTTGTTTTTACGCAGTCGGATATTTTATTTTTCTTTAAATTATTTATTTTTACTTCATTTCTTTCATGAAAAGCGGCAATTTCATAGGTAAAGACCTAATATTTTGCATATCCTACTTTACAAAGACAAACTGAAAATAAGTTGACTAACTGTGACATCACGTTAGCTAGTATAACTATTTACCCTAAATATTATGGTTGTAATGTCATTTATAGGTAGTTTCACACGCATAAATAAAGTCCCCCTAGTCAGATAGCACATTTCGTCAATGTTATTTGTAATCTGGAAAAGTTGTCAACAACGGATAGCAAAGGTATATTTGCTGCATAATATGGCAGAATCGATAGAATGCCTTGGTGTTGGATAACAGTCTTCAAATGACAAAGGTGTTGAGGAAGTTCGCTCAATCTGCTCAAAGTCTGCTTTGGATACTTGACCGAGATAAATATGCGAGCAAGCTCAATCTAAATGTACGATATGCATAATGGAAACTTATTTGAGTAATGCTATTTATTTTTGTCAGTTAGACGCACTTATAGGTAAACGAGAAAGGGTCACAGAATGTCCAAATTTTATTCACAGTTTTAGATGTTACCTTACCTAAAAAAGTAATAGAATTTGGAATGACATATTTAGGGACTGAATAAGTGAAAACCGCCCACGGGAATACCCTATATTTTTCAACAAAACCTAATGTGCTTATAACCTTTTTGGTTCAAAACTGTCTGAAAGCGAATGAATTACCCTCGGGAAAATAAGTAGATGCCTTTTATTTATTCTTTGTAGATATGAGCACTCTAAAATAAAAATTAAATATTAAAAAAACCTTTCTATTTATTAATAATTAATATCCACTTCATTGTAAACAGTTCCGCTCAGGCTACTCACTCAGTAAATAATAATACGAATTTTGTGACTTTACAGGATGTAAGCGAAAGCGGAGATGATCTCCGGGATCAAGATGGCTTTGCCATTTGCAGACGTGGGCAAAGTTATGAGGAAATCAGTGAAATATACATATAATAGAAAGTTCTTAAGCCTGTTCAACATTATTTATAACGTTGATTGCCGTAGCTTTTCTTCATTGCCACAACGCGTTCAAGTGAAATAGCATGTCAGTCACGACATTCTGTTCTTGACAATTTCGCTATGTGGTTATTTTATTGCGGCCACAACGTAACATGCAACTCATTAAGAGGAAGCTCACATCGAAATCACTATTTTTTTCGATTTCTTTTGTACAGTATAATAACGTTAATATAATCTATAATTGAACATTCAAATAATCTGTAATTGATCCATATGTGAGGCACTTATAGCTGAAGGAATTATGCGGCATTTTTTAGCAATCGTAATAATTTGCATGTAATTAATTAAAAGATATACAGGAATAATCTTTTGGTTTTATATTCTTTCTAATATACTTCGCATAGTAATAGAATGTTTACGGGTTTTAATCCCGCTTTTAACAACTTAGTCAAAAAATATTTTTTCTTCATAAGAAAAACTTAAAACTCATTACTCATCGTATTCACTAAAAAGCATGATGGCTCAGTGATTAGCGTCACCTGCCTGCAATTGCGAAGGATTAACAACGTTCGTAAATAATTTCGTAATGGTCATTAAGCGAATGGGTGACCAAATATTTAAAACTGACACCTGCGTGCTTAGGAATGTATGTTATCTGTCATCTCCGGTCGATATATACCTATTTCCTATATACAGTTCTTCCTATGTAATTCTAGCCAAAGGGAATAATATCTGCTCCCCATCAGTAGAATATTTCATTTTTATAAAATAAAATAGAGAAGAAAGCAATCTAAATGTAAGTCGCTTCAGTTGACCAATAGCTAGTATAAGTCACTATTCTAAATAACGCTCCAATTCTCTGGACATTTCCTAATTTAGAGAGCGCCTTGAATTTCTAGTCAAATTGTGGTCTGCTCCAACGTTAGTATAAATGATGTGAACTTATGTTTTACCTCTTGAAATGTTTTTATTTCATGTTGCGAAAATACAAGGTAAACACGATCTTTTCTACGTCGTAGAGCGTACTTTGCCTGTCTGCTTAACGCCAATTCCCTGTAATACGACGCTATTCATAGAATGAAACGCTTTATTTTGTTACTAAGAAATTAGATTAGAAAATAAAGTTTAAAAAACACTGCCGTAATTGTACAAAGAAAATTAAAGAAGCAAGTTATATTATAGCCTAGATGAACAAAATTCTTATTACAGTAGAAGGTTTATTCTAAGAAGTATTAAATATATAATCTATGTGTATACATTAACCCTAAGCATAATACATTCCTTTTTTGGGTGGTGGTGTAAATAAAAACTGATTAAAAACAAAAAGGCGATAAAACCAGAAAGATCTTTTGAAATCAAATGGAGATGTCTTCATACAGTTAACTTCAATAAAAAAATATATCCTTTTTAAATCTCAACTATTTTTAAATATGATCGTTCGAATGTTATATTAAAAAAGAACTTAGATTAAAAAAAAACTACCTTGTTTGAACAACAAAAATTCTTGTAAAATCTCAACTTATTTTATAAACGACTGTTTGGAGGATGGCGACTTATTTAAACAGTTTAAGTGGGCGCGGCTTAAAATAATGACCGGCTTTTTCGTAGACGAAACAGCTTGAGACTGTTAAATTGTTGTACAAAGTTTGTCGCTGCGTTAACACTGATAAAACGACTTTGAAACTTCACCGCTTCACATCCAACTATCCGGGACAAACAATTTTAGACGCAGCTTTCGAAAACAAACACATTTACGAGACTTTAAACTATGCTAAATCTGAAATTATAATGAAATACTTAAATGCACGATGACTCGCTGTTATAACTTCGACCCAGTTCTTATGTATTAACAAGAAACTTAACAAATGCTAAATAATTTAAGTATAATACAATAGAAACCGTCCAATCGTGTAATAATTAGTGTGCTCGGTTGTTAGCAACTTGCGCAATCATAGGTCATAGGATAGATGACCAAAATATATTGGGAAGGCACTTTAGTAGCTTTTTTAGTAGTTCGGTGGCGTAGTGGATAAGCGCCGCGGCACTCGATCGTTTTCGTTAAACAACTTTCGCAAGGATGGTCACGGGATGGGTGACCAAAAAATTATTATCTCAAGCTACTCCGTGCTTCGGAAGGCACGTTAAGCCGTTGGTCCCGGCTTCATTTGTAGTCGTTAATACCCGCTAATCCGCATTGGGCCAGCGTGGAGGGTCATCGGCCATGCTCCTTAACCATCCATAAGTAGGCATGAGGAATGCAGTGGGGATAATATAAAGGGCTGATGATGATGATGTTGATGAGGCACTTTAAGCCATTGAACCCGGCTGCATCTGCAGTCGTAAATACCCACCAATAAACAACTCAGCCCGCATGGTGAGTCATGACTCGTTTTCCCTATTCAATATCATGCATAGGAAGGCTCGAGCCCGAGTAGTAGGGACATTAATAGGTTTTATGGTAACGATTATTTTAAAAATCAGACGACGAATCGTCTTTCAGCTTCATACCTTTAGTTATCTCCCAAAATTAATTGAGAAAATCGCGGTTTTTCATTACTTAAAGCAATGGGGTATGTGAAAATGTTATATTTTATGATACAATGCGGATAATAAAACATGATATTCGGTTTTATTAGAGGAAAGGCATAAAATGTGGTAAAATTGCATGTCTGCTGCACACAATCGACTCGTGTAAATATTTTTGCTTAAGTAAATATTTGTCTTTAGTAGATTCATTCGTGGACGTTTTTATTCTTGCCAATTTTACAAAATAAAACTTTAGCTACAGGGTTTTATATAATAAAAATCAATATTCCATAAACAATTAACTATTTCATAATTAATTTATCTCACTATTGCTATTACTACACCTATGTATTTTAATAACATTTTTATTATTTACTATCAGTATCCGCATAACCGTGCGGGCAATTTCTGTAACTCAGTTTTTACACGACTGCCCAAAAAAAGAAGTGTATTATGTTTAGGGTCGATAGATGTCTTTATATGTAAGTAATTATATGAGTTTTTTTTTATTTCACTATAACTTTTGAAATACTTAACAGATGTTATCATTAGAACCCTTACATCATCCGGAGTAACACTGGCTATGTAAATAAATATGAATAAATAATATTTCTTCAAATAAAACGATATAGCTATCTAATTCTTTTAAGATTATTGGTTAAACAAAATTCTTATTGCAGTCGAGGGATCGTTATGTAAAATTTAGTTTAGCCAAGCCATAACACAACTTATTTCCTTATATTTTTAGTAAGATTTTGGTAGTCGAGTTTTTAATTTTTTACCATTATTTTCGAGTAGTACGAAGAAATTCAGGATATTAATCAAAGATTGATTTTAAGTGTCGTCCCAGCGCATGGGTATAACATATATTGTTTTTTTATAATACTACAGTCGACATGAGTTTTTTCATGATTTCGGATGCATAAGTTAGCCTATATTACCTGCGTTTGATTAGTTTCCCGTTAGGTTAAGGGTTTTTTTAAATCGGTCAAGTGGTGAAGTGATGATTGCTCGGATGAAATTTCTTTTCTGCGATAATACCGCCGATTGTACTATTTGTTCTTTATGTTATTGTTTTCCTTTTATTGGTGTTTATGAACAATAAAGAATTATTCATTCATTCATTCAAAGCAAACACAATGAAATCTTTTCCTTTCAGAATATCAGTATAACTAGCAAGTGAAATAACAAAATATCTACAACTTTGTTACAGTATTATAGCGAGTTATACTTTATTGAATTTTTATATAAAACATTTAAACGATATCCTTGATCAAAGCAGTGTCTTGGAAATAATTCGCTAACTACGGGCTTATTCAAATCTCACTGTTGGAGCTATAAAATTTCATTGTGATCGGCAGTTCCAAGCTTTCATTTATCTTTTACTTTGTAAAATGGTTTATAACGCGTGTTTCATACTAATTATAAAAGTCAAAGTAAAAAGAAATTCAGATTTTTGAAGAGGCTCTTTCCTTGTTTCATTTCTTTACTGTGTTAATTTTCGTAAATGAATATTGTTCTTTATGGTTTCTTTTGCGTATTTTCAGTTAACATTTATTTCATAATAGGTTGAGGGAAAAGTTACTTCGCAGTTTATTTGAAAATTCAAAACATTTTTAATAAAGTTCATTTACATTTAACTAAAGTGTGTAGGTACCATTTTGTTCGATTACTTTTTGCCATCTTGTAAGCAGGGACATTATGCCATTGCTATAAAAAATTTGGGGCTTCTGATCAAAAAACCGCAACAAGTGGTTTTGGTAGTCCTTGCGTCATGTTAACCTGGCACTGCCTAAAGAATTCTGAAAAGACCGAAACAGGTGTAAATTTGTAGGTGCAAGGCCAGAACTATACGGCGGATGCATTAACACCTCCCAGCCAAACTAGCTTAATTTATGCTGAGTGGCAAAAGATGTATGAAGTCTAGCGTTGTCATACTGCTTTCTTTCAGCTTCTTTCTTTAATCAGTTGTACGCAGTAGAGTCCAGAATCGATGGTCTCGCCTTTAACAACTCATAATGAATAATGCCCTTCCAATCCCACCATCCATATAACATCACCTTGTTGCGAGTTGACCCGGATCAGTCAGTAAAGCATGACCAACTTTTTCTTGCATTACATTTTTACCTCTTTTGTAATAAAATTTTAAAATGTATCGAATTTTCTCATGAGTTTCACTCATTTTGACAGTAAGAAAAACAAATGAAAATCACACACTTTCCTAATTTAAATTCAGAATTATCTTCTTTAAAATTTTAAATTTTTAATGATACCGTAACCAGCCAGATACAATTGGTATCGACAGAAATATTTTATTACAAGTTCATGCATACTATATGCGAAAATACTTTTTCCCCGACCTAATATGAGGCTTAAAATATTTGGCAAGACATTTTGATATAAATAGTAAAGTTTATGTTACTTTTAATTTAAGTACTTAAAATGGAATATAACAACAAAAATAGCATATGTAATTGTTATTCGTCTATTTAATGAAATGACTAATAATTCTACATGCGCTAAGGCGCTAAGAGTAATAATAAGTAATAATAAACCCTTATTTCCTTAAAACGATATTTTTTGGATATCTGATTGAATATTATTACATAGATCAGATATCCGTATTTAATTATCATTGCAACAAATAAATTTACTTAATATATTTATATGTAAAAATGCTTTAAAACCATGGATGTAAAGACGTTATATGTTAAATGTTATGGAGGGTGGGTCAGGGTATTAACCACTACAATTGCAGCCGGAATAAACGGCTTAACATGCCTTGCGAAACACGAAGTAGCTCGTAATAATATTTTTTTTAGTCACTAATCCCGTGACCGATAATTGCGAAAGTTGCTTAACAGCAACGATCGCTAACTGGCGCGCATATTTACAACGTAATCGGGTCATAGGACAACGAGTATTTCCTTAATTAAACAACATTTGTAGTATCATTCACGTCCCATTAACGTGGAAAGGCCAGATAAACAAACACTTATATATTCACATACACAGAATATTAGCAAAATTAAAGTAGGTAATAATTTCATCATATCACATAAATTAATATTTTCCATTATACCTACTCCAGAAGAAAGTACAAAGAATATACATGCCATAGAAGGAACATAGGGTGCCTTTACAAATAGCTATAATTTAGTCGTTATAACTTTTACGATGCGAAGGACGTTAAAGCGGGGTCGAGTGTCACCTGCATAATATATCAAAGGAACGGTTCATCCTACTCTTACATACCTTAATCTATGGATTTTTTATCCCAAGGAAAATTTACCGATTTCAAAGGATATTCTTTATTGAAAATAAAATACAAGTATACTCACATTATAAAGAGGAGATTTTTTTGTCTGCGTTGATTAGGCTTTGAAATCTACATAATACGCGGTTGATATAGGCTCTAAATTGCAAAGGAAATTCGCGGAAGGAACAGCTAGTCAAGCATAAGATGCAAGCTGCTACAAATGACTCAATCTGGGAACTATTTCTAATCAATAGTATTAGTATGAAATTAAACTTGAAGGGCATAAAATAGTGTTTGAAAATGGAAAACCCATCGTTTCTCATAATTCCACGAATATATTGATTAATTACTGATATCGTGTAAATTCCGATACTGTTCAAATACACACATCGAACCACATCCACTAAAGTACCTAAACATCAGTAGTCAATGCCAACCAACCATGATTGAAGCCTACTACCCCTTTTACGATGCCAGTGGGCTTACAAATAAAACGGTACGAGAGCTCAAATAAGAGTGGTGTACAGGGAAAGGTCGTTTACAACTAATCAGGATATTTTGCGGTCTGATATCGGTACCAAAGCTGTGGATAAGATCGATCAATTCATTATTGTGCCCGTACTATGAGTAATGGCACACCGTAGACCTTAATAAAAGTTGATAATGCATAAATCATTGCGGCATCTTACTAGGTATCATTACAATTAGCTGAAAGAAATAATATTCCCACTTTAAATATTAATATCCACTCGTTTATATGAATAAATGACATTCACGACGGTCATTATAACAAGATTAACATACATAAGTTGTGATTTCAACTTAATGTTAGCCGTTGATTCCTGTTAAGGGTGATCTGTTCAATACAATGTCAATATTTCTGTAATGAATAAAAAATACATCGCCGTCCGACATATAACCTCCTCCTTTTCTATCTTGAATTCGGTAAAAAAAAAGTAAAAGCTTTGTTTGTGTGCACTGAATAGTCTTCGAAACTACTGGAGCGATTTGAAAAATTCTGTTGGTGGGTAAAATGGATATCTATATGTCACGTGGTTATCAAATTGCTCTAAATTTCATAAGCAAGGTCAGATTTAAAATGCAAGCTGCTACTTGTGAGTTCGTCTATAATTAATTATAAATAGTGTTTGTAATTATAATAGGATTCAAAATTCTTTCTTTAGTTGTTTTTGACAATACTTGAACCTGGTTCGACTACTAGCCATATGAATACAAAATACCAAATAAAAACGTCTTATCTAGGTGTTATCCGTCTAGGGAGTGTTGACTGAAGCCCTTTAATTAAACATCCACAAAAACATTAAAAAGTGAGAAATAACACTGATATTAAAAGCGACTTCGTTATTCAAGAAACTGCTATCGAAGTCGGGCGGTTATTATTTAATAATCTACAGAAAAACTTTTGTGTTGATTAATAAAGTCGCTTTTAATTAAGGTATTATTTCTCACTTTTTAAAGTTTGAAAAGTGAGAAATAATATAAATAAAAGTCGGTTTTATTTTTGAAAAGGAAATTATTTTATGATTTTTTGTGAAATTTATTTTTTGTTGAATATAGAAATTCCATAGGCGTACACTTATGACGTCATTAGAATGAATTGCTATATTTTCGATTTTTTTTTTTTAAAATAATTTCGAATAGTTTCGCTACGCCTATTTCTTCCTCTATAAATAATTATTTTTAATGTATACACTATTTGCCTAGTTGCCTAGACAATATTTCTTTTACTACCACCGAAAGCCATTTTCAAATGTCTATTTTCTTGCTTTAATTTTTTGTATAAAATTAAATCTTTATTTCCAATTTTTAAAGGATATAAAAAAGAGGAAAGAAACTATAATATGATTTACAATAATAAACACGATATTAAAATAGTAAGTTAGTAACCTAGTTAAAAGTTCAAGTACACTATGTAACGTATCTATATAATACGAGTAGATAATTTTACAAATGAATACTGAGGCACCAACGAGGGGTATAGATAAATTAAGAAGCAATTTGAATTTAAGTACAATATAAATAACTAATAATAACAGGTAATCATTTACTAGCAATATAGTATAGTAATTAAATAAAAGTATTAAATAAAATTGGGCAAAAGAACATGTCCCGATGTAAGCACCGCCTAAGCAAATAAAAAGTAAAAAAACACTGAATACAAAGACCTACAAAGAGGGGGAAAAAAGCTTAAAAAATAATCATGCTAATATTTTTGGTTAAGTTGCGGTACCTTATAATATTTTCAATGTCGTGTTGCTACTACTACATTAAACTACATTAAGCAACTTATAAAATCGATCATCGATTCTAAATTAATATTAATGATATTTTTGATAAATTACCTTTCTGTGCTCTATCACAAAGTAGATTGCCCAGTTATATAAGAAATTGTGAGCGTTTCCGTTCCAATGCGTATTTCGAGCGATGCTGTAGGTTTGGTGAAACCACGGCGTATGCCGCGTCTTCTCTCCTGACCACTACCTCGTACTGTTTATGCTTCGCAAGCACCCAGAGTATTCACAATGCATCTGAGAGCTTAGTGTAAGTTTTTTTAACGTTTACGTTCATTGTCGATCTCGAGCGCGTTAAGATTTTAGTATGGAATCCGGTACAGCACCCCGAGCGTTAACTATCAAGAACTACAAATCTCCATACAAATTCTTAAAGCGCTCACTAGTGAACGCATTAGAATAAAACTTACACTTACCACTCTGATCGGTGATATGCTCGCTCATCACGAGAAATCCGATTTCTTTGTGGATGGTGTAAGATGACTAATAGCTATGGCTAGATAATTTCTAAATTTTATAGACTATAATATAGTTATAGTAGCAGGATATAGTTGACGTTATAAGTATTCATACTGACATTCATAATTTAATTGAGATGTATTGTAGTGTTCAAAACTGTAATTTATTACCTAATATTAACTAACGTTTCATTTTACTATTTTCAATTATTTTATCATTTTAATTTTTTACTTTTTAAGCTAATTCTTTTTAATTCTTGACATTTTGTATAACTTGCAGGTATGTTGGACTTAAAATCTTGGAACTTGCAAATGGATGTATCAATAATAAATAATAATAATAATGAAGTTTTAAAAGGAGAAAAAGCATGAATTTGCAAAGAAAATAATAAAAGAAGCAGATTTATATGCTCATACAAAATGTAGTAACAAAATCACGTACAAACTTGTTAGACAGAAGAATTGGTATAGAAATTGATATAGGTTATTGAACCATTAAAGTTTGACACATTATTTAATTTTGAGGCGATAAGAAGTTAACCGGATCAGCTAAATTTATGGATATATAATAGGGCAAAGTTTCTAATTTCATTTACTTCTTTGTAGAGGGTAATCTTCGAAAAGACTGATCCAGTCTTGATCCAATCACGTACGCAACGCTCCATCACACGCGGGTGACACAAACGGGCGGGTAAAATTTACGCGGACAAAGTCGCGGAAAAACAGTAAGCTAATAAAGCAAAATCCTTACATGCTACTGAAAAATCACAATCTAAATCACGTACTACTTATCACGGCAAAGATAAGGAAAGCTTCCCCCCGCAAAGGTCTCACAACAATAGTCCACATTCGAAAAACGACCGTACAAAGGTAATCTCTCAGTGGGTGTCAGGACGAAAGCATAAATCTTTTCAACACCATTAGTTTCACGCACATAAGCGATGCTCGGATCGTGCCGGGACGATGTAATAAAATACCGTTTAGCTACTTGACAGCTGACATACTAATCCCCAAGAGTTACATAATAACTGGAACAGATAACACAAATAGACAACCAGGAATGTGATTTGGAACAGTAATGTTACTACCGCGAGCACATATTTAAGACACTACGCTATCCTACGAAACGCAGCTAATGTTGAGATGAATCTTATTGTATTAATTAGCCGGAGTAAAGTTTTGATTATTTTGACCTATATACAAATTCCCTATTATAAGGACACATTAGAATGAATTCATAATGAAACAACAATGAACAGAAAATGTTGCTAAGTTCAAATGACAGTAATCTTAACAAACACCTCATACACATTTTATTTCATTAATTTTTCACTTATTTAAAAAATATGCGTGTAGGTAAATGTATGGTAATCGCTTATTGAAGAGTTTTGTGTGCAATTTTTTTTTGCTGAGAAATGTGATACGCATACCCGCTCCCCCAGCGCGGCGGATTGTATGGGACTCTTTCTGCGGTCCTACCCCCGCAGGGGTTAGACAAGAAACAGTAGTTTACCCAGTAAAACACACCGATGACCCTCGCATGGAAGGCGATGGAAGGCGGGATCGATCCGAAGGCCATACACCGGACGGTTTGCCCCATTTCAATCCGTCTTGAAAAGTCCCTCTGCGGGTTGGAGGTGCATCTCAGAGACATTCAATGTCTGACCAACGCGCGAACTGCCCCCGACGAGCGACGAGCGCAACTGTGCGTTTCCAGTCCCTACCCATCTGATTGGGAGGATCCACACAGGCAGAACCCTTATCGTGGATTTCCCCCCCCCCACCCCCTAGATGTGCCATAGATGTCCAGCCTCACTCCTGTATCAGCTCCGAGGAGCAGACAGGGCGAGTGAGGCTGGTCTACGGGCGCACCCCCTCTCGTCGCGCCACAGCACAGTTACCAAGGTCCAGACACCGCACCAGTCATCAGGTAAGTATAGCAGGTAAATCCCCAATTAATTACCCACCAATCACCATACCACCCTAGCTTAGTACAGCAAGTAGTTGGTGTGTAAAGTGAAAGAATGTGTAAATGTGTATGTTAGCGTATGTTTTACTGTGTAGGTGTAATTGAATGTGTAAGTGTAGTGTGTGATTGTGTAACTGTGTGTATGTGTGTGTAATGTGCATGTAAGTGTATGAAACAGGATCCCGAGAGGAAACTCCCCTCCCCATTTCAGGGCACCTCCTAATGGCAAAAAGTCTTAATTTGATCAAAATGCTATCAACTGATCATTAAAAAAATTAAAATGAGAAATGAAAACCTCTTTGAGTGACGTTTAATATGGTTTAAATATGGTTTGAAACGTGCTTAACTCTCAATTCAAAAATCGGATGTTAGACTATGGTGTGCCGTATCGTCTACATTTAATAAATAATAATAATAATATATTTCTTTATTATTTTTTTTTAAATAATATTTCTTTATTTTTCTCCACGATATCAAAAAATTTACAAAAGTGCAGAGCGTATCAAGGACATCAGAATTTATCGTGGAGACTGGTGCCTGCACTTGAGTGTAAAACCCGTTTTACAGGTCACCAGGCCTCCTACAACCGGAATATAAGTGTAGATTTTATACACAATTTTATAAATATATTCGTTAAAAATTTAATGATTCATCGGTAATTCTCTCATCGATTCTGCCAATTTATGTAATGTGCTTTATTTATTTTAGTACCATTTATGTTGTATATGAATCAATACAGACACATACACACGCACACAAATACCCGCACAAACAAACATACGTGTAAGTACTCATACAAGTGCGTTTGGTTGTCTGTTGCATCTTCAAGCAAAAACAAATGAGGAGTTTTGATAAAGAATTAGAGTGAGGACATTGAATTGTCATTCTAAAATAAATAAGTAAATTAGTAATTTTCTTCATACATATATATACATGCACATTTATAAAAATAGCTTTAGTAGCAAAAAAGTAAGAAGTGCTTGAAAAATTCGTCAGTCCTATTAGGACTTCAGTAGCTTAGTGGTTAGAGCAATCACCCAGATTGCGAATGATCGTGTGTTCAAGTCAAAGTCGAGCGAGTGGATTTTTAAGCATTTTCCATTAAGATAATTTTTAAATTATTTATTTCATTATAATTTATATAAGTTAATTATAGCAATATGCGTAGGTAAGAAATTAAAAATCTTGATAAGTAAGTATATTCCAAAAATATACAATTTGTAAACATAATTAAAAAGAATATAATAAAAATGAATAATTAAAAATACGGCAGCCAAAATTCGCAACTAATAGTGAAAGAAATTGTTGTATTATGGCTTGGTTAAACAAAGTTCTCATTACAGTTGGGAGACCACTTAGATTACAAATGTTGTGTGTAAATAGATAAGAAAAGTTATGTCTAGGTCTTTTAATATAAATATGGAAAAGCATTTAATATTTTTTTCAATTATTATCCATCGAATTCAGTTTTAAGAAATATGAAAAGGAAGACACAGTTTTTATTATTCTTCCGTGCAACGCTTGGCGTTTTCTAGTTTATTATATAAGTGGTTATAATTATATCTTAATTATATCCATGTAAGTTATATCCGTTACTCATTAAATGAAAATAAGAAATATAATAATGATAATCAATAAGGCTCTTAAAAACATCTGTAACTAAATAGAGACGTGAAATCTACCCATGCTAGATTCTATAAAAGAAAAAACGTAATTTTTCCACAATGTCTCATACAATTTTCCAGTTGTGGCAGTAAACTGTAATTTTATTCATACAACACCGTTATTGGATGCTCAAAGTGAAACGACCAAAACTCTTCCACTTTTCATTTCGCTGAACACGATATGACGTCCTGTTACGCAAAAAAAATACAATAAAAGTTAAAGGACCGAATGATTCTGACCTACGTAAGGCCCGGGTAAGCCCAAACCATTTCCTGGTTAAAGACGCCTCCTTTAGCGGCAAAAACGTTTACCATTCCATTAAAGCCCCGTTTTGCATATTGGGTTCACGTCGCTTTAAATTTAGAAACAAGGGAAATGAGATCTGCAGACCGCGAAACGTTTTGAAATCGTATTTCACATAACCGTAATATTACCATAGGAAATATCAGAAACTGTGAATCGTTCAGAAAATACTTATTTTTACTTACATTTGCTAAAACGTTATTTTAGTATCTTATGGATCAGATCTGGATACACAATAACAATTATGGTGGACTCTCCGAATAAACGAGGAGATAAACCGGCAGAAAACAATGATTGAAAAGGTTTTCCTTGTCTGGAATAAATTCTGCTGAAAGCTGAAAAATAACTTTGATAAGACGGCCCGAAGAATAATGTAAATGGTGTAAATGATATACAGGGCTATTCCAGAAGTACGTAATTTCTTTAAACTAAGTCAAGTTCTTTCTACCAATTTAACCTTTCTCAACATATTCGATCACTTTAATCATTGAGTTCATTATAAAAACACATATATATCGATAACAATTGCAAGTTTTCGTAAATATGGGTAGATATTATTTTAATAAATTTATTTGTCTTTATTCTATATGGTTATGGTTTCTAAAGTAAAAAAAATATTTTTAAGTGATGTAAAGGTTGTTAAAAATAGTTTTTTACTATATTTTCTTTAAAAAATTCCAAACCGACAAAGTCTAAGTCGGACTCGCGTATGAAAGGTTCCACGCCGTTGTCGAAATGCAACTAAAATTACATTTGTTGTATGGCAGACCCCTTAAATATTTATTTTATTCTGTTAATAATAAATGCCGCTCCACCAACAGCGGTAACAGAAGTACTTCATCTATGAAAATTTCAACTGTCTTGTTATCACCGTTCATGATATACAGGCTGATGACTGACGTTCAGACAGACAGACGGGAGAGCAATATTTCCCGTTTTTATCCTTTGGGTGCTGAACCCTAAAATGTAGTGATTAGATTTTTTTAAAAGTCAAATTAACTTCAATTTTAATGTCAAACAAATCTTTGCTTTCAATACTTGCTAATTTTATTAAAATTCAGGTGTTTTTTATTTTTGCAACATCAGAATAATAAATAATAGAAAAAATAAAACAAAGCAGAGAAAAAGGTGGTACGGAGCTCCAAGTAGAAAATTAAACGTATTCAGTTAATATTGCTCGGGGTTATTGTCGGGACAAGCCCGGGGTGGCGTATGTAATGAAATTCTAATGTTCCTCATAAAGTTCACCCATTATACAGATTACGATTTTGCGTTTGCAATATTTATATGAAACTTTGTTTCGTAATTGCTTCCATATTATAAGTCAATATATGTATACCTACACAGGGAAAACACATTAACATTACATATATACTTTTAAAATACTTATTATTGATACTTAAGTCGATGTAAATCTTAATTTTTGCATGAGTTTTGTAACATGACGCAATTGAAATAAAAATATTTGATAAAACATTTTGATCAAAAGAGTATAAAATTGAGATATTTTGGATATAAAATAGTAAGTAATAACATGGATTAGACCTCATAAGATTCTATGGCAAACGTCTTATCCATTCTATAATAACGTCATCGACAGCGGCCATCATGAATATTACAATAATTTAAAAAGACCTCGAGCACCTAATATAGTTAAAATTTTCTAATTATTGACCTTGAGAATGCTTTGAAGAATTGTATTATACTAAATTGTGTTCTAATCCTTCCTACTTCTAGCCCTAACAGTTGCTCTATCGTTTTGACAGTTCAATTGCAAGTTCGACGGCGTCTGCGCCATCGAGCTCTATAGTAGCTCTATAGTAGAACCACTGGGTTAGCGGGTTCTGCCTGCGATATGGAAGTCAAATAACTTTCACGACGATCAATTATAGGATGGGCAACCAAAATTTTCTTAAACTGTTTCATACGATACTTATAGATACGATATTTCATGCAATTCTGTAAAAATCCAGACCCAAATTCGAATTCACGTCATTTAGTCAAGAAATTCTATTGATTCCATTTTTTTGTATAAAAATACTAAACAAAATTGATTTGATTATACATGTCTCACATATTTTAATCCTTTCGAAACTCACTTCACTTATGTCACGAAACGTTATTACCAATTAAAGTTTGAGCGGATGCTGCTTTTTGAAGTGTATTCGGAAACCTGAATGGATTCGAATTCGCGTTTGAATTTTTACAGAATCGCAGTGCAGAAGGTACGTGGAGCCGACTGTATTTGTAGTCGGTAACACACAACACACTAGGCCCGCGTGTTGGGTCATGGTACATTCTCATTATTCAATACGATTCGCTTCCATCCATGGGGAAAGTTTGTGCCCCAATATTAGACAACGTCACAAAAAATAGCTCAGATTCCAAAATGAGTTGCTAAAGCCTCATTGTGAAGTATCCGAGACAACAAAGTCACCACAACACCTAGACCCGATACAATATAGAAACGTGCATTTTTTTATATTGACCCAACTGAGATTCAAATCCGTAATCTCAGAAATAGCATTTTTAAACCGGCGTACGAACCACTTGGCTACGAAGTTCGTCAATCAATTATTAATTTTAATTTGCTAATACTAAGTGTTTCCTAATTATTTTTTCTCGTAAATCATTGAATTGAATTTCGGTAAAAGGACGATAGTTATATATTTGTTGACACCGAACTGTGGCTGACCGCTTGGAACGCCGCCAGAGATACGGATTTCGCGTCCATTCTATTTTTATACTATTTTTGAACGATCCGTTCATACTATCACTGATCCTCCAAATACTAAAACCTGGTTTACGTTCGAATATAAATCCTTCCAAGTACTGCAGTAAAATAAAATGATATGAGAATCTTTTAAATATTTACTAGCATTTATTTTCTAGCACGACAGTAAATAATATCTTTGAGAGATAATTCATATTCAATATAGTTAACTCTTTCGGTCTGCGATACGTAAGTTAATCAGCTTTCACAAAGACTGGTCATAGGAAGTGTGGTCAATAATTTATAATCCCGCATACCTCCATGCTTTGGAAGACACATAAATCCTTAGCTCCGACTACATCGGCTGTATTCCGTACTGGGTTTGCGTAGTGGAGAAAATTATAAAAGACTGATAATGTAATTAATTAATTCTGGTTTCAAGATATCTCTGGAGTAGGTTAGATTCTTGGTCCTATATAGAAGATGTTTTTTTTATCGTCTCGAGTCTGGGTGGTTTGTGCCTTAGTTGTTCAGATTCCCTTATAGGGATATATATATATATATATACAGCCCATGCAGACTCTATCGCTGTATCTACTTGGAATCTGAGCGAAGTATGTGTTATTGTAAAATTATGTTCTAATTATTTTTGCATTGACTATGCTCTGAAACTATTAGTCCGATTTAAAAATTCCTCACCTACAGGAAGCTTCATGATACTTGGATGACTTACACCCGTTTTCTGAATTGAGAAATTAAATATTGCATTCTTATATTTTAACGCGCACTATTCATAAATGAAACTACTTTTAAACGTTAATAAAACTAAATAGAAACGCGATGGAACCACTTAAAAGTCGTTTCGTTTTTGAAAATTTAAAGTTAAGCACGTCTCAAATCGTACTTAAAAAAATCTTGAACGTCACTTAAAAAGGGTTTTTCGTTTCTGATTGTATTTCTTTTAATGTTCTGTTAATATCAATTTAATAAAACTATACTTTTTGCCATGTGAAACGTAAAAAACTTAAGTTATTGAGAATAATTAGTAGAATCAATTAATAACTCAAAGTCGAAAGCAAGACGCTATTATAGTACTATATATTATATTAATATAGTTATATATCTTATATTACTATGTTTCTGGTTGTATGTACGAGTATTAACTTTGCGTGACGCAGTTCAGATGTAGCTATATATAAAGCAAACATTCTATAATGCTGCTGACGTTACGCGCATTGAAATATGACCTTCGAACAATGGTCTTTTTAGATATATTTTTTTACATTTTAAAGCTTTTCAGCTTACATTCTCTATTGTAATAAAAAATACGTTTAACATTTATTCTACTAATATATAAATTTTCATCACTGAGGATCAGCAGTTTCGCTTCGATTAAGCTTATCCTACTAGTATTATAAAGGTGAAGGTTTGTAGGTTTAGATGTTTGTATGTATATTAATTCTTCACGCAAAAATTACTGGAGGGATTTCGATAAAATTTGAGATAAAGGCAATTCTTAGTCTTATATTTATGAACGCTGCCTAAACGGTAAGAAATACACGTGTTGTCATTAGTTTAAAGCGACATTACCCATACAAAATTGTCATCCGTTAAAGCTTAGAGGCGTTATTAAACCTTAATGGACGTTTGAGCAACTGACTGAATATCAATTGGTCGAATAGTTAAGATTTTACAATTATGTTTTTGGGGAAAGAAAATAACATATATTACCGATTTTCTAAATAATATTTTCTGTGCATTTATCTGCATTCGGTGATATTTAAATTTATAAAGACTGTAGCAATGATATTATTGTTTACTAATAAAAATAATGAAAGTAATTATGGTTGAGATAGCGTTTAATAACAAGAAACACTAATACCAGGCCAGATTGGCAATCTACATACCCAAGCGAATTATCCGGAGTAGTTTAGGGCCTATGTAGTGCTGGATAAGTATGAAAATTATTAGCTGCACTGAATTATAATCGATTGAATAAGTGCTGGGAATCATTGACGAAAAGAGACGGCTGCTAGGGCTACCGCGTAACTATACCTATTGACTTCGATTTGGTTGACTTTGGATTGTATTCAATGTTCAATATGAATTGTTATATCCCATATCTAATGTTTCATATCTCAGATTGAACCCAATGCAATGGAAAGTTGAGTGCATTTTGATTTAATTCAATATCAGTCAAATAGATTCGATATGCCTGCTGAAAACCATAGAAAACAGACAAAGGCGAATGTAAGGACACTTTCGTACGTGAAAACAACTTCTTTTGAACCGTACTGGAAGCAAAAACAAGCTAACGATAATTAAAACTTTATTTGTGATATTATCGAGGATCATATAGAAACCCTTCGTTTCTTCTATCGTATCTAATCACGCCAAGCAAAATATCACTCACACTACCTCAGAAACTGAAGATTACTTACAGCAGTATATTCTGGCCAACAAAATAATAGAAATAATCATGATCAAGGAATACCATAGGCTGTGGTATTCCTTGGAAACAACATGGTCAAAAAATCCCGGGCAAGTGCGAATCGATCTTACGCATGCAGGGCTGCGATACTGGAAACACGTTGGTTATATGGTAACTCCTTAAATACTTTTTTCTTTTTTTTTTAGTATTTGTAATTCAACAGAAATACATCAGCTGTGAAAATTTCAACTGTTTAACTAACACGGTCATGAGATATAGCCTGCTGACAGATAGACTGAAGAAGGACGGACAGCGGAGACTTAATAATAGGTTCCCGTTTCTTACGCTTTGGAAGTAAATCTCATTACAAAACAATAATATTACAATTCCATAGATAAAGTATTTACCTCATATCAAGGATGCAGTATACTACTATTCATATTTTTGTATGGCCTTACTCCTCAAAGAAGCTTGAAACCATCTATTTATCGTATTTTTATTAAAAATGGGTACATCAACATACTTTTATCATCATCATCATCATCATCAACCCTTTTACTCGTACTTCCCCACTGCAGAGGGGATGGTTAAGGAGGATCGGCTATGACCCTACACGCTGGCCCAATGTGGATTGGAGGGTATTAACGACTGCAAATACAGCCGGGACCAACGGCTTAACGTGCCTTCCGAAGCACGAAGTAGCTCGAGATAATAATTTTTTGGTCACCCATCCCGTAACGGACCCTTGCGAAAGTTGCTTAACAACAACGATCGCGGGCCGCGGCGCTTATCCTCTACGCCACCGAGATACTTCAACATACTTACAACATACAACATTCTTTGCAGTCTTTTAATTTTTCCTTAATTATATCTTACTTGACTAACAGTTAAGGGCTTCATACATAATTTTATGCTGGCTACCAGAAAAACCACCCTTTCGAAATACTGTTTCAATTAATAAATCCCAGAAATAAACCTTAATTTTGACATCAAGTCCATGCGGTAGGTAGGTATCAAGAGTTGTGATATTTTTACAACTTCTCCTGTTATACCAGTGAAGTGGTACTCTTTTTTAATAAAAGAAAAGCAATAGTAACTCGGTCTGAAACCATACATAGAAAGAAAAAAAAAACTATAGAATATATAAACATAATAAATAAAAGAAAGTCTCTTAATTCAAATGTTGTTAACGAGAAACAGGAACATGTTTTTAATGAAATTTTATTGCCAAAAATGGAGATTTTTTTATATTGGAATCCAATGCGATGTGCAATGTGCCCGCTCGCCACACGTCAAAAAAGTCTCCGATCCCTAGATTCGAACCAGTTGTATCCTGTTTTGGAGAGCTCTTCTCAGTCCACAATCACAACCATTACACCATTGAACCTGAGGCAATCATGATGAACTTGTTATATTGTTGCGTTAGAAGCCTTTACTCGTATTATCTATATTTTATTTAGATTACAATTCTCATTGAAAACTAAATCAATATCGTCCCTCAAATAATTCTAAAAATACAGACGAAAACTAAGCAATAGAATATCTTATTCAGATCAAAAGAATCTCAAGAGAATTCTGTGTAGGTACTTTTACAAATTATTCTATTCATTCAAAATAAATCTACGATTTTGAAACGAAATCTGAGATTTCTATTTATATCAAAGGAATAATAATACACAACTGTCTAAATTCCACCAGTTTGAACATTGTTCAGGTTTTAGTGTCAAAGACTTATTAAAAAAATCACGAATTCAAGTCGATTCAAAATTGAAATCTTTTGCAAAGCTATCAATTGAGCCTGAGACCTAATGAGACTGGCAAATCTCTCAAGCAATTGTTACTTTCGCTACTAGACAGCACATTTTTATCAATGTTCAGGGATTGCAGATTTTATTTAGCAATTATCTCAATATAGCATCATGAACGCAAAATTGTTCAAATATTTCACTTTTCCAATTTGTTTCATATTAAGTAAACAAAAGTGTTCAATCCGTGGTAGAGTGTGAAATTTACTTTTCTTTATTAATTTCATGTATGTTTAAACATCACTATTAATACAATATGGATGATGACATTTGTCTTGTCTGTCCTTCAGATAGATTGTTGAAGAATATTAAACACGTATTTTTTGCGACATCAATAAATTATGCCGATACATTGGGTTGAAATGTCGCGTGTACGTACGTTTGTACGTTTTCTACATAGTTATGACGTAGCGACGCCCCCACTAATCAACTCTAATAGCTATTATTTAAGCCATCTCTTGTTAAATTGAAACAACAAAATTACGTATCGATTATTTTTGTATGATCCGACTGTCGGACTAAACAGAGTCTCTCTTTTTTTACCCAGGCATCTTCTTCGTATAAAATTTAACTGTATGTTGCTTTATATTGCTCAAAAGTATTCAACGTTGCAAAATCTGGAACATCTTTGTTGGTTATATTATGCATATGTTCTCAACTAACATACTTTAGAGTTTCGTTGATTTAAAATAATTAAAAAAAACAGGACCCTCATAGAAGCACTCGACTGTCTGCGTGTACTTCCGTCTCTCACAGTTGATTGGGTTAAAAGACTGTAGAAGAGATTAGATTGTAACATAAATATATTAATTTTCTTCTTTCCTTTTTCTCACTTTTCGATAAGCATGAGCGATGTCTTGTTTTGAATTCAGATATTTTTTTAAACAGTTGAATAATTTATTGAGTACGCCCAGTCTCCCACTCTCCGTTCCTCGGATAAGTAACGCCAACATAAATAAATACAAAGCTGCTTAAATAATAAGGAAAAAAGCTTTCAACTTAAGAGTTCTGTTTTCTGATGTTGGAACATTTCCGTGTGACGACAATTAAATGCGATTTCGTCTCGCCGCAATAACAAAGTGGAAACATGGTGACATTAAGTTAAAAGGGTACTCTGAGGTCAAATATTTTACACAGAACAGCACTTACGCTAGTTACAGTAAAGAGATCTTCTACAAAATAGGCCTATAGAGAATCGTTTGACTATAACGTCTAAATATATCAGACCCATTTTCACTTCAAACGATAACGGAAACCTATTTTCTTATCGACTATCGGAAAGTGTAATTTTCCGAAACATATTATAAAAAAATAGTATTGCGTTAGAGTGTGACGCACTCAGATACTATTCAAACAATCTTTTATGTGTTTTATCTGAGCCACAGTAACGCGTGGCTTGATCGGCTAGTGTTTAATACCTATGCTTTTCTATACAAAACTACATACCTAACTAACGATATTTGAAAAGTAACAAATAATATAATTACTGCAAGTGAGCACTACGTAAGAAGAGGTTTAATTCTAATTCCTAATACGTATGACATTTTTAGGAATCATGAAAACACCTTCTAACGAGTTGAAATGGGTATAGTAGTACATTGGTTTAATGTAAGTAATTTTCTCCTTAATGAAGAGAAAACAAAATTCCTACGTTAAAAATGTAATGTTAAAAAAGTAGATATAAAAGTGAATATAAAAGATAAGAACACGGACCTTGTGGATACTATAGTATTTTTAGAAATAACATTAGATTCTAAACTACAGTGGGGCCCACATATTGATAATTTGTCGAATAGATTTAGCTCTGCAGCATATGCCGTAATGAAAATACGTTGGTTAACTAATACAGATACTGCCAGTATACTTCAGTTACTTTCGTAGTGTAATATCTTACGGAATCCTATTGTGGGGAAATGCTGCCGACGATTTTTATGCTTCAGAGAAGAGCTATTCATTCAATTTATAATCTGAGAATTGTATCGGCGTGCCGTACCACCGATTATTTTGTCCTAGATTTCAACATGCAAACTTTTTGTCTTTGAAATTAAACATAATTTCTTTTTATTATTGACCTTTCGTAAATTGAAATTTTGATTAATCAAATATACTCTTTATGGATGCCAGTTCGTAAAAATTCATCTGTGATAAACATGTAAATCAACATTTATAGTGTTAAATCGTATAAATTTTAATATAAAATTTTAAAATAATTGTTGAAAATGATTAATGAGTAATTCATATAGAAATTATATAACATAGTGAAGTGTAATCTGTAACTTGGACAATCCAAGTTTTTATCAAGAAACCCAAAAAGGGGTACGTATTCGTTTTATTTGGTAATTTATATTTTATTTTTAGTTTAACATACGAACTTTTTATATTCATTTTTTGCTTGTTACAGTTTCTTTACTTTATACAATAAATAAATCCATTTTCAAGCTAGTCAGCGTTTCATTAATTGGTCCAAGCACCGAACCCGCCGCAGGATTAGGGTCTCTTTAAGGGAAAATTTTAAGGAAATAGACATAATGACTGTTGCTTTTCAATACCTACATATGCGAGAACTTAATCTACGATCGTAAAATTATTTGTTTGTTTTCTATAAAAATGATGTACACCATTATAATAGAAGAAATAAAAATAAATTAACGGTGACTGTCACTAGGTTAATAATTCATTCAGGGGTCTTTGTGTGCGCTTCTACTTTAAGGTCCTAAGCAAAATACAACAATTAGATATCATGCAGTTTAAATCTACTATAAAAATACTTATTAAAAAAGCTTATTACAAGGTATCCGATTACATAACAGATAAGAATGCTTGGTTTTAAAATAGTTTAGCAACTGGATAGGTGATTTTTTCTAGACTCATTATATCTCAAAAATTATCATGTTGCTATTATTATTTAATTATTATGTTATCTAATGATAACATCAGAAACATCAACATCAACAGAAAAAAGAACTATGGTCTTATAATTAAGACCATAGTTCTTTTTTCTCTCTATAATGTATTGATCTGGGTAATGACATGGTTTTTGTGAATGTCATTACTCTTTTTAGAGCTGGTGAGTTTCTTGCTCGTTCTTCTTATCAGCCAAAAGACGTCCTGAACGAGTGTTAGGAAAAAATGTGGGACTACTCAAAAGTACTTTTAAAAAGTATTTTTGAATAAAGGTTATTTTGTCTTTTTGAAAATGTTCAGATATATTATCATAATTTTAAATTAAAATTAATATTAATCAATGTATATATATTTAATGATCCATGAATATGATAACGAAAGCGTTCAGATGGGAGTATTATTACTCAAGTCTAATCCAATCAACATAAAACATATTGAAGTGCCACATAGAAATCTTAATCAGTGGTAAGACAAAAATATTTTTTTCTGTTATACGATAAAAAAAACAGTAATTCTACATATTATTAAAAGGAGGTTAAATATATGAAGAATTACTTATTATATATAAATCAAATAAAAATTTGCCCGTTGATAGCTCTGTCAGATCGAGTCTCCTACATTATCACGGGCCCATCTTGGAGACCAGGGGCACGACCGCCTAACTCATGGACGTAGCCGTAGTCGTAGCTATAACCTACGCTTTATAGATATTTCTTATGAATCTATTTATATTCTTTTTAAATTAATTGTTTTTTTTTATTTATATATTTTATCAAATATTTTGGTTTGTTTTGAAACCATTGATTTAATATGTAAGTAATAAAAAATGATTAATTTTAAAACAATATCAACAGATTCATGTGTTAAACCTATAAAGCGTAGGTTATAGCGACGACTACGGCTACGTCCATGAGTTAGGCGGTCGCACTCCTGAAGGCAGGGTGAACTCGCACTACCCCGAGTGAACGCTTGCATCTCCATGGTCCTTCTACAGCTAAGTATACCAATATTGCACTTGGTAACAGGCGCTATCACTGGCAATGAAAATTTTAAAAGACACCTTTTTCATCTAGGTGTCACTGACAGTCCCTTGTGCAGAGGATGTATGGACGCAGAAGAAACAGCCCCTCACGTACAGCAGTACGCATTCCAAAATGCCAACTACCGGGCAAGGTACCTCGGTTCGCGGGCCATCACAGCTGTGAAGGCGCTGGGAGCGTTTCTAACTGGTATAACTTCTGACCACTCATCGTCCACACGCAAAACAGAAAGAAGAAGATGCCTATTGGTCAAAATATGAAACATACACACCATTATGTTGTGACGGTGCGTCGTACCACCGTTTATTTCGTCCTAGGTTTCCTCATGCAAACTTTTTGTTTTTGATCTTCAAGATCATACATTTTTATTATTCACTTGTCGTAATTTGATATTTTGAGTAATCCAATATATTCTTTATGGATGGCAATTCCTGAATGAATGAATGAACACTTTATTGTACTTGAAAAGAAAAATCAACATAACAATAAACAGTACTACCGGCGGCGGTGAAAATCCGTCGAGTTAGAAACATTATACATATTTAATTGCATTCAATAGCAATTCTCTGTATCTGTATCTATTTATTATTACCTGTTTCCGTTATGATCATGAGTTTGTAATAAATGAGGTATAATAAAGTTAAGTTTTGTTACCTTTAATTTAATAAAGTTCTGAAGCTTAGAAAGTCATTTGCCTAAGCATCGAACCCGTCACAATATATATAGTACACTAGCTTTTACCTGCAACTTCGTCCTCATCGTGTGTTAATAATATTTCTGAAAATATACAAAGTATACACAAGAATTATACAATTCTAAGAAAGCGTATACAAGATCATGTTTGAATACATTTTTTTTATTTAATTTGACATTTGTACGGAACCCTTTTAGGAAGTAGATCGGTTACCGATCGGGCTTTTAAAAATACTGTCGGTTCTTAAGATTCTTATAAATATTATTTCATTCATAATATTTCAAAGAAAAAGCTCAGGTCGAAAACTTTTTCAACCAGGGTAGAAACTTGATATTACCCCCCATCCTCCCGTCCGGGTCCGGGGCGGACTGCCCTCTCTGCCCATTCTTAGTCCGCCACAGTGTGATTAATAAACAAGGCTTAGTGTTGGAGTAAATTGAGGCTGAGACTGCACTTAGTATTAGTCGATGGTTAACCTAGTACGAGGTTCTTCGGGAGTAATGTTTACTCTTAAAAGATAGTAGGTTTGCTTATTCTCTGTATAATATGTATTTGGACTAATACTAAAATTTCAATTTTAGCGTAAATCTTGTTATTAATAGCACTGCCAGTGTATAGCACAAATAATTAACAAAAATATCAGTGTTAGTTTAATTGAAGAATTGAAGTTGTCTTAACTTTATCCCTTCGTGTTCCGGCAAAGTGCCACTTTACTATGGTACGTTACCCGGTCCTTGGCATTTTGCCATAGGGGACTGTGAGCACCTAGGATATATTTTAGCAGACTGTCGCCCACCAATAAGCCTTTATACCTGTTGAATAATAAATTGGATTTCACCTATTTATTTGCTCTATTATTTTGTTGCTACTTTATATTTTTATTATAATTCAATCATTTGTATTATTAGTAATTGTAATCAAAAATATTGTTTTACTTATAAATTGTTATTAATCGGTAGTGGATTATTTAAAGAAAATTATTCTTGACTAGTTATTTGCCGTCTATATTACCGGCGTAAATAATCTATACTAATATTATAAAGCTGAAGTTTGTTTGTTTGTTTGAACGCGCTAATCTCAGGAACTACTGGTTCGAATTGAAAAATTATTTTTGTGTTGAATAGACCATTTACCGAGGAAGGCTTTAGGCTATATAACATCACGCTGCAACTATTAGAAGCGAAGAAATAATGGAAAACGCGGACGAAGTCGCTGGCGGCCACTAGTATACTATATCAACGGCGTTTGATGTAGCTTCCCGTAGATGAAAGACTTTAGAAATCATGTATGTAGTTTCGGAGCCTATACATTGCAAACAAACAAACAGTCAAAACTTTCCCCTTCGTAATATTAGCAATGATTACACAGTCTCCTTTATTTATTATAAATTGTGTGTTTAATTCAAAAAATAATACGATAAATATAATACCTACTAACTTTTCGTCCGCGCGGTTTTGTATCGCTCTATAATTTCGCTTGAATTTATTTATCCATTTAAGGTTTACCAACATTTGTGATTAATATTATATACATTCTAGTTACAATAAATTATTTGTTAAATAACTAACTTTCACAAATACTTACAGGTAGACACAACATGCACCATAACAAGTAAGAAACTACCGTTTTACGCTAGAATATTAGAAAGAAATTACATATTCGTATTATGTGTTAATGTAAACCACTTTAAAATGTATTATTTAGATTAAAAGATTAAGACATTGGGAATCTACTTTATTCTTAACTATGTATTTTTATTATACACAGTTCAGAACAAAGATAGGTTTTACTAGATTAGATATTATCAGCTCAAGGGAATTCCTACACATTTACCCGTACAATTGTAGCATTACTAGTCGTCTGCTCTACCTTATAATTAATTGAGCGTACCCAAACTCAAACGCTCTAGTTATTCTCTACTCAGTTTATAAATAAATAAGTACACATTACTAACGAACGAAGACAAATTTGCATCCCAGTAAACGTTACACATAACTCGAAGCAACTCAATTTCCTTCGTTTTCCTCTGAGGCTAACGGATCTAGTCGAACACGAACGGAGTGAGACGAACTTATTTCCGTATTTCGCGGCAATCTTAACACGTGTATGAATTGTAATGTGCAATGCACATATGGATATGTCCTCATACCGAGGAGTTTCTTCAATATTTGGAAACAAGGAGGCAACAACCACATTTCTCTTATCTTATACGGATGGCAATACGAGTATTGCTCAACGCAACACATTACAAAGAAGCATAATAATAATAACAAAATTTACAACAGACAAATTGCTGCAGAAAATATGAATGATAATAGAAATTTTAGCAATAAAATATAATGCCAGTAGTAATATTTATCGTAAACAACAAATACATAGCTACTTGAAAAGGGGAAGAGAGCTTTACGCAGTAATAATAGGTAGGTTTAGAATCTCAACTGGAAGCTTGATCTAATAACACAAGTACTATTCGCCTTCGATATTGGATATTTTGGTTCTGTAAATTACAGCAGTACTCCCAAAATAGTAATAGTAATATTACTTTGTGATATGAGTATTTAATTGATATTGTATGATACTCACTGCTTACTTTTCCAAGTTGAAGATTAGAGAGCTCACTTAGAAGAAAATACGGCTACCTATATCATCTTCTTGTTGACCTCTCCAGTTTTTAACAGTTGCTCAGAATAAACTCAACATGTTTAGAATTTATGAAGTTTTACAGTTGTCCCTTTTTTAAGAATGAAATATTCTGTTTTCATCAGTTTCTTTTCTTTTACTTAACGCTTGATAGGGCATTGAAATGACATTGACTCACGTGATCAATTGAAGTATTTTTACGCACCATTTACCTAATGCTATCTTTTGATTATATTATAATCATAATCAAAGGTTCTATAGCATTGTTGTTCGTCGAACTGATGTACAGTCCATTGAATATTCCGTCACCCTACGCAAAATTAGTTTGATCGGTGTTTAGGCTAACAAGCTCTCCATTACCCATAATTTCAACTATTTAACCAAAGCAAAACCATAGCCACAAACGTCGTTATGCATATTTTGTATCGGGGTAACATTTGAAAGGTTGTAAAATTAAAACATAACCTTTGAAGAACATTATCTATAGAATCACATTTTATATTGTACGTACCTTTATAATTACTAAAAATTTTGCATTATGACAAGCTAGCATCTCTATATATTGTAGCATAAAACTTACAAAATAAGTCAGTTCGAAGATTGTAACTATTTGACTCGGTTAATTATTCCCTCAGAATGTCCTTCTATCAGCTTTCACTCTTATCAATTGTCATTGTTATAGGCTATCAATTAAATGTGTAGGGCTACCCCCTACAAAAGCTGTTGTTAAAGTACTGTATTTATTTATTTAAAAAAGCTTTGCTTAAAATACTGTACAACCAACAAGACACACATTATCTAAAGGTATACGGTGGTTATAATAAAATGATCCATGCCATTTTCCATAGTTGCCACGGCATTCGGCATGCGTATATACAATAATATTTTCAAAATTTACATTATGAGAACAATTAATTATATTAAATATAAAATATTACCTATTGATGTAAGTTAACTTAATTCATTAACTTACTTAACTTCTTGCGCTGTAACAGAGGTATGCGTTGCATTTGATGCTGCGTTCGACGCTGTATTTCTCAAAGAATAGTATAGCAGTACCAACTTTTCAAACGGTTAATGCAATTTATTTTTGATATCATAATTAAAAACAAAACTATGTTTGAACAACAATTTGAAATACTTGAAAATATCATTTGAACTATAATTAAAAACATAATGATTGGGATCAGAATTATTTTATTGAACTGTTACATTGTGCTAACTTAAGCAGAACTTATAACAACGCAAAAGGCTATGTTCATTCCCGACGCCTGAAATGTCTGCAAATTGTCAAGGCGTAGAGATAACTAAGCACCCGTGATTCAAGCGACTACTTAATAAATAATAGTGGATATGTTTGTAAAAGCTCGTGAAAATTGATAAACCACTGGGTATTTAATGGATGACAATAAGATTGTCTTCGTCCACATGATGCTTATAAGAAATATTAAAAAATATTCGAAAGTAATTCAAAATATAAAATACTAGTACTCATCTATAATATTAAAACTTCATTCTCTTTCTTCTTCACACTCTTTTGACGAATGACATTCAAAAGCTGTAACTAAGTATACTATGCGATTCCATATCCAGCCTTTAGGACATCCATGTAAGTTGATGTTTATTCTCAAGTCAGCACAGACCCTATGTCAACCATCTGTTTCTTTTCTTTAATTAGTCTGGCGTTTGATAATTTTGTTATTTTTCACTTACCCCCGTTGTCCATCTGTTTGTCTCGCTCTAACTTTTAAAGCATTTTTGCAAAACAAAATTTTACATGCACCCATAGATTAGGTGGACACCTTCTCAGGGTAACTTTGAATAGTGGGCTTTTTAATTTTATGTACTTAGTTTACTCAATAAGAAGATCTTAGAACATTGCACTCAACAATTATAAATTTATACACTCGGTGATAAGTGATAAGACGGAACAAACTTTTCTTTTCTATTTCGAAATTATATATGTAATCAATTTTAGTATAATCGACAGCACGTCAGGTTTATATGTACATGTCATAAATCCTAATTCCTAAAGTCTTGAATTTGGTTATAGTTAAGTTCCAACATTTATTGAACCTGATATGCTAATCTGTTTATTGTTACATCAGTCTTTCAATGCTTAACGATACTTAAGTTGGACGCTAAATATCTAAACTGTAACACAGGGGGCCAATTCTACTAAATAAATTTTGTTTAAATCGAATCGAAAACGGATCGGAGCCGAACGAAACTATACAATTTTTAATGGTTTTCCTATTGTACAAAGTGACATACGATACAATTCCAGTTGTATTTTAGCTGAAATTGTATCTTATGTCATTTAGTAGAATAGGAAACCCATTAAAAACTGTAGTTTCGTTCGGTTTTGATCTGTTTTCGATTCGATTTTAACAAAATTTATTTAGTAGAATTGGCCCCCAGTTACACTCAACAACACAATTGAAAAACGTTCCAACTTTGCGAGAGCTCAACTCGTTTAGTGAAAATACACTTACAGTTAATTGAAAACCGGTACAGCTCTTTGTAAGCTGTATTCAAATTCCAACTTACTGGTCATTTTCAAAGAGAAAACATTTTACAAGATAAATTTTAAACTTACATAGTCATTAACATCAGAGCGATTGCTAAAAACGGGATTGCAGCAACGTCGAAATACCGGGAGCTCCAAAAAAATAAGGCACATAGTAGCAATCAGTTTTAAACAATCATTCTAAATACTATATATCTCTTCTCTACACCTATTGATGACTCATTGATACTTTAATTAATAACTGTTACGATACATTGCATTAATATTATACATCTTATAGTTTAATACAAATTTATTAATCAAAAACATTTAGTCTAATCCATGGAAACGCTTGAGAGCACAAAGTTATTTTATTTAAGTAAGTAAGAACTGGACCGAATTTAACTTGCGAGTATAATCCAGCGAGTTTACGTTACAAGTGCAAACTTAAACAGGCATGTCCAAAATCAAAGCGAATTTCAATCATACCGCAAAGAAACATTTTATCCGAAAATAAACTTAACAATTCTATTCTTTAAACTTATTTTTCCTCGTATTTTATTTTATTTTCGTGTTCTAGCTACTGCCGATTTACTTTGTTGTAATCGTCAACTTTAAAATTGTTACTTCCAAATTTACCGATTATTGTATTGGGTCACCACTTTACCGAAATATTATGTGTTTTATTTAATAGTATATAGGTTGATATTTAACTTATTGATAAGTTTACTATCTGACTCTATTTATGCAAAGGATCGGTAAAATAAATAAACGTGTTCACAGTTATGAGTTTACTTTCAGACTATTTGATGTTGAAGTGCCACTTACAAGATACAAAATATCATAGATTACGTTGCCACAGAGTGGTCGACAAAAATTATAAAACAGATGTGCCACACAAAGAATAATTTAGTAAATCATGCACTGTTCTGTACGATTAATCAGGTAGAGAAATAATCGCACGAGCGCAAAAAATGTACAATTAACCTTTAAAGTCACTGCCAGTCTACATCATATATTAAATCATTTTTTTAACCCTTATATCTTAAATTTAGACATAAAACTTACCGTTTATTTATCTAGAAGAACTATGATACAACAGAAAAGTAATTAATAAATTATAACGAATATTTACGGTAGCGAAACGGCCGAGTCGCATATTATGTTGTAATTTAAGAAGTAAATGCGTTAGGGGTTAGAAAGTTGATTTTACGCGATATCTGATGACTTTCACAGTATCAGTCATATGGTTTCGGCATTTCATACGGAAATAATGGATATGTGGCATAACGTGATCTCAGCACAGCGAGAAACGATACTCCTTTCCCTTTCTTGACATTCGTAACTTTTTGCTTAATCTTCCTCGATTTTTCATGATTCTGATATTATCTTCATAAAATACAACTCTATTTCTTTGTGGAAAGTGTTTGTTGGCGGTCTCGGTTTCTGTAAATTTTCTAATTTATTTTTTCCATTCTTTAGATTTTGTGTACAATTCATTAAGATTCTTTTGTAAGTGATAGAATTACGACCAAGATTATTGGACATGTTAAACAAATCATACAAATATAGATATGAGATAATATAAATATTAAATAATATCATATCACATACATTGTTCTGAATTAAACTTCTAATGGTGTGAAAACTCTATGATTAATGTGCCTTCCGAAACACGGAGTAGCTCGAGATAATATTTTTTTGGTCACCCATCCCGTGATCGCCCTTGTCAAAGTTGCTTAACAACATCGATCGCGGGCCCCGGCGCTTATCCATTACGCGACCGAACTACTCACATTGCGCTGCCAAGCTACTCACGCCACCCGGGAGCTGAGAATTGGTTACAACCTGAAATCAGCACGCGTGTTACTCAGTTATAAAGGTCATCACTTATAGCCAGTTGCATAACGTCCGTTAAAATTCTTATTAGTTTAAAACGACTTCACCAATACTAATTTGACATTCGTTAGAGCTTAAAGCGTCATTAATTAATGGACGTTTGTGCTACTGACCGTTGATCCTACAAATTGAAATCGAAATAATTCACTAGTTAGGTATTAAACAATCTAATATTGAAATAGCTTCTATTTCCATCGTAAATAACGTAAGTAAATAGCAGAGGTACACGGTAAACTACTAAGGAATGTTTATTCCCAGTTGTTCTACGTTTGTTAATACGGCTCGTATATCAATGTTTAAACAGACATCGGGCACCGATACGAACAAAAGATCCCCGCTCTCCTGCGATTTATCTTTAACGTAACTTTAAGATTTTATAGCCTCCAATTACTATCAGTCTAAATTTATATAAACCAGATTTAATGTACCATTTTAAATTCTTAAACGTAATAAAATTAATAAAGCCCTATAATTTTATATTTCAAATGAATTCAGGTAGAATCTGTAAACCTTTTAGGTAATTAAATTTTAAGGTACGGACAATTTTATGATTGTCCACTTGGTTCAAAACTAGTAAGCTTAGTATCAACAGAGTGATTCCGTAAAAATTCGAACCCGATTTCGAATTCATTCAGGCGTCCGAATACACTTCGAAAGCGACATCCGCTTAAGCTTGAATCGGTATTAACGTTTCATGGCTAAAGTGAGTTTCGAAATGATTTAGGGATAGAATATCTGAGATAGGTATGTATGAATAAATCAATGTTGATATTTTTTATTTCTATACGAAAAATGGAATCAATAAAATTTCTACACTAATATAAGTTAAACGGATTCGCTTTCAAAGTGTATTCGTTCACCTGAGTGAATTCGAAATCGGGTTCGGATTTTTACGGAGTACTCTGCTGTTATTAACCATTATCATTCATATCATTTATTGGCCATATAACTCAGAAATTTACACTCGGCAAGTCTTTTACAATAAACATTTCAAATTAAATACAAAGGTCTAAATCATGCAAGTCAAATCATTATAGGAATGTTTGACATTATCCGACCAAAATAAGTCGCACATCTCTATCTGACGTTTTCTCTTCTGTCATTGTCAATTTAATACAATATACGGTTGAAAATGAATTTAAGGAGGCAGAGGGGCAACTGCGGTATCACGCAGGTGAAGTACGAATTTGCCGATTTAAGTTACTGGTAAATGTATGTATTTGACCACAGAACACGAAAAGAGGTACAAAAAATAAATAATTAAAAAAAAACAAAAGCCCGACTGCGTAAAAACGAATTTTATAAAATACATGAAAACATTAACTTAAATAATAACTAAAAAGAAAGAAACAATTTAGAATTTTAGAAAGAAGTTTAGAATTCTGTTAAGTAATACAGAACAGAAAGACTCACAGTGGGGGACCCTTGGGAAGATTTGATTGGTAAAATTTGAATGGGCCCCGACTGTGACTCGTGCTGTTCTGTATTACTTAAAAGAATTCTAAACTACGTGACTTGTTTCTTTCTTTTTAGTTTTTATTTATGATTAGTCCCTCTATAGACCTAACTCGGCTCAAAGTTACATATGCTTTATTTTTTTACCAAAAATATTTGTTCTTCATGCTTTTTCACTGTTTTTTTTTTGTTTGTATATCGTTTATACTTTAAATAAAAACTTAAATCAATAAGTAAGAAAATTAGCGAGAATGATTGTTTTGTTAAACAACTTTACATCGTTATATATCCTAAATTATTATTTAAAATGAAAAATGATAAAAGGAACCTAAAGATGATTTTAAAATACCTATTCAACGACACCCCACTTGACATAGTTCATCGATTTTTTTTTTTCATTTTGACAATATGGCGTCTGGTTGTCGCTGTGGTGAATTTTGATTAATGTCATGTCTTTAGTGACACTCGCAAGGTTAAGACAAATCGATTGACGTAAGAATCATCAAAATCAGCCTACGCATTTGGTCTCTAGAACGCCACATAGATAGAAACAAACATACATACATACATAGACTGATAAACACATTACCCTCCTTTGCATCGCGCAGTCGGATAAAAAGCTGTATTGTTTATTGACAAATATAAAAACTGTCAAATATTTTCCCGACAATAATAGCGAAGACGACTGGGTAACAAAAAAGAAATTCTATTCAGTCCGTCACTCAGATAATGGAAAAATTATCAGATTTGTATTATCTGATTGCTTCAATTTAAACAAAAAGTGGCTTACATAATAGGTATTAAAATTGAAGAGTGGGGGCTTGCTACGTCACAGTTTTGTAGAAAATGTACAAAAGCATGACGTCATGCGACATTTCAACCCAATGTATCACCGTAATTTACGGATTACGCAAAAAAAAACGTATTTAATACTCTTCAATAATCTACCTGACGTACAAACAAACAAAAATTTGTCGCCATCCCAATATTAAGGTTAACTTAATCAATCATTAAAGGTTTTTCGTCACTTATCATCACACTGAAGTTAAATTATAAAATTAATTAAAACAGATAATTCAAAGAGCAATTTGTGCCACTGAAAACACACCAAAAGAGATCACAGGTGAAACTGCCTCAATTTATTTTAATGGGGGATTACGACTGTGGCTATACGCCGCCCGCCATGGCTTAGCGCTCAACCTTTTTACTGGTATCTTTAATGAATCACATTTATGAAAGGGAAGTTATACTTTTCTTTCTTTTTTTGTACAAGATACGGTCACCAATATAATAGACATTTAAACGAACCTAGCTTATCGTTTAATAACAACTGCAATATGTTAAAAAAAATTGGCTTCGTTAATGTTCAACTGTATTTTTATTGGATATATTTCTTTCCTTTACGGAGATAGGCGATGTGCAAATAACTAAAATGAATATATTTCTTACTTCTCAACTAATCGATGAAATTTTTGTGCTAACAGTACAGTAATGTTAACAGTAAAATGTTAGAAGGGCTTTGTGGGCGTGGCAGTGTAGCCACGATCCTGGACAAGTGTACAGGATTATGACCACCACGCTATCGCGATATTTAGTCATTCACGAACGCGCGCGCTGTAAGTACCTACTATGAAACACGCCACCAATAGTGTTAAAAATGCCGGCTTGCGCAGTTATTCATTGCAAAACAAGAAACCAATCCTCGAGTAGGTCCAAAAGAGGGAATTTATGGTATCATTGTTTTAAAATATATATTTTTAATCTAATAATATGTAAAATTGTATATTGTATAACTCTAACCAGGAACTAGCAATGAAGTCCAAAATTCAGGTAGATGAGTTCCTACCTACTTCTTCTGTAAACACCGATGCTACTAATCACAATCACAAAATAGAATTTTGTTAATGAAAAATGCTTTTAAACTCCAATTTGTCCCTGGCACTTTGGATAAGACACGAACCCATGACCTTTCGCAATCCGTGCGACTGCTCTAACCACTGAACTACCCAGGACCTAACAAGACTAACGAATTTTTTAAGCACTTGTTACTTTTTCGATACTAAAGAACGTATTTTCAACATGTACAGAAAATCTTCCCAAACAGCCGAAAAAATATTTTTACAAATATTTAAACTTTCGATAATGGTGGAAAGTGTTTTATTTTTTATTTTTGTTCTAATAAAAAATGCTTCTAATAAAAAAAATTACTTTGTCCCTGACACTTTGATACATCTGCAACATACAATGCTAAGCTTTCGATTTTTAAATATAGATTTCATTGTATACTTGAAGAAAACATTTAATAGTTTTTATACATGTATAAACCATTATTTTTTTATAAATATTCTTCTTATGAATAAAATATTTATTATATGCTTTTAGAATGCACTGAAATTTTTCGTCTCGAATATTATTTTATATGTTTAAAGTTTTCTTCATACGGATGTGAATGGAAGTTTTAATAACGCCATTGAAACTTACACAAACTAACATTCTCATAAAATACGGCTGAATTCTTTTGCAATACGCTATTATGATATACCAACATCTTTTTCTGAACTATAGAATTAAAAGATAAAGGTTTTTGAAAGTGTCAATATATCCATATTATATAGTCATCAGGTTAATATTTTAAAACGAGAGTGTTATTCAATTTAATTAAAAACTGATAAGAATTATAGCTTATTCACTTTGCTTGCTGCACTAGTAAATTATCTTGAAAAATAAAGAATTTCTCTATTTTCTAAAAAGACTTCTAGCTTAAAATTGATAACAGTTTTAGAAACATGATTATGAATACATATCAAGATAGAAAACTCCGGATTGAAAAGCACCTCGATCCTGATGGATAACTATATATATGACAATCTTAGTGCGAAAGTTACAAAGTTATTAATAAACTAGCTAGATTTAATAACTCAACGTCATCTCAATATCCAGTTCAATAACGATGTTAATTTTCATCAAATAGTATTTCATACTCGTTTAACACAATTCTAGGACACAATTTTTGAGTATTGCAGTTGAATTGAGTATTGTGAACATAAACAGAAAACTAGCTGTGACGGTCTCTGCAATAGTGACGATTGAAACGTTTAAACCGTATCGTTAATGGTAATTTTACAAGAAAATGAATACGGATTAAAGCACAAACTCAATGTCATTTAGTTCGTTGAAATTAAATGAAAATAACTTTATTCAAGTAGGCTTATTACAAGCACTTTTGAATCATCCATAAAACTTTATTTTCCCCTACCACATGTTCAGGACGTCTTTTAGCTGAAAAGAAGAGCAAACGAAAGAAAATCAGGTCTTTATCATAAGTAATGACATTTACATAAATCATGTCATTATCAAAATAATATGTATTATCACAATAATAAATACAACTTTCAATATCTGTAGGTCATAGGTTGTACATATAATTTGTCGTTATAAAACAAAGCGAAGGCTATTAATTCCATGCATTGCGATCCTTAAAATAATCATCAACTTTATAATAGCTTTACTCATAAGTATGTTCTTTATATGAATTTCAAATTTATTTATGGGTAGGTCAATTACATTTAGTGGAACTTTATAGAATATAGCAATGCATTTACCCAGAAATGATCCTCTGGTTTTCTGAAGTCTGAAGCTTGGAACGGCAAGTTTTTTATTTATTTCTTGTATTAAGATTATGAATATTACTATTTTTTATGAAGGAATGGTAATGTTTTCTTGCGTACATAATATTTTCATAGATGTATTGAGAGGCAACAGTCAAAATATTTATTTCTTTAAATATTTCTCTAAGAGATTCTCTAGACCGTAAATTATATAGGTATAGCGCGGACAGCTCTCTTTTGTAGTATAAAAATATCTTGAATGCTAGCCGCAGAACCCCACAACAATAGGCCATACGTCATTACACTATGAAAAAAACTAAAATATACCAATCTTGCCGTTTCAACATTTGACAAAAGTCTAATTTTCTTGCACAACAACAAATGCTGCAGAACTCAAATGAATGATTTTTTTTACGAATTGACATTCAGAAAGAGCATATCGCGTTACTAAACATTACAAATAACGAAAAATTAATAATAAAAATGAAATTATGTTATAGATCAAAACCAAAGTTTGGATGCGGGAACCAAGGACAAAATAAACGTACCACATCGTTTATATAACGACGCACCGTTACATAGTAGGGGTGGGGAGTGATTTCAAGGAGCTGATGATAATTATCTCCATCTCTTATGTTTCAGCATGGTCATTCCGGTTACATCAGTCGTTGACCAATCAATAACTCGTCCGACGTTTGGACCCGCTATCTGCCTGTTATCACAGGCATAAAAAATGCGGACTGAAGGTAATGATATTTTATTCTTCCATCACTAAAATCTTCAGTTATTATTCATTCAAGAGTAAGGTAACAGATCAACTCACAACCAATAATGCCCTGCGTATATACTTTGGCTAACTGCCAAATAGTCACACGGCCAAAGCTTTCTGGAGCATCACACAAACCTTTATTAGTATAAAATATAACAGTATCTACTCGAATTTTTATGAAACTCATATTTTTCCTTTCATCTCGTCATCGACAAAACATTTTAAAAGGAAGAGAGTATCATATTCAAAATAATTCAAAACTTATTGAATAAGGCCATTATGTTTCATAGAATGCTTCCTGGAAACAGATAGACGTTATTAATTGTTCATTAAGTCGCATCGTTAAATTTTCTCATCGATTGTTCTCGTCAATTAATTGCGTTCTCATTTCTATTTATAATATTATTAATTTATAATACATCACAACAGAATGGATCAGTACTAAAGCATATTTAGGTTTAAAAGAATAAGTGAATGCACTTGAATAACCTTTTGTATGGAAATAAAAAATTTATAATGGCGTACCTATATTATCTAAGAGAAGAGGGTTATGGAACTCAAATTCATTCAAATGTCTCAACAAAATTGTCTGTAAAGAAATTAAGATTTGTTATAAGTAAGGTCAAATCAATTCTAAACTCATTTTTGCTGAATTTCTTAATACCATGGAAAAATATGTTTATTATATTCCTTTACACTTATGCTTCTCACTTTACTGTAGCGTAGAACATAGACGATAATTTCCAGTAGACACTAGAATAGGCATAAGATATGAATTAGTGCACCTGATTTGCTATCAACTAGTCGTCCTACTTATCTTAACCTATTAATAAAATGCGATGTACTTTGCCAAACAGCTGTTGTCATAGTTAGTGCCTCAGACCGTAGTGACCGCACGCGCTTTACCAGCTCATGTCACTATTGACCGAAATTAAATGTGATTTTTACTATGTGTTAGCAAATATCTACTAATCTGGGATATGAAATTTGTTAAGCGACAGATGTTCGAATCCCATATCACACTTCACTACTTAACTCCAACAAATCACGAAAATGCCAGTACCCTACGGCAAGTACTTCATTCTTCTGCGACAATTTACTGAGACAGAAGTTTCGAAACTTATATTGCCTAGGATCCATTAAATTGTTTTTGGAAGTATTTTAAAACGAACTTATATTTCCCATTTTCCAGGGTTGAAATACGTGACAGCTATATTAACTTTTCTTATTCTCGGAAGTGCCGAAGGAGTGTTTCGGAATTATGAGTCTCTAAAGACCACTGTGAATATTGGTAAGTTTTGTAGTTTGTTCTTTGCATAAATTGACGTTAAAAATAAGCTACACATATAGCCAACATAGGCATTTTATAAAGTAACTAACATATTTTTCATTTGAAATCTAGATATTTAGAAATATAGGTACCTATATCATTAGATAGGTACCATTGATTATTAAGAACCTCGAGCAACAAGTTAAAAGGATTGGTGAAATGCTCAATCTGAAATGCCAAAAGTTTTACTCGGTAATTCATCTTTAAGTCAGTTTACAACAAAATTAACATCATAATAAAAATTAAGTAACATAACTTTTTAGTAAAAAGCTTTTTTTTTATTGAGTGAAAGTCAACTTAATGCTGGGACCTCAGACACGCACACCCAATGCATATTAAAGGTTAATAACGACTGTAAATGTGTTCCGAACCGACAGCTTAACGTACTTTGAAGTAATCATAGATAAAAAGCAAAAATTTTGGTAACAGCTTAAAGCTTTCATATCGAAACATACATTCAATAAGGATACTTTATTTATTCCAAAGGTGCGATTTTTCCTCCTGGTTCTGTGTCAGAAGTTGCATTTGCATCGGCACTCGCCCGAGCATCAATGGAAAGTGAGAAATATCATTTCGTTTTGAAGACTGTTTACGCTCCGCTTAGTGACAGCTTTGCAGCATCTGTAGCAGGTATGTTACTTACCAGGTATATATGTCACTACACAGTATAAAAACACTTATTACCTGGATATTTACTGTAAACATATATTAAATAGTATATTATACATCTAAAATAATTTCAATCCTACAATTCAATAACACAACTTGTAATTATTATATTTATAATAACAACGTGTTCCATAAGTTTTGAATCATGGAAGCTATGCTTTGTAATTTAAAGACGACCAACATCCTAAGAGTGTGACAATGTAGCCTGCGAATTCTAAACGTTTAAATATGTGAGTTTTGTCCTTTTTGAGATCAAGAGTTCGAGGTTTGTTTGTTGTATTGATTTAATTTTAGGGTTAAATCTTAGATGCCGGTTGACAGCCCCTCCGTGACCGCCGGTTCTAAATATTACCATCTGAGGCCCCGAGTTTGATCCCCGGTCGGAGCAATGAAGAAATTTGTCTATTCTATATAATCTCGGGTCTAGATGTTGTGTTACTGTAATTGTTTCAGATTTGTTAACAGTGACAGTGCTTTAACTATTTAATTTAGGATCTGGGCAATGTTTGTGATGCTATCTAATACTTATCTTTGTTCATTTTAAAGTTAAATTGCAGTACTATATTTCTATCCAAGTGTTTCCCTTGGTTGCTCTAAGTGTGAAGCGAGTATGCGTAACGCATTTCTCAATGTCAACAAAAAAAGTGGTCCCATAAAAGATAAAAATACTAATACTTTTTTCAGCATGTGAATTAACTGCTGAAGGTGTAGTAGCTATATTTGGACCAACAGACAGCGTGTCTGCTTCAGCCGTGGAAGCGCAGTGCCGAGCTCTCGATATTCCTCATATTCAAGTTAGTTTTAGTGTTCAACCAATGTTTATTGCTATTTTCACTTTGAGCTAATCTTTGTTTCACATCAAAGCTACATTTGATAGGTTCTCGATCCTTGATATCATTATAAATTATCAACTAATTTTAATGATATTGAAGATATAGATCCCAAAATTTACTTTCTCGACTTAAAAATAATTTTCGTTAATTTGCTCATCAACTTTTGACCTCTATTAAGATTAATCTGTCGATAATGAAATCAATTCAAGATTTTTTTTTATATTTGTGTATTTTAAAATAAAACCGCATATATACTTTTTGTTAACATGTTCATATTTATTTAAGGCAGTTTGGCGTCCACCTGTCGTAAGAGGGTTACAAATACCAAGCCCTCCTGGAATCAACCTGTTTCCTGAAGCAGTGGCTCTATCAAAAGCTGTCGCCCTTTTCATTAAAGATAGCGATTGGAACACCTACACACTTTTGTATGACGACGATCAAGGTGATAGTGGAGATGATGAAAAATAAAATAATGTAAATTTTTAACTTATTTTAAAAGATTTAATTCGAGACAAGATTCTAATGGAATAATATTGGTACTTTAAATTCTATATTTTAATAGATTGCTTTGCTTATTTTGTTTTGAAGCGCGAGTGCAAAATATTTACTGTAACACTTTTTTATGATTAATCTGTAGAAACTTAGAACTATCGTTTATTTTTTCTAAGAGGGTGAACTTTCATAAATGGTATTTAATTAGATTATATTTCCATCATTCAGGTCTTATAAGACTACAAGAGATCCTCAAATATGCTGATCCAGAACACAAGTGGCGTGTTCGTAGACTAATACCGGGAGAAGACAATCGTACTTTATTGAAATCATTGAAAGCCACAGGCGAAACCAGAGTGATTCTCGACTGTCCAGCAGACAGAGTACTACACTACCTTCGTCAAGCAAACGAGGTGAAATTCTTTGAAGATTACATGGTAAGCAAGTATGTATATTTAAAAGATATATTAACATTTGAATAAACCACATAAGTATTTACAAGCAAATTAGTTGTGTATTGCAAAATAACAGACTCCGTGGATGCTCCAAGAAAATCCAAAAACACGTGTTATAAGTTGCTAAATATCATAGTTTTAGAATTATTACAATGAAAGTTCGTCTCTGATAATGCAAACAATTTGTTGTGGTTACCTAAATTAGAAATCTTTGATTCGTTCCGAACAAAAACTATGAATAATAGATAAATTGTACTCACAAATAAAAATGTCTTCTCCATTCTATTTCTATCGTAACCTTTCGAATTCCTGTAACTTCATAAAATATTTTCTTTAACTAAAAATCGATCAAAGCTAGTCATGTCAATATAGGTATTGATAAATTTCAAATAATCCAATCGTTGGTTTCTATCTATACTGCTTCTTATCCTTTTTTTCCATCTTTTACGTAGACAGTTTGTAATATTCTAGATCTTGCCTATATTTTATATTACTATAATATTAGTATTATTTATTTTATGTAACTTTGTATAAAATTTTATAGTAAGAACAGTCTTGCTCTAAAATCTCGCTAGAGCTTTCAGTCAACTGAACAACTTCACTTTGTAATATATTAATTTATTTAATTCAGAGCTATGTCCTCATGTCCCTTGACGCCCATACATTAGACTTGGAAGAATTGCGTTATGGTCTATCAAATGTCACCTGCTTAAGGATTTTCGATCACTCTGACTCAAGAACTAGATCTTATCTGGCAGACTGGAAGGTAAAGGGATCATCAGATGTCAAAATTCCGAAACAAACCTATGAAATAACTGTAAGTAATAAAAACATGCTACTTTATCATTATCAAGGAAACATTTTACTTTAGCATCTACAAATTAATACTGACGCTATATTTGTATAGGTTGAAACAGCTTTAGCCAGTGATGCAGCTCGACTTATAACAGATGCAATTGAAAGTTCACCAGATGAATTTAAAATAGAAGGACAACCACTAGAGTGTGGTTCAGACGAAAAATGGGAGAAAGGAAAAGATTTCACGGATCATTTACTAACGGTAACTTTACTGCAAATTTACGTATTATTTATTCTTTCATATATTAATGATGAATAAAATACAGATGTTTCTTTTAGAATCCTTTAGTAGGTATAACAGGCAAAATTGCTGTTGATAACATTACCGGAGAGCGAACCAATTTTGATGTTGAAATAATGGAACTTTCGAATAGTGGATTCAGTCGTATAGCTAAATGGAATGCAGAAATTGGTTTCGAGTATGTTAGATCAGCCAACGAAGTTTCTGATCTTTTAACAGAAAAATGGCAAAACAAAACATTTAAAGTAGTATCCCGAATCGGAGCACCATATCTTATCGAAAGAATTCCAGAGGAAGGAGAAGTGTTAACGGGAAATGACCGTTACGAAGGATATTCAAAAGATTTAATACACGAAGTATTAAAAGAGACATTGAATTTAAATTATGAAATCGAAATTGTACCTGGCAATTTATATGGATCGTATAATAAAGACACGAAAAAGTGGGACGGCCTCGTTGGTCACCTTTTGGAAAGGGTATAACTTTGTTACATAGATTAGTCTAATGCTTAAAATACATTTACTTATATTTCACATTAATATATTCGTTTACAGAAAGCCGATTTAGCTTTATGCGATCTTACTATAACGTATGAACGAAGATCTTACGTAGACTTTACGACACCATTTATGACTTTGGGCATCAGCATTTTATACTCAAAACCTACACCACCTGAGCCAGAATTGTTTTCATTTTTAAAACCATTCTCTGTTGATGTTTGGATTTATATGGCAGCTGCATATTTAATGGTGTCATTACTCCTACATGTTTTAGCAAGGTACTTTTTCATTAAACTCCTATAGCATTTTAGTATAATTTATTTTGTATCAATTCTTTGAATATATTTTCACAGATTAGCACCAAATGACTGGGAAAATCCGCATCCTTGTGACAAGTCCCCTGCAGAGTTGGAAAATATATGGCATATAAAAAATTCTTGTTGGCTAACAATGGGATCGATCATGACTCAAGGCTCAGATATTTTACCAAAGTTTGTAAACTGCACTTAGACTTTAACCATTTGCTTCTTAATTAAAATAAATAAATGGTTAATCTTCACATTGATAGTATAAATTATTTTTAGAGGTTATTCAACCAGATGGATATGTGGTATGTGGTGGTTTTTTGGACTTATAATGTGCTCATCATACACAGCAAATCTCGCTGCGTTTCTCACGAATGCCGCTATGGATGACTCGATCAAAAATGCTGAAGATTTAGCAATGCAAACGAAAATTAAATATGGAACCGTAAAAGGAGGGTCAACATATTCATTTTTTAAAGTAACTACGTAAATTAAATTAATAGCACTGAGATTGATATATTAATATTTATAAAAATATCCTTACTTAAAGTAAACAAAGTAACATCTCTAATCCCTACCATCCGTACCTATGTACTATCGTCGTACCTTTCATGTCGTGAAAAAAAAAGTTTATTTTAATTACAAGTGTCTTGTCTTACTATTCAAATTCATATATGATACAATAAAAGTGAATTACGTACAGGAATGTTTCCCAAGCAATTTCATGAAAATAAATTGTACTTGATTATCATTGTACTGAATTATGTACACTCACAATTAATTGCCCTCCTAGATTGCATAGGAATCCATTGACGAGAAAAAGTAAGAAAACACTAACCATCTGACAATATAATATAAATCTCCTTTCACAACTCATATGTGTATGCATGATCTTAATACTTGTGTTATTAAAGTATACTTATGCTGAGAAATTACTGCTTATTATGAATAATGATACCAAATTTGATATATCATATATGGCTCCTAATTTTTAGAGATCCAATGCCTCCATATATCAAAGAATGTGGGGCGCGATGGAGTCAGCGAAACCGTCAGTATTCGTAGCTAATAATGACGAAGGTGTAGAAAGAGTGCTTAAAAGTAAAAGAGCTTATGCATTCTTCATGGAATCGACAGCAATTGAATATCAGTTAGAGCGACACTGTGATCTGATGCAAGTTGGAGGCTTACTCGACTCCAAAGGTTATGGAATAGCGATGCCTTTTTGTAAGTGTCTTTCATATTATTTTTCGTTTCAATGCCTGTCGCGTAAAATTTTGAACTATACATTCTGAAATGATGAAATCAAAATCTGCTGGTTCCGTGGAGAATCGGTATATTTGACAAGACATACATAAAAATAAAGACTTCTATCAAAAGAAAAACATAATATAAAAATCTATAAAAACATAAATTATATCAAGAAGTTTGTGCTTCAGCACAAACATCGAATAGTCCTATTGTACAAATTCCTTCACCTACGGGAAGCTACATCATAAGGCTATAATTTACTTGGACAACGTCGCGGGAAAACTGCTAGTACCTAATAAAATGATAGAATGTCAAGTGAAAAGGATATGTTTCACTCGTAAAATATGGATGTGATCTTAAAAACGCATACCATAATAATAACTAACAGAGGAAAATCATTTATGTTAGTTCTATATCAAGTTTCAAGTGTAGTCTGTAACAATTAATAAAATTTTCAGTTTCGTCGTATCGCACAGCTGTAGACAATGCGGTATTAAAATTAGCTGAAAGCGGTAAATTAGTGGAACTCAAGAATCGTTGGTGGCAGGCGCCCGCCTCTGGAGCTTGTAAGGTAATCTGGCTGTATTATATTATACGTTTACATAATTACAAGTACAACAATAATTATCTATACTAATATAAAAAGGTAAAGTTTCTGACTTTGTTTGTTTTTTTGTTGATGATAATTTTCGGAAATACTGATCCGATTATGAAATTTCTAAATCATACACGGATTACTTAAACTATAATTTAATATAAAAACTATAATAAAACGCGTAAAATAGCTAGTATTATTACATTTCTCTAATTTTTTTTGGATATATGCACATGGCTGCACGTTAGGTTACCCCAATATATCAAATTTTCGCAATAGATTTTGATCTTCAATGTATGAAGGTTAAAATCAAGTAGAGAAATTTGACAGTTTTGTAAAACTCAAACCGTTATTGTTAGTTCTAAATTATTGTACTTAGGTACATGCGTACTATCTGTATGCCAAGTTTAAATAATTAAAGGATAATTATAACCAAATCACTTTTAAGGTTGGTGAAAATATAACGGAAAATCCGACAAGCGTCATACAAAAGTATGCATTATTACGCGAAAATTCATCCGTCAAGTGTGAATATTATATTTGTTAATAGGATTGATTCTGTGATAGACGAGATGCAACTCTTCTTCTGACAAATATGCAACGATCCTTACTCTAAGCTAATGAAATCTATATCTTATTTTTTTAGATAGAAGAAGATGCCGAAGACGGTGCCGCAGGAGAGTTAGGTGTAGATAATGTCGGTGGTGTGTTCGTAGTACTAGGTGTCGGATGCGGTATAGCAGCTGGGATGGGAGTGTTTGAATTCCTCATGCATGTCAGAGAAGTCGCAATAGAACAAAAGGTATTTATATTTTTTTTTTATATTTTTATTTATTCATACTTGGTGATCATATAGCTGTCAATACGATTGCTATTATAGTCTAAGATTTAGAAGTACTAAACTTTTAGATTATCTTTTTGTTTTCACAATAGACATCTGGAATTCCATTCGAAATTCAAACAAATAATAATCTATCTATATTTGTCTAAATATATATAATTCAAAGGTGACTGATTGACATAGTGATCTATCAATGCACAGCCCAAACCACTGGAGGGATCGGGCTGAAATTTGGCATGCAGGTAGATGTTATGACGTAGGCATCCGCTAAGAAAGGATTTTGATCAATTCTACCCCCAAGGGAATAAAATAGGGGATGAAAGTTTGTATGAAACTTTGTCAATTTTAAACCGATAGGGCTGAGACTTTGCATGCATAAAGTTACTATGACTTAAGCATCCTCTAAAAAAGGATTTTGATCAATTCTATCCTGAAGAGGATAAAATAGGGGATGAAAGTTTGTATAAAACTTTGTCAATTTTAAACCAATCGAGCTGAAACTCCGCATGCATAAAGCTACTTTGACTTAGGCATCTTCTAAGAAAGGATTTTGATCAATTCTATCCTGAAGGGTATAAAATATGGGATGAAACTTTATTTCAGGTATTTTACACGATATAATGAATAAATATTCGTTAGAAACTTTACCACGTGGACGAAGTCGCGAGTAAAAACTAGTACTCTATATAGAGAGCGCGTAATATAATGATATTTAAGAATATTATATAATACCCATTCTAAGTGTCTTGAATATTTTGGACTTTTTAGCTTTTTTTTTTTTGATAGTTTAGATTTTAAAAATTTGCAATCACGGTGAATATTGCATATTATATTGAATCCGTTTAATTCGTTGTAATGTTGCAGATGACGCAGACTGATGCATTCTGGGCTGAATTAATATTCGCTTTAAGTTTTTGGGAAACCGAGAAACCTGTACAGCACTCTAGACCATCTTCTACTGCATCTAGCTCTGGATCAGGATCGAACGCAGGGTCCAGAGCATCATCAGTTTTGCGTTCAGCTGCTGATCTATTTCATTTAGATATGTTTAATAAATAATAAAAAAAAACAACATCCATTATAGAAAAAGCAGTAAATTAGCATATCAGCAAGTAAAATATTATACGACTTGAAATGTATGAGATAATAGACATCATAAAAACAAACGTTTAAAAATTACAAAAACGCATGCATTATATTTTGGGGATCAATAAACATGAATATGCAATTTGTTTTTATCATTATTCTATAAATACTATAGGTATTTATTCAATTTTATATCAAGAACCCACTTAAATAAAATAAAAGGCAAACACACCAGTCGAACACTTTGCTGGGTGCAGTGTCAAAGCATCAGCAGTGCTATTTTCTTATAGAAATAAAACAGTACCCGACGTCAAACGCAGGCCTGTGCTCGATGTCGAGTTCGAAGCTATTTTAAACAGTATCGCTGAAGTTGTTTGATTATTGAACTAAGTTTAGAATAGATACTACTCAGTCATATTTTACAAACTGTGTGAGTAGAATCCTATGTGAGTAGAATACATATACTACTACTACTACGACTACTACCAGCTTTCCGCCAGCAAATTCACTACTGTGGTCATGTTTTATACATGTAAATCTTCCTCTTGAATCACCCTGTATATAATGAAAACCGTATTAAAATCCTTGGAGTATTTTAAAAGATCTTAGCATACAGACAAGCGATTTTGTTTTATACTATGTAGAGATGAGGCGTTTGCATCTGTGCAGGACTAAGTTTCTTTTTTTGTTATTACTGAATAATGATATATTCTAAATGAAAAATGCTTAAAAAATCCACTTGGTCCTTGGCACCTTGAGAAGGGATTCGAACCCATAACCTTTCACAATTCGGGTGACTGGTCGAACCACCAAGCTACCCAGAACCTTACAGTTGGGATTGACCCATCTTAAGGTGCTAGGGACCAAGTGGAATTTTTAAGGATTTTTTATTAAGAATATATCATTATTCAGTAATACTAAAAAAAACCAAGTGGAATTTTTAAGGATTTTTTATTAAGAATATTTTTCAGTATAGCATTGTGAAAGAGTTAATGTATGATTATAATATAATAATCACATGTTAACAAATTATTTATAAACTTATTCAATAAAAAACGGCCAAGGCAAGTCCGGCTTGCGCACGAACGGCTTCGTACCGGGATCGAGCAATAAATCGCGTTTATTGTATGGGAGCCCCTTTAAATATTTGTTTAATTTTAATTTAATTATTTACTTTTAAAGTTACTCTATAAATACATATTCTGTGGATATTTCAAGCGTCTACCTGTTGTTGTTATCAATATCGAGCAAAAACAAGCAAAAAAAAATCACGTTTGTTGTACAGGAAATATATTATTTTTTTACAATTTTTAACTTTCAAGATTCATGAGATACAGCCTGGTGATAGACAGATAGCGAAGTCTTAGTAATAGGATTCCCGTTTTACCCTTTGAATACGAAACCCTAAAACCCCGAAGGTTTATTCTAGTAATAAGATAGATAAAACAATAAAAATACATTAAACAATTCATACCATACGATACATAAAATTCATTACCAAAAAAAAACATTCTATGACCAAACACATATTACATTTTATCACGATTTAATATATCTCATCAAAATTTATAAATGAAGATGCAGCGCGAAGCACAGATGCAGCTCTTGACCGGGACCGTTCACGGTCCGGTAACGACGGTGTGCCGGATGAAGAAGAAATTGACCGTGGTGGTGCAACAGGTTTATGCAACACGCGTGGATCGAGTGATGCGTGCCATTCACTTAGTAACGCCTCTTTGAAAGTAATCTGTAATTGTTATAAATTAAAAAATCTTATTGACAAAATAGAAACTATGATTTCAGAAACAGTGTAACCTGAATAAATAATTCTATTATACACAAACATATCACACAAATGGTTTTAAAATGCCTAATAAAATAAAACCCTGTACAATGTACTTTATTTAAATCAATTGTGGTAAATATACATAAAGATATATTGGGAATTTTCTGATTAAAGAGTAAAGAAATTTATGCCAATTGTTTTTCATTAACTTAGAACAAGGCATAACTTAACTAGAAATCTTTTAAAATTAAGAATAGCGTTAATAACAAAAAAAATGTCATTTATATTAATAAAAAGATTTGACGTTTCACCAAACTTGTAAGTTTAGGTAATGCCTATAAGCACTTGCTTAGATAGACAACCTTTGTCTATGGTTTTACATGCTTCAGGTCTTCTTTTTTCTTATGTATGGCCCATTTGCGTTTACACAATTCCACCTATGTCACGTAAGTAGCCTTTACACGTAAAGAGAGAAAAATTATACGTGGCCTTGTATTTACACGAACACCGAAGTTATCATGGTGTCTTTATAAAAATTCCGAAGATTAAAAAAATCTCATTTTTTATATCTTAATTCTAATATATAAACTCTTTGGTTCCAACTTATTATATTGATTTTATCCCTTGACACATCCCTTATGGCCAAAGGTAAATGAAGGTATATGACACATTACCCAATTGCCCAGCGAAAGGCGCCGCACAAAGCATGTCCTAACTTTAAGTGTTGCTTAAAATCGTTAGGTATCTCCTTTTTATTGGTGAAACGCATTTTCACCTTTGACAATGCCCAAATATTTAGTTATCAGATTTGGGCACCTCTTAAGTTTAGTGAAAACGGACATTAGACCACTAACTAGCTGAGATTACGTTAGTGGTTTTTTAGAATATTTCCACATTAATAATACAGAACAATTTCAATTTGAAGTGTTTGATAGCAATATTTTTTTAACAAATTACCTAAAACTATAAACGTCAATGAAGGCGTTATTATAAACTTTTCCTACATAAGGTTATATCAAATCCCATTTTCGATGTATGTGTGTACGTACAGTGTAAAACAGTGGCCCTAAATGCACATTTACTAAAATCCATCAATATGCAGTAGATCCGCGTGGTGGGTTCCAGCTGTTATTCTCGAGGACGAAGACTTTAATGGCCTAATTTAGCCTTTAAAGTCTTCGTCCTCCAACTTCACGTAATTTACCAATTACTAATTTAACATTTCAATTCAATATCATAAAACAATTTTGATAGTGGATAAACTGTGAAGAATAACTTAATTACGTACCCTTTCTTTAACACTAATTTGTCTTGCATGCAGTAAAAAGTCCAGTATGGCCACCAAAAGTCCCAAAATCCCACCGATACCCAATACAAGGAAAATACCACTCGTGTTCTTCATTTGCAGGGAACCGTTATCTTCTTCATCTCCCTGGTCATCAGGCTAAAATTTAAATTTCATTGCTCAACATTATTATCATCAAAATAGCTCGGCGGCGTAGTGGAAAAGCGCCGCGGCCCGCGATCGTTGTTGTTAAGCAATTTTTGCAAGGGTCAGTCACGGATTGAGAGACCAGATAAATTATTATCTCGAGCTACCCCGTACTTTAGAAGGCACGATAAACCGTTAGTGTCCGCTGCATTTGCATTTGATAATAAATTACGAGCTTTTATATTGTGTAGTAATATATGCTAAACATTTATTTTAAATTCCAAATTTTCGTACCTGACAATGCTCTGTATTGTCTTCGTCTTCCCACCATTTCTTTTTCAGTTCAGTCAACCTACCAGACTCTTGTAATGATAATATTGCATGATCTATCCAGGGCTTAAATGGATAATCTAGAAATTATTTTTTCAATATTAACTCCATTAATAATTTAATAAAATCTTAATTTATTTATTATATTTTATCAATATTACATTCACGATATGATTTTGAATGAAAAATGCTTAATATATTTTAGGAAAAATCTCTAAATTGGTAAATACTAATGTTACGAAAATAATACATATTTGAGAATAAATTGTTTAAATTAATAAACAGTAAGTTTTGGAGTAATAAAGAATTAGTGGAAATTATATGATAACATCTCTTAAATGAATTTAATAAGCTGGTGATAACGATGATGATTATCAACGATACTATATCGAATAATATAAATGTACTGAGTATTATCAAAGTCGAAACATATCGAAGTAATATGATGTTACATATTATTTACTTACGTTTTGGCATAGCAATTCCATATTCCTTAGAATCAAGATTGCCCCCAACCATCTTCAATTCACAGTTTCGATGAGTGTAATATTCAATGGCAGTGGATTCCATAAAAAATGCATACTTCCCTTTACTCCGAAGCACCCTATCCTTCCCTTCCTCGTTGTTATTGACGAAAACAGTTGGTTTAGCCGAACTCATGACTGACCAAATTTTTTGGTAAACTGACTCATTGGATTTCTGAAAAATAAAATAGATTTGACAAATAAAAAACAACTAGGTAATACATAAATAAATTTTCCAGAAAATAAACTTTTTTATTGATAAAATTATTTCAAAACTATATTTTAATATATTAATATCTAGCTCCTATTTAATAAACACTTGCTCGCTCCTAATTGACAAGCACCAATGACAACAATTAATCACCAATTTTACTGGAGGATTCCCAGTCTCAGGATATACTTTACACCATGTTCAAATACATAAGTTGCCAAATCTATTACTAGATTTAAAATGAGCCTACCTGAAAGAATCTGTAAGTAGAAGCGTTATACACAGCTCCATATGCAACTTTATTCTGTTGAGAAAGAGCCTTCACATCATTGATGTCACTGCTGCGACGACTGTTACTTAGAAATGTAGACATGTTAGCCATGTACGACGCTGTCACGATGAGGGCGAAAAACCACCACATGCCAGCAACCCAGCGTGAGCCAGCTGCCCTGCATTTCAATTTTGGAAGAAAAAAAAAACTGGTAATGATAATCAGGCTTAAAGGGAAACACAATTGAAAATAAAGAACATGGAAATGAAAAACCAATATCCAGTTCCGTGCAGATACAAGAGACTTTTATTCTAAGATACTGAAAACATGACACTATATTTTCCGTAAAATCAGGGGAGCAAAGTGTCGAGTTATATAAAATATATCTAGATTTTATCGTAATTACTAAACAATCACCTCGGCAATATGTCACAACCCTGTGTCATAATTGTTCCCATAGCAAGCCACATGCAATTGTACAAACTCCAAATATTTTGCAAATTTTCCGGATTTTGATTACAAGGATGTGGATTGACCCAATCATCTTGACTCATTCTGAAACACAAGAAATAATAATTTTAGTGCAATACCTCAAACAGTTATTAGGTTTACGTTTGAAGTAATTCTATCAACGGCTTATAATATTATAAAATTTATTTACCGAGCGCATATAAGAAGAACAAATGATACTATTATGTAAGTCGTCGCCAAATAAAGCCAAACATCCAAATCAAGTGGCAGAAGAAAAGAAAACATGTCGGGTGGTTCAGGATCAGGTTCTCTGAACAACATACTAATACCCAAAGTCATAAAAGGAGTCGAAAAATCAACGACGCTATTTCTCTCTGATGTGATTGTTATATCACATATCCCCAGATCGGCTTTCTGTAATATAAATAAACTAACAATGAAAAATAACAAACATAAAACTTAAAAATTGTTAAGTCTTAAAAATAATTAAACAAGATGAACATTAAACTTTTCAGTACACTTACATGTTCAATCAAATCGCCCATCATACCATTCCATTTATTAGTTCCTGCTATTTGATTGCCGTACTGATCATGATCAACACGATAAAACTCAAACTCTAAATTCACTTTCTCTTCCTTATTTATTAATTTGAAAATTTCACTTATTAGATCAACCGCGTATCCCCGGTAAGGATATGGACTAGTGTCATTTTCTTGTGTGAAAACAAAATAAGGAGAACCGACTCTTGTGGCAACCTAAAGAAAATAATTTTATTTTAAATCTCTATTAACATTTATATGCTAAGTACTAACTCTTACATAAGACATGAACCGCATGGATTTTTAATATTCCTATTCTTATCACACTAATAAAGTAAATCTGATCGATTTCTAAAAAGTAGTTAACACTTAAATTAACACTTGGAATGAAAAGATAAAGAGAGTGGACTTGAAAGATAGCATCGGTGTAAAATCAGACAGAAACATATTCCGTTAGTTCGAACATGAAGAAAGAATGACAAAGCTGATATACAACGCGAAAGTGGAAGGAAGAGAAAGACCACCTCTCACTTTTCACAATCGAATAAAAACCTGCGAGTATGTATGAAAAGAGTAATGAAAGTGAGATATAGGTGTAATTTTAAATATTCTTTATGTGTTCAGGAAGTTTCACCTACCGTTTGGAGTATTATGTATAGAGAACCAAGAAATTTTAAAGTTAGCATATCTGATATATCGACTAAGATATAAGATACAAAAAATATAAAAATAATCTACGAGTAATACAGTTGTTAATTTACCCTTATTTTGTTAGATTTTAACGTCATTGACCTATCGGTGACAGTATTCTCTTTAGTAATAGAATCCTTGGTCGAATCCCAATCACCTACATAAATAAACTGACTATCATGGCCTAATTTAGAATAATGCAGCATGAAATTTTTCCTCCTTCCGTCTTCATCAAACTCTATGTTTCCTGTAAAACCCCTTGCAGTCGTCTGAAATTTATCAAATTAATATTAACAATAAAATATTTTATGGATCTATTATAAATATTTAATGTCATTTATTATTCTTACATTTATTAAAATCTCTCGTAAATTTTGACCTAATGCCCAAGCTGCTTCTTCATAATCTGCTTTCGAATCTTTCAAACATAGACCCGGTGGTTCAGTAAAATCTTCTACTATTGTAAACTTTCTTTCATTTTCATCTTGTCCTTGCATCTTCTTCATTGCTTTTTCTATGTGAGTTAAAGCATCGGCTACTAATGCAGTTTCCAGCTAAATAATAAAAACCTACATTTTTATTATTATTTTATTACCATTAATTAAAGCTTCCAATTCACATCACCAGCCCATTAATATTCCCACTGCTGATAGTCCCACACACCCAACAAAAGACCTTCCCTATCAATGGTATAAAATCAAATCGAATGCCGAGAATGGGTCAAGATCCACCACGTGGACCAAGTGCTGATTGGTTAACGACTTCAGTCAGTAATAAGGGTTTAACATGCCTTCCGAAGCACGACGGAGCTTGAAATAATATTTTTTGGTCACCCGTCCTATGACCAGCCCTTGCGAAAGCTGCTTAACAACCGCATCACAGGTCAAGCACACTAACCACTGCGCCATTGAGCTTTTAAACTATTGTCCAAAGATTACCAGTTGTGATTAATTTAAAATTTAGTTACTTCGAGTGCATTGATTTTGATATAGATGCAATTTATACTTCAAATACACTCTAAAATAAAAAAATTATACTTACTTGAATAGTGTCTACGTCAGGATTCATTCCTAAATCTCTCCATCTGTCGGTATTTGTTGTAGTTAAATGCATGGTTGAGACATTCGCCATTAAATCGGGGACATCTTCAAGGTTTATGGTATATGTATCAAGATTAGTTAGTATAAAACTCTGAAATTTGAATGTTTCTTGATAATGTAGTTTTACTCCATGTATGTAGTTTTATAAACATAACAAACTTTACCATATTCAATTAGCTTACCAAATATTGCGTTGCATTTTCTACTTGGACTATTTCTTCCATGTATTTGCGTACGTTGTTTACATCGCAATCTAAAATATGATAGCTGATTCGTGCCACTTTGAAAATGTGTTTGAATATTTCTTTATTATCACCTTCGGGATCAAGTTGCCTGAATAGTATTCTCGGATTTTCTTGTGGCCAAGTGTTAATAATTTCTTGTAAGCGAATGAAACCTAAATAATAACATTAAATAGTGAACTCAATTATACATTTTTATTAACTTTAATTGACTCAAATAATAAAAATATGAAACATCACTCACTTCCATCATCCTCGTACAATATAGTGAATTTATCCCATTCTAAATCTTTAATGAGGGTTGCATAAGCTTTTGATATTAAATCTGGAGGTGGATAATACATAAACGTAAAAATATCATCTTTTAGAGTATCTGTTGGCTCCCATCCTATAGCAAGGTGTGCAACCTGGAAAATAGAAGTAGTCCCTAGATTTACAAATTAAAATTTGCCATAGCCTTACTTATTATTTAAAATCTTTGGCTTTCTCTGTCCGCCTGTCTCCCTCTATTGGTTTGTCTTAACATTTTCTTACAAATCTAACAAATTCAGTACATTTTCAGATCATATAACTTACATTATACCTGTTGCTAATCAAACAAGTTGTGTCACAAATACCCTCTGTTGGTCGAGAATCTATAAGGGCAGCGATACCTTTACCATCTGATGTGAAAGAACATACTGGAAAAAAAAGATTAATATAAATTACATAACATTTCAAAATATATGTATAAATAGTGACTGACTATCTCAATTTCATATTTTCAGGCAAAACATGTATGTCTATTGATTTTAATACATTACGTATTTGAGCACGTATGATCTTGGACACGCGATAACTCGCTTACGGAAGGTGCGTGATTTGATTCCTTTCCACTACACTATTCGAGTCCTAGTCAACATATAATTGACATACTACTTTTATAAAAAAATGGAAAATTACAATAAGATGCGTAAATATTTTATTGTGAGGACGGGCGAACATTAATATACCAGCCCCGGATCTAATGAGTGGAGGGCAAGTGGCGGCACTTACCCAGGACGCCAGTGTCAAGAGGATGTCAAAACCATTATTATATAATACCTATTTATAGTAAATAAAAAAGAATCCGGTAGAGGAGGGGCGCCATAAAAAAATTCTGCCCCGGTTAAAAAAAAATGTAGACCCGGGCCTGTAATATCCATATCCACATACAATGACATGTCATGTTTACTGGGATTCAAAGAAGTCCGAAATGTTTTCAGCATCAATATCTTATTTACCTTATAATTCGTCACCGAATTAATTCAACTATTTCTTGCGATTTGTCCCGCGTAAATTATAGCCTGTCACCCGTTTATGATGTACCTTTCCAGTATGTGAAAAAATTATTTAAATCCAGTAGGTCCAGTATTTTCAAAACTTATTCGATACAAACAAAGAACAATCAAATCTTTACTGTTTATAATATTACTTTATTGTAGTATAGATCAAACTTTTGATTGATAAACAAGTAAAAAAGTACGATTATAACAGTTTTTTACATGATAATTTAACTAAATAACTCACGGTCTAATGCGGTCGAGTAGCTGTCCACCACTTGAGACTGCAAAGCGCGACCGTGGTAAGATTTTGCACCACCGAGTCGACTGATCCTTTCAAAAGCTTGATACGAACTCTCTGATGTTCTACTGTTGAACAAACCACCTGAAAGTAAATACAGAAACATAAACAGTTTCTCCGAAAGTTAAACAAAGTCACATTACTAATTACCTATAGGAAAACTAGCTGTTCGTGTAGTTAACACAGCTTCTGTAATGATAATATGGAGAACAAAGACGATAATTGTTTTCATAGGCCATATTATCATATTTGGGCCATTCATGTGTAAAGTTGACGGACATGTAGCTCAATGGCCGTCCCCACTGAGAGTGGATATTTTTGGACAACATTTTAGGTCGCCAGCCAGACCGAAGCGTCGTGACAGCGACGTTCATAGCGATTGGGCATTCCGATATTTCGTATACTGCGGAAATGGTTTTGTGAGTAAGAGTTACATAAAACTGTAAAAATGCGGATATGAACATAACTAAAATCATATTTTCTATAAAAAAAAAACTACAAAGGAAAGTAAAAAAGAGAACAAATTAATAGATAGTTGCATGACTATAATTAAACTTTTTAGTTTTTATTTGTAAATTAATAGTTTTTTACATACATTTAAATAAAGAAACTTGTTAATGAAATTTAATTTTAAATTTAACTTGAAAGAACATATAGAAAGAAACTGTAGAAAATTTTCATTAAAATATTTACTTAACGGCGTATTACCTATTCATGAATTGACTTTCAACTTTTGTTATCGAACTTCATTTAAACGTTATTGATAATAATAAATAATAAAACTAACTTTCATTTCATAACTAAAAATAAACTCGCAGACAAAAAATTACATACATTATATTCACTCAATCCTAAAAAAATATTAGTATTAATATGCCTCCTCCAAACACGTCTAAATCTTTGGTCGTTTAATTTTGTTTGGGCGGTCGCCTAACCAGACTTTAGTCTAGTAGCGTCGAAACCATAAGTTTAGTGGAATAATACTGGAGTTAAAATGTTTACGTGAAAACTTATTCGACAATGTGGTATCTCGTATTTATTATATTTATTTCCATTAAACTATGCACGCCTCAAATACGCTATGTGGAAACACCAGACATATCCTACCAAATAGGTAAGTACTTGTTTATATTTTATTAATCAAGTATATTATTACAGTATTTTGAATCCTTTATTACATATCTTTATAAAATTTTAAAGGCCTCTACAATGTTTTAAAGTTCAATTTTAAAGTTTTACGATGACCGTTTTTACCTTGTAATTTAATTTAAAAATGCAGAGAAGAATTACTTTAAAATTATCGGTTAAATATTCAGAATTCACGGGCATTGGCATTAACCAACATTTTTAATTTCAAAGTTTCAAAGTTATAATTTCCGGATAAAGGTTAGATATTATGTTAAGTTGGAATATTTCTACGAATAAGTAATATAAGTTTTTAATGTACTTATAATTTAATCTAGTCCATTTGGATATTAAATTACATACATAAATATGTATTATACATACTCGTAAACCATATAGAATCCTAGAGAATAATTACAGATAAAAATTATTTATGAAACACATTGCACTAAAACCTATGTAATCAATCTGTATCTTATATATCTGTATCTTACTCCGGAACTACTGGATCGATTTTAAAAACTTCTTTGCCTACTGGAAGCTTCTTCATGCGCAGGAAACGCGAAACTACTACCAGTATTTTTTGTCTTTAAATAATTAATAATGGTTACTTAGAAAGTCAATTTGCTATGTATAACATTAATGTATGTAATTGCATGAAATCAATGTGAATTTCAGGCAAGGTTGTTTTATATTTAAATGACAAACATAGAATTATTCGAAATGTGAGTCAAATGAATGTATCTGATTCACATGCGTTAGTGTTAAAACTATTGAATTTTAACAGTCAAAACATGATGTCAGTATTTTGTATTGGTCTTTTATCCATGAAAATGTTCTCATTTCAAGTGATATATTGTACTTTTATTTTAATTTTCAACTTCTTATAACTTAAACCGACTTCAAATTAACTATTAACAATTTCAGTGAAATTCATTTAAATTCGAGGGAGAATTTGATAGCTTTGAACTCTTTAGGGCTTGAACTGCGGTCGGTCAAAATGGTTTTTTATTTTATTTTAGAATTTTTCGTTACAAGGACATCTTCAAGGTAATGAAGATAATTTAGTTCTTTCAGTTTTTTTTTAAACCATGACGTTTTTTTAGGGCCCTATTTATTACTATTTATTAATAAACATTTTCGGCCACCATTTATGATATGGCATAACAAATAACCCGTAAACTTCCAATATAATAATCCAAATTGGAAAATTAGAAATTGGTGCTTAAGACAATTTATATGTATAAATAAAATATAACGACTCTGACACATTATCATTAGTTTCTTCTATGTTTCTGTAAATAGCTGGCATCTTTGAATCAATGGTGCAAACAGAAAGCTGCGCATTCAATGAGAGTATGCGGTATAGAAGTCTCGGCGCTTATAGACTCAACCCCATTCTTCTGAAGCCATCTAGAACAGACAGCTATTCTATTTGGAAAGAATGTAAGACTTAAAGTTTTTTCTTCATTAATATCAGGTCTTCAATAACAGAAATGGGCTCCCACCCCCCCATTCAGGCAAGTTACTGATATTCATAAAACAATTTTCCATTCATCAACCTATTAATTTTACACTGTCAGGTGGTAAACCTTCTCTATAAATGGAATCGAATCGAATAGGAACAATGTGCTATAACCCACTACCGACCTAGTGCGGATTATTGGATATAAACGACTGCAGTTGCAATCGAGACATATGACTTAGCATGCCTTACGAAGAATGATAGAAATCGAGTTAATAGATTCATGGGCATCAATCATATGACGGTCCTTTGCTAAAGTTGCTTCACTAAGTGAAATATTGATGACCGACTTAAGTTAATATACCTACAGTATAATTACTTTTATAAGCCTTTAAATGTCCGTAAATATCGAATAATTTATAATTATGAAATAAATTATGAATTGAAAAATCGGAAATATTTACTGTCATATGAAACACAAATATACAGTAATAAAATGAGGTAAAAGTGAAATTTATTCATCATGAGCTCAGCCACTCTCAACATATTACAATGACTTAACGAATCCCTTATAATCGAAGAAGTCGTTTATCATATGCCAACTAATTTATATCCAATCTCGCGTAATATTATACAACGCATTAACGTTATCCCGTATCACGATATTACATGGCCAAAATTAATAACTGATTCGCTATGATTAATAATTACAGTGTGTGCTAACCCAACAATTAGACCGATTGCTGTTGTGGGACCCCTACCACCTCTCTCAGATGGAGCTATACGAGATCAGTGCGCGGCGGCAAACATACCACATATACATGCTTCATGGCAAATTGAAGAACCCGATTTCTATCCATCTAGCGAAGAAATAACTGAAGATGAAAATGCTGATGCAGAAAACGTCGAAGAAGAGGAAGAAGACGAAAACGATGAGGAAGCAGAACAGTCTGATTTTAAAAAGATGTCTATTAACTTCTATCCTGACTTTGAAGAAATTGCTTTGGCATACGCAAAACTACTAAAGTATTATGGTTGGGAAAATTTTGCTGCTCTTTATGAAGATGATTTTGGTAAAGTACTTAATATTAAGGTTTGTTAATTGACATATAAATACAAGATTTTTATTAAGAGTTATTGAACGTCTTTTCAGGATTACTACGAATTCAAAAGATCCTCGCTGAACACAGCACAAATCATGTAATTACAGTGCGCAAATTGGATCCAAATATGGATAACCGTCATGTAAGGAGACATTATAAATCAATGTTAAAACATGATTTATACATTTAAAAATAATCCAAATCAATTTCATTTTCTTTAGGTATTCAAGGAACTAACCAAGTATCAAGGAAATCGTATTTTGATAGATTGCGATGCAAGTAGAATAATGAAATATATGAATGATTCCAAAGCTTTGAATATGGTTAATCATTACCAGGTATATTCTAGTAGAAAAATATTTTAATTTTTGAAAATAAATTTTATAAAAATTAACAACTATCATAATGAAATGAGAATCTCGAGCTTAAATTTTATTTCAGCATTACATCCTGGTTACAATAGAGGCATACATTGTAGCTGAACAATTGACAGAATTCAATTCTAATATCACTTGGCTGAGTCTCTCGAATTACGATACACTAAGAAACCCACAACATTATTTAGCATCCAGAGTAGGCAGTTGGAGTTATCCAGCTACAAGTTCTCCCCTAGTTACCAATTTCCAGGTATAAAATTGAGACCTCGTTACTATATTTTCAATTTTTGAGAATACACTCCATTATATGTTGATTGCTACATAGTTAATGTTTCTTAATTACTTCTAATAATAGACAGGAGCTCTCTTAATGGATGACATTGCAAAACATCTTTTAAAAGCACTTCAGTCCATTGAAGGATCCATTCAAAAACCTAGAAGTAATATCTGCGCCTCTGATAGCGAACCCTGGCGTTACGGAGCTGCCCTCCAGAATGCAATATTGCAGGTAATACTTATGTAACAGTGCATCAACTATTGAAAACCAAGCATAGTATAAAACCTTTTTCATATAACGTTGTATGTTTTATTTGATGAAGAAGACAGTACAATAAACTTATCCATATATTATCCGATAATTTGCAGACTAACTCCAGTGGTGCCACCGGTACCATTGTGTTTGACGAATTCGGAAGACGCACCAACTATACGTTGTATGTTAACGAAATTTATATCTCCAAACGCCAAACTATAGGCACATGGGAATCGGTGAATGGGACGCAAATAAATGAAAATAGACCCACGGATGAAAACAGTATATCCAACCAACAAAGTAAACATTTTATTGTAAGTTTCTTAATTCTTTAGTTTATACGACGAGTACAAACTTTTATTTAACTTGCAATGTATTTCGTTTAGTTTAGCTAAATTGAATCACTTTATCTACTAAGGTGAACGGCCCAGTATGACAAACTACTTATTTTTATTGACTGTTATGTTTTAGATACCAATCAAACGAAGTTTCCGCTGAAAAAATTACGATAAGTTACAATCTGAATCCAAAATTATGTACCAACAAACAATGTACGAACACATTTATTACTTATAATAAATCTTGCAATAGCACGAGTTGACTGGGTACATTAGATAATAAACGCAAATATTTTTCAAAAGCTGTTCTTCAATAAAAGCTTGTCTTTAAAAATATTTAATATTTACACTTTCTTGTCATTAAAGGTGATATCAAGAAAAGCGAAACCTTACTTTTATGATAAACAAAAATGTGAAGGTGAAGACTGTGAAGAGGATGATGGAGAAAAATATGAAGGTTTCTCTGTTGACCTTGTAAAACATATTTTTGCAATACTCAGAGAAGAAAAGTTCAATTACAGTTATTCGTTTTTGCACGAAGAGGATAAACTATGGGGAAAATTAGACCCAAAAACAAAAAAATGGAATGGTCTCATAGGCGACCTATTGGACCAAGTAATATAATAATTTATTTAAATACCATATTTATTGAAATGTCATAATAGATGTTGTCAAACAATATGTACATTTGCAGAAAGCTGACCTAGCAGTATGTGATCTAACGATAACGGAGGAGCGGAAAAAAGTAGTCGACTTTTCAGTACCGTTTATGTCTCTTGGTATCAGCATATTATATACGCAGAAAAAGGAACCAGACCCAGAATTATTCTCTTTCCTTAACCCGTATTCCTTTGACGTGTGGATTCACACAGCGACGGCGTACTGTGTAGTATCAATTGTTCTGTTTGTATGCGCAAGGTAAATTAAATATTCACCAATCATTACCATTTCATATTAATTGCTGATATCTGTTAGAGAGATGGATTAAAAGATATAAAAAAAAAATCTTTTATTTTATTTATTCATGATAAATGTTATCTACAGAATATCGCCGGCTGATTGGGAAAACCCTCAGCCTTGTGATAAAGATCCCGAAGAATTAGAAAATATTTGGAACTTCAAGAACTGTACCTGGCTTACCATGGGATCCATTATGACACAAGGATGCGATATTTTACCCAAGTGAGTAGCCACATATGATTTAAAACATTTTATACATACATATTTTATCTTTCGTATTATCAGCTACCAATTTTGTCAAAAACTACTTACGGAAATACAAAAAATTGGCATTTCCATAAATTGTACCGGATATAGGATACCTGACTTTCATTTAAGCAAGGTTGGATTCGATTTCCGGTACAGAAATGTAAATATATATAACTCAAAGGTGACTGACTGACATTCAGCCAGTTGCACAAAGGTCCATTTAAATTTGACATTCATTAGAGCTTAAAGGCGTCATTAAACCTTAATAGACGTTTGTGCAACCGACCGATAGTGATCTATCAACGCACAGCCCAAACCACTGGACGGATAGGGCTGAAATTTGGCATGCAGGTAGATGTTATGACGTAGGCATCCCCGCTAAGAAAGGATTTTGATCGATTCTATCCTCAAGAGGATGAAACAGGGGATGAAAGTTTGTATGAAACTTTGTTAATTTTAAACCGATCGGGATGAAACTTTGCATGCTTAAAGCTTCTATGACGTTAGCATCCCCTAAGAAAGGATTTTGATAAATTCCACTCCTAAGGGGATAAAATAGGTGATGTAACTATATTTCAGGTATTTTACTCGATATAATGAATAACTATTCGTTATAAATGCCGTTCAAAGTAACTTAACCACGCGGACGAAGTCGCGGGCAAAAGCTAGTACTATTATATATATATAACAATTAGAAAATTTATTATTTTCAAGGGCATTAGGCTCACGCTGGGTCTGCAGTATGTGGTGGTTCTTCGCTATGATAGTATGTCAAACATACATCGCCCAACTATCAGCATCTATGACATCGGCACTAGAAGACGAACCTATCCACAGCGTGGAGGATTTGGCAAAGCAAAACAAAATCCTCTACGGAGCTATAGCTTCAGGATCAACCATGGAATTCTTTAAGGTAATAAATTCTGCTCGATAACTTTATTACACAGAAACATATCAAGATGAAAGCAAAACATTTTATATGTCACTAAATAAGAAGCCGCAAATAATTCTAATTTGTCAAGTTCATAAATATTTGACTTCCAAAAAAAAATACTAATTTTATTAGATCAAAGCAAATAAAAACCTTCACTAGAATGTACATAATGTTATATAATTATATACAGCAAAAAAATGTTAAATAGACGAAGAAAATGTATCGCAGTCGAACATATAACCTCCTTCTTTTGGATTTTGAAGTCAGTTAAAGAATATAAAATAGGTAATTGTTGAAAGGGGTCGTGAACTAAACTTGTTAGCAACAAGCAAGAAATATTAAAATATTAAATTAAATGTAGCCAAAACAAGAGGATTTATTTATAATGAATAAATAAATAAAACCTCTACTTTTGACAGATCCAGTTTAAATTTTTATATGTATATTATTAGATACAAACGGATAATTTATTTCATTTTCAGAGCTCCAAAGACAAAATGTACAGGAAAATTTATGATAATATGATGGCTAATCCTGTAGTTTTGGTAGACAGTAATGATGAAGGTGAAAAGAGAGTTCTTAATGGGAAAAATAAGTACGCCTTTTTCATGGAATCTTGTACCATTGATTACAAGTTGAAAAGAAACTGTGACCTTACTAAAGTTGGGGGTGAATTGGACTCCAAAGATTATGGTATTGCTATGCCTGCTAGTAAGTATAGTCTCATTCTCGTTATCATATTTAATAGTAATGTTTCTAGGTTCAATGACTATTTGCATGATTTATGATTCAATCCTACACAGAAAACTATTAAAAGTTAGAAGACCTGGTTTTGGCCACTGCCTCTTTTTGTCTATCAGGAACTTCAAGGCGTTCTTACTAACATATAGGCAAATATACGTATTTTAGTTTACAAACGGTGAACGGTCTTTAAAATGTCGCCTTATGGTAAAATAAAACCGCTAACAGTTGTGGCTGTGATGTACTAAGTTCACATCCTCTTAAAATGGCCATGCTAATTATGACAAAAATATTAAAAATTTCAAACTAAACTCTAATGCACAAAACGACAGTTAATTTCGTTTTAAACAATTGACATTTACATACAGATCCCTTAATTAAAATATGTTGACATAATTTTTGGTAAACAAAATCGGAATTGGTTCCATCGACGCACGATGTATTTTGCGGAAAACCAATTTCCAGTTCCCATTTAACAGTCAACGTTATTACCAAAGGCGAATCCCGTAGGACGAGCCCCAAATATGACATGATTTTTTTATTTTACAGATTCCCCTTTCAGAAGTCACATAAATAAAGCTATTTTGAAACTCAAGGAGCACACTATACTTGACGAAATAAAAACAAAATGGTGGGATACAAAGTATGGTGCTATAAAATGTCCCGTAAGTAAAGATGAACGCTGTGGTTAAGTTGTTGAGCAACTTTCGCAATGACTGGTCATAGGATAGGGGACCAAAAAATTATTCCCCGTGCTTCGGAAGGCACGTTAAGTCATTGATTCCGACTGCATCTGGAGGCGTTAATACAAAGTAAAACTGTCGGTTTCAGGTTATCAGACCTTACTACTATAAATAATAGATAATATCACATACATTGCCGAGCTCCCAGATCTCAAATAAATAAAACAACTATAGCACTATGAACATTTGAAACAATACCATATAACTAATTATACTAGTAATATAACTAGTTAATGTAATATCCTATAATGAGTCGACCGGGAATACACGACTACGGGGAAGTCGTCTAACTAGATTGTGTTTTGTTTCTTATTATTTATTAACAGTGTTTATTATCTATACTAATATATATTATAAAGAGCTAAAGTTTCTAACTTTTGTTTATAGGAGGTAATCTTCGGAAATTCTGATCCGATTATTAAAATTCTTTCATCGACAAAAACGTACATCATACGCGGGTGCTTATAGGCTATAACTTACGTGGGCAAAGTTACGAGAAACAACTAGATAAATAAAGATATAAAACCTATACGAAACTGATGCTCATTTTTCTGTTGGAATTCAAATAATGACACAAGTTTTCTTTTTTATTCGTCTTGCAATTTATTTAATTACACCGACTCCTATACAAACGTTTGCGTTTCCAAAAAAACATAAAATTTTAACACTGTTCATGATAATTTATTGTATTTAATCATTTTGCATTCACAATGTTATACTGAAAACTATTCTTAGTGAAAATTGCTTAAAAGATCTACATTGTGCCTTTGTCCTTCGTTAAGGATGGATTTCCTGAACATTAATGAAAATACGCTCTGTAGTAGCGAAAAAGTAACATGTGTTTGAAAATTTCGGCAGTGCTTTGATGGTTATCTCAGTGGTTAGAGCAATCGCCAGGATCACTAATGGTCTTTAGCTTATCCAGTACTTTAACTTTAGCTTATACAGTAAAATAATAATATGAGGTCATGGGTTCGAGTCCCATTTCAGAGTGCCAGAGACAAAGTCTATTTCAGTAAGAATATAATTGTTTATGATAATCAACACAGATTTTTTAAATAAAATTTTAGTAATACATCCAATTTATACAAAATTTAAAACCTCGTTCGTTTATAAACTTTTTAAATATTCGTTTGCTAATATACTTTATTATGATTTACATTTTAGCCCAAAACAGACGACAGCAGCGTAGAAGGATCCCTTGGGATGGAAAATCTATTTGGTGCCTTTCTAGTACTTATGGTTGGTCAGGTCTTTTGCCTTTTCATTGCAGCCGCAGAATTTTTGAACGAATGCCGTAATATCGTCGTACGAGAACAGGTACCTTCCTCATTAGGAACAGATCCGAATTTCTTTATTCTGAAAATGCCGATAAATAAACTCATGATTACCTTAGTAAACTTTAATAATTAATTAATTAAATAGTCTTTTAATATCAATTTGAATACATATTTCTAACTCTTGGTTAAACTTAAACTGCATTAATTAATGTAAAATATTCACAGTTAAATTGTCTGTAATAATGAGTTATCTATCTTGATTGTTATTACAGGTCACACATAAAGAAGTCATCATCAAGGAGTTGAAAGCATCCTTGAATTTCTTCCAACTTCAGAAGCCGGTGTTACGAAACCCCAGTAGAGCGCCATCTAGAGCTGCGTCTATGAACTCTGAGACGAAACTAGAAAAACGTGCTGCCATCTTGGATAACTTTATGGACTTTGAGAAAATGATGCAGTAAAATAATAATATTTCAATTTTTTGTTAGCTGATTTATTTATTTGAATTCGAGAACTACAGTGTAAACAATAAATAACATCCACCATATATACAAGACCCTTTATTTAGAAGTTGCATGGCATGCAAATGTGAATATTACAAGAAAATTGTCGATTTTCATGAAATAAATGAAACGTATTTTTTCTATATTTTTTATTTCTATTAATCAAAGTAATCACCCATGCAATCAATCATCTTTGCCATCACATTGGTAGCTTATTGATGCTCTTCTTGAAGAAATCAGCTCAACGGAAGGCAACAAATTCTTCAAAGGCATTTTGTACTGGAGTAGCTCGGTGGCGTAGTGGATTAGCGCTGCGGCCCGTGCTTCGGAAGGCACGTTAAGCCGTTGGTCCCGGCTGCATTTGCAGTCGTTAATACCCTCCAATCCGCATTGGGCAGCGTGGAGGGTCATGGCCCATCCTCCTTAACCATCCATAAGGAAGGCCTGAGCCCCTGCAGTGGGGACGTAAAAGGGCTGATAATGATGATGATGATGATGATTTTGTACTGCCTCTCGGGTATTTAATTATTTTCCCGAAAAGAAGTTATCCAAATGTTGGAAAAAGTCGAAGTCTGTAAGGTGAGCACGGTGGCTAACAGAAAACTTCCAACTCCAGCTCTTGTAGCTGAAGACCCTCTGCTGTGCAGTATGAGGTCGCGTGTTGACGTGCAGGAGCAGTGGAGCCGAACGATTAAGCAAATCAGGTTGGAGACGTGCAAGCTTCTCCATCATTGTCTTCAGTTCTTCACAGTACACATCTGCAGTAATGCTCGTCGCGTTTGGTAAGAAGCTGTGATGAATTACATCCGCGTTAAACCACCAAATAGTGATCATCACTTATCTAGGGTTAAGTTTTCATATAGGGCATTGTTTGGGTGCTGAACCAGTATCCAACGAACTTGCTGACCGCTTACGATTGTCGAACACGATCCATTTCTCATACAAGTAACAATACGGTTCAGAATTCCTTAACTTGTATGCTTGTTTGACGCAAATAGACCAATATTGTTTTGATGCTAACGTCGAAAGCTGCTGCTATTTCAACCGTAGATTGAGTTTCATTAGTTTCCACAATCGCCTATAATTCATCATTGTCGACCAAAATTTTCGGACGACCACGGGGTTAATTGTGGAGGTCAATATTTCCAGAACTGAAGCGTGCAAACCAATAACTGGTGGTGCGTTCGTTTGTAGTGTTCGTTCTGTAAACTTCGTTGAAGTTGCGTGCCGCTTGTGCCGCTTTACTGTCACGCCGGTACTCATACTCCATAATAACTCGAATTTTTAACTTATCCATGACGACGAAAAATGTTCGAATGCGTTGAAAACAAAACACTAACTATTAAACTAATGACGATTAAAAAAAGAATTCCATGTTTATAAAATAAAATTAATATGAAATTTGAATTATCAGCCAAAAAAATATTTTGTTTTAAAAAGGCCAGTACGGCACAATGGCAATATCATAAGTAAAGAGCTATTAATTACCTTACATTAAACGTGAAGAATTTTGATATTGTACTGATTTTTGTATCTCATTTTCTGTCGATAAACTACTAGCTTTTAATAGTATTATTGAAAATATTGTGCCTTTTTTTGTTGGTTGCAATGCAATTTTTTGCCATTTAATAGTGTTCAGCTAAAAAAAAAATATTAAGATATAATTTGATTCTTTGTTTGCAACGAATAAGCTCCGGAGACTACAGGACCGATTTTTTTCACCTACGGAAAGATACATCGATAAACATATGCTTTCCCAAATAACAGCAAATAAAGGGTTGAAAATGAGAGTGAAAGTTGTATAGGGAATCAAAATGTTACCTTAGTAACCATAGAATTCTATTCAAATTGTCATTATATCCCTGTCATGATAGGAATTGATTTCCAAATAAACAGTTCTCTAGGAACCACGCGGGCGAAGCCACTGGTGGAAAGCTAGTAGCCAGATATATGCAAAACAACCATTATGGATGTAGGCGTCTCTCACAAAGTTGTCAACCTTTGTATTGTCAAAATTACTTGGTAACATAATGAAACTTGTTATTATATTACGAGAAGTTTACAACATAATAGGTACCTAACTATGGTCATAGAAAGTAAACAAACTTTCCATTCTCTGAGGTAACTAATAATCTGTTTCCTTTAACCACAGATTTCAATTGTTTAGCTTATCTGGTCTATTTGTTTAGCTTCTGGCCTATTAAAGGAATATGTAATTTTAATCAAATGTATATTTCGAAGATCTAAACAATAATCGTCATGATAAATATACTTATAAAGAAATGTACACTAATGAAATAAATTGTAATTTCTATTAACATTATGCTATAAAAAATCTAAACCAATATTATAAAGAGGGAAAATTTCTAACCTTTGTTGATTTGTTTATAGGTGGATCTTCGGAAATACTGAACCGATTATTAAAATTCTTTCACTTTCGGAAAGCTACATCAATCGCAGGATATATTGACTATAATTTACGTCGTGGAAAAACAGTTAGTCGTATTATATCTATAACTAGCTTGTGCCCGCGACTTCGCCCGCGTGGTAAAGTTACTTTGAGCAGCATTTCTAACGAATATTTATTCATCCCCTATTTTATCCCCTTAGGGATGAATTTATCAAAATCCTTTCTTAGGCCTACGTCATAGTAGCTTTATGCATGCAAAGTCTCAGCCCGATAGGTTTAAAATTGACAAAGTTTCATACAAACTTTCATCCCTATTTTATCCCCTTGGGGGTAGTATTGATCAAAATCCTTTCTTAGCGGATGCCTACGTCATAACATCTACCTGCATCTCAAATTTCAGCCCGATTCGTCCAGTGGTTTGGGCTGTGCGTTGATAGATCACTATGTCAGTCACCTTTGAGTTATATATATTTAGATGTGTTATCAATCAAAGATCCAAAAGTCTTAACGATAGCTAGCGCTATAAATTATTAAAAAAAGAAAGAAATTATATGCAAAGATAATTTTATACATTTATTTTGCTCTATACAAAAGACATGATGTAATTTTGGTAATAATACATGTATCAACATCATAACATTATATAATAAATATCAGTACATTTAAAATTTATTCGTCTAGATGATAATTATTTGAACTACAATGATAAGGAAACGGATTTGCTACTGTTTCATTGCATTCGTTGATCTTTAGTATTACTCATCTTATGACGTAGTCGGTTTGTTTACTGTTTGCTTTAATTGAATAAGATCTAATTATTTTTTTCAAAAACTAAAACCTACTTACAAATTATTTACTTTTACTTCGATGATATTATTTTGATATAATAACAGAACTGTTGAACCAATTTCAATAAAATTTCTATGGGACCATATCAGAAGTGTAGTGTAGTATACTATGAAATAATGAAATTACTTAAAATTCTATTCACTAAAGTTGGACCCGGAGGCAAATAAAAAAAATACCAAAAAATTTAAAACAACCTTTTTGTTATTATCTCGGTTTAAAATTAATAAAACAATCGGACGTCATGAATATATTTATATACACTTTTAAAAATAATCCTTTTAAAATTGTTTATTATAAAATTCCAAATGTTTACAAACTTTATAATCCAACATTCTTCTTCTTTCTACCGGCCTCTTCTATTTTATGTTTAGAATATACGAGAACTCAATCGGAAATTTAATAGCGCAGTGATTAACAGTGGCCGGTTATAGGATGGTGACCAAAATTTGTTATCTCGAGCTCCTTCGTCCGTTCTCTCTGTATATGTGATCGTTATCATCCACTAACTCGTACTGGGCCCGCGTGATCGGTGTTGGCTAGGGTTGCCACCTTTTTTTCCCCTATTAAAGTACATTAGTTATTATAGGTACAAAAACAAAGTAAATTGAATCAAAATAAAGTATTATTTATTTTTCTTTATTACTAAACTTAAAAATACATTTTCTTTTTATTTATCTATTCAGCATGAATCGATAAATTTTGTTTAACGAAAAAATACTTACGACTAAGCTTCAAAATCACAAACAAATCAAATCATACGACATAAAGTATTTTCGTGTACTTTATTTTTCTTATAGAGTAGGGGAGACCTAGGAGAGTTGTGACAATTTTTACATAAGGGGCTCTATTTCGCTTAAGAAACATTCCACAGTTATGACTCATGTGAATTAGTTTAGCGCCATTCCTTCTGTTTTCAAAACCATCACTAAAATTAATTAAAGTATAATAGTTTCTGAAAAAAATAACAAAATTCAAGTCCACTCCCCTTGTCACAACTCTCCTACTACCGAGGTAAGTTGTGACAGGTACCGAGGTAAGTTGTGACATCATTGTATTTAAGCTATAAGATATAAAAATACCATTATATACGACATAAATAAATCAAGCACGTTTTTTTATCAAATCAGTACTTTAATCAGTACTATAATAATAAATTTGACTTGGAAAACACACACTGAACATGTTTGCAAAAAGTTGTCCCAGTATTCTTGTGCACTGTACAAACTTAGTAGGATCGCGAATCAGTGCACGGTCCTTACAGCTTATCACGCGTACGTAGTTTCAACTGTTCGATACGGCATTATATTTTGGGGATATTCGACTGATTCTGTAACTGCCTTTAGAGCCCAGAAAAAATGTGTTAGGAGCATATGTCATTTACAGAGTACGGATACCTGTAGGCCATATTTTATTAAACTAAATATTATGACCCTGCCATCAATCTATATATTCGAAGTTGGTATTTTTGTCAAACAGAATCAACAACTATTTGAAAATAAGACGAGATTGCGTCATCGAGACAAATTGTGTACGATACCCTCTAAGACAGCTGTGTTGAACAAAAGTATCTTTTGTATGGCTCCAAAAATTTTTGATAAAATTCCGAAAACAATACGTTATCTGGATAATTGTAATGTTTTTAAAAGAAAACTTTGTAAATTATTAGTAGCTAAAGCATATTATAGTGTAAACGACTATCTAGCTGACAGTACTTTGTAAATGTATAAATACTTAATGAATTAATTGAATTTTTGACATAACATGTTATTGATTAGATTAGTTGACAATTACTAACCTACTAATATTGTATGCCTTTTAGGCAGATCACGGTGTAACTATTCAGTCCTTGCATCCAATATCTTTATATAACCTGCGATCAACAATAAAGATTGATTTGATTTGACTTGATTAATCATCTTTTAATACCTACCAACTAAAACAACATAGTATTAATATTCTCATAACAAGTAATTATAATATTTTCATTAACTTAATATGGTATCGCTTTGAGGTCAATCATATTATTGTTATAATTAGTATAAAATCTTAATCTAATCAGATTCACAATTATGCCAAACGTAATGCAGCTCGTCCCCAGTACAATCTACGTGTGCCTAGCCTTTGCATTCAAGGCTTTGGACCCACTGATCATTCGATCTGCTGTCTGCATAGGCTTTAAGGCAAACCAAATAAAAGCAATTATTTTCTGCATCTTCTTCATCACTTGTTCTATTCTTCTTATTAGTCTTCTTTGGTTTTTTAGGTTTCTTTATTTTTTCTTCGCTTAAGACACGCTTCTTAACATTCTTAGATTTTCAGTCTCTGTATAGTTATTTGGCATTCTCAAATAAAATAAGTATGCGGTATGCCATTATACACCTTAAGTAGCTACTAACACAACAACAAACATCTAAAGTTAATAAAAAACATTGTAAAAATAGCCCAGCAGAAATATGGAGTAAGATAGGAGAGTTGTGACAGGCTGTCACAACTCGCCTAGGTGTTCAAAATGACGTCTTGGTCCGAATAATAATTCATATTTTCTAAACACGATGCGCATACAAAAAATCAGTGCCACGTATTGAGACTTAAATAACTACATAACTTAAGAAAAAATAACACATCAATGCACATATACTAAGATATGATATATATTCAAATAATATTTTGAAGAAAAACTTACTTTTCGCAATTTTTTGTACACTGACGATATATTTACGCAACTGTGCCATATGCACCGTCGACAGGTACTGAGTCGTGTAGCGCGTGTCGAGAACGACAAACAAGCGTTAAAGCCATCTCGCTTACTATAATAGGTAGAGAGAAATCCTCCTTGTATAGAATACAATTGTCTGAAATAACGTACAATACTTTATTATAAAGTACGGGTGGTAACCCTAGTGTTGGCCCATTCTTCCTATTTGATTTGATCTATACCACTAAAAAGGGGAGGCATGAGCCACAGTAACAGGAACATTAATAGGCTGGGTGATGGTGAATGTGTTTTACATAACTTTCTATATATTTAAAAGTGTTCAGATGAAAACAACCCGTTATTAAGTTTATATCGGAAGTTAATTGGACTGTTATGTATACATTGTTGTAGATTGGGTTTCAATCATGATTGCGCTATTCTGCCGAGAAGCACTAGTGAAGCAAACGGTTTTAATTATAAATGTTAACATAAAAAAGTAAACAAAAAGCTATGCGAACTGGTGGGTGGGTAGTATATGATCCTAACTTAATAACATTTAAAAGGATTTTTACAATTTTTTTAAATTAATTAAGGTCTGTTGATAACATCTTTTTATTATTAGTAAATATAAATATAGTTAATAATTTTATTGAAGTGCTCTTACTTAAAAGAGGTACTTTTGCTAGAGATTATTATCTCTAGCTAAAGTATCTCTATCTACTGTGCTCGATCTCTACCTACTGTTTATCGGTTGTGCTCTATTTATTGATATGACGTATCGTAACTATATTAAAATTAATTATAATTCCGGTAGATAAATAATGATAAACATTCATGCTAATCATTTCTTACAGATTTATATATCGTTTGAGATTAAACACCAATTTAAATTTGGTTATTCTTAATAACGCAAATTCTAAATATCTATGTTTAATGGCAAGAAACATGAATGAACTATACAACAAAGCATTAATTGGAATGGTTATCTTTAACATTTTATAACCTTACATTATCAGATTTTATTTTTAATTTTAAAAGCATTTCAAGACCATATCAAGGTCTCCCGTACTGATAAAAAGCCAGACGCGAATCAAAATTTAAATAAACACCGCAGACACATTTGAAACATGTTCTTATTCCAAAAAAAAAAGCGATATACTTTTTGGTCGCCAAACTCATTCACTATAAATGACAACATAGCAAACGCGTCTCTCGACTCCGAACGCCTCCTAACAAAAAAAAACAAATCAGTACCAAAGGACTTTTGAATGTTGATGACTCCATCCGGAGTATGCACGTGGTCTCCGACGTCGGCAGTTCTACGACACGCGACTCTACGTCGGAAATGTGGGAGCTAACGGAAGCCCGCACTACCATTAAATTTACTTACTACCAACTATGTAACAATATACCGCAGTTATTCGAAGTCAACGGAATCACTCGCTCCCCAACACTAAACTGAAGAAGTTTCGTCGTCAATGAAAGTGGTATTGTACTGATAAGTTCATGTTGCAGTCGCTAATAAACGCCCGCGCACCGTGATTTGTAGTGCGAAGAAGGCCGAATATGAGCTCAGTGTATCAGTGGTGAGAGAGCCACGGTACAGGATGGGTGTGTCGTGGTACGCCGTCGTTTTACTCGCAGCCTCTGTCCTAGGAGCCTCTATTACACGTAAGTATCAATATGTAATGTAAATATTAAACTTAGCATCATCTCAAGAATATTAAGTTTATATAGAATACTACGTATATTAAATAATCACAGAACAAAGTTTACAATCAAATCGTTATTGTTTAAGCCATGTCACCCCCATTCCCGGTCGGGTCAATGACGAAAATGAATTTTTATATAATGTCTCGTGTCTTGGTGTTGTGATACCTTCGTAATTTCAAATAACATAACACATAGACTTAAGTTAATTTCGAGTCTGAAGAATCAGTTGTCATCTTAGTCTAAGTGAACATGGACCTGTAAAGGAACTGAAGCATCATAAAAATTAAAATAAAAATTACAGGCGATGAAACTGTTTAAAAGTAGTTTTATTTAATAAGTAGTGCGCGTAGAAATATAAGAAATAAGAATGTATGTGATGTTCTCTAATATTTATTTATCAAATTTCTTATTTTAAGGCTCCACGCAAACTATACTAAATGTCTTATTACTCTTTTTTATTCTCGAAAAATGAGAAACAAACATCATCAACCAACTCCAAATAAAGCTTACTTCCAAAATTTTACTTAAAATATTATTACTTTATATTTATATCTGATTAAAAAAATTGAGACAAACTTAGAATTTTGCGTATAGATAAATAGCTTTTAAAACAGCTTATAGCAACGCTATTCTGTAAAAAGGTCAACGTTAAACTCGACGTGTAGCGCAGCACTGTAACACACACAGAGGTTTTATAAAACTAATAAAAATAAATTCCGCCTCCTTCGGTTTTATTTGATGCTGTGTTTAAGCTGAGACGGCGATGTGCTCAACGTTGAAATCGAGGCTGATTTTCTTATAGAATAACGTATCTGATACTATACACCAACAAAATTTATAATTTCTATCTAAATATTCTTGAGAGTTTAATCCAATATCTGACACGACATATTGACGTCTTAACATTAAAACTAAGATAAATATATTAAATAATTCATATGTACTATTATACATAATGAGTTTAATTAGAAAATAAAAATAAATATGTCTTAGATACCATCCAAATCGTCGTAATCTAAATCTTGGAAAAAAATTATACAACATCATTTATATAAAACTAAAGTTATTTCAAATAGAAAATTTTTAATATTGAATTATTCAGGTAATTATTTTTCTTAACTCTTTAATTCACATAGTGATAAAAAAAAACTTCGAAATCACCTACTAAAAATAATTAATAATAAAGTATTATTGCGTAGTATACGAACAATGCATTTTGATTGTATTAAAATCATGAATATAATGTAATTATTTTAAGATTATTTTATCAGAGATCTACTACGTCAATTGTTATTAATTAGTAATAAATATTTTTATTTATCAATTAATATTCTATATCGTTATCAAATTGATTGAATTTCAGAACTTTTATCGGTTAATTCTGTAATAAATCGCTTTAATCTTCTAATTCTGGAACACTAATAACAAAGTCGTTATTATTACATTATACTTCAGTAGATGCAAAATAAAATAAAAGAAAATTGGTACAAAAATGTCTTTTCAATAAAATGAACAAAACTCCTCGAGCTTTGACGTCGCTAAATCAAACAATTATTATAAATTGTATGTATCTATAAATAAATAACATAAAATTAATAAAAATATTATTTTTAACCTACTAATAATTTTATAAGAACCACTGATAGACAGCACACTCAACACGTATTAGACACTTTTAGCATCAATACATGTATAATTTTTTGCATAGTTATATAATAACGCCATTGTTCTGCCGGGTGTGTAATATACAATATAAATAGCATTAACATAATGTGAAAATCAAACGCGATCAATGCTTATATCATAATATTATAAATAACACCATTGGCTGCAATTGTGACTGTAAAAGAAACGGGAGTTGTACACTTTATATCGAAATTGTTTAATCGATACTTGTCCTCTCCAATGTTTGCAAAAATATATTATTGCAGAACATTATACTCGCATCAATCTCAAAACCGGATGAAGTTAACTTTTCACTTTAAAATGTTATATAATTAATTTTATTATTATGGCCGATAACAAAATTATATATTAAATTTTATGTAATTCCGAATTCGGAATGTACTAAATTACAATTCAATTGGGACTTGGGACTTTTTCAATTATTCAGATGGGACCAATTCAATTAGTAGCCTTTCGGTCAGTTGCACAAACGTTAATTACGGTGTAATGACGCCTTTAAGCTGTAATGAATGTCGAAGTTGTATGGCTAATGTCGCTTTAAACTATTGAGGATCTTAATGGACGTTTATGCGACTGGTGTTTTATATCTTGTCAATTAATTACAAAATTGTTCGCCAAAAAATTTAATTTTAAATTAACCTGATAAGCTGGTGTATAAAACCTTGACCAAGCAATTATTAGCATGACAGACATGACAAGCGGAACTAAAATAAAATTGTTGGGCACATGCGTTTTTTTGTTTCAGTGATAATGTTATCAGTTAATTGATTTTATTTGTCATAAGACTAGGATTACCATATTAAAGTTTCAAATAGTCAAGAAAAAAACCAAGCAATATAGAAATCTCATCATAAATAACATATTTATTATATTTGAAACATTTTGCATTCACAATGCTTATCTGAAAATGTTTAAAAAATCTATTTCCTCCCAGGCACTCTGAAATGGGACTCAAACCCACGACCTTTCGCAATCCTGGCGAGTGCTCTAACCACTGAGCTACCCAGAACTTAACAAGACTGTCGAATTTGTCGAAATTTACTTTTTCGCTACTTCTAAATGGTCGTGGGTTCGAGTCCCATCTAAGAAAGCCAGGGACAAATTTTTTGAGCATATTTCATTAAGAATAACATATTTATAAAAAAAAAAAAAAAACTATCACGATGTCTTAGTAATAGGATTCCCGTTTTACCCCTTTAGGTACGAAACTAAAATACAATTGTTGTGTATTCATTTGAATTAGTGTAGAGGAAGCTTTAATCTTTATATTGCGTCGAATACTCGTTTCTTCTAAATTCTGGTTTAACTTTAAGAAAATCGCTTCTCTTTATTCATTACCTTTCGACAACCATACGTTACTCAAAGCACTATAGGTACTAAACAATGCCTATTAAGCGTCAGAATCAAAATAAATACTCATTATATAATAGCTGACATTCTTCCAATATCCCAGTAAAAGTGACATTTGTATCGAGAAATTCTATGAATCGTAATTTTTTTTTTTTTTATATTATTGCTTACATTTAGTGAGGAATTTAATACTCATCTTTTTTTATAATCAAAAGAGAAAATATATTAATATTAAGTATCGTATATACATACGTTAACATATTTTTAAACGAGTGTTAAAAAAAGGGATTCAATCTTTTCATTTCAATGAAGTCATTTAACATCTAAATCTCTAAAATGATATAATAATTGGGAGAAAATATATCACACAATAATCGCACAATAACATCACACGGAAGGCGCAGTGTTTCTTTTTACGCAGCGGTTGTGCAATCAGATTGCATGTCTTATGTTGCACAATTATTTACAAACGTCAACTATAAACTAAATAATTTCACACATCAAACATGGGAAATTATTTAATAAGATATTAAAAACATCAGACCTTACGTTTAGTCGCAACATCGCCCGTGTAAATTATAACATATAAAACAGCATCTCGTAAGTGATAGATTTTTTAAAAATTAACCCAATAGTTTCAGATGTCTACAATGCAAACAAACTGCAGTTGAAATAGTACACGTTGGTTGATAGTCGTGCCATGTAAATAAATATTTTTTCGGAAACTTTTAGAATAAACGTTTTGAAAAAATGCAGAAAATAATTCTTTACTTTCAAATTACAGGAAATATATTAGAAGTCTATGATTTATATTAAAATTTAATGTTTGTGAGGAACTTTAGGAGCGCGAGTTCGTTTCTATGACAAATTTTCGTCAAAAATCAGCAAAGATTTTCAAAATCTTTATCTATGCACAGATACAAATTTTTAACCTAAATTCAGTAACGCATTTAGTTTTGTGTATACTCAATTTTTAACTAAACCGTTTTTATAATATTTGATCAATTATTAATATTATAATTTTATGACGACATCTTAAATCTATAAACTTAAAAGTTACTTAATTTTACTTGATACTAGCTGTTTTCCCGCGACTTTGCAAGAAAATACCACCCATGTATGATGTATCTTTCTGTAGGTGTTTAATAATTTATGAGAATCAGTATTTCCGAGAATTAAAAACATACAAAGGTAGTAAGTTTATTTTTTATAATCCCAACTTTATCCCGTGTATTTTCAGTTTCGATGATACCGTACCAAGTGCTGCCAACGGACTCCACGTTAAAATCGAGTCGTATTATACGGACTCTTAATCGTGTATGTACGTAACGTGATCGAATTATATCGGCACGTTGCTTGGGTTGATGGTTGCACTTTCAAATGTAAATTGTACTTTAAGGTATCGGGAAAATGGTTATATCTGATTATACTAAAAAATGACAATACAACTTGTCATTTTTTAGTATAATCAGATATACATACTCATTATTAAAATAAAGCAACTCTTGGACAGAATAGTATTTTACATATATGTTTATCTGTTTCGGATCCCTTGTATTATAAAGTGAAAGTAAACGCATTCAAGTTCGGGAGTTGCTTTATAAAATGTACGACAAAAACAAAAATAATAAATAACTGCCAAAAAATCTAATACACTAATATGATAGAAGAAGGTAAGCAAATATGGAATATTATCTCTAATATAGAAAACTGAAATTTTTTCCAAAATGAAATGCTATAGTCCTATTAAAAAATTTAATAAATTTTCCTTTTAGCAACAATTTAAATTTCAGTACTCTACTTATTCTAATAACACTTAATACTTTCCTTTAATAACACTTGCATAACCTATTTAAATACCTTTAATTTGTAAATATTATTTGTTTATATGATAAGCTCAAATAAAGTGAAACATTCTTCCTAATTTCCAAGTACACCGAAAAAAAATCACAGTATCTTCACTAAGCTTTATTAATAGCACATTATCAACAAAATGAGGAAAACTTTAACGTAACATAAGTAGAATAATGACTAATATATCGTCGTATAATATATTAATTATTATTAATAGGTAGGTAATTATTGCAATACTTAATAACTTCACTTTTATTGCTGTAATTTCTCAAATAGACTTCTCATTATAAAATTTAGAGCGAAAGAAAAGATACCCCTTGGTCACTAAGTTCCTTAAGGCGTAGATTTGCGAACGGACTGCGCATTTGTTTTAACAAGGGTTGTCACAAAATAAATAATATGTTTTGAATATTAACATCGAGTACTGTCGACAGCGGAGAATCATTCTTTGGAGTTAAATGAAGCGAGGCAGCCAGTAGAAGGTTCCAACTGCGGTCGGGTGTGGCTCACCGTACATTCGCCAGCCATCTCTGTGACTGGAGGTGACCAACTACTTGACGCGTTAGAACTTAATTGGGACTTCAACGGATGTTCGAGTATTCCTAAACAAGTGAGTGTTTTTAGCTTCATATAACTTTATTTATTTATAGATTTCGATTGTGCAGTGGCTAGCGCGTCCGGTCCGCGATACAGAAGTTAAGCAACTTTTGCGAAAGCTGCTAATGGGATGGGTAACCAAAAAAAATATTTTCACGATAATATTATTTCTGAAAAGCTTCGGGAGACACGTTAAGACATTAATCCCAGCTGCATCTGCAATCGGTAACACCCATCAATCAGCTCTGTTGTTTAATACTGTAACGGGTCCGGACTGGTAGTCAAAAGAAAAGGCTGACTAGGCTTGATAAGTAAAGAAAAACCTCATTTCTCCGTTTCCCTTACAACATAAAATAAAGACTTTACACGTACACGTAGATTTATATCAGTTTACTACTTTAATAATATTACATTCAAAGATAATCGTGTTTATGCCTGAAGATTTTTTTTACGAACGATTGAAAATAAAATAAATTACGAAAAAAGAAAAATAAAAAAATATATATCTTAAAAAATAGAGACAAGAAGTTTAGACGACGAACCTTTAGAATACTACTCAAAATAAAACTATTTTGTATTTCAGCGTAGCCACTTTAATTAGAACCTTAATGCAATAAAATTTTGGGTATTTAAAAAATTTAAACAATACTTTGAATAAAAAATATCTGATTTGGTCTTCTCAATACTTTGATGATCATGCAGGGCATAGGATGAATGATCAAAACTTTATTTTCTCAAGCTCCTCAATAGAAATAGTAATAGAAATAAAGATGATTAAAGGATGATTGTTGTTTCACAAAACTGTAAATAATAAAACTAGCAGTCTTGGACTTTTTTAATTAGTTACGTTAATATTTGTGTTCATGAACTTGCATTTACTTAGGGCAAGGGCAAAAGTAAAGACCCTCTATAAATAATATGAATATCAAATGCTTAATGATAACAATATTTCAATAATAACCAGTGAGAATATTTCAATAATAACCAGTCAGTTTTCACTAATATGTTTCAAGAGCCATGGTAATGGCCCGCCAAAGTCGTGGCCAAAGCCAAAAAAACAAGAGCACTACGAAAACCTACTTTTCTCGAAATACTTCGTCGTTTTTTGAACACTAATAACTTAAGTTTGAATTTCAATATATAAAGTAAATTTTATAAAATATTCGCTACTTTCAAATGGACATACGATGAAAAATTTTCTTGCCTTAATTATTTTTCATTCTTTAAGAAACGAAACGGCCAAGACACATTTCTTGAATAAGGTATAGAGTCTGTGAAGTAAGAGTTTTTAGAGTTAGGGCGTGAAGAGTTACAATCTTAGCTATATAAGATCTGATAACCTTTTGACAATAGACATGCTGTCGGCTTGGCAACATTTTACATGAAAATGTTTTGGTGGAATAAAATATTATCGAACTCTGTTACGTAGTTCGTATATTTACTTGGCTGACCGTGGATAAAAAGTATAAGTGCTTAAAATTTTATGATTATCTGTGCAGCCGTGTGTTAAAACCCAATTGGATCCATTGAAAGTTAATGATTTCTTGTGTTATGTGCTGTGTCATAACAAAGAACTTTGAATAAAAAATATCTGATTTGGTCTTCTCGATATTTTGATGTGTTGCAGGGCATAGGATGAATGATCAAAACTTTATTTTCTCAAGCTCCTCAATAGAAGTACTAATACAAATAAAGATGATTAAAGGATGATTGTTGTTTCACAAAACTGTAAATAATAAAACTAGCAGTCTTGGACTTTTTTAATTAGTTACGTTAATATTTGTGTTCATGAACTTGCATTTACTTAGGGCAAGGGCAAAAGTAAAGACCCTCTATAAATAATATGAATATCAAATGCTTAATGATAACAATATTTCAATAATAACCAGTGAGAATATTTCAATAATAACCAGTCAGTTTTCACTAATATGTTTCAAGAGCCATGGTAATGGCCCGCCAAAGTCGTGGCCAAAGCCAAAAAAACAAGAGCACTACGAAAACCTACTTTTCTCGAAATACTTCGTCGTTTTTTGAACACTAATAACTTAAGTTTGAATTTCAATATATAAAGTAAATTTTATAAAATATTCGCTACTTTCAAATGGACATACGATGAAAAATTTTCTTGCCTTAATTATTTTTCATTCTTTAAGAAACGAAACGGCCAAGACACATTTCTTGAATAAGGTATAGAGTCTGTGAAGTAAGAGTTTTTAGAGTTAGGGCGTGAAGAGTTACAATCTTAGCTATATAAGATCTGATAACCTTTTGACAATAGACATGCTGTCGGCTTGGCAACATTTTACATGAAAATGTTTTGGTGGAATAAAATATTATCGAACTCTGTTACGTAGTTCGTATATTTACTTGGCTGACCGTGAATAAAAAGTATAAGTGCTTAAAATTTTATGATTATCTGTGCAGCCGTGTGTTAAAACCCAATTGGATCCATTGAAAGTTAATGATTTCTTGTGTTATGCGCTGTGTCATAACAAAGATAATATGATATTATTGAAACCCAACTCTATTATTAAACAAAACAGACATCTCCTATGTTCATTATGTGAATACATTTTCGGGTATTTATTAGCTGATTTCCAAAAAGGAGGTTCTCAATTTGACGTACGTATGTTTGTGCACTATTATCTCGCGCTTGGCTTAACCGATTTCGATGCGGTTTTCAGCATAATATTTATCAGACTTAAGGTCTTAGGTATGGTAACCGGGTGTTAATAATTGCGGATACAGGGATCGACCGCTTAACATATCTTCCAAAGCATAGAAATCTCTAGGTAACCATTTTTTTTTTGGTCCCCCATCTTATGACTGGCCATGCAAAAGTAGCTTAACCTCCGCATTGCAGACCGAGCGCGCTAACCACTGTGTCAACAAACTCCATCCAGAATTGAATACACCTGTAAGAAAAATCTTGTAACTTGAACAAAATATCCAGCGAAAATTTACGAAATAAACAAACTGAATTTCGTTTCGATGTGATAAAGTAATAAGTCACGAATGGCGTATATAAGAAGTACCCTCGTGCAGATACTTGTTGCTCAGGCGACGCACAAGTGACTCTAAATTCGCTCCACTGTACAATAAATATGTCATTGTACTCTGTAGGTAATGAAATGATTCAGTTAGAGAATCCTCTTCTTGATAAGTTTATTGCTTTACAGATGATTGCTCCCGTCATAACAAATAATTTCTAACTTAGAAAATGTACTTGAAAAATAATTCACTGTCATAAAGAAAACACATGGCTGTTCTCTATAAACTGCTAGTCAAAGAAATAATTAATAAGAAAAAGACAAATAAAGTTTTCCGGTTATTAAATATAGTTTTCCGGCGACATCGCCAGTACCTATTTCCTAAAATTATAGCCTGTCATCTGCATATGATGTAGCTACGCGTAAAAAAAGAGTTTTATTAAATCGTCTACTAGTTCCGGAACATATTCAATGCAAATAAAATCTAACCTTTCCTCTTTATAATGTAGAAATATATCAATTAGTTTTTAAGCTCGATGGCGCGGTGGTTCGCCCGCTCAGTCTGCGATACTGTTGTTAAGCAACTTTCGCAATAGCCAATAGGATGGATGACCAAAAATGTATTATCTTGAGCTCCGTACTTCGGAAGACACGGTAAGCTAGTCTCAGCTCCGTTTGCAGTCGTTAATACCTACCAATCCACACTGAGCCTGCGTGACGGGTCTCATTCTCCCTGTTCCATTTTGATTCATATCCAGCCATAAGTATGGTCTGAGTCCCAGCAATGGAGATATTAATAGTTTCTTTTTCAAAGTTAAATTGAAAGCATCGTCAGTTTAAGTTTAACTACAATTATTATAATAACCTAACCCTACGACACTTTATAATCTAACAAGACAAATTATTAACTGTAAATGTTTACAATTTTACGGTAACATAACTAGCATGTTTCAAACTAAACTACAACTATATAATAGATAACAAATTCTCAATAAAATTTGTTTTCAAGTTAGATCGAAGATAAGATTATGATTAGATTTCAGTTATTTGGTATTTTAGCTAATTTCGCAATGGTGCTTGATAAAAATTACAACGCAACTTTACTCTCAAGTATTAGTTTTAACATGAGTTTCACTTAGGCTACGCGCGCACTGGGCCTCGATTCAACTTGTATTTTGTCATTGTACTATCGACATGAATTCCAATATTACTATAATTTTCCTTATAAATCTATGGTAACAGATGTATTTATTATTTTGTGATCTAGTAACAAGTACTGTGTGATAAAGGGTCGTCATTAAAGCGCTATTGACTTTCCATAAATACGCTAATATTAGGAGAATAATGATGACTGAGTAAAAAACAAAGAGAATCTATTTAGTCCGTCAGTCAAATAAAAAAATATTAGATATGTATTTTATACTTCAATTTAACAAGAAATACGTTAGATAATAGTCGTTAAAGTTGAGAAGTGGGGGCTCGCTACGTCACACAGTTTTGTAGAAAATATACCATAACGTGACGTCACGTGACATTTTGATTACGAAAAAACATAAAAAAATGCGTGTCTAATATACGCTATTCTGTAATTAAAACTAAACTCAAACTCGACGACCAGATCAGTGAAAAGAAAACCCTATTTAATTTTTGAAGTAGGTTTTACTTAATTGAAACTCTGTGCTGTGCTGGACGTCGAGTGCAACGCTGATTTTATTACAGAATAACACTGCTGCTATAGATATGCCTGACACAGTGATCTACATTACATACCAAACATCCGCTTTTCAAGAACTCACTTTAGTATTATCTAATGGAAACCGAACGTGACACTCCTATTGAGGATCGCGTTTTTGTTATTCACGGCTAGTCATTCACTGTGCCGTAATTTTGCGTTGCGAAACGTGCGACTCTGTCTTAAAACATTATCTTTATAAACAAAAAATAACCTTATATTTTTAACAGATAAAACAGGCTAAAACAAACTATTAACACCAAATAGATAATGGATAAAAACAAATAAACTTAAATAACATGTAAATGAGGTTTGGTATATATTTACTAAAATCAATAAAATTGATAACTCAATACTTTCTTTTCTTTCAATGTCCCATCACTACAAAAGTTCCACTTTAGTGCGATATCGGGCCTTATCGACTTGACATTTGCAATTGCTAATTTCTCATTTTCTGTTTGGAGGACCCAAAGGCGGGGCCAATGTATATATATGCGATTCATGAGAATTTTAAAAGTTTCAAGATTTATAATGTACAATACGCCTTGAGATAGATAATAGCGCTTTAATACCACCCAGAGGTGTCGGGTCGATAGGACCTGCTACTCACAATAAAAAAGTCAATTGGGTGCAGATTTGAACAATCATCGCGCCAGCTTAAAGTCACTATTTTTTCTTACGCAATTAACGTGTTAAGAACCGCGTCGCAGATCGAGCGCGCTAACCACTGCACCAGCGAGCTCCTCCTGTTGTAAAATATGACCTTATAGAATTTTATCACACTTATTGCATTCCATTTTTCTCAAAGTACTCCGACATAGCAGGTGTTATATTGTAAGAGAACTACTAGATAATGTTAGATACTGGTATTTGTTTGTTGTAGAATGTTGCATAATATTTGTGTTCTAGCCTTTTTCAACAAAATTTGTAAATTATAAATGTTAGAAAACGATTATAACAAAATAAAACTAAATCTTAAAGTTTTGCTAATGTTAGCGTAATAATGACACAGTTCTTGTTACTAGATCACACAATATTAAATATATCTGTCGCCATCGCCATCGTGTCACTTTGTGACGAAGACACTAATAATATTGGACTTCAGAGTAAAATGGCCAAGTATAGTAGTTGAGATTCTATTCATCATTAGCCTTTTTACGTCCCCACTGTAGGGGCTCAGGCCTTCCTTATGGATGGTTAAGGAGGATGGGCCATGACCCTCCACGCTGGCCCAATGCAGATTGGAGGGTATTAACGACTGCAAATACAGCCGGGACCAACGGCTTAACGTGCCTTCCGAAGCACGGAGTAGCTCGAGATAATAATTTTTTGGTCACCCATCCCTTGACCGACCCTTGCGAAAGTTGCTTAACGACAACGATCGTGGGCCGCGGCGCTTATCCACTACGCCACCGAGCTACTACCGAGATTCTATTGAAATGAGTTTATTACGTAAAAATTTGCAGAATTGAAGCCTTGATCTACTGTGAGGCCATTTATGATATATGAGTACCTATAAATTGTTACACTCTGTTATAGAATGTATAATGTCATATACTGCTGTGTGGACTAGCCACTATTAATTGCGGCTTCCTGATTAGTTAATATGCATACCTGTAGTGGAAATTGATAAGTGCTAGTAGGTATACGAGTCAATTTTTATCCAATGATATGATGATTTGTGATGATGACACGCTCATCTCATTGATAGGTCTTGTTTAAGTGTAATATTTTTATTTATTTTTGTATTGTAAAGAAATAAACGGCTGTGTATTTTACTTATAAATAAGAAAATTTAATAAGTAATTTATTATTCAAATAATATCGATATCAGAAAATAATTTTGAAAATCGGTCCTAAATTTATGAAAAATCAGTAAACATACAAAGAAACATACATGTTGTCGAACATATACATCTTTTCGATTTTGTGGTCGGTTAAAAACAGTTTCCAATGGCAAATTATACCCAGACTGGGTGGCGAAAATATTGTCTTAACACGATTTTTAAGTATACTTATGTATACTTAAAAATTTTCCCGGATCAAAACCGTGCAAAATTTCCACTTCAAAAATATATGGCATCAGTAAACTATAAGTTCAACGTATTTTTATTATTAAGCGACCTTAGCATCTATTAAAAAGACTACCAAGACAAGCTTAAATGTCTGCTGTTTCAATTAATGCATACATTTTACATTAGAGTAAGCGCATATTTTCGCGAACGAAAAAGGTGAATTATATCATTCTTTACATTAATATGAATTTAAGGATTCCGATATCATCTGTTCATTTGCAAGGTTAAAGAACGATGATTTCATCTGCTTCATTTGTCTCTAGGTAATCGATATGCGAGCATCATTAATTACAACAACTTCAATGAAATTAAACAAATGCTGTGTGATGTATTGTGTAATTACGTGTTGGCAATGGAAGTGAATGTTGCAGAGTCAATTGATTGTTACTAATTATACGCTGAAATGCAGAAGCAGGCAATGCGTACACCACAGTTCCGTGATCTTGATAACTAAGGAAAATTTAAATAATGATTCATTAGAACTACACTTCATACAAATAGGACCGTATTACACTAAGGTGATCTAACCACTTTAAGGGAAATGCATTACGCATACCCCGTTGCAGCTGTTGGCAATAAAATTATATGCTACTTATTCCTTAGTGAGTTATTTATACTTAAATAATTCATATATACCGCATATTATATTTGACACGTATTATATACGTGATTTGGGCTCTTGCATGCATCATTAGAGTTTATGGGACCATGAGATACTGTAGATGGTCCTTATCCGTTTGAATACGCTGCGAATATGTGGCTGTCCCTGGCCGCTACCAAGGCACGCTCAATTTATTCTCTCATCTAGCTTTTTGACTTAGTAACAGTTTTAAAGTAACCTCACTGATTTACCAAAAAAATATGCCAATTTAATTATGTCAGAACGGTTATATCAAAGAATATTGAGAGTAACAACACTACACGAAAAGTAGAGATTCTTTAAGAGAATGAATATCGAGGAATTAAATAAGAAAGAAACTAAAATAAAGGTATTATTCGAACATAAAGTCATAATATTATTCATTTCTTTTATAAAGGCTCCCAAAAGTCTTATAGATGTTAATTACACGGTCAATAAAAATAGTGGTGTATATGTGATGTTAATAAATAATATTAAACATCACACTAGTTATTGAAATTACAAGATGAGTTACTAAACACATTATCACTGATAACATGTAGTATCTGAAACGACAAAGTTGCCACAAAACTTCGAAAATTTGACTGGATAACCAACCCAGAACCTCATAAATGGTGTTATTTTGACAGCGTGCGAGCATGCGAGCCACTTTCTATGGAGGTCGTTGATATTAACATCATATTTTTATCTCCACAGATTGGTCTGTTTAGAGACAGGCCAACGACATGGACGACGGCTATAGAAGTACGCGAAGTCACCTCCGTTGCTGGCTTCATAACCACTAACGTACCTCTTGGGCCGAGCACTTTGCCTGGTACATGGCTGATAGGCGCAGGGCCGAGGGGCCCTAGCTGCTTATGGCCTTGGATCGGCGCCGGGACCAATAACATCGAAGCATTCAATTGTTTAAAAATACAACCCACGTGGATGCAGGATAATGCGTAAGTATATTTACTGGTATAGCTCAAGGTACAAGTTGGAAGAGCTAAGCGACAATGGATACCTATCGTATGAATATATACTAATAATATAAAGAGGTAAGTTCCTAAATTTGTTTGCGTGTTCGTAGGGATTATCTTCGGAAATACTGATCTTTCAAAATTCTTTCACCAATGGAAAACTATTTTATACACAGGTGACATAAGTTATAATTTACGTGAGCAAAGACGCGAGAAAACACCAAGTGTAGCAGTTAAATGTAAAATCACGTATAAAATTAACCGTGATACCTGATAGTTAACGTTGACAACAGGCGTGATTATGTGTGTCGCTTGGCTTCTTGATTCTTGTATCTTCCCTACTTTTCCGCCAATCAGACCTAAAGCTTTATTTTTATTCCACTCATCAAAGACCATCCTTTCATACCTTAATTTATAAACAGACTAACTTTCGCCAGCGGCTTCGCCCGCGTGGGCCCTAGGGAACATGTTACGTGGGCTAAAACGTTCTATTGTCCTATTATCCACGTCAGCTCATACCCTATTTGTATACCAAATTTCATCAAAATCCGTTCAGTAGTTTCGGCGTGCTTGACCGACATTTATTAACATTACTTACATATGACAACACTATGCCCACGTAACATATAGTTGTTATCAGTTCAAATTAGTGCAATAGCTTACAAGCATATTAAATGCAACCAAACAGTAAAAAAATATTTCCCCTTTATAATATCAGTATAGATAAATAATGAACTGCTTATGAATAAATAGATGAATGGAAATATTCCACATTCAAATAAGCTAAACAAATCAGAAGCATTTTTGAATCTTCTAAATTATATTCCTGTCCGTTCAAGTCTTCTTTTAACTTACAAGAAGAACAACCGAAATAAACTTATAAACAGAAGTTATATACACCATATTACGCAAATAAATAAAAAAAGCAATTATAAATTTTTGCTAATCATAACATATAACATAGTTGTCGTTCGTCCACTGTAGAGCGAAAGCTATTAATTCCCATCCATATTTAAATGACGACATCTTTTCTATAAAAACGAACCATAAAATATAGTAACAAAAGAAATTTTCGCTATCCCACCAAACGCAGATTAATGGTTTAGCAATCGCTATTATACGAAGTATATAATACCAAGGAAAAGTATGAAATAAATTATACTTCATGCTTTGCCAAAATATTTAAGAATATTTTAAAGAATCCCTCGGTATTACAATACTTTATTATACAGATTGCCTCTAACATACAATTGAAGAAAGTAGATTACCCATTCTTTATTCAAGGACGAGCTTCCAATACATCTGATATATCGCAATAACTTATGTAACGCATTTTGTTAATCAAATTAGGCATAATGGACATACACCACTGTGTGACTGTTGATTCTATCCAAAGGTAAAGCATGCAGTGGGGAAATTAGTAGACGGGTAATTTAATTTTAAGAGCACTTTACTCAGCACTATAGTCATTACTACCTAAATTATCCTATTAACCAAAGCATTTACCTTTCAAATCTCAAACGAAACCTCAGGCTTTCCTAATATGGAGACGTTTTCTACCTACAAGTTTTTTTGACAGTCTCTTTTTTCACTCAGTGCAACAATAAATCACCTTCGAATTGGCGAACTGGCATTGGCTGGTACCCACAACGCAGGCGCGTGGCGATTCAACACCGAAGTCAGTAATTTAGCCCGCGACAGTTTCGTGCTATGTCAGGACCGATCTGTGTGGGCACAATTAGTCCACGGCATCAGGTACCTGGACTTCAGGATCGCATATTACGACTTCTACCCCAATGAGGATTCAAGGTACAAATTTATACATGAACAATTGCATGAAGTTCTAAGTAGTATTAATAATACTAACAAATTAAATAAAGAAAATGTTGTTGTTTGATTCTCAATTATTATAAGTCTACCAATATCGAATGAACTCCATGACCAAGTATCACCTACTTCAAATAGTCACCATCTCTGAGATCCCGGGTTCGATTGCCCGATCGGAAAATAGTGTAGAAAATTAAGTTTTCTTTATTGTTTTTCAAATTGTGTGTCATGGTCAGTGGTCGGAATTAGGTAGAGTTATTCATGTACTTACACTGATTTCATACAGCGAAAGAATAAAGTGGATATGCTTCAAATCCCGAGATTAATTTTGAAGAGCAGAAAAAATCCCGTGATTTTTTAAATAAAAAGTTATTTACTTTTACACAATTTAAACTACTGCACGCACGACGTTACCAAGCTTACATCAATGAAAGAAAGAAGAAATAAAGAAATCCCGGGAAGGTCCACATTAATATCAACATTTCGATGCAAGTACATAAATAACTCTACCTAATTCCGACCTCTGGTCATGGTACAAAATGTGTTTCAAATCACCATAACACAAAAAGTAAAACCATTTAATTTGAGATCCTAGTACTATATGTGATGTTGTCTAATATATTTATTTATCACACATGTCAAAATTTATAGAAAATTAATAGTTGCATATAAATTACACGGCTTAGATAAAATTTCCAACTCTGACGGAGTTCACTATTTAACGAAATGAATTTTCTTACACTTCCTAAAAGACAGCCCATTAAAAATTATAAATGTTTTACCTTTGAAACAGTTTCATATAATGAATCACTTGTAAAACTAACTTTTAAGCTAACAAAAAAGTACTATTTTCCTACGATTGTTAACTTATTTATATGGTATTACAATATGAAATATGAAAATTGACTAAATACGTTATTTTTATCTTTGCAATTATATGAAAAATATTAGCAAACACAATAAAGAAATATCTGTAGCAAATCTGAGATAGTAAAGGAAAGATTATAGCAATAGATTAAAGCATAGCAATCAGTTCCAATGATCAGTTACGTACATTTGATTTCCTCGATTTCTTGTTGCGCAAGCGCCTCAGCAATAAACGTTGTTAATAAGTTGAAGCGTACTTATGCACTTTAAAAGATAAATCATTTATCTTAATTATGTATATATTTGTGAAATCTATATCTTTACAATGCAAACTTTTTTTTATGTATATGTTCTAAAATGTACATTTATGATTTCATATTTCGTTATTCTATCGCTGTTTTCCCTCTCGCCATTATGTTGTGCTGTGCGCCTTATTAGATTTATAATAATAAAATTTTGCTAACCATTCATTGTTATCTTAACTAATATACTTAAATTTATCAAAGACTACTCTTTTTAATTACGTACATTCACTACATGTAAAATAAAAGGTTGTAAGAATCACGACCATTACTTTTTAAAGACTCGCATGGACTTCATTCTTACGATTTAATATAACGAACTTATTACTGAAACCTAGGAACAAATTACTGTGATACTGGCGCCCAACGTGGAGCCTTTATCATACCTACACGATTTTAGAACGTTGTTTAAAAAATTATATAAGGAGAAAAACTAAGTTTTGAATGTAATTTAAATTTCACGCTTTTAATGCTAACTTAGGGTTGGCAATATTATATTTTCTTTTCTCTATCTTGCTCTTTATTTTGTATGCGTGCCATTAGCATTCAAATGAAAGAATTTGGTGTTTAAGAGTGTTATTTACGTTACTACGTTATATTTATTAACATTTAAAACGTGTATATATTTCATTAACTAAGCATTTCATAAGAAAACGGCACAAACAATTGACGGCTTTGTAAAAAAAATCACAAATCCTACTTCATTATATTTTGCGAACAGGAGAATATCTTACCTTGCTGATCTTCTATAAATTTACTATATAGTTAGACGTTATCTAATTGATATAACTACCTATGGGTTATATAAGTACCTAATGTTATGAATAATCTAGAATTAAAAAATATTACTTTGCTTCGTTTCAGGTATTGGTTGAATCACAACTTAATTCGAGTCCGTCCATTAGTACCCCTCCTAAGAGAAATTAGAGCTTTTTTGGATTCGACGAGAGAAGTAAGTAATATCTTTTTGAAGTCTTACGAAGCGAAGGGCGTTTATATGTTGCAGCCTAGTTCAATTAGATTACTAGTCATTTAAATGAATAACGCCATTCAATTACATGGAATAACGTAAATGAGCTGAGTAGATGGACATAACGTTTTATATTACGGTTAGACGAATTCCATTAATTTATTTTCTTACTTAATTAGAAACCGTATTATTAACATATAATAGAAAAATATCAGTGTAATAAATGTTATGATTGTTTTTCTCTTAAATTGCAATTTCCTTGAATCACTCATAAATTATTCCTTTTTAATTACACTGATTACTTATTTTCTCTTCTTTCAAAATAAAAACAACTAATATATATCTTTAAGAGACAAACCGAAACAACCGCGCCATGGTGGCGCTAGTTTCGTTATCTCTACGTCCTAATATATAATAGCGCAGAAATTATAGTCTTAGTAAAAATAAGATTGATTTAAAGCGCAGGTGAGGGCGGGAAGAAACCATCAAATACAATTCTACATTACGTCGATTACTCTATAAAATAAAAAAAACAGCCCTTCATATATTGATATTAGAAATAAAACAAGATGGTCTAGCAAATATTGTTTCTCGTATATCTCACATTTTCTTTATCGAAAGTTCTTTTTATTAAAATATTGCGAGTATATTATAAGTTATTACGATAATTATTTTTATAAAATTATAAAGATATTTAAACAAAAAGCTCTATTGAAGAAATTAGTGTTAATCCGTAAAATTAATTGTCTATTAAATTACACAAATTTTGGGAAACAGAAAGTTTGGCACTGTTTCACAAAGTTTGTGTAATTTAATAGACAATGAATGGCAGAAAAATCAGTTTTTCAAAAAGCTATTTTTGTTAATTCATCTAAATAATCTAAAGATACTCGTACATTAAAATATCAAACAAGGACGTATAAAATAGATTCGAAAAAATGCTTATTATTTGTTATTGGAATTACAGGTGGTGTTCCTAGATGCCCATCACTTCCCGGTCGGTTTCTATGAACAAGATGGCCGACCAATTAGAGCCGTCCATGATGGTCTTCTAAACTTAATTCAAAGAGAGTTGGGACCACATTTAGCTGATGCAAGACAGTTCGGTACTGGCGTAGGAACCAGGGGGCCCACCGTCCAGACTTTACTAAATGCAAACAAACGTCTGGTGTTCAGTTATGTGGATAATTCCATTGTCGCATGTAAGTTTTTACGATAAAAAGCTTGCTTTACTATTAAGAACTAACTTCTTAGTTTCATAGGCAAGGGGAATCATCATCGTCTTCACCAGCCTGTTAATGTCTCATTACTTAAGCACAGGCTTTCCCTATGAATGGAATCGAATAGGAAGAACGAGCCATTATCCACCATGTCAGATAAGTGCTTGTTAACGATTCCATATGCAGCCAGGACCAACGGCTTAATGTGTGTACCAAAGTACGAAGAATTTTTTAACTGATTACAAAAACTGGTTTTTGAAAATAAGGGTATACGTACATGAAATTTTATCCTGTGCATAAAAAATTGTGTTTTTCAACTCAAAACATACATTTCCTATAGTTATTTTAAATAATACACCTTATAAAAACCTATATTTAGTTTCTAATATTATTCGTTATCTTGCTACGGGTATGGAGTACTTTTTAAGTATTCTTGAAATTTTGCCTTTTAGGTTAATGTAGTGGCTTCGTTTAATTACAAATGTCCCATATCTACCTTCACGCTCAATCATTAGATCTGCTCTACTCCATATTAATATTTCAGTATTTTGTTTAGCAAAATACTAGTACATAATCATGACTTCTGTGTTCTGTGATCATAACTGAGGACAAAAATATAACGAGACCGCCTACTTATGATCTATGCTATATTAAATTTAAAATTATGTGACTTTTCTTATTGAAACAAATCTATGAAGAATAATGCCAAAATTATTTCCAAGAGCAAAAATTGAATAAAAGAATTCTGAAATATAAAACAAAATTTCGAAATCTCAACGAAAAGCATTGTTATTTATACAGCGGATTTATTTCAGTATTTTTTTATCAGATAATCCATAATACGGGACCCTTAGCTACTCATCATGGAATCTGAGCAATGTATGTGATATTGTTATATATTTATTTATTAATATTTCTTTTGTTACAGTAAACAACTGGCTGTGGCCGATCTTGCCTCACCTTTGGGCGAATACAAACAACCCCAACACATTATTTATGTTTCTAGACCAAGCGATAGCTTTGTCACCGCAGCCTAATGCTCGTTCACCTATGCACTCAGCTATGGCCCAAACAACACCCACAGTACTAGATATTTTATTTCTAAGAGGTTCAATAAGACAAAACGCTGATGCCGTCAATCGCAACGTTACTGCGCGACTCACCACACGCTGGCGTAACAGTGCTAACATAATATCTTCAGACTTCTTCCTCGGCAATGACGTTATAGACGTGTCCATTGCCATCAGTGTAGAACGCGGATCACGTTTATGACGTCACAAGATGCGCTCACGCTCCGGAGGTGTTATCGTGACGTCACGACATAGTCGCGGCCGCGTCAACGCCACCGTCCCGCGTCGGTCTCCGTGGCTTCCCCCACGGTTATACTTACCAAATCATTTTAGCTAGTTGTTTCCTAATCCGCCGCGTCACTGCCACATTACAATAACGCGTAGCGGTTTATAGTGAGATATTCTTAAGTATTTTATTTTGTAGACATTTGAACTAGTCCACTGTATGTTTTAAGAAAAACGGTTTTGTATATAAATAAAGTTATTGTTGTGCCAAATTACAATGTGTTTCACTCGATCATTTCAGACCAAAAAAATAAAAAACAATTTTCGAATACTTTACTTATCATAAATTACATAAAGTAGTATTGGTAAACAATAAATAATCTAAAAAATAATTGTACTTTCGCAACAAAAACGAGGTAGATTCACAGTGCCTGAAGGCACAAATATTGTTCGAGCGTTTATCACGTATGTGGAGCCAAGAGAGGTAATAATTCTGCACGACTCATTCTAGATAAAGCACGTGCGTCCAATCCCATAGCAGCCGCTGCACCGTTTACATCAAGACCAAAGCTCTGAAGTAAAGTTGCCAGAGCAACCTCCTCACCGGTTCGTGGATCTCGTAACCGCGGACAAGAACCGTTGCATTGTGGCCAGGAACATCTTTCAATGAGCCTCCGTGGAGCACAACCTCCCTTTTCTTGCCTATTAGCCCCTCCAAGACGGCGCTCCCAACAGCCAATAGCTCGTGGAAGGGAAACGCCTGATACATTTATAGCAAGCCATTCGGGTCGAGCAAGTGCACCGTGCGCTAAACAAGCAGGTGCAAAAGTCGCCCTTACTCCTTTCAAACTAACTCGTAAAGCGGCACCTGTTTCATGCACTGAATTCCACTGAGCTCGAGTTCTTGGCGCGCGAACTCCTTCGGCAGCTAGTTGCGCCGAATCAAATAAATATTGAAACACAAACAATGGTGTTTTTATGTGCGGGTAAAGATGATAACCAAAATAACACATCCATGGCTTCAAAGGATGCTTGCGTATGCAGGAACTCGGTGGAGCGCCACGCCACAATGCATGTCCTAACTTTGCAACAGTTTCAGCGGGGAGTCGTCGAGAGCGTGCCGGTCTGTCCAAAAACCAGCCAGAATCTGACAAAACTGCAACACGAACACCGTGATGACGTAACATACGCCTCGCGGAATCAGCGTGGAGCATGACTCCTGTACCCCCTGCACTCGAGCCGACGAGGAGGAGGCGTCCGGAAAGTCCGAGCCGGAGTAAATCAAGAAGAACTGTCCTCACGATGAGGCGGCCAGCAAAAACGAAGGATCCATTGCGGTGGATTCGTGTACCTGCCCACATGTCACTGGAGCAGTAAGGCAGGAGCACGTGTGTAGAATCATGCCAGAGAGGATTAGCGACTGGATCGGCAGAGAGTAATGCCGGGGCGCGTCGGCTACGCGGCCACCGAGAAGAGGACATAAGCGCGGGCCTACGCCGCCATCGCGCGCCACACGAAGCCGCATCCCAACAATATCCACCGCCTTCAAGGTACACCACCCAGTGACCAGTATTGCTGCCGCGACGGATGTAGTATCTGAAAAAATATAAAAAATATTTTATTAATAATCTTTTATATTATTAAAATGAAACTTTCTTTGAAAAAGAAACTATGAATTTCTTCAAAAAATAAAAATCCGTTAATAGCTTATATAAGATATTTTATCGCTGAAATTAACTCAAGATGTGTTATAAAAGCACGGATGCTATTAATTCGTTATTTAAAATATAATAATTTGTTTTGACAAATTACTCATTAGGTAGCTAACATATTTTAGTCTTTACTAATATTATCTAAGTATAGGTAAGTGGCCTCACAAACAAGCAATACGAGGAAGCTGCAGTACGCAATGAAATTACATTATACCTACTACGTAACTATTACACGTCAAATACAGCTTGTTGCATTGCATATTTGATATAGGAAATATTAAACATTCTCTAATAAAACTGAGAATTCTGTTTTTCTATATTCTACAACTATATAGAGTCCAGAAAAAAAATCTAAAATTGCTATTAACATTCGAAAATGAATATATCTTATTAGATAAATTAGCTAACGTATATAAAAAGAAATTATTTATTACCATAAATATGAGGAAACAGCCAAATATGTTTTTATATAATTTTGTTTAAAAACTGTAATAAATAATGAGAAAAATACTTTTTAAAAATGTCGTCACAATCAAACGTGAATTAATTAAATTTTCTTAGTAGTGTTTTTATGTTTTGTCCCACCCATTAACAGTAGCCAGAGGAGCTGGACGGGGCAGTGGGTTAACGAAGTTAAGCAACTTTTGCAAGGGCCGGTAATAAAATGGGTGACCAAAAATTTTTTATTTTGAGCTCTGTGCTTCGAAGAAACGTTATACACGCCGATCCTGGTTGAATCGGCAGTCGTTTGCGCCCTCCAATCGACATTAGCTTGGCTGATTATGGCCCGTTCTTCGTATTCGGTTCTGTCCATAGGCCTTTGATCCAACAGTGGAAAATATTATTTGGTTGATGATGACAGCCTAACTTACCCGGAAGGACTGCCATCGTTGCAAGTTAGAGAGCTGTTTGTGAGCCACTCAAGTTTCAAGATATCGGGTGGAGACACACTCTCGCTTACCGTCGTCAATACAGCCTATGTAACACAAAAATATACCAAAAATTACACTTTGCAATTTGCTTTATTATATCAAAATATTTGGCTAGTGCTTGGATCGCTTCAACAATCAAAGTCATGTAATAATTAAACAATTTTCTGTATTAAATCAAAACCCAAACCTTTGAATCTTCCCCCAAAATCTAACTTTTAATTCTTTTAAAAACTAAAATTTATATTTATGTATTATTTATTTATAATTTACAATAATAGGGATACAATAACATAAACTAAAAAGAAAGAAACAAGCCCAGTAGTCTAGAATTCTTTTAAGTAATACAGAACAGAACGACTCATAGTCGGGGCGGGGCTCCTTGGGAAGATTTGATTGGTAAAATTTGAATGGGCCCCGACTATGAGTCGTTCTGTTCTGTATTACTTAACAGAGTGGTAAGTGTAAGTTTTACGCTAACGCGTTCACTAGTGAGCTCGTTTAGAATTTGTATGGAGATTTGTAATTCTTGGTAGTTACCGCTAGGCGCTGTACCGGATTCCATACTAAAATCTTAACGCACTCACGATCGACAGTGAACGTAAACGTCAAAAAAACTTACACTAAGCGTTCTGAATTCTAGACTACTGGGCTTGTTTCTTTCTTTTTAATTTTTATTTAAGATAATTCTTTCATGTATTTTTTAAAATTCGTTTTTACGCAGTCGGGATTTTTGTTTTTCTTTAAATTATTTAATATTCTAATAGGCTGATATTAGAATATTAAATAATATATAAAGATCTATATAAATAAAAATATTCAACATAGTGAAAGTCTTAGAAAAGAACATTTTGTTTATTTGCTCTACATATTTTTTTCCAATAATTCTATACTCATATTATAGACGAAAGATTAGATTGCTTGTTTGTTTGCATTGAAGCTACATCATATGCGTTGGACATAAGACTATAATTAACGCAGGCGAATTCGTGGGGAAACAAATAAAACATATTTATGACGAGAACATTGACAATAACCAAAGAGTATTGAACGATACCTCGTACAGTAAATTCTAACTAATATTCGTTCTCTCTGCTAATATGACATAAAGTGAATCTTCATTTGCGAAGAACAGCTACTAATCCCAATGATAACCTAAATATGCTCTATTGCACACTTATTAAGTTTATTTATTACTCCATTACCCTCTACTTGTAAATCAGAGAGCGATGCAACAAACAGAAAAACTTCTTCTTAACTTTAATGGCACTTTGTGTCACCACATCAAACAGAAAAAATCAAATGATGTTACAAACCAAAAGATGCCTACACTGATACAGTTATATACATAAATTTCATAGATACATAAACATAAATAAAAAATAAAATAATAATAATATCATATTGACATTGTCGTTGAACAGGATAAGAGGACATTTTAACAGTAAATAGATTTTATTTATTTTATCGTTTTAGATTTAAAGTCTCCTGATTTTTTATTAGTTTTTAGTTGTAACTTACATTGTTTATTTAATTCCTAACTTGGGCGGCGTTTTCAATATTCAAAGTAGACCTTTAACCGTACATAACTGTTTGCATCTTAAGATGTAAACAAGTGTACATCTGCCATTAATAATACATAAATACGTCCACTTATGCAAATTACATTTTAAAACCTATATTTACTTACAATATACGAGTATAATATGCATATTTTTACTTTCTATATGAAGATAAATTTCATCATTTAATGATTAGGTAGTATTGGGTAGAATACAAAATATTAGGTAGTATTGTTAACTCTGTAAAAATATTTGTATAATAACGTTATAAAAAGATCGATTTTCTAACTTTATTTATAAGGAGTTATTGTCGGTAGTACCTATTGATCCAATCATAAAAATTCTTCCACTTTTTATAATTACGAATTAAAATATATTTTGTCAACTTATAATCTTAGCTCTAAGTTGCTACTGAAAATTACTGCTCTAAGTTAGAGTCTATATTTTAATAACATATATGGGCTTATAGTCCAAAACCCTTAACTGTTTGTATCCGGCAACAGTATAGTAAGCCTAAAGGGAAAGTAGGCATAATTTTTTTCGATTATTTAGACGTGTTCTCTCGGTTAATGCTCGATTAACATGAACAAACAGATGAGAGAAATTAATAAGAAATTAGGCACAATCCGGTTGTAAATTATTAATCTACATGTTATCTCATAAATCCTCTCACAATCAAAGCACAAAGGACGTGATATTTTTCTTAATAATTTCTTTGATTATTAAGATAACATAGGTTAGATAGATAAACTTTGCTACTATTCTACAGATATCTAGACAATGCATCATTTTTAATTTAGAAATGTATCTAAGCTGATATTAACGTAAAATATAACTTATTAAATCATATCATTTTGTGTTATTGTTGTGATGTCTTTGAATATTAACGAACACGCGCCTAAGACTGTCGAGTTTAAGATAGGTACTGTTAATGATTTAATAACAATTTAATTTAAACGTAATCCAATTTTCTCGATAAGGTTCGCTTATATACGTGGTTTTATCGGATATTTGTACAGAATTAGAATTTGCAATTAAATGAAACTTTGTACTCTAAGCGTGAGTAAATTAATTATACATTATCACTTTTTGAAAATGATATAATTATGATTATCATGTTTTTCTTAAAGTTGATTGTTATCAAACTTTTTAAGTGTCGCCAAATAGATAGAAAAGTTAATGTTAATGATATTAGCAAACTTCGTTTTCAATTGGAAAAAATCACTCATTATTACGAATCACCACAGACGAGAAAAAATAAGCGGCATAACAAAAAAAACTTCACAAAACAATGCGTACACAGAGCGTCCAAGTGATCCAGATCCAGAGGGCTACCCTCATCACTCCCAGCGGTGGGCGGAAATGTACGTACTGTGAGCACGAGATGGTCGCGAACGCAGGGAGTGGGCAGATGCGCACCCCATACTGACTACGACACAACTAGCGCACCGTACACCTTCGCACAGTAGCGCTCCCGCTGTTTACAAAATAAAGCCTCTATTTAGAACGAGGGCGAAGCTCGAAGGGCCGACTCGCCGCGCGGCGTCCAACCGAATAAAGGTGAGCCGGCGGCTCGTTTGTGCGGCAGGCGACGGGACCGGCTCCGGCGGCGAGATCAAAAGCGGCGCAGATCAAAGGCACCGCCACGCGATCGGCATCCGTCATTATTATTATGCAAGCATTACGAGGCGCGCGTGACTCAGGCGAGAGGAGCACGCGAGTTGCGCGGGCGCCGCGCCGGCTGCCTCTGCCCCCCGCCCCGCGCGCCATTGCCCCGCCCTCCACCTGTCAACGACTGAAAAAACGACAAAGCATCGCCCCCGGGTCCCTGAGACTCATTACACGATTCCTTCGCCTTTTTCGCTTTTAACACAATTTTGTGCCACTTCTCTTTTTTTTATGATACTCTTAAGAAGCAGCCGCAAAAATCAAGTTGTTTGCTCTTGAAATTTGTCTATTCTCTCTAATGTATGTAACACCTCTACGATAACTAGCTAATATATTAATAACACATCAACATCGCATACCTACCGATTACACTTTTTTTTGTTTTTATAATATATTCTTATTCTTTATAGAATTTTCATAGGTGCAATAAACAACAAATAGGAACAAAAATCGCTAAAATAACTTGTTTGTGGAAAAAACATAAGCAGGTAGGTAGAGTACCTAAAGTTAATCATGATTCGAACCACATAATTGTCGATCATTTCTGAGCACTTTACTTAACTTGATATGAAGGGATATACCTATGTAGAGTGGCCAAAAATTCAATACAAAATTAAAATATTTAAAAAAATTATATTTACGTCAATAAAATCAGAAGTGGAGTGAATATCTGGAGAGTGGGTGAGTGCCGTAAAAAGGAAATTTAAGGAAATTGTAACTTCCTTAATACAATAGCACTTGTTGTACTAAAGATACATACTTCAACACCTACTATGGAAACTCAATTATTGTAGATAACGGCGATCATAATGTAAAAATGTGTAAATTTATTTTGCTATTGTTTTGTTTCCGGCGTCTATTATGTTTGGAAGTTATTACAAAATTTTCTTTTATTGTATTTTCTTTCTTAATTTTCATCTAAGACATGAATTAATATAAAAATGACTACACAAAAATCATTTATTGATCATAAAATTTAAACCTTATTTCATATATTTTTATTAATTTTACATTCACAATGCCATACTGAAAATTATTCTCAATACAAAATGCTTAAAAAATCCACTTGGTCCCTGGCACCCTGAGATGGGAACATATTTTTTTAATTGTTCATATGAGTTGTAGATTAGATCATAAAATATTCATTTGCATTTTTTATTTAACAAAACAAATAAAAGCATTTATCTAAAATCTATTTAGTGTGATCTAGTGTTAAGTTCTTTTTAATTTGTATATCTTACAGCACTCAGGCATTCATAACACTTACTAGGATACAAATTGTTATAATAAATTCTAATATCTTATTTTAAAAAAGTGACTATCAGATTCAAAATTCTATAATTCGTCCGCTAGCAAGATGTCGCATGGACACCGAGTTAAGTAGAATATAATTGGTGGTCGGCGCGGCAGGCGTTCAAAGCTTGTACCCTGACTGTAAAAATGCTATCATAAAGACGCACCGGCACAATGAGCCCTTTGACAGTTCATACCCACCTTTATGATGCCGACGCTGATATACGAGGTGCACTCATTAAACATACTTTATTGAGATCCGATACACCATCTCGCGATCCCAATAGTAAATCAAAACATCCAAAGAAAGATACTCACCTCTCACAAACAGGCCGGAAAGAATAAACCATTTAAAACCTTTATAGCTTATTATTCATCCCATTACTTAGTGAGACGGCCTTTTTAAAAGCTTCTTTTCATATAAAATAATATTATAAAGCTCAAGCTCATTTTCCATAACAATGAACATCTCATTTTTTTGGATGAGATCGTTAATTCGTTGATGATATTAAATTATTGTGGACAATAAAAGGAGACCTATAAAATTATGTATGCCTGCCGTTGTCGAAGCTTTTCGGTTTTGTAAGCTACCGCTTTTAGAGCAGACAATAGCTGTTGTAATGAAATAACCATGTATCTAAATTGAATTGACGCAGTTATAATTCAATAACCATTATGATACACTAATGAGTGAATAATAACTGTTAAAATCTCTAGTCACTTTGCAGTGGACGAGTAATAATGGACTGTTTTTTACAGCGGCTACCGGAGTCCGCATTGAAACAAAAAATGGGCTACTCATTCTCAGTTACGTTACGTCAAAGTTGTACAATCGCAATCTGAAAGTTGTTGCTTTTTCATTAAAATTTGGTTTTGTAGCTAAAAGAACATTGTAACAAAATTTGTAACTACCAGTTACCTTTCATTGTCTATTACTTTTTCTAGTCCATCCATTCCTATGAATATAAATTTAAAGCTTTATTGATTTTGAGAAACACAAGTTTTCTTTAAAAAATTAAGCACTATAAATTCCGTTAATCTATTACACCGATTTAGCAAATTTCTGTGCTATCGAAATTTATTCCTAATAATATATTCTCCAACATGCCTTAAAAATGTAATTGAAATAGTGATGTGCTCGGAATATGCGCGGATACAAATACGAATACGGACATCCGACACAGCACTGTTTTGTGATTTTAGATAGGTGTATATTATGTATAGAGTTTTTTTAATATTTGAAAAGTATAATTTGAGGTGAGCTATTTTATAAAATCTGATTTCTGATACTTTATAGACTAAACGATCGAGATGGTTTATTCTATCATATCCGAACATACTTTTAGTCGAATAAGATTCATTTTAGCTTTGAAAAAATTCTGCGTGAGTCGTTAAAGAAATCACTTTTGTCTTCAACATCCGCACATGAATAAGCATCGTAAGCGGCGTACAAATGGGCGAGTACGGCTCCCCGCGGTCGTACTCTCAAAATCACAATAAATCTGAGCCGATAAGTAGTCGGCGGGATCGTCGGCGCGGCGTGATCAAAGCAACTATAATAGGGTTGTTACCCGACGTCTACTGTAATTGTTACTTTGTTACTATGTCCATTAAAATGTTTTAGATACATTTTACTTTTATAAAGCAACATACCAGTAAAGTGTGTACATGAAAAAAGAATTGTAAAGAAAAATATTACATTATTAATTTAAAACAAAAATAAATTTTACTTTTCAAAATATACTTTACCTGAAATAAATAAGGTATGAATTTGAAATGATTTCAATTTCGTGGAATACTCATTTCCGCTTTCAAATAATTGGCAACCATAGTCAAAAGGGAGATGAAAGGCGCCGCCGTTCGGCAGCCATGTTTCATCTGATTCCGCGTTTCCACCGCACGGATCCCTTTGTGGGCTGACATTAGGTATAATTAATTCGATTACTAAGAATGACATGACGGCTGACGAAGGTGGAGTGTTTAATTTTAGGTCGTCAAGAATGTGACATCAGATAGCAATGTGACACTTAATATATCAATACTAAATTAAATTGCGTTATTAAAAAAAATAAACAGTACATACTAAGATTATATCTAATAGAGTTACATAATGAGGTTAAATTCTGGCAAATAATAACCTGCCCCTTTAGACTAAAAGCGTTAAAATTAAATAGCTAATAAAGTATAGAGCATATATGTAAATATGCTGTTATTTTTTTTTATTGTTTAAACTGTCATTTAAAAGATTTAGTAGGGAACTGTAATAAATAGAACAAGAAATGAAAAGTCCAATAATAATGTATCAATGCATCATTGAAATATCATGAAACATTAAATCGAACAGAACAAAACTGGAACCTTATCAATATTATGTCAAAAGTAAAAACTCCGAAGCAGACTGTAGAATGCCAATACATACATAACAGATAAAACTAAGTAGAAAACTGTATTTTTTTAAACAACATAAGACAGTTATAATAGTAAAAATGACAAAAGTCATGTTTATTTGAACAAAAAATAAAAAAAATCAATAATTGTTTTATTCTTAATGAGCATTTTTCGTTTGGAATATTTTTCGGTATATAAAAATTACTTATTATATTTCATAAATTTTTGCTTTGCATTCATACTGAAAAATGTTCTAGTTCATTTAGAAATGCTAAAAAAATGCCCTTTCATTTGATCCTGAATGATTGAATCAATTTTTTTTTTAATTTCTTACTTTATGCTCTCTAGAGGTCGCTGCTATCTATTTAATGTAACGTCACATAGCCTATAGCAGACGGACATTAAGACACTTCTAATGATACCTCATTTGTCCAGTTACGATGAGTATTTTCGAAATTATAAGAGAACAGATAAACATTCTTACATACATACCAGTTAAATCATAATCCTCCTTTGCACTTCGCCGTAGTTAGGTAACAATACTCCCTTTTTTAACCATTTATTACTTACCTATTTCAGTCTTAACTAACTTAATGCGGCGTTTTTCAATTTGCGAATCGCGATCGCTAGGGAGGTCGTGGAGCCTTACTCAGGGGGTCAGCGGCAAAAAGAAAGTCAAGGATCTACATGGTTCACCAGCAAAACAATTTCTTTTAAGAATGATGGACAGGTTTATTTGTCAATAAAATATAAAATTGTTATGCTATTTTCAATGTTAATAAATAAATAATAGATACCTCAAAAAAGAAAGTTGCAAATGTAGTGTTCAAATTATGTTACAATTGCTTGTTTTTCTATGACTTAAGGAACTCGCCAGAATTTATCGGGCTGGAAAGTGTCGTATATTGAAGAACAATGACCTAAGGATTCCAGGCAGTGAAAGCCATATGAATTCTTTTAAACCGACTTCAAAATCGTAAAGAAATAGGTTGTATGTTCGACGGCGATGTATGTTTTTTTACGTAAGTTCTTCACTATATTGTTTACCGATTAAAAAAAAATTTTTTTTCGCCTTCTTGTTAGACCGAAGAGGTCCCATTTAAATTTTATCGAAATCGAATCGGTAGTTTTCCTTTTATAACAAAATAAAAAACGCTAATCACCATATATTAGTTAAATATTTAGATGATATGTATTGTATTTCGTGTATCTCAGCTGAATAATAATAGATTACGTATTTTGAATTTATTTATAACCCTATGTTCAAGGAGTATGTATATTTTTTATGAAAGTAGATATATCAATCGATTTCTTCTTAAATTGTGAACCTGTTTTAATCAAACTAGCTGTTTTCCCTGCTACTTCGCTTGCCTAAGTTATTGTAGCCTATGCCTAACACGTATTATGTAGCTTCCATGGATGATACACTTTTATAAATCGTTCCAATAGCTTTCGGATCCTATCAAATGCAAACTAACAAGCAATCAAATCTTGGCTCTTTATTATCTCGAGTATAGAATTGAAGAATAGAATTAAAATCTTTTTTTCTGATACTTTCGATGTGCTGATATATATACTAATATTATAAAGTGAAAAGATTTGATTGTTTGTTTGCAACGAATAGGCTCCGAAACTACTGGACCGATTTTAAAAATCCTTTCACGTACGGGAAACTATATCATATGCGGCAAACATAGCCTATATTTTAACCCGAAAAATTACAAATAAAAGTAAATGGGAGTGGAAGTTTGTTAAGGGAATATAAACTTTACTTACCATGGAAATGATTGTTTACTACTCAATTCGTCATTGCAATTATATCCATCTCATCGTGTTATCATATGAATTGATATCTAAATGAACAGCTCCTTAGGAACCACATGGACGAAATCGCTGGCGGAAAGGTAGTATTTAATATTCTCAGTGTTACCTATTACATAAAAGATATCATTTTAGCTTCAGCATTCATTAAAAGCATTAAATAAAAACTTTAAAAAATAAAACTGACTTCGAACTTTAACATTTTCTTGAATAAGTCCCTTTTGAGATAAGTATTGTTTATCACTTTATTAAAGTTTGGAGTTTGTAAGTTTTTATTCTTCCTTTCTTAAAGGATCTGTGCCTATACGAATTCTTAAATGTTACAAAGGTCATTTAAAGCCTCAAGCTGCATAAGCAATGAAGCCATTAAAGAGAAGAAACGATACAACCGTCTCTCGTTTCTTTTTTAACATCTGGCAAAAGTACGAGTCCCTGACGTGCTCATACTCGTAAGTAGCGTTGTATCACGTGCATTCTAAGCGTGATTATTTTTTTACTTTTGCTATAATTAATATTATTCACACTACGATTAAACTCCAGAAATAAAACTAATAAATTGTTTTTCAACTAAACGTTAAAGTTGCGTTAGGTTTTGGATACGTCTCCCGTTGAATAATTGTGTAAAGTACGCATGTTATTGAGAATATTTATAATTATACACATATGAATTTACTTTAGCCATGTAATATATTTGCTTGGCGCATTGCAGGCCTACTCCATAACCTAATAAACATGCAGTAATATAAAAATCGTAAATCAAAAATTTTTTTTCTAGTTTTGACTGTTTTACTTTAATTTAAGTTTTAAAGTGTATCAATTTCAGTGTTTTTTTTTATAACGATTAAGTTTTAAACAGATACTTGTAAATTACATGGGTCTTAAATACTTACGATGCGATTCACTGAAAGTATTATAAAACTCAAAAAAAATACATACAAACTTATTTTACAAAATTTTTATTAAGAAATAAATACATATGTTTACATAAAAAAGAAGAAAAGATTTACTCAACAAAATAATGTATATTAAGACATTTTTGTTTTAATAGCTTTACATTTATGGCAAAAAAAACATTTACAAATAGGCTTTCCGATTTTTATGCTCTTTAGTGGACATATAAATTATAAATAAACTAAGGCACAGAAGTATCACAGAAGCTACTAAATAGTAGATATATAACTACATACAAAGATTCAACACAAAATACGCTAATTTCCGCGAAAAATATAAATCTACTAATTGAATATTATAAAACTATGTTTATGTAACATTTTAATAATTTACAATGTAACTAGATAGTAAATATATATTTTGTGATTATAGACTGCATTTCCGTTATTCGGAATATCCTTATGACAACTAGCTTAAACACAAAGAATCTGTTAATTGGGGCATTCCACGCGAAGCGGATAGCTAAAAAAAAGTTGATGTTTCCGATTTCAGTAATATTCGAGTATGTTTGTGGTTTTACCTATACGTGTCCTTATACGTGTACCAAATATTTTTGTAACATAGTGCCAGTAAGAGAGTTAAGGGACTTGAAATTTTGACTAACGAATAGAGCCGATTACCAAGTCAGAACATATTTGAGTAGTATGTTACTAATGGTGGAGAATTTTAATTGGCTTTTTGTCTTTATTATAGTTTTATAAGATTTTTCATAGTTTTATAAGATATTATAGTTTTATAAATTTTTGTAAGACTTACAACTATACAGTTGTAAGTCTTACAAAAATTTAATAAATAAGATGATAGATATAAATAATTAAACAGATAATATTGGGGAAGGAGTCAGGAACGCCACGCTTCGCCAGTGTTTCTAGTCTAGCTCCTAAACCACTTTCACGCCCATAATAAAACTTAGCACGAATTTTCCTTATAATATTATCTATTTTTAGGAAAAATTCGAAACGGTCCAACTTGAAAATCAAGGTAAAAAAAAATAAATCACATTAAAAAAAAAAAATCTTATCCAAAAATTCAGTTATAAATCTTAGTAAATGAAGTAATAAATACACTAGTTTAATTATTTATATCTATAATCTTATGACTTGGTAATCGGATTTCAAGTTCTGCATGCCCACTCGTTAATCAAAATTTCAAAGTCCTTTAACTCTCTAACTAAGCACTATATTACAAAAATATTTGGTACATGTATCAAGGACATGTATAGGTAAAACATACTCAAATATTACTGAAATCGAAAACATCAACTTTTTTTAGCTGTCCGCTTTGCGTGGAATGCCCCATTTGTAAAATGATTTTTGAAGAAATTTATAGCTGCTTTCGTAAAAAAAAAGTTATACACCTATATCGCATTATGTTTACGAGTTTTTTATTCGGATAGTTTGGAAATCAAGTTGGAGTGACATTTTGAATTAAACACACTTCGATTTAAGATTTTTTTTTAATCTTCGATCATTATAACTGCACTTATTCTTATTGAAATCACAATTTATCCAATTAATACTTTTAATAATAAATTTATGATATATGCTGTAACTCACACGACTAGTATTTTTTAATATCTCATAAATTATGAAATATCGATTGATATTGTCTTGACTTTCAAACTGCCCATTATTTAACGATTATTGGAAACCATGTTTACAATATGATTAGCTAATATTGATAAACGTAACGTTATAAAAACCAATTAGTCGAGAGATTCTTAATTTTTTTAATAAGTATAGCCATTATATCATACTTATTCTTTTCCATAATGAAAGTACAAAAAATGAAATTATCATCAGTCTGTTCTTATTGCCTACTTTGTAGAGTCTAGTGTATATCTACAGTTCAGCTTTACATCTACTTCATAATCTCACGAATTAAACTGCTATGTACTAAATTATAAACTTTATACAGGAAGTCATTTATATGATGCGTCCTGATATTATACTTATAATTATGTAATTTTATTACTACGTTATTTTATCCTTCATTGAAGGAATAGAAGCTGTTAGTAATCACTCAGGGATATGTTGCTTAAATCCACCGTGTATGTACGCCTTATTAATCATAACATCATGTAGCACCGTTAATAACCTTCAGCATAATATTATGTCATACAATATAAAAAACACATTTTCACATACAATATTTCACAACTCACTCAACGAAATAGTTTATGCTAAGAAAAATCAAAGCAAAAGAATCTATACAGCATTGAAATGCAAAAGACTGATCAAATACTTATAATAATAATAATAATAATATTTATTACACACTTTCCAAAAAAACACTCTTTCCTCTAGTTTTGTTTCTCTTATTCGTTAAAAACATCTTCAAAGCACACACCATAACACAGCCAAAACACATTCTAGTCTGAAACAATTTAAAGTCTAATTTATTATTTTTATTGTCTTCAGCCGAGTGAGAAAAATTGCTTGCTTGGCATCTTTTGTCTCTGCTTTTTAAGGAACTCGCGTGCTTGTTTGTCGCCCACACGTGTTTCCAATGCTTTGATCGCTTCACCGTCTGCAGAAAAGAGTATTATTGTAATGCATTCTTCATTTATAAACAATAGTATTTATCCTCAAATACTTTAATAAATACTAAAATCTTTCAAAAATCTGTCTTAGAGTGAACTTGAAATAACGACCAAATTAATTGAATTTATAATATATTTATGGTTAGCTATATTATTAGTATTGTTATTAAACTATTAAGCGTTTTAAAAAACTAGCCATAAATTTGTAATCCGCCATTGTATGTTGGCAGCCATTTTGAATTTGTTTTCGTTGTATGGTGAGTTGCACAAACGTCCATTAGTGTTTAATCTCTAATGATTATCCAATTAGTATAGGTAATGTCACTTTAAACTAATGAGAATTTTAATGGACGTTTGCGTAAATGGCTGATTATAGATATACTATATGTTACAAGTTCAACCCTTTCTTTTAACATCTTATTAGAAAGGTGTACAAGAACGAGTAATCTGCCCTCATTCATGTTCTCCCGATCGAAAATTAAGGTGTATTCCAAATTTCTACTTAATCAGATATTGGAAAGTGGAATAAAGTACCTAGCAAAATTACCACTATTTGAATTAACAAGGCAATTTAAATAAAAGCTTGTAATATGAAAAAAATAAACACTCTATATAACGTGCACAATAAAAGCGCCCTCTCAGTGAAAATTAAAAATACTTTATCAAATAAGCTTGTTACAAGACTTTTGAATCATCCAATTGATTTTTCCTTAACTCGTCTTTTGGCTGACAAGAAGAACAAGCGAAACTTATCAGCTCTTTATCAAAAGTAACGACATTTACATTACAATAATATAAAAAACAATTTATCAATGTCTATAGGAAGTTGTATAGTACATATAATCAGTCAGTATAGAACGAAACGAAGACATTGCGGTCGTTAAAATAATCATCAACTTTATAATAGCCTTTACTCATAAACATCTATGTTCTTTATAAGATTTTATGACTCACCTAAGTTGCTGGGTCTGCTAAGAGGCAATAATTGCTGCGGTAAACTGCTGATAGGTGCAGGAGTATCGGGTACCTCGCTGAAGTTAAGGTACGCTTCGCCCACGAAAGTATTATTCACACTGAACATGTCCTTGTCTTTGATCACGAAATGCATTAAGCCGTCGTTTACACGCCGTTGGTCATGCGTCAATGGACTGCAGAGAAAAATTGTTCTATATAGAAAGTTATTACAAAAATGCAAGATATTCTCGCCGGTAAAATTATTGAGTCTCCCATCCCACGTATTTTCAATTAATTATAACCTTGGGTGCTTCAAAAGAGATGTGAAAAGGTTCTTTAACAGGCCGGCAAAATAGTGGGGGCTACCAGGAGTAGTTTCCATTTCTAACAGCTGCTCACTTCCCACCAGGTATATTACAATCACTTTGTCGTGCCACAATAAAAAGAAAAAGATAACCAAGGAACTAATTTCCAGAAAGGGAGAAATATTTCATTAACTATAACAGTATAAAGCTCCGTTAAGAAAATATAAAAACAAACGCCAGAAAGACTGGAAATATGTTTTTAAAATTGTACCCAAATTTGTAGTATGAATATAAATTTTATTTAACGAAAACCAATTAGTTTCTAATCTTATAATGGATCTAACTGGCTGTACAGTAGTATATCATATTATATCATAGAAAATAAAACCAAAACACTCACATGACAAACATCTCGTCGTAAAGTGGAAATAGATTTTTATTGTGCGTCTGCGTCTTAGGCTTCATAACATTGGCGAAAGTATCTTCAGGTAATAATGACACTCGTACATATGAATCACATAAACCTAAAAATTAATTCATCATCATCATCAGCCCTTTTACATCCCCACTGCAGAGGCTCAGGTCTTCCTTATGGATAGTTAAGGTGAATGGAAGGTGGTTCTTTATGGACGGTTAAGGTCCCGCGACCAACCCCCTTTATTTTGACATTGGAAATGCATTACTGCATACCCGCTTCACCCAGCGTGGGCTCCACGGGTTATGTGGGGCTCCGCCCTGCGGACCCGCTGCGAAAGTTGCTTAACATAAATGATCGCGGGCCGCGGCGCTTATCCACTACGCCACTTTGTTAGGTCATGGCTCAGTGGTTAGAGGATTCGCCCAGATTGTGAACGATCGTGGATTGTTTAAGCATTTTTTGTTAAGAAGACTATTTATCTTTAATCAACAATGAAACAGGTATGTTTTGTCTACTAGTTAGGAACACAGGGTTCCTAAAATATCGAATTACCTACAACCAAATCAGGCAATGATCTAATGAATATTCGGTGCATCTCTACTTATCATAAATTTGAAAAATATTAAATTTCTTCACTTTACTTTTTATACTTGTACTCGCTAACCCTAAATGATATTGAAAAAAAAACTGTACTACATGTACTACAATCTGACGCAAGGAAGTTGCAGTAACTTCTATTACAGTTAGTTTACAAACATCATTAATTTAAAGCGATATTACCCATACAAATATTCATTAGAGCCTGAAATCGACATTCGTGCAACTGGGCTTAACTGGTTAGGCTCTAAAATGTTTCCAACTTGAAAAGTATCGGTAATATCACATTAAACTAATGACAATTATAATGGACGTTTACGTTGCATAAGCAACTGACTGTTAATAGTCTTATTTATTAAACACCCACCATTAGAATCGGTCGGCATTAAATTGCGTGCATTCATTACTTCAATTTTCAAATTGTCATCAATAAACTGCGCTCTAACAGTGAGTATACCATATTTTGGATCTTGTATGGTCTGTTGCTCTTGCCATCTCTCCAAATGATACTGATGTATCAGTTCCGTCGTCTCCATACCATGTAACTTCAGTAAATATTCTACTCTTTTCAATGTCTCCGATGAGTAAGCTTCCTTACTTTCTTGGCGGAATGACTGTATCATAATCTTGAGGCACTCATGGAGATTCGAAAAGAAACTAGGAGGTCGACGTTTCTGTAATAAAATTACCACTTTAAGAATATGTTGTATGAAATTATTAATATTATTTCTTAAAATATGTATATAGAGAAACAATACAATGCCATCACCACAATAAGGGAATGTTGAATCAGGAAACAGAAACAGAGTAAGGGGCTTTATAATCACAAACGACGAATTTTGTTAAAAAAAAAACATATATTATTTTTATGGATTAATTTACAAATTACCATTGATCAAATTCTCCAATAAGTATTAGAATTAAGTTTCTGTATGTAAACAGACATGCTTTTATTTTGTTACGTTAAAATATTATAACCACTTTTAAATAGATATGCCAATAACTCTATAAAATAATCTAAAGTCAAATAATATAAAATAAGATTGAGATAGGTAATGACTTTTATTACGTAAACCATAACAATTATTTATTAATATAAAGACTGATAATTAGTGTATCTTAATATATTGATTTCGTTATTTATCATATTGATTTATAATATCTCTGTTTCTCCATTCTGAACCATCACCGTACATGCAAAAAACAATTAGTGTTATGATCAATAAATACCTAAAATGTATTTATGAAAGAGTTTAATCATGCGCATGCTTTGACAATGAAATATTTTCTTACAGCTTGTAAAATTTTTATTACCTAACCGAGCAGACGTCATTTTGTTCAAATTTCAATAAATATGTTCCGTATTCGAAATTTTTCAAAACTTATCACAAATTTAATTTAATTAAATTAAATATCTATTACTAATAAAAAAACATTATTCTCATCACTAAAAGTATTTACAAAACGCAATAACAATACAAGCAAAACAATAAGGCTAGCATGAACGAAAATAACATGCCACAACAATTTTCAAACCTATAAAGTACTTCGTATGTACATACAGTAATTAACGGAATTACAGTAGGTAATAATAGGATACTATAAAAGCTTTAAAGACATAAGTACCCAGCAACACCCAACAACCACGAAAATATCAGTTTATATTCACTTACTCCAGTATTTCGTAGCATGACAAACTCGAGAAACGCTTTGCCTACGCCGAATGTCACATTTAACAGGTGTGCCCATACTATGTCGCGCTCTTGACCAGAGAAAAGTGACATTTGGTTTAGACAAAGCGTTTCTCGAGTTTGTCATGCTACGCGTGCATGTAAGTATTGACGAAACACGTTATATCGTGACCCATTGAAATTCTAGAGTTACATCATAACTCGAAGTTACAAGAAAAAAGAGTTACCTAAGTTAAATGCTTTGTTGGTGGTATAAACTCTAGAATTCACCATTTCGTTTGGTATACCTGCCATGTTAGATTTGAAATTGTCTCAAAGTATGCTTTATGATGCACTGTGTTCATTGATAACCCTATTGATGGAATAGAAAAAATATGAAATCTACCATTTCCTACAGGTATCATGAATTTACTTATACAATATTACTGATGATTAATGTTTGACATCAGAACTATAGGTAAACGTACCAAATTTTATGTCAATCAAATTATAATTACTAATATTAATAAAAAAAATATTGTATTATTATTATTACAACTTATTTTATTAGGCCACAACAATATTTTTTTTTGTAAATGTTCCGTCGATACAAACCGAGTGTCATCAAAGCAAGGTGTCGTGAATGTTGCAGAGCGATATGTGTACTTATGTACTAACATATAACACAGTAACATAATATATAGTTGACTATACACAAGGTGCGTATTTAATACTAGAGTTACCACATCTAAGTGAGCTGGATCCGATTTGCTCAAGCGTCGCGGCTTGATATACCGAGGTATCTTTAGTCGCCGGTGCTAAATAAATAATAACAATACGGAGTTTAACTAACATAAATAAAAATACAGAAAAAAAATTTTTTTTTTTTCAATTATAAAATGTAAAAGAAAAGTAAATCATTCTAATATTTAAAAAGTGTGAGTGCTCGCTACGAATTTATTTTTTGCAATAGCGTGCGTATACGCAACATTATTTACCCGAATCAATATAAAGTTGGGGGATACTTTGTTTTTTCCAAAATATCTACGCCTAAACAAGCTGATACGATTGGCGAGTGTCTCTTTCTACAAAATTAAAGTTATCTTATTAGTTATGTTAGATAATGATTAAGAAAATTCTGTGGTGTATGATTTAAATTAATTACCCAAGAAAATTTATTATTTATTGAAGTAAATAATTCAGTCAACGTTTGCAAAAATTAAACGTATGCGTATCCAAATTTTCTCGGATAATTTCATAGTTATATTATACATACACATTAATGTACCATTAGAAAAAATTATATCAATGTATTTTTGTACATAAATATGTTTATCAAAAAAAAACACGAAGATAAATTGTTGTATATATACAAACACCGACAACAATTTCTCATTGAATCCCACTAAAATATACGTTAATAATAAGATTAATCAAAAAGTGTTTAGCACTTACAGCATTACAGTTAGTACAGATAGCAAAAAAAATTATCAAACCAAAAATACGAACCTCTAAGTTTACTTGTATTAGCTCGTATAAAACTTCACCCAGCTGTTCCCAGACTATGTCAAGAGTTCTAGAGAAATTTTCGTTGTTGAGATGTTGGTACAAGGTGTCTAAGTTGGCTTCCAGATACCTCATCACACGATCCATGCTGGAACAGTCTTGATGAAGTAACTCCGCACCCTCAACTAAAAATCGCTTGATGGATGGCATCATCTAAAACATTAACAAGTTTTTTAAGATAAAATTCTTAAATAGACTACTAGTCATTTAGGAGAATCACTTCACTAATTTTTTAAAACACTTAAATAGATAAATTAAGTATTAGTTAGAAACCAAACTATAAAATTGTGCAACTTTCGACCTTGTTAAAATTGCAAAAAACTATGCCCACGTCAGAATTTTCGTTTGTTGTCACGAATGATAATCAATTCAATTGGTCAATTCTTTCCAGGAACTTACCTTTTTCACCATTACTTCTAGCAGATCAACTATTTTGTTCCTTACAGTGTCTATTGCATTAGCGATAACATTTTGTAATGTCTCCTTACACCTGTAAGGTTTATAGATAGTTAAAAAAATATAATAAAGAATATATTTTAATGCTAATGAAGAAAAAAAAACGATTACTCATAAACAAAAGATAATAATAACAGAATCAAAGCAACCAAAAATGTAGAATATAAGACAAATAAAGAAATTTATATTAGGTATTTCATTAAAAAATCCTAATCTATAATTCAATACATGAGTTTCGACATTTACATCGATAAAAATGTTCAATTTAGAATAAAAAAATACCTATGAAATTAATAACATTTGTACCTTTGCGCTTCGACAGGCGATTTAGCTTCGCACATCTTCTGAATAATGTCATCCATACCTAATTCATCAACGAAAGGCTCTAAGCTCTGCCTGACATAGTCTATATTGTTTATTGCGACACACCACTCTGTGGTCACCTCAAATCTTTCTTCGTAGACTGTGGTCACTTTACCGACATTGTCTACTCGATCGGACATTTTATCTGAATAGAACACACAGCATCTACAAATATCCTGAAAATATTTACATCATTAGAAAAAAGAAATATTTTTACTATAAATATATCACAAAAAAATAAAGTAAATAAAACAAATATATCCTGGTTAAAGGATCAAAATGTACTTATGTAAAGAAAAACTTACATCTATAATTTTAGCTACGAAAGTATAGCATCCTTCTACGTCAGGCCAAGCTAATTGTTGCCAGAATATCTTGATTTGATAGAAAATAGCCAGGGTATCCACACCGGAACTGCTATACTTGACATTTGAATCGACTGGCACCAAATTATCTAAATCGACAGCTTTCTCTATTCGAGTCAATGCTTTATAAGCGGCTATGTCTAACCATTGGGCGACACCACCGAAGAACCACGAGTGGAATTTTGATATGGCATAGTTATTCCACTCTGTTTCATTTAATCCTTGTCCTAGTCTGTAAAAACAATTAAAAATTTGTTAATATTATTACTATATGGCATTCTATAGACTTAACGAATTTTATTTCTCATAAAAAATATACAATTCTTACATTAGTCAACTTATTTTCTTTTTAAATTTCAAATTTATCCCCAAAAGTAACCAACCAAGTATTTACACATATTTCGTGAGTCTTAAGATCATATTTCATACACAGCTTCGAAGTTAGTTTACTGAACTGCTTATGATATGGAAATCTAAAGGAACGAAGTTACCACCACATCCCAGACTTGAATTAATTTTATATCAATTTTGACCTGCTCGGAAATCGAAAACGGAACTCTAGGAATGGTGACACTCAGTTTAAATAACTACCATGGCAGTACTTACGTCAAAAATCTCTGCAAAGTTAAATACAGCTCAAACAATGTAGTTCCCATCGCCAAAGGTTCAGATCCCACGTTGGGAGAACCCATAGTAGTTTCACCATTAATTCCACCAGCGAGTTGAACGTTATTGGTCGAACCTTCGTGATAATGTAGCCGTTTGAGACTCTTACATACTTGTATCACTTCAGGCTCAACTAACGACGCGATCTTGCTCTCGTATAGACCGTAAAGTGCCTTTGAGTAAGGGAACGACATCACTCTGAAAATTAATGTATATCTTTCTATAACTGTTCCAGCAGGCTCACTAGTCTGTTACAACGTTAGAAGATCGATCAAATTAAACCTTTATCGTTTGCAGTAGGTTTTGTTTTATTGTGTTGAGTGATCTGACAGCTCTGTGCTCGACACTGATTTTTTTACAGACTTCTAGTGTTGGAAAAGAAATTAAAAAATAACTAACTTCTCTTTCTAAATGCACAATAAAAACCAGTGAAAAGAGAAATATGATAATACCAAAATACATTACCTAATCAATAATTACCTTCCAAAGGTTCATTACTCTAAAAATAATCTAGCAACTTCCAGTTACCCGGTGACTAAGATATATAAATAAATACGCACCGCTTACAAATAAATACACATGCGCAAGCGTCGATAAATATCACAACACAATATTGTAGACCATAAAATAGTAATAAGTAGCAATTCACGGTTATATTCAAATTACAAAATAAATTTGATCATTACTTGCATAATTCTCTTTCTGACCATACCTTCCCAATATCGGTAGTCCTGTTAACAGTATTCCAATAATCTTATAAATGTCTTATTTTGAGTAAAAACAATTTGTATAAGTTACTTATAAAAACAATGCCTACAAAATAAAAACACAGTTTAAATATAATATACTTACTCAACAAAAACTCTGTCGTAGTATTCCACGGCACGTTGAAGATCAGACCGCACCAACTGTATGACTCTAATCAAGTGTTGCAATCTTGATTCTTCTGTCTTGTCCTTACATTCGTTATTATCCAGTATGTGGACGAACCAATCAGATGCACCTTGAATAACGGCTTGATGTAGAACTTCATGAATAGTCAACTTCTGTCCATCATCCCTTAACCAACCGTACAAAGCCGTTGGGAATAATGGAATAGTCTCTGGTGCATCTATTATTGATAATTTATAAAGAATCTTGAGGACTTCACGGAGGGTTTTCATTACTATTTTGTCGCCTGCTGTCTTCTTTCTCAATTTCCTGACGTGACTAAAGCATGTAGGTAGAAGTTTCTTGGCACCGTCCCAGAACAGCTTGACATCCTCTTCACTCACAAGCCCTGAAAACATAATTTGTAATGGTATTATAAATCAGACAAATATTTCAGTGATAAATGGCAAAAAACGCAAGTCAGTTTTCATTTAAAGATAGACTTTTGTCTGTGAGTTTACAGAATCCCTGGTGAGAATTTTAGTAGATTAAAAACTAACCCATATGTTAATACAGGATCCAAACTAAGAACTATATGCATGCCTTGATCAAAATCTCTCAAATATCTGTATCGCGAAATAAGGCAAATAATTTATGTGCCAGAATTGAGGAAAATTTGACATTTCAGATAGGCACCTCCTAGTGAAGCCACAGCGGACATTCAACTCATGTTTATAACCATACAAAATACCCAAAATATTAAAACTACATAAAATTTAATTCTTTTAACAATAAATAATCCAGATGCATAATATTTTTATTAGTTACAACTAAACTAAACAGTTTAAAGAATGAAATTAGGTTACAGTCACGTACCATTGACCTTAAAAATACCTAAAATAAAAAAAGGTAATATACGATTGCGTAATGACTGCACTAAATTAAGTTTGGTTTGATCCAGCTTATGTCAAACTGGTACCCTGGCATAGCACCTGTATTTATCAATTTTCTGAGACAAGTGATTAACGAACGTTAATAAATAGTTAGTAAAAGTGAAAGACAGCACGTGGGTAGCGCGATCGGTCTGCAATACGGTTGTTAAGCAACTTTCGTATTGGCCATAGGATGGGTGATCAAATATTTAGTATCTCGATCTCCTCCGTGCTTCGGAAGGCACTTTAAACCGTTGAACTCGGCTGCATCTGTAGTCGTTAATACCTATCATTCCGCTACTGAGAAGCTCCAGCGTGGTGCGGTCATGACATAATGCTCCCTTTTTCCGCCCGTAGGGAAACCGCGTATAGCCCCACTAGGGAGGACAATTAATATGAATTCATAGGCTGGTGAATCATGAAATTCAATACGGATGATGACTAATCTTTGCTTGTTTGTCCGTCAGGTAGACGTGTAAAGAATTGATTAAACACGTATTGTGTGTTTGTTTGTTTACATCGTAATCAGGCTGCAAAACTACTGCGTTACATCGATTTGAAATTTCGCTTGGCGTCACGCCACGGGTACGTTTTCTACATCATACTGCGATGAACGTAGCGAGCCCCCACTCCTCAACTTTCACGCCCGTTATCTAAGCTCGTTCTTGTTAATTTGAAGGGAAGAAAAATACGTATCTAATATTTTTCTATTATCTGACTGACGGACTCAATAGAATTGCATTTTTTTTACCCAGCCATCATCCCTATTCTAACCTGAATTAACATATAGGCTACTTTTTATCCCAATAAACAGTTCTCGAGGAACAAGACCGCTGGCGGAAAGCTAGTAACTTATAAAATCAACAGTGATTTAATAAAGAAAAAAGCGCTATAGAAAATACCTGCTTGCAGCGATTTAGTGAGCTTGTCTAACAGCTGGTTGAAGAGGGTGAAGCTGAGCGGGTGGTCTGCGGTGACAGCACAGTATACACTCCACTGCGCTAACCAATTGTCCGTCTGCGAGAGGCCGCTTTGTGCCGCGTGCTGAGTAAGGATAGATTCCGCTGGGGCGCTAAAGTTACCGCACCACCAAAAAGGCGCCACCTAACGAACGAAACGTAAACATCTGACGAAAGCACAACTAAAGACTTAAGGCGCCATCTAGCGAATGAAACGTAAACGTATAAACTGAAGACGGTGTCGCAGCCATGTGGTATAATCAGCCGACCAATTGGGCGGCTAGCCCGTTAATAGAACACAACATTCTACAATACGGCTCAACTAATTAACTGTCACCGGGTAATTAACACACCGATATTTATTGGTAGGATTAGAACTAGAACAAAATATATATTGTAGTGAGTGATTTTAAAAATTCCTCGTTTCTAGTGATGGGTCTTTCACTCGTGGGGTAGGTACCCGTTTTTAGTTACTCGTCGTGATAAAATGAGAAAGGTACTCGTTTTTCAACTTTGAAGCACCTCATTACGCTACGCATTTTCTGAGGCATCGAACGCGAGGTATTTAGACAATTATCACACCTCACTCAGAAGAATAGTGTGTTGCTTAAAATGAAAGTTATCAACATATTAACGATTGATCGACGGTGAGGGTTGGTTTTATGAGTTTGATAGAACGACACAGTATCGTTTAGTTTAGTTTAGCATTTCCTCGCAACTAGTGCCTATATAACGCTACCTTATATGAATAATAGTAATCGGTTAGAGTCGGGCGAAGTAATAAAAACAAAAAATAATTGTAATGTAATTTAAAATAATAATAAAAATAATAAATGAATGATGAAATAAATTAGTGAACAAAATTCATTCCGCGTAAGAATAGTAGTACGCGTAAAGTAACGACCGTCTCCCTCCCTTATTTACCTTTACCTCGCTACATACTCATTCTCTATACCTCACCTCAAATGAGGGGTACCTCGCGAGTACCTCATGAGGTAAAACGAGGTCCTCACTCATCCTCAATAAAAATGTGTGAATTACACAACACTACTTATTACGATCTGTAATTGAAACGTACATTTTTGTAATATCATTGGTTTATTATTATAACGAAATGATACGAGGGTCAAACTGAAAGTTCTTAGAAAATCAAAAACTGATTACATTAGCCAGTTATTAGTTTTATTATATCTTTTCAAAATATTGTCCATTCACGTCAATACACCGCTGCATGCGATGGAACCACTGGGAAAAGCACTTTGCCCACTCGTCCTTAGGGGTCTCTTCAATGGCATCGCAATACGCAGCCACCGCTTCTTCAGCATTCATAAACCGCTTTCCTTTAAGTTTTTCTTTAATTTTTGGAAATAAATAAAAATCACAAGGCGCGAGGTCGGGGCTATACGACGGATGACCCAGTAATTCAACGTTTGATGTCGCCAAATAGTCGATCGTTCGCTTGGCGGTGTGCGACGAGGCGTTGTCGTGGTGAAGGAGGATCCTACTGCGAGGTCGTTTCTCTCGAACTTTTTCCAAGACAAGTGGCAAACAATTGGTAGTGTACCATTCTGCAGCAACTGTTTTTTGATCCTCTAACACAATTGTTGCAAAATGACCTATCCTTCCAAAGAACGAGGCCACCATTTTTTTTCCCGCACTTCGATCTCTCTTCACTTTAGTTGGCAACTCGTCGAAAGGAAACACCCACTGAGCAGATTGTCTTTTGGTTTTAGGATCATAACAGTAAATCCAGCTTTCGTCACCTGTTAGTATGTCGAACACAGCATTTGAGTCACCTCCGTTAAATCTTTCAATCATTTTACGACACCAATCCACACGATGGAGTTTTTGAGCCTCAGTCAAATTATGAGGTATCCACCGGGCGCAAAGCTTCCTGACCGCTAAATGTTCGTGGAGGATTTTGTGCACTGGACTCATACCGATGCCTAAGCTTGTCCGAATCTGTTGATAGGTCACTCTTTTGTCAGTCTCTATCATACGCCGCACAACACAGATGTTATCTTCAGTCGTCGCCGTAGAAGGCCGTCTCTCACGTAAATCATCAGTGAGATTAGTGCGACCACGTTTAAACTCATTAAACCAGTTGTAAACAGTCGCACGAGATGGGGCTTCATCGTGAAAGGCCAATCGTAGTCTATCATAACTTTCTTGTTGACTTAAATGACATCGAAAGTCATAAAAAATCATTGCACGAAAATTTTCTCGTGTTAAATTCATGATGACGTGACACAGACAATTTTCAATTTGCCGCCAAATCGTAAAACAAATGACAAATGAATGAAATATATACTCAGTAATATTGGCAAAGAGTTATATTTTCAAATTTTAGAATTATTTTTTTATTATATTGTTTATAAGTGGCCAGTTCTAAGAACTTTCAGTTTGACCCTCGTAATAACAAACTAATGATATTACAAAAAAAAAGGTAGATAGGTTACTTGTATTCAAAAAGTGTCACCTTAAAACTATGCTAATTAGCATACCAGAGCGCAGTCTGGCGAAAGCTTTGATTGTGTGCATTTATATACTATGTTAATTTTGATAATACCATCCTGTATTATGCGAAACTGCAGAAACTACATAAGTAAGTCGACTAAAGATCAAGGACTCACGTTTCATTCGTATCTTCTTCTTCTTCTTTTATTAATGGCTTATATGCGCATTTCGCACAATTCTGCCAATGTCAAGTGAATAAATAAATGTTTACACGTAAAATGAAAATGAAATGAATGAAAGATGGCGTAGAAAAAAGAGTATACATTTTTAATTGATTTACGTTTTAATCAGAAAAATAAATATTATGTCATAAAACAAAAGAGTAACAGAACGGACAATTCGAGTTTAGTGCCTACGCTCCTACCTACCTTACATTTATTTAAAAATCTATATGAGACTGAAACCCCGAAACTCAGGGTTCGATTCGATCGAAGCCTTCGTGTTATACATATTATCAATCAGTGTCAGGTTAATTTGATCGCTTGAAAAGCTTTATTATTTATATACGGGCAAATAATATATACAGTAACGACAAGGAGAAATAATAATGTTAGATATCAACATTTTTAAGTTGAATTGTTAAAGTAAGCATTAAGCATGCATTAAATCATTATACGTCTGGTCTGTGACATGTTCAATTATAGTCTATGAATAATTGGATAGTATCTTTCGATATGCGTGTGTGTATACTGGCGACAATTTTAAAATCGTATTAATTAATACTGATATAACCTATCTACCCTTTTTTATTTGTAATATCATTATAACAAACTGCTTATTCGCGACTGGGTATTAATGGTCCGTATGATCCAATACAGGAAACTACACCCATATACACCCATACCGTAAATAGGTTAAACTTAAACTTTCATAATACTACAATTATACAAAGACAAGATATACCGCGATTCAGACAGCCACATCGCCATTTTCGTAAGCAGTGTAAGCAATGCATTTGACTGCGATTGTTTCAGTATGTTTTTTTACGATTTCGAAGTTTAGTGCTACAATAATCCATAACAACATACAATGATAAACAACGAAGTTATCAAAGTAATTTAATTAAAGTTACAGTAATAATATAAAGTAATTTAGTAGGACTGATATTGGCTAAATAAGTCTGTATTACACATACATTATTAAGGACAACCATCCACTTCATTGTAATTTGGCCTATTTATAGTAAATAAAGAATTATTATTATAAAAGGATTGTAATTAATGTAGTTAATTTTCATGTTTTGTAGATAAGTACGGAATATAATACAGATATATGTATACCTATAGTATATATTTGCTCTTTGTCATTTTTTAAATTTCAGTTTGAAGATACTTAAAGTATATAGAGGTAATATCCAACATTTCGCCGTCGGTTAAGATGAAGACACTTATGTTTCAAGTAAACATCGTTAATATTTTTGTCCCTCCAAAATTCCTTTGCCTTTTTCATTTAACGGATTATAATATTTTTAGGTCGAAAACCGTCCTTAAAATAATGAAAATATGGAAAAATATGGAGATAAACCACAGAACATAGAGAGAGAATAGAAGTAGTAAGTGGGCGGGGCACGCGTCGCTGGCATATGCGCTTTTACTCATATGACGCCCTTTCCTCGGTTTTATGTTTGCCAGTCGTTCGTCAATCGTCGAGTGGTGATTTTACAGATTTTTTTTATAAAAAATGCCGTTTTGTGCTATTATCACTTGCAAAAAGCAAAGCAAAGTATACAATCTAACTAATGCAAACATTTCCTTTCACTGGTAAGTTCAATTTTAGTGCTAAAATATAAAAAACGTAATAATTTGACACAATGTTAAATAAAATATACATTGATTGCTCAAACCAACATCAATGTTTCTGACCCCATTACTAAACAGCAATGTAAATCATTTTGTGCACTTTTGCAAAAAATAGTGCTGTGCCTCCATTTGTCTGAAATGTACCGATAGGCTGCTGCTGCTCGGAATCGTATTGTTAATTATATGGATCGTAATCGATAACTAAAACATATTTATTTAGAGCTTTTCTTTCATCATTTCATAACAACGTTATCGATAAATATATGCCATTATTATATAAAACTAAAAAATACTGTTTACAAGGGAAAAATATAGATGAACTGATACTGAACAAATGAAATAATGAACTGTCCAGGCACTTTTAATACGAAGATTCGGTTAATTATTTACACGCAGATAAATATTAAAAATTATTGATGTGCTATAAATATCTAAGTTACGAAGTATATCACCGTTTTATGAACAATACATAAATTAAACGAAACTTCGTGAAAAGCTAAGAGTTGGCCTAATAGGTCTTGTTAGAAACTGGTGAAACTGGATTTCACTTATTTTGCATTACTTATATTTCAGTTTCCCTAATAACTTTACAACGGATTGCCTTGTTTACATAATTAATTTTGCCCTATCTGTTTTAGACCTAAACCTATCAAATGAATTTCAAAACAACATAATATCTATACAAACAAAAAATTATGTTTTCAACTAACGTAATATTGTTGGTGGTGTGAATTTAATTTACAAAATTAATTTTTAGGCGTCAATTTAATTTACCTTATTCTGCTGATTCATAATCGGAAACTATTATTATAGAAATCGAGTTAAGAAAGTCACTTTAAAGAACCGCCCACAGAACAGCTTTTATCAGTTTTTTTGTTGCTCCATATTTGCACATAAGTTTATAGACGCATGTCTCAAACGGATGTGACTTTATATGTAGATTGACGTTTGTACGTACTTATCGCTTTTGTGTCTATCTTCAAACTTTTTTTGTCACGGCTTTCAAACTCATACTTGACCAGCGATTCCTTATTGTCTAGTCGTTGCAATTAATAATGTAGCTACTACTATTATTACAGATATAAAACTTAGAATAATAAAGTAAAACAAACATGGCTATGATCAATTTATTAGTGTAATGATCATATTAGTTATTATGAAATGAAATGAAAATATCTTTATTCAAGAAGGCTATTACAAGCACAAGCACTTGGAATGGCAAGTTTATTTTTATTTCTACTTTTTTTTTGTGAAGGAATCGTAATGTTTTCTTGCGTACATAATATTTTCATTTAAGAATTGAGAGGCAACAGTCAAAATATTTATTTCTTTAAATATTTCTCTGAAAGATTATCTAGACCGTAAATTCTACAAAAGAGAGCTGTCCACGCTATATATGGACAGCTCTCTTTTGTAGAATAAAAATATCTTGAATGCTAGCCGCAGAAGCCCATAACAATAGATTATACGTCATTCATTACACTATTAAAATAACTAAAATATACCAATCTTGCCGTTTCAACATTTGTTAAGAGTCTAATTTTCTTAACAGCAAATGCTGCAGAACTCAGTCTACTTGACAAATTATCAATATACCAAAATACCAAGGAACTTTGTCGATTCCACCATCTCAACTTTTTCACTATTTACATTTATAAGTATATTAACATGCCTCACATTAGGTAATGCAAACTTTTTGTATTTCGTTTTATTTGAATAAAGCTTTAAATAATTACTATCAAACCACTGTAGAAAATTGTCGAACTGAATTACATTGAACTGTTTCATAACAAAATTTAAAGCTCTTATTTTATCAACTAATATGTCACATCACTAATATGCACAATCGGAATGATACCAGTAAGAAAAAAACACAAATTAGGCTTAATGTAATTAATACAAAAATTCTGTTGTTTTCTTAATTTTTGTTTTTTTTACACTTTCCCTCGCTTAATTATATTACTCCACAGACATACGATAGAGTGTATCATTAAGTTTTCTTAGTTTTTGTACTGCGTTTTTTAAAATATATTTTAATAAATTATGTAGGGAAAAGCCTTAATTTTTCAGTATTCACTTGGTTACAGCAAAATCTAATATTAATAGTTCGCAAATAAAATGATGACCCCAATTTTTTTAAATGTGCATAATCTTAAAATATTTTTTTCCTTCTGGTATCCCCATATACAGCCACGTGACAGTTCAACATTCATGTTAAAGTAAATTATTTATTATCACGTTGAATTAGAGTTTGTTTTTAATCGTGTGATTTCTTAGCTTAGTATCTTTTTGGGATTTGATTTATGTTATCGCGAACCTATCGCGTGGCGGTTTTTCATGTAGTGAACAAAATGATCATTTCATCTAATCTGCATTTGTGTGCGGAGAGGCGACACTCGGTTCCCATACTAAATTAATATCATTATACTTCTAATCTCTCTCTATGTTCTGTGAGATAAACTGTATTGATTCATAACGAAGTAAGGAGTAGCTCGGTGGCGTAGTGGATAAGCATCGCAGTCCTCGATCATTGTTGCTAAGCAACTTTCCCAAAGGCTGGTCACAAAATGGGTGACTAAAAAAAAACTTTAGCTACTCCGTGCTTTGAAAGGCACGTTAAGCCGTTGGTCTCGGTTACATTCGTCGTCCGTAAAACTCTCCAATCTAAATTGAACCAGGAGGAGGATTATGGTCTATCCTCCTTAACCATCCTTGATTTCATGTATTAAAACACGAAAAGGATCTTGTCTACTATGCCCACTACACTCGTACGATTACATTAGTACTATTCAGGGGCGTAGCTACCGCCATATATGCCGTATCAATTACCAGGCCACGGGGCCCCCAACGTACGTCAGCAACAATTAATAAAAACTTCCCAAATCTCTTTTAATTTCAGAAATGATTAATGTAAAAAAAAAAAACTTTTTTGCCATCTAAAGCGTACGTTTCAAAGTTAGCAACACCCTACATCGGTTTTCGCGGGCTGCGGGATTTAAAATTATTTACTTCATTTATTTAGGTACTTCAAAGGGGGAATCCCATAATAATCGATGTACATATGATTAAAATTCGCACAGTATACAAACATTTCCTTTTTTTTTTGTATAAGGGCCCCCAATCAAATTTTTATACGGTGCCCCTCCAAGGCACACTACGCCACTATCAGTATAGTAGGTATATTAGGCCGAACTGCAATGCGGACGTAAAAGGGCTGATGGTAAACGAAGTATGTAAAAACAAAGTAAATATTACCTTTGAGCTCTCCAGCTCATGCAGCAGGAGTATTCTGAGCAGATGGCGGTGTTCCTGTGCAGCCACCTGCGAATTCTTCTCTGAAGAGAAGTTAAGCCGCACCTTCACCACTCCTTGACGCCTTAATTTACTCTTCTTGCTTAAGTTAAACCACATAGTCATGCCTCCAGCGGGTATTGACTGCAAGTAAATAACAATTCATTTGATAGGTAAGGTAAAATCATATTTTGTAAGCAGTAATTATGTGGGACTTCCCTTGAATATCACACCGAGTTCTATTAAACGGTTTATTTTATTTATCGTTTTAAAGTCTAAAAATATTTATACTAACCACTGTTGTAAATATCACAATTTTAATTAATTATTAAATAGCTATTTTCCCGCGAATTCGTTCGCGTAAATTATAGCGTATGTCGCCCGCGTATGATGTATATTCCCGTGAGTGAAAGAATTTTTTAAATGAGTCCATCAGGCCACTTCTGCTAATGTTTAAGTAATAGGCGCATCTCAATAGAATCTCAGCTACTTGCGTTTTGCTATTGTATCATCTACCTGAAGTCCTATATCATTATATATCTGTCATCATTGATGTGTCAGGAAGACAGTGCACTAATAATATTGGTCTTCACTTAGTACAATGGTAAAATGCAAATCGTGCAGATTCTATTGAAATGTTATTATTATGCAAACATTAATTATTAGCAAAATTGACCTATTGAAGTTTCTTTCGGAGCCTATTCAACTCAAACAAACAATTTTTTTCTCTTTATATTATTAGTATATTCGTTTGTAAAAGAAATTTAGAATATCCTCTTTTCTAAATATTAATATTTATAATAATGTGTAAGAATATTAAATGCTTAAAAATTCCACTTTGGCCCTTGCAGTCTGAAATGGGACTGGAACCCGGCTTTTCGCAATCCGAGCAACTGACGAATTTTTCAAGCACTTGCAATGCAAAATCGATGCATAATAATAATATGTAAGAAATTACAAATAAATACCTTAAGTGGAATATTGGATGTTCCTATCAGCTCATTGTCATGCTTCCCAGTAGAAGCAGTGATGGCTATCTCCTTCATGAGTTTCCGGAGGCCCTTAACTCCTTTTACTTCAAAAATCTTGGTCATCTTCTCCTTCACCGTTTCAGCTGGATCGAAGTCCCTACATAAAGTGCATTAAAAATTAAAGTCACCACTGTCTTTACTGATAAATTGGTTGTATATTTGACAATTATCTTTCATCCCGTATAAATAAATAAATATTAGATACCATCATGGATATTGCTCAGATACCAAGATACCAAAACACTCAAACCTGAGACAATATAGAAAAGTTCAATTTCAACATTGACCCGATCGGGAATCAACCGAACCTCAAAGCTTATAAGAATTTTATGTGATTATAAGAACAATGGAGATCATCAAAGTATTATCAACATAAAACCAAAAAGGTTTAAAATAATTTAATTATAATTATTACGACATAATAGTCAACAGCAGCACGAGCAACATGACGAACTCGAGTACGTTTTTTCTACACCCAAATGTCACTTTTCTCGGGTGCACCCATACAATATCTCACTCTCGACCCGAGAAAGTGACATTTGAGTGTAGAGAAAGTGTTTCCCGATTTTGTAAAGTTAAATCTATTCTAAACCTTTAATGATCAAAGTTAAAGTTCAAAATCTATAAATAAAATTTGACGCATGATCTGCTGCTATGTTTACCTATATTTCGGTTCTAATAAGAATCTCTATATTTGTTAAAGAAGTAGAACTATATAGCTCAAATCTTTTTTATTTTATATATATAAAAAAAATACTATAATCATTATAAAGTTATTCAAAAAATAAAATTATCGGTACTTATGGCAAAAAGGAAAAAGCATGAACAAGAGTACCTACGTCTATATCTGCAAAAACTTTTTCCTTATTTACAATACCATATCTTTATCAGACACTTACCAGACTTCCAAGCATAGCGAGTCTTCGTGTATATTTCCCGGCATCGGTCTGCAAATATACACATATCCTGTTAAAGCTCACAGTTAATACAAACAAAACTAAACTTTCATACAGACACGCTTCAAGTGCAAGGCCCATTCATTGGTTATTAGGTACAGCGTTGTCGTAAAGAAGTTACGACCATTTCATAGTTTCCGTTTACTTTTCGTAATAGCACTTCACGCCTCAATTTTCTAATAAAAAAATACAAATGTATTTATATAATCCTAAACTAGTTCATAACATAGAAATGTCTGAAAAGACAAATTGTATGTCCGTTAAAACAACAATAACAGGGAAATTTCGTTCTATTGTACGACTATTTGTGACACGGTCAAGAAAATATAAACCAATTGTCCTAGAATATGCAATACTTACAAAGAGAAGTGTTCCTCCCATACTGGATTGAGGGTGCCCGATTTCACAGACGTATTATATCTATGTGCTGAATTTGACATCAAGTATATAGTAACGAAGGGATCGCTCAGACCATTCGGGTCTTTTGGAACCAAATCTTTTGCTTCAACCACCTCCACATTCAGCAAAAGCTCGGGAGGTTCCTTCGCTTCGGCCGTGGTGAGTAGTTGTGTATGTTTGTCATTTGCTATTTTGAAAGCTTCTTGTACATAAGACAGCATAGCTGCCTGTGCAACTTCACAGTTCACGTCACATCCCCCGACATTGTGTAGTATTTCGTAAAGAATCTCCAAATATAGCTCATCAATCTGTAATCAATAAAAAAAACATAAGACCTTACAACCTGGCCTAAATACCTTGACTGGTAAGTATTAGCTACTAATATTTGCTTATTCCAATAACCACTTCAAACAGAAACGTAGATACTTAGGTAGTTACGTTCAAAACAATTTGTTTATGTTGGATGGTTACTTGAAACTGTAATTAAGATTGGTTGATCTTTATTAATGTAAGCAATAAAAAATAAAATCAAAGAAATCTATTAAAAACATACCGAAGAGTCATAAAAATATCGCAGTTTCATTAACTGTAAATTACTTTAAAGCGCGAAAGCCACAACAAAACAACCGTCTAATCCACTAGAGTATCCCGCACTTAATGAATCAACATTTAAGTAGGGGAGCCCCGTAACTAAGACACCACGGCGGGACAACCCAGAGAAAACACGCGACCGGCTACCACTGTCCTGACGAGACGACCCCTCAACAAGCCACGACCGACCACATAACTCGGCAGGGTTACTGCGCCGCCGTGGGAAGCTTATTGATCACTGAACACTTGGTGGTGTTTTCTGTTAACCGGATCGGTGGTTACGTAGTATCTAGACTTGTACTAGTTTAACGGAGCGAAAGACACCATGACAAAAGTTCCTTAAAGTAGTGATTGACTCATTCTTAGAACAAAGTGGGGCCAATCAACTGGCGACTGTCGATCCATAACAACAGATTTCGTCTGATTGCTCATTGTGCTGAGCAGAAGTAATTAAGAAATTAATTTAAATTTGTTTGAAGACTATTATCTATAGTATATACTATTAGATAAATTCAACAATATTTTATTGTAAGTTTTCAAATAAGTTACTTAAAAAACTTTTTTGTATTTTTCCGTAAAAAAAACACAAGAATTAGAATAAACGTACAGTCATTGATTGTATAATGAGGCTGGTTTGCCTTTCGAGTAACTCCTTCTTCACACCCCTGAACCTAGTCCGAAGTGTTCCCGTGCCATTCATTTTTGTAGGAACTAAACACACTTTTAACATAACACTACACTGGCAACAAAATCAACTTCATTCACAAATCAAAAACACAACTATCCTTTAGCGTCCAACACACGATCTGTTAAGCGATTAGCATACGAAACAGAAATGTATCTGATGGGAGCTGCCGGTGCACTGACGTTCGAAACTTGGGATTCAACCCGCTCTGAACGCCAAAATCTATTTTTGCAAGGCGCCGCCAACGGAGACGAATGCGAACTCAACCAAATAATAAAAAAAAAATTGTCCAAACTTTCTCATCAACAAGCAGTCTGGCACTTCCGTCCCGAATATTGTAAAAACGTTCCAATTAATATGACATTGCACCGATTAATTAAAAAGAACTCATCGGTGTTACTAAACAAATTGTTACATAAACATATTCTATGTTATCAAAATTATGATTCTTCCTCTGACGTTACTTCATTGAGTAGGTATCCCCTAATAGTGCCCATAATGTCTATGCTAATGGTGAATTAGATTTATTATCATCAATTATAGACAGAAAACCTATAACATAAAGCATCGTGAAGTTTTATAGCCTAGAAGCATTTCGGGCTAATAAAACTCTAAAATGTATAATATTGATGTGTTCATACTTGAGCCACATTATCAATAATAAATTGATTATCTAAAGTTCCGGGTCATTCAGTAATTCGAATACGTCGGGGTATTATTTTTAGGAATACTATAATAAATAATTAAAAAAGTAATTAGTTTTACAGCATTAAAAAGGGTCTTAAATACAATTTATTTCCTTAATTCTGAGGAAGATGTTAAGGTTTTTGTTAGGAACCTAAAACTTTTGCTTATCAGTTTACGGATATTTAGGTATATTTGTACCCTAAAGAGGAAAATATATGTTTAGGAAACAAACAGACCACAAAATGGCCTTTCTATCTTCTACTATCAAAGCTCCTCATTTTACACTTAACATATTTAGATAGACTAGTTTTTGCACGCGACTCCGTCCGCATGGTACCTATAGTTACTATTTAGCAGCAAATATTTTCACTTTATCATTAAAAATACCTAACTGATTTTTATTAAAAAAAAATTGCTGTTGTAAATTGATAAAATTAGAAATAAATGGCGGTTTAAAAAAAATACAAATTTTTTGCCTACACGCCCCTATGGCTATAAGCCTGCGACATGTACGTACACCAAATAATGTCTAATGTGTTTCAACACTTTGAAAACTTTAAATCTATTTATCTAATTTGAAATACAGATAGTAAGGAAACATTAATCAAATCACACAAAACTTAATCGGAAACTGAAAATTATGCAAAATTCTTTGAACCAAACTATTGCACAATTTAGTTGAAAATAAACGCCATCTAGCAAAGCTTAAAGTGCTTATTACTACATTTTATTTAACTCAACTTTGACCAAAACAGTGCGATGTAAAATATAATTAACGCCATCTAATTTAGTTCAAAATATATAAAAAGCTGAATATTTTCACAATTTTATATTTAAAATGTCATTTTTGTTTATGTTATTAAATCCAATTTCCATCCCTATATGTATAAGGAATACTTTATCAATAATGTTATTCAATCAACATTATAAATAATGTTAGATAACTATTAAAATGACAAATCGAATTGTAAACAATGGTTGCTATGGTAACATATAAAAGCTTCTACTCCCGTTTCTTCCTTTAAGTACTGGTTTTCGAAATAAAATATAAACCTTCCCACAATCTTATACTACTCAAATACCAAATTTCATCAATTATAAATCCAAAACAAAGAAGTTTCATACAAACGTTTACACACTTTTTTACGCCCTTTGGGTGGAATATCCAAAAATCGGATTTTAGTACAGATATACCACCTCTATGACCAGCGGTTTAGGCTATGCGTTGTCTGTCAGTCAGTATGTCAGGAGATCTATCGCAACTTAGGATATACTCTCACAACGGGATGTAGGCAGAATTTCTGTGTATTACGGAACAAGGCTATAACTAAAAAACAACACTTAGGATATAAATTACTAATTACAACTACTGTATAGAAAAGTTTACTTCGGTTGTTTAATTTAATGCAATCCGTTTTAACACGTATGTAAAAAACCAAGGCTCTCAAACTCGCCACAACAGACGCGCGTGCTGATCGATTTATTTATTTTATTAACCAGATGATCGTTTATGTTGTATTAACCGAAAAGCACACTTACATACAGGGTTGCCACCCGTCCCAAATTTTCTGGGACAGTCCTGATTTCAATAATGTTGTGCGTTCCGATTGCTCCTTTTGTTCCGATTTTTAATAACACTCCACAATAGATCAAGTCGCGCCTTAGGTATGACATGCAGCTCCCGCCACGATGCAAACCGTATCTTAAAGTCTATGATGCGCCTGATTTCGCAGCGTTTTTAATGAAGAAACCCACGGCTTGGAAATATTGATGACCTATGTTGGACTGAAGTCTTCTGATTGAATAATTCTGATGACCGTCCGAATGTCCCGAATTATGTTTCTCGAAAAGTGGCAACCCTGCTTACACAAGGAACTACATTATGTACTGATGAAAACAGAACTGTGTTGTTTGATCATTCTACACTTGGGTTCTTTTGCATAATCCATACGGATAACTTTGGTGAAGAAAAGATAACCAATATTAAGGAAATAAATCCAGAAATTGCAATTACTAAGTAAGGGGAAGTACTTTAACACACAGCAGCTTTTGTGTTACCACAAAATGTCGACTATTTGCAATCGGTTTTGAACTTAATCAACAATTTCAATCGATAAAAAATGATTTGCTGTTGATAATATTATTAACAGCACGTTAGTATAGATAGATATAACTCGTTTAAAATAATATTATAATAGGGTATAAAACCTATTTTTTTTAAAGTATCTCAATTGAATCCCAAGATCCTAATAAATCATGTAAAAAAATATTCAGTCAGTAAGTATCATAAAATCACATCCAAATTTTAAATTTTGCTCGAATTGTACATAAATGCTGGGCGCCATACTCTGTAGTTGTAACGTGACTTGGTTTTGTAAACAAATTCGTTGCTATTGGTTTCTTACATTATCATGCACTTTTTATCATATTCATATAGCTGTAAAAATAAAGTACTGTACTATTTTAATAAAATTTATTATTTTTTATTAAAAAAAAAATAACCTCTAAACGTATTTACCTTACTCGAAACTTACCTTACTTGTTTGTTAACGAACCGAATGACGTCATATCATGGCGGCTTTTTTCGCGCAAAAACACAGACTTAAGATTTGAAAGGTTTGATTTGTATATAAAAAATTTGTTTCTTTATTTAATGAACTGCAACTAACATTTGCATGTTGCCTAAGCTATCTCAATTGAATATTTTTCCCGCAATGACTAAAATAACCATTTTTTGTCTCCATTCAAAAGAAAAAAAGCTTCTGGCGTTAGAACCTAATAGGAATCTTAACAGATGATTATTCATTAAAGAGCCTGGGATTCACCAATTTATAAAAACAATATTAAACGTTGATCTTTATACCTAATTACATTATGGCTAATTAAAAGTAACTACATTATTGAATATAAGTCAATGTTTATGATAATTTAATTAAAATCAAGAACTGCATTTATTATTATATGACTATATCAATATCAAGTAACTATAAAATTACTATACACCCTTGTACATTAAGCTATTTGGATAACCATTTAACACTGATGTATTGAAAACATCACGTGAGCTTAGTTTTAATCTTTATAATTCCTCAGATATGGTTCTGCTCCCAATAGCTTTTACTCAGACGCTTGCAGACCTATTCTGCAAATGTTTATGTAATAACCTCATCTCAATACAAATCTCAACGACTTGCACTTTACCGTTGTACTATCTACCTGAAGTCCAATATTATTAGTGCAATGTCTTCTTCATACATCAATGGTGGCAGATATATAATAATATTGAACTTCATGTTGATAGTATATAAAATGTTAGTAGTTGAGATTCTATTGAAATGCTATTATTACGTGAACATTAATAGAATTGGCTTTCTGGATGAAACAGAAATTCGCGCTTACCGATAAACAGGAAAACTTGTTACTTACCTGCTTATCGGTAAGCGATTTTAAAATGTATACTCATTGTATCTAATCTTTCCGCTTACTTTTAATTAAAATTCTGTTGAGTCTGGATCTACTTGGTAAAAACCTACTTTAATTTTCATATTCTAATAAAGTTTTCAGGGAATAACAATGGAAATTAAATACATAATTCGGGAAAAACTTAATATTATGTTTATACGGTTTTTGTTTATTATTTTAATACAAAAGCCAAGTGGTGGGAATTCTAAACTAAACTTAAATAAAAACATTTACCTCGGTAACTTATTTTTGGGTTGTTTTAATATATAAACAAAGAAATATAATTGTTTATTTTCGCAATCAAAAACGCAAGTTTAAAGGACTACTACGTAAATAATGAGAAGAAATTGTACGTTTAAAAAAATATACGTGACAGTTGAGTTCTTTGAACCCTATACCCATGTGGTGTTATAGAAAACCTTGAGTTCACAAGCCACTTTTAGCGACACCGACATTGGACTGAACGCATTCCCTAATGACATTAGTCATTGAGATCAACCTTGGTTGAGGAAGTTGACAAAATAACCGGTGGAAAGTAAGTGGCGTTGGCAATATGCCACGACCAACCGCCCTCGCGATTATTGTGAACTCGATTACATTACACCTTACGTCGGTTCCCTATGTTTGTGGATCATTATTATGTACCAGAGCGAGCACGGTAGACAGATTTCAAGGACCCAATAAATATTAATTTGTACGAGTACTTAGCACAAACATTGTTATGCAAATAAACCTGTAGCAAACAAATCTTTTTATTAAGAATCGATTGTGTCATTACCTTGGAATAGTGCCCAAATTAACGAAGGCAAGAATCTGTTGTTCGTCGCCGTAACGTCTCCGTACGTGACCCACTTTACCAAGCACCACACCTCTATCCCAATGTCTAGTTCAGTTAGAAATAAAAATGCCACTGGCTTAGAACTATCCTGCTAAAAATACAATGACCCTTGGATTCATAACTTTTTACGAGACGGGGAAATATTTTATGTTATTGATAGAAATAAAATTCTCATCCATTTGCCGTGGTCGTAAAAATTTCATAATTCTATTTTGTTTACAGTGTAGCTATAGAACTGCTTTTAAAGATCTGGTAGAGATTGAGAGCAGTAACTGATTCACAATGATGTTATACCTACTTCATTTGATGTGTTTGTAAATCTGAACAATTAGTACACTTATTTTAATAATATAATATTAGTTAAATCCTATCCTATTATTAATATTATTAATATTATAAAGGCGAAAGTTTGTAAGTATGGATGTATGGATGTTTGTTACTCTTTCACGAAAAAACTACTGGACGGATTTGGATAAAACTTTACAGCAATATAGGTTATACATCAGAATAACACATAGGGTACTTTTTACTGGGAAAACTTCTCACTCCCACGGGATACCGACTTCCACGCGGACGAAGTCGCGGGCGTCCACTAGTCAAGAAATATAATTCTTCACAAACTGACATGTCATGAAAGCTTACCATCACTTTTCGAACGATAAAGCGGCGACGAGACAGACCATCTGCCACTTGACTGTGACGACGATGCAATAAGACCTGATAGAGGCACGAATTGACGTAATCACGTGAGCAGTAGAAGGGAACGGAGAACTAAGAAGGTTAACCTTAAGTAAATGGTACCAAGAACATCAGAAATGTAAATCTTCTAGTATCTGACATCGAGATACATGGTTTCTGGGTAATGTCATTTGCGTGATTTAAAGAATACCTAATAATCTGTTAGATCAGCAATTCCCACCCTGTAATCCACAGATCACAACAACAATTCTTCAAATCACGAGTAAATGGTGCGCAGTGTGTCCGATTTCTCACGGGAGATCATGTGTGCAAGATCGACTGTCAAGTCATATAGATAAATTGCCAGTTCTGACGTTCCGCGACCGACAAGACGCGACGTCTTTCGTCAGATATGCACTGACGCTTATGGTCCATTTACACGAAACCAATAGAGACAATACAGTAAGCCAGTGTAGTATTGGCGTCGTGTAAATTGAGACAATGCTCAAGCCAGTAATCAAGCAAATAGAGTGATTTATAATTGATAATTACTGAACTGGTTTGCTGGATTGTCTTGATAATAGGCCTTGTGTGAAATTAAGTAGACTATCATCAGTACTCACATTCCATCCAACAGCTTCAACGTAAAGGTCTATCTTTTCAGGGTCGTCAGGTTCAGAATCTGTATCGAGTAAGGTCTCGTTTCCACTGTCAGAATCTCTGTTAATACTATGACTTTCGCTCTGTAAATCCGCTTCAGACTTCTGTTCACCATCCTGTTCTTCAATCTCTTTTAACGGAGCTAATGGCGTAGATTCTTCTAAAGCTGCCTTTTGTGATGCCTGCTTCAAAATGGACCCAAACTTCTCGAAGAAACTATCGTCTACTTCTTGAATCCTGTAAAAAATTAAGTATTTTATTATGTATTCCAGAAATTATAATATTTAAATTTTTCAGTGTAGTAGGTAACTAACCTTGTAAAAAATTAACATTAATTTTGTATTATGATTAAAATACAACACAATGGTGGGTACAATAAAAAATAAATGAATGGTAAAACAAATATATTCACTTGTAACATTTGCAATACTTAATATTATAAAATAACTGGTATTTGTACATACGGCTGTATGTCAGGTTACCACAATATATCAAATTTCTCCAGTTGATTTTAAAGCCTACAGTCAAAAGATTAAGGTTTAAAATAAAGTGGAGTTATTTAAAATTGGAGAAATTTGACAGATTTGTATAATCTGATGTGCTGTTGACTATACATACTTAACACAAAAATTAACTGACAAATGAAATGATAATATTTTTTCTACCTTAAAATTATAGTTTTAGTTAACTATAGCCAGTTATAACAAAATGGCACAAATAAAAGTTTACAATAAATGCAAGAGATTATATTTATTCATCATGAATTGTCTATAATAACTGCTAGATTATCACAATTCACTGGAAGACTGGAATGGTTTACTATTAATTAAATTCTTTTAATTACACCTTTGCATATAGTAAATATTTTTAAATATTGCACATTTACATAATTTTATAATTTAAATTAATACTCTAAGCCAGGTATGGGCAACCTTGGACATGTTGTGGGCCAAACGTTACTGTGCAAATACATTCCCAGGCTGCATTTAAAAGTAGTACATTTTAAAGTAGTGTTGTAGTGCTCATAATTTTTTAACAATGGATATCACACATGAAATATATAAACAATGTTATTATAAATTAGGTTTTTCAAAATGTCTCCCGGGCCGACTGTTGCCCACCGTGGCTTTGAACTATAGTTAGTTCATAAATTAGTTAGATTTACACACATTACAGACAATATATTCTAAATATCATGACTTTATCTTAAACATCTAACAGAACATATGTGTAACAATTACATCTAATAAACATATTTCAAATACACAATGCCAATACACTAAAATTTTCCTGAATTATTTATTTATCAAGACCAGACATCAAAGTATATTTAATATCAGTATATTCTTCAGCTCCATGCTTACTTCCTTCTCTTCCAATTCCAGACTCTTTAATCCCTCCAAATGCCGGTTCAGCAGCAGACATGATACCATCATTAATTGCTACCATTCCAAAATCTAAGTTCCTTGACATTCTAAATGACTGTCCTAAATCTTTTGTAAACACATATGATGCCAAGCCACTTCTTGTACTGTTTGCTATTTTTAATACTTCTTCCTCAGTTTTAAACTTAAGGCAAGCAGCCACTGGCCCAAATATTTCCTCATTGTACAGTTTCATATCTGGTTTTACATTAACCAATAAAGTAGATTCATAAAAGTTATCTCCCAAGTTCTTAGCTACTTTACCACCAACTAACACTTTGGCTCCTTTAGAAATGGCATCATTAACAAAATCTGCCACTTTCTTCACATGTGCATTATTGACCAAAGGCCCACATGTCACACCTTCTTTAGTGCCAGGCCCTAATACACATTTTTGTGTAATTCTTGCTTTAAAACCATTCACAAACTTGTCGAAGACATCTTCATGAATAAGAAACCTGTTTGCACCTATACATGCTTGACCATTATTTCTGAATTTCGCTAACATAGCTTGATCTAAAGCGTGTTCGATGTCTGCACTAGGAAACACAATAAAAGGAGCATTACCACCCAACTCTAGAGCAACCCGTTTAATGCCAGTTGCAGCCATACTATACAATATTTTTCCAACAACTGTAGACCCAGTGAAAGATATGCATCCAACTTTTTCATGTTCACATAACACTTTACCAACAGTGTTGACATTCTTCCTGCTTGAAGTAATTACATTAATAACACCTTTAGGTACACCAGCTTGTTCTGCAAGACTCACTGCAGCTAAAGCCGACAATGGGGTATCTTCAGATGGTTTAATTACACAAGTACATCCAGCAGCCATTAAAGCCCCCACTTTGCGTGTAATCATAGCAAATGGGAAATTCCAAGGTGTTATAACAGACACTACACCGAGAGGTTGACGAGTTAAGAGAATTTGCTTATTAGGCCATGGACTTGGTATAATCTCTCCATTGATATGCCGAGCCGTATCCGCAAACCATTCTAAAAATGAATTACCATAAACAATTTCGCTTTTGGCTTCTACTAAAGGTTTTCCACATTCAGCGGTGATTATCTCAGCCAAGTCACCGCTATGTTTCTCGCACAAGTTAAACCAATTCCTTAGTATGTATGACCTTTCCTTTGCTGTCGTATCTTTCCAAGTTTGGAATGATTTCGAAGCGGCTTCTATAGCATTTTTAGCATCGGTATCATTCATATCTGGAATTTCGGCAATCACGCTGTCATCTGCCGGATTAAGTACCGAAAAAACAGCATTGTTATTTGCTTTTACCCACTTTCCATCAATGTATCCTTCTTTCTTCAATAAATGCATATTTCTACTTGGAGTAACAAATAATTTAAAACTTTTCAACACTTTGTACTGAGATAACACCATGTTTTACGTAACTGATAAAAGCAGTAGAGACGAGATCAGTTATCTAACCACTGTCGCAATACGCTCCAAATAAATAAATTGGTCCTAAAGCGAAGTTATCAATTCAAATCATTCATTTTATTATTGCTTCGTTATTAATTCACAGCATATTCAATCGAACTAAACGTCAAAATCACACTCTGTGACAAATGACAACAACCAACGTCAAAGAGAGATGCGTAACAATAATCGTTGTTCTTTTTCATATTGTATCGATATTTTAAATCGATTATAATAATTCATTAATTTTTAATCATTTCCAACAAAAATAATTGATTTCTTTACTACTCGTTTAAAAAACTTGTTGATACTCGTTGATATTTTAAAAATCATACGGATTTTTTTTAACCCTGGTCGCTCCGATATTCTAACGATGCGTCGTATCGTATCATCGATACTTTTCATTTTTTTTATGTAAGTAAATTATAAGAAATTAAGTTGCTCAGAATACCTACTGTCGTAAATAAAAGGAACTACTGAAAGCATATTTTTATATAGATATAAGTTTTTTTCGTATCCCTTTGTTACAGTTTTTACCCTAATATTTAAAAATTGAAACATATATTGTTTTTTTATTTAAGTCCAGCAAGTAACCAGAAACATTATCTATTTTTCTACAAATAAGCAATCTAACTTTAATAAAAATCAATCATTTCTTTGCATATAATCACTTCTTTATATATTACTAAACTAATAGATTAACAAATAGGTATATATGAAAGTCACACCCACACGTTATAATTTTATTTAAGATCATATTCCCCCTATTCTGTAACTCGCAATTTCTGAGAACAACTGAAATAAATTATTCAGAAAACTCGGTGGACAGCCGGTCATTGGACAGGCGGTTTTGGTACCTATTCTGTAACTCATTTTTACAAAAACGCAATCATCTGTAATTGCTTATTGCAGTTCACTTTCATGGTCACTTGTGCTTACGGATAAGAAATAAGAGTTTATCGATACAAGATCAAGGTCTAATGGAGTCCAGTGGAGATCACTTATATTGACGTTTCAAAATTACGAACCATTGGTATAAAATACATATAAATACGTCGTTTCGTGTGTTTCTGTAAGCGCACTTTCCGCAGTGCATTAAATGCCAATGTCCTACTCGCACTCCATATTCATAACCGGCTTATAATTTAGGTTTGGCTGTATATCCGGTATTTTAATAAGTAAGTAATTATTTTCTGTTGCTATTTTTTTATAAAATATCAATTTTGTAACTGAGGGTTGGGATTAGAAAATTTTGGCTTTCTAACCACAGAACATGAAGTTATAATTCATGTTTCGTTTATTACCTTTGTATCTCATTGACTGGCCTTTTAATTTCATTTCGTTTTCCCCTTTTCTTTATACTATCCTTAATGTCATCAGATATCTCATAAACTGGTAATGTATGCTAACGATTCGTTCATCTGTTTTTTTCTAAATACGGTTATGTTGATACTCGGAACTTAAGACAGCACTAAGGTGGATAACACGTACCTACTACCGCCCACAGTGCAAAAACGCAGAATAGGAAATTTAAAGCAACAGTCATATTTAGTTCGCGTCGCGTGGTGGTATGAACGGATAGGTAGTAGTACTACTACTAGTATTAGTTTTCGTATATTTGATTGACACGAGAGACGTGGCTTAAGGCTGGACGTAAAGATAAAAGATTAATCACGTCTACAGTAGATAGGAACAGAGAAAGAAAAATGAACGTAATATATTTTTAAATTGAATTATTCTTTCGATTGTTGCAAAATTTGCATATAAATAGCTCTCAGCTAGCTAATTAACTCCCATATTTAACAATTATCAGCTATTCTTAATGAAAATGTACGAAAACTAGTACCACTAATTACTAAATAACCGTGGCGACACACAGCACGGGCCAGTTATAACTTGTGCTTAACTGGCGCTATAATAATCATTTTAACCATACTTAATAATGGAACTGACCCACGTGGAACGAGGCAGGGCAAGCTAAACATAGCCCTGTTTAATCCTGGTACACTACTATTTGTCCCTTTATATCCAACTATGCTTACGCCTACCGCTGACGAACGTCAGTCAGCTTTTTTGTTTATCAGTTAGGTCTAGATTGTTGACAATATCAAACACGTTTTATTTTTATTTTTTTGTTACGGCTTACGGCCTAATTACCTGTATCTACGTTGAGTTAAAATTACACATGACATCACGCTTTCTACAAAACTGAATATTATCTAAGCTATTGTTTGATTAATTGAAGTAAAAGAAAATACGTTTCTTAATATTTTTCTCTGACGGACTAAATAAAACTTCTTTTTTAAACCAGGTATAATCTCTATTATCGTCCTCCGTAACACCTTTCTAAGCCTATTTTTCGCGATTTAAAAAATAATCTATTTAATTTCCCAAGGTCCAGTATTTGTGTAACTAATTTCATTAAATTTTTTTTAATACTTTAGGCATGAAAACCTCTCATACACAGCCATACTGCCAGATGCACAAATGTCCATTAAAATTATCATTAGTTTAAAGCCTCATTACCCATACAATTTTTCAAATTAAGTTTTTCATTAGATCAAAGTCTTAATTAAGCCGTAATGGACGTTTGTGCAACTGACTATAGTTAAAGAAATGTTCTTCAATAAGGATTCTGTAAAATATACACTGAGATGAAGGTAGAGACATCCTAAATAGATAAGACAACGCCACATAACATTCCTTAATTGTATGGCGTTAGATCATTTTGCCAGATGCCAAATCTTAGCTCTCTGACGTTGGACTAACAAGTTATTCAGAACACACTGATCTCATATATCTCTAATTAACCTTGTTTCTATGATAACGGTACCTCCTATATAGGTACTAACTATTGTATGCAATTTAACTCGCAAGATTATTGCTTAGCTTACGTACTATAACTATTGTTAAAAGAATCACTATACCAGTTTATAGGTCACAAAATTTTACGGTATCAACGAAATTAACTATCTTAAGTACAGTCAAAAGTACGTTAGGTTATACAAAACTGTCGAATTTCTCTATTTGGTTTTAAACCTTAATACATTAAGAGTGGAGTTCAAAATATCTAAACAAGTAGACATTTTAGTATTATCTAAAGTCATAAAAACTTAATTAAGTATGATAAAGATTTACATAAAATCTTTTTAAAATATACATAACTTATGTAGGCACATTTATTACCTGTTGTCGTGTCTCCTTTCTTCAACAGATTTTTGTTGCTGCAATTTATCATAAAAACCTTTCCACATCGATTCTTCATCCATTTTGGCGGTTCACTTTTTATAATTAGAAGAAGTAAGCCGCTTTTAATAAAGCTTCCTCTATTATTAACACTGGATTTATTTAACAAAAAGAAATACTGCCGGCAACCTCCAGTGAATCACCGAGACCGACTCATATGATCCGCGAACTAAATGACGTAAACACAAGCTAACTGTGGCTGATCGAATACACGGAAATAACGTCTAGATCAACAAGGAGTTTAGTATAGAAGTCACTGACACCGATGCACTGCCATTGAGATTTCAATTTAAGCCTTTCAGAAAACCGGTTATCAGAATTTGTTGTTATTAAAACGCGTACAAACTGCGTTTGTTTTGCTTTCTGCTGCGACTTCACGGGCCAGACTGACGTAACCCAAGACGTTAGTGAACGTTTAGAACCGCTCACATCACTGCCGGAATACAAACTAAACGAATTGTGATTACCCACGTGCTTTTGTAATGTTTTAATTGTCATACAGTCATATTGTAAACAAATAATGATATGCTGAGCAAGCAATTTGATTGAACAGCCACAGTCTCTTGTACTTAATACAATTTAGTCAATAAAATGCCGTCATACAAGATGCAAGTAGATACTGAGTTGGGTATTAACTACATACTCATTAAAAAGCTGCTGATTTCAAAATATTTTTTTTTACAATAAATGGTTTAAACGCGTTACTGAAAACTTGAACTAACTATTAAATACTTTCGAAAATCAAAATTGTTATTTTAATCAATAAGCTAAGAAATGGTCCGTCGGGTATTTGTATCGAATTGTAATTATTTATTATTCATGGTATTATTAAAATAAAAAATAAAAATATTTTTTCTATTTTTTGATTACAATACTTATTTTATTGCATTATCGGATCTTTTTATGGGTCAAGTCTTTTATTTCAACCGATGCCAACGAGATCTTTTAATTAAGTTATTATAAAGTTATTATAGGTGTGCTAATTATGAAATTGCTCATATACGAAACAGACTTGCTTAAAGTGAGGTTTCAGGTACCTACCACCACATATGCCTTTTTGGACAAGTTATATGCTAATATTTACGAAAAGATTATCGAAATTTGATAATAAGCATTTTATTGAAGGGAACATGTATTTTCTTAATTGGTTCAATAAAAAATAATTTTCGTATTTTATTAACTAAAGTTTCATAAATTATTTCAATCAGTAAATCTTTTTTTATTTAGCTTAACTTGAAGTCAACTTCACGCACTCCTGAAAATTGACGAGAGTTTCACTTAGAGTGCGTATACCAAAAATCATTTATACTATTTTCTTTTATGACATTTGCTATTACATGGTGTATAAGGCGTTATTTCTCTTTAATTGGCATTATACAAGCAAAAACAGCCAAAATAAGCTGTAATAAAAAAATGAAAAATCTACATCATCTACCTAAACATTATATAAAAATTTTTAGACAAAAAGGAATCAAAAACTTTCTTCTGAAATTCACCATTTCTATAGTATCTAGTAATATTTTTTAGTTTAGGGTAAGTAAATAAATATGATAATCACTTTGTATCTGAAGGCTTTAGAGAGAACTAAATATTAAAAAAAACTTCCACCTCATAACTCATTTTTAAAAGTATAAAAATAATAATTTAAATAAAAATAATCATGACTAAACAAAAATCACGTCCAATTTTTCTAGTGAAGTGATGTATCTCAAAGTGAATCATTTAATTCAATTTTAAAATAAAGTCAGGATTAAAATTGCGAGTCTGATAATAATTTTTAAATAATTCTGTGATAACATCCCGAATGCGATTTTGTTTCATCTAATATTTTGACAAAAGAAGCTATCGATAAAAAACTTTAACCAAATCGGTTTACAAGCTATGATGGTATAAGTACAAATAATTGAAATAAATAGCTACTTTGTATTATCAAATTACTTGTATCTCTTAAACCAGACTTTTGATTAAAACAAACCTCACTAAAATCGGTTCACTCATTCGCCATCGTCCGAGCCACAGATAGACAGACAGACACATACATAAACAAACACACATATACATAGACAGACAAGCAGATCGATAGGTCATACTTATAACACCCCTCTTTTTGCGTCGTTGATTAAAAATAGTTTTTGACGTACAAAACGCCATCCTCCGTAAATATCTATTGACAAGTAGTTATGAACAGAGCGCGTTGATGTCGTCTCTTTTTCTCTTTTACCTTTACGCGCAGCCTTAATAAATATTTTGTAATGTTCATCGACGCGTTACCTACCCGAAATGCCGACCTCGACATTGACGCCCTTGAAATGTAACTTCCTTCTATTATTACATACATACACTTGTATCTGGCTACTATGTTTGTAAGTATACTCAGCAATTCAATTTGAAAAAAGAAATAACAATTATATTAACATCTATATTTATATCTACTATCGGCCTGCTGCTGCTGACGATGGCCATAGCATTTTAGCCCTAGGATAAATCTTGCAGTCTAAAGGTTGTTGTAGTTTTAAAAACTTTTAATATAAATCCTTTATACATCATCATCATCATCCTCCTGCCCTTTATCCCACGTTACGTAGGGTCAGCACAACATGTTTTCTTCTTCCATTCTTCTCTGTCAGACGTCAGCTCCACATCCACCTTTCTTATTCATATCCTCTTTCACACAGTCGATCCATCTTTTCTTCGGTATGCCTCTACTCACATATCCATCCACATGCATACCCATCACTCTTTTCGTAACATGACTTTCGTCCCTTCTCATAGCATGCCCCTTCTCATAATATAAATCCTTTATACATCAAATAAATTTTAATTTAAAGAGAGACAAAACTCTACCTGATGATATTACGAGTACGATGTAGGAATTGCTCAGTGATGACAGTGACATAAACGTGTATCTATTAATAAATAAAATTTTCTCTTGTATTTGTATTTATCTATTAATAAAAGTTACCACTAAGACAAATCATTTAACATTTGTTTTATTAAGTACCTCCTTTTTACCCGTGTCTTAGACAGCATGTTTCTTTATATTTTGTTACCTATAAAACTTAAAGATTTTAATGGGACTTTATAAATAGAGTTGACAAGCCCTGTTTATTTTGAATAATAAAATGTCAGACAAAACTATTGATTCAATTTGTTTTTATACGATCTTATTTTCACAACAAAAAGTTACTTTTATTTTTATATAAGCTTCTTGGTCTGACAACCACCACCGCCGTATACATGCGGCGATTATTTCATATAATAGAGCTAATAATATACCTCCTATTTCTAGGTAGTGGCAAATGGGGGCTGCCCCGAGCGCCAGAGCCGGAGAGGCGCCAAAAAAATAATACAGTAAAAAAAAGACCTTTACAAAAATGTCTTAAAATTATAAAAATTAAAAAAACCTTTACAGAGCCGAGGGGGCGTAATATCACGTATCTTACCAAACATTGTTGATCCGGAAATCTCTCTAGATGAAAACAAAAATGTAACAAGAGAGTGCTGGACTAAGATAATAATAAAAAGTCGGTGGCATACAATAACCTATAATTAACTGTCGTATTGATTGATAACAGAATTAACTATTCTATAATATAAGCGCTAATACATTTATGGTTCATTCAAAGTAATTTCTTTTAGATTTCAAGACATAAAGAATAGGTGAGATATTCGAACTACAAAAAAACGACTCAATGTAATAAAAGATCAATTTCTAAATTATTCAACCGATAATCCAACAAAAGACCTATAAGGCTTATGCAACAGATACCAAACAATAGAAACATCTTAATTTCTGTTTTTAATGTTGCAGAAGTTTAGAGTTGAAAATAGTTTAAGTTAAACACTGCAATGTGTAAATATTTGAGTTTATTAAATAAGTAAATACATGAAGTTGATCGAATAATGAATTACATCTGATTTCTATGTTGATAGGTATATACTTAGATTATTATTGACCGCGCGCCATATTATTTGTACGTAAACGTACAGAACTTACAAAGTTAAGATTCATGTTCCTCATTGTGCCCCAACAGGAAATCAAACGTTCGACAAAGTATTGTTACAAGCAGTCGGATAGAATTCTTGACCTCTCTGCGTGATCGTCAATTTCCTGATATATAGCATGATCGCCTAAAAATGCCTTCCATTGGAGTACTATCTACTTTTGTGTTAAAATTAAATAATAATAAGTAACTACTAACCTATGTAATATTTAACCTTATCTAAAAAGCTGTAAGCCCACTGTATATTGTCTAATTTCAGAATTAGTCGCAATGCCTTTCAAAAGTATAGCGAACTTTACCCTATAACTAACTGATATATAATATTGATTGCGATCCTCACGATCTTTTTTAATGAAATTGACAATCGGCAAGGCAAGCGTTAAATGCAAATATCTTTAAAAGTTATTGAGTAAAATCCAACGAAAGTGTTGAATGTAAACTGCAATCTTTAAACGGGTTTAGCCTACTTTTTGTTATGTTTCCTGTTAATTGAAATCATCTTAGGTATTATTTTTATATTGAAAATTCCTAAATGTGTGAGTTGCTATCAATGGCCCGTATCTTTTAACATCTTTTTACCAACCAGGGCAGAAGCTTGATATTACGCCCTTAACCCTTCCCTCGCCCACACACGGAGACATATTTTTTGCACTGTATAATTTAATTTAGGAACATGCCTGTTACATACGATGTCATCATTGTTTATAAATTTATTTTAAAAGATATTTTACTGTATTTAGTAACATGATTTTGGCGCCCCCTTGACACTGGCGCCCGGGGGCATGTGCCCCCACTTGTCGGCCCCTTAGATCCGGGCCTGGTTGCTATGTAGTACAAACCTAATGTCTCTGATTTAAAAGGGCCGACCAGACGAAGTAGAACTGAATTTATCAAATTCTAAGCTCAGACACACGAAATCAATTTAGTAAAGCCAGATTCCACATTTATTGACATCACTAGGGACTAAACAAGGTGACATCCTTATATGAAGTATGTACTCTACTTTTACCGAGATGTGTATCATATATTGAGAAATACAATAATACCTAATAATAATTTACGAATAATAAATCCGATAAAAAACATAACATGTACCAAAATGCACAAGTTTTGCAATTATACATTTTGTCTCGATATCTTTTGTGCGGTTTACAAGCATTATAAAAAATATAACATTGTAATTGTTAAAATTTCGCTTTATCTTTCAGATATATTATTTATTTCGAAAAATTGGCTTTTTATTATTGCATTTTGCCAGAAATCTAATTTTATTCTATGAAATCTCCAAGTCCTAAAACTTTGATTATATGCTATCACGGGACTTTGAAACTGCCAAGACCTCTTTATCTGTTCTTTGGTCGAGACTCCCGATCACTAAAAAATAATACTAAAAAAGGTTGTGCTCTCGCAAGTGAAACCATAAATTTTCATATTTCACGGATAAATAACATCAATTGGACATTTATTCCTACGTAATTTCTACTTATATTATTATTTTAAAAACCAAGCGACAGAGGAAACAGGTTATAAAACAAAAATATGATTATATACTTTAAAAACCAATTCTATCTGGTACATTAATGAATACATTAATTGTTTTTTAATTATACACTAATAGATAAATCTTTCGATTAAGCTTAACCCATAAAAATAATTATGATTGTTTTAGCTTTTATGAATTATGTTAAATTCGAGTAAATAAATAAAAAGTCTTTCAAAAACTGAAATAAATCATAATGTTTCATTTGTAAATGACAACCATTGATTCCAGAGGCACTTTCAATCAGAAACCTGCGCATTTCTAATATAAATATTAACTAAAACTAGTCTAGATTATGAAGTGATAGTGATAGCATCACAATGGCACCTTTTTATTACCAATACTAAACTTGAGAGTTTATTAGGCAATTCAGTATTTCGTAGTTTTTACTATTCTATGATTCTCAACTTCTTATAAGTACTAGATAGGTAGTAACATGGTGCTGACAATTTTAAGCGAATTCAACAACATAGTTCTAGCAGGTAAAACAAATGTAATACTTGGGTTATAAAGACACTAAAGTCATAAATCAAGCAAGTTTTCTCGTAACAGTGCTTATTTCCAAACCTTGAGAATTCAATTACATTTTATTTACAACTTAATTTTCTAAATGTCACTAATTTGTCTTCAATGAAAAGCAATTATTTTTTGTTGGTAAAGTATCGCATGTACCCAGACGATGACGTTGATCATTATGTGCAAATAGCTTAGCGACCGTCCATATTGCATGACGAGGACGCAGCACCTCGTACGAGATAGATGAACTCTTTATTGCTCACACACAAATGAAAAGTTACAGTAAATTTCTTAATTCCAATGGGCAAAGGCGGGATCCGTGGGTAATTGTAATTAATAACTATCGCAACCCCTTTCAAAGCTATAGCGTCAGTGACAGCGATTCACGAATTTATATAACCTTAAATCGCTTTTGGAACGAAAGAAGATCCGAATGATCAAGAAACATAATTAAATTAGTAAAACCCGTCGAAAGTTCGATTTTAGCATTCAACTTTTTTGTTTGACGTTTCTCATTGGCTTTAAGCATTTATCGCTTTATTGTATTTTAGCGATTTGCGATATATTACAAAATTGGGGCCGCTACATTATTTAGAAGAATGGATACCACCAATCAACAACATGATAAGTGCAATATACATACATACATTTGTAAATAAAAAAAGGTGTAAATGTATTGCTAACCGCAAAACCCCAGTGTCTCAAAATTCTGAAGAAAAATAGACAAAATGGAATAAAAGTAGTGTGTAATAATAACATTTGTTTTTAATACAAACTGGACGGTACGGACGGTTCGCCGGGTATAAAATGGCAAGAGAATCCGTGCTGTACTCAAAGGTGAAAAAAATGAAAACAAAATTTATGTGAATCATTTATCTATTATAAAATCACTTTTAATAGATTGATAATATTGAATTCATAGATAATTTAAATTTTCAATCACAGTAGGTATACATTTTTAATCCTGAATGGATTTTGCTTTGAATTATACATCTGTGTCTGTAAATAAAATATTTTTAATGAAAGTACTATTACTGTAAGTAATGGGGCCCCAAATTTTAATTTTTCATCTGTAAATTAGTTTTCTAAGTTAATTGAAATATACAGCTCATGAGCATACTATATTAATGTAATGAAAAAGAAAATAAAAAATGTGCGTGTCAGACAGTCATTAAAATAGAGTAGTGTCCGACCAAGCGCAATGAACAGGTTCCGTACACACAATATGCTGATTTAGAAGATTTTTAACCACTATCTACGTTTTACGTAGCTAACATCTTTATCTAACCCAGTGGCGTGGCGTACTTTGAAGAGTACCCTGTATTAAATTAGTTGAGGAGCCCAAATGAAGGGTAAAATTTTTGAGAAACTCCGTAGTTACGCCCCTGATCTAAACCTGAGCATATAGTATATACCAGTATATAGTATATACCAGAAGGTAATCAAATGTATGTACATACTTGTTTTTTATACCTACGCTCGGCGGTTGCGCTAAGGTTGTCAAATTTGACTTATACACAAAAAAACTGTCTTAGTAGTGACATTCGTATCTATTTGTATAATTTATTGTTGAGAATAAAACAGAAAGAAAGGAAATATAAACTGATACTAACTCATGAAGAATAAGTTCATCAAGTAGAACCTCTCTTTCTCGAGTAAATTGACTAACATTAGGCCCCGATGATTTCTATTACTCAACGTCAAAAAAAAAGGTTCAGTTAGGTTTGGCGGCTTTCTGTAAACCGGGGATTCTTAGCACGCCCTACTTTACGTATTAATATATAGCAGGGCGGCTGGTTACTAGGGACCTCAATCGGTTGTGTTCAGCCATGGAGGTTATTGCCCATAATCGGGTGCGGTCTCAGGACGTTGTCCTTGCACTGATGACGCTGCTGCCCGTCACCAACCTAGGGCATTTGGTGAGCTACATCTATTTATAATGGTTATCCCGCCATCAATCGTTTTCGCCAGAGCCCGTCCGTCAATAGACAGGATGACCACTTGCAGGTAGGAATGGATTTAATTATAACGAACAACAAGTACATATTTACAGACGTTTCGGTGATCAATAGGTTCAATACAAGTGGTGATCACTGACTCGTACGATACTCTTGAATATCAACATTAACGTGTCTGTTTGATGAAGTCCAGGCTCCGACCAAGCTTGCTCCAGACTTAAGTGGGATCTGAAACGTTTCAGTGAAATCTGAATGACCGATTTGCTACCGTGGATACCACAAATTCCATTGTTGAAAAGATGCTCGAAAGTGTGGTCGAAATTTAAGGGGGGAAACGAATAAATTTTGTAAAATGCAGCGTACAGTCGAAAGGTCAAAATTTTCAGATGAAACTCTGCATCTCATGAAGAAAAGACGACAAAACCCACCCACCACTTCGTCAGAACTGCAAACTCTGCACAAGAGAATAAGTAAACTGGTACGAGGTGACCTCTGGCGCTCCAACACGCATTTTATTGAACAAGAAATTGAGCAGAACCGGGATTCAAAAATATTCATCCAGCCGTCCGTCATCTTGGGAAAAGCTTTTGACAATGTTGGTTAATAGAAACGGAGTAATTATTTCTTTAAAGCAGGGTATCCTTTTAGAGATTGACGACTTTAGAGTCGACTGAAAGCTTTTGACTCTGTCAAGACCTGGTCTGTCCTGGAGATCTTGCAACGGTGCCATATATTAAGATGTTCACGCAATAATGTTGTTTCTTAAGTTGTCCTGGGTAAAAAAAGGTAATATTCCGATAAATTTTCGTTCCTTATAAACTGAAATCAAATTTGGCAGCCCTATAATTTTACGGGTACTATTTTTAATTTAGTAAATCATACTCAAATGTGATATATTTCCTTTTCAGTTCGTCACAGAATACTACCACAATTTTTTTCACAAACTTATTCATAATCAAATAACCAGTTCATTTTACTGAAAGGGAAATACACTTTACTATGCTCAATAATACTCAATCAGTGTTATTAAAAAACAAAATTTTGCGTTGGAGTAAATTTTCGCTGATACTGCACTTAGTATTAGTCAAAATTCATATTATTAAAAGATATTTAGAAAAAGTTTACCTAGTACGAGATTCTACGGGAGTAATATTTACTCCAGCAATGTATGAATTTGGCCTATTACTAAAATTGCAATTTAAGTGCAAATTTATTCTGACGCTAAACTTTGTTTATTAATAAAATTGAATATAAAAATGACTGCCTACTTTAAAACTTAATTTTTCACTAAATGAATGATAAAATACCCCAACATTTTAACTAAAATATTGCAATTTAATAATCATTATATAATTATATTCAAATATTTATCAATAATTATTACAATTCAATTCGAAGTGAAGTCCCTTTCCCGTGCTCCGTCAGTAACATCATTTTGGTATTCCCAAAAGGCTTTAATACTATTTCAAAGAATCATAATTCTTCTTTAACAGGTATTTGCGCTAGTTTGTTCTTAAATACTCCAACGTATTTAACTATAATTAACATCATCGTTAACATATAACCAAGATACGTTATCATTTCCACGGTATACAAGATAAAGTACGAAAACACTAAATGAGTGACGCAAAGCTCATCAAGTCATTCACTTTTTCAAGGTCTTGAAGCTTAAGATAACACAATACATCATTGATCAATCAAATTAGGATCAAAGAAAATCCTTTTTTGTTGTGTACAGGGTAAATTAAGTTAGAAATCCAATGTGCAAATACCTAAGCTTCATGTCTCAGATAAAGTTCCACGAATAAATCTCTTTACTTAATTTCCATAAGTTTTAATTTCATAAGAGGCTGCCCTTTGTTCTAAAATGTAATGCATATCTATGTTTGCTATTTCTATGGTATACAATAAATATTATTATTGTTAGCATATCTAATAAAAATAGTTTTGTGAGTATTGGTAATAATAATTAGAAGCACTTCAACATTACATAAATTGGATACTATAGATTTTGCATTAACTTATATGTTTTCAATATCTTTCACTGACTTATTCTAAGAGATTTTTATGAATAAAATAAAAAAATATATTTTAAAATAGATCATAGAAGTTATAACGACTTCACTTCTTTGGGATATATCGATGCTTAATTTAAAAATACGTCTTTATCTTTGTTAATAAGAATTATCAAGATTAAGAGACAATTTTTCTGAATAACGATTTCAAATATGTATTCAAGCTGGAGATACTTACTTTTTCCGGCTAACTATTTCTTTTTCTTGTAATTTCTTAAACACAAACATCCACGGATCACCACTTTTTTTCTCCATATTGATTTAACTTTACCACTTATTCAATAATAGTAGTAATATAATAATAAACTTCACAAATATAATTAACAAATTCTGAACAAATAATGATGCACTTGTTTATTTCAGGCTTCGCGGGAAGCGTGTGTCAGGCGCAATGTCACTGAATTGTTTGCGGTTGTAAGCCTTATTTGCCGGTGTTTTAGTCAGCCCCATTTTTTAGAGTTACAAGGTTGCTACACAGAAACGATTTTTTGTGCAGCTACCAACTATTGTGACGAAACCTGTTCGGTAATTTGTTTCCCACGTGTTATGCAATAAGTTCATCAAAACTTTAACTTCAGCTTTTGAATAATACTAACCATGCGGCTGGATCTGAGGCAGCCGGAAAATTGCTCAGAGCAGCAAAAGTGAGGGGCGGCATAAATAAGAGTCGGAATTCCTGGAACCAGGCCATCGTATGGAGTCTTTAATTTTCTATCTTAGATAAACAATCGTTCAACACTTTTCATCAAAAGTTATTTTCCCGGAAAGGCTAAATAACAGAATCCAGCCCCACAATCAAAAACCTTAAATAAAAACTCTTCTTCAAAGTCCTGTCACATATTAAAGTTTTAAATGCTGGCCACATAAACTTTTGGATTTAAAAGCAGAAATTCAAATTAATCCCATGCGAAAATAAAATGGTGATCCTTCTGAAGGGATCACAGGCAGTCAAAAGACGTGAAAACTTGACCAGGTAGACTTCAAGCAAAAATAAACACCGACCTTAAGGAATACCGCGCTTTATTGAAGCGATGCGTAAGAAAAAAGAGACTGTTTAATATAGACAAACTATATGCTTTTTTTTTCTGTTCTGCGCTATATACCACAATCGACACGATGATAGGACATCTCAACAAGTAGCTTCCCGTAAATGAAACAATTTTTAAAAACGATCCAACTAGAGTTAGAGCCTTGTCAATGCAATCAAACCAACAAACATTCAAATAGGAAAGATTTGAACTCTTTATAATATTGGTATAGATTAGTTGATCTACTAAACTTCATCGCTAAGTAAAAAATCTTAAGCTTTTTCTAGTGAAAAAATTGTACGGGAAGTACCTACCAAATGTTTTGTAAAGGTCACTAGATGTTGTTTTTCTAATACTTTTTATTTATTAGTAGGCATGTCATTTACATTTGTACAAAAATGCAATCTGATATTGAATTGGTATATATTTATGACAAATAATTAATATTTAATAAAATAACATATTTATAATAAATACTGCAATAAAAAACACTATAGTACCAAATGGGTAATAAACCCCTAATGCATTCCAAGTGACTGGTTACGCATTGTTGATTCAAGAAGAGAATTTCATAAAGCATCTGATACATACATGAAAAATTTTCCTACTCTCATTTTTAAACGTTTGTTGGTCCTTCTTTCACGTAACAACGGAGCACATGGGTTATAGTTTTTTATGTGGAATAGATCGATAACCTGTAATATTACTTTTGTAATATTAAGAACTGTTACTTAATTTTCCAGCTATTGTTCTCTTAATTACATCAAAACGAAAACCATTAAGAGATTTAAAGTAACCTGTTTCGTTTTCTTGATTTTCACTATCTCTATTCAAAAAAAGAATTCCATAAAGATGCTCTGTTGCGGAGAAAGAAGAATAAAGAATTAAATAAGTATCGATTTCCAGTAGTCATACATATTTACTTTTGTAATTAGAAAGGAATGAAGTCCCGCCGCCCGCTTCGCTTGGGAATTCCAAGACTACAATTAGTGTATCTGATTCACAGGTTACCACAGCACGCGAACATAGTACCATAAATAAAATAACACCTTCTCTACGAGTCGAGAATTCACTGAGGTGTCAGAAGACGTGTTTTAAATTCCCCGATCAACGGAGGAAAATCTTAAAGTAATTAACGAGTGGTTAATTACGAGCATTGTTCTGTAATATTATGTGATTAATGCAGTAGATAAAAACGTAAATACCTACAATTAAAACAACTAAAATTTTGGTAAACATAAAATTGTGTGTTAGTTTGCCGTGTTTTCCTAATGTTTGTATTTTTCCTTTTCAACTTCTCAGTTTTACATCCATAAATGAAACAGGTGTCGGAACTTCGGGCACTATATCGGGTTCACTCTTATCCCGAACAATCATGACAAAAAGTACTAACATTCAAATTACCCAGGTCATTAGCTTATTTGGTTAGAGCATGTAGGTTGTTCATTATGCATCATGCTAACCACGCTGTAACGTCATTCGTATTTGTCGAGTGTGTGACAACCACATTCTAAAAACATGTGTATACGTGACATAACCGGCATTTTATTTTTTAATAATACATTAAATTAATCAGGATATATAGATGTTTCCCCTACTTTCAATTTTGTTTACTTAACATTATTTTTAAAATCATATTCTCAAACTAAGTTTCAACCAGACTCTATTCAAAATGGGCTTTGCCATGGGTAAAAAGGATTATAAAAGTTGAAAAAAAATATCGTAGAGTTATTTATTTTAATGCTGTTTTTTTTTTCTTAAGCTTTATTCTTAATATGAACTATGACATGATTATTTTTCATTACAACTAGTATAATGGGATTTTATAGCATTATCAAATACAATTCTTTCTTTCTTTACATAAAGTCAAACGATTTATATAGTTTTACAATTCATTAGTTTCTTACAAAGACATTAAACTTCTTTGGTTTCTTACGTGTTGTAAACATTGATTTTATTCTCAAAAGTAATTTAACTCTTCAAGTGTCAGAATCTCTTTCACTAATGGTTCACGATGGATGAGTGAGAACAAAGAAACTGCACACCACTCGACGAGAAATAACATAGGTACATAACGCATATGTGCATTAAGACGATCAGGAAATCGTCAAGATAACTGGAATTACAAAGAGGGTCTGTTGTATGTTCGCGTTTTACTATGCTTTTCTTAGTATTCAAAGATTACGTAATATGTGCATTATCGTTATACAAATTTGGAACGGTCGTTACAATATAGAAATATTAAGTATTGTACTATTTCCCAGTCTACGGCATGCAGTATTTATATCAAACACACTTGGTTCAATAATATTAAGATAATTATTAAAGTTCGATTTTGTCCAAAATTATGAATACCTATCTATATTTAAAAATATAGTACTTAATATATATGCGCAATGACAATAATCAACCGTTGTGTTATATTAAATATTAGAGCAAATAAATAAAATTGATAAAAGATTAAATATATATCAAGTTACGGGAAATAAATGTAATACCATTAGAACCAGATACTCACAATAACGGCCATATTTGACGTACCGAAATTGTTGAGATTGCAAATTACTTAATGCGAAATAATATAGTGAATCAAACATCATATTGTAGAGTTCTGACCCAAAAAAAAAAGATTATGGCTGGTTTGCTGGCGTGACTTTATATTTTTTGTGCTATCAGTAACTGGTAATTAGTTTCTATGTTCAACAGTTAAGGATGTTTATTGCATTTTATTTTTACATCTACACATAGTATAAAACGGTACCTACGGCAATCTTTTAAGCTACATAAGGGATTTAATGCGGTTTCTATACATACAGAGTGGTTTCAAGAGGAAGGTATATTAAAGTTGGTAAATAATTTCGTAAAGAAATATACACTCACATAAAACAGAATCACGCGCGCTGGCGTTGTTTTTTGTAATTATATATCCGACATTTGTCCTATATTCTTTTATTGTTAATTTATGTTTGACGAAAAAATCTTTCGCTTATGGTTTATTAGCAATTTATACACATTCTTTTACAATCTTATATTTATAATGAGTTCGATGAATTGTATTATGAATCAATTTTCGGTCTTTCTAATAATAGTATCGTTTAGATTTTCGGGTTAGAATCAGTGATTGTTATTACTGTGCACGAGTCAAATTTAGTAGGTATTTTAATCGAGTTCTTGAGTTATCATTCATAAGTTAAAATTTATCGCAATGAATTAACATAATTATATAGAGTCCCTTGTGAGGGTTTTCGACCAAAGAATAGCTAGTCTCATTAACATCGTTTACGTTAACATAAAATGTTACACAACATACGCTCCGTAGGAAATTCACAGTAGATGACCAAATTCAGGGCCATTATATTAGTCATCATATCTGTACTTATTCATTGAAGTAGCATTATTAATCCGCTAGATCCAGAGCAACTCTTTAATTAATCGTTGGTTGGTTGTATCTAGATAATGGATGTTTGCAAGCAAAAATGAACAACTTGTACCTACTCTTTAATTACTTTTTACTTTTTATATTTAATAATAATAATAATTTATTTGCTTTTAAATGAGGTACATTGTAGATTGAAATAAAATTTGAGTTCAGCCCATTTAGCCATCAGCGATAGCATGCAAATATTGATAAAATTACAAAGTCACAAATATATATATGTCAATATTATTAAATTAGAAATATCATTGTTACATAAAACTATTACAGCGTACAATCATTATTCCCACTTGGAGAATGTCAAACAAATTAAATAATAAAATCAGTACCAGTATAAAAGTAGATAATGTCCAATTGAAGAAGAAAAAAGGATTGTTATAATTTGTTATAATCACAGTAGCAATGATAACTTTTTGCACATTTAGAGAAGTAAATGTCTAAATAATCTTTATTAAACTAGACTTCTTAAAAGTACTTATGAATCGACCAATATTTTATTCCTACCGCTCGTTCAGGATGTCTTTTAGCTGATAAGAAGAAAGAGCAAGAAACTCGCCAGCTGTAATGGGGGTAACGACACTCACAAAGCCATGTCATTAATATATTATAAACAGAAAAAAAAAACTATGATCTTATAATGATAACGTAATAATTAAATAATGGCAACAAGACAATTTTGAAACATTCTTATCTGTTATATAGTCAGATACTTTATAATAAGCTTTTTTAATAGTAGATTTAAACTGCATAATATATAATTGTTGGATTTTGCCTGCGACGACTTTTATTACAGATATTTTTTATTACAGATTAATAACTTTTTGCACTCTAGTGACAGGCACCGTTAATTTATTTTTATTTCTATTATTAAAATTGTATACATCACTTTTTATAAAAAGAAAACAAACTAAATTTTTTTCGAAAGTACATGAAGTTCTCTTGTATGTATTGAAAAGCAACATGTCTATTTCTATAATTTTTTCCCTTAAAAAGTCCCTAATCCTAAGATTTATAAATTGATGTATAAGCTCTTTTCTGAAGCACAAAAATCGTTTGTATGTTGGAAGCACAAGATTACGTATGACATTACACTAGAAAAGTAAGTGAAGTATACTAATCTGGCAGTATCTGTATCAGTTAACCTACGTATACATATTCATAACGGCATATGCTGTAGAGCTAAGTCTATTCGACAATTTATCAATATGTGGGCCTCACTGAAGTTTAGAATCTAATGTTATCCTTAAAAATACTGTGGTATCCACAAGACCCAAGTTTGAACCTTTTACATCCACGTTAATATCCACTTATTTAAAATATTTTAGGCCTTTTATTTTTCCTTCATTGAGGAGAAGATTGTTGAGAATATTTTAAAGATTTCTCAAGCCAAGGGATATATTACTAAGACAAATTAACAACCTGTAACTGTCTAAGTGACATTTTGATTAGAGATATTCATTTAATGGTAACAGTTTGGTTTGTTGCAGACTTTTGCAAACATGAACCTTCACTGTATACAATACAATGAAACATTGTTAAAAACAAATAGCGTCACCGTCATCAACTAGCGCCATCTTTTGATAGTCTGTCAAACTACAATGACAAAGCAGTTTATTCATTCACAGTCATGTTGGTCGATCAAAAAATTAAAAGCTTCATAATTAGTTCCACGTCCAATCGCGTGGCGTTAGTAACTTTTAACTTTTGGTAAAAGTTTATCTCGGATAAAATCAAAACTTTGCTCTAAAATACAATGTATTTAATTAACATTTGTTAAAGAGAAGAGAATAAAAGAAAATAGTGTACCATAATGTAATATTAATGAAAGTGTTTAGTAAAAACCTGGGCTTATTATAAAAAAAATTGTAAACGCATACTGACAAAGAGAAGTGGAGACTGATCAGTAACTGATGAGACACTTTTTGAACCTTTAGATATTAAAAAAATCTAAACAAAGTATTTGTTGTAACAAATAGTGGAAACTGATTGACTACTTTGGAAATATTTTCTACTAGGAGTACTTTATAACAATGATTTATTTCTCCAATTTAAAACTAATTATGAATATTATTAGAGCAGGAAAACCACAAACAATCCTATCTTAAATTAACCAGGCTAAGAGAATTATTCCAAACACTAACACAGTATTTTGTTACTATTATCATATTATTGAATAAATTGAGGGCATTAAAGTAGATATGTAATAAAACAAATACAAGTAAGACATTACTTGGAAATATCTAAAAAAGAAATTATTTAGAAACGCTTGTTTTGCAATCAATATGCAAAACTTGACCTAAAGACCCTGAAAAAATGTCGTATTGTAAAATTTTACTACTTATACGTATCTATTGAAGTGTTCATTTATATATTTAATATGAATATGAATATGTTTTTAATTTTATTACAACCATGTGCGTATGATCTTTAAAAAACTTATGATATACAAGTAAACGAACCTTTATAGAGATTCTTGTGTTAGATTTAGCGAAGATTCAAACCCATATTGAGACACCTTTATGTGTAAATCCCAAAATTATATAAAGCTCAAAAATTAAACTAAATTAGGATTAATGTCGATACCACTTATAAGCTCCATGCATTATTTTTTTTTATAAATGTCAAAAAGAAACAGTATGATAATAACAAAACAGTCATAAAATTAATCTCCTACAATTATTAATGAGAATAATACGAGGTTACACTCACCTGCTCGAAGATTCCTTAGGCTTCGACTTCTTTCCGCGCCACAGCAATAAGCAATCCAAAGCACCTTTACGAAAAGGTGGCTTTAATAGTTTCCATCGCTTTTTTGACTCCGTACTCTTCATGGTGTCCACTGACTCTCTACTAGAACTAACGTCTAAAATATCGGGCTCCGAACTACCTTTCCTAAGTTCAATTCCAGTATTATATTTAGAACACTTTTCAAAACTATCCACTAACACCGTATCACCCAATGAACAAGTCTTCCTATGAGATAAAGGCGTAGATGTAACTAAATCTGAACGATAAGTGATGTCTAAGCCACTGTCGTTCACAGCAGAAATGTCCTCACTGATACTATGAAGCTTTAGTCGGCTACGTCTCGGTACTGGCTTCGCATTTAATATGCTGTTCTCTTCAAAGTTTTGACTCTTTATACTACGTTGGACGTCGACGAAAGCAGTGATGTCCTCACAGCTCTTCGCGTTATACTTTGAAAGATAACGGGGCGTGAGATCTCGTGTTGGGTCTGGGTGTAACTCCATCGCGCCCACCACGTTGGCTAGGTTGTCCTCGCTTTTTGACAGGACTTTTAAGCTGGCCAGTTGTTTTTTAGGCCGCGGGGGACGTGTTGGCGGTACCGCGGGCGTGTCTCGTTTCTGGGTCGCAGTGCAATGACGCTCATCTGTCCTCTTGTAGGGCTTAGAATACTTTGAGATAATTCTATTTATTTCAGCACTGTTTTTACGCCTGTTTGTGTGCCGTTTGAAGTTGACTGGCTGCTGATAAGAATCGGTCATGTTTACCCCGGCGACCCGCGCTGACCTCTCCCGCCATTCTGACACTTTGTCTTCTAATATTCTTTGTAGTTCAAGTGCGCGCATCATTGGTCCTAATTCTGGCATTTTTAAACTTTTTGGAGATTTCAATAATTATTATAATTCGCACCCTCCTTGGTATCGGTTATGTAATAAGCTCTTTTAATGAATTTAATATTTTTCCTTTATCACCTGAAAACAAAAGAAAATATTGATTAAATTTAGATAACAATAATTATAAATTTTATTATTTATGTATTAAAAAATCGATCGCACTGGTGAGCGGAGTTTCAAAGTGTCGCGCCATTCCAGAAGTTCTAGGTTCGGTTTCCAGTTGAGTCAGTACAAAGAATGCGCTTTTCTATATTATCTAGAGTTTGATATTTTCTTTATTTTAGACTTCCATCATACAAGACTTTTAAATACTTGGAATCTGAGCAATGTATGCGATGTTATGTAATATTTATTTACTATTCATTTTATTCAATAATTCCTAGTTATGAAAAAAATTTATTGTTATGACTTTTTACAAGTCACGATTTACTAAAATACATCTTAAAGTAGGTATAACTGGTATAGTACAACCTATAGGTTAAATAATACACTCTATTTTAGAAGTTTTCTTAAGACTCTACATTTACACGAGAATAGCATAAATATGCCCTTCTTTTCTGTTTGCAAATAAATTTTTGGTTTTAAAAATTAAGTACATATTATATGTAAGAACTTTGCAATTTTAATAAACGTTAGATGTTAACACAAATTTCGAAAGAAAACATGCTTTTTTAGCTCTCCTGATAAAGTTTAACTTATGGATCGTTTTATATTTTTGCTATGAATAATACGTAGATAAAATCTTTATCAACACCACAACTAATAAATAAATAGGAATATTTCTCATACAAAAATAATAAACATAAATAACCAATTAATAACTTGATGATTTTAGCAGTGATCTAATTGTAATAGGGTTGCCTAAGCTCTTATAGTTTGCAGTTGCAATATAATAAAAAAAATGCGAACAGTAAATACCTATCTTCTAAAATCAGCTATCTCAGGAGATCGATATGGAAAAATTAAGGATTTTAATGAAGGTATAATTATAAAAATTATTGTTATTATTATAACTTATTAGTTTAATATTTTCACTAACAATTCTATATTAATAAATTATAATTTATCAATAAGAATTGCGAGTTATTAAACTCTAATAAGTTTACTTTACAGTCATCAGCACGTCATTCTATACAAAACCCTAATGCATTGAAAATAGAGTACCAACAAAATCACTTACGAAAATTTTATATATTGTAGCAGCCTAGCGTATAGCCGTGTGTACTTAAATTCTAATCATACCTTCCTGGCTACCTATGTTTACATCAATGACAGTAGTGGATTTTGTGCTAATGGAACGAAATGAAACCTCCACGTGGCGTATGTTTTTCGGTCGCTAAGAAGAGCATAAAAGTCAATGGCCATTAAGAAGCTGATTTAATTAAAACTATGACTAATCAAGAACAGGGCCCATCGCTAACCTTTCAATGTGAGAAAATAAATCTTGTAAAGGAAATATGTGTGAAGCTACATAGATTGTCACATCTATACTACAATAAAAACGTTAATTGATCGATTTCAATAAATTAAAGATATACGAATAAAAAACAATCATGAGAGGCATTTATAAACGTAATAGGTAGAACACAAAACAATAATTTGTAAAATTTTTGTCTGTTTGTCTGTACGTTTGTGGACGCTAATCTCAGAAACGCCTGGATTTTAATGCAATTTTCGCTATCGTATCATGGTAATCGTCGATTAACAGTTAGTGTATGTTTTATTTCAATCAGTTCTCGAATTAATGAAGAAAACTCGAGTTGTATAATCTTTTTTACTCATAATAGTGTTATGTTACCTATTTTGTTTTTTTTAACACACAAATCGGTTTACTTTAAAGTAGGTAGTTACTGAACAGTGGATCTTTTAAGCTTTTTTCATTAAGAATATTTGTCAGTATACCATTGTAAATGCGAAATTCATCATCATTATCATCATCAGCCCTTTTACGTTCCCACTGCAGGAGCAGGAGGAGGCCTTCCTTATGGATGGTTAAGGAGGACCCTCCACGCTGATCCAATGCGGATCGGAGGGTATTAACGACTGCAAATGCAGCCGGGACCAACGGTTGAACGTGCCATCCGAAGCACGAAGTAGCTCGAGATAATAATTTTTTGTTCACCCATCCAGTGACCGACCCTTGCGAAACTTGCTTAACAACACGATCGCGGGCTACGGCGCTTATCCACTACGCTACCGAGCAACTTATCAAATATAATAATAAGAACAAATTTTCATCTTTATCAAAAGTTTAAATATTTGTAATAATATTTCTTTCGGCTGTTTGGGTGGATGCCTGAACATTGATGAGAATACGCTCTGTAGTAGCGAAAAAGTAATAAGTGCTTAAAAGATTCGTCAGTCCTGTTAGGTCCTAGGTAGCTCAGTGGATAGAGCAGTCGCCCGGATTGCGATAGGTCATGAGTTCGAATCTCATATCAGGGTGCCAGGATCCAAGTGGATTTTTTAAGAATTTTTCATTAAGAATATACATAAATATTTAACATAACTACGTACAAAAGATAAACTTATCGCTAGCCAGCGATTTTTTCTAGGCAACCAAACATCGGAATGAAAAACTTTATTATTATCTTTAGCTATTCATACTTCAAATTAAGCTGTTGGTCCTCGCTGCATCGGCAGTCGTAACACCCACCTGCGTAGTAGGTTATTGACCTTTGATCCCACTCCATTCGATTCCATCCATGAAAGAAAGAATTCTCCTAATATACTTTCCTACGCAGACGAAGTCGCGGGCACAGCTAGTCATACAACATAAATATTGATTTTCAAATGCTCTTCTCCAATAATGATGATGACTGGGTAAAAAGAAGAAACTCTATTTAGTCCGTCAGTTGTTTTTCTAGAGTTCTTTTTTTGTTTCAATTTAACGAGAAATGACTTAAGTAATAGGCCTTACACTTGAGGAGTGAGACTCGTTACGTCATAACTATCTAAAAAGTACAAAAGTGTGACGTCACGCAACATTTTAACTGAATGTATCGCAGTAATTTATTGATTACTCAAAATATCAAAATATGTCTTTAATATTTGTCAATAATCTAAACAGACAAACCCGACGATCAGACAAAAAGAAATTAGTTATCATAATTATTGTGTGTATGACCTCTATAGTCGAATGGCTCGCCGGTTTCAATGAGTCGCCATCTCTGAGGTCCCGGAATCGAATTCCGGCCGGATCAATGTGGAAAAGGGACTTCTACATATTCTCTCGTGAACTTGGTTCTCAATTTCTCATACACAAAATATCCGCTTACAACTTAAGCTTATAAACACAATATATAATATGTCCTTTGTAACAAAGCAAATATTATTTTATTAAATATATATTGCGGTAAATTAAATGGTCGGTTAAAATAATCCTTGACCGCAACTTGACCAAAATCATGTACAGTCTAGAAATAACATGAAAGAACAATAGAAAACCGCAGGACAATAATACGTTAACACTATTGCAATATACTTTGTACTATACAAGTACCTTACGATCAGACAATCACTCAATCCACTCTTCACTGTTACGTAAGTAAATTTTTAAAAATCGAATAGTGATATTTGAAATTTAAAAAATTAAAGCGACTTCCAATTTTAAAAACCGGCTTTGTGCGTGATATTGATTTTGTTTTGTATAGGAAACACGAAAAATATTAAATATATAAATAAAAAAAAGTCAACATGGTGAAAGTCTTAAAAAGGGATTTGTTTATTTGCCCGACATAAGTTATTCCAATAAATATCTATACTACTATTATAAAGAGCTTTGGTTGTTTTTTGTTTCATTAAATAGGTTCTGAATCTATTGGACTGATTCTATAAAATATTTCACCTACGACAAGCTACGTCATACCTGGGTCACATAAGCTATAATTCACTTTTCACGAAGAAATCTGTTAATATACCTAAAAAAAACATAAACATAAATACAGCTTATTTCTTTTATTTTCGGTTAAACGATCTCTATTCGGTTAAACGATTCTGTAAACATTTTACTATAGCTCTTTATAAATACGTATATAGATAATTAAATTAAAACCACCGCTCTCCTTTAAGCTTAGAAAGCATAGCCTGTACAGTGTTCACAAAGTAGCACACTTCACTACATCTGCAAATAATTTTGAACTTAATTATCTACAGTTTAAGGCTTAAAATCTTTTTGATATTATAGGGATTTTGTAGTAATCTGACGTGTAATCGACTTTATCATCACAAATATTTTTCTTTAGATATGCATACCACAGGGCAAGATCGCTGATATTGACGAGGGACACCCAATGAATAAGAATGATCATTATATTTTTTTACTATTATTATTATATACTATTATTTTCCGGTTTATTATTTTTAGGGAATAGAAATAATATAATACAAATATTATGCCACAGCTTTCCAACAACAACCCACTAACAAGATATTAGATTATACCAATCTTTTTATTTTATTTTTTTAAATGGCTTCATAAAACATATTTAATTATATAATATTAAATACAATTTCAAAGCAAAGAAATCGAAGTCGAATAACTAATAACTTATTTTTTTTATCAACCAGGGCAATTTTTTAACATATTAGATATTGAGATGATACCGAATGACATTCCATATAATAATTTTAATTTCATATTTCAATAAATTTGAAATATTTGCAGCACCGACTAATTATAGCTATAGTCTTGCATTGCCAAGTTACTTATAACTTTTTTCTATTCACAGGCCAGACATTAAATTACTCCACATTATGGCTCAACTCTAGATGTAACTAATAATTTGTTTTAATCTAACAATATCTAGTTTTATGCTGAAATAAATAGTTATAATAGAAAGAAGTTATTTTTACACACTATCAGGATAAACTCGGAAAAGCACAAAATTACTTACTGACATTTAAATGATATTTACAGTATCAACCTTAAAATAATATGCCAGAGATATCATCAATCATCACCAGATTATGATATCAACAGCATCCAAATGTAGTAAATATTTTCTACTTTTAATTAATTGTAAAAATTAAACAAACTTTAGAAGTCCTGCAGGTCCGTCTTAAGCACAACAGGCGCCAGGGTGCAAGAAGTGCGGTGCGGCGCCCTCCAACGTGAGGTACCCGAGTGCGTTGCACCCCGCACCATGGGTAAAGACGGGCCTGAGGTCCTCAATCAAGAGTCAAATAATACTCTCCCTACTGAAGCAAAGACAGGGTTGCCATATGTCCGGCTTTATTCGGATATTTTTAGGTAATGTTCGTCAAAATATTTATATACCCGACCTGTACGGCTCTTGTTAGGCGTGTAATTAATAAACAACTGAATCTTGCTACAGATTTTTATAGTTATAAAATTAAAAGGTTAATGAAAGTATTGTAGGACTTAATAAAGGAGCTAAAATCCGGCTTTTACCGCGATATGTTAATCTAGAGTCAAGTTTTTTTTTTTTTTTGAAGAAGGCAACTCTATGCACAGGGCTGTATTATAAAGTAAGTCGACTATAACCCACCACATCGAACTACTGTTGACTGGAGGATCCAAACGACTGCTAATTCAACCAGGACAAACGGTTAAACATTCATCGCCGATCATCCTGACCGACCTTTGCGAAAGTTAGTTAGTTAGTAAAATCCTCGGTAATTGCAAATTGCTGCACAGACAGATTAATTAAGTGCTGGCCTCTCACAAAAAATAAACCAGCTGCTGTTCCGAATTGAAAATGCTAAGATAGTCGGTAGGCGTCACATTATTGATTATTAAATAAATTTCCAAATTGTTAAATAAGAGGAAGCCCAAAAGTAAGACAACCGGGGGCCAATTCTATTAAATAAATTTTGTTTAAATCGAATCGAAAACAGATCGAAACCGAACGAAACTAAAGTTTTTAATGATTTTCCTATTCTATAAAGTGACATACGATACAATTCCAGTTCTATTTTAGCTAGAATTGTATACCATTAAAAACTGTAGTTTCGTTCGGTTTCGATCCGTTTTCGATTCGATTTAAACAAAATTTATTTAATAGAATTGGCCCCCTGGATGAGAAGCTGACCGAGTCCCGCTTACGTTAATATGGTCGTGTCGTATGACCATATGCCTAAAGAAATTATCGAGATTAGAATTGGCCCATTGACAACGTGGTAGACCCCACCGAGCATGGATTGATACTATTACTAAGGAGTTACACCTTCAGAATTACACTATATAGACGTCAAGACAGCAGAAAACAGACTACTCAGGAGACGCATGATAGGCACCAATCGAAATGGGAAAATGCCGGACAAACGAGAATTGCAAACAGGTCACGCTAACAACTGTGTCGAACTCTTCCACGGCCTTGAATATAACGGAGGGAAACATCTTCCGAAAACATTCAAGACATCCAACCGGTAGCTAACCATTAATGTACCTATTTATTATCACGCTGGTAGGTAGTATGCAATCGGAAATATTGAAATAATTGATAACCATCGTGGAAATAGATAATAAGACTGTTAAAATTACATTTCATCCGCACCTATAGGCAAGTAATTACAAGAACTACTTATAGGCACATTAACAAGGCCTAGAAAATTATACGGGTAGCAGAGTAATAATGGAAAAATTATAATCTACAATAGCTAACATTATCGAAATTAGACCATGGCTATACGCTATGAAAAGCTTGACGACACAATGAATTTCCAAACTTAACTAAACAATAAAACTACTTACTGGCACATAACCACATGTTATTTACAAAGGAGTTTCACTAAACACATCTCCGAGAATTCTATGCGACTTCACGTAAACAATGATTCTATTGGATAGTGTCAGCCTACTGATAAAGTGCTCTTCAAAATTTTATCTACACTTTGAATTTATCATTTCAAAGACCAGATAAAATAACTGTGTCTATCTTAAATTACGCCTGAGAAAAGAAATCGCATGAAATTGTGCGAAATCGAGATTTTTCTAATTCCCGATAAGAATATATAATCTACAAATATCTGCTAATGATATAAAAGACCGTATATCTACAAATCCATCTGATACATAAAGCGAATTATGTAGTTTCATTGAGAAGAGAATCATTACATAATTTTGTTCTCCTCAGCTGAACATGTAGGTCTTACACATTTCGAAATAATTCTACAATAGACTCGGAATCTAATTTACATATGAATAAATTCATACAATTGCCTTAAAATAAACCTATGTCAGGCCTCTAGTTATCTATTAGATTTACATTAAATTACAAATGTTCATGAATGGGTTTATTCTATTTTCAGCCAAGAACTTATTTTGTCTCTCCCTAGTTTATTCCCAAGGCAAATCACTTAAAAAATTCGAGTTATTTCAGTCATTTACTAATCAAGACAATAGAGATACAGACAGAAACATATAAAGCTGGTTTTCTATTAAACACATACCTATGATATCCATGAACATAATGAACACAGGAAAATAATCCTTTATAAAAACGATCAAACAATCTTGATATTCACTTAAACTGCACTGAACTTAATGAATACCGTGGAATTAAGACTAGCGTACACTGGCACAAAACGGACGCGACTTCTTGGTGTTGTGGTGCGTCAGTAACACGTGTAGACACCCCACGTGCGGGCTTCGTAGTGAACAAGCCAACGTTCCAGACGAGCGAACCTGCACTTGACTCAGGTACCAAACCCATCCGCTGGTAACAATGAGCTAAATAGAGCGTCCACAGGTGTATGTACGTACCAAGGGAAATTATGTAATTCTCTTTCCATAGCCATGTTTACTTGTTGACATATTGCTTATATATGCAGAGATTGGCTATTTCCTCAATCTAATATGCAGCAGATATATCGTAATTGTTGAACAACAAAGTGCAAGGAAATGTTTGTTTAATATACTTACACTAATGCATTTATTGATTTCAATTCAAAGCTTGTATAAAATACGTAGATGTATTAATTCATATACTATATAAACATCGCTAGTTTGAAATCTGACGTATTATATTATTTAAACTTATATGTAAATGTTGTACTTTTATTATATTTGATTTTGTTTTGGAGGTCATGTTTATTTTCGATCACTCTAAACATAATAAACATATTTTTGGTGTTCAGTTACTTTAAAAGCTCCTAAAGCAATTTAAAAATTATCAGGATTACAGAACACAGCAAAGAAGTTAAAACTAAAGTTAACTCATCAGATTTCGATGAGAACACTATGTCAGATACATAAGTCCTTTCATCTATCCTCTTTGAAGTTTTTCTTCCCTTTCTTCAAATCTAGCACATTGACCTAACTTCGAAAGTGGCGTTTCCGATCGCATGGGGCATTCGCCACTATCTACTAATGTGAGTACAATGTTGTGTTGCCCGGGCATTGTTCGTCGCTGCGGGCGTGACAATTGCTTCCGCCAAGTTCATTGTCGTGCCATGATCGGTGCCACTATTCCTGACCCAGCCTTTATTTTAATTTAATTACTGCGATATTTACACATTCATTTTTTTACACCTAATTTAAATTGTATTCTGATTTACCCTATGAGCAGTTGGGCCGACTCTAACCCATTGGATAGCGAAAGCTTTGCTCAAATTAAGTCGTTAAAATGACGTTAGTTAACTCCCTTAAATTCGATTGATAGTAACAATAACAATAATAACATAAAAGTTCATGTTGTTAATATAATTCCCCATAGAGGAACTCGATAGCGCAGTGGTTAGCGCACTCGGTCTGCGATACGATTGTTAAGCAACTTTCGCAATGGTCGGTCATAGAATGGGTGACCAAAAATATTTTATCTCGAGCTTCTCCGTGCTTCGGAAGGCACGTTAAGCCGTTACAAGAATAGTAAATACCCACAAATCCGCACGGGCCCGCTTGGTGGGTTATTCTCCCAATTCGTCTCTATCCATAGGGCAGGGAGGCCATTAATATGGGCGTGAGTAGGCTGGATGTGAATACAACTCTTAATTATAGCCATAAGAAAAATTCATCAGATGACGAGGACATGTTCTTTCTTTTTCTTCGGTTCAAGTTAGCAATCATCTTTCAAAGGTATAACAATGTTTAAAAATTTTTTTTTTTTTATAAAGATTAATTAATATTTGAATTCACAATAAAAGTTCCATATTATTAGTTTAAGTGATAAGACTAAACGGAAGGATACAAAACTTACCTAATTGTTAATTTTCAGTATTTAACTAAATCCGAAGCAGAAAATCGAAGAATTAATCTAAGACCCAGCTGTCTTTGCAATATTAGGACAACATTTTATTAATTTTTAGGTCGTCTGGCGTTTATAGAGTGCCCTAGTTCTACGTTCTGTCAACACGTGATTAATTACAAGGCCCCTCTGGCCCTAATTACCAATTTTATAGTATTTTAATCAACCAAGGATTTTATTGACGTCATAATTGATTATGAAAATGGATATATTAATAATTATAAATAATAATACAAACAATTTTATTTTAAAATAAGTCAAATAGTTTTGTATTTGGTTAATCAGAAACATTTCTATGATGGTCTCAAATTCTAATAACTACAAAATTGACGTTTCGCGCTATATAGAGAAGCGTAATGGGGCACGGTGGTTAGCTCTCTTAATCCGCGATTGCACAGGTTAAGTAACTTTCACAAAGTCCTTTTAAAGGATGTGTGACCACAAATATATTATCTTGAGGTCTTTCGTCTTCAGAACTGTTACGTTCTGGCATTGGTCACTACTGCATCTTCAGCACCCACAAAAACCTATTAAGCCTATTTGGTGGATAGTAGGCCTGTCTCCCTATTTTCTTTCTTTAAGGTAGGTTTGTGCCCCAGCATTGGAGATGTTAATACTCGTACGCAGATCGTTACTTAAGTTATTATTTTAAACGCTCTTATTGAAAGTATGTAATCTTTAAAATGTCTCGTAGCGGGCGTCAGAGCTTTGCTCCCAGTACATCTCAATTGCCTAAATTAACTTAAATTAAGGATGAACACAAAAACATTCCCGTCCACGGTCGAGTTCAATTGTAAGGATAACGTCTGCACCTCAACTATTAAATTATTTCTTAGAACTCGCTTCTTATTATAGCATACCAGTCTAACAATTAAACATCAGTCTAGTAGAAAAAAGCTTACATAAAGATTGATTGAAGACTGACATTATAGGTGTGTGGAAAATACAACATGAGAGTAGGTAGGTAACTTATAGTCCCAGATACGATTAAGAAAAAATATCCCTAATTTTTTTAATTGTGACAGGGTTTATAAGTAAGGTAACATTTAGTTTACTTATTTATTTAGAACCGGGTTGCCTGAGTAGCTCGGTGGCGTAGTGAATAAGTTATCCAACTGTGCTGTTGTATTTGTTGTTGTTAAGTCACTTTTGCAGGGGTCGATCACAGGATGGGTGACCAAAAAAAAATTCTGAACTACTTCCGTGCTTAAGCCGTTGGTCCCGGTTGTATTTGAATCGTTAATACTCCTGAACCATCCATAAGTAAGACCTTTTTTTAACCAGAGGGAATTGAAATTAACATTTTATCGACATGGACGAACTGCAAGGGACGGCGGTCCAGTGCAGTTAAAGCCCCTGCAACGAGGACATAAAAGGGCTGATGATGATGATGGGTTGCCTAACTAAATCAGGGGCTATCACTGTAAAATAATATTTATTTTTTATTTATTTATTAAACTTTATTGACCAATAAAGATGGTACAAAAGGCGGACTTAATGCTAATAGCATTCTCTGCCAGTCAACCTTTGGGAAAACAGACAAACGCGATGGCGGTACAGAGCAATAAAAATAAAAAACTACAACAACAAATACTAAACTAATCATGAACATACTACAACATACTTAAAATATAAATAATATTACACATAATTACATACATAAATAAACACACACACACACACACACACACACACACACACACACACACACACACACACACACACGTCAATACACAGATGATGATGACAATCTTCACAAGCCTTGAAACAGAAAGGAGTGAACTTTTTTTTTGAAAATGTTTTTATTTGGCGATCTTCTGATGGAATCGGGGAGGCTGTTCCACAGTCGAATTGAATGTAGTGTAAATGAGTTGGACATAAAGCCAGTGTGAAAAAGGGGAGTGGAAAGTGAGAGAGAGTTTGAAGAACGCAGGTGACGACCATGAGTGTCAGAGAGATATTGAAATTTACACTTTAAGTACTCTGGTGTATGAGGATTGGAAAGAATAGAGTAAAGTGTACAAAGCAACCGCAGATGCCTCCGCTGTCGAATAGGAAGCCATTTTAGCTGAAACCGATAAGAGGAAACATGGTCGAACTTACGAAGACAGAAGATGAAACGGATAGCATTATTGATAAGGCGGTCCAACTTATTAAGAAGATCTTCATTTAAATCAGGATAACAGACATCGGCATAGTCAATGAGTGGAAGAACAAGAGAAGTGGCAAGAGTGACCTTCGTCTTGATAGGAAGAAAGTTCCTGAGACGGTTGAGGGAACGTAGAGTGTAGGTAACTGTTCGACTCAATTCGGCGATTTGCGTGGTCCATTTGAACTCGGAGCCGATGTGGAGGCCAAGGTTTTTAACACTGGGGCTAAAAGGTATAATTGAGTTCTCGAACGCAACAGACGGGAGCAGGCTGATATCGAGCTTAGAGATCTGTT